>OX392525.1:7846980-9203980 GCA_947623375.1 Apotomis capreana | reverse complement strand
TAGTGGAACAAAGCGCAAGCACAACCAGACACAACTGGGACACGTCGAAAAAGGTAGTAGACCATAACAAATTGAAATGGGCAATTTCAACGTTCCAGCCGTTCAAGGCTCCGGGACCAGATGGAATCTACCCAGTACTACTACAAGAAGGCGCAAACGTACTCATTCCTCACCTGAGTAGACTGTACAGAGCGTCTATAGCATTTGGACACATACCACGAGTATGGAGAATGGTAAAAGTAATATACATACCTAAACCAGGCAAGGCAGACTACGGAGAAGCCAAATCGTACAGGCCTATAAGTCTGTCTTCATTTTTCCTAAAAACATTGGAAAAATTGGTGGACAGACATATAAGGGATGGTCCATTAAAAAGACGTCCGTTGCACAAACTACAATGTGCGTACCAACCTGGAAAGTCAACCGATACCGCGTTGCACCTGGTAACAACCAGAGCCGAACGGGCCATAGAAAATCAGGAACTATGCCTGGCGGCTTTTCTAGACGTAGAAGGAGCGTTTGATCGCACCACGTACCAAGCTATCAGTGAAGCAGCTGCAAGACATGGCATAGAACCGACCATCTGCAAATGGATAGGCAACATGTTAAACGCCAGGCTAATAAAGTCGACTCTGATGGGAGATGAAATACTAGCTACGGCTACAAAAGGGTGTCCCCAGGGAGGAGTACTCTCACCTACTCTATGGAGTCTGGTGGTAAACTCCCTAATGGAGGAACTCAACAGTGGTCCTATCTATACGGTAGGATATGCAGATGATCTGGTGATTCTCGTAAATGGGAAATTTCCCAGTACGGTATCAGCAATTATGAGTGAAGCACTGAGGAAAGTGGAGAAATGGTGTAACAATCACCAATTATCCATTAACCCAGGCAAAACAGTGGTAATACCATTCACGAGAAAGAGAATTCTTAAGGACATGCAGGAACTAAAACTGTATGGACAGGTACTCGAAATGTCCAGTGAGGGGAAATATCTTGGTGTCATACTAGATAAGGAACTCAATTGGAAAAAGCATGTTGATCACACCATAACAAAGGCTCTCAGAGTATTTGGGATGTGTAGATCAGCGTATGGTAAGACGTGGGGATTAAGTCCAAAGGTACTAAAGTGGATTTATACCATGATGGTACGATCAATCATCCTATATGGCAGCCTCGTATGGTGGCCAAGGACGTTGAGGAGCACATGCAGAGACGCCTTGACGAAGGTGCAAAGAACGGCGTGCATGGCTATAACAGGGGCGTTTAGAACTACGCCAACCGCGGCGCTAGAAATAATGTTAGATCTACAACCGCTACATATAGTGATACAGTCCGAAGCGCGCAAATCACTGCACAGGTTAAAAACAATGGACCTGTGGAGTTACTGCACGCCGAAGAATAAGCACACTAACATGGAAAGCAACAATTTTCTTGACAGAATAACAACCATGAGCTGCGATAAAATGCAGCCTAAGTTTGTATTCAGTAGGAACTTCAAGGTACAAGTTCCAACGAGGGCGGAATGGGCCGAGGGTCGCGAGCCACCTACAGCAGATGGTGAGGACATTATTTGGTACACTGATGGATCAAAAATGGGATCAGGTACGGGAGCAGGCATTCATGCAAAAGACTTCAATGCAAGTACAAGTATGGGAGGTTATGCGACTGTCTTCCAAGCGGAGACATACGCTATAATCGCCTGTGCCCAGGAGAACATAGATAGACTTACCAGAGGGAAGCACATCTACATACTCAGTGACAGTCAAGCGGCACTTAAAGCGCTGGGTGGATTCTAGACTTGTGTATAATGGCGTCCTAGCTTTGAACAAGCTTGGAAGGCACAATAAGGTGCAACTGGTATGGATCCCAGGGCATGAAGGCTTCATCGGTAATGAAATTGCAGATGAACTTGCTAGAAAAGGATCTGCGACAAGTTTCATAGGACCTGAACCATGTGTGGGTCTCTCGCAGGGAACCATAGCAACAGCCATCAAGGACTATGCCAAAAACCAGCACCAACAAGAGTGGAGGAAAATGGCAGGCTTGAGGCACTCAAAGCTATTCATGGAATGTATAGAATCAGGCTGGACCAAGAAATTATGGGAATACAGCAAAAGACAGCTCCGAATCATAACGGGGGTGTTTACTGGTCACTTTGGGGTCAAAGGACTATTGGCCAAGTTGGGACTGTCTGACAATACAGATTGTAGAATGTGTGGCGAGGAGGCAGAGACAATGAAGCACATACTGTGTGGATGTCATGCCCTCGCCAGACTCAGAATGAAGGAATTCGGTATTGGTTACCCAGAACCGAAGGAATTCCAGGCACTACCAACTGGTTCCATCATCCGATATATGAAGGTGGTGGAACAATCCTTTGAGTAGGCGCGATGGGGGTAACTACACAAAAGATCCCATTGGGTCGAAGTGTATCCGCAAGGACCCCTTCCTAATAAGATAAGATAAGATATTACCTTCTGGAAGTCAACTTACGTCCTTTTAAGAAAATTATGAAATTTTGAGATAACTCAAAAACGGCTCGACCGATTTTGTTCAATATAGTTTTCATTGAAAGTTCTCATAAGGCCTCATTTTCATGAATTTTTTCATAATGTTTTGTCCTGTGGTTGAAAATTTAGAGGGGGGGACGCAATTTTTTTTATTTTCGGAGTGAATATTTACAAAACTGCTGACTTTATCAAAAAATAATATTTCAAGACCCCTATTATTTTTCAAAGACCTATTCAACGACACCCCACACATTAGTTTTGAAACGAAAAAATAAATTCATCCCCACTTGTTTGAGAGATACCCGAAAAAATTTTTTTTTGGTTTTTATTTTATTGGCATGATACATACACATACTCATACCAAATTTCAGCTTTCTAGTACTAATGATCACGGAGCTAAGCCGCGGACGGACAGACGGACATTGTGAAGCTATAAGGGTTCCTAGTTGACTACGGAACCCTAAAAACTAACGTTTGTGAGTGTTTCTATGTGTATGTTTGTTACTTCTTCACGCTCAAACGACTGAACCAATTTTAATAAATTTTGGTATGAAGGTAGCTGACACCCTGGCTTAAAACATAGGCTACTTTTTATCCCGAAAAATTTAGTATTCCCGTGGGATGAGCAGGTGACGCCGCGCGGAGCAGATAGTATTAAAATATCTACAAAACTGATTAACTTACATCGTAGAAAGTCAAATATCGCTCGATATGAATCGGTACGCGATTCGTCATCAGGGCACCGAGCACAGTGCTCGGTTGGGCGCCGCCACGAGTGAAGAAGAAGATAGAAGAAGAAGATACATTTATTTTGCAAACATTTACAATTTACATTTAAATAATTGAATTACATTTCAACGAAATTTAACTTAAAACCTAAGTAATTCTATGAGCTAAACGGTTTCCAAGTTGCAAAAATGGAGTCCACTCAGCGTATGTCATAGCACTCATGAGCACCCTGACGCTGATCTTCCGTGGATCCAGATCAGGGACCTAATTCGAGAATGCCGTTTGAGAGATCGCAAAATGTCAAAACTCTATTAGATAACAGTAATATTGCCTTTGAACTTTCATTAAAACGCGATGAGCCTCATGTGACATATCTCATCTCAATTTTGGAAATACGAAGGCGATAATGATTGTCAAAAATGCTATTCATGCATATGAATTTCTGTTTTGAACGAAGCGTAACTGACTAATTTCACGCACTACACGGTCAACTTAAAATATGCGCCTGATATATGCCGTCACGTACAAAGGAAACGCAAATTAAGCGCGACCGGATTGACGAAGTGGCGATGTTGTAGGGATATCGCCACTTGTCAAGTAGGGACACGTCAAAAGTGACGGGTGGCGATGAAATGGAGAGATCTCCATCTCTCTAAAATGGGTCATATTTGACCCCGTTATCAATGGTGAAAATGTATTGAAAATGCTAGGGTTGGCTCTACACATAATATGTTTAACAAGTAGGTACAATTAATAATTAAATAATTTAATGTATCATCTTTTTGTAAGTTATTTTAAATAATTTATTAAAAAAAAACATTCGAATTAAGTGGTAAAACAATTTAAAAACCTTAAACCTACACTAACCTAACTCTAGCCAAGGTCTGTCATTGGCGGAAATGATCCCAAGATGCTGGCGGCGTTTCCCCGCTGTACAGCAATACTGAGTCTTTTTGTAAACAATATACTTACCTGCTTATTTATAAATTTTAAGCTTAAAAAATAATTAAGTATACGATTTTTAAACTCTTTAGTAGGTAGGTAATTTTGTAATTTATTAGTCAATAATTATTGTTGGAATATGATTCGTTTAATATTATTCATTAAAACTATTTAGTGATATTCGGCTATACATTTTATAAATAAGAACAAACTGTAAAATTGTAAAAAAAAAGATGAAAGTCGACACTTACCCACTTTGTGTGGTAGCATATTTTTATTTGTATAGATATACAAATAAATTATCTATATAAGTACGTATATCGTCGTCTAGTACCCATAACACAAGCCTTCTTGAGCTTAATTTGGGACTAGATCGATTTGTGTGAGGTTGTCCGATATTTATTTATTTATATAATATATAATAATGTTAAGAAATAGAGAAAAATGTCTAAAACAATCAGCATTTTAGAACAGATAAGAAGCCAGAGAAGAAATCAATTTCAAGAATTTCAAATTGAAATGTGTATGGCAAACAGTGACTTATGGCCTTATCACACTTGCGATTTGCGAGCGAGTTGAAAGCGAGGCGAGCGCGCAGTGAGTTCGCCGCGAGCGCGCAGCGATTTCGCCGCGAGTGCGCAGCGAGTTCGCCGCGAGTGCGCAACGAATTCGCTGCGTACTGACGAATGTACAGTATGGCGTCCCTACTCAAGACGCGGCGAACTCGCTGCACGCTCGCTTCGCTTTCAACTCGCTCGCAAATCGCAAGTGTGATAAGGCTACAAAATCACAGAGACACTGAGAATCTCCCTTTAAAAAAACTGTTGAAAAGAAAGATTGCCAAACACAGTGAAATCGCAATCACAGTAAGTTGAAAGCCAATCTAACATTGGATTCTGCATTATCGTATTATCTATTTTTATAATGCGATGAATAAAGTATGACCAAAGACCTTAACATACTAGACAAGTATATCAATAATTTTTAAGGAAAATTAAACTATGACTACATAGTAGAAAACAAAGTCGCTGCCGGCTATAAAACAAAGTGAGCCGACGGTCCTGGGTTCGAATCCCGGTAAAGGAAAATATTTGTGTGATGAACTCGAATTTTACCATTCTTGGGTCATGGATGTTGTCTATGTAAGTATGTATTTTAACTATATACGTATGTTTATCGTTGTCTAGTGCCCGTAGCACCAGCCTAACTAGAGCTTACTGTGTGACTAGACTGATTTGTGTGAGGGTGTCCCATGTTTATTTATTATTTATTTATATAAAATATCAGTTTTTTTATCCGTATTCAGTAATTTACATAAAATAGACCACCAGGGAAGCGGTGATAGCCTAGTGGTTAGAGCATGCGACTTTCAATCCGGAGGTCGCGGGTTCGAACCCGGCCCGTACCAATGAGTTTTTCGGAACTTATGTACGGAATGTCATTTGATATTTACCACTCGCTTTTCGGTGAAGGAAAACATCGTGAGGAAACCACCTAAGCCCAATAAGGCCTAGTTTCCCCTCTGGGTTGGAAGGTCAGATGGCAGTCGCTTGCGTAAAAACTAGTGCCTACGCCACATCTTGGGATTTAGGTAGCCGACCCCGATTGAGAATTCATTCTCAAAAAATGGGACAAAGGCTAGGAGGATGAGACCACAACTTTCTAATGTATACCAGACCAAAAGTCAGATGGATTTAAAAATTTGTAATATAAAAGCTATATACCAAGGTTTATGCGTTAACTCTTACTAGCGAGGAAAATATTGTTTATAAAAAAATACATGGTTCTTAATTTTGTATGTAAATGTTTATCAGTTTATTTCTTGCTTTCATAGGTACATTTACAGATGGTACGGACGGTATGAGCCACAGGCGTCCACTGCTGAACATAGGCCTCCCCCACGACTCGCCACAAAGTGCGATCCCGTGCAGACCGCATCCATTGACTCCCCGCTACCCTCACGAGGTCATCCGTTCAAAGTCAATTAATACTTATAAAATTAAATAACATCAACGCTAGTCTAGTACGCATTGCGGTCGTTGCATCCATTCGAATTGAGCAATAAAAACTGAAGTGCTGTGTCTAAGTACTAGAAACTAAAATTATGGACTTTTGAGCTTTTACTAAGCGTTATAACAAACTTATTTAGTTTTATCACGCAACTTCTCCAATGTGGCAAAGTTATAGGTATTCCTAACACTAATATTATAAAGGTGAAAGTTTGTGAGTGTGTTTATGTGTATGTTTGTTACTTCTTCACGCTCAAACGGCTGGGCCAATTTTGTATGCAGGTAGCTGACATAATGGATTAACACATATGCTACTTTTTATCCTGAAATTTATCAAAAATATAAGCATAATTATAAATATCTGACGCTTCTACGCCGTCAACAAGAGGCGAATTCACATATTTTTGGGCAAGCTGGTGGGAATCGAATTCTATGGACGCTGTGTACACGGATAGCTGGGAAAAGCAATTAAAATACTTTCTTACCTAACTACGGTAAATCAAAAAGTGGTTTTATGACTTTTCGTCTTATTACAATTGTACTTATAATTATTTCTTCCATAATTATATTGCTATGATTTTATAATCATAATATGAATAATTTCCATTTCTACGCCGTATGAACACGGTTTTCATAATATATCTCCATATATTATGGTAATTTAAAGATATGACCTTGAAGATAGTTTTAATTGATGATAAACATCTATTTTTCATAATTCAGGACATGATTTTGATGAAATATTGCCGTCAATCCAGTAACGGCTGTGTAAGAATCACTGGTAGGAGTAAACCACTAAAATTATTAAGGCTCCTATCAAAAACACTGATTGTTGTAGACATTTTATTCAATGATCAAAAATGTTTCCATATTATCAATGTTACCACTTAGTACAGGGCCATGGCGATTTATTGGTAAGTATATATTTGAAACCTACATTTGAATTATTCTATTCAAGATAATTTTTGTTTCAAAACTATTCAGCAAAATGAATTTTGGCTTCAACCACGGGTCAAAAAAAAAACGGAAAAATTCACGTTAATGAGTCCTTATAAGTACTTTCAATGAAAACTATATTGAACAAAGTCGGTCGAGCCGTTTTTGAGTTATCGCCAAATTTCATATTTTTTCTTTAAAAGGTCGTAAGTTGACTTCCAGAAGGTAATAGTGATTACAGTTTTTAGGGCGTTTACGACCTTTTTATAGAGCTTAAAATCTTTCTTAAACCTCGAGCTTAAAACAGCAGTTTATTGGGAAGGATGAGCAACTACGGAACCCTACACTGAGCGTGGCCCGACATGCTCTTGGCCGGTTTTATTTTTAACTTGTTTTCGACTGCAAGCTATCATGTTACTTTACGACAGCTTTATGATTTTTATTCATTATTTCATGACATACTCGTATCGACCTACTCTTATGCATATAAGTACTTATTGCATGATGTATGCAAGGCAAGTAAAGGACATTTAATTGTTTGATCTACAGAGGGCCCTTGTTTTATAGAGAATCGTTTCATCGGATTTTCATTTCATAGAAATTTCCTTTCATCGAAAGCATTTTTCCTGACACTATAAAATATTTTGGAAATTTATAAAACAACACAAACCTAACGTAATCTAATCTATAGGTTGACATTTTCAAGATTTCTGAAAAATGAATGCCTTCTGAAGAAAAAATTGTCTATGAAACTAATATTCTATGGACTGAAGCATTCGGTGAAGTGTATTCAACGACAACCCATACACTTGTGTTGAAAAGAAAAAAAAATCACCCCCACTTTAGGTGTTCGAGAGGTATCTGAAAAAAAAAATTTTTTTAGTTTTTATTTTAACGACACGTTTGGCGCAGCCTACTGAGCCGGCGGTCCCGGGCTCGAATCCCGGCCGGGGCAAATATTTGTGTGATGGTCAAGGTATGGAATCAACTCGAGTGACAGTGCTGGTCTTGATCGACTTTTCAAACGCATTTAATGCGGTTAATCATGACCTTTTACTAGCTACACTTGATAAATTAAATATCTCGTCTCCAGTGGCTGATTGGTTTGCCTCCTACCTTCAAGAACGCCGTCAGATGGTACGCGCTGATCGATCTACTTTTTCGGACTGGTGTGAACTCACTTCTGGTGTTCCACAAGGCGGCATTCTATCTCCACTCCTTTTCTCAATTTTTATAAATTTAATCGCGTCTCACATCGTCTGCTCTTACCATTTGTATGCTGATGACCTGCAGCTGTACACTCAAGCTAAAATTAGTGATTTGGATCGTGCAGTCGCGGATATCAATCAAGACTTGAACCACATTTCAGCGTGGTCACGCAATTTTGGGATCGCCGTGAACCCGTCTAAATGTCAGGCCATCGTGCTCGGGAGTCCCCGATTACTCTCTACAGCAGACCTGACGTGCCTAGCGCCAGTCCAGTTCGAAGACGTACAAATACCATTGGAATCGCAAGTAAAAAACCTGGGTCTGATCTTGGATAGTGGTCTCTCGTGGGAGCCTCAGGTCTCGGACGTTTGTCGCAGAGTCACCAACACGCTGAGGTCGCTTTACCGGTTTAAGCACTTTCTCCCCATCAGTACTAAGACTCTCCTTATACAGGCCCTCGTGCTACCTATAGTCGACTATGCTGATGTGTGTACCACTAATCTTACTCAGACTTCATTGAGCAGACTGGATCGTCTACTTAACAACTGCATAAGATTTATTTTCGGACTTCGTAAATATGACCATATTTCTGCTTTTCGCCGTCAACTAAACTGGCTTCCAATTCGTGAACGTAGGTCATTACGAGTCTTGTCCACACTATATTCTATCTTATTCGATCCAGCTGCGCCCGACTACCTAAGATCCAAATTTTCTTTTGTAATTGCCCGACCAGGCGGTAATCTTCGCACCTCACGGAATCTCAAACTCAATGTCCCCCTTTACCGCACTAGTTTCATGACGCACTCTTTCACAGCTGAAGCAGTTCGGCTTTGGAATGATCTACCGCTTCCCATCAGGCAAGCGCAAAGCAAGCTAACCTTCAAGCACATGTTGCGCAAGCATTTCTCCGATAAGCTATATGACGAACTGTCAGCATAATGATTCACACAAGGTACATTTATTATATAAGTAAGTATATTGTATGTCATATTTATGTACGTTTATGTTATATATATAGGTATATACATATATATATATATATTTGCATATGAGGTATATTACTTATGTGTTATTTAATTGTTTCATGTAACAGATTACATAAAAGACCCTGCACCATACAAATGTTTCTGTTTAATCCTATGGTTGACTGGTAGAGAATGCCTTATGGCATTAAGTCCGCCATTTGTACTTTTACCTGTGTATTGTGTGCAATAAAGTTTAAATAAATAAAAAAATAAATAAATAAATAAAATGTTATTATATGTATTTATATATTATCTACATCGTCGTCTAGTACCCATAGTACAAGCTTTACTTAGTTTGGGACTATGTCGATGTGTGTATGAGTGTCCCATAATATTTATGTATCTTATTTATATTTATGTATCTTATTTTACCGTTTTGTCGGCGTGATACATACACATACTCATACCAAATTTCAGCTTTCTAGTACTAATCATCACGGAGCTAAGCCGCGGACGGACCGACAGACGGACAGACGGACATGGCAAAACTATAAGGGTTCCTAATTTACTACGGAACCCTAAAAAAGGAATAAGGCCTCTTAAATTGTATGATCTACAGTACTACTCTACTAAAACACCACACACGACAGTTGGCGCCAAACAATGACCGAATGGTTGAACGAACGTCACGCTGCTTCCCAAGCGGGTCGCCGAGGCCGTTCTTTTTGTTCTTTTTGCCCAAAAAAACGAGTTTAGACGAAAAAAGTCTGTTTTTACTTTCTGTGGTCAATGGTTTGAATGATTGGATTACAATCATATTACAATAGTATTACGTGGCACTTGAAGATGATGCACTCTGTTTTATGTCCGGCCATTTTTACTTATAGTGTTTATGTTCACATTGATGATATTTTAAATAAATAAATAAATATCAGACAACCTCACACAAATCAACCTAATCCAAATTAAGCTCAAGAAGGCTTGTGTTATGGGTACTAGGCGACAATATACATACTTATATAGATAAATGAATTCTTAAATACATAGAACAACCATGACCCAGGCACAAATATTATTTCGTACCTTGCCGGGATTCGAACCCGGGACCGTCGGCTCAGTAGGCGGTTGCTTAACCACTGTGCCAACCGCTTCGTCAAATATTACTAACACTCCAAAAGTGAAGCACGTTACGTGCTTCAACGTACCTAAATATGCGTCAAATGGAGCTTATGCTATGGCAACACTTTTGTTGACCTCCAAAAAGATCTTAGAGTAAGGAATGAAAAAGATACTAAGTAATGCTATGTGTTGTTTCTTAAAATTACCATCTATATTGTTATATCTGTGTATTGTACTTATACTGGAAAAGGTATGAAAATTATATTAGACGACGCGTTTGGCTCGGTTGGTAGACACCTGCCTACTGAGTCGGCGGTCCTGGGTTCGAATCCCGGCCGGGGCAAATATTTGTGCAAAATATTTGTTCTTGGGTCATGGATGTTATCTATATATGTATTTATATATTATGTATATCGTCGTCTAGTACCCATAGTACAAGCTTTGCTTAGTTTGGGACTAGGTCGATTTGTGTAAGATTGTCCCTTAATATTTATTTCTTTTATTTAAGTGATTCTCATTTGTTATTGTCAAATTATTAATTCATTGTCTTATTTGTAATGTTTAATTACTTAATTATATTATTTTTTATGTTCTCGACTCAAGGACACTGATTCCGCGGTCATGAAATAATTGAAAAAAAAAACTGGAAAGTCAGATACGTACATATGTCAAGAAGTAAAGATGTGACTTACTGATTATGGCCCCAAAATGCCGTCGTAATGCGTAAGAGCACAAAAAACATAAAAAGAAAACGGAATTTCATATCACAAGTAAGTAAGCCTATATTATGTGATTTACTCTGTTTTAATATTTCATTTTTTAAATTGTAACGCCATTTTGACATCATCATTGCACCTGTCATGTAAGTGTACTTACCTACAGTGCGACCAAAAAGAGTAGAAATTAAAAAGTGGCAATACTGTAGTGTCGTCCCCGTTTTCTTATATCGATTAGAAAGGGAGGACACTACAGTATTGCCACTTTTTAATTTCTACTCTTTTTGGTCGGACTGTATAACGTATCTTCTTAATAAAATATCATTGTGATTATTCATACTATATATATACTATATAATATTATAAAAGCGAAAGTGTGTCTGTCTGTCTGTTACCTCTTCACGCTTTAACCGCTGAACCTACTTAGATGAAATTTGGTATGGAGATAGTTTGACACCCGGGAAAGGACATAGGATACTTTTCATCCCGAATAAATTTAGTGTTCCCGTGGGATGAGCGGGTAACACCGCGGGGCACAGCTAGTAATGATAATGAAATAAATAACTTTATTCTACAAGTAGGCCACAAGGGCACTTTTACATGTCTTTCATACCTTACCATACGATACATAATTTAATTTGACATTTGATACTGACATATATATCCGATAGTCCAAATTTACTTCGCTTTGTTCTTACAAAGAATAGGACTCAATGGGTAGTGTGGGAATTATGAACTGCAGCGACAAACAGCTAGGGGAGACTGAGGGCTTTTGAAACAGAGGTGAGTTGAAACGTCAATTTCTCGGTATCTAAATCCGTTAGCGAGCCGGCAACAACGCTGTTCAGACGCTTCACCGCCGGCGGGTCCCTCAGTGAGCGTTGTTGCTTCGCTAATGGATGTAGATCCGAGAAATTGACGATGTTTCAACTCACCCTTGTTTCAAAATCCCTCGGTCTCCCCTACTTTGTAAGGTGTCATAAGTGCATTTGCGGCCGTTTCTCATAATTAATGCACACAATATCCATTAAGTCCCATTATTTGTTAGAATACGAGTAAATTGAAGTGAATTCGGCTTAAAAAAAGGTCTCCCTATAAATATATGTATTCTTGTTCTAATTTAGTGATAGGTGAGCGTTTTTCAAAAATGTGTATCAGTAAAATAATAATAATTTAGGTTCATGATACTTATAATCCTTTCTATATTCGATCCTAATACATAAAAATGAAAATATAATTGCTGCGTTGACATTGAGTTACCTACTAGTAAAAGATCCTATATTTACAGGAAATCCATTGCACTTACGATTTATACGATCAGTATAACTTTTGCAAAAGATCCTATTTTAATAGAAAATTCATGGCACTTGCGCCCTTACATGCAATCAGTGGTATATTTACAAAATATCCCAAGTTAATAGAAATATCATGGTACTTGTGACTTTTTTTACTTGAAGAGAGTTAAATTACGCATGTTTCCTATGGTTTACAGTAAACTAGGGCAGATGACTCAATCGGTTAGCGGTATGGGGCCTTAATTATTGGGGTTCCGCAACAACGCGAATAACCCAGCTATGGCTACCGTATACTACGGTAATTTTGATCCACGGGGTATAACAAATATATTGATAATTTCAGCCAACTTTTTAAATGGTATAATACTTTTCCCTGATTTCTAGATAGTAACAGCCCATCAAAAACATAAATGTTAAATGAGAGCCAAGTTCAATATCGCGTGGAACGCTGTCGACTTCGCCGATAAAGGACTTGAGATCTATATGGGTGCCAAGTTCTTTGCCCTAAAATTGTTAGATACAAGAACATGCAACATGCTAAAATAAATGTAGGTATGTAATAATTTCTTCTTTCTCAACACCACTACAATGTGTGCTACTTAATAGTTAATATAAATTCTTGAATTATAACAAACAATTATTTACTCAATGTATTTATTTTACTTAGGGTGTATGATATTGAATTTTCAATATCAAGACTTGATTTAATTAATCACGATTAATTATGACTTTTTTTTTTATCAATTAATGCCCATCTCTGGTCTGTCCCTATGTATGCTTAAATCTTTAAAACTACGCAACGGATTTTGAGGCGGTTTTTTTAATAGATGGAGTGATTCAAGAGAAAGGTTTATACATGCATACTTTAGTATGTAGAGTTAGTATCAGCATTGCAGCGGGCAGCGGCAGTAAACTGATACAGTACTTTTAGGTACCTATCTCACGAGCGCGGGTTAGCCATGTTTGTGTGAGTAGACGTACATGCACATTGGCTCTGTGTGGGTGAGCTCGGGAGCGTTCAGTGCCGGCTCACCCACACAGAGCCAATGTACATGTACATTACTTACACAAACATGGCTCACCCGCGCTCGTGAGGTAAAAGTACTGTAATCTACGTAATGATTTATTCTGTAACTTTCGGCAAATTTTCGACGGAACCCCCTAACAGTAACTCTCCCCCACTAAACCTTCACAATCCCACAAACCAACGTCCTTGGTTCTATTACACGGTTTTCCTAATTTAATATTTTTGCTACGCTATATGATTTTCTCGTAAACAATGAAGTACAGTCAGTTGCAGATATGATCAGGGTAATTCGACGAGGTATTGCGATAACTCCAATTTAGAAATATCTCAGATTGATCGGCCATTATAATGGGACTGGAAGAGAATGCTCTGTGGCTTTAAATCCGCCTTTTGTACTAGAAATTTTTGTCTGTCACCAGGCTGTATCTCATGAACTACACAGTTGAAATTTTCACATATGACGTATTTCTGTTGCCGCTGTCACAACAAATACGCAAGCTCTTTTCACGACTAGGGATGTTTAGTGCTTTTCTCGAACATATGCAGTGAAATGAAAAATACACCACTCAAAAAAGTATAAGTCAGCTGTTTAGCCTGTTATAAACACAGACGCCATGTTTAACAAAAATTACTTCCCGGCTTAGGCCATCAATTTTGTATGAAATTCCTTTACAGTTCTCTCGAGTTGTTCCACCCGAAACGTGATACTTCGAAGCCTGTTATAACGCACATTACTCGTATGACGACTTTTCATTTTAGGTATGTTTGAGTAAATATATTTCAAACTAGCTGTGCCCGCGGCTCCGCCCGCGTGGAATTCGGTCTGTGTCAGTAGGCTGCTAATCCTCACCGTTTAAACCTTCCCTGGAGCGGTGCCTGCCCTGCCGTTCTCGAATTTTAGCGAGACAAACGAACAGCAATTGAATTATATATATACACGATGATTCTTAATCGGTGATCAGGAGTAGAAAAATATTAATATCTAGCTAAAATTAAACTTCATAGGCGAGGTCTCGCGCAATTACCTCACTGTTTAATTAATTAAAATTTAAAACATAATTAAAACTAATAACCAGTAGATATTTGGTCATCCTACATAAATTATTGAAGTACGATACATACCAGACCTACGTCAAGTGCTATCGCTTTGGCGGGAAATTTCACGAAATTTTCTACGACTTTGTTTATGTAATGACAATGACAAGTTATTACTCATAAATTGTTATTGCCATTCAATTATTAAAGAGGTTATAAGCTCACAGACACAGATAAGTAGGGTGACAAGGAATTTAAGACAAAATTGGTTTCAAGATAAAAAATATTATAGAAAAATAAGAGTTTGTTTTCATGTAATTACGACTTCAACGTGACCGCCATCAATTACTGAGTTAGAAATTTGGTACCTGATGATCACCGATTAAAATCATCGTGTATAGAAGATATGTAAATATAAAGTCCTTTTGTCTATTACCGGTAATCCATTGACCTGGGTGACTCAGAACGGATAAAGGTGAACGCATGTGAACAAAGCTTTCAGGTTCAGCGAAACGCAAAGCCCGCGCTTCCTGGACCGTTTCCATTACACCACGTCAGGCTGCCTTTCCAATCACAATCCTCAGATTTAAAAGAAAGAATAGAGAGAGAAAAAAGAAAATAAAGAAAAGCTGCGAATTACGAACTGCAGTTTTATCATTTTGTACCGATTTGTATGTATGTATTTATGTAAACATTTTATTGTACATAAACACAGGTTATAAATACAATGATAAAAAAGTAGTTCATTGATAATTTTTCTTCCAAAAACTACTCGAAATTGACTGAATTCACGCAGAAAACTAGTTGTTTTAACTTACTTTCGACTGCACGCAACGAAAGCATGAAATGACTATGTTACTATCTAGAACTCAGGGAGAAGTAATTATTCATTTAAAGAAAGAAAGAAAGAAAGAAATCATTTATTGTAGGTTGGGCATATACAGAAGCTGTTAAATAAAAACAGGGGAGAGTGTCACATTAACAAAAAATAAAGTTAAAAAGTTAGTTGAAATTATCAATACATTTGTCACAAATACAAAATGTGAAAATAAAATACATTTTAAAATATATAAGGCCTCTTAACAATACAAAAATTGTGCAAAAAATATATAACGGAAACAGTTCCACAATTAAAGCCTAATTAAAATAACAATATGGCCGACATAGTGCGTAAACACAATGGACACTGCGACCTTACGCGTAGGGTCAACTCACCAATGTTCGGCGCTTAAAATATGTTGTTTGGACGTTGGTTGGAAACATACAGGGTCTTATTACGGGCGGTTGCGAGGCGTTTTACTTTTAGTCTCTGAATGACTGAATGAATTGATGAATGAAAGAATTGTTGAATGAATGAATTGATGAATGAAAGAATTGTTGAATAAATGAATTGATGAATGAATGAATTGAGTAGGTACCTACATTAAAATAACAATATGGCCTACATAGTGCGTAAACACAATGGACACTGCGACCTTACGCGTGGGGTCACCTCACCAATGTTCGGCGCTTAAAACATTTTGTTTGGAAACATACAGGGTCTTATTAGAGGCGGTTGCGTGGCGTTTTACTTTTCATCTATGAATGACTGAATTAATTGATGAATAGGGGTGACGGGATGTTAATTACTTTAAGTTAGCATTATAAATTAATTAATTAATGAAAAGATTCACGTAATTTATGTACTAGGTGTAGGTAATGTCTCTCATATTCATATTTTTTATTTTAATATTTAACATATGTCATATGTCTCAGTTTAGTATAAGTAGTGTTAATCAAGTGTTCTTTTAATGGCAATACCACCTTATTTACCTACATAAAATCTTAGTGGGAATTGTGTTAGAATGTAGGCCTAACGTAAGATTTCTTTTCATATTATGTAACTGTTTTTGTCTATGTCTGTTTTTTTTCTCCAATAAAGAAAATAAAATAAAATAAATAAAGTTTTTGTCTTCAAATACATACATTTGAATTCAAAGCTCCCTGAAAGTTTCCTTGTTATTCATATCACCTTTCACACAATCCATAGGTATATGTTTTTTTAGGTCTTCTTCTTCTATACCCGTCCACATTCATAGTCAAATGCTATTCTGCAAATAAGTATGCACCGCGCTTCTGAATGCAATTCGGTGCCGTATGTGTCCACATCCTCATCTCATTGAAACAGACAAAAAATATATAATAAGCCCCATTACTGTATGCTTCCTTAAATAAGCAGTTAATAATACATAATATACATTGTTTCCGTCGCCTCCGACGATCTTGAAGTTAATGTGATCTTGAAGAAAATTTCGTTTTCTGCACAAGTTTACAAAATCTTCTTTATCAGATGAGTCGAGATTAATTTAATGTAGGTACCTTTTTCATGATGTAATGCGTGCATTATGAATAAATTAGTTTAAATTAAAAAAAAAAATTGGCTAATTGGTCGGTTACGTTTGCGATAAAGTTCTTATGAAGACGACATATTGATTTAAGTATCACTACATAGTATGCTTCGACCTTTAAAACTACGCAACGGGTTTTGATGCGTTTTTAAATAGATATAGTGATTCAAGAAGAAGGTTTATATATTATGTATAAAACATGCATAGTATATTTAGTATCAGCATTGCACCCGTGCGAAGCCGGGGCGTATCGCTAGTATAGTATTGGAAAATTATGTGAGTTCACAAAATAAAAGTGTACAGCGTATGATGATTGGGATTTCTCCTTTGGCAGATAAACCTCCTGAACCCTAAATGTTTGATCCCTTTGGTTACGGGACCCTAAAACGTGAACCGCCTCGTTTTAAAAAAAGGCATTGTGTCAAACAAAATAACATGATCAATATGCGGTAGAATAATAATCTCACGTTTTTAACTAATTCTATTGAATTATCCGACTTTTCACGGAACAACAATGATGGATCAAACAAAGGCTCTATTGCGAATTCACATAATTTGTTTCAGAATCATGTATTAGGTACATACGAATTAAGGTTCTACCACACCGGTGCTCAAAAACGGCGGTTCGTTTATGTACTGACTTCGTATTCATAAGTGGATGTTTCATATTGAAAATGCTATCGATTCTGAGTAGGATGAACCCAAAAACGCTCATAAAACAGGGAGTCGGGTTTTTTTTCTAAACGCTCAAGTATCGAAAACTATTTTTTCACTTCTTCTTTTAGAAAACTAGGTTATATTATAGCTTAGCGAAGTGGTAATTTTTCCCATCGCCGACATTGCCCGCCGCCGCCGCTGTATGTAAAATAAATAAAAATAAATAATAAATATTAAGGGGCTGTCTTACACAAATCGACCTAGTCCCAAACTAAGCAATGCTTGTGAGGTTGTCCGATATTGATTTATTTATTATTGATCACCTCGTACCTATCACAATGGCTTATTTTAGCCCCTTGACAAACAATAGTATACTTGCCTCACTGCCGCGTTAGTGTCGAATGACCTTACTGGAACTATCTAGAACTTGCGACTAGAAACATAAAAGCAAAGCCTTATTATATGATGCTGGTATGTCACGTACCTAGTTTTTTAGACGCGGAAATTCACTAGTTAAGTAATGTAGTTTTTGTCACTGGTACGTGTAACCATCAAGGTAACTAATTTATAGAAATACTTACAAGTGATCTACCAAATTAATCGTAACATCGTTTTAGAACGAATGAACGGCCAAGCCGAACATAATAATAATAATCAAAAAGCATTCAGCATCAAAAATATCTGACAATAGAGGTATTGACTGATGTCGATGACGTTCCCGGTGTTAACCTCTCCACCACCCTAACGCCAAATAACCTTTCGATTTTTTCCTTATTCTTTGTGTGTCGATCTTTGCATTGTTTATTTGAAAGGCATTTCATCTTAGCTATCTCAATAGCGGGTTCGATTCCCGGTCTCTTCCGTTAGATTACGCATTTAATTGATCTGTTTCTTTCTGCTTTCATCTCTGTATCAACGGTACAATTGTGTACGTTATACTCTACTAGCGACCCGCCCCGGCTTCGCACGGGTGCAATGCTGATAAATTATGCATGTATTATACATATAAACCTTCCTCTTGAATCACTCTATCTATTAAAAAAAACCGCATCAAAATCCGTTGCGCAGTTTTAAAGATTTAAGCATTCAAACGGACATATGGACAGAGAAAGCGACTTTGTTTTATACTATGTAGTGATAGTGATAGTGAAGTGAAGTGATAGTGATGATAGTGAAGACCCTGCACCAACTCAATGTTTCTGTTTAGCCCTATGGTTGACTGGTAGAGAACGCCTTGTAGCATTAAGTCCGCCATTTGTACTAGTTTGATCTGTGCAATAAAGTTTAAATAATTTTGGCAAAGCTGAAACAATATGTCAAATTAAATCTGTGTTTGATTTAAACCACAGTTGCGATATCCAATTTAATATATTCACGGCGCTTTAAATTCGATGACTAAACAAGATATGCATAATATGCATATTATGCATATTCATATCGTTCTGTAACAGTCGAGATTATGCATGTTAACCGGGTGGTTACTCAGATGTTCGAAATTTGAATTGTCTCGTGCCATCCCGTTCATTCAAATATAGTTTGACACGAGATCGAGAGGGATGGCACGGTAACTTCACTGTTTGGAGTAGCCCTTTTGAATTGATTGTTGGGGGCGTTCTGGAAGTTTCTTAGAACGTTAAGTAATTGTTATGACGCGTTTGGCTCGGTTTGTAGACACCTGCCTACTGAGCTGGTGGTCCCGGGTTCGAATCCCGGCCAGGGCAAATATTTGTGTGATGAACTCGAATATTTGTACTTGGGTCATGGTTGTTCTATGTATTTAAGTATTTATTTATATATATAAGTATGTATATCGTCGTCTAGTACCCATAACACAAGCCTTCTTGAGATTAATTTGGGACTAGATCGATTTCTGTGAGGTTGTCCGATATTTATAAAAAAAAATTGTAGTTTAAGATCCTACTTAAGGGACAAACTTCACAAAAGAGCCAGAGCGTCCCCAAACAATCAAGTACTCCTCAATATTTATAAGCGATACAGGAACTTCTTTGATAATTTGCTTTTTAACCTTAAAACTGCATATCAAAGCAAGCAGCTCGCTAAGGCTAAAGAGGATCCAAAGAAGTTGTGGAAGTCAGTTAAAAGTATCTGCCACTGTGCAAATAATATGAACTCTGCTTTTGATCTCATCACTCTAAAAAATTCTCCGAAAGATTCCTTAAATACTTGTAATAACCACTTCGCCACGGTAGGACAAAAACTAGCTGTTGATATACTATCTAAACTCTCTACGACTCCAGCCTCTTTAGCAGCTGAAGTTAAAAGTTCTTCCTTGGCACCAAATTCCCTTTTCCTACATCCGACCGACGTTGATGAGGTAAATAAATTTATAGGTGAATTGAAATCCGACAGTGCTCCTGGGCCTGACGGGATAAAGCCACGATTCATCAAAGAAGTTAAAGATATTATCAGTGAGCCGCTCACCTATATTTGCAACCAAAGCCTGGCCTCTGGATGCTTCCCTCATCAGTGGAAACTGGCTCGAGTATCTCCCATCCATAAAAATGGTCCCAAAAACGATCCCAATAACTACCGCCCAATTTCTCTTTACAGTGTTTTTTCAAAAATTCTAGAAAAAATTGTAAACAGTCGTCTCCTAGCATTTCTTAACAAATACAAACTCCTTTCCGATAACCAATTCGGTTTCAGGAAAGGCAAATCAACTGAAGATGCAGCTATCTACCTATGTAATAAAATTGACAGTTTTCTTGATGCTGGTGACAAATGTGTTGGAGTGTTTCTAGACCTCGCTAAGGCCTTCGACACGGTCTCCTCGGATATCCTGCTCAGGAAACTTGAAGTCTCAGGTGTTAGGGGACAGGCTTTGCAGTGGTTTTGTAGCTACCTGACCGATAGGCGTCAAACAGTTAAAGTGGGTGATGTAACCAGTAACCAATTACCTATCGGCTTTGGCATTCCGCAGGGTAGCATCCTTGGACCTACGCTTTTTCTTATTTATATCGATGACATTTTCAGACTTAATCTTTGCCGAGCGGAAACCATTTGTTATGCTGACGACGTGACGACACAGTAATACTGTTTCACGGTAAGTCATGGAAAGAGGCAATTTACCTCGCGGAACGCGGTCTAGTGCAAGTTAAGTCTTGGCTGGATAAAAACCTGCTTACCCTAAATGTGGACAAATCTAACTTTCTCACGTTCTCGAAAAACTCTGTTTTGTCGAGTGTCCAGGTTGCAGATCTCAAGATACATTCTAGCCATTGCCAATCCTCCATCCCAGCAAATAGTTCTACCCCGTGCACCTGTCCCTCCATAGTTAGATCTGAAAGAGTCAAATATCTGGGCCTTATTATTGACATCATATTTCTGCCCTGTCTACTAAAGTTAGGAAATGTATTTACATAATGAAGAAGCTTCGAGACTGCACCACAGAAGATGTGCTCCGCCTAGTGTATTATGCACTGTGTCAGTCAATCCTGCAATACTGTGTGGCAGTTTGGGGCAGTGCCGCAAAGACCACCTTGTTGCGAGCAGAGCGGGCGCAGCGCGCAGTTATTAAGGTGATGTTTAAAAAGCCATTACGACATTCTACTGACCATCTGTACTGGGACTCAAAAATCTTGAGGGTTAGGAGCCTTTTCATTCTAAACGCGACCACACGAGCTCACAGAGTGATAGTAAATATGTCGAGTTACGCTCAGCTGCTGTCTAAACGCATGTTCAGAGTACCCCTTCCTCACACCAGATCCGCATTCGCCCAACGCTCCCCTGCTTATATACATTTACGCATCTACAATAACATCTGTAAGAAATTTAATATTCACCAGTACACTACGGGAAAGGTTAAAGCTATTGTGAAAAAGTGGCTAGTGTCCTTATCTTACCTCGACACGGAGGCTCTTCTTCTTTGCGCTAGTCAGTAACACACACATAGTCTCATAAACACACACACACATACACACACACACACACACACACACACACACACACACACACACACACACACACACACACACACACACACACACACACACACACACACACACGCACGCACGCACGCACGCACGCACGCACGCACGCACGCACGCACACACTCACAGACTGTGCTTACCTTACCTTTTATGTTTTTCAGTGTATGTTCATTCTTATATTCCTATTTGTTATCGCTCACGCTTAGTTTATAATTAATATGTACGCAATATTTATATTCGTGGTTAATGCACTCCTACTAAATATCTTTATTAAAGCAGTAACGTCCCAAATGTTTACAATGAAGCGAAAAATTTCAAAATTTAATGGTTCAGACAGGGTTCGAACCCGCCTCTCCAACGGCTTTCCGGGCCAACACGGGCGTACTTACCTATTGGACCACCGAACCTGATGCGAAAACCATTGAATTTGAGCGTTGAGAAATTTTTAAATTTTTCGCTTCATTGTTAACAAATTGATTACTTTTCTGTATTCCCCTTAAAAAGAGGTTAGGTGCATAAGTTATAAAGTTATTTTTTTAATTTTTCGTGAGGTTACTAATTATGTTATTATTAATTTTAAAAAGTTGTAACTCCAAAACTATGACACAATTTATCGGTTACTTTAACTACAAACTTAACGCAACCGTGTTCTCCAAATATGATGTTTGAAAAGGACTATATTTTTTATGATTTTATTACAAATGTATAGTTTTCAGATTTTTATAAGTATTTGTAGTATGTGACGATATTACTTGTCAAATTTCATAGTTCTTGGCCATCGGGAAGTACCCGATTATTTTGATTCCTTTGAGAGTGTCGAAATGTTCCTTTTTTGCGACATAAACGGCCGTATCTTTTTAGGGTTCCGTAGTCAACTAGGAACCCTTATAGTTTCGCCATGTCCGTCTGTCCGTCCGTCCGCGGCTTAGCTCCGTGATCATTAGTACTAGAAAGCTGAAATTTGGTATGAGTATGTGTATGTATCACGCCGATAAAACGGTAAAATAAAAACTAAAAATTTTTTTTTTTTTCGCTTACCTCTCGAGCACCTAAAGTGGGGGTGAATTTTTTTTTTCGTTTCAACACAGAGGTGTGGGGTATCGTTGAATAGGTCTTTTAAAAATAATAGGGGTCTCCAAACATAATTTTTTTTATAAAGTCAGCAGTTTCGTAAATAGGCGCTCCGAAAATAAAAAAATTGTGTCCCCCCCTCTAACTTTTCAACCACGGGTCAACAAAATATGAAAAAATTCATGAAAATGAGGCTTTATAAGTACTTTCAATGAAAACTACATTGAACAAAATCGGTCAAGCCGTTTTTGAGCTATCGCAACATTTCATAATTTTCTTTAAAATGACGTAAGTGCCGCACGGCGTCCTTATACTTCGAACCTTACACATATTAGTTAAGTGCCATACTGCATTAAAGCATTCCGCTCAATCTGTTGCGTATAATTACTTTGGAGAGTTACTTTGGCGTTTACGACCTTTTTATAGAGCCTGAAATCTTTCTCGTCATTTCTATTGTGAAGGATGGGTACGTAACCCTACACTGAGCGTGGCCCGACATGCTCTTGGCCGGTTTTTTTTTAACGTAGAAGTTTGATTTTTTTCACATCGTCAAGGGACCGTAGGTATGTGGTGTTAATTTCCTCGACGCGTTCTCAAGATAAAGGGTTTTGACAGACAGGCAGACGGACGGACGACAAAGTGATCCTATAAAGGTTCCGTTTTTTCCGATTGAGGTACGGAACCCTAAAAATGAAGTTTCAGTAATTTCGAAATGAACTCGTCAGGCTTCCATTCCAGCTCGCAGAGCCACTATCATACCTGACTGGTTGATGTTTGACTGGTAGAGAATGCCATTGGACATTAAGTTCGCCATTTGTACTTACAATACAATACAATACAAAACAATACAATACAATACAAGTACTCTTTATTAACTGCACACCTCATAAAACATACACGGGAAATACAACGCAAGAAATTACATTTAGAGGTAAACAACAGGCGGTCTTATCGCTAAAGAGCGATCTCTTCCAGACAACCTTTGTGTAGTTGAGAAACTGATTTTTTTTTTGTAAAAAGGCGGTGCAAAAATCAGAAAAAAATGAATAATATATACCTACACGAAAAATATATAAATACTAAAATATAATAAATGATAAATACATACATATACATACATTCAGCCAAAAAATAATAATAGGACCAGTTGAATAAACTACGAATTATGAAAGGGATAGATAATGCTCTTTCAGGTGAGCTTTGAAAGAAACGAGAGATTAAGCGCGCCTTAAGTTCACAGGCAAGGAGTTCCACAAACAGACAGCTTTAAAAGTAAATGAATTATTATAAAATTTTGAGACAGAAGAAGGAGCGGCAAGGACCACATTTTGGGCAGATCGAGCAGAAGTGAGATAAGTGAAACGCCCCTTGAGGTAGGTACTGACTTTTGTTTTGTGCAATGATTTGAATTAAATACATTGGTCAAATGTATATCTCAATGTCAAACAAATTAGGCGTCTGGATATTGTTTGTTTTCCTCATCTCTGTGACGTATGAGTGACGTAAGCCTGTCCCCGATACACTGCATCTGCGACCTTAAAGGAATATTCCGCGACTTTCTATCAGGTTGTGAGTCACTTGTGGCCACGAAAACAGCGGGTTAGGATTCCGTACCTCAATCGCCAAAAACGGAACGCTTATAGGATCACTTTGTTGTCCGTCCGTCTGTCTGTCAAGACCCTTTATCTAGAGAACGCGTGGAGGTATCGAGTTGAAATTAACACCATATACTCAGGTCTACGGTCCCTTGAAGCTGTGAAAAATAAAACTTCTACGTTAGCGTGAAAAAAAAGATACGGCTGTTTATGTTTCTTTTTTTTTTTTATGTCATAGGGGGCAAACGAGCAAACGTATCGCCTGATGGAAAGCGATTACCGTCGCCCATAAACACCTGCAACACCAGAGGAGTCACAAGTGCTTGCCTACCCGGAGGACGAAGATAGAATGCCTCTATGCTAAAGTAATTTCACCGGCTATCTTACCCCCACACCGGAACACAACAATGCGAACATTGCTGTTTGGCGGTGGGTTAGCAGGCAAAAAACGTACATTTCGACACTCTCGAGGGAATCAAAATGGTAGGGTACTTCCCGATGAACTAGAACTATGAAATTTGGCAAGTCATATCGTCACATACTACAAATACTTATAAAAATCTGAAAACTATACATTTGTAATTAAATCTTAAAAAATAATAGTCTTTTTCAAACATCATATTTGGAGAGCTCGGTTGCGTTCAGTTTGCATCTCGTTTGTATGCAGCGCGATACATTTCAGGTGCAAACTTAACTCAACCAGGCCAATTAAGATGGGATAAGTGAAAGTTTGTACGGAACCCTCGGTGCGCGAGTCAGACTAGCACTTGGCCGGTTTTTTTTATATGTCATAGGGGACAAACGGAACACCGAACTGCGTTCCAAAACACGCGTTGTAGACGTAGGCAGTGCCCCCCATCTGTACCGTGGGAACCCAGAACGATACCTACACGTCGCCTGTCGTGGCCGACACGCTTAGCCAGTCGGTTGCCACACGCGCTCACGGCCGGACGCCGCCGGTCGCGCTATAAAATCACCAAAAAAATGGCTTCGTCGCGAATGAGACCAACGCGCTGCAGTGTTGCGGGGTGTAAAAACATAAAAGCAACAGACATTTATCCTTTTTTTCTTTGCCGACAGACGATGAAATGTTACTAAAAATTCTTAGAACTTAATAAGCACCTACCTAGAAACGCATTGCATACACTGTTATAATAGATACATGTAATGTTGAATAAATAAACCTACCTACTTAATAAACTTAAATTCATAGAAAACATCCACTACCTATATCAACAAGTGACAATAATTTACTCACTAAGATTTACTAAATCAGTTCAGTGTGGCGGGAGAGTGCATTGCACGGCCTAAAAAGGGCGTAAACGTCGGTGTTGTTCTTGACACTTAAGACCTTTTCCAAGGAATGCATTCGCAAAGATAAAACGCGTGATCAGATTATTATAAAACAACTTGTACCTAGTGACTGTTCCGAAGCTTGTAATGCTAGTATTATACAATATGTAACACATTATATATAGGCACCTACCAAACTTTATTTAGATAGAAGAGGTAGGTAAGATTCCGATATACCTACTCGGAAATTTAAACGATTTTGATGGTGTGCCGCAGCGCATGTGAATACCTATTTCTAGTAGGTACCTAATGATAATTAAATTTGACTAATAAATTTAAATAAATCGATCGTATTTTCATTAATCTTGACTTTTTATAAAATCGTTTCTAAGCGGTGTCAACCCTAGCCTCGTTTTGCCGGCACGTGCGGCCAACGACCCGCGCGTTCAAGGTCGCTCCATTGTTAAATTGAGTAGGCATGAAAAGCAGTAGGTAGGGACAGTGGGGGCACATTGGAACAAGGGGTACAATGGAACAAGGCCGATATCTACTCGAATTTCGAAAAATTTCGCGCACTTACGGTTCGGCCAATAAGACCGCTTCATACGTCACATGTTGACGCAGTGAAGTATGGCCGGCCGGCAACAGCAGAGATTTGCGGTGAAAAAAATAGTTTTGAGCAGTAAAAAGCTAGAATTTCGTACAGAAGAACTTTCTTTTTTACAACTAAAGGAGTGCTAGCATGTATGTGTTATTTTTTTTCATAAATCTTTATCAGTTTAGCTATTAAATGCGATTATGTATGAAGAGAAAAACGTTACTTGGATTTTTAAGCACTTGTTAGAAATTTGCAACACCCCATGGGGCACAATGGAATGGGGTTCTATGGAACAGTGTTTTTTCTTGGTGAAATTTCCCCAGAAACAAATAAAATATTTTGTTGGTGAAATATTAACAAATATTGACGAGAACAACGAATATGAGATTAATTATATGCGTCGGAGCGCGAAAATTGATAACAGCTTCTATTTTCCACTGGAACCAGATATGGAAATGGTGTCAATTCAGAAAATGGTACTGGTGCTGCCAAGTCCATGCTTGGCAGGTACAACAAAGCGCCAGAGTAATATGTATTATTTTCCTGAAAAGTTATTAAGCAAGTATAAGCTTGGGTAATTACATAATTTTCTTACATTTCTCGAATTACTATTCTTGTTTCAATGTACCCCAGATGCCGTTTCATTGTACCCCAGACCTGGGGTACAATGGAACAAAAGAGGTGCAGTGCAAAAAATAATAATTTGTAGGCTTATGGCAAATTTTTGATCTCGATTTTGTTGTTAATCGATAGTTTAAGAACTGTTGTTGGTTGTTCGAAAGGAAAATAATAAAAAAATAGACCATTGATTTTTTTAAAAATGTAAATATTTTTTTCGTTCCATTGTACCCCAACTGTCCCTATTTGCCTTTTTATTCAGACATGGGTATCTGTTCGAAGAACTATTATATTAATCTGTGACGTAGGTGCCAAGACCGCAAAGCTGAAGTGGGACTGGTCTGGACATGTCTGCCGCATGCATCCGGAACGACGGGCCAGAATAATCACTGACTGGACACCGCAAGGTTACCGGAGCAGAGGCAGACCGAAAAGAAGATGGCGGGACATGGATGCATTTAGTAACGAGTGGTGGGAGCATGCAGCCAATAGAGGCCTTTGTCCAGCAGAGGGATACAATTATAGGCTAGTAAAAAAGGAGACAAACGAGCAAACGGATAGCCTGATGGTGCGCGAGTACCGTCGCCCAACACCTGCCACACCAGAGGAGTCACAACTGCGTTGCCGAACTTTCAGGTGGGAGTATGCTCTTTTCTTGATCTATTACTAGATATTTTTCTAGCAGGAACTACAGATGGCTAGTGCTTACATAGTACCTAATAACTTCGACAAGCCTGTTGTTTATTTTCAACATGGTATGTTTACAGTTTGCAGCACAGCCAAAACACATACACATTAACACAAAAATAATCCAATTAAAATAATAATTATACAAACACAATTATAATTAAAAATAATAATGTGTTTGTATGTTTATTACTTCTGCACGCTCAAACCTTCACGCTACAGAACAAGTATTCAGTCGACATGCATGCTGGAACGTGACGTATCACAGTTATGATATAACGTATAAATACCCTTTTTCAGACGCAGTCGGTTTATAACCGCGATTTTCATGGCTCCACGATATGATGCAGACGGCTGGTCTAAGTGGTATAATAAACTTAATTTATTGTTCTACCTCGCTCAGTCAGTGTGGGTAGTCAGTGCTTTAGTCAAGCCAATATGCATTTGCCTGATGATTTAAGAAATGAGCCGTCAGACGAAACCTTCAGGCGTCGACTGAGATCATCATTTCAGCCATAGGACGTCCACTGCTGGACACAGGCCTCCTCAATAGACTTCCACATGGGCCGGATAGCAGCGACCCGCATCCAGCGAGTTCCCGCAACTCTAACCAGGTCGTCCGACCACCTTGCGGGTCGTCCTACACTGCGCTTGCCGGTACGTGGTCTCCACTCGAGACCCTTTCTGCCCCAACGGCCGTCGGTTCTTCAAGCTACGTGCGCCGCCATTGCCACTTCAGTCTGCTTACCCGGTTACCCCGACTGAGATCCGTACTCTTTAACTCTCCATAGAAAGTTGATTCTCAATACAAATCTATAATTTTATAATAATTATAGACTAGCTACCCGCCCCGGCTTTGCATGGGTGCAATGCTGATAAATTATGCATGTTTATATACTTATAAACCTTCCTCTTGAATCACTCTATCTATTAAAGAAACCGCATTCAAATCCGTTGCGTAGTTTATAAAGATACATAGAGACAGACAGAAGGATGCGACTTTGTTTTATACTATGTAGTGACATATATATAAACCTGCGTCTTGAATCACTATCTATTAAAAAATAAAATAAAAAAAGAACCGACTTCAAAAAAACTAAAAAGCCAAAAATAACTATGTAGATTACCTACATTTGAATCACTTTTTGAAGTCGGTTTTTGAAACTACCTACGAATTATAATAATATTCATGAGTTCTTCATTAGCTATAATTTAACAAAATTTTAGCTAATGAAGAATTCACGAAGTCATAAACATTAACTTAAAACCTGCATAACATCAATTAAAAAATTGTCAACAGGACACCGGATTACTTTCACCGTTTCTATTAATTTCTTAATATAGTTAGATAGTTATTTCCGCTAAATGACTGTTTAATTAATTTTAATATCCAATTAATCCTGTATTCAATTATTGCTTCTAGTCTAGACTCATATTTTAAACATGTTTAGTTACTTAGAGTGGACTTGGTAGGATCTGTGGACGGTCCCAAAGACAATATTTACATCTTATAATATTAGGGCGAATATTTTACGAACAAATGGATTTGTGTTATAAGTGCGTACTTATTTGGAAAACTTAAAAAAAAACAATGCAATCGGTACAGGTTACAGTGTTTCTTATTTTATTACCAGCTCAAAAAAGAATATTACAGGTACGTGCACTATGCGATACGACGTGTTACAGCACTGGCTTTCAGTATGGAATATAATATTGTCCGGTGCGGTGGCGGCGTCGCGTAGCGCGGCTTATAAAAATAATAAACACCCAATTTTTTGTTAAAAACGTGAAATATAGGCCAATTTAAGATACTTTTTTTTTTATTTACAAACTGTCCGGCGATTCACCTCTGTATCACCTGATGGAAAGTGACCACGGGGTCGAGGATGTAGTTCGCCGGTTCAGTAATCCCGTCCCAGACCTTCCGATCCGATCCGATTTATCGGATGAAATCGGATAATGTGTAGTGTAATTGGGAAATTTCTTCCGATAAATTGGATCGGATCGGAAGGTATGGAACGGGTTTTGCCTTGAAGATACCTAAATTACAATTTTCTGGAAATACACACGATGGGAGCGAGTTCCATTTCTTTAGCGGTTCGCATTAGAAATGATGAAGCTTCGTACGAATAAGTGGTAAACTGACAACATAAAGGTGAAATTGCTCCCGTCGCCTGGTTGTCCGATGGTGAAACGGGAATGGCGGAATTAAATCATGCAATTCCTTGTGCACACTCTCCAAAATATATCTGATAGAAAAATAACAAGCTCATCCATTTGCAAATGCTTCATAGCAAGCATTTTGTGATCAGGGCCGTCTTAAACTAGGCTGGGGCCCTTGGGCACACAAGACTTTGGGGCCCTTTTGGAAAGTAAAAAAAGCGAATTATAATAACATTTTTTTACTAAGTATGTATGTATGTAAACACTTTATTGTACACAAAAACAGAAATACAATTCTAAGTATGACCATTTATTTTTTTATAGTGTGTGAGAGAATTTGTCGCTCCTTCGGGGCCCCCTGAGAATGGGGGCCCTGGGCACGGGCCCCGTGTGCCCTTATGGTGAAGACGGTATTGTTTGTGATGATGTCACGATTGACTTGAATAAATAAGAAATATTTTTCACAAGTGTCATAATATTGCCACAATCTAATAAAATTGTATATTATAAGAGCCCTGCACGGCTAGCATAACTTTGACACGCGACTCTTTCTCGCGCGAGATATACTACCTGTCTCTATCTGTACAGTACTATGAGATAGTGACGGATGATGCTATCTCGCGCGACATGAGTCCGCGTGTCAAAGTTATGCTAGACGTGCTGTTCCCGGATATAGTTTCGGAATTAACATAGGTCTTAAAAAATGGTAGATATATCGTCGTTCCAATGCTAAACTAACATAACTGCAAAAAACTAATTTTACAGGGGAGCAATTTTAAGTTCGTAAAAAATTTAAATATTTTTTTTCGCGGTTGTTTTTGTAGTTATAATAGAACTGTTTTCACACAGTGTTTTTATATTGCATGTTTTATATTTTCAATGTGTCAGATATGTATTAATTTATTGGGTTTAGAAATTAAGGCACATTCGCAATTTGGCTACGCCATAGAAAGGAACAAAAAGGTAAGATTATTCACCATAGTAAATTTACGAAAGTGCCACTTTCGCAAATTCACAATGCATTTTTTATTTTTAAGCCAAAGTAAAGTTACGAAAATGCCACATTCGTCGTTTTCGTTTGGGGAATGTAAATGCTTTCCCATTCTTTGCTATCATAATAGAGTGCGAATCTGCACTTATTTTTGTTGCCAATAACATAATACTATTGTATATAGTCTAAAACTTATCGCATTCGACCAATAAATAATGTTCAAATGCTAAAATGTGACGGTTCAAGCAAAAGATACCACTTGGTCACTTACATAAGGGCGCGTTGACAAGCAAATTCCGCGCTCATGGTAAGCGGCACAGTGGACTCTTTTAACTGAAAACGTCTCATAAGTATATTTGTTTTTATACCTGTCAGTCAATAAATGCAGTTAAATTGTATCTGACTGACAATATTAATATATGATTTACTTTCAACTTATGTTTAGTAAACTTAATAATGGCATATGGCTTTTCAAGTTTTTATGAACTACTTAAAAGCGTTAACTTATACTTAATGGTAATTGATACCGATATTCAGTAATTAAACGAAAATAATAGTTTTTATTTACTTATTAGGCAGCTTTACAATATAAACTCTGGTATGCTATCTATTACGTATCAGTCTGCAGCAATTTAAGTTTTTTATCTGTAAATCGGTATATGACAACACTGAAGATAGGCCACTAATTAGTCTTGATACTTCTGTATTACTCTTAATCTTTAAGTTTTAGACTTTAGTATTAGAACGTTAGTATTAGATTCTATCAAATTTAATATAAATAAAAAAAGACCTTGGTAAGTTATGCTTTGATCAATATAGTAATTATAAAAATATTTATAAATGATTTTTCGGAGAACTTTTACGTTGTATTAAGTAAGTTTACATACTGTATTTCTATTTCCCTTTTACTGCAGTTTATTGATATTCTTACTCTAAGGGCTCAAAGGGGATTAAAACAAGATAAAAATTTGTATGGGTGAATTCGAAATAATATACATATGCCAGTACTAAGATTGTTGGTTACTCTTTGCTTAATATTGCCATACTTAGTTTTTTTTTGTGTTTGACAGTTCATTTGCTTGGTAGAGTTAATGTGGTCCAACTACACTTCCGAGTTGGGGATACTTTCGTAAGAGTGATAAATATTCGGAAACAATATTTTCTGCTACCAAAGTTTAGATAATATGTCACTAATATGCAATACCATAATTATAGTGGTAACTGTTATTGCTATCATTTGTCTTAATGTGTAGTTATTTTTTAGATTTAATTTGATAATAACGATTTTACCTTAAATGTGGTATTAAAATTTATTTATTTTGCATGTTGACGTCGTCATCATTAGTGAAGAGGTGAACAGCCTACAGCAGATTTTAGAAAAGTGGAGAGAAGCTCTGGAAACATCAGGTCTGCGAATAAGCAGAGAGAAGACCGAGTACATGCATTGTAACTTTAGTGGTGTCAACAACAAACACACCATCTGGCTGCAGAACACCCAGCTAAAAGAAGTGGACCATTTCAAGTACCTAGGCTCAGTCATCAGTAAAGATGGGTCAATAGACACTGATGTCACCCATCGTATAAATACCGGGTGGATGAAATGGAGAGAACTATCTGGCGTGTTATGCGACAGCCGAATGCCCGTGCGCATAAAAGGACGAGTATACAGAGCAGCCGTCCGACCGGCCATGACATACGGAGCCGAATGCTGGCCACTCAAAAAGCAACACGAAAATCAGTTACACTGCGCAGAAATGAAGATGCTCAGGTGGTCAGGCGGTGTAACTAGGCTGGACCATGTCAGAAACACGCACATAAGAGGCACCTTCAAAGTGAGACCTATCCCAGAAAAACTACAGGAGAGCCGTCTGCGGTGGTACGGACACGTTATGAGGCGACCATCCGACCACATGACCAGAAAAGTACTGGATATCGAAACTAAGCCCCGAGGACGAGGAAGACCCCGAATCACATGGATGTCCGTAGTAAATAAGAACCTCAAAGAAGCCCAAGTGAATAAAGAGACGACCCAGGACCGAGCAGCCTGGAGACGCATGATACGGAGGGCCGACCCCAAATAAAATGGGAAAGGGCCAGGCAAAAGAAGAAGAAGTTGACTTGCATGTCGACTGAATACTGATTCTATAAGTATCGTAAGATCTAATTTGTAGTAACGTATTCTGGCAAATAAACATTTCGATTTCTACTTACCAGTGTAGGTGGGTGAGAGATACGAAAATATGCATCTATTTTTGTTCGAAATACCGGGTATACATGCTATTTAACGATAGGGGGTTTCAAAAAATTCTAAAATCTTATTAAAGTATAAGGAAGTAGGTATTAGGTATCTTTATTTGACGAAGTCTACACGACACTACACAAAGAAGGCCACGTTTCTTATACAAGCCCACCTTCTATTTAATCCATTTCAGGGATGTATTTAAAAAAATGCTAAAACTTGTTTTCTTAGTTTTTAATGAAGAACTCGAAATGGTACTCGAAAAATTTCAAGTTCTTCATACAAACTTTCACCTCCCATTTTACCCTTTTAATGGATGAGTTTTGTCACACATTTAGGTTCTTTCATCGGTCTTGCTTCAACGTCTTTACCATTTAGGCTTTTATATGCTTCCCCTCTGATATGTCTATCCCTTTGTTCAAACGCAAATCGCATGAATTTTATTTTTTATACTAAATTGACAATACTTAATTTGCGAAAATGCCTGATTCGCACATTTACTTCTAGTTTCACCTATTTCAAAATTTTCAAATGCATTAGTCACAATGACAAACTAGCGAAAATGCTTAATTCGTAAATGTCTATAGGCTACAGCGGGTGTATATCATAATCGCCACCATAGTAAATTAACGAATCTGGCAGATTCGCAAGTTCGCTATAGCTACTTATGTGAGCAGGTCATAATAACCACCGTAGTAAACCAACGAATCTGGCAGATTCGCACATTTACTATAGGATTGTTATATGAGCAGATCATAATAGCCACCGTAGAAATCTAACGAATCTGGCAGATTCGCAAATTTGCTATTGGTTATCTGACCGGTAAGTGATAATTATCACCATAAAAAGTTAACGAAAATGTCAGATTCGTTAGTTGACCTACATTTTGTAAGTTTACCATGGGGAAAAAAAATAAAAGTGCAGATTCACAATATTGTAACTCTGGAACCTTAAAAGCTAGAGCTGTATAAATTTGTGACATTATGCGGGGTTATATTTGGTACAGATTTACATCAAAAACTCAATTTTGACAAAATGGCAGTTATGTTAGTTTAGCATTGGAACGACGATATCCCAGTTCCGCTGCTACGTAATATGCTATTTAGTTTTATGAAAAAAAATATTTGGCCGCGCCTGTGTGTCGCTCCGCTGCAGCGTAATATGCGCGCTCACCTTTAAAATATACCTTATAATATCTGGCAACATTTTGGTTGTCAATGTCAACTGTCACTGCCAGAAAACTATTTTTGTTCAGAATCAGAATTCGGTGCTAGAAAATTCCAAACATCCCTTACCCACGAGAAAGAGAATATAATATAATTGCAACAATGAGTGATGCTGGAGATAATACTAATGCAGTTGTAAGTATGACAACTATTAACCAATTTTATAACCGTTGAAAAACTATTTTCTAACTGTTATGATAATTTTTGGCCGCTCCTTTCACAAGCATTCTCTTGTACCGTTTTTTATCTTAGCAATATTCCTTACAGTATATTTTGTGGTGTATTTTGCGATAGTATTCCACTCGTTCACGTATTAAATATTGTAAAATAACGTAGTGAATAGATCTTGCGTTGATTTGACACCAAAAGGTGTGTCATAAAAATGCATGGTAATGCAGTTTGCCAGTTCTTTGTATTTATATGACACTGTGTATAAAGTCTTCGCATATCCAGGTTATAGCAACTATCTAATTATAGCATTTATAGTTTTTAATCTTTATTCTCCAGTTTAGAACAAAAGTACGCGAGCAAAGCTTGTAAATTGTCTAAAAATAATGAGTAGAAAACACAAGTGATTAACCTTTTGAACAAAATGAAGCGGTGTTCCAAATTCAACAGTGATTGAAAACTACTTGTAGCAGTTTAAATGGGTTTACCCTTGAAATGTCGACAAACGTTTCATCGAATTTTAATTTCATCAAAAGCATTTTTTTTCTGAAACCATAAAATATTTTCGAATGTTATAACACAAACCTAACCTAACCTAACCTAACCTAAAGGTTATAATTCACAAAATGTCTGAAAAAATTATGACTTACGAGTAAAAATTTGTTGACGAAATGAAGCATTCGGTGAAAAGTTTGTCGACATTTCAAGGGTATCCGGTTTAAATGACATTGATTTTAATCATTTAAATTTGGCATTCATATAATAAATGAAAGGGCACAGAATGAGAACCAACGAAAGGTCATTAATATTCCGTATTTTAAAATAATTCATACCTACATGAAATATTCTAAATACTACCCAATAGACTGAAACAAATTGCCTTACTGGAATCAATACTGTATTTGACAATACTGAAAATAAATAGTATTATTGAAACCACCAAACACTCATTATAACACTTTCAACACCAACAACCCGGTAGCCGGGCGCTCTGCTCGTAGTAAGTTTTCGCTACATACGGTTTTTCCAATGTTATCGGCTACGAGCGTAGTCCGTAGCGCTAGCGAATGTGTTAAAAAATACACAAATAAACTACCACTAACTTTTAGTCATTATACTATTTTTAATTGGAGAAAAACTAAAAAGAAGACGTGTTTTAAGTATTACGTTTTAATTATATAGTCATCACAAACCAGTATCTTCATAGAAACTTTACACTAACAGATCAATTTTAACATTTCATAAAGAGCAGCTGATTTGAGCTGTTATCAGTGTTTTTATTGCTTTCATAGGTTACATACAATACAATACAATACAAAATGCTTTATTGCACACCAAAAAAAGTTTACAAATTCAGTACAGAACAATAATTTTACATATGATGGTGATACAAAAATTTATTCCACTATGAAACCCGGTGGGGCACTGCAACAATCAATAAATATGTTTACTTTCAACAGAACATCTAACTAACTACATAAATATACCTGTCTATTTGTTTACTATTTAAATAACATCTTGGTTACTAATATACCTTATTGATATATTTCAGGCAAAACCAAAGATTAAACATGACTGGTACCAAACGGATGCACAAGTGGTGGTGACGATACTGCTCAAAAATGCGCCAAAGGATAAAGTGAAGGTGTATTATGGAGATCGGAGCGTAAGTATTTGTAATTTGCTTACTTATTATAGCCTTTTCCACTGTGACCAGAAAAGCGTTCAGTATGAATGTGGACGGATATAGAAGAGGAAGACCAAAGAAAAGATGGATGGTTCGTGTGAAAGGTGACATGAATAACAAGGAAGTAAATGACGGAACTACGAGTAATAGGGAAGAATGGAGGAAGAAAACATGCTGCCGACCCCAAATAAATGGCTCTCCTTTAGTTTTTGTTTAGTTATAAGTACTTTAGCATATAAGGATTAAGTTTATTTCAATTAAATCCAGAAAAAAAAAGGTTATTATCTTACATCCTATCTTTTTCCTCAGCTCTCGCTATCCGCACCGCTACCGAACACAGAGACAGAATACAGCTTAGAACTAGAATTGGCCCATGAAATAGTTCCCTCCATGTGTACGCATGTGGTGTCTCCGTCGAAGATAGAAATTAAACTGAGGAAGAAGGAGGGACTGCGGTGGAATGTGTTAGAGGGAGAAGGAGAAGAGCAGAAAATTAAGGCGATACCTCAAGGTAAGCATAGTAATCTATACTAATATTATAAATGCGATAGTGCTGTCTGTTACCTCTTCACGTGTAAACTGCTGAACCGATTTAGATGAAATTTGGTATGGAGATAGTTTGTGTTCCTGTGGGATGAGCGGGTAACACCACGGGGCGCAGCTAGTTATACAATAACAAAATCATATGCGCCGCGAGCCGCGCTAATAGGCGTTGCACCAAGGCCTAGCGGTCTAGTTAGAGAGCCCTTCAGCAAATAAAATTGCAAACGGTTAAGTAGCAAACTTAAAAAATATTTTTTAAAAACCATTGTGATGTAAAATAAAAAGTGATTCTGAAAAAGTGACCGACATGAGTTAAAGATGTCAGAGCAAGTGAGCAGTTGTTATTAATGAAACTTTTCTCATTTCCCATACAGAATGAGGAAAGTTTCCAGTAATTTTCGGAATCGGCACATCCCTAGTTATATAAATATTGACGCGAAGGTAAATTATGAAAGAAAAGTGTAGTGTGATCCACTGCAAGCAGGACTCGAACCTGCGACCCTACGTTTCCGGCGTAGTGCTCTACCAACTGCGCTATCACATCATTACGTGAATCACACCAAATCTTTGATTCCATAATTCTACGCTACTGGAGCGCCCTCTGCGTCATATTTGTTTAAAATGCTTATGCGCATTAGCCATGCCCTAGGATGTGCGTTTACACGCACGATCCCCAGTCCCCACTGCTTTACAGCAAGTGCGAGGACCGCGAGAGAGATGGCGCTTTTCTCAACATTTTATAATAGAATCTGTTATCGACTCTGTTTTAATGTGAAAATACCACATTTTTCTATTAAAAAAGGTTGAGAAAAGCGCCATCTCTCTCGCGGTCCTCGCACTTATATTTATCATAATATGAAAAAGTAATTTTTAAAGGAATAAGGCCTCATAAGCCACATTTATACTGTCAGTTTCCTAATTTGTTTTTGTTGCAGCCGTCATAGACGCCTCGGGACCGAAGGCGCCGCCGAAAATATACAAAAAAGACTGGGACAAAATAGAGAAGGAAATTAAGAAACTGGTGAGCTTTCACAATTGTCGCACACACACACACACACAGTTTCAGTTTTTCCATTGTATTAAAATAGCATACAATCGACTAGCATACCATACCAAATCGACTTTGAAGAAGCGTATTCGGTCTTTCGAATCTAGGCTGGGTGTGATGAACACGATTATTTGTTCCTGGGCCATGGATGTTATGTTTGTATTTATATATTATGTATATCGTCGTCTAGTACCCATAGTACAAGCTTTACTTAGTTTGGGACTAGGTCGATTTGTGTAAGATTGTCCCTAAATATCGATAATATTTTCAGGAAGAAGAAGAGAAGCCGGAAGGGGACGCGGCGCTCAACAGTCTCTTCCAGAAGATTTATGGAGAGGGTTCCGATGAAGTCCGAAGAGCTATGAACAAAAGCTTCGTAAGCATTTAACCCTTTGAACGACAAGGGGACTGTTCAGAAATTACGTCATCAATTTTTGACGATTTTTGACCCCCCTACAATCCCCAACTATCATAATTCAATGAATTTTGATAGTTGGATGATTGTAGGGTATTAAAGCTAGAATTAATTTAGTATTAATTCTAGTTTTAATAACTAGAATTAGTTTATTATTAATTCTAGTTTTAATAGTAGGATATTTTTTATAGTATTTTAGTATATAGAAACACGAATTTTATTACTCTTTGAAGCACTTTTTAAAGACGCGAGTAATGATGTCATCTTCGGAAAGACCCCCCCACATTTGACATGACGTAAGTACTGAATAGGCCCAAGAGCACCTGAAGTCGTCGTGTGCTGTCGTGCCTATCACACCGCCGGTACATATAAGCGTTCATTACACACCTAGGGCGTTGGACTCGTGAATGTCCCAGATCGCAGGCGTTGGCCCTAACCGAAGGGCGATCTGGGGCTTTAACAATTACCGCCCGTGGTTTGTCTAAAGTTTTACGTTTTACATTGGCCATGAAGTGACATTTTCTCCCTGCGCAGCGAGGAGAGAATCCCACTGGCCTCTTTCCTCAAAGAGTTTGGTTTTATTACGTCACTCTAGGCCGTAAGTGGTTTTTTTTTTCTTTCCGGGAATGGGAAGAGAGTGAAATTAAACCTTATTTGAAAGGTGAAAGGTTTCTGATAATTTTTATGTAAGAAATACATTTATTCCTGACATGACCACAAATTATAATTACTTAAACGCTGTGACAGAAATGATAAAAAGAAATTAATCAATTGGCAACGAGAGTTTAAATAGTTAATACATAATAATTACACAGATCAAATTTCCACATTTACAAAAATAAAGTACTAAAAGTAAACTAAACTAACCTATTACCCTAAATCGGAAATCTCACCCCTCGTCCTCCCCAAAGCAAAGGTGCCCATCACGCTCGCCGCGTTGCCACGTTGAATCGCGATATTTATGTGAGTTTAAACCGTTTTTATAATTATTAGGTCAAATAAGGTTTAATTTCACTCTTGTGGCATACGTTTGGCGTGTAAGGGACACTTCTGCAATGAATATATTTGAGTAATTTTGAGCCTTATGAGGCCGTTTGCGAGCGACCCCGTTTCAGTGCCATATGTCATCACATTAATCAATTATAAAACTTGTTTTCTCAAACATGCAATAAATGTCGTCATAACGTGCGTTTGAACAGGCTTCGAAGTATCAGGTTTCGGGCGGAACAACTCGAGAGAACTGTAAAGGAATTTCATACAAAATAGAAGGCCTAAGCCGGGAAGTATTTTTTTTAACATGGCGACTGTGTGCTAAACAGCTGTTTTTTTAGTGGTGTATTTTTTTATTTCATTGCATTTGTTTGAGATAAGCACACACATGTCTTAGCCGTGAAAAGAGCTCGCCGGCTTCGTATCACTATCCGTCTATACCTACTCACCCGGCAAGCCCATCTTTCCGGCGTCTGCAGTAATATTACTATTATTTTACAGGTGGAATCTGGAGGCACTGTACTCAGCACCAACTGGAACCAAGTCTCCAAAGAGAAGGTGGATGTCAAGCCGCCAGACGGCTTGGAGTTCAAGAAATGGGATTAATATAATTATAGATACAGGAGCCTGATGTATGTTTACAGAACCTGTTACTTTACTATAGAAAAAAAACGGGAACTCCTAGAAACTTATTTCGTCGAATGTTGTTTTATAAAAGACCCTGCACAAATGTTTCTGTTTAGTCCTATGGTTGACTGGCGGAGAATGCCTCGTGGCATTAAGCCCGCGATTTGTACTATCACATTTGTAGTTTTTGCAATAAAGTTTAAATAAATAAATGTTTCATTTCGCCGAAAAATTATTTCGCAGAATTTTTGTTTCTGTGTAGTCATATATTTTTCATTATTCTTGCATATATCGTCTTATTGATTTGTTAGGTTTGTTTTATAACAATCTCAAATCGTTTACGGTTGCAAAGATGCTTTCTGCGAAATGTTTTTTCGGCGAAATGAATCTTTCGACGAAATGAATCTTTCGACGAAAAATAATTCTGGAAGTCAAATAAAAGAGATATAACCTCGTAAGGCCCAATATTATACCTATAGGCAATGATGTTTTATAATGTATTATACACTAACATAACAGCTGTAATATTTATACTTCCCAGATGACATAAGCTTATTTCTCTCTAAGGCGGTGTCATGATGATGCCAAATCTATTTGAAAAATGAAATGTTACAACCGAGAAAATCAAATGATTTCAGCTTACTTGTGATATGAGATTCGGTTTTCTGGTTAACGTTTTTATTGCGTAATTTACACATTACGCAAGATGGCATTTTGGCGCCAAAATAACACCGTTACTGAGAACTAAACGCATATACGCATCTGTCACTTTCTGGAGATCAATAAAAGCGTTGCCATAGCCCCAATCGCTTCCAAATCGAAGAAATCATCTACCCTTCTGACCAACAACATATCAAGCTCGAAATCCAACTCAAAGAATCTACAAAGTCGCAATAGCCGCGCTCTTTAAACTGACCAACGCTGACATCCAGAAAGTAACGGACTATATAAAAACTAGCTTATACGTTAACATTATGCTGAAAGACGATTTGCTAAAAGGAAAAAATATGGGCATTCAGTACGCTCTTCTGAGACATTTCTCCGGCAAACAATACCGTGTTGCTGAGCGCATCGCGGTACCTTCATTTGACTTATATTAATTGTTTCACCTTTGGAGCATTAGTAACATGTCTACTGAATTCATCGGCCATCTTTGTTCATGTTCATCTCATCTCATTTTTTTTTTTTTTTTGATAAGTGTTATTTAACACGGAAGTCATGCCTTATTGAGTTGGTTATAAACCAAAAAAACTGATACTGGCACAAGCTTCGAGCCGCCATAAACGAATTAATAATAATAACCTGTCCGCTTATAAAATATCATTGCCTATAGGAATAATGTACACCACAATTCAGACGCAAGTCTTTACCACTGCACCAACCAAATAAATCCTAGGTAGTTCATGGGTCAGAACGACTATAAAATAACAGTACTACCATGACCACAGGGATCCGTTTGTTTCATAGAAACTTATTTCGTCGAATTTTGCATTTCGCCGAAAAAAAAATTCGCAGAATTTTCTTTCCTCTGTCAGTCATAAGTTTCTCATAATTCATGCAAATATCATCCTATTGATTAGGTTAGGTTAGGTTTGTTTTATAACAATCTTAAGAGGCCTTGTTCCTTTTTTTTTTCATATTGTGACAAATATATTGATAATTTCAACCAACTTTTTGAAGTGAATAATACTTTTCCTCGAGTTCTAGGTAGTAACATAGCTATTTCATGCTTTTATTGCGTGCAGTCGAAAATAAGTTGAATAAACTAATTTTCCGCGTGAATTTTGTCAATTTCGAGTAGTTTTTGAAATAAAAATTATCAATGAAAAATTCAAACTACTAATTTATACCGATAAATCCCAATAGCCCTGTTCTAGGTAGTAACATCAATAATATTTTAAGAAACATGTTTGATCATAGAGAAAAACGTCTAAAGCAATTTAAAAAGAATAAGGCCTCTTATTACACCAACACAACCGGCTGCCTATAGCGAGGTTTTAAAGCAAGTTACGAGTCGTGTAAGCAGCGATTCTGATCTCAATCGAACTAACAATAGGAGAAAGGAAAAAGAAACACATCCAGCAGCTGAGCCGCCGCAAGCTCCGCCCACGAGGCGGACCCCCTTTAATGAGGATGTTTCGGCCCAGGATACGAGTCAGCCGGCTGTTCCTAATCTTTCTGCCGGGGAGAACGGAGTACTCATTAATGAAGACTGGAAAGTTTATCATCACCCCAAGAAGCAAAGACGCTCTACACCATCTGTACGCTGCACGGCGGGTCCTGACATCACGACACTAAAAGCTGTGGAGGAACGGAAACATATTCATCTGTGGAACATGGTTTCCGGAGCCGAAGAAGTCCAGCAATACCTGCAAAGTTTATGTCAAGGGAATGCATGCACTGTGGAAGAGCTGAAATCGAAGGGTAACTATAGGTCTTTTAAACTGGAGGTACCTGTAGCCTATTATGAAAAATGTTTATCGGCTGAAGTATGGCCCGAGAACGCCAGAGTGAAAACGTGGTTTTTTCGAAGACAACCTGCACAACCCAAAAGGGACAAGGAATCCAACATATAACTCTTTCATAAACATCATCTACCAAAACGTTAGAGGCCTAAACACTAAGCTAAAATATTTTAGGCATTGTGTTCTCCTTCTTGATTGTGACATTGTGGCGATTACAGAATCATGGCTTTCTGTGTCGGTTGAAAATGCTGAGCTGGTGTTGGGTGACTGGAGTATAGTCCGCCGTGATCGTGTAGATGGTCGACAGGGAGGAGGCGTCCTAGTAGCGACACGACCAGGAATCACGCTACGTCATAGACCTGAGCTACAAACTACGAACGGAGAAGATTTGTGGGTCACACTTGTGACGGAAAATACTACTTTTCATATATGTGTGGTATATATTCCGCCGAAAGCTAGTGATGAGATATATATGCATTTCTTCCGAAAAGTTGAGAATATTATTAACGGTTTAAGTGGTACTGTTCTGATTGTGGGTGACTTGAACTTAAACCCTAAGTATACACATATTAGTATTTTAAGTTATTATTGTTATTTTCTTACCGTATGTAATTTGGCTGAGAAGAATGATGTGTGTAATATGTATGGAGGCATTCTTGATGTTGTTCTGATGCGAGACTGCATTCACGACTCATGCGTCAGTAAAACCGTACAAGGGGGGTTAGTTCCACACACTGATTCGTATCACCCACCGCTAAATATTTCGTTTCCGGTTGCACGCGCCCTTGACAGCCCCACGAAACTGCAGCCTAGCAATCTAGACGTTAGGCGAGATTGGAATTTTGCGAAGGGCGATTATGAACTTTTTTATCAGTTAATCTCCGAGACAACCTGGGAAGCAATTTTTGATAGCCGCGATGTTAATATTGCTGTGGATTTGTTTTATCAGCAGGTTTATCATTTTTTCGACCTTTGCATCCCGAGCAAGAAACGATCTAGCAAACCAACCCGACGTTATCCAGTATGGTTTACTGCTGACTTGATCAAAGATATCCAGCGCAAAGCTCTCCTTCACCGTGAATGGAAACGTACTGGGGTCACCTCGGTTTATGACGAGTTTTCTAAACTTAGGGCTGAGGTTAAACTGCGAACTTCGAATGCTTATGACAATTATGTCAGCCGTCTTCAGTGTCAAATCACTTCGGATCCTCGTGCCTTCTGGAAACATGTCAATAGTTTGAAGACAAAAGGAGGCTTTGAGTCCCAAGTTACCTGCAATGGAATTGTTTACGAAGGTCAGAAGGCTGCCCAGGTATTCTCAGACTTTTTTTCGAGTGTTTTTCTGCCTTCGACGCCTCTTCTCGACCATAATGTGTCAAGTCGCGAGGATCTGGCCAGCGATGCCAATTACGTTAATATTCATAATATTACATTAAGTGATGTGGAATTGGGTATTAAACGGTTGAAGCCGCAAAGCTCTCCAGGTCCAGACTGTCTCCCTGCCTTTATAATAAAGGGATGTAAAGATTGGTTTACTATGCCTTTACTTCACATTTTCAATTTAGCATTGGTCACAGGTGAATATCCTCATCAATGGAAAATCTCAAGAGTGCGTCCTATTCCTAAATCCACTGACACAGCTAAAGTTGAAAATTATAGACCTATCGCCATTCTGTCTTCTCTCGCCAAGCTTTTTGAAAGTGTAATAAGTAGGTGTATAATCCCTCAAATAAATCCGTACCTTTGTGACTCGCAGCATGGTTTCAGGCCGAAACGTTCAGTGGAAACAAACCTGCTAACTATGGTTGACTTAATCTCCGAACATCTTGATAAGGGAATACAAGTTGATGTGTTGTACCTAGACTTCAAGAAAGCGTTTGATCGCGTAGATAATGACGTGCTCCTTGGTAAACTTAGTCAAATCGGTTTCTCGACCAAATTACTTAGTTTTTTTGCCAGCTATCTACGCGACAGACAACAATACGTGCAACATGGATGCTTTGTTTCCGAATCCTACCACACTCGTTCTGGAGTCAGCCAGGGTTCTATCTTGGGTCCACTACTTTTTGGTATTATGATAAATGATCTGACTTCAGTCACAAAGTGTGCGAGATGTCTGCTCTATGCGGACGACTTAAAATTAATTTATGGGGTGCAGAAAATGTCAGACGGCGGTTCTCTTCAGAGCGATATCGACCGATTGTATCAGTGGAGCATAGCCAACAAGCTTCACTTCAATATAGAAAAATGTTCTGTAATGACGTTTAGCCGTTCGCTTAATCCCATTCATATCGACTATTTATTGGGATTAGAAGTCATAAGCCGAGTTTACACTGTCAGAGACTTAGGCGTCACTTTTGATCCCCAGCTTAATTTTCATGAACATTTTAAAAGTCTGGCGTCTGACTGTTTTAAAAGGTTAGGGTTTGTTATTCGGAATTCTCGCGATTTTAACAGTTACCAGGCTATAGTACTGATATATAATGCCCTTGTCAGGAGTAAGCTGGAAGCTGCTTCTATAGTTTGGAACCCTCACGAGTCTACTTATGTCTTACTTCTAGAAAAAGTTCAAAAAACATTCCTCAGATTTTTGTACAAAAAAATGTTCGGGTATTACCCGTTTTTATATCCGACTAAATTCCTTCTAGGAGTATTAGGGTTTAACTTTCTGGAAGTAAGGCGTAATTATCAACTTCTGACGTGTGCCTGCAAAATTTTACGAGGAGACTGTGACTGCGTGGAGTTGGTGAATAAGGTGGTGCGCTTGCGAGTTCCTTTGGTTTCAAGAATTTGTTTCCGGCCGCGCCATCGGCATTTACTCGCCGCGCCCGAGACACGCACCGTTTCTCACAGAAGCTCGCCTCTTGTTCGAGCTCTGCACTGTCTTAATGCATGTCTCGCATCTGCACCTGACTGGGATATTTTTGCAAGTAGTTGGTTAAATGTATGTCGTGAATGCTTAAGATTTTGTGAGACGATGGATGAATGTCGTAGTTCTGTTTTTTAGGTGTATTTAAAACCTGTTATGAAATTCACAGTGCTTTAGTTTTTTACTGTCATGCTGTGTATTATTTTGTAAATAAATAAATAAATAAAATAAATTCAATTAGTTTACGGTTACAAAGAAAATTACTTTCTACGAAAAGATTTTTCGACAAAATGAAACATTCGATGAAATAAGTTTCTAGGAAATAAAGGGCTGTCATGGTAGTACTATTATTAGACCCTGACCACATGACCATGTAGGGGTTAGCAGTGACTATAGTAACAGATTTTGTTTTTGGACCTTAGGAGGATATTGCTATGTTAAAGTTCAGCGTTCAATGGTCTTAGTGTGTCTGCGGAACGAGCATTTTTTTACAAATAAATGAATTATTGTACTCATTTGAGAGAATAAAGATTGAAGTTATTATCATATTATTTTATTTTTGTTACAACATAGTCTTACTACAGAATCCAATTTTAAATCATCGTGACTGTTACCACCTTTTTTATAGACAAACATTTCATCGAATTTTCATTTCATAGTTTTTTTTTCTTTAAAATCATTTTTTTATATAAATTTAGAAAATGTTATCCTGTAGATAAGGTTAGGTCTGCTTAATAACAATCTAAAATATTTTATGGTTTCATAGAAAAATGTTTTCGATGAAATTAAATATTCCATGAAACGTTTATCTATAAAGGAAGGGTAACCCCATTGGTAACCCGTTCAAAACTTTAAAAACCAATCGCTTGAGTAAAGCCTGACCAGAAATATATGAGGATTGTCCAGAGGGCGCTATTTATAAGATTTATATGGCAACAATTTTGCAACCAAACGCAACCCACTATAATGACATTAGTTTAAGTACCTCTCAATTCCACTATGTTAACCTTGTAATATCATTTAGTGGAATGCACTCTTTTCCTTACTGTTTTTCGTGTAGTAAACACGTGTACACTTTATTTATAATCTTACGTTCACGACTGAATTGTTTTTGGCATTTTCTTTAGATCATTTTAAATATTTGGACGACGCGTTTGGCTCGGTTGGTAGACACCTGCCTACTGAGTCGGCGGTCCCGGGTTTGAATCCCGGCCGGGGCAAATATTTGTGCAAAATATTTGTTCTTGGGTCATGGATGTTATCTATATATGTATTTATATATTATGTATATCGTCGTCTAGTACCCATAGTACAAGCTTTGCTTAGTTTGGGACTAGGTCGATTTGTGTATGATTGTCCCTTAATATTTATTTATTTTTCTTTTAAAGAAACCACAAAGAATGAGATTGACATTGTTGACAAACCATCATAAAATCATTGCCAGTGTAAGAAATTAGTTTCAATGAAATTCCGCAATGTGGCGCATCCTCCTATATTTCTGGTCAGGCTTTACATCCCAAAATCGTAGCGGCAGCGGTGCGCGGTACGTGTCTCGCTCACTCGTATGACCGCCGCGCTCTGATCTCGCTCGACCGCTCCCCGCGCCGCTGGTCGCAAAGTCGAGGCAGCGCCGTAAAATTTTATGGGCCATTTTTAGGGTTCCGTACACAAAGGGTAAAAACGGGACCCTATTACACTTCGCACTTCGCATGAGACTTCGCTGTCCGTCCGTCCGTCTGTCACCAGGCTGTATCTCAAGAACGGTGATAGCTAGACAGTTGAAATTTTCACAGATGATGTATTTCTATTGCCGCTATAACAACAAAAAAAACAAACTTACAGGTAATGGCCCTTCGTGCGCGAGTCCCACTCGCACTTGGCCGATGTTTTTTCTAAACTTGTACACCCCACATTTTTTTATTTTCTATATTTTGGATAATTTCTACTCAGAATCACGAGCTCTTTCGATCTAATTAGAAGAAAAAAAGTGTCCCAATGTTTTTTCGTTCCTTTCCGTTACCATTTCCATATAGATAACCTACTACAGCGGTAACGGAATGGAAAAACAAAATGTATGAATATTTCGGGACAGTTATTTTCTTCTAAATAGATCGAAAGAGCTCGTGCTTCTGAGTAGAAAATACCCAAAATATCGAAAATTAAAAAAAAAGTGGGGTGTACAACTTTAGAATAAATGGCCCTTATAGTCTTAATTCCGATTTTATAGACGTGTATCAGATTTCTGATTCAACACGCCAACTATATTAACATAGTTGTCCGGCTCTCGAGTCGCCAGAGTAGTGGCGTAGGCTGTTGCGGAGGCCCGGGGTAAGTCAAGATTCGCGTAGGTCACTCTTCCTGCCTGTAAAACAATGGGTTTGATTTTTTCCTGCCGTATTTAACACAATTTCGTTTCTTGTTAGTGTTTGCGCAAAAGTGGCAATACTGTAGTGTCGTCCCTTTCTGATCAATCTAAGAAAACGGGGACACTACAGTATTGCCACTTTTTAATTTCTACTAAACTTTTTGGTCAGACCTTATGGCACCCGGCTATCTATGTCACTGATTTGTTGCTGCTTTAGGCTGCGTTTCCACCAGAGATGTGCGAGGATGCGTAGCGAGGGAGGGATATTTTTGTCAACCAATGGAATAACTTCATTTACTTATCCTCGCTCAGCGCAACTGATTCTATTGGTTAACAAAAACAAATCCCTCGCTCTCGTTACGCATCCTCGCACTGGTGGAAACGCAGCCTAATTAATTATAAGGAAAATAATAATAAAGGTAACAATATAATTATAAGGAAAAAAATGTTTGCCACCAGTCGTACAAATGCATTACGAAGTCTGGTAAGGTGGCAATTTGTTCATTGGTTGATCATTGTATTATATCTATAACATTAGTGGATAAATCCACCATGAAATAATTGATGATAATGGGATTCAAAGTCGAAACATCAGGCAATGAAGGTAATAATATCGCGTTAGACTCGGTTTAATAAGTTTTAATTGACATCATTTCATATTTTTAAGACTATCATTTTATTTATCGAGTGCAGTTGCCGGCGGTGCGCACTGTCTTCGCAAAGCGTTTCGAACCATTTGTCTCGTGCTATATTTATTTTAATATCACCAGTAAGTAAATACTGCGATATCAGAGAAAGCTCAAATCTAGACGCTAAACAGCTTGTCAAGAAATGGCTAGCAAGTCTGTCTTACGAAGAGACAGAAAATATAGTGAAAATTTAAATTTGAAGCAACTTTTAGAAACTCACATAGCTACCATGTTTATTATATACTTCTAGTTCTGTAGATCTAATGTTGGAATAGTATGGAATATGTAATATTAATCATTGTATTTGTACGTTCAATTCGTTTATGGTATGTATGTAATTCTACTTGTAAGTATAAAATCATTGTCCTGTAATTTAAAACTAAACTTAAAGAGTTATTTTATAATTATGTTAACCGGCAAAATCGAATTCGACAAAGCACCTTGTTGATTTCCCGCGATACAGGTTCGCCTAGTGCGGGGATCAAAGTAAATCAATGCTGGTATCAACCGGCACTATTTTATTAACTGCATGCTAGAGACAAGCATTTCATGTAATTTAGATATGTAAGACGCTATGTCGCTGTCATTGAAATTTCTTATCGATAATAAAATATATTTTCATTTTCATTTTCATTTTTCATTAATTTTCTGAATTCTGCTTAAAAAGATGAAGTAATCTCTGTTTTTATTTATTTTCTGAGATGATTATTTATTTTGTTATTAATTTATAAAAACCTTCTCATTTTAAAATGTGGCAACACCAATGCCAGAACTTAATGGAACGGTTACTTTAGTCGGTTTTCTTATTAAAAAAAACTTAATGAAACTCGGTATGCATCTGTCATCTGCCAACGTCAAATAAAAAAAAATGTATTTTTTCGCTCTTTGGTTTAGACAACAACCCTATTCAGCCCGTATTGTCTTAGATTGCAGTTATTTGATGTATTTTCTTATATTTCTTTAAATACAGAATAAATTCAAAGATTTTTTTTTAAGGTACACGACATAAAGCCCTGTCGATCTCTATATTAATCCACCTGTTGTAAATATGAAATGTTGTCAATAGTTACACTAACAAACCGCGATATTATTAAAAAAAACTTTTCTCAAACATGCAATGAAATGTAGGGGAGCGTGGGGGAATTAGAGCCTACTAAGGATGATTGATAATAAAACTCATAATTTGCGTAGTAAAAATAATCTTTAACTATAGACTTAAGGGTTAGTTATCTGGCAACCAATAATAACATAAAATATTCGAAAATAATGTCATCATTAATAATGACGAACAAAAAACAAAAAAATGGCATTCGCTTCCATTACCCCCCACTTCGGGTAATGAGAGCTACTTAACGTCCCATATGTCAAATGGGAGCCATGGTATAAGTAATATATGTTAATCAAGTATTTTCTTTGTTTACAATCAGTCTCAACAACATATTATTTTAATTAGTTACGTAACTATTAATCAACTACAACATAATCAACATCAAACAATAATAATACTGCTAACAAAAGATAGTTAAGGATCTTAACAAAACAAACGTATATAACTAGTCAACCGGGCTGTGACTGCCAGAACATTCCGCATGTGCTCATTTTCCTTAACTCCTGCAGCGATTCCAAAGTTCTTTTCCTTTACCTGTGTCGAGGCAAACGTTACACAGATTTTCTTCTTCTGAGTATGCAGATTTATCATCGCATACTGTAAGGTATCCCTGTGTTTTTTGCTACTTTGAATACTGATGTGCCACAGTTCAGAAGGGTTTGAATAGCATTTTAAAAAGTATCTACCATCCATGAGGCTTTTGATGTGGTGTGGTCTCTTTTTCGTGGCATCTGGAAGGGAAATATAAAGGCAAATATTTCAGTATAAAAATAACTATCTAACTGCATTAGGGTAATGGGAGCTAAAATCAAGCGATACGGGTAGTGGGAGCCATGCATAGCTCCTACTACCCGCATGCATAGCAATACACGAAAATATTTTTATAAAAAAAAATTGATTATCAATCGCGATTTGAGATGCAGCTACGTAAATTAAATATATTAACGTAACATATATAGGTAAATACAATCACGATGTAAATAATTTAACGCTTACCGGGAACGAGGAATTTTTCAATTTTTTATAACGCCTGAGGCAAAAACACACATCCGTCTCGTGCAACTAATCACGAGCCACTGAGGGGTCGTCCGCGGGGGCGGAACGTCGCCGAGCATTTTCGAATATGCCCGAAGGTCGTTTGCACAAATACGAATGCTAGGAGAGTCTACTTTGACACCGCTCTTATTACCCGCCCGCTCTGATTACCCCACGCTCCCCTAGTTACAACTCGAGAGAACTATAAAGGAATTGTAAGTGTAGGTAATTTATATTTCATTGCATATGTAGAGAAAAGCATTATACATGCCTTAGCCGTGAAAGGTGCCGGCTTCGTATCACTATCCGAAGCCGGCAAGCCCTTTCACGGCTATACCTAGTCACCTGGCTACTCCTACTCTCCTGGCGTCTGCAGTAATGTACTATTTCTGTTTCATACTCACATAAGCGTAGGTGTAGACGTCCTCTTCCTTATCTTCTCTAGAAGGTTCTGGTCTTCGGCGTCGACAGATCACCACCACGACCACGATGGTCATTACCAGCAATACCACGAATAGTAGAGGTGGCACTATGGTTATGAGCAGATGATGCGTTTTGACTGTAAAAATGATAATCCCACTAAAAATATGAAAAAAACCGGCCAAGAGCATGTCGGGCCACGCTCAGTGTAGTTCCGTACTTGCCCATCCTTCACCATAGACACAGATTATATAACCATAGACGTGGTTCGTTTCAATTACGAGAAAGATTTCAAGCTCTATAAAAAGGTCGTAAACGCTAAAGTAACTGTAATTACTTATTACCTTCTGGAAGTTATCGATCATACGCGCCAGATTGAGCAGAATGTTTTAATGCAGTATGGCACTTAACTAATATGTGTAACGTTCGAAGTATAAGAACACCGCGCGGCCGTTACGTCATTTTAAAGAAAATAATGTAATTTTGTGGTAACTCAAAAACAACTCGACCGATTTTATTAAGGCTTGTGTTTAAACGCCTACAAAATATGATTAAACGCCTACCAAATATGTTGATAAATTACTACCAATAAATTCTTAATGCTTGCCAAAACGGATGAATGCTCACCAAATAGTGTATCCCAAACTATTCTATAAATAAAGCTAATAATTCTTTTTCTTACATGCTATAAAAATATATGAACACCGTTAAAGTTAATTTCAGACCAAATAATCTATATTATTGTTAAATGGATGTCACCAATATTTTATATTATTACTTCCATTTTAGTAATTTTTGCTGAGGCAAAAAACTAAATGCTCACCAAAATGGCTTTTTTCACCAAAATTTCAAATTGGTGCTAGGCAGCTAAAACTGGGTATCGGGGGGCTCTTGGGGCTCAAAAATATGATTCTGAAATCTTGTCCGAAAATTCGGTCAAATTCGGAAACTATCGAAAAAAAAACGATTTGTTTGGAGAAAATTTCAAATTGATATAGCATAGCTAATAATGACTTAGCACATTATGGAGCGTTTTTTAGGGATATAAAAAAAACTAACCTAACCTAACCCGGCCGAGTCGGATCTGCTCTGAAAGGTGATCAGGATTAGATGGTTATCTAGCTGAAACACTAATTTATGAAAACAATATTTGGTGAGCAAGAAATCCATTTTGGGAAGCAAAAAGATATTTTTGGTAATAATTTTGATGTTTTATGAAAACAATATTTGGTGAGCAAAAAATCCATTTTGGGAAGCTAAAAGATATACGGACTCAACGTAAAATTATTCTGGTGTAATGTATATCGATTTTGGAATACAAAATGATTTAATTTGGGGAGCACTGTATAGAGTGGGTTTAATTTATATGGAGGCAATTCATTTTATTTGGAATTTAGTTTTGGGGTATAAAAGCCATTTTGGTGAGCGTTTAAATCGTTCCCTTTTATTAATACTGATTAAGGATTCTTGCAACACTGGACATGCATGCGGAAATTCCGTAACGGAGATACCACGACTTTGCGCGACCAGCGGCGCGGCAAGCGGCATAACGAGTGAGAGCGAGACACAGATACCTACACCGCTGTCGCGCAAAGTCATGGCTGCCCATAAATCAAATATAAGGCTCTTTATCCGTTCAAAAATGCTGATTGTTTTAGACATTTTTCTCTATGATCAATCATGTTTCTCAACATATTATCAATGTTACTACCTAGAGCAGGGCTACTCAAAATTGACAAAATTCACGCCCAAACTGTTTTTTTTTTCAACTTATTGTCGACTGCACGCATTTTGCAAATAGCTATGTTTCTATCTAGAACTCAGGGAAAAGTATTATTCACTTCAAAATGTTAGTTGAAATTATCAATATGTAATATGAAAAAAAAAGGAGTAAGGCCTCCGGTATACCTCTTTCCCACTGAACTAATGTGATCATATTCGACCTCGCTAGCTCACCATACATCTTCATCGAAGAACCACTTGAATGTTGTATGTATAAATGGTATTTCTGGGCACAAAATAATGTATTCTCGTGATGAGATTCGTGCATAGACAAAGTTAGGGTATTCTGGTTGATCGAAGCATCGTATGTTTGATCCATAGGTATTGTAAGTTTGGAATCAGGATCTGAAATTGAATATTTTATTGTGTTTACACAAGTTCGTAGAAATATAATCAGGAATCAGAAATTATTTATTTGCATAGTAGATTGACACAGTACCTATAGGGATGTTACAGTACCTACATTATGCGAAAGTGTGTCTGTCTGTCTGTCTGTTACCTCTTCACGCTTAAACCGCTGAATCGATTTTGATGAAATTTGGCATAGAGATAGTTTAAGATCCGAGGAAGGACATAGGATAGTTTTCATCCTGGAAATTATACCTAAAAAGATTGAAAAGTGAGTGAACACATCTGTTGGGGTGCGGTGACCCTGTAGGAAATGTAATTATTAGACCAAAAGCACAATTGCTCTTACATTTGCTTAGGCGCTTTTAATAATCCCTTTTATCAAGTTCCACGCGTACGTAGTCGCGGGCAAAAGCTAGTACTTAATATGTTTATCTTAGGGAAGGAGGTCCAAATGCTAAGTACCTAGGGTCCCAGACCCTCTAAGTCCAGGCCTGCTTATGAGCAGAAAGACATCCCCGACCGGACCATCTCTCAAATAAGTATCTTCATAATAACCGGTCGTTCGCTGCGTCACCCAACGGTTTCTGGCGATCTTGACCTGATGGTCTGTTTTGAGCATGAGACCAATCTTCCTTTCACATACAAAATGTATACATGGTATAAGAAAACAAGGTATGGCACTCCGGCTAGTGAGACCTAGGTCGATGCAGAGTCAGCCACCGGCTAAGCTTGCACCGTAGATTGGAGCGGATTTTTTTTTTTTTTTTGAAATTTTCTCTTCGTCACGACCTAGCGAAAATTCATTTGTGCATTTTAAAACAAAAAATTCTAAAATCGGTTGAGAACTCGCTGAGATCCGTGCATTGTTACAAAGTCCATTCGAGTCGATCCATGGGAGCTTCGCTCGCTACGCTCGCTCCGCTCCAACTAGGTCGATGCAGAGTCAGCCACTGGCTAAGCTTGCACCATAGATTGGAGCGGAGTTTTTTTTTTCGAAATTTTCTCTTCGTCACGACCTAGCGAAATTTAATTTGTGCATTTTAAAACAAACATTTCTAAAATCGGTTGAGAACTCGCTGAGATCTGCGCATTGTTACGAAGTCCATTCGAGTCGATCCATCGGAGCTTCGCTCCAACTAGGTCGATGCAGAGTCAGCCACCGGCTAAGCTTGCACCATAAATTGGAGCGGAGTTTTTTTTTTTTTCGAAATTTTCTCTTCGTCACGACCTAGCGAAATTTAATTAATGCATTTTAAAACAAAAAATTCTAAAATCGGTTGAGAACTCGCTGAGATCTGCGCATTGTTACAAAGTCCATTCGAGTCGATCCATGGGAGCTTCGCTCGCTTCGCTCGCTCCGCTCCAATAAGGAAAAAAATTGCCGCCAGTCGTACAAAAATAATAATTATTTGTTGTCATGTTCCTTGACTAAATTTTATTTTGTCGTAATAATTGATTTTAAACACCCACGATTTTTTGAGATTCATACAAGTCACAAGGGAATTGGAGAGTATTATGATACAGCACTGGCAACACGGAAACGGATCGACAGAACCAACCAACCAATCATAGCGTGATGACGTCGAAAGTCCGCCTGCCATTCCGGAGTAGCATGCCTTGCTTTTTTTCCTGCCGCGATATAATAATCATCCAGAAATTTCTCACCTCTGATAAACCAAGTGTAATTTCGTCCATCGAGAGGCTTGCTTCCACTGCAGTTGAAATGTAGAGTGTTGCCAACGTCGAAGTATACAATTGTATCCTTCGGCTCTACAGTTACGACCGGAGTTTCTGTTGGACAAACAATCGACGATACATTTTCATGGGATACCTCGAAGTGTATACAGGAAAAATTAAAAAAGAACCATAATCATCATATTACCACAGGAGCTTACAGTGAGCGAACTCGGTAGCGACTGCGTAAAGGATTTCTGGATTTCTATGGAGAGTTGTAGTTCTACAAAGTAACCGCCCCTAGGGCGCTGTATTATTCTCCATGCAAATCGTTTACGCTCTCGCTAGCGAGTACGGTCACGTTAACTCATGGTAGGGGTACAGTTTATGACACTGAACAGAAAAAGGTACCATTATGTTATCCTAAGGACGCGTTACCGAATTCACTTCGCTTTGTTCTAACAAAGAATATGACCCAATGTGCATTATGGACTGCGGCTAGAAGCTCCTACTTTGAAAGGAAAGGTGCCATCAGTGCTGTTTGTGGCTGCAGTGGCATGCACACAATAACCACTGGCTCCCATTGTTTGCTAGAACAAAACAAAGTGAATTCGGTCTTTAAAAAGGCTTCATACTATAAGAAGATGCCAATAAAATATTTAATCCGCATTGTAACCCATTGGGTCCTTTTACTAAACAATATCACATATACAGTTGCGAAAATAAGTTTATTGTAGCAAAGATTCCAAAATAAAGTTATTGTAGCAATAATTCAAAATTTTCAAAAACCAAATGCTCAATGTCGATCATTTGACACATTCCCCTTTCCTTCCTTCCTTATTTCCAATAAATATGATCAATTCACGCCTCAAAATATATGAAACTTCCTTATACTCCGTCCCTTTCGATCGATGATTTGTCAAAGAGGAAAAGCTTTGTCCACTTACCTAACGCTAAAATCTCTCTTTCAAACATAATTGGAATCCGCTCGCTCTCCGGCCCTTTCGAGAAGTTTCCATCCGGTTTTAATCTTTCCTTGGCACAGTAGAAGTTGGTGCCGTTATCAGAATACATGAGCGTCTTTTTCAAAATTAGTATAATCCATTGCCCTTTTTCATATCTAAGGTTTTCTAGCTGAATCATTTTGAGCAATATTGTTTCTGATCCTGTGAGAAACATGAAAAATATCTATTAATAATAGCGAAATAATTATGATAGTGGTGATGAACTGATGAGTATGATGTAAAATTGGAAACAACATTTCTTTACATTCACGTATACACTAAAATAACCGATTACAACGAGATGGAATGGTATTTACAACCTCAAACTTTACAAGTTCTTAGCATAGGCTCTAATGCTTTTCTGTAAACGAATTAAAATGTACGATATATTTGTTTCCCTTATAAAATAATTCAGCACGCAATGTAATTCGTATTTATTTTCTCTTAGCCGCAGGGTACGCAATACATTGCTCCGCAATAAAATATCAAAAATTTATTACGACCTGGTACAGAAATGTTCATCTATGAAGAGTTCTGTGACACTTGTCATCTCAGTACTTTTTATAACCTAATAATCGGAAAATATGTACTGAGATGACAGGTGTCACAGAACTCTTCATATGTGAAAAATTCAATAGTTAACACTCAATTAACAATTTGTTTGAATATCGGTTTATACCACTAAAATCTACGTCTGGCCTGGTTAAAGTTTGTGGCTATATCAACAACACACGCTGTATATAGGACAGAAGTCGTTTATTTTTTGTAAACGATTATCTTCGGTTATAAGTACAGGATTTAATCATACGTAATACACTTCGGTCATTTTATATTGGTTTTTCACCTTTTCGCCGAACAATTTTTCGTCGAATGTTTCTCTTCACAGAATTTGTATTCCTCTGTAGTCGTAAATTTTTCATAATTGTTGTAAATATCATCTTATAGGTTAGGTTAAGTTAGGTTAGGTTTGTTTTGTAACAATCCTAAGTAGTTAGTTTACAGTTTCAGTGAAAAATGCTTTCTGCGAAATGATACTTCGGTGAAAAACTAAAATTTCGGCGAAAAGGCAAAGAACCTTCTATATTATTTACCTTTTATCTGATACCATGACAATAGTTCTCTTTTTTGTAAAAACGCGTAGCATTTTAATTCAATATGTGAGTTATTATTATCTATGAACTTTTCTGGTCTTACTAGTGGTTTGTCTGAAACAAAAATAGTATTAGAGCGGAGGTATAAGTTATACATATATTTTAGTAATGCAACTGCAACAATATGGCTTATCTACAGCCATATTGTTGCAGTTGCATTACTATACCTAGTACAAACGAAGACACTAATAGCTGTACATTTTTAAACTAATATTATAAACCTTAGTACAACGTGTTAAGGTCAATGGGTTATATACCCATAGACCTTAACACGTTGTACTTTGTGTGCGTGTTAACTGTATCTTCGTTTGTACTAGTTCAAATATATAGGTAAACTAAATACCCACATTACTTGGCAGTGATGTTATTTCATAACCTTACGACATACAATGATGTTATGGAGACCACGCTGCCGCCATCTGCTAAAACTACACTCGCCTTTTAAGACCTCTCATTATGTAGCAGTTGCATAAACTACTATTATTCCTCGCAAGGTATTATCGGCAGGGTTACTAATGGAAATTAAATATCACCTGTTATGTTTCCTTTGCCTTGGTGAATCAGTCGGATCATATTTGACCTCGCTAGCTCTCCATATCTCAATAATGGTGGTATTCGTGTTTCGCGCGAAAAATTAAAATGATAATCTTGAGCACAAAACAGCTGGCTCTGGTGATCGTCCATATTCAAATCCAAGGTCAGAGTATATGTGTTAGATGATGCGTCATATCTTTGATATTGAGGTATTGTGTATGTAATGTCTTTTCCTGGACCTAAAATACAGAAGGGACCCTACAGAAAACGTTCAGTCTGTGAGCTCTCAGAATAAGATTCGGGGGTTTGGGTGAATTGGGTGAAAGCCGTGAGGTTCTAAGGGATAAGAGCGAGCGATACAGGTGTAATTCTCGAATCTCATTCTATGAGCTCACGCACTGTAGTAAGGATTTTTGACGTGATAACGTCTTATAAATCGATGAGCGCCGGCTGCACGCACGTAAAAGCATGATTCATTGTCACGTTCCGCCTCAGCCGAGCGTGCAAGCAAGAGCGCGGATCAAACGATAGAGAGACACGATCGGCCTTAGCGTTTGGCGTATCACGCATTTATCTCTGCTCCACTCCATCGGCCGGCATACGTTATCACGTAAAATTAACGTCCGTAAACCGACTTTACAGACTTTATTTATTAAAAGCATTAACTTCTGCTAACGTAACCCAAATGTTCTATTTTTCAATTTTACGCTTCGTCTTCACAAAGGCCGTGTTCACAATTTCACATGAACGAGAATTAGGTAGTGATTGGCTAAGCCGATGAGTTCGTGTGAACATAACCTAAATTACAGATGAGAGGAAATTCCTAACGATGAGTACCGCCTTCTGAATCCAACTCTTGATCCAGCCATCATCAAGCGAGAATCCCTAGAGTCCCTTCGAGACTTGTCACTTTAAGACCGTTTGTTGAAACGACTATCCGGACGATCGTCGAGTCAACATCCCACATGGCGGTCTCCCCGAGAGCACAATCAAGGTACTTGGTGAGTTTGTCCTTCTCGGCCTTCACGTGGTTTTCGTCATGCGGGATGGTGATGTCACGAGCAGCACTTATAATGCCTTAGGCAACGGGGCAGGGCCCAGGCTACCGGTGGTTAGGGCTACAGAGAGTAGAACCTCCTGACGATGCGCGCCGTGTCCAGTACCGCCTTCTGAATCTGACCCTTGATCCTGCCATCTAGCGAGAGTCTCTTAAGATGTTTGTCGAGACTCTTCGCTTTAAGACCGTTCGACGAATTATTATTACATTTGTTTCTCGTTATTGAGTCTCGGGCTCATACGTCCCGGTCTTTTGGAAGGCTTGCGTGGGGATATGGACCCAACACGTAGAGGCCCCTCGGAGAATTTTGCTGTGGCTGTAGCCCTGCTGGGACCCGTTCCTGATCATATCAATAAGATGATACATACATGAACAGGTCCCAGCAGATGATTGAACTATTGTTTTGGTATGGAAAAGAGAAACAGGGCTATTAAAATGGAGTTTGGATGGACTATTTGGACCATTTTTTCTAAAGTTGTACACCCCACTTTATTTTTTTTTTGGAATTTTAACGAGCTCTTTCGATCTAATTAGGAGAAAAAAACTGTCCCAAAATATTCATACATTTTTTGTTTTTCCATTCCGTTACCGCTGTAGTAGGTTATAATATGGAAATGGTAACGGAATGGAACGAAAAAACATTGGGATAGCTTTTTTTCTCCTAATTAGATCGAAAGAACTCGTGATTCTGAATAGCAAATACCCAAAATATCGAAAATTAAAAAAAAAGTGGAGTGTACAACTTTAGAAAAATGGCCCATTTATTTGGGCTATTGCAAAAGAAAATTGTTATTATTACTATTATTGTTTTACCTTGCAAATACCAGGTGTATGATCGGTAATCGATAGGTTCACTTCCGCTGCAGGTAAAATGCAGCTTGCTATTATATTCATCGAATAGTATAACATCGTCGCTTTTGGGTTCTATGGTAATATATCTCTCTGTGGATCAATAAAAAATGAATTAGTATCGATATAGCCTGATTCTAGAATAGGTGTTTTAACGGGATCTCCTTCTTTTAAGTATTATAATGATCAGTTACTGAAACCATTCATAGATGGCGCCACTTGTATACGAAAGCGACGAGCGGGTTGCGCTTGCGCCTATTTAAAAGTGACTGAGGGTGGCGGAGAAAATCATATACAGTCAAGAATAAAGATAATAATTAACCTAAATTAAAATTTTAAAAAACCCCGACACAAGTAGCTGGCTGTTTTAATGAGTGATATAGAAAATGCTACTAAAACTGAACAAAAAACATTGGAATTCTTAGCTTCAATAGTGGCTGAGAGCCGGTCACTTGTTCCATTAAAAGCTGAATATTTTAGAGACTAAAGCTCCGATTCGCATCACACAAAACTAAAAACTGGCAAACCAGACTTTCGATTTAAAAAAACCGCACTAAAATCGGTCCATCTTTATAGGCGCTACGATACCACATACAGACACACAGATACACAGACTCTACTTTTTTTGCGTCGGGGGTTAAATATCATTCATCGAAAGCTTAATTTCATCGAATGTTCATTTCATAGATTTTTTTTTTTTTTGTTGCTGATTCGATTAGCCCTTAGGCTGTTATCATGTCGCTGTGGTGTGGCGGTAGGCTAGCCACAGCATCAACCTCGGCACCACGTGTGTGAAGCTGTCGCGCGCGGGCGCTCGGAACACCGGATGAGTACCTAGCTGAAGCAACTGGTCTCTTATCCTGTCAGTTTGTAAATTTTAATCTAGCTGGGCTTTACATTTTGTGGGAGGCAAAGTGTGTGCTATCGCGGTGGGCGCCACCGCCGGCGGAGGCGCCGTCTCTATATTGTGTGCCTGTCATGTCACTGTCCTCTTCTCTCGTCCCTCTTAAGGTAGTAGTCCGCGTCGTGATCGACAGTAGGGTCGCCCTCTGATTCTGTGTCTGAGATGACGTCATCGGGGTACCATCATTTTGATGGTAGCCGTGATGACGTCATCTGGATCTGTCAGTATATGTCTTGGTCTGCGGACTAGAAGTTGCCTAGCTAGTCGCAGATCTGTTCAGTCTGTCTCTGTTTGGGCAATGTCGCGTAAACGTCCCGTCATTACGTCTGCATTTAGGGGAGGGTCAGGATCCCTTATGGGGACCTGAAAATCCGCTTCTACTGGAGGGGGAGGGGGCTGGTAAGCAGCCGCCTTCTTTACTAAATATTTTTTTCCCCTGAAGTCATACATTTTACGTTAGGTTAGTTACACCCGTTCCAGACCTTCCGATCCGATCCGATTTATCGGAAGAAATCGGATAATGAGTAGTGTATTAGATCCTAACAATTGCACTACACATTATCCGATTTCTTCCGATAAATCGGATCGGATGGGAAGGTCTGGAACGGGTTTAACATTGGTGTCAGTCCATGAAGTGAAACATTCTATGAAACGTTTCTATAATGGGTAATCCAGGTTCAAACTCCCACAAAGTTCGATTCACTGGTAGTGATGTTTAACCAGCCCTGATATTCAAGCAATGCTTGAAAAAAAATTGTTAAATTAATTTCTAGACCTAGAAATTTTCCTGGCACGAACGACGTGTTGCTAGTGTTTGACATAATAATAACAATAACGACGCGGTTGGCGCAGTTTGTAGAGACCTGCCTACTGAGCCGGCAGTCCTGGGTTCGACTCCCGGTCAGAGCAAATATTTGTGTAATGAATATTTGTGCTTGGGTCATGGTAGTTCTATGTATTTAAGTACATATATATTTATCAATACAATTATGTATATCGTCGTCTAGTACCTACCTAACACAAGCCTTCTTGAGCTTTATTTACTACTAGATCGATTTGTGTGAGGTTGTTTGATCCTGTGATCGATAAGAGTTACTTCACACTCAATTCACTGTCACTTCCCATTCATTGCGGACGCCTCATATTTTTACTCATCACGCAGTGCCGCCTTCCAAGCGACGACGCGAATTCGCGTCCGCGGCATTACGTTGTTAAGGACGCGAATTCGCGTCCACGGCATTACGTTGTCAAGGACGCAATTTCGCGTTTTCGGCATTACGATTACACATACATGGGACGCGAATTCGCGTCTTCGGCATCCGATAAGAATTATGAAAATTACAAATGCACGGAATCCAAAAACCAGCAACAGTATAATATTATCCTTCATAAATAAAGTAACATTTTGGTATCAGCATTTAAGTACACTTGTTTTCTAGCAGAAAAAAAAACAAATAACTCGAGGACGCGTAATCGCGTCCTCGGCATTACGATTGCACATACATGGGACGCGAATTCGCGTCCTCGGCAATGAATGGGTTAAGCCAAGCAAATACTTACAAGTCTGCAGTTTAAAAATATGTCGCCCTGAAAAACGTCTCGTAAAGACAAAATCAAATCATGTATTTTAAATTTACCGGAAATTCCGTAGTTCAACTTTATATATCTCCAAATGCGAAGTAAACATACCACTTATAACTTACAACATATCGATAAACTAACAATAAGTAGTATAAGTACCTATCAGAAGGAAGTCACTAGCGTTGCATCGTTCCTGCCGGGAAAATCTCTACGCCTGTTAATTATCCTCCAGTACCTATACTTACCCAAAGGCGGAATATTTTTTTGAAACTTGATCAAAATCTTGTCGCTCTCTTGTACTATTCCGTCCAAGATATTTTCCTTTGCACAGAGTATTTCAGTTCCATTGTCTGATAGCTGTAGAGTTTTATACAGCTCAACCGTTCTCCATGTACTAACGATATTGTAATCTTGTTGAATCATGTTTAATAATATTCTTTCAGCTCCTTAAAATGTAAGGTATATTTAAAAACTGATCAGAGTATGAACACAGGTATAAAAAACTAATTTTATGAATGTACATACAGGAAAATATAAGATTCCATTTGTTTGACACTTTGACATGTTAATTAAGTATAAATTCAAATAATATTGTCCGGATATCTCTTAGTGTATTTTTTTTTTATCTTGTAATCTATCTGTTTGACATATTAGTTATAAATTTAAATTCCAATTATGTAATGTGTGTGTACACCTGAAAAGGTAAGATTTGGCTGATCCAACGCTTGCACCAGTAACCGTAAAATGTAAAAATGTTAACCTAAATCTGTCACACAATAAATATTCATTTCATTTCATTTCAGAATAGCGAAAGTCTCGTAAATTCAAATTGCTTAGATCAGGAGTCGTCAAATATTAAAACGAGGTTAACATTGGTCGATGGGAAATACGACCCCATAAATTTGGAATGCCTTGAAAGTGTGTAAATTTAGGTTTCTGCGGCATAAACGGCCATATATTTTTAGGGATCCGTATCCAAAAGGTAAAAACGGGACCCTTTTACTAAGCATCCGCTGCCCGTCTGTCTGTCTGTACGTCTGTCACCAGGCTGTATCTAATGACCCGTGATAGCTAGACAGTTGAAATTTTCACAGATGATATATTTCCGTTTCCACTTTAACAACAAATACTAAAATCAAAATAAAACAAATATTTAACGGGGGCTCCCACACAACAAACGTGATCGGTTGCGTTGACTTTGCACCTCATCTGTATCCGGTGCTATACCAGGCACAAACTGAACCCGGCCAGTTAAGATGGGATGACTGTTTGTACGGAACCCTCTGTACGCGAGTACAAATCGCACTTGGACGGTTTCTTATACCTTTTATCTGATACCAGCTGAGTAATTCGTATCCTGTGTATAAATTCTCCCCACAACTAAAGTGAATGAATCGCTCGTTATCTTCTATGTATGATGTCGGCTTCACCCGTTGAGCGAGAGTCGAGCCCCATATTTGTGCTGAAAATAGTATTAAAGAATGAATAAGATTTATGTAGGTATCACTACACAGTATAAAACAAAGTCGCTTCCTGCTGTATGTCTGTCCCTATGTATGCTTGAATCATTAAAACTACGCAACGGATTTTGATGCGGTTTTTTATAATAGATAGAATTATTCAAGAGGAAGGTTTATGTGTATAATATATGCATAATTTATCAGCATTGCACCCGTGCGACGCCGGGGCGGGTTGTTAGTCCATTTATAAAAACACTAGTAGCGTCCCGCGGCGTTATTCCTCAGCTCAACAACTATAATCAGGAGAACAATACATTTTTTCGGATTCAATGTGTCAGCTTCGTACCGTAAAGCCAACGTAAAATTGGTCCAGCCGTTTGACTGTGAAGAGGTAACAAACATACAAATACAAACTCAAACACACTCACAAACTTTCGCCTTTACAATATACACGATTATTCTTAATCGGTGACCAGGAGTAGATAAATATTAATATTCGGCTAAAATTAAACTTAGGCGAGGTCTCACGCAATAACCTCACTATTTAATTAATTAAAAGTTAAAACATAATAAAACCACTAGATACATGGTCATCCTACATAAATTATTAAAGTACGATACGTACGTCAAGTGCCATCGCTTTGGCAGGAAATTTGACGAAATTTTCTACGAATTTGTTTATGTCATGACAAGTTAGTACTCATAAATTGTCATTGCCATTAAATTATTACAGAGGTTGTAAGCTCACAGATACAGATTAGTAGAGTGATAAAGTGATAAGGAATTTAAGATAAAATTGGTCTCAAAATAAAAATTATCATAGAAAAATAAAAGTTTGTTTTCATGTAATTATGACTTCAACGTGACCGCCATCAATTACTGAGTTAGAAAAGTTGGTACCTGATCACCGATTAAAAATCATCGTGTATTGTAATTTACATATAAATGACGATACAGTAAAAAAAAACAATCGGTCACATTACATAGACTAACAATTAAAGATCATATTTCACAATAATAGGCAATATAACAAACAAATTAGTAGAAATTAATAAAGTGATAGAGAGAGCATTGTACACCCAAAATTCCTCAAAATTGTAGACCCATTAGTACCCATTGACACTCATCACCCAGTCTTTTGTGTAACGACTGATATAGGTTCGATGGAGCGTCATTTAAAACCAGCATCTCATGTTATTCGACGGTTTTATGCGGCTGATTATGACCAGATTAATTTAAATTTAAGCCAGGTTAATTGGGAGTTACATTTAGACACTTCGGACATTGAAATGGCGGTGGATAGTTTTTACTCAATAATTAATAAGATTATAGATGACTTCGTTCCATCTAAAACAATATCTAACAGCAACAGTAAATATCCTGTATGGTTTTCCTATTCTCTTATCAGATTAATAAAGAAAAAAAATAAAACACATAAAAAATGGAAAATTTATACGAGATTATCGGATTACGAAGCTTTCTCTAGTCTACGTTCTCAAGTGAAATCTATGGAAATTTCGTGTTATAATCTTTTTATATCTAGGTCTGAAAGTAACATTAAATTTAATTCCAAATACTTTTGGTCATTTATAAAGTCAAAAACTGACAGAAACAACACTGGTTTACCCGACACTCTATATTTTAATGGTAGATTAGCGAATGATGGACACAGCGCGGCTAATTTGTATAATAGTCTAAGATCCCTTTAAGAACGACCTTCACCGAGATGTTTATTTGATGAAATGTATTTTATATTTAATTTAATATGTCAATAAATATATTGCATATGGGTTGCCTAACAAATTTTAGTCCAGGGTATGTTTAATTAAATATTTAAAATTTTTTTTTTCACATTTGATTATTAGTTAAATTCTATACCAATCGAAAGTATGAAGCCCATAGAATATGCAAACGTTAGGTTGCCTATTCTTTTCCCGTCACAACTATCGGGTAGCCAGGTTTAAACTGGTAAATCTATACTAGCATTTTGCAACGGTCTCATTATTGAATTGAAATTAAATAACATTAAAGATTATTTTATTATGAACACGGTGGTATATGGTTGCCTGCGAAAAATCAGTCCAGAATTCCGGTTGTCGAATTTTGAAAAGTAAAATATTGCAGCCAGTGAATGTGTGCGACTGAGAGGTCCCAACCAAAACCATCCCATACGATAGAAGAGGACACAGCATAGCAGCTGTTTGAAGTCCGCCCATTTAAAAAAAGAGAGTGCGCATGCTATTTGTGCTTGAAAATGAAAAGCATAGCGATAGACTCGTATATGCTGTGCATTATTTTGGAGTAGTTTATTATTAAAATAGAGAAATAGTTATTTAACTTTTTTTTTAATTAATTAATTAATGAAATAATGATCTTTATTCTGCAAGTAGGCCACAAGGGCACTTTTACATGTCTGAGTCTATCGACATTTTACAAGAGGTGACCACTGTTGAGAAGAAACTCCGAAAGATTAGATACATTACATTTGTTTTATTCTACTACGTATGTTTCTACTTGAATCACTTAAAATTAATGCCGTTTAAACACTTTTCACCGTTGGTTAAAATTCTCCAACATTTAAAAGTATGAGAATCTCTGAACACCATGATGACGTAGGCTTGTGTCAGTCACGTGGTTCGCGAGTCTCGGAAGAGAGTACCAGGCGGAGTATATTATTATACCATGCATTTTATTGTATCTATAGCGACAATCTACTCCAAAATAATGCACAGCATATACGAGTCTATCGCTAAGCTTTTCATTTTCAAGCACAAATAGCATGCGCACTCTCTTTTTTTAAATGGGCGGACTTCAAACAGCTGCTATGCTGTGTCCTCTTCTATCGTATGGGATGGTTTTGGTTGGGACCTCTCAGTCGCACACATTCACTGGCTGCAATATTTTACTTTTCAAAATTCGACAACCGGAATTCTGGACTGATTTTTCGCAGGCAACCCTATACCACCGTGTTCATAATAAAATAATCTTTAATGTTATTTAATTTCAATTCAATAATCAGACCGTTGCAAAATGCTAGTATAGATTTACCAGTTTAAACCTGGCTACCCGATAGTTGTGACGGGAAAAGAATAGGCAACCTAACGTTTGCATATTCTATGGGCTTCATACTTTCGATTGGTATAGAATTTATCTAATAATCAAATGTTTAAAAAAAAATTTTTTTCAATCATTAATTAAACATACCCTGGACTAAAAATTGTTAGGCAACCCATATGCAATATATTTATTGACATATTAAATTAAATATAAAATACATTTAATCAAATAAACATCTCGGTGAAGGTCGTTCTTAAAGGGATCCTCTACTATAATGAATTTTTCCAATCAGTATTTGAACCAGTTGGAATTGGAAATACTTCAAGTTCAAGCGACCCCGGTTATAATCCTTCAGCGATTGCAATCAGTAATGTTGAAATCACATTGCCTTTAGTTGAGAAATACCTGAAAACATTAAATGAGTCAAAACGATGTGGTCCCGATGGTATTCATCCTATATTTCTCAAGCGTTGCAGTGGAACCTTAGCTTTACCGATATGTATATTGTTTAATTGTTCTTTAAAATTAGGTTCGTTACCTCAAGTTTGGAAACAATCAATTATAGTACCTATCTTTAAAAATGGTGACAAACACGACATAAAAAACTACCGAGGCATATCAAAATTATCAGTTCTTCCCAAATTACTGGAAAAAGTAGTGTATGATAGCTTACTTATATCCAACAATAAGACCGACGCTAATAACGCAGCAGCACGGTTTCATCAATAAGCGGTCTACCGAATCAAACCTGTGTGAATACCTGGATTATATTATGAGCGCAATGGACGGAAATTATCAGGTTGATGCTATCTACACTGATTATTCCAAGGCTTTTGACAAAATTTCCCATTCCACTTTGCTAAAAAAGATAGAACATTTCGGCATTCATGGCGATCTACTGTGGTGGCTTACATCTTATCTGCGGGATAGGACTCAGGCCGTCACTGTTAAAGGTTTTACATCCACTTTCGTTCCGATTACATCAGGTGTCCCTCAAGGTTCCCATTTGGGACCACTTTTATTCATGTTATTACCTGTTTCCTTCACTCTAACATTCTACTTTAAGCGGATGATACTAAGATTTTTACAGCTATCAAGTCAGAAGCTGATTGTCTAAAGTTACAAGAGGATCTGGATAGGCTAAACAACTATTGTCTAAATAATAATCTATATATGAATTTTGATAAGTGCTCCGTGATCACCTTCACGCGGAAAAATCAGCCTATTGAGTTTAACTACATAATTGGCAGCCATAAACTTAAGAGGGTATACGAGGTCAAGGACTTGGGTGTATATCTGGATAGCGAAATTAAATTGACATCCCATGTCGATAAGATTACTTGTAAAGCCTACAGAATGCTTGGGCTTATTTTGCGCCAAAGCAAAGATTTTAAGAACCCCAACACACTGGTCCTTCTTTATAACGCATTTGTTAGGTCATATTTAGAATATGCATCCATTGTTTGGAGCCCTTTCTTTTCAGTTCATATTAACACAATAGAGCGTATACAAAAAAAGTTCCTTAGTTATCTTAAATATAAATTCAGTTCCTTTGCCCGTGAGAATATTGAAAGCCTTCAGATGCGAAGAGAAAAAAGGGACGTTACATTTTTATTTAAATTGCTGAATAACATAGTCGACTCTCAATATCTTCTAAGTAAAGTATCGTTTCGATGTCAAAGCTTTCGAACGCGGTCCACGGATCTATTTTCAACTCCGTTTAGTCGTAAAAAATATGTAAATAATAAGTATTTAGTAAGAACATGCAAAATTTACAACAAGAAATATTCACATATAGACATGTTTCAGTTAAATCAACGCAAATTTGTTTCTGCACTGAAAGCCTAAACCGTAAAAGTCTACTTTCTATAATTTGTAATACTTAGATCTATTTTTAATTATTTCATAAAAATCAAGATTTTACTATTGTATTCAACTTTAACTTGTTTCTTTTGTTCATATCATAGACTCAAAATTAAAAAAAAAAAAATATAATTAGACATGCACATAACCAGTTACTTAACTTAAATAATGTTTAATGTATGTTTTCTGTACTCTCAGAGCAATAATGTTTGAACCATTAGTGGAAACTGTTTTGGCTTCTGTGTTATCTATTTTTGTTAACTCTAAGTGTGATAGTATGCTGTTTGTTTCCCATTACAATAAATAAAAAATAAAAAAAATAAAAAAATAAAAAAAATATATGAATTTATTTTTCTGAAGGTAAAGAAGAATCTTAGAATTGTAGCTTTCGACCTACTTATCCGCGAAAAAAAAAATAACCTGTCAATAATGCCAAGCCGTCATTAGTTTTTTTTTTAAATTAGACACAAGACAGTATTAACCTATACATTGTGTCATAGTTTTGGAGTTACCACATTTTAATAAAATAATTAGTAATCTTAGGAAAAATATAAAAACGTGATAACGTACCTACTCTTTATAAGCGGAATAAAAAAAAATGTAGTCTTAAAAATATGAAATTTTGACAATTATATTGAAACAGTTGAGCATCTAGCTTCGCCTCATAGCATCTCAAGTAATCACTAGATTATTGATTGATTGATTGATTGATTGATGTTTGTTCAAGTGGCACTAGATGTATCATTTGGTTTAGCTCACTAGCTCTTTCGCTCACTGGAGATTCAAGTAGCTCAGTATCTCATCTATCATCTCAGCATTACTCGCTCGCTGTCGCGTGTTTCTCGTCGTTTCGTCTTTTAAATCTAGATTGTCTCTAGTTCTCTGGGTACCTGCATCCTTCGATCAAGCGGAGGCAGGAGCCTTGGCGTCGAGCCAAGGACTTCACTGCCGAAGCGAAGAAAACATTTTTTGGCTAGGATTTTATGTAATAAATAAAACTTATTTCATTTTTGTGCTAGGTGATAGGTAGGATTTTTAATAAAATTAATTTTCGTTTTGTGTTTTAATTGATTTTCCGACAGTGACATAACATTTGACATGTCATTATGACGTGTACTGCTATCGTCTATGGTCGTGAAATCAATTATAAGGTAAAAGTTATTTCTATTGGTACAGGTACTTGGAATAAATTAAAAATATTTATTCCAGGTATTTATTTAGAATTGGTACGGATAGCTGGACTAAAGATAATACTTTAGTCCAGGTATCTATTTAGGATAAAAGGTATAGTAATTAAGGTACAGATTTCTGGGGCATATTTAATATATATGCGCCAGGATTCTAATATAAAGCTAGTGGTAGATGGGTATCACTATTTGTTGGTCCTGTATGGATGTTTGAAGCGAGTGTCATAGACAATGTTTTCAAGCATCTAATATAAGGGCAGTGATATACCGTGGTACAACTGTTTGGGGCATGCGACGTGTGTCATATGTCATACTCCAGGCAGTTAAGGTGCGAACATTCGAGACAATTTATTTAGGCCGGTTTTACTCCAGGCGATTAAATTGTTAAGATCTATCATTTTTGATATTGTATCGAATGGTCGATATTTTAGTTTATTAAGTCGAATGACACTTGGGATAGTCAAGTTGGTGCCTTGCCTTTTTAGCAGGGTTTTTGTCAGGGCAAAGCCAATGTCAGACAACATGTCGGATTACGTAATATGCCATAGGCTAGTGTCCGCACATGTCCTGACCCTGGTTATCTCTTAGCAAGAGACCATCTGGGTATGAATGTATGGGTATCCCTGCATAGGTAGGGACCTCTTATATGTTAGGCAGGAGTAGTTTTGTCTAGTGTCTATATAGTAAAACGAATGTCCCTCGTTTACCCCGAGACGGCGGGAAATGTGAAGGTTCTCCTTCACTGTTGGTGCTAATTGGCTACCGATATAAAAGTAAAGTTGTATATTGTATGTTTATATTTAGAATAAGACGCGTGACATCCGTCAATGAAATAAAATGTAGTAGTTAGTTATCGTGTGGCAATAAACATCTTCAAGAAGTACCTATGCTCTACTTATTCCTCATCTGAAGCTATCCCCCGGCAGTCGCCACACTACCTACTCACTCGTGAACGACATACAGGGTGGAACGAAACGACGTTATTTCCTTTAACTGTGGCATTATACAGGCTTAGAATATTATTTTCTCCAAATAAACTTTATTAATATCTCTCACCGTTTTCCAGTTATAGCATGTTAAACTTTCATACGAAAAAGTGTGTGTGTACAACCCTATTTTAGAGTGCAATGACCTCTTCATAACACAGTTAACTTTTGTAAACAAACTTTTTACAAATTGCCTAGCCATTTCTTATCAGTTTAAAAACCTTTGAAAATACCCTTAAGATTGTTTTTAGACTTTTTAGTTGACATGATTGATAGACGTTACATTGACTTTTTGTATCGTATGCTGTTTGCAAAAATGCCGGAATTAAACGCTAGAGGCTATTTGAATTTGCTTCTTTTGTACGCGGAGTGCGATTACAATACTGGAGAGACTTTGCGCCAATACCGGAACAGGTATCCTCCTCCTCACCCAACACACTCTAGTACGATATTACGCGCTCTTGACCATGTTGGTAACAATCGTCCTATTGTGCCACGAACGGGTCAGGATGACCAGCGCGGAGGACGCGTTATTCAACATGATGTCAGATTGGAAGAGAGAGTGCTGCAGTACTTCGAAGATTATCCGAGGTCAAGTTCAAGACAAGCGGGCCGACATTTTCGTATGACTCATACGAAAATACTCAGAATACTAAAACGTGAGGGCCGTCACCCTTACAAAATACAAAGAGTCCAGGCATTACTACCAAGAGATTGCCCCGTTCGCGAAGCCTATTGCCGGTGGCTACTGCAAAAGGTGTTAGAAGACCGAGACTTCATCAAACACGTAATATGGAGTGATGAAAGCTTGTTCACACGGAACGGTATGTGGAACAGGCATAACGAACACGTGTATGCCGAAGAAAATCCGTTTGCCTACCGTTATACGGGACACCAGTATCGTTGGTCTGTTAATGTTTGGGCGGCGATACACGGGGATACAATAATAGGCCCTGTATTTCTGCCTCAGACTTTAAACAGACACGGATACATGGCTCTGTTGAGGATAGAGCTCGACGACTATCTGGATGAGTTGACGCTGGCAGAAAGAAGACGCACTTGGTTCCAACAAGATGGAGCACCAGCTCATTCAGTAGTCGAAGTACGTGAAACACTGAATAATGTGTTTGAGGATCGCTGGATCGGCCGATATGGGCCGCACCGTTGGCCTCCTTGGTCTCCAGATCTCACACCCTTGGATTTTTTTCTGTGGGGCACCGTAAAGGACATCGTTTACAAGACTGAGTGTGAGACGGCTGAAGAGATGAGGGAAAGGCTAAGGGTGGCCTTTGAAAGTCTTCGCAGAAGAAATAACCGACACAACATCTTGTCGAGGGTGCATCGCCACACGCGGGCACGAGCAGCGGCGTGTATCGTACGCCACGGCGGTACTTTCGAACACCGGATGTAAATGTAGGTAATTGTAAATACTCCCAAACGTCAAATAATAGTTTAAAAAAACTAGGGTTGTACATACATTAAAAAATACAATTTTAATCGATTTTCGTTTTTTTATTATTAAAAGAATTTAACTATTGCAGGTCGATTCTACATGAAATACATAGCATTATAGTTTCAGGAATGAACATCGCTTCGTTCCACCCGGTATAGTCTAAAGATCTACTGAGTTAAATGAGTGATACATATCTCGGCGACTTAAAGACACATATCACTCTTTTCATTTTAGTGACACATTCTGCGCATCTCTAGTAATCAGAATCACACACATCTTGTAGTCCCTAAAAGTAGCTTTAACATTTACTAATTTTTAGTCTTAGTTTTGTTTCGTTAGTTACATGTATAATTATAACAATTTCCTGTCGTTGAAGTTGGATATTTTATATATAAAAGTGATTAAGTATTAACCTTTATGTGACACAGAAAATGGCTTATAAAATTTTGGTACTTACTTTCAGGAAAACACAAAAATAACGCAATTACTAATAGCTTTAAATTGATATAGTTTAGCATATTCATTTAATCAATACAACTTTATTAGCCACACGTTTTGTTCAACAACATCATTGATTCTGTACAACTAACACGTTCGAATGTTTATTAGAGCATGATTCATTTTTGGTTTTGTTCAATGTTCCGGCTTACTAAATGCTATACAGGGTGGAAAAAAGTCAGGGCAACATAAAAACGATATGACGAATTTCAGTACCTATTTTCATTTATTTGGGCACTATATAACGAGTAAGGACATAGAAAATTACCATAACTTACTAAGCATATTTTTTTATAAAGGTAAAGTGTGTTAAGACTATCACCGGGAGAAGACTGCCACAGTCCACTAACTAACTAACTGTAAGTCGTAAGACCCATTATACAATAAACTATGTAAGCCTACCTTACCTTATTCTCGACAATAGCTTAGACTTATAAAAAAATCTGCGTGCGATTACAAAATTGGAAGTTCCGTGGATGCCTGATCCTATAATTATATGAGCGGCGCTGCCGCGGCGTTGCAGTGCGTCAGGCATGTTCGCCGAGGCCCGAACGGATGGTTTCGCGGCTGTGATGAGAAAGAGATGTGCCTCACTTCTTTCTAGGTTACGCGACAGCCCCAACCGCATTTTGAGCGTGATTGCTGACCGATGGGACTGTCCAATGTTTGCCCGCTGGACGTCCCTGCATGTAGACATTTAATTCCTTGTTTAAATTATACTACTAACATAGAATAAGTATCATTGTTACTAATATTTTTATGGGTCTATGACCTGAAATAAAAGTTTCTATTCTATTCTATTCTATATCAAAATTCGAATAAGAACGGAATCTTTCGTGGGGTTTAAATAACAAAAAGAATATTCAAAGTCAATCCAACCGTAATCGATAAACGACAGACTACAGACATCTGAGGATCCAAAATAAAGAAATACGCCTCCACTTCAGGACCTCACCTTTTCGAATTTGGTCCAAAATAATTAAAATCAGCGCATAGATGCACCTGACCAACTAAAGATGGAGATAAATGTATTATTTGAGTGGGTAATACAATAATAGTAGTAATTAAAGGTATTATTTTTGCTCGTGTTGTATTATTTTTTTACAGCCTGTATATTCTTATGCGCTTAACTAGAAATAAATACAAACGCAATATCAGTCACCATTGGTTTTCCTTCCTGTACTCTTTCAAATAGGTACCTAATTATTGTTAAATATTAGGTTACGTATTTAAAATTTACTGTCCTTTTATTTGTACGAGTATCTATCTCTGGAAATTTTAATGCGACAGTCCCGGGAATTCCTGGGAAAATCAAAATTCCGTCGATACTGCAAATCCTGTTTATATCAATAGTTCAGTATTCTAAAACTAATTGGTCTATGAAACATCTAATGAAAGGTGACCTACCACTGTCACTTAAACGTAAGCTCATGGACATGTGCATACTTCCAGTTCTCACCTACGGTGCTCAAACGTGGTCTTTGACTGACGTTCAGAAGTCCAAACTCGGGGTTTGCCAGCGAGCTATGGAGCGCAGCATATTAAGTGTAAAACTAATGGATCGAATCCGGAACTCCACGCTGCGCTCACAAACCAGGATAGTTGATGTAGCTTGGAAGGCGGCCAAGTTGAAATGGGTCTGGGCTGATCACGTCTGTCGCATGCCGGACGACTTGTGGGCCAAAAAAAACACAGAATGGAAGCCCCACAATTTGAAACGGAGACGCGACAGACCTCGTTGGCGATGGCGGGATGACTTGGACTCATTTTTGAAGGTATGGTCAGATACAGCTCAAAACTGCGGCAGATGGAAAAAGATGGGGAGGCCTTTGCCCAGTAGTGGGACATAATAGGCTCATAATAATAATAATAAATGGGTCATTGTCAGTTCAAAAAACAAAATTTGTCCCTTCGGTGGTCAAAAGTTTAGAGCTTGTATGAATCTTAGGCTATGTTGCTATTACATCGGATTATAGAAGAGGGAACGTTCTTTATTCTCACAGGCATTTCATCAGAAAATTAGGCCCTGGGATCCTTAATTTCGCCAATGTCCACCGGAAAGACGAGCACCTAAATCTGACAATGACCCAAATACTAATACTTATTGGCTCTGTGAGTTGTAGAACTCTCGAGATTGTTTCGACTCGGCTGAAATTTGTATTTATTTACGTTTTCAAACCCTATATCTCCGCCATTATGAAAAAAAAAAGAAAAACGGAATCGAACAGAATCTTTAACGCACTTCCAAATGAATTTAAAAATCTGTCCATTGTAGAACTTAAGTGCAAACTCTCACAGTGGCTACAAAATGAATGCTTCTACTCGGTGTCTGAATTTCTGAAAAGAAACGAAATTGGCCGAAGCTATTGACATATATATATATTTAAATAAAACTAGTACACATAATATAGCAAAACTGTCGAAAATATAATGATTAATAAGTAATTAGAATTGTATGTACATATATATTTTGCATGTCACCTGTGACAAAGCATGTGATGCTGATATTATTTAACCGAAGACCTATGTAATTACCATGTTTTATGCAATAAATGATTTATGATTTATGATTATGATTTATGAAGAAAATATCTTTATAGAACCAACTAATAAAATTTCAGAATCGGTTGTGTAATGTGGCCTTTATTATAGGTAGGTACAGCCGGAAATCCAAACATCCAAATGAAATGAAATGAAATATGAAATGAAATGAAATCGGGGGGCACGGCAGTGCCCCCGCCAAGTCGAGCGCGAAGCAAACACTGCCGTACCATCCTTTACTGGAACCATTTCGCCGCATTTTCAGCCGCCGCCGCGGCTAGAAACGAATAACCAGCCGCTTGATACCGGGTAGATACCCGACTTGAGCATCAAATAAAGAAATTATTTTTATTACATTTTTTTTTTGTTAAACTCTTATTTTTGTTATACAGTAGCACTTATTATGTTCTTTTTAAAAAAATAGACCCCGAATACACCATTGGTACCTACTAATTTACTTAATTCAGATACGAAAAGTAAACTATGAAACATCGTTTGTGTTCAGGTGGCGGTGTATGAAAATTATAAGAATAAAGGTAGCTAAATCAGTTTATTTTGGATCTTATCATCATTGTAAACCAAACGCGGGAATCTCGCGCGGCAGGATAAATGCGTGTGGGGGGCTGAGGGGTGCGCGGGGCATGCGGGGATGAGTGCGCGAGGCTCGTTGCGTTGGTGCATTATAGAAATACAACTAAATGCTTACTATTACTAGGTGACTGATAAATACCTATTTCCAATTCATCTCTCACAAATAAATTATTAAAATAGTCCTATTCCACTGCTCTTTCACATTTTGTAAGAGAATTTTGAGTTTTTAACACTTAATACAGATGCAAATGTCATTGTTTATATATATTTATGTTAAATAGATCCTATAGTAAATAAATGAAAAGAAAAATAACAAAAACAAACATTGAATCATGTGAATATGTCAATGAAATGTAAGCAGCCGTTTCCAGCCGCTTGTTATCGCTAGAAATGATAATAAGCCAAATAAGCCGTTTCTAGCCGCTTGGCTAGAAATGTTAGCAACCAGCTTCGCATCTATAAGCCTGGTGACGGACGGACGGATGGACGGACGGACGGACGGACGGACGTACAGCGAAGTCTCAGTAATAGGGTCTCGTTTTTACCCTTTGGGTACGGAACCATAAAAACTAGGATAATCGAAGATCTGGAGTAGGTACTCTGATTAGAAAACACAAGAGCCCAACCAAACTATTAGAAATCGACATACCGCCTTTACAAAAAATATTCAACTTGTTGTTGTGTTCGGTTGGCCGCCGTTGCGACTGATCGTCTCTCCTGATGGTGGATCGCGTACCGATTCGAAACATGTCGAGCGTTATTCGACTTCTACGACGTGAGTAAACCCGTTTAAGTATTTTAATATTCAACTTGGTGGGCCGCTTCATTTGATGTCAAAAATCCAAGGTCTGAAGTATTTTGACGATGCGTTTGGCTTGGTTTGTAGACACTTGCCTACTGAGCCGGCGGTCCCGGGTTCGAGTCCCGGACAGGGCAAATATTTGTGTGATGAACTCGAATATTTGTGCTTGGGTCATTATTTATTTATTTATTCAAAAACAGGTCACATGACATTACAGTGTAGACACCAATGCGTCATGAACCGAGCAAGTTTATTTAGACGGCGAAACGGCGTGGCCCCGTTGTTCCGACATCTCAGGTGTTGGATTTGGTAGGTTGCCCCGGAGCCGACGAAATGGTTGGTCATGGTTGTTCTATGTATTTAAGTATATATTTATCTATATAAGTATGTATGTCGTCGTCTAGTACCCATAACACAAGCCTTCTAGAGCTTAATTTGGGACTAGATCGATTTTTGTGAGGTTGTCCGATATTTATTTATTTATTATTTATTTGATGAAGAACCCTCAGCTGGTCTCAGCTGTATTAGAGATATGGTAATGCCCCCTTCTACTATTGGTACATAAAAAAATCGACTGTCATTGCAAAAATCCAGCGTAGTGGGACACATCTTCTAATTTAATCTAGCCTATAGCGTCCCACAGCTGGGCGGGCTACGTATTACAATCCCGAAAGTTCATAATACCTACAGTTGAAATACCGATGGTCAAAATACCAAAAGTTCAAAAAGCCGATATTCGATAAACCGAAGCTCAAATTACCTATTTTCAGAAAATCGAAAGTTCAAAATCTTCACCTACGCTCGCCTCCGCAGCTTCGGCTCGCTTGATGCCCGCACTTTCTTACGGCGGCCGGGCTGCCCTCCCTCCGCGCCTCCGGGCTTTTATATACACTCTAGGGGTAGGGCAGACAAGACCACGTGGAATCGGGGTTGACAGCTTCGGTTCTGTAGCAAGTCAATTAAGAAAAGGAAAGAGTCCCGGAAAGTGGGAAATTATGACACTAAATATTCGATATTATGATAAAATATTCTGTCATGGACTGCCAACCGAACCGAACTTGTCTGGAACCGAAGCTGTCAACGCTCGCCTCCGCAGCTTCGGCTTTTTGGTCACCTTTGGCGACCAGCCTCAGCCGCTGCGACTCGCTTGATGCCTGCACTTTCTTACGCTAGGGCGGAGGGGCTGCACATCCCGCAGCGCCGGAGCAGATCGGTTCCACAGAAGAGTTCACTTATAAATAGTAAGTATTAGCAGGCAAGTAGGTTACGTAATTTAGGTTAATATTCTTTGTATAAAATAAACAGTAGAATCTGTAAGACTACAGAAATATAATTCTCGAGAGTTTAAATAATATTCCGGATTACAACCTTCAGGCGGGATCATAGTCTTCGGGATTATAATCTTCGGGATTACAGTCTTCAGGATTACATTCTTCAGGATTACAGTCATGGGGATTATAATATTCGGTATTTCATCCTTTCGATCAAACGTTCTTTCGGGATTTTTCACTTTCGGTCAAATAAACATTCGACATTTTAATTTTCGGCCTTCCGTCCATAGGTCTTATGTAATTCGGTATTTTGAACTTCGGCATTGTAATACGTACCCGCTGGGCGAATGCCTCCCCTTCTGCTTTTAATACGCATATAAATAAAATTAAAGGAAAACTCTGGATAAGACTAGACTGGCTTTTATACTTATACTTACAAGTTTACAAGAAGAAATAGTCGAACGATTAACTTTATTCTACTCGAACATTACACAAATTAAATAAACAAACTACACCAAAATATTAATTTCGCTCAAAATTTGGTCAAAATATAATGCATTGGACTAAGAGTGGCGGTGATACCCGCACACGTCGCTAGATGGCGCTGACTGTATTTTAAAACGCGCCTACGTTTGTTTTTTCGATAATATTATATGGCGAAGTGGCAACCGGCCGCGTTACAGTCGTTTACGACATTCTTCTACTGCGCTTGGAAACGTTTGCTAGGGATTAGGAAGGATTATTTACGTTTCGTTGATTCCGCTTATTATTTCGTGAGGTTTGCTAAAGTGAATTAGCAGGTTGTTATAAAACAATATTTCTACAAAAAGAAGTGAAATCCCACTAAAAACATTCTGTAAAAAACTAGCCAAGTCTCGATGAAGCTGCTTGTTTATCTCTAAAAAGTGATGAAATCCAGACAAAGTCGTACCAAGTCTAAGGTTCCTTACTGCGATTTCTTTATTATTATAGTTAATGTTGTGTGACTTGGCCGTTGAAGGGTACACAAGGGTACAAAACCAGGTGCTCCATGACACCATTGCACCAATCTGTCACCAGAACCACTACCCATTGACGATGGAAAATTTCCAGTTGGAAAACGTTGATTCAATAACCAGTCAATTGTAGGCTTGATAAAGCTGCGTATTTCAATAATACTTATGTATAGGCGAGCCTGAAACAAACAGTATAATAAATATTTCTAGTACAGACGGACCTCTTATCATTGATAGAAGTCCGTCTGTACGTCTATTTTATGTTAGATCGGTGGTCGATTTGACGCTCCAAAAAGAAGAGAGCAGAAGTCAGCATTGTCAATGCTGAATGCATGTGTTGCACAATCAACAACAGCCTAAAATGAGACACTAGCGTCAAATTACCAATACCAGTATGGGCTATTATCTCGCTTAACAAACATAGGTAGTTACAACAAACATAACATTACGTGTAAACAAAATTGACTTGTAGCGGTTCTGGGGACAGTTTGGTGCAATGGTGTCATGGAGCACCTGGTTTTGTACCCTTGTGTACCCTTCAACGGCCAAGTCACACAACATTAACTATAATAATAAAGAAATCGCAGTAAGGAACCTTAGACTTGGTACGACTTTGTCTGGATTTCATCACTTTTTAGAGATAAACAAGCAGCTTCATCGAGACTTGGCTAGTTTTTTACAGAATGTTTTTAGTGGGATAATTTATTCAGTAAGTAGGCCACAGGGGCACTTTTACAAGTCAAATTGTGAATCTACCGGCATTTCGCAAGAGGAGACCGCTGTTGAGAAGAAAGCCGAAAGAAACTCAACAGCAAGTCATTTTTTCGTAAATAATACTTAAAACAATTACATGATACATTTGTGTTATAACTAATTACACTGGTACACGTAAAGGAGATGTAAGATACAAGATAACAAACATACATAAATGGATATACGAAAGAAATTTCGGCGAAGTTGAAACAGATGCCTCGCTCGCTTCGCTTACTCAGTCAATTAAAACAACTTTTCTCATCTCCGTTAAACTCGACCATTGTCCCAGCGATACTTGCCCGTCTCGCACAACTATGCTACGAGACTTTTCTCGGCGACATAGCGCTACCCGTCAGTCACCCTATCACAGTACAGTGAAGAAAGAGACAGGCAATTATCTCGCGCGAGAAATAGTCACTTGTGACAGTTGTGCTAGAGTGCGTCCAGAACAACTACAGTTCAACTCACAGTACAGCGTAGAAAGAGAGGTACTATTATAATAATACGCCACCAAAAGTCGAGTAACACAGTTGTGCTAGGTGCAGAGACGACGAACTGGTCGCCTCAAGGTCGCTCTTTTTGTTGATTGTATTTTTTTATTTTCCATTGTCTAGATGTGAGTGAGTCGACCGTAGCATATCTACCTGCCTGATTTCCATTTTTTTTACGTTGAATTGACAACATTTCATATTTCTAACAGGTGAATATTAATTAATTAATCTATTTATTTATTGAAAAAACATGTTACATAACATTACCTACACTTTACACCAATGCGTCATGAACCGAACAATGTTTATTTCGACGGCGAATCGACGTGGCCCCGTTGTTCCGACATCTCCGGTGTTTGATTTGGTAGGTTGCCCCAGAACCGACGAAACACGACACCTTTCTGCCAGAAATCAGCACACGCGATGGTCTCCTGGCGACCGCGGCACGCGAACTACAAACGAGCTGAAGTGCACGTAGTGGCGCGAATGCAACTGGAACGCCCTCAGCGAGTAGCCGGTTTTCTAGCGAATATAGAGATATAGACCAAGCACGTCTCAATCCCACAAATCCCGAGCAATCCTGTCCCGGCATTATTGCCGAATAGTCGGAAATATTGCCGACAATATATGCCGAATAAGGTTTCCTGGCTCATATGAACTGTCGCTTGCGGTATTTCCGGACCGTAACGACCTTCAAACCTTCAAGAACAGAGCGTACTCTGGCCTGAAAGGCCGGCTACTCACTTGTGACTCCTCTATAGGGTTTGCAGGTGTCTATGTGTGCGTGTGTCTATGGGCGTCGGTAATCGCGCACCATCAGGTGATCCGTTTGCTCATTTGCCTCCCGCTATGATATGGCAGACCTCCCTGGATCCGAGAGCATTAACAAATTTCCCGAGGAAGTTATTCAATGGCAGGAAAGTTTGGAAATCGCCAGCGCTAGACTGAGGAAGAAGGATTAGCGAGTATTGCTAGACTTATGAGGACTTATTCCTTTTATTTCTTTTTTCTTATTATGACAAATATACTTTTTGATAAATTCGACCAACTTCAGACACGACTCGAGCAGGCTACAAATAATTGCCCATGCGAAAAGCACGCTGAGCGAAGGTCTACGCCTACGGTTTCCAGTGTCTGACCTTGCGATTTGTTAGTGGTCATCGCAAAGCAAACTGACACTGGAAACTGCAGGCGTTTGAACTGGAACGGGAAATTCGATGGTATTAATGGGATGCGGGGAATCAGTACGCTCTCTCCTCGCCCGCTACCAGTGAGGATGGTGGCTTCGATAATGTTGTTCTGCAGCCGAGTCACACGGAGTCTGGTCCCGTTACACAGCTTTAGTGGAGACAGATTTCGCATGAGCATTATCGGGGCTCCTACTTTTATTTTTAGGACATGTGCGGGAAGACCGGATGCTTTCAATGACTCTAAAAACTCGGGTGGGATAGTTTGTGGATTCATCTCGGTCAACAGATAATAGATAAGTAGGTACGCATTACAAGATAAGTACGTTCTTGACGTTGCATCGTACATGTCCAATATAATATATCATTATTGACTTTTATTACGTCTTCATTTCTCGGTGCCAGGAGGCGTCCGTTTTGTTGCCTAAATTAGTCATGTCGGGATAAACGTAGTTAATTAACATGTTTACGTCTGCTATGCTGCTGCAAAGTGAAGGGGGGAGTTTAATTTCGCCATTTGATTCCACCATTGTGCCATCACCAATCGATAGGAGTGTCTTGGCAAAGTTGTCGTTACTTCCTTCCTGAGCACGCATATTTTGCCGCAACGATAAACATCGGACTTGACGCCATATAGGTGAGCGCTTCAGGCACGCACTTTCCTCGTCAGCCCGGGTTCCCCTAGGTACAACGGGTAAAGTTTGGCGATAGTCGCCACAGAAAATAAACTTTAATAGTACCTTTGACTGAACAAAAGGAGCGTTTTTTTTAGGGATATAAAAAAAAACTAACCTAACCTAACCCGGCCGAGTCGGATCTGCTCTGAACTAGTCAAAAGTGCTTTTGTCGGGTCAAAAGTACTTTTGACTGATAGTAACAGTCAAAAGTACTATTAACCAATGATTTTCAGGCAAAACTACTTTTGACCAACATGCTCAGTCAAAAGCAGTTTTGCCTGTTTTTGTCGGTTAAAAGTCCTTTTGAACAGTTCACACTTTTGACTGCGACATATACATATTTAAGGGAATACATATTAATTGCTTATTGTTTATTTTGTTGTGTTATGCTTTTTAATAAATAATTTTGCATCGAAATATAAATACATATATATTTACATGTTTATACTATATATATATATATATATATATATATATATATATATATATGAGTATGGATATATATGAATATGGATAGGGGAGAGGCGTACAAAATGACATACTAGTTATAAAATCAGTCAGCAAATCTGTGAGACCTGCGCCGGAGGGGCAGGTCGCTTGTAACTTTACTGAGGATAGTAGTTACGGGCACGTGGAGTCGATACCACAAGAAGACATGCAGGAGTTCCCAGTAATATTTTATTCATAAAAGACACGGGGAAAAACAGCAATTACTTTACGTACACATTATGACTAGGAAGGATACGTTTAGATTATATAAGATTTACATTATTAAATTACATTAAAATTAATATATCACAGAGCAAGAATGTATGTCAACCATTGTTGAGGATGACGGGGAACAGAGTCGAAAAAGGAAATGTCAAAAATAGACATAGATAATAAATGTGCTACCATAACCTATATAGACGGATGGTTTGAGGAGATTATACTTTCTAACAAAATCTTTATTTATTAGCAATATATAACACTTAGGGTACCTGTGTATTCTTTGGTTCATTACCTAGTTAAAATTATAGAGATCAATCAACTTAAAACAAAAACAATAGAATTACAAAAAAAAATAAAAAAGTTGAACATAATCCGTTTTGTCCGCCCTAGGCGGGTAAAATGACACACGTGGTGTGGACAAAATGGCATACCAAATTTGTACCGAAAATCAGTCGGTTAGGTACCTTCACCCGTAAAACGCTTTGTCTTTTTCGGAACATCTGCACATGATGCATAAGCCCAGTTTATACAACTCAACCACTTCAGCCAGACCTCTTTTGGCTTAGACCTGGAGTAGAGGTCGTTACAATAAATGCAAGGCCAGTCTTCATCATCATCACCGGCTTCAGATTGTAAGAAAGATAAATCATTTTCACTGTCAGAACTAAGATTCGAAGCTTTTGTAAACTTTCTGGTATTTTTATCCAAATGACATAGTATGCTATTTTACCCGAACAAGGTGTATGCCATTTTGTCCACTTCATAACCTCCAACATTATAAAAAAATAACTAAAAATGTAAATAGAGTTTTAAGATTTCAATACATTCTCGACGTTGTTTAGTAATATTACAATAAATTAATACTAATAGAAACAAAAGAACGTAAAAAAGACCTTACTCTTACCAAGGCACAAAATCTATCTGCGTAAAACTTGTGACTGCCAAAATTATACAAATATCCGCCCGCACCACACGGCCCACCGGACGCGACTAGCGTCTTCACAGGTTACGTTACTTACGTTACGACCTGTTACTAAGCGGCTCTCTAGCGGCCATTGCGAGAACTAGTATGTTTGTGCTTTCGGAGAAACGGAAGTGTGCCATTTTACCCGCCTATGCCATTTTGTACGCCTCTTCCATATATATATATAGGGTACCTGTTGTTAAATGACTACGACGAGATTTAATCTTGAAGATAAAAATATTTGTGTGATGAACTCGAATATTTTGTGCCTGGGTCCTGGAAATAATTTGTATTTAAGTATGTATTTATCTATGTAAGTAGGTTTATCGTCGTCTAATTTCATTTCCTACTGAGCCGACGGTCCTGGGTTCGAATCCCGACAAGGGCAAATATTTGTGTGATAAACTCAAATATTTGTGCCTGTGTCATGGATGCAATTTATATTTAAGTATACATTTATCTATACAAGTATGTTTATCGTCGTCTAGTGTCCATAACACAAGCCTACTAGAGCTTACTGTGGCACTAGATTTGTGTGAGGTTGTCTGATATTTATAAAAATAACCGGCCAAGAGCATGTCGGGCCACACTCAGTGTAGGGTTCCGTAGTTGCTCATCCTTCACAATATACTTAAGTTACGAGAAAGATTTCAAGCTCTATAAAAAGGTCGTAAACGCCAAAGTAACTGTAATTACTTATTACCTTCTGAAAGTCAACTTACGTCCTTTTAAGAAAATAATGAAATTTTGCGATAACTCAAAAACGGCTCCAGCCACTGATTTTGTTCAATATAGTTTTCATTGAAAGTACTTATAAGGCCTTATTTTTATGAATTTTTCCATAATTTTTTGACCCGTGGTTTAAAAGTAAGAGGGGGGGGACGCTATTTTTTTTATTTTCGGAGCGAATATTTACAAAACTGCGTACTTACTTTATCAAAAAATAATGTTTGGCGACCCCAATTTTTTTTAAAAGAACTATTCAATGACAACCCACACACTAGAGTTGAAACGAAAAAAAAAATCACCCCGACTTGAGGTGTTTGAAAGGTACCCGTAATTTTTTTTTTTTTCAGTTTTTATTTTACCGTTTTGTTGGCGTGATACATACACATACTTATACCAAATTTCAGCTTTCTAGTACTAGATCACGGAGCTAAGCCGCGGACGGACAGACGGACATGGCGAAACTATAAGGGTTCCTAGTTGACTACGGAACCCTAAAAAACTTCTTAACTTTGTTGAACATGGTTGAAAATAGGAGAGGGAAGATGTTATGTCATGTCATACGTCACTATAACTACATTAAGGTGATAAAAGAAGGGAAAAGGAAAAGAGGAAGTCTGAGAAGGACATACCAGGTGTCACCTGTAATAGGAGCAATAAATATAAACATATACGTAGATTCGTCACTTGAAACTAAACTACATTTGTTAAACAACTTTTGAAAATAACGTGTATTTAATGATAATTTGGAGAATAATGTGTAGACAAAGAAGCAATGTATTGTGAAATGTGCGATATTAGTAAATTGACAGCTATGTCAATGCTTAGGGAATGTCAATGTTGGACGACGTACATTAACAAAACTATTTAATTTGTTTGAAATAATGAAATTCTGAAAACCTCTCTGTTCAGTTTGAAGAGTAGAATCTATGTTTTAATTTATGGCTCCTATTACAGGCTCTCTCTTGCTCTATATACCCGGTATATAGAGCAAATAAAAGAAGAAATAAATGCTTCATCATATAATAAGTGAAAAAAAGTGGAATGCAAAATGAGCTAGAAATTACTCCACCGATAAAAGCCTAGCTCTTAAACATAATTATGCAGATGATGATGATATCTTGATGTTGATAGGTACTTAATATCTAGATAGAATTGACAATTTTTTTTTTACCAGGCCCTTTTTCTGATTTAATGAAATGAAGGATAAAAAATTAAATATATCCACATTTTTCCAAAATTTTCGAAAATATTTCAATTTATGATTAAGAAAGCCATTTGAAAAGTTCCTAATTCTAAAAGAGCGTAGGCGACAAGTAATTAGACGTATTTATGAAAAACCGGCTAAGAGCATGTCGGGCCACGCTCAGTGTAGGGTTCCGTAGTTGCTCATCCTTCACAATAAACTGCTGTTTTAAGCCCGAGGTTTACGTAAAGAAAGATTTTAAGCTCTATAAAAAGGTCGTAAACGCCCTAGAAACTGTAATCACTTATTACCTTCTGGAAGTCAACTTACGACCTTTTAAAGAAAAAATATGAAATTTGGCGATAACTCAAAAACGGCTCGACCGATTTTGTTCAATATAGTTTTCATTGAAAGTACTTGTAAGGCCTCATTAACATGAATTTTTCCGAATTTTTTTGACCCGTGGTTGAAAAGTTAGAGGGGGGAGGGACACTATTTTTTTTGTTTTTGGAGCGAATATTTACAAAACTGCTGACTTTATCAAAAAATAATGTTAGAAGTCCCCTATTATTTTTACAAGACCTATTCAACGATACCCCACACACTAGTGTTGAAAAGAAAAAAAAAATCACCCCCACTTTAGGTGTTCGAGAGGTACCCGAAAAAAAACTTTTTTTTTTAATTTTATTTTACCGTTCTGTCGGCGATATACATACACATACTCATACCAAATTTCAGCTCTCTAGTACTAATGATCACGGAGCTAAGCCGCGGACGGACGGACGGACGGACGGACAGACGGACATGGCGAAACTATAAGGGTTCCTAGTTGACTACGGAACCCTAAAAAGGGAACCAACCCACATTCATCATCATCATCATCATCATCAGCCCGGAGTCGTCCACTGCTGGACATAGGCCTTCCCCAGTTCGCGCCACCATACCCGGTCCTCAGCTTTCCGCATCCAACCGCTTCCCGCCACTCTTTTTAGGTCGTCGGTCCACCTGGCGGGAGGCCGTCCTACAGGGCGTGTCGTTCGTGGTCTCCACTCTAGAACTCGTCTGCCCCATCGACCATCGGCTCTACGACAAATATGCCCCGCCCACTGCCACTTCAACTTGCATATCTTAAGGACTATGTCGGTCACTTTGGTTCTCCGTCGGATCTCCTGGTTCCGGATTTTGTCCTTCAGAGAAACTCCGAGCATAGCCCTCTCCATAGATCGTTGAGCAACTTGGAATTTGTGGACGAGGCCTTTTGTTAGTGTCCACGTCTCGGCCCCATAAATAAGGACCGGAAGGACGCACTGGTCGAAGACTTTGGACTTAAGGCACTGGGGCAGTGATGATGACTGAAAAATATGGCGCAACTTCCCATATGCTGCCCAGCCCAACCTGATTCTTCTGTCAGCTTCCTTGTCGAAGTTGTTTCTACCTAGCTGGACCATCTGGCCTAGGTACGTGTACTCTTTAACAACTTCGATGCTAACATTATCGACGGTGATCGGTATTGGGTCTACGAATGAATTGAACATAACTTTAGTTTTATCCACATTCATTCCCAGACCCACCCGTCTGGAAGAAACATTTAGGCTCCGCAACATCTCCGACAAGTCCTCCAGCGATTCAGCCAAAATGACTATGTCGTCGGCGAATCGAAGGTGTGAAATATATTCACCGTTTATATTGATGCCCCGTCCATTCCAGTCCAGTGTTTTAAATACGTCCTCCAGAGCGTTCGTGAACAGTTTCGGAGAGATAACGTCTCCCTGTCTCACTCCGCGTTGCAATGGGATTGGACGCGTCTGGACATCCTGGATTTGGACGGTCATCGTAGCGGCTCTATATAAGCATTTCAGCACCTCGATGTATCGCCAATCGACTTGGCATCGCTGAAGCGACTCAAGAACGGCCCAAGTTTCGATGGAGTCGAAGGCTTTTTCGTAGTCCACAAACGCAAGGCAAAGAGGGCGATTGTACTCCTCGGTCTTCTGTACAATCTGCCGTAAGGTGTGAATGTGGTCCACGGTACTGTAGCCTTTTCGAAACCCGGCCTGTTCCGGAGGTTGGAAGTCGTCGAGCCTTCGGGCAAGACGATTTGAGATGACTCTCGAGAACAGCTTATAGACGTGGCTTAGAAGTGATATCGGTCGATAGTTCTTCAAGAGCGTTTTATCGCCTTTCTTGAAGAACAGGATAACCACACTTCTAGACCACGCCTCGGGTGTTGTACCTTTCTGGAGTACGGTATTAAACAGCTTTCGAAGCTGGTCTAGGACTGGGCGTCCTCCAGCTTTTAGCAGCTCTGATGTAATACCGTCGTCTCCAGGGGCTTTATTGTTCTTGAGCTGCACGAGAGCCCTCTCAATTTCGGCATTTTCGAAGTCCGGTAGCTCGTCCGTAAAGTGGCGGGTTAATTTGGCACGTTTATCTTCTACGGCGGATATTGTGGGTTTTGGTGCGTGAGAAGAGTATAGGCGTCGATAGAAGGTCTCAGCTTCGACGAGTAGGTCCTGTTTGGATGTCATAACTCGACCATCAGATGCCGTCAGCTTCGTCAGATGACTCCTTCCCAATTGCTTAGCAAATACCTTTGAGCCTTTGTTTCGCTTGATTGCATCCTCGATTTCTCGAGTATGGCTTTTACGCAGGTCAGAGCGTATTTGCTTTTTTATACGCTTATTAAGAAGGTGACATTCTGAAGAATCCGCCGGCATCTCTCGTCTCTGTCGCATTAATTCAGCTGTCTCTGCTGAGATCTTGGACCCCTTACTCCCTCGACTCCTTTGGCAGAACGCTTCTCCCACCGCTCGTAAAGCATCCGTGAACTCGTGGATACTTTGATCAACGTCCTCGGTAGCATCCAGCAGGTTAAATCGGTTTTGCAATTCCAGTTGAAATTGCTCTGATCCCGCAACAATATGGTGTAGTGATGGCCGGAGCGTAGACTTTATCAGGCGATTTCTCTCGATACAGAAGTCTATATTCAGAGTGCCACGAACAAGTCTGTGATCGCTGCCGGTATTAAACCTATTGATCACTGTGACATCTTTGAATATATACCTCCTATTCGTCATGATAAAGTCAATCTCGTTTCTAGTCACCCCATCGGGGCTCCGCCAAGTCCACTTCCGTTGAGACTTTTTCTGAAAGAACGAGTTCATCAGAAAGAGCCTCTGGGATTCGAGGAAGTTAACCAGCATCTGACCCCTTTGGTTCCTGACACCAATACCATGCGAACCGATCACCGATTCACCTCGTTCTTGTACTCCCACTTTGGCGTTAAAGTCCCCCATAACAACAGTGAAGTGCGTCTTGGTGGTTTTGTGAATGGCCGTAGCTATATCTTCATACACAGCCTCGACTTCCTCATCAGAGTATGACGACGTGGGAGCGTATACCTGGACTACCTTCAGGGAATACCTTTTCGTGAGTTTAAGAATGAGGTATGCTACCCGCGTAGACACACTGCTGACTTCAATCACGTTGTTACAGAGGACTTTGCTGATCAAAATACCCACCCCACCTTGTGACATCCTATCGCCCTCCCGATAGTAGAGTAAGTGACCGGAATTTAGAGTTATCAGGTCCTCCCCCTGTCTTCGAACCTCAGATAAACCCAAAACATGCCAGTTAATGTGACTTAACTCTGACTCGAGTTCAGCAATATGGACGTCTTCCCTCAGCGAACGAGCATTGTACGTGGCTAAATGTAGTTGTTGTTTGTGGCGACCGTAACCCTCCCGGGGATTCTTCGCACCCTCCACCCCGCCGTGACCACGACCGTCACCACGATGGCCGGGAATAGCGGAGCCACCGGGAACTGAGGGCCGTTGTAAAATGACACTACTCATAAGGGGAGATTTGCCCATACTCGCCGCGCTGGGCGAGGACGTATTGGCGAGCGCAGTGCCGAGCTCTCTTTTTACTAGCGACGCTGCTGCCCGCCACTAGCTGGTATTTAGAGCTCGGGAGTTCGGATGGGTATACCGCCATCATCCGGTCGTCATTGCCTCGTTCGTTAGACAGCAGGGTGCACCACGAGCAGGTGAGGTTGACAGTTTTTGGACCACTATGATGTTATGACCCCCTACACCCCCACATTACACGTTTGTAATTTATGCTATACTAGCTTTTGCCCGCGACTACGTCCGCGTGGAATTTGGAAGTATGGAAGCAACCTCGTACAACACGATAGATATCCACCTAATCACCTTAATTAATAAAAGGGATTATTAAAAGCGCCTAAGCAAATGTAAGAGCAATTGTCCTTTTGGTCTAATCGTTACATTTTCTACAGGGTCATCAATGTCATCATGAATTACTTACTCACTTTTCAATCTTTTTAGGGATAATTTCCAGGATGAAAACTATCCTATGTCCTTCCTCGGATCTTAAAGTATCTCCATGCCAAATTTCTTCAAAATCGATTCAGCGGTTTAAGCGTGAAGAGGTAACAGACAGACAGACAGACACACTTTCGCATTTATAATATTAAGTATGGATATTTCTTTTTATCTACATATATGTATTTAAATATATTCAAAACTTTTTACATGGCAATAATAATTAAAATACTTACAATAAAACTAAATCTAAAAATTAAACTAAACTCAAACATAATAAAGTTAAACTAAATCTAAAAATGGCCCCGCGTAGTGCCAAAGATGCTATCTTTTTATCTACATTGGTAATAATGTTAGACATGTAGTATGTAGCTAATGTCTACATTTAGTATTCAATAGTAACACAATGGTTTACTGTAGCATAATGCATATTGCTTGGATAAGCGTTAACCTTATTGTAAAAATGTATATAAGCTAATGTTTTAAGTAATTAAACGTTCACTACTATCTAGAGCTCGGCATATACTTTGTCTCCCATCAACGTCCCTGGTCGACCACATTATACCATATATTACATGGCGACCCTGCCAGGATTAAGTATAAATTCAAAACTGGACAAATATTATTTTAATATAATTTCTCCAAAAATAGGCACTAATCATTCTTAGAAAAATCGATAGTTTACTTGATAAATGATACATCTCTAAAATTGTCAAACTCGAAACGTCACAGAACTCATCATAGGTGAAAAACTCTTTTAGGTTAGTTTTGTGTTATCAGTTATCACTTTCCAAAATATTTTATAATTTCAGAAAAAAGAATGAAATGAAAATTCTATGAAAGCTGAGTCTATATAAAACAAGGGTAAATTATTTTTTTATTCATAACTCTTCGCCATTCGTAGATTTATAGATCTGGCTCATGCGCTTTCTAATTTTCACCCAACGAGGGGGGAGCGCGGGGGGGTGCAGTTTGGGACGCTTCAGCCCCGCTCCGTGGTCGTACACCTCTGTAGACAGAAATATGAGGTTTATTAGATTAAAAAAACGGCCAAGTACGAGCCGGACCCGCGCACCGAGGGTTCTGTACAAACCTGTATGTATAAAAAAAATGTAGGTCTTTCGCATTTTTTTCTTTATCTGTGCTATAAGACGTTGCTTTGTACCAAATTTCAAGATTCAGAGTTCACGTGAAGTGCGCTATAGGTTTTGATTCTCTTGCGAGAGAGAACGGCTTTATCTTTTGATTGCGTTGGCTTAGAAGTTTGATTTTATCACAGCTCCAAGGGACAGTAGACTTGAGTATTTGATATGAATTTCAGCTTCATAGTTCCACGCGTTCCTGAGAAAAAGGGTCTTGACAGACAGGCGGACAATAGTGAATATAGTGATCCTATAAGGGTTCCGTACCCAAAGGGTAAAAATGGGACCCTATAGAGACCCTACTGAGACTTCGCTGACCGTCCGTCCGTCTGTCCATCTGTCACCAGGCTGTATCTCAAGAACGGTGATAGCTACACAGTTGAAATTTTCACAGATGATGTATATTTCTATTGCCGCTATAACAACAAATACTAAAAATAAAATAAAATCAATATTAAAGGGGGACTCCTATACAACAAACTCGTTACTTATAGATTATGGTACGGAACCCGTCATGCGCGAGTCGGACTCGCACTTGCCCAATTTTTTTTTTAGATACGGGAACCTAAAAGTGTAGTCTTACCCGCGTAGACGAGCTCAGGAGGTGGAGGGCACGGGGGCCTGGTTCTCTCATCCTCCACAATCTCCTCATATGGATGAACGTTCACCTCCGCTGGTGCGATTGCATCTTCCGTTCTTTGTTCTAAAATAAAATAATCACTTTTTCACAAAAAAATAACAGACTTCAATGAGTGAAATAGAACATACAATAACACTTTGTAATTTTAGGCAAAAAATATCTAAATATAATGACCTGTATATATCTCGTATATTAATTATTTAAGGCTACCCGACGTTTCGATAGCTTTACAGCGTTGTCAAAGGTTGACTGAGAAAAAAACGTAATTTTCTCTGTGAATGACGTTGAAATGACCCATTTTTAACCCCCAACAATAAAAGAGGGGTGTCATAAGTTTAACATGTGTATCTGTGTGTCTGTGTGTCTGTCTGTGGCATCGTAGCTCTCAAACGGATGGACCAACTTGAGTGCGGAATTTTAATCGAAAGAATTTTCCGTCAAGATGGTTCTTCGCTATGTTTGGTGGAAATAGGACCAGTAGTTTCCAAGGCTTTAATTCGAACAAGTGTCAAGATCACGGCCAATATTGAAGCCAATAATTCCAAATATTGGTTAAATGTTAAGTTTTATTAGCATTTTCTACATCACTCACTGACTGAGGGTCTCATGATAACCAGCTATTTAGTTTTTACCAGCAATTTAATAAAATGTTCACAGTACAAAATTTGGTATCTTGGGGATGAAGATGACCGTTGGACCTCCTAACGAGCACAAGATAAACCCATGGTGTTTGGGCTCGTCTGATTGGTATTGATGAGCAATTAACGTTTGTGTAAGAAAGTGCAGTCGGTAAAAAACTGAGTAGGTACCAGAAAAACTTTTTTGACATAAAACTCATATTATGATTTCTGTCACAGTACTGAGTCACTGCAGTTTCTAAGTGTTTGCGATTCTGCTAAAGCTGAATTGTCATATGGACTATTGAACAGTTTCCTCTGATTGAGGTCACAAATAGCAACATCCTGTAAGGTTTTAACGTGATTTCAGACCACGTAAGCCTACTTACTTGCCTAAGTGAATATCAGCTTATTAGGGTTTTTTCTTTTTATAGGTTGTCATTTCGGGGGTTTTTTACATTTTTGTTATTAAGAAGTAAAAATAAGAATTTAAACATAAAGCGTACACTCTCGTATCGCATAACGTTTTTGTCCGAGACTTTTTCGCATACTGTTGAATCTTAAGCACAACAACCTATTGTTTGTTTACAAATAAAATCAAAATTTTAATATATTTGCCCGTTTTATATTTCCACCCTGTATTTGATTAAATTCACGTAACAGCATTATATTATAACTAGAGACCCGTTGCGGCGTCGAACTGCCGCTAGAATATGGAAATCCGGTAGTGTTACAGAAAATAACTACTTTATCGATAAGAAGTTTTTGGGGAACGAAAAATAAGTACTGTAAAAAAAAACACGCTAAAATGATGTTTTAAAAACGTTATTAAACATGCCAGGCTAGAGCCAGGCCTGATAGCCAACTGCCAGCTTCATCGTGACATCTTTTTCAACTCTTTTGTAAAAATAACTTGTGCATTAATGACATGTGATTCTTCATTAGATTCGGTGATCTGCTGATCTGTTTCACAATTAAAATGCGTATTATTCGATTTATGGAAAAATATAATTCATGACAATACATCTTAACAAAATAATTGACATATATTTTCATAGGACCGAACATAAGATTGGTAGAATTTCAATTTGTTGTTCTTTCTTCAGGACATAAATTTATCGATTTGATCGATTTCTATCAATTCCCAGAAATAGCACATGAATCGAAACGACAGATTTGGTCACTCACAACGCAGGTTTTAAAAAGGAAATCGTGGAGTGCGTAACTGTTTATGTATTCATTTATAATCGTAAATACTTCAAAATATTGATGATAAAAAATGTTACATAAACTCAATTGTATGAAATAGAGAGTAAAAAACGTTTATAGATACACGAAAAACCACTATTATCAATTATCAATGCTTGTTTTTTTTATGAAATTCAATAGATCGTGCAAATTTTCTTAATATGGGTGCTGCCATGTCATCATCATCAATCATTTATTCAATAACAATTACACATTGTGTTTGAAATTCTTGCGCTAGATAAACTTAATCAAACCCTACTTACTTACTAAATTACTGACCAACAATACTCCACCATAAAAAAAAGAATATGTCAAATATGTACATGTAATAAAAAAACAATATATAAAACAGCTAAATATGTTTGAAAAAAGAATATAAGATACATATATATATTTTGTTCAATAAATTTAGAGCTGAAGGCCTAATACCCGAATTCAAAATTCAAACTTTCGTGTCTTTCCTCTCATTGAAATAGTGTCTGACAGAAGAGTGAGGGAGATGCTATCTATACTCTCAAGTCTATAATATAAACCTAATTTTAGGGTTCCTTACCATAGTCGGTAAAAACGGAAGCCTTATAAAATAAATTTGTTTTGTTGACAGCAGAATTTGAGAAATTTTATTTTGAATGAGAATAAGAATGATCAGCCAGACGTCATAAGTCTTTTAAGTTAAATTTAATATAAAAATGTAGTTCAATTATTTAGATATAAAATTTAAATGTAATTGGTTTGCAAAATAAATGTATCTTCTTCTTCTTCTTCTTCTTCATAATTTCAAATATGATTTATTCTAAAGCCCGTCGATTTTTTAAATTTGCATCATATGTAGGTTATTTCTACCATCAAGTTTCGCATGTTAGGGTAACATGTTAATTATTCCACATTGCCAATTCGTCCGCAATGTCAGCTCGTCTATATTCCCATCTGGGTCACAATCACAATGCCAACTTGTCCACACACCCAACACGTCCACATTGCCAACTCGTTCATACACCCAACTCATCTGCATTGCCAACTCGTCTATATTACCAATTCGTCTCCATTGGCAACTCGTCCATATTCCCAATTCGTCCACAGTGCCCGCAACTCGACCATATTGCTAACTCGTCCATATTCCCAACTCGTCCACAATTCCAAGGCGTCCATATTGCTTACTCGACCACAATGCCAACTCGTCCACAAATACAACTCGTCCACATTTCCAACTCGTCCATATTCCCAACTTGTCCACATTCCCAACTCGTACACAATACCAAATCGTCCACATTGCCCACTCGTCCATACACCCAACTCATCTACATTGCCAACTCATCCATATTCCCAACTCGTCCACAATGCCAAGTCATCCATATTGCTAACTCGTACACATTTCCAAATCATCCATACACCCAACTCGTCTACAATACCAACTCGTCCTTATTATTAACTTGTCTTTATTGCCAATCTCGTCCATATTATCAACTTGTCCGTATTACCAACGCGTCTTCATTGCCAACTCGATTATATTCCCAACTCATCTACAATGCCAACGCGTCCATATTACTTGCTCGTTCACAATGCCAACTCGTCCACAAATACAACTCATCCACATTTCCAACTCGTCCACATTTCCAACTCGTCCATATTCCCACCTCGTCCACAATGCCAAGTCGTCCACATTACCACCTCGTCCATACACCAAACTCATCTACATTGGCAGCTCGTCTTCCTTTCTAACTCATCAACAATCAACAACTCGTCCATATTGCTAACTCGTCCACAAATACAACTCGTCCACATTTCCAACTTGTCCATATGCCCAACTCGTCCACAATTCCAAGTCGTCCACATTGCCAACTCATCCACATTTCTAACTCGTCCATATTCCCAACTCGACGATACACCCAACTCGTCTACAATACAAACTCGGCCTTATTATCAGCTCGTTTTTATTGCCAACTCGTCCATATTCCCAACTTGTTCATTTTGCCAACTCATCCACATTCCCAACTCGTCCATATTCCCAACTCGTCCACATTGACAACTCGTCCATATTACCAACTTGTCCGTATTACCAACTCGTCTTCATTGCCAACTCGTCCATAATACGAACTCGTCCACATTGCCCGCTTGTCCATGTTCCCAACTTGTCAATTTTACCAACTCATTAACATTGCCAACTCATCCACATTTCCAACTCGTCCATATTCCCAACTCGACGATACCACCCAACTCGTCTACAATACCAACTTATCCTTATTATCAGCTCGTCTTTATTGCCAAATCTTCCATATCACCAACTCGTCCGTATTACCAAGTCGTCTTCATTGCTAACTTGTCCGTATTACCAACTCGTCTTCACTGCCAACTCGTCCATAATGCGAACTCGTCCATATTGCCCACTTGTCCATGTTCCCAACTTGTCAATTTTACCAACTCATCCAGATTGCCAACTCATCCACATTTCCAACTCGTCCATATTCCCAACTCGAAGATACACCCAACTCGTCTACAATACCAACTTGTCCTTATTATCAGCTCCTCTTTATTGCCAAATCTTCCATATCACCAACTCGTCCGTATTCTTAACTCGTCCACATTGCCCACTCGTCCGTGTTCCCAACTTGTTCATTTTGCCAACTCGTCCACATTCCCAACTCGTCCATATTCTCAATTCGTCCTCATTGCCCACTCGTCCGTGTTCCCAACTTGTTAATTTTGCGAACTCATCCACATTCCCAACTCGGCCAAATTCCCAACACGTCTACATTGACAATTCGTCCAATTAACAACTCGCCCATATTAACAACTCGTCCATATTCCCAACTCGTCTATATTACCAACTTGTCAATTTTACCAACTCATCCACATTCCCAACTCGTCCATATTCCCAACTCGTCCACATTTCCAACTCGTCCATTTTACCAACTCATCCATATTACCAATGTAGATACTTTCCCAACTTAGCTACATTGTCAAGTCGTCCATATTCTCAACTCGACCACAATTCCCATCCCATCGACATGCAAGCGGAAGGACTAAGTTTTTTCTTGTAAAATACCATTTAATTTACCATGTTCATGCCATTTTCCTTGAAATTATTTTTTTGATGGACTTATTGTAACGATGCATACGTTACTGTTGTTGTAAAAGTAAAAGAAAAATAAATTAAAGTATCAAATAAAATATTAACTTAATAGTAAGGTTAATGTTAGTATTATTATAAATAAAATAATTAGATTTTAATAATTTACTATGCAAGTAACAACATTAAAACGATTATTGTATACACTTTACTGCGCGCAACTGTACTTGCGGCGCAGCAACCGCGTCAGCAGTTTTGCTTCGCTTAGAATATTCATATGCGCGGGCGCGCCCCACCGCGCCTCACTCTCGCTCAGACCGTCTCGTCGGTCGCACGTATTTCACCTGCCGGCTGCGTTCACAGGCCCTGGGCCGTGTCGTCTCACGCGCTGGCGAAATTTAAGTTTTTAAAATAATAATCATATTTTAAATTTAGAAAGGTTTATGTGGTAAAGTACCTAACAAGTGCGCATCGAACGTGCTTACGTACCGTCTTGCTCCCCTAATAAAGGGTAAGTGTCGATCGTTACTTAGATTTAAGAATTGCTAGTTTTATTTTGTCATAATGTTTTCTTTGTGTTAATTTTGCCTTCCTTCACGCTTAGCATCACGTATTTAAAAGTATTCACCGAGTTATCGCATGAAGAACGCTGCGCCGTATCGGTTAAGGTACCGTTATAAAATGGCTGCCCATACATTTGGCCCAAACAGATTTGTAACCATATTTTGTTCACTCCCGTATTATAGTGCTTAGCTTGATGCTATTTTGCAAGTAAATTAATGTAATTTTATATCCTATTTAATTTCCTAATGTTGACGCTCTGTCTTTTTGCACTTTTCTATCATCGCACCAACTGTAACTCCGTTCTGATTATGAACACCCACCAGCTACTTTCCGTTGCTCCCTTGTTTATTGCCTAGCGACATAGTTGGGGTTCATAAGGAGCGGTCTTAGATTACGTGGTCCTAAAGAACGGATGATGTGCATTCCAGGGTCCAAGATTACGGTTAATTCCCGGCGGATGTGGCCCAGCCTGTGATACCGGCCGGCCACAGAGTAGCCGCGGCACCAGAGAGTCCCTCCACTGCAAGCTCAAGCACCAGCTGTCCCCGACGGTCCCCCGGGTCGCTCCCGGCCACTCCACTCAGGACCTGCACCACCACCGCGCACTCGTCAGGGGAGTACCCACCTGCGTCAGCGAACCAAACAGGCCTATTTTTTTTACTTTCGACCACGACCCCTTGCTCGTTTTTTTTTTATAATAAATTTTTGAAGGCATTTGGGTGTTTCTTTTCCACGCCCAACCTTTAAATGCTTCATTATATAATCATATTTATAATAATCTATCAGAAATTTACTTACTTGAATGACGTTTAAATTAGTTGTTCTTACTACATTTTTTTTGCTTTGATTTATTGTAAAACTCGCCTATAAAAATAATCTATTCTTGAATGATGGTCAGTTTTTCTAGTCTTGCGAGCACGCACTTAACCGGCTTTTTCCTATATTTTTAACAGGCATGCAAAAAAAGTTTTCATATCAACATTTTAAAAAGCAAATCATGCTTATTATTATTTGGTCATCTTATGTCGAAATAGCGATCACAGGTCACGTGGTCAATGTCACGTGGTTAGCGCACAGTAGTTTTTTCAAATCCATTTTTCAGTACTTTTTCAGGAAAAAATAACAAATCCAAGAGTTTTATGCACATCTCCAGCATGAGACGAATCTAATGACATATCATTTATCAAAATCGGACCATAACTGTAGATCTGATGCGATGCACAAAAATCGGCCTCGCGTAATATATATATATATATAGATAGATTATATCTTTACCCTTTTTTCTCCAGCATATTATGACAACAATTATTGTTATAATTATCATAATTGTAAATAATACACCTGCATGTGCCCACCAAACTGTCTGGGAATCTGAAAAAGAAAATTCGCGAATATTATTATTATTTTGTGTTTTTACGGCAGTTATTTTTTTTAGAAAGGACAACTTACTTAACTATGGTTCAATCATCTTTTTTCTGTTGCTTGTTGCCATAGTGATGTCTCCTACGTTACTATTTAAAACTACGATTTTCGGCGACAATATTCAACATTTTTTGTAATTGCAGCAGTTATAAGCCCATTCTTATTTAAACTATCTCTTGAAAATACCAATATTACAATTATCAACACTTTTCTTAGAAGTTTAATGGCCATTGTCTCCCGAGTGACTGGACAGAATAACAACAAGAAAACAGTTAATCCAGCCCTATTACAGTAATATGAACCTAACTTAATTTGTACCTATCTTAAGAATTTAGGCGTAAGTACCTACCTATACGTAGTCCTCGAAGAAAACATTAAAAGTGTATTTTTAAGATATAATTAAGGAAATTTTTAAGAATTACATGGTATGAAAGCGATTAAATCCCGTTTTGTTATAAGTAATAATGTCGGAAAAATTGTGTAATTTTAAATCAATATTATAGCACGCTTATAATATTACCTTCACTCGTAACTATACGGATCTTGTGAAGAACAACTAGGTGATCCTATATAAGGGTTCCGATCCGAATTTGCCCACTCAGGTACGGAACCCTAAAAAGAATAGATGTCTCACGCTTTAAACAAGTATAATCAAGTACATTACATTAGTCTTTGCCAGCTCATATTGTGTTTCCTCCTTCTTATAACATGGGACCCTTCAAGCGAAGCGTTCTATCTCTCAGGTCAGCATGGCAGTGTCAACTGACAAGGCACCGTTGGTTTCTTGTCAGTTGCCATTGCGACTTGGGCTCCCCTTTTTGCTTACCATCAGGCGAGGAGGAGACACTACGTTCTGCCGTTATATATATATAAAAAGTACTTACTAGTCGTAGCTGTATTGTAGTGAAGATATACTATACTAGTGAGGTTTTTCGGAAGATTTGAGGCACGGTCCTTATTCTCTGCTACGCACTTCATAGTTTTGTGTTCCTTTTTAAGCGTGAATACTTTCTTATAGGCCAAAGTTGTACGTTCTGAAAAACATTCAAGAGTAGGGTTTTAGTTATTTATTTAGGAGAACCAACAGCTAATACACTGTGCATAGAAACTTAATATCATAGAGCCAATTTCAGCAACTCACAAATAGTTGTTGCACATGAGACATACACTTAAGTAACAATGACGCGCACTTGCAGTGAATATGAACATTCATTAAACTTTAGCTCCAAGCCTCCAACTGGAAAGAGCTGGTGCAGGATCGAGAAAAGTGGCGTGATCTCGTGTTGGAGGCCTAGATTCGCTTTGGGTCGCTGAGCCAGCGTAGTAAGTACTAAGTAAGTATTAAACTTTAACCTGAAACGTATACCTAAACCTTAATTTATGGTGTTATTGTAAAATTTTGTCAGTTACGGCCTCGTTTTTATATGTGTAATTGTAGAAGGGACTCTTTCCTGCACTGACTCCAACAATAAAAAAAAAAACTGATAACTAGGCCTTAAAACAGCCTGAAAACCACACTCATGTTTGAAGCCCCCTCTTTTATAACAGTTGCATAAACATTTTTGACAATATGAACAATCAATTAAAAGTAATATACAGAAAAAGAAGTTAAAAACTAAGTAACTAATATAAATTGGATTCCAGTACTATGGTGCACTGTATTTTCCAGTTGCATAAACTGTAATACATACCCTTAGGAGTAGTTTCATTTACACTTGTTGTGTCCTCCGAAATATGAAAACTTAAGAGATAGTTCTGTACAGCGTCTGTCAAGTAGCATTCCAATGAGACCGTTTCTTCCTCTCCGAAGTTGTAATCGTATCCCTGCGTCCAGTTATGTAGATAATATTTCCCTTTTATTAATTTTCGTGATCCAATTATACTGATTACGGGAGCTGTAAATAGTGTTTTATGCAACTAGATTTAGATTTAGACTTATTTATTACATATTTATTTATTTATTTATACTTTATTGCACAAAACAAAAGTCAGTACAAATGGCGAACTTAATGCCTAATGGCATTCTCAACCAGTCAACCATAGGGCCAAACAGAGATGCTTCAAGTGGGTGCAGAGTAGAAAAATTAGAAAATTAATCGTTCGGAGAGCATCCAAAATACAAGTGAATACATTATGTATATATTATATAACTTAACTACCATAAATACAATGATACATATATTTACATACTATAAGATATATATTATATATAATATAGTAATAAATACGATGAAATGTCTACTGCATAGGATGATGGTCACTATTCGAGCTCTTGTTCGAGCAGGTGCTTACGTAGCATCCGCTTGAAAACTACCTTGCTTGGGGCTTGTCTAATAGAGAGAGTCTAATAGAGATTAAACTCGTTTCGAACCTTGAATTGTGTCCGCGCGAACGTTCTCTACGGAAGTGTATCAGGGCTCTTTAGCCCTCACTACCAGTGAGCCGGACTCTGTGTAGTACAAACCCACTAACGGGAATTTCTCCGCGTCACAGGAATGTTTAGAGGAAACAGACGCGGGCGCATTAAAGCGCATGGACTGCGTCATAAATGGACTGGATGTCCGTGTCAAAATTCATCCTGAATGAGGACATGAAATGATTTGTAAAAAAAATAATTGTGAATATCAATACAAGTCTAACACTTAAAATAACTGCGACTAAAAACCTAATCAGCGCTTGTAGGTGAAGCAAGTTTTGGTTAGCCACGGGCTAAGTTTCATCCGTGTGCGCATCTGTCACTACGTCAAGCTCACAACTCTCACAAGCAACACGTCTCTATGATTGGTTCGTAGACACGCACACATAAAACCAAAAGCGGCTTCATTGCTCGCAAATTTGTTGTATATATAAACTCTCGTTCTAGACGTATTTATTTTAAGGTGCATTCATTGTAATTAGTACTTACGTAATGGATTCCTCGGTGGTGTCCTTTGTGGAGGAATGTACTTAAACTGTATACTACTCGTATATGTGTGCGGTACACTATATTCAGCAGTATTTTTTGCCGTACATGTTATATTTCTATTTTGCTGATTGATTGTGAACGTTTCTGACTTTGTTGTCGATTTTGGGCCACCTTTAAATGTATAATTGCCTGAAAAAAAAGCGTATAATTAATTATAAGGCCCATTCGAATGGGGAATGGAGGAATAAAAAAAGAACATTTAACTTAAAAATCGATATTTTTTATTGAAGATTTTTACAAGTACGAGACGGAAAAAACGCTTCCGCCTAGATATTTTTTTACGCTACATCAGAAAAATCTGTAATTTAATTTTTAGGAATGAGGAGGGTTATTCGTACCTATAAACGAAAATTCAAGATTATTGAAAACGTCATCCATTCCCCACCACCTAAACACAAATATATCTCGTAAATTGTAACGCGAGTAATATTATTCACAAAGATACAAAATATGAGCAGGAAAATGGTATGGACTTTTCACCTTGAAAAACTGTGATGAACAGGCATCGGACTTCTGACAGCATGGTAGGACTTTAGAGAGATATGGAGCCGATATTAACATTAACGGTAGGTAGATGTAGTTATATGAATAAAATTTGCTCCACATGCCATGAAACAAAAAAAAATGGGCAAGTGCGACTCGCGCATGAAGGGTTCCGTACTATAATCAATAACAAGTTTGTTGTATGGGAGCCCCCCATAAATATTTATTTTATCTTATTTTTAGTATTTGTTGTTATAGCGGCAATGAAAATACATCATCTGTGAAAATTTCAACTGTGTAGCTATCACCGTTCTTGAGATACAGCCCGGTGACAGACGGACGGACGGACGGACGGACGGACGGACGGACAGCGAAGTCTCAGTAATAGGGTCCCGTTTTTACCCTTTGGGTACGGAACCCTAAAAAAAACAAAAGATTTTTTTTTAATATGTGACTTCAATTTACGCAAGTCTTATGATTATTATTTAATCCAAAAGAAAGTTTGAAATTATTTTCAGAATCCTCATAATTTAACAAAACAATAATTTTATAACAGCCATGAACTTAAACGCACTCTTTTACGGTGAAAATGGCAGATTACTTATTGTCTTCATACAAATATTGGTAGCCAACCCACAAACTGACATCACAATGTAGGTGGCAATTTGTATGGAGCGATTTTAGTGCTCCGCAGGAAAGTTGAACTCTGACGGTCATTTCTGAGTTTTAGAGCACTCTAAGTGTAGTTAGTCCTATAAAGACATTTGATCTTAATGAAAAACAGAATCGATTGACATCCTCAAAAAACATTGTCTACACGCTTACTACAATACCTTTTCCAAATTCAATTATGTATTTTTCATCATCAATACCGCCGCTAAAAGCACAGTTCAAACTTAATGTTGCCTCGTCAGTGAAATTATACGGACAAGTTGTGACTGCATTCTCGTTATCTGGTAAACATTTTCCTTGTTGTTTATACACATCAGGGACTCCGTCAATGCTGACTTCTACTGTTGGTGTACCTGTAACAATAAACATTTTTTTCAAAAATCAATACATGATACACTTTATGATACATCGCAAAACATGTGTTTATTGGCGATTACTGCACTCACTTAAGCAGTTTTATATTATGGAATGAAATGTAATCAGAAGTCTTCGTTATTGCTATTAAATATTGAAATATTTTTTAGCACAAACATTAACATACAGGGTGAAATAATATTGACCGTTCAAATTTAGTAGATTCCTTGGCTAAAAATAAAAAATACGTGTTTCTCTTTCAGCATCAGCACTAAAAAATCAAATAAATAAATCAGCTGAAAGATATCATATAAAACCATGCGTTCGTGGCTACCGCGTTGGCGCGCTGTGCGGAAGGCGGCAATAACGCTTTTTTTATTGTATTGGTCCAGATAAGATAGGCGAGCGCGCCCCTCCCCCCGCACCGCTAACCCCGAGCGTCACTCAGTTAAGGATTATCCAAACGTTACTAATTATTTATTTGGATAGCACATTTTATTATGAAAATTTTACCTATATTTTTTTTTTCAGAAATGGCATCCTTTATTGTTAGCTGCCTGGGACAAATTTGAACGGTCAATAATATGTCACCCTGTATACTTTTGGTTAAGGAAGTGTAACTGCTTACTCAAGGGTTCTGGCCACACTTGACATGCGGAAGTTCTGTAAATCAAACATAAAAGTTTACCTACCTTTTTCCCACTGAACTAATGTGATCATATTCGACCTCGCCAGCTCACCATACATCTTCATCGAAGAACCATTTGAATGTTGTATGTATAAGTGGTATTTCTGGGCACAAAACAATGTATTCTCGTGATGAGATTCGTGCATAGACAAAGTTAGGGTATTCTGGTTTGTCGACGCATCGTATGTCTGATCCATAGGTATTGTAAGTTTGGCATCAGGATCTGAAATTGAATATTTTACTGTTTTTTTATTTTTAATAACGCCACAACATAGTGGCTCCACTTCGCCTGATGGTAAAAAAAAGAGGAGCCCAAGTCGCTATGGCAACTAACAAGAAACCAACGGTGCCATATATGTCAGTTAACACTGCCATGCAGGCCCTAGATATGCTCAACACCACTTCGCAGAAATAGCGTCTTATACGCCGAAAAACATCCCCGACACGCACCATCTCTCAAATAAGTATCTTCAGAATAACCGGTCGTTCTCTGCGTCACCCAACGGTTTCTGGCGATCTTGATGTGATCGTCTGTTTTCAGCATGAGACCAATCTCTCTTTCATTTAAACTATAAATTAATGGTATAAGAAAACAAGGTATGACACTCCGGCTAGTGAGACTTTCTGCGTCACTGATTAGTTCTATGGTAACAAAATAATTATAAGGAAAAAATATACCGCCAGTCATACAAAAATAATAATTATTCATTATAGTTGTCATGTTCCTTGACTAAATTTTATTTTGTCGTAATAATTGATTTAAAACACCCACGATTTTATGAGATTCATACAAGTCACAAGGGAATTGGAGAGTATTATGATACACCACTGGCAACACGGAATCGGATCGACAGAACCAACCAACCAATGAGCGTGATGATGTCGAAAGTCCGGTCTGTCATTCCGGAGTAGCATGCCTTGCTTTTTTTCCTGCCGCGATATAATAATCATCCAGAAATTTTTCACCTCTGATAAACCAAGTGTAATTTCGTCCATCGAGAGGCTTGCTTCCACTGCAGTTGAAATATAGAGTGTTGCCAACGTCGAAGTATACAGTTGTATCCTTCGGCTCTACGGCTACTACCGGAGTTTCTGTGGGACAAACAAGCGACGATACATTTTCATGGGATACCTCGAAGTCTATAAAGGAAAAATCAAATAAATCCATAATCATCATATTACCACAGGAGTTTACAGTGACCGTACCTACTCGCTAGCGAAAAGGATTTGTATAGAGAATTGTAGATTTACAAAGTAACCGTAGGGGCGCTCTTCTATTCTCCATGCAAATCGTTTACGCTGTCGCTAGCGAGTACGGTCTCGTTAACTCATGGTAAGGATACAGTTTATGACACTGAACAGAAAAAGATACCATTATGTTATCCTGAGGACGCGTTAAAAGTATGGTATAGTAGGAATAATTTTTTAAGGCCGAATTCACTTCGCTTTGTTCTACCAAAGAATAGGACCCAATGTGCATTATGGACTGCTACGACTACAAACTCCTACTTTGAAATGAAAGGTGCCAGCAGTGCTGTTTGTGGCTGCAGTGGCATGCACACAATAACCACTGACTCCCATTGTTTGTTAGAACAAAACAAATTGAATTCGGTCTTAAAAAGGATTCGTACTATAAGAAGATGCAAATAAATTTTGTCCGTATTCCCTGTGGGTCGTTTTACTAAACAATGACACAACAAAGATTCCAAAATAAAGTTATTGTAGCAATCATTTCAAATTTTAAAGAACCAAATGCTCAATGTCGATCACTTAACACATTCCACTTTCCTTCCTTCCTTCCAATAAATATGATCAATTCACGCCTCAAAATATATGAAACTTTTCCTTATACTCCGTCCCTTTCGATCGATGATTTGTCAAAGAGGAAAAGCTTTGTCCACTTACCTAACGCTAAAATCTCTCTTTCAAACATAATTGGAATTCGCTCGCTCTCTAGCCCTTTCGAGAAGTTTCCATCCGGTTTTAATCTTTCCTTGGCACAGTAGAAGTTGGTGCCGTTATCAGAATACAAGAGCGTCTTTTTCAAAGCTAGTAAAATCCATTGCCCTTTTTCGTATTTAAGGTTTTCTAGCTGAGTCATTTTAAGCAATATTGTTCCTGATCCTGTGACAAACATAAACAAATTAATAATTGCGAAATATATAGTGATGAGAGTGATGAGTATCTATGATGTAAAAATGGGAACAACATTTCATTATACTATTCGCATTTTTACAAAAATAACCGTTTTCGACGAGATGAAACGTATCTCCGAGAACAACTGAACGAGTAACTAGAAAGAAACACCGAAATCACTAAAGATGTGCCTACAATATTCAAGGAATTGACAAGGTATCATATTTTTAAAGCTACAATTTTATTACTTTTCTGTATTCCACTTAGAAAGAGGACGTAATCACTGTTTTTATATTTTTACTAATTATTTTATTATTAATTTGATCAAATCTACTCAGTCTAATATATAGGAACTTCAAAACTATAACACAATGTATACTGTACTATACTGTATAGGTTACTTTATTCTGCGTCTAATTAAAAAAAACAATCACGTTGAGCTTGAAATTATTGACAGCTTAATTTTTTTGTCGAGTGTTCGAAGAATGCATCTCCATGCAGGCATAGTTGTCATAAATTTCGATTATTTCATGTATTTTCTTATATTTCTTTACATACTTACAGAAAAATAAACTCAAATCATTTTTAGGGTGTACATGACGCAAAACTCTCTCGATATCTCAACTCACGTGGCTCAAGTGGTGGTGGAGAACTCAAGTGGCTCCCTATCCGCCTTCGTCGAGTTCGTCGTAACTTTCATATTCTTTCCCTTCTCTATAGTATTCTCTTTAACCCTGCAACTCCCCGCTACCTTAAAGAACGTTTTAGCTACCTATTATCAGCTAGATCCGCTCAAAATTATCTACTCACTGTTCCGGCAGCAAAGTCAAAATTTTATACGAATTCCTTTACAGTTAAAGCCATTCTATTGTGGAATTCTCTTCCGTTAATTCTGAGGAAGGCTAAGTCATTTTCTATTTTTAAAGTTAAATTAAAAGATCACTATTTGTCGCTCCCGTAGCTTATTGTGTGCTATTGGTATTTTTTTCCCTGCTAAGTCTGATATCAGCTGTGTGATTTTGTATCTATTATTTTTCCTGTTTTATATGTGTATGTGCCTATATTATGTATGAACATTATATAATATGTATATGTATGTTTATCTTTAAATATATTTATTTAAGTTTGTGTCTTATATGTTATTTATGTTGCTGAATTTTTTTATCTCACCACCTACTCTTTTATTGTTTATTTTTGCTTAATCCTCTACCCAAAGGTTGTCTGGAAGAGATCGCTCTTTAGTGATAAGACCGCCTATTGTCTACCATTTATAAATTAAGGTTTCGATTGTAATATTTTTCTTGTTGGTGTGCAATAAAGAATTGTTGTATTGTATTGTATTGTATCTATATTAATTTCCACCTGTTAGAGATATATGAAATGTTGTCAATTCCTTCGATTTGTAGCGACGAATTATCATTCAGACTTTAACCAATAATTATAAAAATGGTATGGCCCGACATGTTTCGTACTCATAAATATATAGCTATACCATGTGAGTCCTTCACTTATATTATATTATTTACCTTTTATCTGGTACCATGACAATAGTTCTTTTTTTTGTAAAAACGCGTGACATTTTAATTCAATATGTGAGTTATTATTATCTATAAACTTTTCTGGTCTTACTAGTGGCTTGTCTGAAACAACAATAGTATTAGATTAGTTATTAAAATTAGAGCGGAGGAATAAGTTATGCGATAAATACTCAAAGGTTATGCGTATATTTTATATATTTATCTATAGCCATATTATTGCATTATTATAACTAGTACAAACGAAGACACCGATAACTGTACATTTTTAAACTAATATATAAACCTTGGTACAACGACGTGTTAAGGTCTATGGGTGTTTAGTTTACTGTCTTCGTTTGTACTAGTTTAAATATATAAGTAAATACCTACATTACTTCGCAGTGATATTATTTCATAACCTTACGATATGCGGTGATGTTATGGAGCCACCGCCGCCATCGGCTAAAACTACACTCGCCTTTTAAGACCTCTTATTATGTAACAGTTGCATAAACTACTAATATTGGTTAAATTACACATTTTGAAAGCATACAATTCAAACATGCAATGAAATATCGTCTTAACGTGCGTTATAACGGGCTTCGAAGTATCACGTTTCGGACGGAACAACTCGAGATAACTGTAAAGGAATTTCATACAAAATTGAAGGCCTAAGCCGGGAAGTATTTTTAAAACATGGCGTCTGTGTTCATGAATAGGCTAAATAGGTGAATTATATTTTTCTGTGTAGTTTTTTTTTATTTCATTGCATGTTTGAGAAAAGCACTATTAGGTACATACCTAGCCGTGAAAAGGGCTTGCCGGCTTCATATAGAAAGAGAAAGAAAGAAATACATTTATTCACGGCGTGACCATAATACATAATTAACACAATAGATAACAATAAAAACAAAAACATTTTGGCCGTCCCACGAAAAGGTCCCACCTCAGCAAGATGCTAGCTCGAGAGCTAGCGCTGATATTTCGGTGGGACCATCATCATATATCACTATCCGTCTATACTACCGCACCCCGCAAGCCCTTCTTTCCCGGCGTCTGCAGTAATGTACATTATTTCAAAGGTCCTAGAAAAGTATTAGGGAGGGTTACTCATAAAAAATTAATATCACCTGTTATTTCTCCTTTGCCTTGGTGAATTAGTCGGATCATATTTGACCTCGCTAGCTCTCCATACCTCAATATTGATGGTGCTTGTGGTGCGGGTAGAAGATGAAAGTGATAATCTTGAGCACAAAACAGCTGGTTCTGGTGATGGTCCATATTCAAATGCAAGGTCAGAATATTTGTGTTAGATGATGTGTCATATCCTTGATATAGAGCGTATGTAATGATTTTGCCTGGATCTAAAATACAGAAGGGACCCTACAGAAAACGTTCAGTCTGTGAGCTCTCAGAATAAGATTCGGGGTTTGGGTGAATTGGGTGAAAACCGAGAGGTTCTGAGGGATAAGAGCGAGCGATACAGGTATAAATCTGTAATGTAATTCTGGCAGCTCACTCACTGTACTAAGGATTTTTGACGTGATAACGTCTTATAAATCGATGAACGCTGGCTTCAGGCACGAAAAAGCGTGACTCATTGTCACGTTCCGCCTGAGCCAAGCGTGCAAGTGAGAGCGCGGATCAAGCGATAGAGAGGCACGATCGGTCTAAGCGTTCAGCTTGTGACGCATCTCTCTTCCACTTCATCGGCCGGCATACGTTATTAAGGTGGTTTTCCACTGGCGAGGAGAGGCGGGGCGTGGCGGGGCGAGAATTGAAATCGCGCTGAGCCTTTTCCACTAAAAATTGTCAAGCCCGCGCGAGCCCTCGCGCGCCTGCCCGAGCTCGCGGTTGACATTATCGCGCGACCGCTGCGCCGTAGATTGTAGGCTTGGACGTAGATGTAGGTAGTGCTGTTAAGTTCGCAGTGAAATGCACACGTGATTGCTGTATCATGTCACGTGACTCGTGAATTAGTATTATTAAATATGTTAATGGAAGAAGAATCGGATGAAGATAATGCAACAAGAAATAATCTCATAGTGCTTTCAAGAAAACGAACTCACCGTTTGTTTGTTTATAAATTATATTCTACCACATTTTTTCCGTGACTAATATACTATACACCTGCCAAATTATAGCTTAGTATACGTACTAAGAGTGCCTGTGAATTAGTACGGATGGACGAAAGGACCCTAAAAAAGAAAATCAAGACCTAAACGGCAGCGGTAACGAACAACAAAACGCCCATTGATCGCGTGAAGCGGTTTTTCTGTTAATTAATTTATAATCTGACGAAAGCAAGACGGTTCATTTTTACACCAACAAATATTTCAATTCATATCCCGCACATCCTCGTCAATTCCTACTATTTCCACCGACCGAAGATGCGCTGGGAGGGGATAGAAAAAATGCAATACAAATTAAAATTCCCGCCCCGTCTCGTCTCGCCTCGCCTCTCCTCTTCTCGCTTCGCCGGTGTAAAAATCAGATTGAATCTCTACCCTTTATTAAAAGTAATGAGATTCATTTTTACACAAACACATATTTCAATTCAAGTCCCGCACATCCTCGTCAATCCTTACTATTTCCACCGAAGATGCGCTGGGCGGGGATTGAAAATTGGCACTCTGCACAAAACTTAGTTCTCACTGTTCCCCCTTCATCTTCTAAATTTTATAATGGTTCTTTCACTTTCCGGGCTACTTTACTGTGGAATTCGCTTCCTCTGGATATAAGGCGTGCCCAATCTCTCGCAACATTTAAAACCCTCGTCAAAAAACACTACTTGTCTGTCCCTTAGTACACTGCAATAATAATCACTCCTCTTTGTGGCTCATACTGTTTTTGTTTTATCTATTACTTTACAATATATTTATTTATAATGTCTAAGTATTTATGAAAGTATATCTGTATATTTTTATTTATGTATGTTTATTATGGTAGTCGTTCATTTAGTCCTTTTATTATTATGCACCACCTACTAATTTCAAACATTAATTTTCAACTACTCCGCTACCTAAAGGTTGTCTGGAAGAGATCGCTATTTAGCGATAAGGTCGCCTGTTGTTTACCTCTGCCTGTTATTTGAATGTATCTCATGTTGTGTTGTGTATTCCTTGATGTTGGAGGTGTGCAATAAAGAGTATTTTGTATTTGTATTTGTATATAATTTCCAAAATTAAAGGTACTTACATATTTTTCTATGGCTGGAGGAAAATAAAAATGTTTTCTCCTGACAGTACCACAAAAGCATGCATGAAAATGGAAAAAGTGGATAAAAAATTCGATGACTATAGTTTCACTAGCCATCGAATGGTTTAGGCGCTTGTGGGGCCTTCAGAACTACTGGAGATTCGAGTATCATTATTTTCTAAATAGTCTTGTCGTGTTAAATGCATAGTTGTACAGCCAGCACCTAAAATAGACGACAGGCAGGGCGCAGGCTACCGGTGGTTAGGGCTACATGGAGAGAAATCTCCTGACGATGCGCAACAGGAGTACCGCCTTCTGAATCCACTTGATCCAGCCATCTAGCGAGTCCCTAGAGTTGCATGTCGAGACTTGTCGCTTTCAGACCGTTCGTTGAAACGACTATCTGGATGATCGTCGAGTCAACATCCCACATGGCGATCACCCCGAGAGCACAATCAAGGTACTTGCTGAGTTTGTTCTTCTCCGCCTTCACGAGGTTCTCGTCATGCGGGATGGTGATGTCGACGAGCACTGCCTGGCGCTTTGATTGATCTAGCTAATAAGACTATCCGTGATGGTAGATGGTTATTATTATTTTACCTTGCAAATACCAGGTGTATGTTCGGTTATCGATAGGCTTACTTCCACTGCAGGTGAAACGCAGCTGGGCGTGTTCATCGAAGAGTATTACATCGTCGGTTTTAGGTTCTATTGTAACATATCTATCTGTGGATCAATAAAAGAAGAATTAGTATCGACCGCCTGAATCTAGAATCTGTGTGTTAACGGGATCTTCTTCTTTTAAGTACATAATAACTACTAAAACTGATCATTTATACCTACAACATTTTGAATTCTTAGCTTCAATATTGGCTGAGATCTTGTCACTTGTTCCAATTAAAGCTGAATATCTTGGAAACTACCGGTCCTATTTTCACCAAACGTATCTAAGAACCATCTCGACGGACATATCTTTCGATAAAAAAAAACCGCACGCAAATTGGTCCATCTGTTTGGGAGTTACGATGCCACAGACAGACTCACAGATACACAGACACTACTCTTTTTTCGTCGGGGGTTAAAAATCATTCATCGACTGTGGTTCTGGACGGAAATTTCGTGGTTCAACTTAATACTTATTTCATTGCACCAGATGCGAAGTACGCATGCCAACAATAGATATAACAAAAAAACCGGCCAAGAGCATGTCGGGCCACGCTCAGTGTAGGGTTCCGTAGTTGCTCATCCTTCACAATAAACTGCTGTTTCAAGCCCGAGTTTTAAGTTAAGAAATATTTTAAGCTCTATAAAAAGGTCGTAAACGCTCTAGAAACTGTAATCACTTATTACCTTCTGGAAGTCAACTTACGTCCTTTAAAAGAAAAAATAAAAAAATTTGGCGATAACTCAAAAACGGCTTGACCGATTTTGTTCAATATAGTTTTCGTTGAAAGTACTTATAAGGCCTCATTTACATGAATTTTTCCGTTTTTTTTTGAGCCGTGGTTGAGAAGTTAGAAGGGGGGGGGCACTATTTTTTTTGTTTTCTGAGCGAATATTTACAAAACTGCTGACTTTATCAAAAAATAATGTTTGAAGACCCCTATTATTTTTACAAGACCTATTCAACGACACCCCACACACTAGTGTTGAAAAGAAAAAAAAAATCACCCCCACTTTAGGTGTTCGAGAGGTACCCGAAAAAAATAAAAAAATTCAATTTTTTTTTACTGTTCTGTCGGCGTTATACATACACATACTCATACCAAATTTCAGCTTTCTAGTACTAACGATCACGGAGCTAAGCCGCGGACGGACGGACGGACAGACGGACAGACGGACATGGCGAAACTATAAGGGTTCCTAGTTGACTACGGAACCCTAAAAAGGAAGAACAAAGTGATAGTAAATAAAAAAACTTAAAAAACTGCTCCCCTTTGGCATGGTACCGAAAATGCTGGCAGCATTTCCTCGCTGAACAGCTATGCTGATACGCTGTGCGAGGAAGCTGCCAGCTCTACGGTCCCCAGTGGTCTCTTTAAGCATTTTGGAGAGCTCTTTGTGAAGTTTTTGGGCGCTTAGACCCAGGTACAAAATTGTATTCGGGGCCGAGACCCGTAGGTATATTTGGTGCCCTTTAGTTTTTCGGCCGCTTCAGAAGTCGCGCTCGCTCTGCCCGATGTTCCGTGGAGGTGGGACAGCGCTACTGTGTCCAACAATTACAAGGTATCGATAAACAAACTATCAGAAGGAAGTCACTAGCGTTGCATCGTTCCTGCCAGCAAATTCTTTCCAGTACTTACCGAAAGGCGTAATATTTTTTTGAAAATTGATCAAAATCTTGTGACTTTCTTGTAACATGTAGATTTGTCCTTTCCAGATCGTTTCCCTTGCACAGAGTATTTCCGTTCCATTGTCCGATAGCTGTAGAGTTTTATACAGCTCAACTGTTCTCCAGTCGTTAATTAGGTAATCTTGTTGTGTCATATTTAATAATATAGTTTCAGATCCTTAAAATGGGAGATATTTTTAAACTGTTTAGCATATAATTACGAGTGACTGACATTTAATTTTATTAACCAATTTTAATCGATATTATCAAATAAAGAATAAAAAAAGAAATATTTCCATATTTTAAATTTTCGAAAATATCCAATTTGTGATTGAAAAATTAATTTGAAAAGTCCCTCATTCTAAAAAGCGTAGGCGATCAGTCACAGCTAGGGCCTGCAATTCGAATATTCGAATATTCGAATAGTACGAATATTCGACTCGTTTTGATATTCGAATACTACCGTGTGCGGTATTCGAATATTCGAATACTTGTTTTATTAATGAAAAATGTAAGAAATTTAATGTTATTCCTTCACTTCGGCAAAATAGGGTACGTATAAAATTGCAGACTAACGTAAATAATCAATATATCCATAAAAATAACTTTAGTACTATGTATGCATGTGAATATATTAATGATAAGTCTTCTTCTCCTGGTCCGCAGAATTTGATAGGGATTGAGTAAGTTATTTCAGGGCTCTGTGGTTCTGCCTAGCCCTGAGCCTACTCTTCTGAAGGTATCAGGATTGGAATGCCGGTTTCGAAGAGGGGGTGAGGTCATTGCTCATTTTCTGTACATTGACAACCCTAAACTAAGTTCCCCAGAAGGCTTAAACGTAGTGGAACTACAGAAAGTCACAGAAAGAGTTAGTGGCGATAGCACCTTAGATTTCTTTCCGAAATTAAATCTAATAAACCCTGTGTCCAAAGTGAAACCTTCTGTATCTGTCCCTTGACCTAGCCAGATGGCTCGAGAACGAGATCCTCTTAAAGTGTTTTTGCGAAAGCTTGTAATGTAAGGTCCCTGTAGAACAACCCGTACTGCTGCTTGCTTTTCCATACGTCCTTGCGGTCATCGGTGCTACGACGTAGCTCTGGTAGAAGTGAAGGCTTTGTCTACTGTCACATATTTTCTACTACACAGGGATGAATTCCATATTTTGTTGTTTAGGAAACAGTCCCCGAGACTGTAAATCTCGCGGTTGTGGAGATTCTTGGCGTTTAAAGTCACGGCCTCGACTCTTACGCAGAATGAACAGTCTCACAAATGATGGCTTTAACATGCCATATATATAGTGAGTAGCACCTTCCTGTCCAAAGCGCCTAGCTTAGTCTGAGTCCACCTCAGTACGCCAAAGGAGTAATAGTAGTTTTCTATTTGGTATTGCGGGGACATGAAGCAGGCTACGAAGGAGCGCTTCTTTTGTCGTTTGACAAAATTACTTATTTCTTGTCGGGTGGCTACAAGGTGTGTTTGGGAGATGCCTCTGTTCACTTACTCCTTTGGCGTACTGAGGCGGACTCAGACTAAGCTAGGCGCTTTGGACAGGAAAATGCTACTCACTATATATGGCATGTTAAAGCTATCATTTTTTGTGAGACTGTTCATTCTGCGTAAGAGTCGAGACCGTGACTTTAAACGCCAAGAATCTCCACAACCGCGAGATTTACAGTCTCAGAGAGTGTTTCCTATACAACAAGTATGGAATTCATCCCAGTGTAGTAGAAAATATGTGACAGTAGACAAAGCCTTCACTTACTTCTACCAGAGCTACGTAGCACCGATGACCGCAAGGACGTATGGAAGAGCAAGGAGCAGTACGGGTTGTTCTACAAGGACCTTACATTACAAGCTTTCGCAAAAACACTTTAAGAGGATCTCGTTCTCGAGCCATCTAGCTGGGTCAAGGGACAGATACAGAAGGTTTCACTTTGGACACAGGGTTTATCGTCGATTTCACTTTGGATTGTCGTCGTCACCGTATATTTAGGTATTCACGAATTGCTGTTCGTTTAATTTTACCACGGAAATTTAAAAAAAGCGACTTTTAATACTTTTTAAAAATAATTTCAACTATTCGAATAGTATTCGAATAATTCGAATATCTGCGAAAAAAAAAACGAATATTCGAATACCTAAAATGTTCGAATATTTGCAGGCCATAGTCACAGCGCAGAAAATTTAGTAAGAAAATTGTACCACGAATATCTTTGTGTGACATTGTGAGTATCATATTTAAATTTTCCGCAAGGTGACGTCATGTAGATGGCCGATTCTTAGATGATTACCTACGCTTTCACATTTTTTTGAACATTTTGAAATTGAACATCTTAAAATCTAGTCGGTATAAGCAAATAAAAAATTTAAATATAATAGTTAATTTTGGATTCTGTGATAACAAATTAGTTTAAAAAGAACATTATTTAAAAATCGACAATTGTACATACAAATTGTATGAATGTGAGCAGAAAGGAAGATATAAGATTCGGAATAGCGAAAGTCTCGTAACTTTAAAATGCTTAGATCAGAAGTCGTCAAACATTAAAAAACCGGCCAAGAGCATGTCGGGCCACGCTCAGTGTAGGGTTCCGTAGTTGCCCATCCTTCGGTTTTGCCCGTCTATTGTGAAGGATCAAGTTTTTTATACTTACCTTTTTTCTGATACCAGCGGAGTAATTCATTTGAGTATAAATACGCTTCACATTGAAACTGAATGAATCCTTCGCTGTCTTCTATGTATGATGACGGCGTCACCTGTGGGTCGGGGGGGGTCCAACCCCATATTTGTGCTGAAAGTAGGATTAAAGAATGAATAAGATTTGTGCATCACTACATAGTATAAAACAAAGTCGCTGCCTGAGGTATGTCCGTCCCTATGTATGCTTAGATCATTAAAACTACGCAACTGATTTTAATGCGGTTTAATTTTTAACCCTTTTCCAGGCATAGTATGTTTCATCGACCACATGAAATAATTTTAGTTTTTATTAGAGGTATTGAGCATTTTTTAAATTAACGTTAATATTATTTTATTACCTATTTGTGTAGCTTTTATTATAAGCTTAACTTTATAAATAAATATTTCACCTTTTTATAAAAAACGTATTTAAAATTGTGGTCACATACTTTTTACTACGCCTGGCTGATGGGGGTGATAAGATGTGAGAACGGTGTATACCGTTTTTCAGTTACATATCGCCACACATCTGCACCAACAGGCATAGGGCATTCAATGATCACATTGTTTTTTTTTGTGCAATTTAATTTTTATTATAAATAGACAATAGAAATATAATATTCTTTAGGTTAAATTAAGGGTGGTACGACAAATACACTTTGTAACTTTTGAGTTAATAGACATGTTGACTGATGTTGAATTCTACAGCGTACTGTAGTTATATGAATAAAATTAGCTAAATTTATATCACGAAACAAAGAAAAAAATCCAGAAAAATCACACAGTCCACTTCTTAAAATACAATCTAAAATGTGGACTGTATTCTAGATTGTATTTTAAAATTAAATTTGAATATCTCCAGCCCTCCGGCCGAATTGAGGGGGTGAGGTGCGCGGTAAGACGCGGAGCGCCGCCCGCGCGCCCCGCCCCGCCCGCCGAGTTCGCTAACGCGAATTCGAGATGGCGATGTACACTGTACGTACACGTACAGGGGTGTCACAATACAGTGATATCAGTCGGCAGTCTTTTAAGTGGACGGTGCAAATCGTCCAAAGTGAAATGCGATTTTTTTCTATAGAAGTACTAAATATTATTTTAAGTTTTAAACTAAATTTTTCTTTTAACCCGTCAAATGTCAGACCTTCCTAGAACAAAACACCGTGAAATGTCCCATACAAACAAGAAACGGCTGAATTTCTGCTAAAGATGGGAATTTTACCTACCCCGATATATGAGATGTGTTATATATCGTTAGAGAGCTAGATACATTTGGAATTCGGCACAATATGTTATAATAGCCGCACTTACTTGTAGTGAGATGTAGATTTATTTATATTCCAAGATGTTCGCTTTCCGTCACATCCGTCACTAATCATTCACAATTTACACTCAATTTAAAACCACATATCACATTTTACATACACTAAAATGATACTGGCTAGTTTATGCGTCAATTTTACGTAAATTCACTACTAAACACCTAATAATTACTTCACAACCCGGTTCATGACTCAAGATGGCCGCATGCCTTTAAGTTTCGTGTTCATTATTTATTCATTTTGGTTGTTCAATGTGTAGTATTGATAGCTTATTGTGCAGTGAACTAACGTATTAGTGAATGGTTAATGAAGAATTCAACTTGAAGCGTACATAGCCCTTCTTGGATCAAGGCCCGATAGACCGCGTGGTTTTTTGTAAATCGCTATCACTTTACAAAAAGCACACCTCACCGTACAACGTGATATTAATTCTCAATCTTGTCGCCGTGTGCGATTTGTAACGAGTCATTGGCGAAATACCACTTGCTCAGCAAGAAGGTGAAAGCCACAATAATAAAAAAAAAAAAAAATATTTATTTACGAGAACGTGCGCGCACGCTACAAACATGCGCCGCCCAAATCGCAACTGTCATGGCGGATTTGCCGCGAAATTGAGCACTGTTTGAACAAAATCATAGGACTTCCGGTTTGTGACTTAAGATGGCCGCATGCCTTTAAGTTTAGTTGTTCGTTATTTATTCATGTTGGTTGTTCAATGTGTAATATTGATAGCCTATTGTGCAGTGAACTAACGTATGAGTGAATGGTTAATGAAGAATTCAACTTGAAGCGTACATAGCCCTTCTTGGGTCAAGGCCTGGTAGACCGCGTGGTTTTTTGTAAATCGCTATCAATTTACAAAAAGCAAAACCTCACCGAACAACGGCATGCTCTACGAGCAAACTTGAAATTGGCGAAATCATCATTAACCTGATGGAAGCCATATTTTAAAATTAGAATAGAACAAAATCATAAATCTATCAAAATTCCCAAGACCTTACACCAATCTAATATATGAAATGAAATCCTGAGAAAGTGTATTATAAAACTATTATTTGTTCGTAAGGTTTTGAATAATTGGAAATTAGGAAACAAATGAATTACGACGGCCATCATTGCAAAATTATTGCGTCATTCAAACTTGAGGACTTTTTTCACTAGGAAACAATGTCGTGCGGCTAAATTTTACATTAAAAACGAAAACCTTATTTAATTGCCAGTAATTTGATATATAATACATAATATAAACACTTTCCGTTTAAAAAATTTGGACATATTTATTACACGACACGACACCTCAAATGCAAGTGATTTTCGAAATGGCGGACGAATTCCGCCAATGTAGAGAAAAAAAAATATTTACACGTCACTATTGAGGATTCTGATTGGTTAAAAATCAAATTTGTGTGCTCTGATAGCTGTTGTTGGATAGTAAAATATCTATCAAGCTGCCACCATAACGAATCGATGCAGAGAAATTGATCCAATGAGCGGTTTGGGCTGTAGACTAGCGTGTGTCTACTGGACGCTACCGGCACAAAATTGCTGTAGACTAACGTTAGTCTACTGGACACTTGACGGGTTAACTAATATGTTATAGTTTTTACTTGCGACTGTGTTCTGTACACATACAAATTGTTTATTGTGGAGGAATTTCGGAATAAATATCTTATGTCGTCCCCCGGGAGTTATTTTAATTAGTATGGATGTTACTTAGTTTTGTAAACCAATCATGTTATGCATATTATTGGTACGTAGATTGTAGGTCGATATATTGATTTACTACCCTCTTCATGTTGCGGACTTTTAATAGTAGATTGTTTGACAATGGGTTAAAATATTGAGCCACTGTGACACAAAGTGATTATTTGGACGAGCGAAAGAAATGTGCGAGGATAAATATAACCTGAATGTCGTAATGGGTTTTAACCATGTGTTGAACACTGCTTTTCACTTCGACTGCGAAATAAAAGCCTAGTAATTAATGCGCAGTAGCTTACTGTTTTATTTTTTTGTAGTTTGGGCACTTTTTTTAACTATGACTAGGGCATAGACAATTGTGAGGGCAAGATCAGAAATACACCTAAGATCATAAGATAATTAATAGGTCGATTGAAAAAAATTGTACATAGTTAAGGGCTTTAATTAAAACAAAACTTATTGATTCCTATGTGTGTCGAAAGTTATTTTCTGTTAACTAAGCTTTTAACTATGTAAAGCCTGACCAGAAATATATGAGGATGCGCCATATTGCGGAATTTCAATGGAACTAATTTCTTACACTGGCAATGATTTTATGATGGCTTGTCAACAATGTCAATGTCGTTCGTGGTGATTTCTTTTAACGACAAATATTTAAATTTATCCAAAGAAAATGCCGAAAAACATTCACAGTTGTACTTAAACGTTAGATTATAAATAAAGTGTACACGTGTTTACTACACGAATAACAGTTAGGAAAAGAGTGCATTCCATTAAATGATATTACGAGGTTAACATAGTGGAACTGTCAGGTATTTAAACTAATGTAATTATAGTGGGTTGCGATATTGGTTGCAAAATTGTTGCCATATAATTCTTATAAATAGCGCCCTCTTGACAATCCTCACATATTTCTGGTCAGGCTTTACATACAATTTTTTTGCAATTACATTTCGTAGTTTCGTATCTAATAACCCTTTTTATTCAATAATTTAAGCTAAGTAATCCATAACTATGTTGTATTAGTTAAATTACGATACATTCTTGGAGTTCTAATCTCAGTATTACTAATAATAAAATACATCTACTGCAGAGACTTCTTTCTTTGTTGTTGCTGGCCGCTAACAAGAATTATTTTTAGTTTTCATAGAAATTATTATATGGCTTCCATTTAAACCCTACGGGCTAAAATGGTACTTTTAGCCCGTAGGATTTCACCCACTTCACAAAGCTAAAATAACGTACCTGCCATTTTGTCTTCACAGCTATCCCAGGGTCTATCTTAGGTAATTCTTTAAATAAAATAGCATGAAAGTAGACAAGTTCTAAGTCTAGATCTGGTTGATATCTAAGTTTAGATCTATGAATAAGGTCCAAACTTACCCAATCGAATTTGCTAGCCAACTTTAAATCTTTATAGATCCTAAATGGCACATTAATATTAAAAGAATAGGAAAGAAACATAAAAATTGTATAGTTTTAAATAACTATTCAATCAGGCCCATTTAATACAATTTATTGAATTAGTTTTTTAACTTATTTATATGACGCCTACGCCTGATAGTTGTTATCCAATTATTAGTTTTTTTATGCTTTTGGACAGACAATCGATTGACGTCAGACTCATCAAAATCGGCCAACACAAAGAAACATACATACACACTTACGTACATACATAAATACTTATATACATGTTAGAGCAGTCTCATACTCCTAAAATACTCAAGAAGGCTACGTGTGAACTTGTGACGGCAGTGAGGTGGTGATGAGGAGTGTGAATAAATAAACTATTATGATATTATTATTGTGACGCATCGTTGGCTCGGTTTGTAGACACCTGCCTACTGAGCCGGCGGTCCCGGGTTCGAATCCCGGCCAGGGCAAATATTCGTGTGATGAACTCAAATATTTGTGCTTGGGTCATGGTTGTTCTATGTATTTAAGTATATATTTATCTATATAAGTTCGTATATCGTCGTCTAGTACCCATAACACAAGCCTTCTTGAGCTTAATTTGGGACGAGATCGATTTGTGTGAGGTTGTCCGATACTTATTTATTTATTTTTATTTATTTATTTATGATAACTTCTTAAAAGTTCACAAAGAATTGAATAGAAATGTCACAGGACTCGGTATTTAAAACCCATCAAAGTACCATTAAATGGAGGGGAGAAACAAGTAGTAAGCGGTAGGCGTTAAGTAACCGGGTCTTTGAACAATACTATTGTCGAATCTACTATTTCTTTAATTGATATTATTAATTACAAAATTACTCATGTAACTAGCAGTGGCCAATAACTTATAACTAAATTATCAAGATACTCAATGATCTATTAAATTTGCTTCTGAGATAAATATAATCCAATTAATAATATTTAGATACCTACTTTTAAATGTGGAATAATCTCAAAGGCGCTATCATACATAAACAGACTGCTAAACACATTACCCTCCTTTGTGCCGCGCAGTCGGGTAAAAATACACTACATACCTAGGTGTCCGATATACATTCGATATACCTTCTAATATCTAGGTTACATAGCATACATAATCACGCCTTTTCAGGGCAGGGACTTAAAGTACTGAAATATGTTAACTGTGTACTAAATTCCATGCGAGTTTGACAGGAGATATGTCATAATACGCTAAAAAACTTAATTTAGATGAAATATATTTGTGGTGGTAAGTACGTAACTCAATTTGATTCTTAATGCTTTGAGCAATGAGTTCTTTTGTACGAAATGATTGTGTTGTTGTAAGTTATAAAGAAAGCGTTATTAGCATCTACTTGAACATATCAACCGTGCTACTTTTTGACATTTATGTTCGGTTCTGTAAATTTATTATAAATAAAACATTAACTAACTTTTTCGCATTCCTTGCTCCAGCATTTTCTTTGTTTATTCGTTTTATAATATGAAAAGCTTTTTTTTTACTTCGTGCTGATTTATTTCCCATCTTTATTGCAACAATAATTCGTAAATGCGATCACGTGATCGCGCGGCGCAAATTGACGCAGGTCCTACCTCTTCAAGCGCCGAAGCGCGACTAAAATGGCACCGCGCGTGATCGCGCTCATAGTTTTAGTAGGTATTTAGTTCTAGTGATTAAATAATTAATTTTATTCAGACAATACCATCGGCTTTGACTAGATAATGTTAGTATCTATACATTTACGCAAAAAAACGGGTAAAAAAGGTTCGTATTTAAGCCATACTACAGAAAAGATATTACGAATAGAGGTAACTTTGGGATTGTTTTCTATCGAGCGAAATTTTTTCAATCATGTTGCTGAACACGATTTCATATTCGCAAGATCCTTAAGTATGATATATATGTTTTTCATAATCTTCAAACACTGATTAAACGTCTACGACGAGTCTGAAAATGAGTGAGTTCAGCGTCTACTTGGAGCAGAGCGCCTTAAAAGCAGACAACGAATATGACATTTTAGATGGTTGGATATTTAGTATTTTTTTTTACTAAAAGTTGAACTTCTTTATAGTTTTCTAGATACTACAAATATTAAGATACATATTTACATTTTTAACTTACGAATAATGTGTGGACTGAGTGAGCACTTACAAACATTTATTATCCAAAAATCTGCCACGTTAGCGGTTTGTTTTGTATTTTACAAATTCCCATATGAGTTTTAATAAACTATACACATATATAGAAGTTTCAATCTGCAGTTTTTCTATCAGAAATTGGGTTTTCGAAAGTGTGCGGATTGATTGAGCATACGAAATTATTTGTAAAACTTTAAATACGTAACTAGGTGATCTACAAATTATTACCTACCTTAAGCATAGGTTTTACTAAAAATTAGTATATAAATATTATATGTTAAATAAACACATACACAGATTTCGTTAATAGTTTGTGAGAACTGAGTGAGCACACATTAATGAATGTATTATTTTTATTTATCGTTTTACAAATTAATCAATTAGTTTTACAATTGTTTTAGAACTTTTACTAAATGATCAGCACATCTTTTCTCATTTTTGAAGGGTGCTCACTCAATCCACACGCACACCACTTTTTCTGATGTGTCAGCTTCATACGATAAAATGTATCAAAATTGGTCCAGCTGTCACCGTGAAAAGGTAACAAACATACAAACACAAACTCAAGTACACTCACAAACTTTCGCCTTTACAATATTATTGTGATTAACATGACATTACAGTAAAAAAAAACAATCAGTCACGTAACTTAGACTAACAATTAAAAATCATATAATTCACAATTATATATGTAGGTATCATAACAAACAAATTGACAACATTTCATATTTGTAACAGGTAGAAAACAGCTAGAAATTAATATAGGGATAGAGAGAGCTTTGCGTCGTATACACCCATTGTATACACCCTAAAAAATATTTGAATTAATTTTTCTGAATGTAAAGAAATATAAAAAAAAAAAAATTACGACACTTATGCCTGCATAGAGCCGAGCCGTATGAAAGTAACCTAATACGTTGTGTCATAGTCATAGTTTTGGCGTAACAACATTTTAAAATAAGTAGATTTTAATAAGATGATAATTTAATAATTAGTAATCTCAGAAAAAATATAAAAACGTGATTACGTCCTCTTTTTAAGCGGAATAAAGAAAAGAAATAAAAATATAATCTTAAAAAGCTTTAACCTTCACTAATTTTTAGTCTTAGAGTTTTGTTTCGTTAGTTAATTAGGTACATGTACCTACCTATTATTATAACAATTTCCTGTCGTTGAAGTCGGATATTTTATGTATAAAAGTGAGTGAGTGTGTGACACAGAAAATGGCTTATAAAATTTAGGTACTTACTTTCAGGAAAACACAACAATAACGCAATTACTAATAACTTTAAATCGATATAGTTTAGCATATTAATTTAATAAATGCAACTTTATTAGCCACATGTTTTGTTCAACAAAATCATTGTTTCTGTACAACACGTTCGAATGTTTATTAGAGCATGATTCATTTTTGGTTCTGTGCAATGTTCCGGCTTACTAAATGCTATACAGGGTGGAAAAAAGTCAGGGCAACATAAAAACGATATGACGAATTTCAGTACCTATTTTCATTCATTTGGGCAATATACAACGAGTAAGGACATAGAAAATTACCATAACTTACTAAGAATATTTTTTTATTAAGGTACACTACCGCCATACTAAAGTGGGACTGGGCCGGCCACGTTTGCCGCATGCACCCGGAAAGGTGGGCTAGCTTGGCCACTGAGAGTGAAATCAAGGGGGCCTTTGTCCAGCAGTGGGACACTCAAACAGGCTAATGAAAAAAAAGTTAAGTGGAGTAAGACTATCACCGGGAGAAGACTGACACAGTCCAATAACTAACTAATTGTAAGTCTTACCCCATTTTACAATAAACTATGTTATTATTTACCCTACCTTACCTTATTCTCGACATAGCTTAGAGACTTATCAAATTTTCTGCATGTGATTACAAAATTTGAAAAGTTCCGTGGATGCCTGATCCTATAATTATACCAAAATTCTAATAAGAACGAGATCTTTCGTGGGGTTTAAATAATAAAAAGAATATTCAGAGTCAATCCAACCGTAATCGATAAACGACAGACTACGGACATCTGAGGAACCAAAATAAAGAAATACGCCTCCACTTCAGGACCTCACCTTTTCGAATAAGGTCCAAAATAATTAAAATCAGCACATAGATACACCTGACCGTCATGAGGTTAACCGTGGGTTAACCTAACTAAAGATGGAGATAAATGTATTATTTGAGTGGGTAACACAATAATAGTAGTAATTAAAGGTATTATTTGTGCTCGTGTTGCATTTTTTTTTACACCCTGTATATTCTTATGCGCTATAGGTACTAGAAATAAATACAAACGCAATATCAGTCACCATTGGTTTTCCTTCCTGTACTCTTTCAAATAGCTACCCAATTATTGTTAAATATTAGGCTACGTATTAAATTTTATCCGTTCTTTTATTTGTATCTAGTATCCCTGGAAATTTTAATGTGAAAGTCCCGGGAATTCCCGGGGAAAATCAGAATTCCGTCGATAACGCAAATCATGTTTATAGTTCAGTATTCTAAAACTAATACTAATAATTAGACCTCGGATTTTCGTCGCAGTCACGTGATAATAGGGTAGTTTAGGGAGAAAATGGACCTGTGTTAATAAATAAGGAAAAACTAACAGTTTTGAACCCAATAAATTTTAACAATTTTTTTTTTCAAAAATGATAATCATTATTTTTTTATTAAGTAATACACCACTTGTTATTAAAATTATAAACAATAAAAATTAAAAATCTATTATATTTTAGATGCTTTTGTCTTTGTATGTTTATAAATTTAAATAATTTACGACAAAAGTTACATAATTAATTGATCAATATTATTTTTTGGTATATTAATGCAAACCAAACATTTGATTTGTTACGGAGAGTCAGTTAACGAAATAACAACGGCGATAAATAAATCAATTGACAATTGAACTATAGGTAATATTTACTAAAGAGTATTTATTAATTTATTTATGTCATTTATTGTATTAATTAACACGTTCATTGCCAAGTCAAAATGCAGCACTTTATTATACAGATGGCCAAAATAAAATAATAGGTAAGTAATTCCCTTCCTTATTGGCCAAAACTAAAACCCGAAGCCAATACGCTATGGCCGCAATATTGTGGCTCGGACAATATTGTATGGGACCATCACGTCGCGTGATTGGCCACAGCGTATACAGCCGCTTCAAATAAATAAAACGAAAAACTGAATCGAAAAAAAATCTACTTCTTTATAGAACCAACTAACAAAATTTCAGAATCGGTTGAATAATGTGGCCTTTAGACGAGAAGAGCCGGAAATCCAAACATACATAAACGGACATACGTTTTTTTTTGGCGAATTTGAAACAGAGGCGCCTCGCTCGCTTCGCTTACTCAGTCAATTAAAACAATTTTTCTCATCTCCGTTAGACTTGACCATTGTCCCCAGAACAACTACAGTTCAACTCACAGTACAGCGTAGAAAGAGAGGTAATATTAAAATCAGGAGACGACGAACTGGTCGCCTCAAGGTCGCTCTTTTTGTAGCAATATTATATTTTTTTATTTTCCATTGTCTACATGTGAGTGAGTCGAACGTAGCATATCTACCTGCCTGATTTCCATTCTTTTTTACCTACTTCGGTGGCCCGCCCTAAAGGGCGGAACTGGAACGCCCTCAGCGAGTAGCCGGTTTTCTGGCGAATGTAGAGATATAGACCAAACACGTCTCAATCCCACAAATCCCGAGCAATCCTGTCCCGGCATTATTGCCGAATAGTCGGAAATTTGCCGACTAAATATGCCTAATAAGGTTTCCTGGCTCATATGAATTGTCGCTTGAGGTATCTCCGGACTGAAACGACCTTCAAATCTTCAAGAACAGAACGTACTCCCGCCTGAAAGGACGGCTACGCACTTGTGACTCCTCTATAGGGTTTGCAGGTGACTATGTGTGCGTGTGTCTATGGGCGACGGTAATCGCGCACCATCAGGTGATCGGTTTGCTCATTTGCCCCCCGCTATGATATGGCAGACCTCCCTGGATCCGAGAGCATTAAGAAATTTCCCGAGGAAGTTATTCAATGGCAGGAAAGTTTGGAAATCGCCAGCGCTAGACTTAGGAAGAAGGATTAGCGAGTATTGCTAGACTTATGAGGACTTCTTCCTTTTATTTATTTTTTCTTATTATGACAAATATACTTATTGATAAATTCGACCAACTTTCTGAAGTGAATAAATAATACTTTTCCCCAAGTTCTGCATACTAACATAGCTATTTCCTGCTTTTATTGCGTGCAATCGAAAATAACTTGAATAAAACCAGTTTTCTGCGTGAATTTTGTCTATTTAGAGTAGGTAGTTTTGATGAAACAAAAAAAAATTAAACTGAAGGTTTCAAATATACCTATACCAATAAATCGCAATGGCCCTGTTCTTAGTACTAATATTGCTAATATGTTAAGAAACATGTTTAACCATAGAGAAAAATTTCTAAAAAATCAGCATTTAGTTTTTAAATGTGCTATTATAAATAGGTGGATTACCTGTGCTGTACTGGGGGATTCTTTTTAATTTTAAGTTTTAGTATGTATATTTTTAATTTATTTTCCATTGTAATAAATATTATGTTGATTACGGGTCTGAGATTATAAAATTAAAGTGTAGTTCCTGAAGTCATTATTTTTACGGTCTGTTCACACTAGCGTTTTTGCCGGCGGTTTCCCGGCGGAGCGGGGACGCGGCATGCACGCGGCGAGCACGCTGCGATATTTTCGCGATTATCTGCCGCCAGCGTGCCGCCGCGGTGAAGCTGCGTCGACGCGGCGATCAAGCCACGTACGGTCACTCTAATGTTGACGTTAATTACAAAATGGACTCCGACTAGAAGATACTTCTAGCTGTTTTACTGTCAAGGCGATTAAAAGGGATAAGAAAAAAAAGATACCGCAGATTTTGGGAGAATCCGGCATGGCGTTCCCGCTCAGTTGAAAGTGTCTATTATTATAATGTAATTTTATTAAATTTACGGGCTCATTCATACCGCCGCGGTGACGCCGCGTCCACGCGACGTCAGCGCGGCGGTAAATAATCGCGAAGATATCGCTGCGTGCTCGCCGCGTACCCGTCCCGCCGGGAAACCGCCGGCAAAAACGCTAGTGTGAACAGACCCTTAAGGTCGCAAAAATATTCTTACGTAATGGATGACTTAAGTGTACGTGTCTATTATCAACTAATAGGTAAACACAAGTGATTATTTCTAGCGATATTTTTCTGATATGAGGGTTGAACACATAAAATGACGACGCGGTTAGCGCAGTGGTTAGCAACAGCAACAGCCTACTGAGGCGACGGTCCTGGGTTGTAATCCCGGCAAGGGCAAATATTTATTTATTTAAACTTTATTGCACAAAATACAGAAGTAAAAGTATTGTCATGAGGCATTCTCTACCAGTCAACCACAAGGTCAAACAGAGACATTTATGGTGCGGGAAGGGTGTACAACAATACGTGTATGCACACGATGCAAATGTCGAAACAAAATACACTAGTTACGTTGATATATACATATTTAAGGGAATACATATATATATATATGTTTATACTATATATACATGAGTATGGATATATATGAATATGGATAGAGGCGTACAAAATGACATACTAGTTATAAAATCAGTCAGCAAATCTTTATGTATTAGCAATATTTAACACTTAGGGTACCTGTGTATTCTTTGGTTCATTACCCAGTTAAAATAATAGAGATCAATCAACTTAAAACAAAAACAATAGAATTACAAAAAAAAAGAAAAAGTTGAACAAAATCCGTTTTGTCCGCCCTAGGCGCGTAAAATGACACACGTGGTGTGGACAAAATGGCATACCAAATTTGTACCGAAAATCAGTCGGTTACCTGCTTGCAGAGTTCACCCGTAAAACGCTTTGTCTTTTTCGGAACATCTGCACATAATGCATGAGCCCAGTTTTTACAACTCAACCACTTCAGCCAGACCTCTTTTGGCTTAGACCTGGAGTAGAGGTCGCTACAATAAATAAATGCAAGGCCAGTCTTCATCATCATCACTGGCTTCAGATTGTAAGAAAGATAAATCATTTTCACTGTCAGAACTAAGATTCGAAGTTTTTGTAACCTTTCTGGTATTTTTATTCAAATGACATAACTAGTATGCTATTTTACCCGAACAAGGTGTAAGGTACCTGCACCATGTAAGGCCCAGTGCCTAATAAAGCCCACATTTAAAAAATCCCGCTAAAAATAATGGCAGCGATTTGAAGTTTTGGCGGTTCGTACAATAGACAAAATAACCGCCATCACGAAAGAGTCAACACTTGGCCGAGAACCTGTTCAAACCTGTAGTCACAAAATTGTTACACTCGTGACCGCACGTGACGTTTTACAAAAACTAGCCTTCAAAAATCGTAAGTTTCTTTGAGTTATTCCTAAAATTGTTTATTATTTTTGCTTTCAGGTATCTCTTAGATGTAAATGAATCTTTTAAAATTGTTTTTATGCAAGAATTATCTGTGGGCCTTATTACATTATTGAAAATTAGAATAATTTTATTTAATTTATTTTTTAGAAATAACATGGAGCAAGAGAATATACCTCGGAAAAGAGCAACCTGGACAGTCCAGCAGCTGGAGAGTGCTGTAAAAGCAGTCCAAAGAAAGATATTATCTCAAAGGGACGCCTCAAAAAGGTATCACATTCAGAGAAGGACTCTAAGGAATCATTTGAAGACAGGAATAATAGAACGAAATCTAGGACGGTCGACTACTTTAACAACTGATACGTCTGCAACTGCTTCCGCTGGTGTATGGTTTTGCAAGGCTTGCCAAGAAGACCGTGGCATGGATATGCGGCAATGCAACACCTATCGCACTTGGTACCACGAAGTTTGCGCTGGACTTTCAGTAGAAGACAAAGAATTTCAATGCCCAGAGTGCCAGAATGGATAATTTTTTCGTTGTTCTTGTTCTTTTGATTTGTGGTATTCTTTATTTACTTTGTGTCTATAGTCTTGGTTGATTACTAATTACTTACTTAGACTGCACCTGAAAGCACTGAAAGACTGAATAATTAGAGTAACTTGAAGAAGATACGTGGAACTTTATTTTTATAAAGAATTTTGGTTTGTTTTCATTATGAAAAGTTATTTTTTGTAAATAATGACACAAAGGTAAATTAAGAAAGAAAAATGGAAAGCAATCTACTACAATCCAAGCGGGATTTGAATTTTTTCTTTCTTAATTCACCTTTGTGTCATTATTCATAAAAATAAAAATGTGGTATTACCACATAAAAAATATGAATCGATAAAAAGATTCTATACAAATATTAAGTTATTTTTTGTCGATTTTGTGTTACAAAATTGCCTGTTTAGGGTTTTAAAACACAGGTATGTGAATGTTATGACTTTAATACTAATTTTTATTAATAAAACAATATTGTTAATTATAAAGATACAAGAAAATTAACACTTAAGTGAGATTAATAAAAGTTTTAACTACATATATCCTAACAAGGCCCAGGCTGGGCCTTTTTAAGGGATAGGATGCCAAATAAAGCCCAAACGATTGTTTTTAAAAAATATATGTTAATAAATAGAAGATGTTGATTCCAAAGATTATTTTCCTTCTTTTTAAGTAAAGTAATAAACGACTGATTATATAGAAATGCAGTTTTATTTTTTTTGCTAAAAATAATATATTTTTTTGATATTAATCTGTTAGGTGGGCCTTACATGGTGCAGGTACCTTATGCCATTTTGTCCACTTCATAACCTCCAACATTATAAAAATATAACTAAAAATGTAAATAGAGTTTTAAGATGTCAATACATTCTCGACGTTGTTTAGTAATATTACAATAAATTAATACTAAGAGAAACAAAAGAACGTAAAAAAGACCTTACTTTTACCACTTAAGGCACAAAATCTATCTGCGTAAAACTTGTGACTGCCAAAATTATACCTAAAACCATAAATATCCGCCCGCACCACACGGCCTACCGGACGCGACTAGCGTCTTCACAGGTTACGTTACGACCTGTTACTAAGCGGCTCTCTAGCGGCCATTGCGAGAACTAGTATGTTTGTGCTTTCGGAGAAACGGAAGTGTGCCACATTTTACCCTCCTATGCCATTTTGTACGCCTCTCCCATATAATTATATAGGGTACCTGTTGTTAAATGACTACGACGAGATTTAATCTTGAAGATAAAAATATTTGTGTGATGAACTCGAATATTTTGTGCCTGGGTCCTGGAAATAATTTGTATTTAAGTATGTATTTATCTATGTAAGTATGTTTATCGCCGTCTAGTTTCATTTAATTTAATTTCATTTCATTTCCTACTGAGCCGACGGTCCTGGGTTCGAATCCCGACAAGGGCAAATATTTGTGTGATAAACTCAAATATTTGTGCCTGTGTCATGAATGCAATTTGTGTTTAAGTATAAATTTATCTATACAAGTATGTTTATCGTCGTCTAGTGTCCATAACACAAGCCTACTAGAGCTTACTGTGGCACTAGATTTGTGTGAGGTTGTCTGATATTTATAAAAATAACCGGCCAAGAGCATATCGGGCCACACTCAGTGTAGGGTCCGTAGTTGCTCATCCTTCACAATATACTTAAGTTACGAGAAAAATTTCAAGCTCTATAAAAAGGTCGTAAACGCCAAAGTAACTGTAATTACTTATTACCTTCTGAAAGTCAACTTACGTCCTTTTAAGAAAATTATGAAATTTTGCGATAACTCAAAAACGGCTCCACTGATTTTGTTCAATATAGTTTTCATTGAAAGTACTTATAAGGCCTTATTTTTATGAATTTTTCCATAATTTTTTGACCCGTGGTTTAAAAGTAAGAGAGGGGGACGCTTTTTTTTTTATTTTCGGAGCGAATATTTACAAAACTGCGTACTTTATCAAAAAATAATGTTTGGAGACCCCAATTTTTTTTAAAAGAACTATTCAACGACAACCCACACACACACTAGAGTTGAAACGAAAAAAAAAATCACCCCGACTTTAGGTGTTTGAAAGGTACCTACCCGTATAATTTTTTTTTTCAGTTTTTATTTTACCCTTTTGTTGGCGTGATACATACACATACTTATACCAAATTTCACAAAACAAAGCTTTACATTGCATTTCAGGCAATATACCGCTGTCAACTTCTGGCATATCAACTATGCCCATTATAATTTGTATGGAAATAAAATCCACAAGTTCATGGTCGGTTAATTGAATCGATTTTCCAGTTTTTTCAACTGTCTAAATGTTAGTCTGTTCTGTTATGAAGGATATTATATCAGGAGAAAATAATTTATGAAAATAATCAAGGGATGAACCGTCTGGTATGTCTTCGTAATCGCAGTCATCTTGGTGTTCTAGTATAGCTGCATGTTGAAATACTGCTTTTTGCTTTTTAAACTTTTTAATATTTTTTGCCCACTTCGCCACAGGAGCAATTCGTTTTTTAGCCGGAGTTTTTCTCGTGGTTGATGGTGTGGCTCGAGGGGTAGCATTGGTTACAGATGGAAGGGACGGTAATGAAGAAATTAATGGCATATTTAAAAGTCTGGTTCCTGTGTCGGTGACCGGCATTTTTTTTTTGAATTATTGGAGTCAAAGGAACATTTTCTTCGGTGCCACAAGGGCCTTTTTTTAGGGTTCCGTAGTCAACTAGGAACCCTAATAGTTTCGCCATGTCCGTCTGTCCGTCCGTCCGTCCGTCCGTCCGTGGCTTAGCTCCGTGATCATTAGTACTAGAAAGCTGAAATTTGGTATGAGTATGAGTATGTATCACGCCGACAAAACGGTGCAATAAAAACTAAAAAAAATTTTTTTTTCGGGTACCTCTCGAACACCTAAAGTGGGGATGAATTTTTTTTTTCGTTTCAACACTAGTGTGTGGGGTGTCGTTGAATAGGTCTTTTAAAAATAATAGGGGTCTTCAAACATTATTTTTTGATAAAGCCAGCAGTTTTGAAAATATTCGCTCCAAAAATTAAAAAAATAGCGTCCCCCCCTCTAACTTTTTAACCACGGGTCCAAAAATTATGGGAAAATTCATGAAAATGAGGCTTTATAAGTACTTTCAATGAAAACTATATTGAACAAAATCGGTGAAGCCGTTTTTCAGTTATCGCAAAATTTCATAATTTTCTTAAAATGACGTAAGTTGACTTCCAGAAGGTAATAAGTAAATACAGTTACTTTGGCGTTTACGACCTTTTTATAGAGCTTGAAATCTTTCCTGTAACTTAAGTCTATTGTGAAGGATAAGCAACTACGGAACCCTACACTGAGCGTGGCCCGACATGCTCTTGGCCGGTTTTTATTTGTGTATTAACTCTTTCTGTGACGTCTTCATAAGAGCTACATAGGAGACTTAAGCGTTCAAGCAAAAAATCCAAGGATGGCGTTGAAGACGAGCATTCATGGAAAGAAAGCTCCCTAAAGACTTGAACCTCTTTTTCACCATGGCATTCGGTATGAGGGCCAATATTTCGCAGATCTAGTCTATACCCCATGCTGTTAAGAAACAAAGAAGGAAAAAATACACAAAAACACCCCAAAACCAAGCTGCATTCATATTTGGCAAAGTATATCCTGGTATACACACAAATTAAGTCCATTCTTGGCAAAGTATATCACAGTATACATACAAGTTTAGATGCCTTAGTGCCCGTTCTTGGCAATGTATACTGTGAGATACAAACAACTTTAGGCGATTGCAGTTAGTGGATATTAGTGTAAATCGAAATTAACATCTGACACAATCCAAAGGCAAACATTTACAATTATACCTAAACCGCATTCCACCCCAAAACGTTGCTATAAATATTTTAAAAAGTAATAAATACTTTGCGAAGCGTGTGTGCACTCCGCAAGTCCGCTAATTTGACCTTCGACTGACGGCTAAAAACTTTACCAGTACTGAGAACTACGAGGGTTGTTTGATAAATACCCGTGTTTAGAAAAAAACAACAAAGGTTTGTATACGTGTATATTTATTTTTCTACATAGTCATCTTCCAACTCTATACAACGGTGTTCTAGCTTTAATAAGCCGTCTAAAAAATAAGATTTCGGAAAGTCGTGAAAATAGGCCTCCATGGTGGCAATGACCTCTTCATTGGACGAAAATTTCTTTCCACCGAGCCATTTTTTTAAATTTGGGAATAGGAAGAAGTCACAGGGAGCCAGGTCTGGGGAATAGGGAGGATGAGGCAGCAATTCATAATGTAATTGCTTTAATTTGGAGTCTGCAATTCTTGAGGAGTGAGCTGGTGCATTATCATGATGAAAGAGAACTTTTTTCTTATTTAGATGTGGTCTCTTTTTTTTCAAAATGGTATCAAATTCTTGCAATAAATTAGCGTAATATTGCCCGGTTATCATTCTTCCTTTTTGTAAATAATCAGTATGGATGATTCCCTGCGAGTCCCAAAAAACAGTCGCCATGACCTTTCCGGCCGATGGAACGGTCTTCGTTTTCTTTGGAGCTGATTCCCCCGGCAAAATCCACTGTTTACTGTTCTTTACTTTCTGGGGTATAGTGGTGTATCCACGTTTCATCAACAGTCACAAAACGCCGAAGGAACTCACCCGGACTACTTTCGTACTTATCTAAACAGTGCCTTGAAATTTGCTTCCGGGTGAGCTTTTGTTCCTCGGTGAGCAAACGCGGCACCCACCTCACTGAAACCTTCTTCATGCCTAATTTGTGTTCTAAAATGTGCTGCACGCGTTCAATCGAAACATTTACAATGTCGACAATTTCTCTAAGTTTCGCTTATTACAATATTTGAATTTTTTTTTACCATATCACCTGTGGTCACCTCAACAGGACGTCCTGGGCGATCTTCATCAAAGATGGACGTTCTGCCTCGTTTAAATTCATTGTACCAATATCTAATGGTTGTCATAGAAGGAGTATGATCATTGTAAACAGCTTGCATGCGTACTTTTATTTCATCACAAGAATTTCCTTCCAAAAACAGAAAACGAATTACAGAACGATACTGCTCTTTCTCCATTATTGCAATAACAACGCGAACTCCATCGTAAAAAGCCGTTAAAAGAAAAAAAAACAAAAGAACGCAGTATTTTTTTTTTTAATTTTCTAGTTCATAAAGGATGCCTAAAAAGTTCGTAGGTATACATAATTTCAGCCAGTAACAAGAATAACTTTTTAAAACGTGTATTTATCAAACAACCCTCGTATTTTTGCCTAAATTAGGACAAATTTTGTGTCCAGATTAAATATAAAATTTTCACTTAGAAGTTTCGGAAGACTGTAGATTTTTTTTTTGTGAATGTATCTCACAGTATACAACGTCAAATAAAGGGTTAAAAAAACTATTTAATTTGTTTGAAATAATGAAATTCTGAAAACCTCTCTCTTTCTTAAAGTTGCTGAACAAATGTTGTTCAGTTTGAAGAGTAGAAATCTATGTTTTAATTTATGGCTCCTATTACAGGCTCTCTCTTGCTCTATATACCCGGTATATAGAGCAAATAAAAGAAGAAATAAATGCTTCATCATATAATAAGTGAAAAAAAGTGGAATGCAAAATGAGCTAGAAATTACTCCACCGATAAAAGCCTCGCTCTTAAACATAATTATGCAGATGATGATGATATCTTGATGTTGATAGGTACTTAATATCTAGATAGAATTGACAATTTTTTTTTTACCAGGCCCTTTTTCTGATTTAATGAAATGAAGGATAAAAAATTAAATATATCCACATTTTTCCAAAATTTTCGAAAATATTTCAATTTATGATTAAGAAAGCCATTTGAAAAGTTCCTAATTCTAAAAGAGCGTAGGCGACAAGTAATTAGACGTATTTATGAAAAACCGGCTAAGAGCATGTCGGGCCACGCTCAGTGTAGGGTTCCGTAGTTGCTCATCCTTCACAATAAACTGCTGTTTTAAGCCCGAGGTTTACGTAAAGAAAGATTTTAAGCTCTATAAAAAGGTCGTAAACGCCCTAGAAACTGTAATCACTTATTACCTTCTGGAAGTCAACTTACGACCTTTTAAAGAAAAAATATGAAATTTGGCGATAACTCAAAAACGGCTCGACCGATTTTGTTCAATATAGTTTTCATTGAAAGTACTTGTAAGGCCTCATTAACATGAATTTTTCCGAATTTTTTTGACCCGTGGTTGAAAAGTTAGAGGGGGGAGGGACACTATTTTTTTTGTTTTTGGAGCGAATATTTACAAAACTGCTGACTTTATCAAAAAATAATGTTAGAAGTCCCCTATTATTTTTACAAGACCTATTCAACGATACCCCACACACTAGTGTTGAAAAGAAAAAAAAAATCACCCCCACTTTAGGTGTTCGAGAGGTACCCGAAAAAAAACTTTTTTTTTTTAATTTTATTTTACCGTTCTGTCGGCGATATACATACACATACTCATACCAAATTTCAGCTCTCTAGTACTAATGATCACGGAGCTAAGCCGCGGACGGACGGACGGACGGACGGACAGACGGACATGGCGAAACTATAAGGGTTCCTAGTTGACTACGGAACCCTAAAAAGGGAACCAACCCACATTACACGTTTGTAATTTATGCTATACTAGCTTTTGCCCGCGACTACGTCCGCGTGGAATTTGGAAGTATGGAAGCAACCTCGTACAACACGATAGATATCCACCTAATCACCTTAATTAATAAAAGGGATTATTAAAAGCGCCTAAGCAAATGTAAGAGCAATTGTCCTTTTGGTCTAATCGTTACATTTTCTACAGGGTCATCAATGTCATCATGAATTACTTACTCACTTTTCAATCTTTTTAGGGATAATTTCCAGGATGAAAACTATCCTATGTCCTTCCTCGGATCTTAAAGTATCTCCATGCCAAATTTCTTCAAAATCGATTCAGCGGTTTAAGCGTGAAGAGGTAACAGACAGACAGACAGACACACTTTCGCATTTATAATATTAAGTATGGATATTTCTTTTTATCTACATATATGTATTTAAATATATTCAAAACTTTTTACATGGCAATAATAATTAAAATACTTACAATAAAACTAAATCTAAAAATTAAACTAAACTCAAACATAATAAAGTTAAACTAAATCTAAAAATGGCCCCGCGTAGTGCCAAAGATGCTATCTTTTTATCTACATTGGTAATAATGTTAGACATGTAGTATGTAGCTAATGTCTACATTTAGTATTCAATAGTAACACAATGGTTTACTGTAGCATAATGCATATTGCTTGGATAAGCGTTAACCTTATTGTAAAAATGTATATAAGCTAATGTTTTAAGTAATTAAACGTTCACTACTATCTAGAGCTCGGCATATACTTTGTCTCCCATCAACGTCCCTGGTCGACCACATTATACCATATATTACATGGCGACCCTGCCAGGATTAAGTATAAATTCAAAACTGGACAAATATTATTTTAATATAATTTCTCCAAAAATAGGCACTAATCATTCTTAGAAAAATCGATAGTTTACTTGATAAATGATACATCTCTAAAATTGTCAAACTCGAAACGTCACAGAACTCATCATAGGTGAAAAACTCTGTAGGTTAGTTTTGTGTTATCAGTTATCACTTTCCAAAATATTTTATAATTTCAGAAAAAAAAATGAAATGAAAATTCTATGAAAGCTGAGTCTATATAAAACAAGGGTAAATTATTTTTTTATTCATAACTCTTCGCCATTCGTAGATTTATAGATCTGGCTCATGCGCTTTCTAATTTTCACCCAACGAGGGGGGAGCGCGGGGGGGTGCAGTTTGGGACGCTTCAGCCCCGCTCCGTGGTCGTACACCTCTGTAGACAGAAATATGAGGTTTATTAGATTAAAAAAACGGCCAAGTACGAGCCGGACCCGCGCACCGAGGGTTCTGTACAAACCTGTATGTATAAAAAAAATGTAGGTCTTTCGCATTTTTTTCTTTATCTGTGCTATAAGACGTTGCTTTGTACCAAATTTCAAGATTCAGAGTTCACGTGAAGTGCGCTATAGGTTTTGATTCTCTTGCGAGAGAGAACGGCTTTATCTTTTGATTGCGTTGGCTTAGAAGTTTGATTTTATCACAGCTCCAAGGGACAGTAGACTTGAGTATTTGATATGAATTTCAGCTTCATAGTTCCACGCGTTCCTGAGAAAAAGGGTCTTGACAGACAGGCGGACAATAGTGAATATAGTGATCCTATAAGGGTTCCGTACCCAAAGGGTAAAAATGGGACCCTATAGAGACCCTACTGAGACTTCGCTGACCGTCCGTCCGTCTGTCCATCTGTCACCAGGCTGTATCTCAAGAACGGTGATAGCTACACAGTTGAAATTTTCACAGATGATGTATATTTCTATTGCCGCTATAACAACAAATACTAAAAATAAAATAAAATCAATATTAAAGGGGGGCTCCTATACAACAAACTCGTTACTTATAGATTATGGTACGGAGCCCGTCATGCGCGAGTCGGACACGCACAAGCCCAATTTTTTTTTAGATACGGAAACCTAAAAGTGTAGTCTTACCCGCGTAGACGAGCTCAGGAGGTGGAGGACACGGGGGCCTGGTTCTCTCATCCTCCACAATCTCCTCATATGGATGAACGTTCACCTCCTCTGGTGCGATGGCATCTTCCGTTCTTTGTTCTAAAATAAAATAATCACTTATAATCGACTTCAATGAGCGAAATAGAACATACAATAACACTTTGTAATTTTAGGCAAAAAATATCTAAATATAATGACCTGTATATCGTATATTAAGTATTTGAGGCTACCCGACGGTTCGATAGCTTTACAGCGTTGTCAAAGGTTGACTGAGAAAAAAAACATAATTTTCTCTGTGAATGACGTTGAAATGACCCATTTTTAACCCCCGACAATAAAAGAGGGGTGTTATAAGTTTAACATGTGTATCTGTGTGTCTGTCTGTCTGTCTGTGGCATCGTAGCTCCCAAACGGATGGAGCAACTTGAGTGCGGAATTTTAATCGAAAGAATTTTCCGTCAAGATGGTTCTTAGCTATGTTTGGTGGAAATAGGACCAGTAGTTTCCAAGGCTTTAATTGGAACAAGTGTCAAGATCTCGGCCAATATTGAAGCCAATAATTCCAAATATTGGTTAAATGTTAAGTTTTATTAGCATTTTCTACATCACTCACTGACTGAGGGTCTCATGATAATCAGCTATTTAGTTTTTACCAACAATTTAATAAAATTTTGACAGTACAAAATTTGGTATTGTGGGGATGAAGATGACCGTTGGACCTCCTAACCAGCACAAGATAAACCCATGGTGTTTGGGCTTGTCTGATTGGTCTTGATGAGCAATTAACGTTTGTGTAAGAAAGTACAGTCGGTAAAAAACTGAGTACCAGAAAAACTTATTTGACAAAAAACTCATATTATGATTTCTGTCACAGTACTGAGTCACTGCAGTTTCTAAGTGTTTGCGATTCTGCTAAAGCTGAATTGTCATATGGACTATTGAACAGTTTCCTTTGATTGAGGTCACAAATAGCAACACCCTGTAAGGTTTTAACGTGATTTCAGACCACGTAAGCCTACTTACTTGCCTAAGTGAATATCAGCTTATTAGGGTTTCTAAGTGTTTGCGATTCTGCTAAAGCTGAATTGTCATATGGACTATTGAACAGTTTCCTTTGATTGAGGTCACAAATAGCAACACCCTGTAAGGTTTTAACGTGATTTCAGACCACGTAAGCCTACTTACTTGCCTAAGTGAATATCTTATTAGGGATTTTTTTCTTTTTATAGGTTGTCATTTCGGGAGTTTTTTAAATTTTTGTTATTAAGAAGTAAAAATAAGAATTTAAACATAAAGCGTACACTCTCGTATCGCATAACGTTTTTGTCCGAGACTTTTTCGCATACTGTTGAATCTTAAGCACAACAACCTATTGTTTGTTTACAAATAAAATCAAAATTTTAATATATTTGCTCGTTTTATATTTCCACCCTGTATTTGATTAAATTCACGTAACAGCATTATATTATAATTATATCTTTACCCTTTTTTCTCCAGCATATTATGACAACAATTATTGTTATAATTATCATAATTGTGAATAATACTCCTGCAGGTGCCCACCAAACTGTCTGGGAATCTGAAAAAGAAAATTCGTGAATATTATTATTATTATTTTGTGTTTTTACGGCAGTTATTTTTTTTAGAAAGGACAACTTACTTAACTATGGGTCAATGATCTTTTTTGTTGCTTGTTGCCATAGTGATGTCTCCTACGTTACTCTTTAAAACTACGATATTCGGCGGCAATAGGTATTCAACATATTTTTGTAATTGCAGCAGTATAAGCCCATTCGTATTTAAACTATCTCTTGAAAATACCAATATTACAAATTATCAACTTTTCTTAGAAGTTTAATCACCATTGTCTCCTGAGTGACTGAACAGAATAACAACAAGAAAACAGTTGATCCAGCCCTATTACAGTAATATGAACCTAACTTAATTTGTACCTATCTTAAGAATTTAGGCGTAAGTACCTACCAATAAGTAGTCCTCAAAGAAAACATTAAAAGTGTATTTTTAAGATATAAGTTAGAAAATTTTTAAGAATTACATGGTATGAAAGCGATTAAATCCCGTTTTGTTATAAGAAATAATGTCGGAAAAATTGTGTAATTTTAAATCAATATTATAGCACGCTTATAATATTACCTTCACTCGTAACTATACGGATCTTGTGAAGAACAACTAGGTGATCCTATATATTTGATTGATTTATTGATTGATTTATTTATTCAATAACAATATACATTGTGTTTGAAATTATACTTATACCTAACTTAATCTACACATTAAAATACACACTGATATCATAAATTAATAAAATTAAAAATAATCCGAATAATATTAAAATTACAGAAGATGTCAAAAAGTACAAGCAAAAGTAGATGTCAGAACATAATTAACAAGTTTAAAAGTAAAAAAAAAAAAACAGTAATAAAACAAGGTCCACTTGTACAATTGACATCAAAATGTTAATACAATAGCATACACAACAAAAAAAAAAAATCTATAATATAGTATCCGACATATCAGATACTGAATAATAACATTTACTTAAAAGAAACTTTTTTAGCTTAGTCTTAAAAGCATAAGGGTTCCGAATTTGCCCACTCAGGTACGGAACCCTAAAAAGAATAGATGTCTCACGCTTTAAACAAGTCTAATCAAGTACATTACATTAGTCTTTGCCAGCTCATGTGTTTCCTCCTTCTTATATCATGGGACCCTTCAAGCGAAGCGTGAAGAAGCATCTCTCGGGCCAGCATGGCAGTGTCAACTGACAAGGCACCGTTGGTTTCCTGTCAGTTGCCATTGCGACTTGGGCTCCCCTTTTTGCTTACCATCAGGCGAAGAGGAGACACTACGTTGTGCCGTTATATATAAAAAAAGTACTTACTAGTCGTAGCTGGATTGTAGTGAAGATATACTATACTAGTGAGGGTTTTCGGAAGATTTAAGGCACGGTCCTTATTCTCTGCTACGCACTTCATAGTTTTGTGTTCCTTTTTAAGCGTGAATACTTTCTTATTGGCCAAAGTTGTACGTTCTGAAAAACATTCAAGAGTAGGGTTTTAGCTGTTATTTATTTAGGAGAACCAACAGCTAATACACTGTGCATAGAAACTTAATATCATAGAGCCAATTTCAGCAACTCACAAATAGTTGTTGCACACGAGACATACACTTAAGTAACAACGACGCGCACTTGCAGTGAATATGAACATTCATTATATTCCGACATGTAACGTATACCTAAACCTTTATGGTGTTATTGTAAAATTTTGTCAGTTATGGCCTCGTTTTTATGTGTAAATGTAGAAGGGACTCTTTCCTGCACTGACTCCAACAATAAAAAAAACTGTATGAATGTGTGTGTGTGTGTGTGTGTGTGTGTGTGTGTGTGTGTGTGTGTGTGTGTGTGTGTGTGTGCGTGTGCGTGCGTGCGTGCGTGTGTGTGTGTGTGTGTGTGGGTGGGTGGGTGTGCGTGGGTGCGTGCGTGGGTGCGTGCGTGCGTGCGTGCGTGCGTGCGTCCGTGCGTGCGTGCATGCGTGCGTCCGTGCGTGCGTGCGTGCGTGCGTGCGTGCGTGCATATAACTAGGCCTTAAAACAGCTTTAAACCCACACTCATGTTTGAAGCCCCCTCTTTTATAACAGGTGCATAATCATTTTTGACAATATGAACAATTAATTAAAACTAATATACAGAAAAAGAAGTTAAAAACTAAGTAACTAATATAAATTGGGTTCCAGTAAAAAGGTGCACTGTATTTTCCAGTTGCATAAACTGTAATACATACCCTTAGGAGTAGTTTCATTTACACTTGTTGTGTTCTCCGAAATATGAAAACTTAAGAGATGGTAATTTCCAGCGTCTGTCAAGTAGCATTCCAATGAGACCGTTTCTTCCTCTCCGAAGTTGTAATCGTATATTTGCGTCCAGTTATGTGGATAATATTTCCCTTTTATTAATTTTCGTGATCCAATTATACTGAGTACAGGAGCTGTAAATAGTGTTTTATGCAACTAGATTTAGATTTAGACTTATTTATTTCATATTTATTTATTTATACTTTATTTCACAAAACAAAAGTCAGTACAAATGGCGAACTTAATGCCTAATGGTATTCTCAACCAGTCAACCATAGGGCCAAACAAAGATGCTTCAAGTGGGTGCAGAGTAGAAAATTAATCGTTCGGAGAGCATCCAAAATACAAGTGAATACATGTATCTATATAATAAAATCGAAAATGCCAGAACGGGATAACGCACTAGGGAGGAAGCGAGATGGCGCCTTACAAAACTCCACGACCTTTTAGATCACGTTTCTCCAATACTAAAATAAAACTATTCAAATCTATTGTCTAAATATGAGAATGGATTAAGAGCGTAAAAACTACAGTTTTCACTACGTATTTCTTTCACAATCGGCTAAAGAAATCTTCATAAAATTCTTCATTTCGCGACCGTCGGCCATTTTCGGCGATACTCGGTTCTTCTCGCTCTTATGGCTTAGGTTCAAGTAGACTACAGGTTCTTTTCGCTTTTATGATTTAAGTTTAAGTAGCCAAAAAATTTGAAGTCATGTTGGTACGCAGTAATATCGAAGTTTTTTACTCAAAATGTAATGACTACGCACTTTGCTTATACGATAGAGTATACGTCCAACCAGCAAAAGTAAGTACTATAAAAGTCCATAGAACGTTTCCAGAAACACTAATTAGTGTTTCATACATGTCCTATAACGTTGATGTAAACGTTTACCCAGGCAGGTTTTGGCACAGTTATATCGCAATTTCGTGACATAACAGTGTTATTGTGAAAAATTAAAATGAAAATGAAAATGAAAATGAAAATTTATTTTGCTAGAGACATGGTAAACTATAAAGATCTTAGTTACATAATGGTAGTGGATCAGCATATCTCGCCAACTACTTGGGCATGCAAATTTTTTATTCTTAGATCTAGACACTTAAATTTACTTACACATTATTTTACTATAACTACATACGCTTTAGTTTCCAAAATAATCATGTATTGAGTAAAAACATTTATTTACTAACCACTTTTGCAACGCAGATGTAAATGGTTTTAAAGCAAGTTTTCTTATATCACTTGGTAAATTATTATATATTTTGATTGCCATTGCATAACTATTTTTGCTACAAAGTTTAGTTTTGTATGTGATTGGTAATACTAACTTATCTGGATATCTGGTGTTAAATTGACATACTTTCTTTAATTCTAGAAATAGTTCGGGATGTAACTTGATAAATTTACAGGCCTCAAAGATGTGGCTCCATACATCACATTTTAGTGCTATAGTTATACTAAAACAGCGACGTGTAACACTTTTTAAGGTTTTAACAGTGATTGTTGAGCCATCTACATCACAAAAAAGTTACAAAAAAGTAATCAAGAGTTCTGTTAATGGACTTTTCAGTCCTATATTAGAGATCGGAGCTATTATAGTTCATCCGTAAAGTTGATGTGAGTTGTGAGACGGTGCGTACTGCTCGGAACTAAAAATAAATAAAAAACACAGACTCCTTGGTAGGTAAATTGATTGAACTACACATTTAAAGCATAATGGCTGCTCACTGTTTGTGAAATTATTGTTATTGTCTTAGACTCCCATTTTTACTTGCGATTGAAGATTTACGTGCAAAGTATACTAGTATTATAAACAAAATTTTCATGCGCCCCCTTAATTATTAATATTTATGAAATTAAAATCACGAAAATATATAAATTTCTCGATCGCTGGTATAAAAGTGTCTTCGTGCTTACTATAGGCTTACTATATAACATCTATCAGGTCAGTCATTTGCCGCCATGACAAAAATAGGGTTCCTTGACACCTGTTAAACCGTATAAGAAAAACCTTTGATGTCATTATGATATTATTTGTTGGTACATGTTCCTTCCATATATTTATATAATTTGCAATGTATGTTACAGCATCACTTTTCACAAGTAATTGTATTATCAACAAATTATTGGGTACCTACTTATACCAAGATCCAAGTTCAATATATTTTTTTTTTCTTTTCCAGTACGTACAGTAAGATGGATTACGACTGCGTTTTACGAAAAGATGATTTTATGCGCCAATCTGATTTGGAATGGCTTTGGAAAATTACACATTTTATATTGTCCGAAAAATGACGCGGTTGTGGGCGCGACACTGATTCATTTTTGCCGTATCACTTTACTTACTATAAATAAAAAAGATATGAAAATAATTATGAAGCTAATTTTGTCTGGTGTAAAGGTTGTATGGCTGTGTATGACCATTATATTCACGTTTATAACTGATAACTGTTAGTTAACGTAGTTTATAAATAATTTTGTCTTCACTCAGGAACAATGAAGTTGGGCCACTTTATATGGAAATTCTATACAAAGTATACCGTTTTCATTGCTTCTAATTTTATTAATAATTTATAATTTTAGGCATTGAGTTAGATACTTAAATAGATACTTACGCAATAATTAGTTATTTTAAGAAAGATAATTTTAATGATCATAACTAATCATAACTACGGAATCTTGGCCAGAAACATTACTTGCTGGGGTGGTTTCATTGATATTATTATTTTGTACGGAACCCGGCCTTGCTTCGTTTGCTTCAGTTTGAAGGTTACTGTTGTCAATGGTGGTAACATTACGTGTGAAAGCTGACGATTGCGGGTATTTCTTCTTAAACTTATTTCTAAATGCACCACTCCTCTTGAATCTTTTCCAGTCTTTTAATCCATTTTTTTACTCTTTAAAGAACAACGTGGTAAGAGGATAGTACCATACACCAAAATGTCTGTCTTATTCTAAAAAAACACTTTAAATTTCTACTATTGGACATTTTGGCTGATTATAAGTGGTCAAATGCTACTTTTATATATCAGAAAGGCCCATTAAAAGTACTTCAAACTATTTCAAACTCTTTAATTCAACTATGAGACGTAACAGTTACCAAAACAATGATTTCAAGACTTTTTAGTGTTTTAACAGTGTCCTCGGGGCAACTATAGTATCTGTCCTATAGTAGCTATTTGGAAATCTTTATTTCACAAATCCGATACATAACAGTGTTAAAGAAATCAATAATAGTACGTTATAATCCTATAATAGTATTCTTTTAACAATTATAGCACTTGCACTATAATACTCATTTGGAAGCGACAATAACACATATTTGCCTTAAAACGGTAATATATGTTCCTTTAATAGGACAAGGAAGCTCTTTAGTGGTATAACGGAATCATTTATAGTGCAGCGTTAAAGGCATGATTTAGGAGTGTAATGTAAACGTTTACATCACTATTAAACAGTACTAAAGTGCTGTATAATATTATACAGCTGAAAAGTGATATAAGTTGCTTTTATAAAACACATGGTCATAACGAAAACCTTATTAACGCTGTATTAGGACTCTTTAGTGATAAAATGATTTATTAATGGACTATTTTGCTGGTTGGGAGTCAATTGAAATGTCAAACGCAGACTTGACATAACCTCAGCTCTGTGATGTTTATTAATGTTTTTGAATGGAATTAGTGAAAGAAGATCAACTATAGCGAAGCGATGGAAATTTGTGTTGGTCCAGATAAGATAGGCGAGCGCGCCCCGCCCCCCGCACCGCTAACCCCGAGCGTCACTCAGATAAGGATTATCCACATGTTACTAATTATTTATTTGGATAGCACATTTTATTATGAAAATTTTACCTTTGTTTTTTTTCTCAGAAATGGCATCCTTTATTGATAGCTGCCTGGGACAAATTTAAACGGTCAATAATATGTCACCCTGTATATTTTTGGTTAAGGAATCGTAACTGCTTACTCAAGGGTTCTGGCAACACTTGACATGCGGAAGTTCTGTAAATCAAACATAAAAGTTTACCTACCTTTTTCCCACTGAACTAATGTGATCATATTCGACCTCGCCAGCTCACCATACATCTTCATCGAAGAACCACTTGAATGTTGTATGTATAAGTGGTATTTCTGGGCACAAAACAATGTATTCTCGTGATGAGATTCGTGCATAGACAAAGTTAGGGTATTCTGGTTTGTCGACGCATCGTATGTCTGATCCATAGGTATTGTAAGTTTGGCATCAGGATCTGAAATTGAATATTTTACTGTTTTTTATTTTTAATAACGGCAGAACATAGTGGCTTCACTTCACCTGATGGTAAAAAAAGGGGAGCCCAAGTCGCTATGGCAACTAACAAGAAACCAACGGTGCCATATATGTCAGTTAACACTGCCATGCAGGCCCTAGATGTGCTCAACACCACTTCGCGGAAATAGCGTCTTATAAGCTGAAAAACATCCCCAACTGGACCATCTCTCAAATAAGTATCTTCATAATAACCGGTCGTTCGCTGAGTCACCCAACGGTTTCTGGCGATCTTGATGTGATCGTCTGTTTTCAGCATGAGACCAATCTTTCTTTCATTTAAACTATAAATTCATGGTTTAAGAAAACAAGGTATGACACTCCGGCTAGTGAGACTTTCTGCGTCACTGATTAGTTCTATGGTAACAAAATAATTAGAAGGAAAAAAGATGCCACCAGTCGTAAAAAAATAATAATTATTTGTTGTCATGTTCCTGACTAAATTTTATTTTGTCGTAATAATTGATTTAAAACATCCACGATTTTATGAGATTCATACAAGTCACAACAAGGGAGTTGGAGAGTATTATGGCAACACGGAAACGGATCGACAGAACCAACCAACCAATGAGCGTGATGATGTCGAAAGTCCGGTCTGTCATTCCGGAGTAGCATGCCTTGCTTTTTTTCCTGCCGCGATATAATAATCATCCAGAAATTTCTCACCTCTGATAAACCAAGTGTAATTTCGTCCATCGAGAGGCTTGCTTCCACTGCAGTTGAAATATAGAGTGTTGCCAACGTCGAAGTATACAGTTGTATCCTTCGGCTCTACGGTTACGACCGGAGTTTCTGTGGGACAAACAAGCGACGATACATTTTCATGGGATAGCTCGAAACATATAGAGGAAAAGTTAAAAAAAAAAAAACAATCATCATATTACCACAGGAATTTACAGTGACCCTACTAGCTAGCGTAAATACAAATACAAATCATTTCATTTCGGACTTTATATCCATAGTGTTAGTGGTACAAACTTAGGGCTATGGTTAGTATTATTACTATAATTAAGCTAACTTAAACTAAATCAAATTAAAGGCGCCTGGGCGCCGGTATTACAGGCGCGTGCAGCTGCACATAACGCTGCAACAGCGGCGAGTCCCAGCGGTGGGCAAGCATGCTCAGGATACTATTCGAGCTGCCACGACTTCTATTGAGGAGAGACGCACACCTTTTCCTCATGATGGCAAAAAAGCAGTCTGTGTGCGCCTCCGCGAACATTTTCGACGCACTGCAATACCGTGGCAGCCCGAACATCATACTGAACGCATCGTTGTATTGAACGCGTAGCGCGCTGTACCTACGCCCGCTGTGTAAAGTGAGTCCACAGACCGCACGTTTAGAAGGTTTGACAAAAATTTAAGGCTTTTAGGCTGCTGCGCGGCGCTGTAAAGGATTTGTATAGAGAATTGTAGATTTACGAAGTAACCGCCAGGGGCGCTCTTCTATTCTCCATGCACATCGTTTACGCTGACGCTAGCGAGTACGGTCTCGTTAACTCATGGTAAGGATACAGTTTATGACACTGAACAGAAAAAGGTACCATTATGTTATCCTGAGGACGCGTTAAAAGTATGGTATAGTAGGAATCATTTTTAAGGCCGAATTCACTTCGCTTTGTTCTAACAAAGAATAGGACCCAATGTGCATTATGAACTGCTACGGCTACAAACTCCTACTTTGAAAGGAAAGGTGCCATCAGTGTTGTTTGTGGCTGCAGTGGCATGTACACAATAACCACTGGCTCCCATTGTTTGCTAGAACAAAACAAAGTGAATTCGGTCTTAAAAAGGATTCATACTATAAGAAGATGCAAATTAATTTTGTCCGTATGTGACCCTGTGGGTCCTTTTACTAAACAATATCACATATACAGTTGCGAAAAAAAGTTGAGTGTAGCAAAGATTCCAAAATGAAGTTATTGTAGCAATAATCCCAAATTTAAAAAAACCAAATGCTCAATGTCGATCATTTAACACATTCCGCTTTCCTTCCTTCCTTCCTTCCTTCCTTCCAATAAATATGATTAATTCACGCCTCAAAATATGAAACTTTTCCTTATACTCCGTCCCTTTCGATCGATGATTTATCAAAGAGGAAAAGCTTTTGTCCACTTACCTAACGCTAAAATCTCTCTTTCAAACATAATTGGAATCCGCTCGCTCTCTGGCCCTTTCGAGAAGTTTTCATCCGGTTTTAATCTTTCCTTGGCACAGAAAAAGTTGGTGCCGTTGTCAGAATACATTAGGGTCTTTTTCAAAGTTAGTAAAATCCATTGCCCTTTTTCGTATGTAAGGTTTTCTAGCTGAGTCATTTTGAGCAATGTCGTTTCTGATCCTGTGATAAACATGAACAATATCTATTAATAATAGCGAAATATGATAGTGGTGATGAACTGATGAGTATGATGTAAAATTGGAAACAACATTTCTTTCATCATCATCATCATCATCTGCCTATTCTTGTCCACTGCTGGACATAGGCCTCTCCAACTGCACGCCATTGTACGCGATCCTCGGCTACTCTCATCCAGCTTTTGCCAGCCACCCTGCACAGATCATCGCTCCATCTAGTCTGAGGGCGTCCCACACTAAAATTCAAAATTCAAAATTCAAAAAATTCAAAATTATTTATTGTTTGAATGTGAGTGGTTATAAATGGTGGTAGGGTTAGTATTTGGTTACTACGCTTGCCGATTCGCGGTCTCCACTCAAGAACACGTTTACCCCACCGGTTATCGGTTCTTCGGCTAATATGGCCAGCCCACTGCCACTTCAAATTGCTAATACGGTGAGCTATGTCGGTAGCTTTGGTTCTCTGACGGATCACTTCGTTCCGAATTCGATCCTTTAAAGAAACTCCGAGCATTGCCCTTTCCATAGCTCTCTGAGCGACTTTAAATTTGTGGACTAGCCCAACCGTGAGTGTCCACGTCTCGGCACCGTATGTCATTACGGGTAGGACGCACTGGTTGAAAACTTTTGTCTTCAGACATTGTGGAATTGGCGATGTGAAGACCCGACGAAGTTTGCCATATGCTGCCCAGCCCAGCTGTATTCTTCTGTTAGCCTCTCTCTCGAAGTGGTTTTTACCCAACTGCAATATTTGCCCAAGGTAGACGTACTCTTTAACAACCTCGAGAAAGCTGCCCTGTACCGCAATTGGTTCCGGACTAACATGTTCATTGAACATAACCTTGGTTTTGTCCAAGTTCATCCGGAGGCCAATGCGTTTTGGAGGATGACAATGTCGTCTGCAAATCGCAAGTGTGAAAGGTACTCACCGTTTATGTTAATGCCTTGTCCTTTCCAGTCCAACGTCTTGAACATATCCTCCAATGCATTTGTGAACAATTTGGGGGATATAACATCCCCTTGTCTCACACCACGATGCATGGGGATAGGTTCAGACTGCCGGCTCTGTATTTGGACGGCCATGCTAGCGCCATTGTAAAGACCTTTCAACACTTGGATGTATCGCCAATCGACTTGGCATCGCTGCAGAGACTCCAAAACCGACCAGGTTTCGATGGAGTCAAAAGCCTTCTCGTAGTCCACGAACGCTAAGCACAGGGGCCGATTATACTCTTCCGTCTTCTGTATAATCTGCCTCACTGTATGAATGTGGTCTACGGTGCTGTATCCTGTTCCGGGGGCTGAAACTCGTCGAGTCTTCGTGCAAGACGGTTCGTGATAACTCTCGAAAACAGCTTGTAGACGTGACTTAGGAGCGAAATGGGTCGGTAGTTTTTCAAAAGAGTTTTATCACCCTTTTTGACAAACAGCACGACAATACTCCTACTCCACGCCTCCGGAGTTCTCCCATCAAAGAGGACAGTATTAAAGATGTTTTGGAGCTCCTTCATTACTGGTTTACCACCAGATTTCAGGAGCTCAGTCGTAATTTTACAAAATGATGGAGTGGCTGTTTATTTGAAAAATACCTTCACCGCAACCGTTACTGAACCCCCATTCCTCGATGGTAATTGTTTGGTTTGCACAACCTATGATACGGCTATTATTTGCATATATCGCTCTCCCTCTTACACGGACTTGAATAATTTTTACAATAGTCTAGATATTTTAATTAAAAATCACAAGTCTTACCATAACATTATCCTTGTGGGAGATATTAACATAGACATCAAAGCTAATAGCACTGATAGACATTCAAATGACTATCTGACAATGACTGCTGGTCTAGGTCTACTACCAGCTCATCTCATTCCAACTAGATTAGGAAATTGTTTGGACCACATACTTTTAAAAACCAAGTCTGCTGCAACTGTCATCGTTTTAGACACACATACTACTGACCATCTACAAATATGTCTATTTCTACAAAATCAAAAAAATGACATGAAAATTTCAAACATTTCCACTCGATACGATTTTCCTGCAATTAAAAACGAAATAGACCAAACCGATTTTAATTCTATCCTGGAAGCTGTAGATTCCAATTTGGCTGCCAGACAGCTAGTTAACGTGCTACGAATTGCGATCATGAAGCATATGTATACTAAACCTGTACCAAAATCTATGCAAGTAATTAAACCTTGGATGACGTCTGGTCTAGTTCGCTGTATACGAAATCGTGACCGTATGCATCAAAAAGTTAAAAAAGACCCTAACAATTCAATTCTAAAAATAACATATTCTCTCTATCGAAATTTCTGCAACGCACTTCTCAGAAAATTAAAACTATCTTATCAAAAAAATGAATTGGAAAAGGCAAAAAACAATCCCAAGGCCACCTGGAAAGCAATAAAGACAATAACCAATACAAACCGTGTTACACAGTCTCCCATTGAACTATTACAGCCGTCTGTCGACGTCCAAGCGTCCATTAACTTAGTTAATAATTATTTATAATGTAGGCAAAAATCTGGCTTCAAAAGTCCCTACCCCAAGCAGTTCTTATCTCCCTTTAACAGGCAATCCTCCTCCAATTACTCCAAGTAACTCTTTCAGCATCTTACCCACTGACCCAGCAGAAATCGATCGAATTATAACTGGCTTACGATCGGACTGCTCCACTGGCTGGGATAATATTCCTAGTAGGGTTCTTAAACAGTCTAAGGACGTTTTGGCAGCCCCAATTGCCCATGTCTGCAACTTGGCAATAAATACCGGATGCTTCCCTGATGTCTTTAAGAAGGCAGTTATACACCCTATCTTTAAAAGTGGAGATAGAGCCAGTGTCGCAAATTATAGGCCAATATCTATTCTCAGCTCTCTTTCAAAAATCCTAGAGAAATTACTTAACAATCGACTCACATCCTATATCAACAAATACGAAATCTTAGCTTCAAATCAGTTCGGTTTTAGAACAGGAATTTCCACCGAAGATGCCGTCTGTGCTTTTACCAACTGCCTTGTTAATAAATTAGATAGAAAACTCAATTGCTATGGTGTATTTTTAGACCTTTCGAAGGCCTTCGACACTGTCTCTATCCCCATTTTAATATCAAAGCTGGAAAATATGGGCATTCGTGGCTTAGCTCTGGAAATATTTACGGACTACCTTAAGAACCGCACACAATTTGTTAAGATTGATTCCCACTGTAGCACTGAAGAAACCATCCTTTTTGGAGTCCCTCAGGGAAGCATACTGGGCCCGACTCTTTTTCTTGTTTACATGAATGAGTTGTGTCAAATGGCCATACCTAATTGTGAGATATTCACATATGCAGACGACACAGCATTACTAGTGTACGACACTACATGGGAAAGAGCCAAGCTAAATGCAGAATGTGCGCTTCAAACTGTCAACGAGTGTCTCATGAGAAACAAGCTGACGTTGAACGTGGACAAGACCAAAGTAGTACGTTTCTCTCTACCAAATTCACCAAAAGTACAAACGAGTTCGATTCAGTCAGAGCCCACACGTGTCCCCCTCAGTCGATTAACTGTAAATGTACTACCCTTTTAGCTGTACCTAGCGTTAGATACTTAGGTGTGTACGTTGACCACAAGCTGGACTGGCGTACACACATCGAAGCTGTATGTACTCGCCTCCGCAGACTCATTTACATTTTTAAAGAGCTTAGGCACTCTGCCTCCCGTGACACTCTTACTTTGGTTTATCAAAGCCTATGCCAATCAGTTTTAGCCTACTGTATCCCTATTTGGGGTGGGACTTACAAAACCACATTAATACTGGCTGAGAGAGCGCAGAGGGCTATTTTAAAAGTGATGCTCTTCAAGAGACGTGACTATCCTACGAATCAGCTTTACTTAGAGTCAAAAGTGCTCTCAGTAAGGCAAATTTATTTGCTCCGTTTAATAATACGCCAACACTCAATAATTCCCTTTCAACATAGCAAGGCTCAGAAGCGAAAAGGTCAGCCGGTCAGTAAAACAATCACCTGCCGCACGGCACTTGCACGCCGACAGACTGCTGCACAAGGCTCGCGCCTCTACAATAAAATAAATTCGATAATCTCCATCTACTCCATGTCCAGATATGAAGCAAAAATAAAATTACAACAATGGCTACAAACTCAATCTTACCATGACACTGAAAAACTTTTGCTAACGCTATCTTGAATGTAAAGCAACTTAGACAGATTAACACGTAATTTAAAATTTCTACGCTCACATGTTTTTTCTTTTTTATCATATCGCTAACTCAGTTAAACTCAGTTTGACCACGTTACTAAACTCTAATTATGTTTGTTTTTTTTTCTCTTACACCTTTAATCCGTTTTACTTAATACCTATATGCTGTTACAAAGTCCAAAATGTTTGTTAAATTTTTCACTGTATCCGGACGAACTCAAGCCCCTAAGGCACAGGTTTATACCTAGTTTAGGGGACGAAGCTCGATCACCTTACTTTGTCTTTCTTGTACAAATCATAAGAATTTTGTAAGTCTTTTAATGTAACGCATTTATGTACAATAAATGTTTTATTATTAAAAAAAAAAAAAAAAAAAAAAAAAAAAAAATACCGTCCTCTCCAGGGGCTTTTCCATTTTTAAGCTGTTTTAGAGCTATCTAGATTTCGCCTAGGCTGATTTCTGGCAAGTCTTCAGTAAAGTGGCGCGTAAGTGTGGCTCTGGAATCCTCATTTCCGGGATCAGGTTGAGTTGCGTGTGAAGCGTATAACAGGCTGTAGAAGTTCTCAACTTCCGCGAGAATCCCTGGTCTTGAAACATTTCTTTATATTCACGTATACACTAACCGATTACAACGAGATGAAATGGTATTTACAACCTCAAACTTTACAAGTTCTTAGCTTAGGCTCTAATATTTTTCTGTAAACTAATTGAAATGTACGATATATTTTGTTTTCCTTATAGAATAATTTAGCACGCAATGTAATTCGTATTTGTTCTCTCTTACCCGCAGTGTACGCAATACATTGCTCCGCGAAAAAATATCAAAAATTTATTACGACCTGGTACAGAACTTTTCACCTATGAAGAGTTCTGTGACACCTGTCATCTCAGTACATTTTATAATCTATAATCGGAAAATATGTACTGTACTGAGATGATAGGTGTCACAGAACGCTTCATATGTGAATAATTCAATAGTTAACACTAAATTAACAATTTGTTTGAATATCGGTTTATACCACTAAAATCTACGTCTGGCCTGGTTAAAGTTTGTGGCTATATCAACAATACACGCTGTATATAGGACAGAAGTCGTTTATTGTTTGTAAACTATTATCTTCGGTTCTAAGTACAGGATTTAATGAAACGTATACATACACTTCGGTCATTCTATATTGGTATTCTGCCTTTTCGCCGAACTATTTTTCGTCGAAAATGTTTCATTTCGCTGAATTTTCACTTCGCAGAATTTTTATTCCTCTGTAGTCGTACATTTTTCATAATTGTTGCAAATATCATTCTATACATCAGGTTAGGTTAGGTATGCTTTGTAACAATCCTAAATAGTTTACAGTTTCAGTGAAAAATGCTTTCTGCGAAAAAATACTTCGATGAAAAACGAAAATTTCTGCGAAAAGGCAAAGAACCTTCTATATTATTTACCTTTTATCTGGTACCATGACAATAGTTCTCTTTTTTGTAAAAACGCGTAGCATTTTAATTCAATATGTGAGTTATTATTATCTATGAACTTTTCTGGTCTTACTAGTGGCTTGTCTGAAACAACGATAGTATTAGAGCGGAGGTATAAGATACGTATATTTTATAATATATTTATCTACAGCTATATTGTTGCATTACTATAACTCGTACAAAAGAAGACACTAATAGCTGTACATTTTTAAACTAATATATAAACCTTAGTACAACGTGTTAAGGGCTATGGGTGTTAGTTAACTGTGTCTTTGTTTATACTAGTTCAGATACTATAGGTAAGTAATTACCTTCATTACTTGGCAGTGATGTTATTTCATAACCTTACGACATACGATGATGTTATGGAGACCTCGCTGCCGCCATCTGCTAAAACTACACTCGCCTTTTAAGACCTCTCATTAGTAACAGTTGCATAAACTACTATTATTGTTTAAATTGTACACTTTGATGATTGAAATGTGGTCATAACGTGCGTTATAACGGGCTTCGAAGCGTACGTTTCGGGAGAAACAACTCGAGAGAACTGTACAGGAATTTAAGTGGTATACCTACTTTTCTATTTCATTGCATATGTTTGAGAGAAGCATAAGTAGTTACATGCCTACCCGTGAGAAGGTCTTGCCGCCCGGCTCGCACTATCCGGTCTATACCTATAACCTTATACTCACCCGGCAAGCCCCTCATTCCCGGCGTCTGCAGTAATGTACTATTATTCCTCGCAAGGTATTATCGGCAGGGTTACTAATGAAAATTAAATGTCACCTGTTATGTTTCCTTTGCCTTGGTGAATCAGTCGGATCATATTTGACCTCGCTAGCTCTCCATATCTCAATAATGGTGGTATTCGTGTTTCGCGCGAAAAATTAAAATGATAATCTTGAGCACAAAACAGCTGGCTCTGGTGATCGTCCATATTCAAATCCAAGGTCAGAGTATATGTGTTAGATGATGCGTCATATCTTTGATATTGAGGTATTGTGTATGTAATGTCTTTTCCTGGACCTAAAATACAGAAAACATTCAGTCTGTGAGCTCTCAGAATAGGTTTCGGGTGTGGGTGAATTGGGTGAAAACCGTGAGGTTCTAAGGGATAAGAGCGAGCGATACAGGTATAAATCTCGAATCTCATTCTATGAGCTCACGCACTGTAGTAAGGATTTTTGACGTGATAACGTCTTATAAATCGATGAACGTCGGATGCACGCACGAAAAAGCGTAACTCATTGTCACGTTCCGCCTGAGCCGAGCGTGCAAGCGAGAGCGCGGAACAAGCGAGAGCGCGGATCAAGCGAGAGCGCGGATCAAGCGAGAGCGCGCATCAAGCGATAAAGAGACACGATCGGTCTTAGCGTTCGGCTTGTCACGCAACTATCTCTGTTCCACTCCATCGGCCGGCATACGTTATCACGTAAAATTAACGTCCGTAAACCGACTTTACAGACATTTTTTTTTATTAAAGCAGTAACTTCTGCTAACGTAACCCAAACGTTCTGTTTTTCAATTTAACGCTTCATTATTAACATTTAATTCACAAGGGCCGTGTTCACATGAACGTCAATTAGGTAGTGATTGGCTTAGCCGATTAGTTTAGTTCGTGTGAACATTAACCTAAATTACAGATGAGAGGAACTTCCTAACGATGCGCACCAGGAGTACTGCCATCTAAATCCAACCCTTGATCCAGCGATTTAGCGAGAATCCCTAGAGTCCCTTCGAGATTTGTTGCTTTAAGATCGTTCGTCGAAACGACTAGCCGGACGATCGTCAAGTCAACATCCCACATGGCGGTCACCTCATGAGTCAAGTCAAGGTAATTGCTGAGTTTGTCCTTCTCGGCCTTCACGAGGTTCTCGTCATGCAGAATGGTGATATCACGAGCACTAATACCGGCAGCGGGGCAGGGCCCAGGCTATCGGTGGTTAGGGCTACAGAGAGTAGAACCTCCTGACGATGCGCACCGTGTTCAGTAACGCCTTCTGAATCTGACCCTTGATCCAGCCTTCTAGCGAGAGTCTCTTAAGATGTTTGTCGAGACTATAAGACCGTTCGACGAATTATTATTACATTTGTTTCTCGTTATTGAGTCTCGGGCTCATACGTCCCAGTCTTTTGGAAGGCTTGCCTGGGGATATGAATCGAACACGTAGAGGGCCCTTGGAGAATTTTGCTGTGGCTGTAGCCCTGTTGGGACCCGTTCCTGATCACATCAATAAGATGATACATCCATGAACAGGTCCCAGCAGGTGATTGAACTATTGCATTGGTATGAAAAAGAAAAACAGGGCTATTAAGATGGACTATTTGGACCATTTTTGCTAAACTTGGGACTTTTTTTTTGAGAATTTTAACGAGCTCTTTCGATCTAATTAGGAGAAAAAAACTGTCCCAAAATATTCATACATTTTTTGTTTATTCCATTCCGTTACCGCTGTAGTAGGTTATAATATGGAAATGGTAACGGCATGGAACGAAAAAACATTGGGATAGCTTTTTTTCTCCTAATTAGATCGACAGAACTCGTGATTCTGAGTACCTAGCAAATACCCAAAATAACGAAAATAAAAAAAAAAGTGGGGTGTACAACTTTAGAAAAAATTACCCATTTATTTGGGCTATTGCAAAAGAAAATTGTTATGTTATTATTACTATTATTGTTTTACCTTGCAAATACCAGGTGTATGTTCGGAAATCGATAGGTTTACTTCCACTGCAGGTAAAATTCAGCTTGGTATATTCATCGAATAGTATAACATCGTCGCTTTTGGGTTCTATGGTAATATATCTCTCTGTGGATCAATAAAAGATGAATTAGTATCGACAGCCTGATTCTAGAATCGGTGTTTTAACGGGATCCCCTTCTTTTAAGTATTGTAATGATCATTTACTGAAACCATTCATAGATGGCGCCAATTGTATACTAAAGCGACGTAAGCGGGTTGCACTTGCGCCTATTTAAAAGTGACTGAGGGTGGCGGAGAAAATCATAAACGGTCAAGAATAAAGATAATAACCTAAATTAAAATTTTAAAACACCCCGACACAAGTAGCTGGCTGTTTTAATGAGTGATATAGAAAATGCTACTAAAACTGAACAAAAAAAATTGGAATTCTTAGCTTCAATATTGGCTGAGAGCCGGTCTCTTGTTCCATTAAAAGCTGAATATTTTAGAGACTAAAGCTCCGATTTGCATCAAACAAAACTAAAAACTACAAACCAGACTTTCGATTTAAACAAACCGCACTAAAATACATGTGCCACATCTCTTCTTGTTCGTGGGCTTCATTGCTGAAGGTCGTGTCCGACCTGAAACGCTTTGACGGCATCGTTGACGAGTTGCTTCCATCCTACTCTATCCTCGGCTTTTCTCAGGGCAGTGGTAATAGTAAGTCCAGTTATAGCTTTTATCTGGTCGGACCAGCGGGTAGGTGATCGCCCACGTGGTCTTTTGCCGTCTACTTTTCCTACTACCACCAGTTTGTCGAAATTATCTGTCTGCGGGCGATATGACCAAAGTAGCTTAGGACTCGTTGGTAACATATGGTGGAGAGTCTGGTTTTAACCTTCAGTTGGCCGAGAATGGACTTGTTGGTGCGTCTGGCTGTCCACGGTATGCGTAACATTCTCCGCCAACACCACATCTCAAAAGCGTCTATTTTCTTTCAGTCTACAGCGCGAATGGACCAGGATTCGGAGCCGTACAGGAATATTGAGAATACCAGCGTTCTCACGAGTCTCATTTTGGTTAAGTTGGAGATATTTCTATTCTGCCAGATCCTCGACATCTTGCTCATAGCGGCTTTGCCCATCTGCGTGCGTTTCCGTATTTCCTTTTCACATCCTCCCTGATTACTGATAGTCGATCCTAGGTACACAGACTTGGACACAAATTCCAGGTCTACCAGTTCCCCCGTGCGTGTGATATGTCCAGCTCGGTCAATAACCATCACTTTGGTTTTTGCCTTGTTGACCGACAATCCCACTATCTTGCTTTCTCGCTCTATCCTGCTAAACAGCTCTGCGAGTTCCCGCTCGAAAGATGCAAACAAAGTGGTGTCGTCTGCAAAACGGAGGTTATTGATTTTATTTCGACCTATCGAGATGCCTCCCTCCCACCCTTCGAAGGCTTTCCTCATTATAAACTCGCCATAGATGTTGAAGAGAAGGGGAGATAGAATGCAACCCTGGCGTACTCCTTTCTCAGGTTTAAAAGGTTTGGCCACCACATCATTTACCCTGACCCTAGACTCTCCATCGTCGTACAGGTTAGCAATTAGTTTGACTAAGTGCACCGGTACTCCCATTTCCTGAAGGATTGTCCATAAGGCTTCCCATCGCCACATACAGACACACAAATACACAGACTCTACTTTTTTGCGTCGGGGGTTAAATATCATTCATTGAAAGCTTAATTTCATCGAATTTTCATTTCTTAGTTTTTTTTTTGTTGCTGATTCGATTAGCCCTTAGGCTGTTATCATGTCGCTGTGGTGTGGCGGTAGGCTAGCCGCAGCATCAACCTCGGCACCACGTGTGTGAAGCTGTCGCGCGCGGGCGCTCGGAACAGCGGATGAGTACCTAGCTGAAGCAACTGGGGTCTTGTCCTGTAAGTTTGTAAATTTTAATCTAGCTGGGCTTTGCATTTTGTGGGAGGCAAAGTGTGTGTTATCGCGGTGGGCGCCCCCGCCGGCGGAGGCACCGTCTCTGTATTGTGTGCCTGTCATGTCACTGTCTCTCTCGTCCCTCTCAAGGTAGTAGTCCGCGTCGTGATCGACAGTAGGGTCGCCCTCTGATTCTGTGTCTGAGATGACGTCATCGGGGTACCATCATTTTGATGGTAGCCGTAATGACGTCATCTGGGTCTGTCAGTATATGTCTTAGTCTGCGGACTAGAAGTTGCCTAGCTAGTCGCAGATCTGTCCAGTCTGTTTCTGTTTGGGCAATGTCGCGTAAACGTCCCGTCATTACGTCTGCATTTAGGGGAGGGTCAGGATCCCTTATGGGGACCTGAAAATCCGCTTCTATTGACGGGGGAGGGGGCTGGTAAGCAGCCGCCTTCTTTACTAAATATTTTTTTCCCCTGAAGTCATACATTTTACGTTAGGTTAGTTACACCCATTCCAGACCTTCCGATCCGATCCGATTTATCGGAAGAAATCGGATAATGAGTAGTGTATTAGATCCTAACAATTGCACTACACATTATCCGATTTCTTCCGATAAATCGGATCGGATGGGAAGGTCTGGAACGGGTTTAACATTGGTGTCAGTCCATGAAGTGAAACATTCTATGAAACGTTTCTATAATGGGTAATCCAGGTTCAAACTCCCACACAAAGTTCGATTCACTGGTAGTGATGTTTAACCAGCCCTAAAAAAATTGTTAAATTAGTTTCTAGACCTAGAAATTTTCCTGGCACAAACGACGTGTGGCTAGTGTTTGACATAATAATAACAATGACGACGCGGTTGGCGCAGTTTGTAGAGACCTGCCTACTGAGCCGGCAGTCCTGGGTTCGACTCCCGGTCAGGGCAAATATTTGTGTACCTAATGAACTCGTATATTTGTGCTTGGGTCATGGTTGTTCTATGTATTTAAGTATATATTTATCAATATAATTATGTATATCGTCGTCTAGTACCTACCTAACACAAGCCTTCTTGAGCTTAATTTACTACTAGATCGATTTGTGTGAGGTTGTTTGATCCTGTGATCGATAAGAGTTACTTCACACTCAATTCACTGTCACTTCCCATTCATTGCGGACGCCTCATACCTATTTTTACTCATCACGCAGTGCCGCCTTCCAAGCGACGACGCGAATTCGCGTCCGCGGCATTACGTTGTTAAGGACGCGAATTCGCGTCCACGGCATTACGTTGTCAAGGACGCAATTTCGCGTTTTCGGCATTACGATTACACATACATGGGACGCGAATTCGCGTCTTCGGCATCCGATAAGAATTATGAAAATTACAAATGCACGGAATCCAAAAACCAGCAACAGTATAATATTATCCTTCATAAATAAAGTAACATTTTGGTATCAGCATTTAAGTACACTTGTTTTCTAGCAGAAAAAAAAAACAAATAACTCGAGGACGCATAATCGCGTCCTCGGCATTACGATTGCACATACATGGGACGCGAATTCGCGTCCTCGGCAATGAATGGGTTAAGCCAAGCAAATACTTACAAGTCTGCAGTTTAAAAATATGTCGCCCTGAAAAACGTCTCGAAAAGACAAAATCAAATCATGTATTTTAAATTTACCGGAAATTCCGTAGTTCAACTTTATATATCTCCAAATGCGAAGTAAACATACCACTTATAACTTACAACATATCGATAAACTAACAATAAGTAGTATAAGTACCTATCAGAAGGAAGTCACTAGCGTTGCATCGTTCCTGCCGGGAAAATCTCTACGCCTGTTAATTATCCTCCAGTACCTACTTACCCAAAGGCGGAATATTTTTTTGAAACTTGATCAAAATCTTGTCGCTCTCTTGTACTATTCCGTCCAAGATATTTTCCTTTGCACAGAGTATTTCAGTTCCATTGTCTGATAGCTGTAGAGTTTTATACAGCTCAACCGTTCTCCATGTACTAACGATATTGTAATCTTGTTGAATCATGTTTAATAATATTCTTTCAGCTCCTTAAAATGTAAGGTATATTTAAAAACTGATCAGAGTATGAACACAGGTATAAAATAGTATTTTATGCAACCGTTGTATAAGAGGGGGCAAAAAACGCGAGTGGCATGGGTTACGATGTGAGCGCAGCGAACATCGTAAGAAAGATGCCACGAGCGTTTTTTGACCTACTTATACAACGTTGCATACAATAGTTTTTCTACGACTCGACATTTCATAAATAAAATGAAAATAAACAACAAAGAAAATAATTACATGCTTCCGCTCGAAATCAACAAAATTAAAAAAAAAAATAGTCTGACAAACTTTTTTTTTATTGACGTCCATCTGTCAAAAAAATATGGACTTATACATAAAGGTATACGGTCACTATACTAAACATCTGTCAAAAAATATGAACTTATACATAAAGGTATTCGTTCACTATACTACACACCCATGCACTGAAGATAAAACTTTTTTTTTAAGTTGTCAGCAATGCCTTAGTACAATAATTTTTTTTTAAATTGCATATTTTGTGAATGCAGCTGTTTATCATGCAATCTGTGGTATTAAGTGATGCTTTTTTGGCGACATTATAACATCGTTTCGCAGTGTTTTTTTGGGCAGTAGAGTATAGACTTTTACAGACTTTCATAATTTATGTCCTTATATTAGAGTTGGTAACTATATAAATGACAGAAAAAAGTATCGGAGTAGAAAAAACTAATTTTATGAATGTACATACAGGAAAATATAAGACTCCATTTGTTTGACACTTTGACATGTTAATTAAGTATAAATTCAAATAATATTGTCCGGATATCTCTTAGTGTATTTTTTTTTATCTTGTAATCTATCTGTTTGACATATTAGTTATAAATTTAAATTCTAATTATGTAATGTGTGTGTACACCTGAAAAGGTAAGATTTGGCTGATCCAACGCTTGCACCAGTAACCGTAAAATGTAAAAATGTTAACCTAAATCTGTCACACAATAAATATTCATTTCATTTCATTTCAGAATAGCGAAAGTCTCGTAAATTCAAATTGCTTAGATCAGGAGTCGTCAAATATTAAAACGAGGTTAACATTGGTCGATGGGAAATACGACCCCATAAATTTGGAATGCCTTGAAAGTGTGTAAATTTAGGTTTCTGCGGCATAAACGGCCATATATTTTTAGGGATCCGTATCCAAAAGGTAAAAACGGGACCCTTTTACTAAGCATCCGCTGCCCGTCTGTCTGTCTGTACGTCTGTCACCAGGCTGTATCTAATGACCCGTGATAGCTAGACAGTTGAAATTTTCACAGATGATATATTTCCGTTTCCACTTTAACAACAAATACTAAAATCAAAATAAAACAAATATTTAACGGGGGCTCCCACACAACAAACGTGATCGGTTGCGTTGACTTTGCACCTCATCTGTATCCGGTGCTATACCAGGCACAAACTTAACCCGGCCAGTTAAGATGGGATGACTGTTTGTACGGAACCCTCTGTACGCGAGTACAAATCGCACTTGGACGGTTTCTTATACCTTTTATCTGATACCAGCTGAGTAATTCGTATCCTGTGTATAAATTCTCCCCACAACTAAAGTGAATGAATCGCTCGTTATCTTCTATGTATGATGTCGGCTTCACCCGTTGAGCGAGAGTCGAGCCCCATATTTGTGCTGAAAATAGTATTAAAGAATGAATAAGATTTATGTAGGTATCACTACACAGTATAAAACAAAGTCGCTTCCTGCTGTATGTCTGTCCCTATGTATGCTTGAATCATTAAAACTACGCAACGGATTTTGATGCGGTTTTTTATAATAGATAGAATTATTCAAGAGGAAGGTTTATGTGTATAATATATGCATAATTTTTTTTTTTTCTTTTTTTTTTTTTAATAATAAAATCTTTATTGTACATTAGGTGTGTTACATAGCTGAATACATTATTCGATTAGTACAAACAAGTCGGGATAATGTGGTCGAAGCTTTCATCCCCTAAACTAGGTGTGAACCTGTGCCTTAGGGGCTTGAGTTCGTCACAGTTCTGTGTCTAAACTAACATGATTTGGACAATGTAACAGCAGAAAAACATAACTAAATTCCACATAACAAAGATGTGTCTATGGTAATTAAAAATTAATAAGTAAGAACAATTTATCAGCATTGCACCCGTGCGACGCCGGGGCGGGTTGTTAGTCCATTTATAAAAACACAAGTAGCGTCCCGCGGCGTTATTCCTCAGCTCAACAACTATAATCAGGAGAACAATACATTTTTTCGGATTCAATGTGTCAGCTTCGTACCGTAAAGCCAACGTAAAATTGGTCCAGCCGTTTGACCGTGAAGAGGTAACAAACATACAAATACAAACTCAAACACACTCACAAACTTTCGCCTTTACAATATACCTACATACGTATTGTAATTTACATATATGACGATACAGTAAAAAAAACAATCGGTCACATTACTTAGACTAACAATAGAGATCATATTTCACAATAATAGGCAATATAACAAACAAATTAGTAGAAATTAATATAGAGATAGACAGAGCATGGTACACCCAAAAAAAAAATATGAATTTATTTTTCTGAATGTAAAGAAACAAAAAAATATAAAATCCGAAATTTACGACAGCTATGCCTGCATAGAATTATAGCTTTCGACCTACTTATCCGCGAAAAAAAAAATAACCTGTCAATAATGCCAAGCCGTCATTCGTTTTTTTTTTAATTAGTCACAAGACTAATTTTTAAATTTTTTGATTTTGATTTTGATTTTTGAAGACTAAATTATTAACCTATACATTGTGTCATAGTTTTGGAGTTACCACATTTTAATAAAATAATTAGTAATCTTAGGAAAAATATAAAAACGTGATTACTTACCTACTCTTTATAAGCGGAATAAAGAAAAGTAATAAAAACCGGCCAAGTGCGAGTCGGACTCACGCACCGAGGGTTCCGTACAAACACTTTCCATCCCTAAGTGGTTAAGTTATGTTTGCACCTGGTATGTATAGCGCCCCATATAAATTAGGTGCAAAGTTAGGTATTAAAAAAAAACTACTTACTAGATCTCGTTCAAAATAATTTTCGTTGGTAGTTTTTATAGTAATGTACATCATATGTTTTTTTTAGATTTTTCATTTTCTTATTTTAGAAGTTAGAGGGGGGGGGGGACCAACTTTTTTCCACTTTGGAAGCGTCTGTCACGCAAACTATCCGGTTTAGAAAAAAAATATTTTAGAAACCTCGATATCATTTTTGAAGACCTATCTATAGATATCCCACACGTATGTGTTTGATGAAAAAAAAAATTTCGAGTTTCAGTTCTGAGTATGGGGAGCCCCCAATATTTATTATTATATTTTTATTTTTGCATCAAAATCTTAATGCGGTTCACAGAATACATCTACCTACCAAGTTTCAACAGTATAGCTCTTATAGTTTCGGAAAAAAATGGCTGTGACATACGGACGGACAGACAGACGGACAGACGGACAGACGGACAGACAGACATGACGAATCTATAAGGGTTCCGTTTTTTGCCATTTGGCTACGAAACCCTAAAAATGTAGTCTTAAAAATATGAAATCTTGTCAATGATATTGGAACAGTTGAGCATCTAGCCTCGCCTCACAGCAACACACATCTTGTAGTCCCTAAAAGTAGCGTTAACCTTTACTAATTTTTAGTTTTAGTTTTGTTTCGTTAGTTACAATTGTATTATTATAACAATTTCCTATCGTTGAAGTCGGATATTTTATGTATAATAGTAGTTTATGTGACGGTACATAATGAAGGGTATTAAACACGAGTGTGGGTTTATGAAACGCGCCGAAGGCAAGTTTCATAATAACATCACACGAGTGTTTTAATGCCTAATTATATACAGTTACATACACTACTTTATCTAGCCACATATCATAGGCCTCCGTGATGCATTCAGAAGTCGCACATTACGACCAATATTACCCGGTAATGGCAATAATGAAGTTCTCTGGCAGCTGTCATAGTTTTTTAAATTCAGAGACAAACTAGAGTTGGCCCCAACTATCATATCGTTCGATATCTTACTTACGTGCGACATTTGTCAAAATTGATGCAAATTGACAATTCATTTCGAACTAAACGTCATCTCGACTGATATTAGAATAGAGGTCAAATGAAATTTCTTTGTTTTTCAAAGATGTTCGAAATTTGAATAAATAATAAAATCGAAATCGATGTTATTATTTGGCAATAATAACATTTTCACAGATAAGAAATTTGTTCTAATAAAACAGTCTATTTGTATGGTGCTCATAATGTGCGGTTCTTGAACGCATCATGGAGGGTTTATGATATTTGGATAGATAAAAGTGATTTAAGTAAGTATTAACCTGTGTGTGACAGAAAATGGCTTATACAATTTAGGTACTTACTTTCAGGAAAACACAACAATAACGCAATTATTGGTAAGAACTTTAAATTGATATATTTTACCATATTCATTTAATCACATGTAATCACATGTAACTTTATTAGCCACATGTTTTGTTCAACAAAATCGTTGTTTCTGTACAACTAACACGTTCGAATGTTTATTAGAGCATGATTCATTTTTGGTTCCGTGCAATGTTCCGGCTTACGAAATGCTATACGGGGTGGAAAAAAGTCAAGGCAACGTAAAAACGATATGACGAATTTCAGTACCTATTTTCATTTATTTGGGCAATATAAAACGAGTTAGGACATAGAAAATTACCATAACTTACTAAGAATATTTTTTTAGTAAGGTACACTACCGTCAGGCTAAAGTGGGACTGGGCCGGCCACGTTTGCCGCATGCACCCGGAAAGGTGGGCTAGCTTGGCCACTGAGAGTGAAATCAAGGGGGCCTTTGTCCAGCAGTGGGACACTCAAACAGGCTAATGAAAAAAAAGTAAAGTGAAGTAAGACTAACACCGGGAGAAGACTGACACAGTCCACTAACTAACTGTAAGTCTTACCCCATTATACAATAAACTATGTTAGTCTTTACCCTACCTTACTTTATTCTCGACATAGCTTAGAGACTTATCAAAATTTCTGAGTGCGATTACAAAATTTGAAAAAAATCCGTAGATAAGAACGGAATCTTTCGTGGGGTTTAAATAACAAAAATAATATTCAAAGTCAATCCAACCGTAATCGATAAACGACAGACGAAACAAAATAAAGAAATACGCCTCCACTTCGGGACCTCACCTTTTCGAAGTCGGTCCAAAATAATTAAAATCAGCACATAGTTGCACCTGAACGTCATGAACTAAAGATGGAAATAAATGTATTATTTGAGTGGGTAATACAATAATAGTAGTAATTAAAGGTATTATTTATGCTGGTGTTGCATTATTTTTTTACAGCCTGTATATTCTTATGCGCTATACTAGAAATAAATACAAACGCAATATCAGTCACCATTGGTTTTCCTTCCTGTACTCTTTCATATAGGTACCTACTTAATTATTGTTAAAAAAAATTGTCCTTTTATTTGTACGAGTATCTATCCCTGGAAATTTTAATGCGACAGTCCAGGGAATTCCTGGGGAAAATCAAAATTCCGTCGATACTGCAAATCCTGTTTATATCAATAGTTCAGTATTCTACAACTAATTGGTCTATGAAACATCTAATGAAAGGTGACCTACCACTGACAGTTGTGCTAGAGGTGCTCCCATCCAGGAACTAGTTCGCGACTCCTGTCGCGCGACTGCTTCGCCCGTCACTCTCTCACAGTACAGCGAAGAAAGAGACAGGTAATATTCGAAGCGAAGAAAACTGGTAATCACTCTTCTTTCTCCGTGCCTCTTCCCAGTTCATTTGGGGTCGGCCCTCTGAATATGTTTACGCCATTTGGCTCTGCCATTTATGTCAACTGTAATTAAATTTGATATTTTTTCTAGGTTTCTCCACCAAGCAGCTTTCGGGCGTCCTCGGGGTTGTTTTCCTATGTCAATGTTTAGGGCGATTTTTACCGGGTGGTCTTGTTCACGACGCATCACGTGCCCATACCACCGCAGCTGGCTCTACTGAAGACTGGTAATCACTACAAACATAGTATAAAACAAAGTCGCTTCCTGTCTGTCCCGAAGTATGCTTAGATCTTTAAAACTACGCATCGGATTATGATGCGGGTTTTCCCTAGTTAAGAACTAGGATTTTTTTCTTGGTCTGTAACCAGGTTACGAATGAAGAATTCGATTTTGATGGTTTTATTTGGGTGGTTGAGTTATGCAGGCAGGCAGGTTTTTAGGGTTCCGTAGTCAACTAGGAACCCTTATAGTTTCGCCATGTCCGTCTGTCCGTCTGTCCGTCCGCGGCTTAGCTCCGTGATCATTAGTACTAGAAAGCTGAAATTTGGTATAAGTATGTGTATGTATAACGTAGACAGAACGGTAAAATAAAAATTTAAAATTTTTATGTTTTTCGGGTACCTCTCGAACACCTAAAGTGGGGGTGATTTTTTTTCTTTTCAACACTGGTGTGTGGGGTGTCGTTGAATAGGTCTTGTAAAAATAATGGGGGTCTTGTAACATTATTTTTTGATAAGGCAGCAGTTTTGTAAATATTCGCTCCAAAAACAAAAAAAATAGTGTCCCCCCCCCTCGAACTTTTCAACCACGGGTCAAAAAAAAATTCGGAATAATTCATGTAAATGAGGCCTTATAAGTACTTTCAATGAAAACTATATTGAACAAAATCGGTCGAGCCGTTTTTGAGTTATAGCCAAATTTCATATTTTTTCTTTAAAAGGACGTAAGTTGACTTCCAGAAGGTAATAAGTGATTACAGTTTCTAGGGCGTTTACGACCTTATAATAGAGCTTAAAATCTTTCTTCACTTAAACCTCGGGCTTAAAACAGCAGTTTATTGTGAAGGATGAGCAACTACGGAACCCTACACTGAGCGTGGCCCGACATGCTCTTGGCCGGTTTTTAATAGATAGAGTGATTCAAGAGGAAGGTTTATGTATATAATACATGCTTAATTTATCAGCATTACACCCGTGCGAAGCCGGGGCGGGTCGCTAGTATTATAATATGCCACAAAGAGTCGCGCATCACAGTAGTGCATAGACAAGGAAGTCGCCTCAAGGTCGCTCTTTTTCTTGCATGATTATTTTTTATCTTCCATTGTCTATATGTGAGTGAGTCATCGAACGTAGCATATGAAGATATGCCTGATTTCCATTTTTTAGGGTTCCGTACCCAAAGGGTAGAAACGGGACCCTATTACTGAGACTTCGCTGTCCGTCCGTCCGTCTGTCACCAGGCTGTATCTCAAGAACGGTGATAGCTAGACAGTTGAAATTTTCACAGATGATGTATTTCTATTGCCGCTATAACAACAAATACTAAAAATAAAATAAAATAAATATTTAAGGGGGGCTCCCATACAACAAACTTGTTATAGATTATATATACATATGTATAGGTACGGAACCCTTCATATGCGAGTCGGACTCGCACTTGCCCAATTTTTTTACGTTGAATTGAATTGACAACATTTCATGTTTCTAACAGGTGGATATTGATATAGAGATCTAGACTAGATAGCTTCGCATCGTGAACACCCTAAAAAATATTTGTTTTTATTTTTCTGTATGTAAAGAAATTCAAGAAAATCAAAGAAAATACATAAAATAACCGTAATTTACGACAACTATGCCTGCATAGAGTTGTAGTCTTCGACCTATCCGCAAAAAAAAATAAGCTGTCAATAATGTTTAGCTCAACGCCATTCAAAAGTTTTTTCCCCCTATGACATAAAATAAAAAGTGCGAGTCGGACTCGCGCACCGAGGGTTTCGTGTGGTTTCGTACACTATCTTCACTGGCCCCGCAATTCCAGAACACATCCCTCGACATCTCAAAGAGTATTGGGATCCTTGGGGTTGACATCACCAGTGACGTTCAGTTCCGAAGTCATTTAGAGGATAAGGCAAAGCTGGCATCTAAAAGGCTTGGTGTACTGCACAGAGCGAAGCGGTACTTCACTCCTGGGCAAAGGTTACTGCTGTACAAAGCGCAAGTCCGACCCCACATGGAGTACTGTAGTCACCTCTGGGCAGGAGCCCCCGCATACCAGCTTAGCCCTTTTAATACGGTGAATAGAGACTAAAGTACTATGTGTGACCTTACCAACGGTCCGGTAGTTTTGAATTTTTGATATGTTGTCTAGGATGGTTAGTCAGTGTTTAAAATGCAAAATGCACAATTCCCCCCCCTCCGCGCCCGCCGCCATATTGAAAAAACCTGCACTTTCTTCATACTTTTGCTCATATCTTCCTTTAGGAGCATTTTAGCTAGAAAAAAGCTACGACAATGTTATAGAGAGTTAAATTTACTACATTTTCCATTTTATATTTTTTTTCTAGGACAAATAGTTACGGAGATATCCACATTTAAAAAAACGTAAAAAATCGCAATTTCCTACTGAAAAACAAACTTCTGGATTATATCTTCGTTTAGGAGCATTTTAGCTACAACAAAGCTTGGGCAATGTTGTAGAGAATTAAATTTACTATAATTTACACCTCAAATTTTGTTTCAAGGACGGTTAGTTACGGAGATACGCACATTTAAAACACAGGAAAAGTCGAATTTTCCGAAAATTTCTCAAAATTCTTGGTTTAGAACGCTGTCATTCAGTTACGGACTAGTCTAGGACAAATTAAAACATGTAGGAAATATAATTGCTTATAAAACTCATGTCCATTTTTACATACATTTTAGGAAAATGTGACTTTATTTTTTACATATCTCCGTAATTATCTGTCCTTGAAACAAAATTTGAAAAGTAAATTATAGTAAATTTAATTTTCTACAAAATTGCCCAAGCACTGTTCTAGCTAAAATGCTCCTAAACGAAGATATAATCCAGAAGTTTGTTTTTGAATTGGAAATTGCAATTTCTTACGTTTTTTCAAATGTGCATATCTCCGTAACTATCTATCTTAGAAACAAAATATAAAATGGAAAATGTAGTAAATTTAACTCTCTATAACACTGTCGAAGCTTTCTTCTAGCTAAAATGCTCCTAAAGGAAGATATGAGCAAAAATATGAAGAGAGGGCCGGTTTTTTCAATATGGCGGCGGGCGCGGAGGGGGGGGAATTGTGCATTTTGCATTTTAAACACTGACTAACCATCCTAGACAACATATCAAAAATTCAAAACAACCGGACCGTTTGTAAGGTCAAAATCCTTTATTCACTGAATTATTTTGACTCGGTACAAAGACGTGCTGTGCGAATTGTTGACAATCCTAAACTGACAGACGGAATCGAGCCTTTAAGTCTGTGGAGAGGAGAGACTTTGCCTCCTTGTGTGTGTTCTACCGTCTTATAATGGGATGTGTTCTGAGGAATTGTTTGACATGATGCCCACGGCTGCCTTCTACCACCGCACTGCTCGCCATCGGCAGGGTGTTCATCCTCACATGCTAGAGCCTAAAGCCTGGTATGGATGGTGCCGCATACAAATGAGGTGCAAAGTTAACACAACCGATCATGTTTTTTTGTATGGGAGCCTCACTTAAATATTTATTTTATTCTGTTTTTAGTATTTTTTTTGTTATACCGACAACAGAAATACATCATCCTGATGAGAGAGGGTGGGACAGCGGAGTCTTAGTAATAGCTTCCCATTTATTTTCAAGCTTTTATTTACTTTCATCTGTCCCGTTGTCTGTAAGGGAATCTTGCAAGTTAAAGGGTATAACCGTTATTGTATTAAGCGGTTTACACTCACGTGAAATTGTCAGGAATGGCCCGACATGTTTCGAACTCGTATGGAGCCCTTCATCAGGGACGGCTGCCCGTGCACGTACACCGCCGCGGCAAACTCGTCACTGCTGATACTTTGACCGACGTTCCGCTCTGAGCGCGCGCGCCGATGGCACGGGGGCGCGGGGTGCTTGCAAGCCCGCTACTTGTTCGTCCAGCACTCCAACGTCACTTTTGGCCTCTATAGACATTACGCACACTTGACTAATGGTGTCCACGGGATTGTCCAAACGCACAATATGTTTCGCCGCCGGAAGCACAGGCTTCCATGCTGGAGGTAAAGCCCAACCACCGTCTCTATTAAAATTCGGGCGCCGTCCGATCTCGATAGCTTCGTGTACCTTACGTTGTATACAACGTTTCTCACGTACCAACACTCTTGCTTTATCGAAACGGACAAAATGAGACGCACCGGCTTCGACGACATGTTCAGCGACCGCGGAATTATTCGTGTCCAGCTTTCGTACACTGCGTATGTGCTCAGACAACCTTGCAGACACATTACGTCCCGTCTCCCCGATGTACGCCTTGCCACACTCACAGGGTATTTCATATACGCCCGGGCTACCGAACGGATCTTTATCTTTAGGAGACTGCAACAACTGCCTTACCTTAGTCAACGGACGGAACCAGGTTCTAATACTGTATCGGCGGCGTAACATGTGTCCGATGGTATCCGTCACCCCTTTAATATAAGGCAAGTACGCAGGTGCTCTCTCTACAGTCTGCGGTCGTTGCGCTACACTCGGGTTCGCTACACGCTGACTATGTCTCCACTTGTATCCATTGCTCTCCAACACTTGTCGCACATTGTCCAAGTGAATGCTTTTGAAAAAAATATATATTATAGAATATTAGTTATACATAATATAGCCAAATTTGGTGGGTGTCCCTATCTCGAAAATATAAAAAAAAATATGGAAAAGTTTTAAGTGAAAATTTCACTACTTATAAGGATATTTGGAAATCCATTTTTTTTTAATAATACATCTTTGTTACCGACATAATGTGTTTAAGTTACAAAAAAATCTATTGAGTAGTTTGGATAAAAGAAAATAAAAACCAACTTTCGTTTTTTTTTTAATTTTCTCAAAAACCTGAAGTATTTCAGGGTTTTTTTTTTGTAAAATAGCATCTTACATCTGGGCTAATAAATTAGCAAAACGGCAATCGATTTGGCTTCTGGAGCCGATGCCCCATACAAACACGGCTATACCCTTTGACCCACTTTCCGATTGAGCTGAAATTTTGCACGAATATGCAAATCGCGTGACAATGCAATATTATGATGACGTGGAGCTGATCTGATGATGGAGCTGGAAGGTGGCCATAGGAACTCCGTAATAAAACCATAACCCCATCGAGTTTGGGCTCGTTTGATTCGTCTTGATGAGTATTTTGTCTTCAAATAGTTTCCAGAGTCTGGTGATGGAGCCGGAAGGTGGCCCTAGAAACGGAAGCCTGTAATTGTGCAAATCTACCGAGTTAGGGCCTTTTAGAATCGTATCAGTAAGCAATTGATGGATGTTCAAGGAAAAGTACAGTCAGCTATAAAGGCTTGTCACAAAAATGTAATTTTTGACAAAAAGTGATTTACTCTTTGGGTACGGAACTCTAAAAATATGCCCATCTCTACTATACCTATAAAAGTGAGCATTGATTAAATACATTACTATTGTCATTGTAGCGTGCGACAAACTTGTACTTAACAGCGTCATATCTTAAAATAATGTATTATTTAATATATATATCGTATAATATGTTTTGTATAATAGCAACCATTTTAGCTATTTTGGTTATTACTTTGGATGCGGGTTACTATGTTAGAGCGGTTTTAGTGGTTTATTTCGGAAGAATATTTCAAAGGAAATACAATATTGATGAAACGACGACTGTATACAGTAAGTACCTCGAGGACTTTTTGAGCATTTTATCCATTTATATATTATTCAAATCCATACTAATATTATCTATAAAATTTAGCTAAAGAACTGTACAAATACAAATACTCTTTATTGCACACCTCAAACATCAAGGAATATACAACACAACATGAGATACATTAAAATAACAGGCAGAGGTAAACAACAGGCGGTCTTATCGCTAAATAGCGATCTCTTCCAGACAATCTTTAGGTAGCGGAGTACTTAGTTGAAAAATAATGTTTGAAATAGTAGTGGGTGCAGAATAATAATAGGACTAAATAAACGACAACCATAAAAAACAAAAGTGATAAACGTACATAAATAAAAATATACAGATATACTTACATACAAACTTACTTAGACATAATAAATAAATATATTGTAAAGTAATAAATAAAACAAAAACAGTATGAGCCACAAAGTTAAAGGAGCGATTATTATTGCAGTGTACTAAGGGAGAGACAAATAGTGTTTTTTGACGAGGGATTTAAATGTTGCAAGAGATTGGGCACGCCTTATATCCAGAGGTAGCAAATTCCACAGTAAGGTAGCTCGGAATGTAAATGAACCATTATAAAATTTTGAAAAGAACTAAGTAAGAGTTGTGGGGTTAAATAATGTACTATTTAACCCCATAACTCCCTGCTACCTCAAGGAGCGCTGCAGTTATTTGCGTTTTGTTCGCTCTGCTCAAAACTATATAGAAGAGACAGAAAATGGAAGAAACTGTAATGCATAAATGCATTTTTTTTTTTGTAAGACTGGCGGCAAACATTTTTTCCTTATAATAATTTTGTTACTAGAAAGCGGCAACTAATCAGTGACGTAGAAAGACCGACTTGCCGGAGTGCCATACCTTATTTTCTTATACAATGAGAAAAACTAATGGTTTTTAATTTCCAGGTATTTGCACGACCAGAGATGTTGACTTCTCCTTCACCCACATGAACAGCGCTCGGTATTTTCGTATCCTAGATAGCTGCAAGATGCATTTCTTCGACCGTACCGAACTCGGGAACAAAATCGTAGCCCAAAATGGCGGACTCCTACAAGGCGCTAGCACCATCTTCTACAGGGGGCCGATTGAGTTATTTAGTATTTACAGAATTGAGACTAAGGTTAGAGCTGTAGCTGTGTGATGTGAAATAATTGTGTATCTGTGTGTCTGTCTGTAGCATCGTAGCCCAAACGGATGAACCAATTTGAGTGCGTTTTTAGGATTCCGTACCCAAAGGGTAATAAAAGGATCCTAATATTACTAAGATTCCGCTGCCCGTCTGTCTGTCTGTCTGTCTGGCCGTCTGTCACCAGCAGGGATCGATACCGTTATTTTGCTCCATACAAAATAGCACAAAATAACGTTATTAAATTCCGGTTTTTCGCTCATTATCACACATGTTTATATTTTAGTGGGCTAATTTCAAGGATCTATATCTATAACGAAATTCTACATAACACAAGCCTTTCACATTCGAAAAAAAACGCGAAATTAGAGCATTTTCATGAATACCGGTATCGATCCCTGGTCACCAGGCTTTATCTCATTAAAATTTTCACAGATGAAGTATTAATCTCAGCAAAAGGCTCATTGAGTCTACTGGTGACTGAAGAGCTGGCAGCTTCCTCGCACGACGCACCAGCATTGCCATTCAGTGAGGAAATGCTGCCAGCGTCTTTGGGACCATACCACAGTTTTATAGAGTTATTTTAGCTATATTACAGTTATTTTAGTACTAAATACTTAATTTAAAATACATTGCAGATATTATGCTGGAACGACAACAGTGTTTACATGGAACACAAGTTTATCACGTTGAAGGATGATTTCGTGCGTGCCGTAGTCCTCTCACGGACTCACGTCCTGGGCCTCGACGTGTCGATAGCTATGGCAGACCTCCCTGGATCCGAGAGCATTAAGAAATTTCCCGATGAAGTTATTCAATGGCAGGAAAGTTTGGGAATCGTCAGCGCTAGACTTAGGAAGAAGGATTAGCGAGTATTGCTAGACTTATGAAGACTTATTCCTTTTAATACTTTTTATTATGACAAATATACTTATTCATAAATCCAACTTTCTGAGGTGAATAATACTTTTCCCTGAGTTATTCATACTTACATAGCTATTTCATGCTTTTATTGCGTGCAATCGAAAATAACTAGAAAAAAACACAGTTTTCTGCGTGAATTTTGTCTAGGTATTTAGAGTAGTTTTCGAATCAAAAATTATCAATGAAAAATTCAAACTGAAGGTTTCAAATATATACCAATAAATCGCAATGGCCCTGTTCAAAGTACTTATATTGCAAATATGTTAAGAGACATTTTTGATCATAGAGAAAAATTACAAAAAAATCAGCATTTAGTTAAATGTGCTAATTAAAGATAGCTGGATTACCTCAGTAAATGTCTGGTCACTGTATGTTTAGATTAAGATTCTGAAATGTTTATTTTCTTGTTTAATGCAGTGGCATAATCGCACTTACGAATAAACTCCTTAGAGAAAAAAATATATAAGACTTCTCATATGATTAGGCATATTTGTAAGAAAAAATTGTTTATGCAGTTTTATTGTTTATTCATTTGTTTAGGTCCGCCTCCCCTGCTATTACAATAAGGTTGATTAACATAACAAAAGCTGTCATAAATACGAATTGATAAAAAAACACTAGACATTTTATATGTATACTTAAAAAACGTCGGCCTAGCACAAGTCAGACTCGCGCAACGAGGGTTCCGTACTAGCGATGAAAGTCTGAATATAGCTACTAACAAATATAGTTTATTTTTGTTATTATATTCAGTTTTCATCGTTTGACAATATTAAGTGACAAACTTTGCCGTTGCAAATCGATTGTCCCTATTCATCGATATATGGTTAGTTTATCATCTGCAAATAAGTTTGTAATCATAATTACTTACTGTAATATAATCAACTATCCGCCCCGGCTTCACACGGGTGCAATGCTGATAGATTATGCATGTGTTATACATATTATAAAGCTTCCTCCTGAATCACTCTATTTAAAAAAAAACCGGCCAAGTGCGAGTCGGACTCGCGCACCGAGGGTTCCGTACAAACACTTTCCATCCCTAAGTGGTTAAGTTAAGTTTGCACCTATAATATGGAATGAAATTAAAAGAAGCATTAAAAAAATGTTTAAGCGCTTTTATTAGCGTCCTGGGCGGTAAAAAGTTTATTTACGCCAGGCCGCGACTTCGTACGTCCAGCGAAGCGGCGAGCGACGGCCATTAGTGGGAGCGGAAGGTCCGAGCGCGGCGTCATGGTCTCGCTCACTCATATGGGCGCCGCTCGGCGCGAACGAACATGCGATGACGTTGAGTTGAGCGAGATCTGCAGGCCATACGAGTGAGCGAGACAGACCGCTGTCGCTGTCGCGCAAAGTCGTGGCCTCTCCGGAAATCATGGCCAATAAGGCACACCGGAATTAGGGTTGCCAAAAAAAGTTTATTTAAAATTGGTACCAAAAATTACGTGGTCTTATTAGTCATTCTCAAAAAAACATTTACATAGTTAAGGGCTTTAATTAAAACAAAACTTAATTGATTCCTTTGTGTTACGATAGTTGCCCATATACTTTGTATGAGTAACTTTCGTAAGACAAAATAAGCGATCGTAATTTTGTTTTTATACTCGCAGACTAATCTGTCAATTATAATTTCACAGACAAAATCACAATAACGCACTTTTTAATCCTGTAACAAAATTCTATACTCTATGGTACCCGCTACAGAACTTTAATATTCATAAGACATCTCTCTACACAACTCTAATAATTTCAAAAAGAGAACATAAGCTTATTTGATGCTCACTGATTGGTTGAAATTACTTGTCAAATAAATTCAACAATCACGAGGCATCCGCCATGGCCATCGCGATCATGTTTTTTTTTAATAGGTCAGTTTTAGTTGAACGAAAAAGGTTACATCAAAAATAAAAAATCATATTGGACAATGACGATTGAAGTAAAAAATGATTTTCTGAGTTTTGCTCGTATAAAAAGTATTGTATGCAATAGTTACACAATAAGGTCTTAAAGTCTCGTACCTTACATAGGCCACTCGGCAAGCCTCGTGACCTAAACGTGGTACTCGACTTTAAGAACCTCCATTGTGTAACGATTGCATAAAATACTATTTTATTAAGCCTTTAACTATGTAAACAAACGTTTTTTGAAAATGACTCATTATATGAGCAGTATATTTTTTATTGATTTATTTAAATGTGTCGTCGTCCAAATGCGTATTTCTTTATACTTATTTTTTCTATTTATTTTATAGTAATGGGCAGGCTGTCAGATTATTCTATTATCTAGGTACAAATATAATAAAAAAAACTTTATAAACTAATTAACTTTATTATTAGTTATCAGTACATCGATAAACATCTTTTTTACACAACTTTATAACAGTTTAAAATAATAATCAATAGAACAAATTACTGCAAAGGAATTTAAATAACTAATTAACTAATAATATTAACATTTGATTACAAACATCCACAAAGGCACATCGGTGTTTGACTTAAAAGGCCTTTATACATTTTAAAATGTTATTTTTTTCATATTATGACAAATATAGGGTCGATTGCAAAAAAAATGACATAATTAAAAGCTTAGTTAACAAAAAATTACGATCGCTTCCTTTGTGTGACGAAAGTAAGTCATACAGAATGTATGGGTAACTTTCGTCACACAATGTAATCATTTTTTAAAGTCCAACCAAGCAGCAATGTACGTAGTCCAACAAATGAACGCTGACATGGTATGTCATGCCGTTTAGGTACGTTTATTAATGTGGATGCAAATACACTGCGTGTTCAATTATTTCGTATAAAAAAAACTAATTTTCTAAAGAAATCAATGTAAATCCCTGGGTGCGATACTAATCGTCATTTCAATACGAGTATATGCCCGTATTAAATTCCCACGCTGTAGATACAAAGGATAGATAAGCCAAAATGTTATGTAATCCACTGCAGTTCAAGTGTCTCGAACCCACGACCTTTGGCTCTTCCAACTGAGCCACAGGACCGCTATACAGACCATATGAAATAATGCCTTCTCATTCCGCTTGTTTACAGCACCTTCTGTATTTTATGTATAAAATGCTAAGCACATTTTGATTTCTTATTTATCATTTCGTCGGGGATAGTGCAATACCGCGTAAGTAACAAGTGTAGATACGAATCAATGTTCAAATAAAGTTTGAAATAAGAACTTTATCGACAGCTTTTATTAACGCGGTATTGCACTATCCCCGACAATTTGTATCTATATATGTACATGGCATATTATTTATATGTCGAGCACAATGTAATTTTTGAGATAATCCTTTATTTTATTTTTTTATTAACTTTGTTGTTCTAATTTGTGTTTAAAAACTCTTAACTAATATTACTTTGGCTTTTATAGAACTTTTAAAGCTATATTCTTAATTTCATATAACTTTTGCCTCAACTTTTTGCCCTTCGTCCACGTTTGTAACCGAGTTTGGTAACTAGCTACGAACAAGGAATTCATTTTTATCGTTTGTAACCAGGTAAAGGTAAATAAATTCTTCGTTCATAACCGGGTTACAAACTAACCTTTTTAATTCTTTGTTCATAACACCGGGTTACAAACTAACCTATTTAATTCTTTGTTCATAATAGAGTTACAAACTAACCTTTTTTTATTTTTTGTTCATAATAGGGTTACAAACTAACCTTTATCCCTTTACAACCGAGCTGATACGATCGTGCGGGTTAAATGCAATTGAATTTGAACCTTATTGTCAGGTTATTGTCAGTTGCAGTTTTACCCGCACGATCGTATCAGCTCGGTTGTAAAGGGTTATAATTCTTCGTTCATAATCGGATTACAAACTAATCTTTTTCAATCTCCGCTCATAACTGGGTTACAAACTAATCTTTTTAATTCTTTGTTCATAACTGAGTTACAAACTAACCTTTTTAATTCTTTGTTCATAACTGAGTTACAGACTAACCTTTTTAATTCTTTAACTGACTAGCATTTTAAACTTTAAATAAAATAGACCCAGATATTAAGGCCCTTGAAAAGGACTAGGCTTTACAAAAGCTTCAGAGGTTATAACTATAAGTCGTTTAGGCATTAACCCTTTGACCGCCATAGACGGCAAATCACGTCATCGCGAATTCGTGCCACTGACGCCAACGACGCCTATTGACGTCAAACATTTCAATGGTCAAAAACATGTTAATTCAAACCACTATCTGTGTTTTTCAATCCCTGTTGATTTTGGAGCACATTTTTTTTTTTGGTTTGGCGTCAGTGGCACGGTGAATTGCTTTGCCGCTTGGCGCTCTAAAGGTTAAAAACGACCAAATCAAGTCTTTGTGATGGGAGTAATGATTGATATAAAAACTTCAGATATATTTTCACTTGATATAAAATTTCATATGATAACTTAAGGTATGTATTAATTTTTGATGTAACAAATTATAGTTTCATTGGATATTGAATGAATGAATGAATGAATGAATGAATGAATGAATGAATGAATGTTTATTTGCAAGAACATAGTAGGTACATTAGATGATGTAGTAAACAGTAAGTGCTTATGTTCTACCGTAGAGGCATGCAAACATTTAAAATGTGTGTTTAATTTAACCCTTATTAACGAATTAACGTATTTTATTATGTTATTGTTGTTTTATCCATAATGTATAAAATATTTATTTTTATCGATACAATTTACAACACATTGGAAAATTCAATTACAATTAAACCTAAAAAGATAAAATAATGTATGTTCTAAATTACATCCCTAGATCGTTACAATTACATAATATATCTAAAGTTGTTACAAAAACCGTGACGCACACCTTTTAAATATTTTTTTTTCGTGTGGCGATGCCAATCCGATTTCCGGGAAAATTCCTTGTTGCATTTCTCACAGACACATTTTTTTATCTCCTATGTATTAGACTATGTCTACGCCATTGGGAATAATGATTGAACATTTTCTTACACGTTTCACACCTGTATGGTTTCTCACCAGTGTGGATTCGCAGGTGTTGTCGTAACGAGTGTTTACTAGCGACTACTTTTTTGCAAATGTCACAAATATATGTCTTATCCTTTAGGTGTGCTGAAGATTTATGCTTGTTCAAATCCGTAATGAACGTATAGCACTTTCCGCATTTTTCGCAAGCGTACGGTTTATTTTCAGAGTGGGCTCGAAGCACATGTTTCATCAGAAGCTCTTCCGTCGCGAAGGCGCTTTCGCAAATATGGCAAACGTGTTCCTTCTTCAAATGTGTTCGCATATGTCTGTTTAAATCGCTTCTACACAAAAAACGCCAAGGACACACGCCACATACAAAAACTTTTTCCTTGTGAAGTCTCATATGGCTTATCAAAGAGGGTTTACTCGAAAATATTTTACGGCAAACATCGCAAGCATGCTTCTCTAGACTTTCTTTCGGTTTCGGCATATGTCTCCTCCTCAGATGCGATATTAAAGTGACTTTTCGTTTAAACCCTTTTTTGCATGTGTCGCAGAAATACGTGTAAATTACTGCATGTTTTTGCTCGTGTTGATGCAAGTTGCTATTCGATGGGAATCGCATGCCACACGTCTTGCAGACAAAAGGCTTCTCTCCTGTATGTGATCTCATATGGACTGTTAGTTCTCCTTTTCGCCTATATTTTTTTTGGCAAACCTCACATGAAAATGGCCTTTCACCAGTGTGAATTAATCTATGTATGCGTAAGGATGATTTGTCTACAAATTTCTTGCCACAAACTTCGCAAGGATATAATTTTCGATCTTCATTAGAAGCCATATGCGTTCGTACATGGCGATCCAATGTACATTTTCGTCTGAACTTCTTATGGCAAATTGGGCATGATAAATGTTTCTCTCCTGTGTGACTTAGTTTATGATCCATCATGTTACCTTTACTTGAGAACTGCCTGTCACATAAATCGCAAGAAAAGGGTTTTGGTTTTACGTCCATGTGGCTTTTTTTATGATGATTGAGAAAAAATTCACAATTGAATTTTTTATTACAAGCCTCACACTTGAACCGTTTCTCAGTGTGCGCTCGTTTATGAAAATCTCGCTGTGATGCATACAAAAATTTCTTATTGCAAATATCGCATGCATAAGTTTTCTGTTCTGTGTGTAATATTTTATGAGCATGTAACTCGCGTTGTGTTAGAAACCTTAACTCACATATTTTGCACAAATAAGGCTTGTCAAACATGTGCTTTCGCACATGGTTCAACAGCGATGTGTGTAACCTGAACTTCATTTTACACATCTCACATACATACGGTTTCTCCCCCGTGTGTACTAGTCTATGGCTTTCCATATTATGTTTCCATACAAATTTCTTATCACAAATGTCACACGCAAACGGCTTAATATCCGAATGTACACGTTGATGATTTTTATAATTTTGATATGTTGAAAACTCTTTACCGCATTTATCACATGAATACTGTTGGCCATCGTGCTGTTTCAAATGTCTATTTAAATATTTTTTAATTGCAAAATTTCTTCCACAAACATCGCATTGGTACGTATTATCTGTGTGCCTCGCTTCAATATGGTCATTTAGCGAAGATTGCAGTGTAAATGTTTTGCCACAATCATCACAATAGAAGCTACTCTTTGGTACGGTAGCGTCCTTAGTACCTTTATTGCTAGTTTTAGTGACAGTTCCATTACTTAACAAATTTCTAACGAACTTTGAGCCAGGATCATATATTTTGACATTGTCAAAGCTGATGTCTTTAAGCACAACGAAACAGTCTCTAAGACCCGACAGACCTTTTGACTCCGGTTTCTGCGTCTTTGTTGGGGTAGCTGAAACAATTAATAAATACACTTTATTATTTAATCTGTAAGATTGCTAAATGAATAATTATGTATATTTTGAGAACAAGAAATGGCAATAAGCGAACTCATCTTAAAGAAAAACTCAATCATGTGCCAACAAGATGGGAGGATCATTTCTAATTTTTTAACTTATAATAAAAACATCTATAAACCTAGTCAGTGCTTGAAAGTGTAGCCAGTTTTAGTGAGCCACGGCCTATCACGGGCTCAGTTTCGTCCGTGTACGTATCTGTCGCGTCAATATGAAGCAAAACGTCTTAACAATTGGTTCGTAGACAAGCACATTAAAACCAAAACCGGCTTCATCCTTCGCAAATCTGTCGTATGAAGAGTATCGTTCTAGACGTATTTATTCTGAAGATTTTTTGAACAGTTCAACTTTTTTAATTCACGGACAACATGATCTGGAGTCGGCGGCACTACTGTCCTGCGGTCGGGCGACCGTGTTTATTTATTTATTTAAACTTCATTCCACAAAAATGTGTACAAATGGCGGAGTTAAGGCCTTAAGGCATTTTTTATTAGTCAACCATTGGGCTAACCGTTGGGATTTTATGGTGCAGGGCCTGTCAACAGAAACGTTTATTTATTTATTTAAACTTTATTCCACAAAAATGTGTACAAATGGCGGAGTTAAGGCCTTAAGGCATTTTTTATTAGTCAACCATTGGGCTAACCGTTGGGATTTTATGGTGCAGGGCCTGTCAACAGAAACATTTAATGGTGCAAAGCCTGTCAACAGAAACATTTTATGGTGCAGGCCCTGTCAACAGAAACATTTTATGGTGCCGTATTGTCTGCCGCTCGGCGATACGTCGCTAGCTTCGTGTCGCTAACTATGAATGGTATTTCATAGAAATACATGAACACCGGTCCGTCTTTCACAACTACACTTCGCATGCATGTCATTCGTTTGCATGTCTGCAATGCTATTTTTCATGGCTTCGGTTTTGTCCACTAGCACATTCACTTTACCGGCTATCGTGTTAATCTCCGTTTCTATCCTTGTCACGTCGGCCATCAATCTTATATTCTCAGCCAAGAGCCTAGATATGTATTCCGCGTCAGTTTCTGATTTAGTTTCAGATTCTGGTTTCGATTCTGATTTAGTTTCTGATTCCAGTTTTCGTTTGAGCTGTACAATCTCTTGTTTAATTTGTTCGTCCTCCCAACTTTAACGAAGCAATATCCAACTCAATTTTCTCATCTGTTACCTTTAATTTCGCAATCTCATCTTTTAGTGAAGTGTGCAGTGTATTATTTTCTTTCTGGGTATTGATAAGATCATTAGTCATGTCGTCAAACTTTGAATCGACTTCAATTTGTATATTTTTAACGAAGCCAACGACCTCAGTCCGGCTTCATTCTCCTTGACTGACAATTTCAAATTTTCCAGTCTACTCACGTTTTCATCAATCAAAGTTTGCAACTCTGTTCGGTCAGTGTTCACTTTTGATTTTAACATTTTCAAACCAGAGTCTAGCGATGTCAATTGGGCCTTGATGGCCGATACTTGCGTACCGTTCTCGTCCGAGCCGTGCTTCAGCCCATCGATGCTGGTTTTCAGTTTCTCCGCATCGGATACGATAATAGAGTCTGTGTCGGTCAATGTTTTCAGTATATTGTTTATCATGTCCTTGAATTGTTGCTTCAAATCGTTCAGCTTTTCGCTAACCTGTTTCATGGAACTGGTATCATTTTAAAACGTCCAGGCTTTTGTTAATTTCAAAATTCATCGAGGCCATGTCAGAGTTGACTTGATCAATGTCCACTTTCAGTTCTCCGGTCAAGGTTGCGTTTTTCATTTGATTTTCGATCGCCCTAATAGAGTTTTGAATAGAGTTTAGTAATAATCTTTTCTTTTCTTCATCGGCGACAGCGGCCATGTCGTCAGGCAAAGCAACAGCCTCGGATCTTGCCGCCACACATGATTCCGAGTTTCTATCCGAGACCGATTGCTGGTTTTGTGTAAATCTCTTGTATTCATTATAAGTAACATAGCCGGTTATTATAAACAGCCAAACTAATATAACTAATGCCAAACTGTCCATTTTCTGTGTAACAACCATTACACACAAAATATGCAGAGTCTACAGATATATCACCATCGCATTTAAATTTGGTCCGAACAGTTCTTTTATTGTAAACCCTAAAAAAGTTCAATTAATATCGGACGGAGAGACGAACCGACGGACATGGCAAATCTATAAGGGTTCCTAGTTTGACTACGGAACTCTAAAAAAACACTTTTGAAGGACTTCCGGCCAGATATGTCTTGGCAGACTTATTTATTTTTAGAGACACTATTACTTTAAAACATTTATAATCAATTTCGTCAAGATACCACAAAACGTAGGAAAACGTATCCGATGACCATCTTTGACCCCGTCTGCCAAGCACTTCCGGCCATTTTAGAACTGGCAGACTTATGTTTACACTATCTACGATTAAAGGGCTACATGATGCCATCTGTCACGTAATGATGTCACATGACGTAAGTACACCCCTAAAATTTTGACCGGAAGTGAAGGATTTTCTCAAACTTCCGGCCAATTTTCTGAGCGATAATCGTTTGATTCTCGCTCAGCACAACTTTTTCGACCGTGTGCCATGCATTTTATCGTGATGTCATATTACGTAGGCAATCTTGGAGCGGGCTTACGGACTATTAGCATTTATTGTAATTTGACCAATCAATCCAATCTCAAATATATAATTTTGTACAGTTAACTTAATTTGTAAACATGATATTAAATTTAAATTATCAACTATGAGTGGAGTTGTTTACTCCATCCAAACCCAATTTATTAATGGTTGGAGAGCTAGTGTCTGGGTCGTAAAAATTCACAATTTCATGCAGTTCCTCTAAAAATTCACTTTTAATGTCAATGTCACTGTCACTATATTCCAATGTCTTTGATTCATTATTGCTTATATTTTTTTCTAAATGAGTCTCGAACATTTGATGTCCAAGATCGGGTGGTAGGGCAAATCTCCTTGTGTATGCCCGTCTCATACTGAGCTCCACCTCGGCCAAAGTTGCATCGTCTGCTGATAGTCCCCGATTCATGTAATGATACCTGACACCTGCAACACCAGAGGCGTCACAAGTGCGTTGCCGGCCTTGTTAATTGTAATTTAATAGATCCGGAGACAATATACATCTCCCTACAATATGCTCAGTGATTTGCCTGTTGCATTACTACTATGATATTTTTTTTTTTTTTTTAGCCTATACTTGTGCCACTGCTGGGCAAAGAAGGCCTCCCCTTTCTTGCGCCACTCGTCTCTATTGGCTGCATGCTCCCTCCACTCGTTATTAAATGCATCCAGGTCATCCCGCCATCTTCTTTTCGGACTATGATATTATTATTGTAAATTGTAACTGCCTTTTTTTATGTAATTTAGAATCTGACATGTAAAAGCGTCTACTTGCAGAATAAGTTTAGAATTTGAATTTGAGGACTTTAATAAGTACATGCACAATTTAGTATCTTACCATTTGACTCCCCATTCGTCTTATCATTACGCTCTTCAGAAGCTTTCTGTATCCTTATTAATTCAGCGCTAGAGATGCGTTTGAGTGGGACAAAGCAGTCTCTAAGTTGCAGGCTCTTTGGCTTGGGTGCTGGCTTTGGTTTTAAAGTCTCCAGTAGGGTATCTGAAACAAGTTGACAAAGGACTAAAAAAATATGTATAAAAACCTAACTATAAATAAAAGCGGGCTCCAGATCGGTGCCGAGCGGGATGGTGCCCAGGAGGCTGGCCTGGCCGCAATACCACGCTGAATAGCCAGGGCTATTCTTTGGCATAGGTATGAGCCAGCCCTCTGGTCGCCCGTAGCATGGACTAGTCTCTTTGCTAGTTCCTAGTTCATGGAAAATTGTATGGGCACTTTGTCCCTATGGCCTGAGCGTTTCGCTGCATACTTTCGGTTACGATCACATGTCGCGGAAGACGCCCGCGGTTCAGCTGTTGTGCGCAGCTTGATAATGTAGACTTAAAAACAGTACATATATGATTCAGTATCGTTTAAAGACCATAAAATTCTTTCCGTTCCGATCCGTTGCGGGCTGTTTGGTGATGGATAAAGGTAAGGTAGTTTACCTTACACACTTGAGATAGCTAATTCAAATTGTACTCAAAACAAACATGTTACATGTACATTATGCGAGCAGTTAGAATTTTGCGTGTTGTACAGTGAGTTGCAGAATTGCACGGCCCATTTAGCAATGAGTTCATTTATAAATGGGCCATGCATTTGTGTAGCCTCATGTACTATGGTACAATTTAAGATTGACGTGCAAATATAACAAATAACGATTAACGAACTAAGAATTGGACTAAAAACGAAAGAGACTAATAACAAATGTGACCAGCATCGAACGTTCCGGAAAAAAATAGGCAAATAAGTAAATGAGACCAAAATCTAAAAGGAAGAACGAATGAGTCCAAGGAAAACCGTGACGAACAACGAATAAGACTTAATAAGAATGAGCCAAATTACTGAACTGGACTTAGGAAGATAGCGAATAATACGATTAAATAATGAGTGACGATAAATAAGAATTTAACGAAAAACTAAATGGGACGAATAAAGCTGATACCCTTCTTCAATTTCGCGTGTAGTGTACTTGGGTAACAATTAGTCGCTTACCAAAAGGACGCGTTGACAAATCATTATCATTAATAACGGTTATACAAAAAAAAAACGTATTTTTAATAATTGAGCCCATTTTTGTCCTTGTTCACCTTATTATTTTTTATGCATTCTATATAATACCTACTCACAAGCGTTGTAGGTTGCGAGTCCTACAATCTGGCAAGTCGGAAGTAATGGCAATCTACAGTTTTTAAGGTTCCGTACCCAAAGGGTAAAAACGGGACCCTATTACTGAGACTTCGCTGTCCGTCCGTCCGTCCGTCTGTCACCAGGCTGTATCTCAAGAACGGTGATAGCTAGACAGTTGAAATTTTCACAGACGATGTATTTTTATTGCCACTATAACAACAAATACTAATCATAAAATAAAATAAATATTTAAGGTGAGCTCCCATACGACAAATTTGTTATAGATTATGGTACGGAACCCTTCATGCGCGAGTCGGACTCGCACTTGCCCAACTTTTTTTTCTAGTTTTAGGATTCGATTAAACAAAAAAGAACAGCTCTCTTCTGTTACAAGAATTTTTAACTTAATTTGAATTGAGAACGCCTTTTAAATGCCGTTGGGCGACGAGAGCAGCTAACTCCTATAAATGTCATCGTAAAATTAACAAGTTATTACCAAAACATGTGGAATATAATCCGTAATATATTTACAACTGAGAGGTGTAACTAATTTAAATATGACCGGAAAACTAACTATGTAGCAACAGTTTTTAGGGCCAGGGCATAGAGTAAGAAACTGCTCGTTAAGAACACTTTCGCATGTTGATATCGCATCGTTTATGGTCATTAATAAGGTCGTTCACCCAGAATTGCACACGAAGTTTCATTTGTCCGAATCATTCCGAATTTTCATAATTCCGAAAACCATGATATTAAGATATTTTTTGGAATATCATATAACCCTCACCTAATCTAATGTAACATAATATGATCCATGGCGAAAATTATCGTTTCGCGTTATTGAACTTTGGGACTTTTGAAATATTATTAAACGGTTTCGGACAGATGAAACTTTGGAATTTTTCAGTGATCCCAATCCGAACACTTACGATGAAGGTTGTCTTTTATTTTAGATTTAGTTTAACTTTATCTTGTTACTAGCTGTGCCCCGCGGTGTTACTCGCTCATCCCACGGGAACACTAAATTTATTCGGGATAAAAAGTATCCTATGTCCTTTCCCGGGTCTCAAACTATCTCCATACCAAATTTCATCTAAGTCGGTTCAGCGGTTTCAGCGTGAAGAGGTAACAGACAGACAGACACACTTTCGCATTTATAATATTAGTATGGATAGTTAATTTTTGTTTTGCTGTTGTCAAATTTCAATACTTAGATAAGATGTTTTATTTTCTTTATTTAGACGTTCAACAGTAAGTATTTCATTAGAAACCATTAGTAATAAAGGAAGATAAACAATAAACATTATCAAGCACATTAATGAGCAAAGCAATGATAACAGAAATGATGAGAGGAGAAATTAATAGCTCTGTACACAGATCGTTAGTTTTGTAGATATTAGTCATAATAAAAAAAATGTTGACAAGTAGAAGCTAATTTTCTTATTTTATGAATTTTAATTTTTTTAATTTCTGGCATTGTTCAGCTATATATTTGTTAAATTTAATTGATCAAGCGAGTGAAGCATCTACATTTCAGCTTGGCCTTAAATGTTTGGCTGTCCAGATGCTTTCTAGCTACGTGCTAGTACACGCCTGAGGGGCACATTTTTCAACCAATTCTCAAGAAATTTAGTGACTAAGAAAAAGAGGAAAAAGTAGGTTTGTTACGTAGCTTCTGATGCCCAAAGAGCAAACTGTCTTAAAAGGAGAGGATATGAATAAACGATACATGAAAAAACGCTAAATAAGAAAGTGTATCATCATCATATCCCAAGGTTATCCCACGGTGCACAAATATGATGCCTGCTGTCAGCCGAGTGTTAAATCATTTGTGCGCTGAAAACCCTGGGGTACGGTGATCATTAGCCACTAGGGTGGTCCACGGTTGTATGGGAAAAATTCAAACTGTAGTTACTGGTAGCCCCACCCCTCAAAATTGTTACACATGTAATTCAAATTCAAAATTCAAATTCAAATTCAAAATATTTATTGCATGGTTATGTGTGTACAAAGTTCTTACAATAATAGTAAATAGATACTGAAAGTTTTGTGAATTTATCTCAACTACTAAGCAGTGCTCAAGCGTCTTATAGATTGATTTATAAGGTATTTTTTTAAGATCGGGGATGCCATTTTCCAGGCGGCGCTGGAAACCGATCTCGACGCAATCGCTGAGGCCCCAGCCTTTTCAGGCAAACCGAGTTTCGTGGACGGTTACCTGAAGCTGTGGTGCCAAGATGGGAAAACCAAGGAGTGGCTGATGGGCTGGATTGGGTCAGCCACCCTAGAAAACGGAGACCGTCTCGTAGGTAAGAGGGAGGACGAGATGGTCAGAAAGACTAAGTGCGGCATCCTAATACCCTCGCTGGAGGACAACCTCACCAAGGTCGGCCGGGTCCTCAACTTCCAGAACCCGTGGGCCGAAGTGAGAAGATGGACGCTTCACCAATCAATCCCGCTGAAGAAGAGGGAGTGCACCCTGTTGCTAGTGGGCATACCGGAGGACGTAGTCCCTACTGTGCTGGAAAAGTCTAGAAAGCTGAACTACATGTGTGGGACAGTTTATATTCGTTTCCAGCACAGTGGTGGACGGTTCAGAGACTCCCCACCTGCAAAAAACACGGACACAGAAGGGGAAACAAAGCCTGAGGAGGTACCCGCCAATGCGGATCAAACAAGCACCAACTCGGCTATGGAGACCGAATGTGAGACCAACGATCCCTCATCGGATGTCGAAGAACGCATCCTGCTGGACTCCGACGATGAAGAGGGATGCACAAAAGGAATCAGCCGCCTAGACATAGTGGAGAAGGGAGCGGAGGGGATATCACCCGATGGCTCCTTCCCTATGTAAGGTCCTTCAGGCGAACCTCCAGCACAGCGAGACTGCAACGGCTCAACTTCGTGTATGGCTGGAGGTTAACCCAACATCCTTAGTCCTGATCCAGGAGCCGTGGATCAGGAACACACGTATAAACGGCCTCAATAACATCGGAGGTAACTTAATTTACAATAACCAAGACAAATCTAGAACATGTATTTACATATCTCAAAACATTATAGCACAACCACTAACTGAATTCTGTTCCAGAGACGTGTGTGCCATAAAACTCCTCAGAACACAAAACTCGAGTCTACCGGAGATAGTTCTTGCCTCCGCCTACATGGCGGCTGAGGACGAACCACCTCCAGCGGAGATGAACAACCTCATACGCTACTGCGAACGTGAGAGGCTCGAGCTGGTCATATCAACGGACTGCAACGGCCACCACAACCTATGGGGAATGGAAAACAACAACAAAAGAGGTAACGATATTGTGGAATACTTACTAACCACTGAACTGGACATTCTTGAACAAAGGATCCAAACCTACTTTTGTTACTAGTAGATGTAAGACCATAATCGACATTACTCTAAGCACAGGGCTAGCAGCTCAGCACATATCCAACTGGCATGTCGTACCTATGATCAGCTACGGAGCAGTGGTATGGTGGCCAAGAACGCAACTAGCGTGTGCGATTGCCGGCCTGCAGAAAACACAAAGACTAGCATGCACGGCCGCAACGGGTTGCATGAGGACCACTCCTACCGCGGCACTAGAGATGATCCTAGGTCTCACGCCACTGCACATACATATACAAAGAGAAGCAGCCGCTACGGCGATACGACTAAAAAGCCTAAACCTATGGACGAATAGCAATACCCAACACACAAAGATCTACAGTGAAATGACAACAAAATTCCCTACAGTAGAAGCACCAATTGACAAGATACCAAAGACATTAACCTGCAAGAAGGAATACGTCATACTCCTAACAGAAGACCCGAATGTGGGGCTCAACCTTGAGGACCTGAGAATCTTTACGGACGGGTCAAAAACTGAGAAAGGAACGGGATGTGGTGTATTCTCGGAGGATTTGAGTATTAACATCTCTAAACCCCTAGGTGTACACAACACGGTATTCCAAGCTGAATGCGTAGGAATAATAGAAGCCTGCAATGCCATAAAAAGACGCCATGAATTGGCCCGTAAGGGATCGGAAACACCACCATGCGGGCCAGAGCCAATAATACCCCTACCACAATCTTATATATACAACATAATGAACCAACACATATTATACCAACACCAAAAATACTGGGAAGACATAGGAACGTGTAGACAAACAAAAGAAATACTTCCGAATAGGAACCACAAACTCACCACCATCTTACTGAGAATCAACAGGATCCAACTACGCAAGATAGTAGGATTAATAACGGGACATAATACTCTGAACAAACACCTTTTCAATTTAGGTATAACAGACAGCCCAATATGCAGAGCATGCATGGAGGCAGAAGAAACCACCAAACATATTCTACTAGATTGCAAACAGGTAGAAGGATACAGGATGAAATACCTAGGATCTCCAAGTACCGTACACGAAGCCATAAGCAACATCAAGGCTTTGCTTAGGTTCGTGGAGGAGCTGGGGTGGTTGGAGTAGCGCTACCCCCTTTTCACGCAAAATAGGCACGTTGGATGTCGACTTGCGGAAAATGCCCAGCGCAACTAACTAACTAAGGTATTTTTTTGTACCGCTATAAGTAATTATTACACGGGCTTTTATTACAAATCAATCATATTTATTACAATCAATAATATTTATTAAAAACAACCATATTTATTCACAAATATGAAAAATTTTTAAAACTTTGATCACCTTGAGCACTATCTTGCAAGTAAGTTAGGAATCTGTAATTACATAAGTAATATAAGGGGAAGGTGTAACAAATTACGGGGGTGGGCTACCTGAAATTTAAAAAAAAATGTTTTTGGACCACCCTATTAGCCACCTAACTTCTTATAGCACAGTAAAGAGAAAATCTCACTCACTGGCCAAGGCAAGTCGTAAAACTTTAGACATACCAGATATACCAAGGGCAGAAATTAAAGCCCTAGATTGCACATGGGTGAAAATCAGAAGCGTTTTAACTGCTGTCTAAGTTTCGATACGAAATTTAGAAGGATATTGTAACGAACACTGAGGGAGCGGTTGAGACGCTTCTGATTTTCACCGGTTCCGGCAACCAACAGCTGTGATCAGTGGTGGCTTTAAGCGGGGTTGAGGCACCTACGGCACCACACAACGGATGACTCACCCAGAGTGCTACTATGGCTAAGGCTGGCCCTGCCTGTGATCTGGGACGTTCGTGAATTCACCACCCTAGGCATGTAATGTACTAAACACAACTTACCGCTCTCTGTATAAGCTACATCTCGTAACTGTAGGACCTCCGGCCCGACCACCACCTCATCCTTCACCACATGACCTTCGTACAGGTTGGCGCTCACAGCGGCATCGCTCAACCCGGCCCATACCATCACATCCGGCTCCGTTTTTACAGTAAGTCCCGCCATGACTAACAAGTAATGACGCTGCTCTTTTTTTCTTTTTTTTTTTCGTGGCTTTCACATCTTGTTGATGTTAGCAGGAGGTCGCCAATCGACGTGTATATAGTAACGCGTAAGAAGTTGGGTTGGTATAATTTATCAATGTTTTCACTGTTAGACCCGACACAGTAACCGACACGGGTTACACTGTTTCACATTCCCAGCGACATGGCGGTTTTAGATTACACAGTTAACAATGTTTAACATTCCGCTGACAAGTATAACGGTATCGTCTAACGTAAACTTTCCGCTTAACCGGTTTTAGACATTAAGTGGAAACGTGAAACTTATTAACATTTTAACGCAAAATATGTTGAGAAAACCGTAAATTACTACACTGCTATCTTAAAAATCACAAAACTAAACTGAGCAAAGCAAAGGCTAATTAATATAAGACTGCATGAGCGAAGCGAAACAAAAGAAAAAAATATTTTGACATTGACAGTTAACACATGACAGTATTTTTTTTATTCAGCGTGAATATTCAGCTGCGTCTGTATACCTAATCTCACGTAAAAAGAACGGGTCAAACTTATTGAAACCGTTCTTTTTACGTGAGATTAGGTTAATAACAAATATAATAAGACGTAATTGAAACTATGCGACAGTTAGATATTTTGATATCGATTGCAACTTCAATCGAGGCGATTTCATTTTTGGATTAGGTTTTTAAACGTATAAGTTGTAAAAAAAACCTCAAGCAAACGTCAATGTCATTCACACGTTTTGTTTGGATTTTGGATTGGGGCATTGGCTTCGTTCGTTAGTTATTAATGGAAAGGAAATTCACGTGTATTAACATAAATTAATATTTACCTTCAACTCCTCGTTCATCGTTTTAACTTACATACACTTAAATAAGTTAAACCTTGATATATAAACGCGTTATTTGATTCGCTCTTAACGCATAATGACATGTTAGCGGTAGTTTTCGTAACGAAACAAAATCTGTATTAAACTGTCCTAAGAGCGCCGATTATGTCACTAGAAGAGTGGGTGAAGGCGGAGCCAGAGTGGGATGAGGCTGAGTTGCAGGTTTGTGATAAAATATAGTACATTACTGCAGACGCCGGGAAGAAAGGTCTTGCCGGGTGAGAAGGTATAGGATAGTAATACGGAGCCGGCAAGCCCTATTCACGGCTAAGGCACGTATAGTTCTTTTCTCAAATATATGCAATGAAAAAAAAAATACACCACTAAATAACATTATTTGGCTGTTTAGCCTGTTCATGACCACAATTGCCATGTTTAAAAAAAATACTTTTCGGCATAGGCCTTAAATTTTGTATGAAATTGTTCGAGTTGTTCCTTTTGTAACATAACACTTCGCTGTTATAATTATAACACATGTTATGACGAACATTTCATTGCATGTTTAAGAAAACTATATTTTTTATTTAGTAGCTTAGATTATTTATGTTAGCTTCAGCAAGCCTAATACAGTAAATGAAGCTATATATTGTGTTTACATATATGTTTTTATTTGACATATTTTACAATTGCATACCCAATGATATTACTCTTGCTAAAATTTTGTATGAAAACATTAGCAAGAAGTGAAAGTCATATAAAGAAAAAAATACGCTTTTTCTAGTGCATCACTATATAGAAAACTGGTGGTCATGACTCCTGGGTTCCAATCTCAACAAGGGCAAAACTTTGTGTGATGAACTCAAACATTTGTAAATCGATATAAGTTTAAGCAATATATATTTTATTCAATAAAGTTGGTACAATACAATAAATTGATGTTAAAAAGAACATTCAGTCGATGTGTGGGAGGGCAGCACCGTCAAATCCCAGCCATTTTGCTAGTGGTTTGAACCTATACCATGTGCCAGGAATGCACAGGATATAAGTATGTATATATTGTTGTCTCGTACCTATAACACACGCCTATTAGATTACACTTTGGGGTTAGATAGATTTGTGTGAGGATATTTATTTATTATTTATTTTATTAACTACTATAACAAAATGGCCTGGCCTGACCTGTAAAAGGAAAAGAAGGCATCAGAATGCTCAGATGAATTCATAAAAACAGCTGGAAAAAACTGGATGAGCACCGCTCTTAACCGTAAAGAATGGCAAACCTGGAGGCTTATAGTATAAGCCTTATACCATATACAGGCCATAACATCTTAATCACAATATATATTTAATATAAACTGTAATTGTTAATATGGATAAATAAAACTATAATAACAATGAATTACCATTTTTTCCATGTCCAGACATATGGCGTGAGTGAAGCAGCCAAGCTTGCAGGCTTGTACGAGGGTCACCAGGTGAAGGATGAGCTGGTGGCCGGCCCGGAGATTCTGCAGTTGCAGGATGTCGCTTATGCTTACAGTAAGTTAAGGCTCGGGCCAAAATTGCTGATTGTTGTAGACATTTTTGACGTGACGTGACGTTAAATTAGGTTGCGCTCGGAGTCACTAGTAAAAAACTGGTTGCCTGTAAAGTCGGTTTTACGGGCGAAGATTTTACGTGACAACGCGCGACGGACCGATCATGTTTGAGTGGGAGAGAGACGCAAGGCATTCGCCGGTCCGGCGGGCCTCTCTCTCGTTCGGTGACTCATCGTAACAGACGTGAGCGGGCGTTACACTTTTTCATGAGTGACTCCGAGCGCAACCTAATTTAAGACGTTGTCACGTCAAAAGTGTAAGGCCCGCTCACGTCTGTTACGATGAGTCACCGAACGAGAGAGAGGCCCGCCGGACCGGCGAATGCCTTGCGTCTCTCTCCCACTCAAACATGATCGGTCCGCCGCGCGTTGTCACGTAAAATCTTCGCCCGTAAAACCGACTTTACAGGCAACCAGTTTTTTTTTGCAAAAATTTGAACGTTCGATCTGAATAAATGTTTTGATTTTCAAATTGATTCTTTAAAATTACAAATATTAAGAAAAAGTGGCAGATATAAGAAAACTTGATTTAAACTGTGTTGAGCAAGAATTTTAACATCTAATTTAAGTAAATGTTTTAATTTTCAACTTCATCATTTACAATTACAAATTTTAATTAATTTCAAATTTATTTAGCAAAAATTTGAACCTTACCTATTGGAAGTAGTAATTTTTTATAACTGAAAAAAATAAATATATAAAATACTGGTAGCAAACAATAACTTCAATGATCGATATCTCCGCAACTAATTGATATATCGAAAAAGTTTTCAAATAAATTTTGTAGAAAATAATAAGATCAATAATATAATTTTAAATAAATAATATATAAAAATATAATATATAAAATATAAATCATATATAATATATAAAATAATATATAAAATAAATATTAAATAAAATAAAAAATATTAAATTAATATTAATGATATTATTATCATTTTAAATTTAAAATGAATCATTTCAATTTACAAGTTTTAGAAATTAATATATTTTCAAATGTTCAACAGGAATCACCACTCTCAAAACAATGGAAACGGACGAGCAAATGCCTTCAACGTCCAGTACATCAATGGAGACGGAGGGTATCGTGCCGTCAACGTCTGCAGTACCTTTCGTTGTTCCACACACCACCTCTACCGCCAGAACAAATGCTCAGCGACAACGTGAGTACAGACAACGTCAAGCATTGACCAGAACTCCTGAGCAGGTGGCGGCCTTCGCAAAAGCTGCCGCTGAGAAACGACGTGAGTCCAGAGTACGCCAAGCAGCCTCCAGAACTCCTGAACAAGCAAGAGCCTTTGCAAAAGCGGCCGCGGAGAGGCAACGCAGGTGCAAGCTACGTAAATCTGCTAACATAGCCCTCACCAGCGGTACGTCAGAGTCACCTGTGGAGAGAACAAGCGTTCCTGTCGTGGCAGAGAGAACGAGCGTTCCCCTAACTAACGCTCAACGGCAACGTGCATTCCGACAACGTAGAGCTGCATCTTCTCGGACTGATGTACAACCGAATACTTCTTCAAGCCAAACAGCAATACAACTGGAACAATCCACCTGGTATACCAAATGGTCATCGTCAATAAGGAGATTTCAATCTACTTTCCTGGACAACGATTTTGGCCATGCTTGCTCGGTTTGTGACAGATTGTGGTTCAAGAATGACCTTAAAACCATCACTGCACTACAACTGAAGGTAATCTCGGATTGGTACGTTAAGGAAAATCGGCAGCTACGCAAGGAAGATTATACAAAGTCTTGCAACACCTGTAGACTATCGCTGAATAAGCGTAAGCTTCCTACTCTCGCAAAGGTCAACGGCTTCTCATATCCTGACATACCTCCAGGTCTACCGCCTCTGGATCCTATCAGTGAACGTTTGGTCTCACCGCGCCTTCCATTTATGCAAGTGCGTCGACTGCGTCATGATTTCTCTTATGGAATTATTGGACAAGTGATAAACGTCCCAGTCAACGTACAAGACATGGTAAAATGTTTGCCTCGCCATCTAGAAGAGGACGATGTTATCAACGTTAACATCAAAAGGAATCTTGCACACAAAACAAATTACATCAGCGGGTACATGTCTAAGCGTACGGTCAAAGAATGGTTAGATGTACTTCAAAATTCAAGTCTATATCGTTTGTACGATATCAAAATAGATTTGTCAAGACTGCAGCCTGCATTGCCATCAGATGAAGGCCTTCAGGATGATCCTGCTAATCGGATCGAAGCAATCTCCGCCGAATATACGCCCGAGTCTGAAGTTCTTGCTGCGAGACAGCACACACTACTGTGGAATGAAGAGGATTGTCTTGACATCGCACCAGGACATCGGGCAACGCCTCTTAACATCATTTATGACCGTCATGCAGAAGAACTATCATTTCCTGCGATATACTTCGGAGAGCCCCGCCGTTTCAACATGAACATTTCAGTGACACCGTACATGATGGCGACCAGTGAAATACGACGGAGTGACAGGCGCGGAGCCACGCCTCAAAAAGTCTTATACAATGCAATGAAGATTCTACGTCTACGAATGGTCGATGGGATTTACAGCACATTCCGAAGTGTTTCGATCACAGAGAGCGTAACTCGACGCATGTTAGAGGACCCGGAGTTTCTCAAAGAATTCGTTGTGCAGAATCTCGCCTTTATGAAGTCGGTGCCAAACTCTGTCCAGTACTGGGCCTCTCGTAAACGAGATCTCTTCGCTATGCTCCGTCAACTTGGTAAGCCGACCATCTTTCTCACTCTAAGTGCAAACGAGGTACGCTGGTTAGTATTGCTGAATTTACTCCTCAAGTTGAGCAACAAATATCCTGGCAAAGTCGCCGAAGATCTCAACACATCAGAGCGGTGCAACTTGGTGAGTGACGATCCAATTACATGCTGCATATATTTCCACAAACTCGTTGGTACATTGATGAAAATGCTGAAATCAAAACAGTCATACAATCCGTTTGGCCAGTACTACGTGGAGGATTATTTCCTTCGCATTGAGTTTCAACATAGAGCAAGTCCGCACGCTCACATTTTACTGTGGTTACACGATGATCCACATGAGACTGTGTCAGAAAATATGCCGAAGACCATCGAGCTCGTGGAGAAGCTGAGTTCCGTCGCCAAAGAAGATGTGCCCAACGATACCATCTACGCCAATCAAATCCACAAGCACACTTTCACCTGCACGAAGCGAGGCGAAACGACTTGTAGATTTGGGATCCCGTACTGGCCAATGCTCACTACCCGTGTATTGATCCCAATGCCTCAAACTGATGGACGCCGCATAGCATTCCAAAAAAAGGCCAAGGAGCTACGCAACTGTCTCAGCGAACGTACATACGCTAGCATGGACGACTTTCTTAGGGAGCATAGTTTGACATTCGATGCATACCTTGACGTAGTGCGTTCAACTTTGCGCAGGCCATCTATGTTGTTCAAACGCAACTTCGACCAACTTATGACGAACACATTCAACCCTTACCTCGCTGGTGAAATCAAATCCAACATCGATATCCAGTTTATCTTGGATGAATACAGCTGCGCACAGTATGTCGTGGAATATGTGAACAAATCAGCTCGTGGAATGGGTAACTTGAATCGTGAGCTGACTAAGATGATGGAAGAGCATCCTGACCGGGACTACACGGGCCAATTGAAAGCATTGAGTGTCAAACTTCTTAATGCAGTTGAAATGTCAGCTCAAGAAGCAGCATGGTATTTACTACGGCAACCGATGAGCGAAACGAGCCGTCAAATTATGTACATACCAACAGTTTGGCCATCGGAAAGACAACGCTGTCGCAAACGTCGGAAACAAATGGATCGCGAAAACATCGAAGCAGACAGTACAGATGTATGGACCAAGAACATCATTCAGCGATATGAAGAGCGACCTCCCTCTCTGGAATCTTCATATTTGGCCGAGTTTGCTTCGTATTACGCTAATTATCATGATTTCATCGACAATGAAGATGACGCAGATGTGCAAGAAGACGAAATTGAAGAACCGGTGACCGAGGAAAGGACAACTGTGGGAAGAACGACATCAAATGAACACCGCAGACGAAAAATTGGACGAATAATACGATACAGACGCTACGAAATAGATGAAACTGTTAATTATCAACGTGAAATGGTATTGCTGTTCTTGCCTTACCGCAATGAAATAGCTGACATTGTTGATAGCAATAAATTTCTACAACTGTTCAATGATAACAAGGATACCATCATGGAACGCCGCCAGCTGTTCGAAAACAATCTCAACATCGACAGTGTGATGCAAGAGCTTGAAGCTATGATGATTCTACAAAATTCAGACAGCAGAGAACCACCAGAAATTGAGGAAAGAAGAGTGTTTGTCGAGCAGGTGTTAGGAGGAGAAGGTTCCGAGAACAACGATGATGTCAATCAAATCGTCCCGCGAGAAGGCTTATCGGTCGTAAAAAAAAAACTGGTTGCCTGTAAAGTCGGTTTTACGGGCAAAGATTTTACGTGACAACGCGCGGCGGACCGATCATGTTTGAGTGGGAGAGAGACGCAAGGCATTCGCCGGTCCGGCGGGCCTCTCTCTCGTTCGGTGACTCATCGTAACAGACGTGAGCGGGCGTTACACTTTTTCATGAGTGACTCCGAGCGCAACCTAATTTAAGACGTTGTCACGTCAAAAACGTAGCAACGTGATGCCAAAACAGCAATTTTGTGAGCTGATACGAACGACGAACCCTGAACAACGTGAGCTGATTCATGAGGTCATACATCGTTTACATGGCTGCGGAGATGAGGTCGTCGTCACACTACAAGTTTTCTTCACAGGACCGGCCGGCTGTGGGAAAACTTATTCAGTTAAGTGCCTGATGGAGACGTACAATCGTTACACACAGGAACACAACTCACTGAACAACGCATACGTTGCTTGTGCAAGCACAGGCAAAGCAGCTGTCCCTATTGGCGGAACGATAGTTCACTCAGCGTTTCGTCTTACAACTTCTCGAGTGACAAAACTTCTTTCTGCTGAGAACTTGCAAGCCTACAGAAACGTGTCTGTCGGCGTGAAAGTTGTTTTCATTGATGAAATCAGCATGTTGAGTGCAGCTATACTTGGAAAAATCAATAATCGACTACAGCAGATTATCGGTATTTACGATCAACCATTCGGAGGCATTCACATGATCTTATGCGGCGATTTCAGACAGCTGCCACCTGTGCGCGCTACTCCGTGTTACACAGTACCACACAACCAACTCGGAGGACCTGTACTCTGGCAAAGCATCAACTACTTCCCATTAGTCCGTGTTGTCCAAACTGACGCGCTGTTTTCGACGATTCTCACCAAAATTGGAGATGGACTCAAACTAAGTGTCAATATATGGTATTCCAGCAATCCTGAAAAGAGCCGGGAGCAAGGGAAACTTCACAAGATGTCGGTTGCAGAAACCGACGGATTGCCATACATGTTGCCATTAGCAGTAGGATATCCGTACATGATTACATCTAACATAGACGTCGCCGATGGATTGGTAAATGGGGCTATTGGAGTTTTGCGATACATCGAACGTCAGCCAGCCAATGCAGATGACCGTTCTGCCCCAGGAGGACCATCGACCAGCACAAGTTTGCCGCCAGCTGAAGATGAAATCGCCACTCTATGGTTCCAGTTTGAAGACAAAAATACGGGTACCAAAGCAAAAATCAAATGTCGACCACATGTGCACAGCAAACCAAACACCTTATCCGTCGATTGGGTGCCAGTGCACAAGAAAGTGGTAAACATTTCGTTGACAAAAACAGTGAAGTGCAAGCGAAAACAATTTCCTTGCGTGCCTGCTTGTGCAATTACGATCCACAAGGCCCAGGGTGGGACGTTTACTACAATTGTTTACAAGTACTCCTCAAAGCAACCACAGCAATTGGTATATGTAGCCATGAGCCGCGTCACAAGTATCGACGGATTGTACATCATAACAGAAAAGGACTCTCCATTGGTTTTCAAACATGGCCGAGATGGAAACGACTCACAGACTACTCGAGATATTCGCAATGAATACATACGACTTCGTAGACACACTCTAGACATAACTACCAAACAAGCCGTAAAATTCTGTGACGACGCAACCGACGCTGGACAACTTATTGTAACGAACATCAACTGTCAAAGTTTAAGTGCCCATGCCGCGGACATTGAAACAGATACGGTGATACCACGATCCGACTATTTAGTATTGACTGAACTGAAACGTGGATGCGCGACACTTGTGAACCAACTCCAATCAAGGATTATGAGTGCGTATCCAGGGAAAATAATCGAACTAACTCAGATACCAACGCGGCTGGTGGAGTGGCGATCTATCGTAAATTATCATCGACATCTACGGCGGAAGGGGTCCAAGTTGCGATTACAGACGCAACTCGTGTCATTAAAACCAAGGGTGACATGTGCATGATTGAAGTTACTTGCTTCACCGCTAATACTAGCTTCAAGTTTATACTCGGTGCTGTATATATTCATCCAGGAGCTAGTATGCAGGACATTGGAATGTTACTATGGCAAGGACTCGGTCCGTACGTTCACAACAGCCAGTACGTGCCACCGTTCGTGCAAGTTGATTCTAGTATACCGATTCTTCTGTGTGGTGATTTTAACAAAAACGTAAAGTCTGACAACTCGTTTCTTAATTTCATGAAATATACGTATAATCTTGATTGCGTATCAAACGTTTCTAAGTCAACTACGTTAAAAGGAACAACCATCGACTTGACTTTCGCAAGACACATTACAGCAGAAACACTTCCTTTCATTTCATATTTCTCCTATCATCGTCCTATCCTCAACAAAATCACTCAAATAGGAATTAGTTAAGTTTAAGTTTACGTGTACAATGTTTTAGTAAACAAAATATATTTCTATAGTTAAAATTTGTGCAATTCTTATTTTCATTCAATTCCTTGTTCCTATTGTGCAATTTAATAATATTCATATCAATAAATATTCTACCGAGAAAAAGACGTTGTCACGTAAAATCTTCCTTCGCCCGTAAAACCGACTACAGGCAACCATTTTTTTCCTATGGTCAAACATGTTTCTTTACATACCAATGTTACTACTTAGAACTACGGCGATTTATCGGTATATATTTAAGACCTACAGTTTGAATATTTCATTGATAATTTTTGTTTCATAAACTACTCGAAATTGTCAAATTCACGCAGAAAATTGTTTTCTTTTTTTCAACCTACTATCGACTGCACGCAATGAAAGCTTGAAATAGCTATGTTACTATCTAGAGCTCGGGGAAAGTATTATTCGCTTTCAAAAGTTTTAACAAACACTAATAATATGAAGAAAAAAAAAGAAAGAAAGACATGATTTTTTTTTTCATTAAAGCAGTAAGATCTGTTAACCATATGTGTAATAAATATAGATGTTACTTGTCTAACGCTTTAATAAGAGAATTTTAGTTAGGGTGTAGCATGTAGCATATTGTTACTACAGCCAAGGATCATATCTTCCTTGCTACAGCGTCTTTTGACAACCAAACTTTTGAGTTACAAATACCTGCTTAAAACAACTCTTATCTCAGTATCAATCTACAAACTAGATACGAGGTTTGGAAAAGTGACAGAAAGTAGTGAGTTTTAGTGGTCACCAAGCGATAGATTCTTTACAAAAAAAAAACGAAAAAATTTAAAATTATCTTTATTGCATGATTATGGTACCAATACAATTTTACAATTGAAGATCTTAAAATTTTCTTCTAGCTCATAATCTACTCATTTGAGCATGCAATAGTGTACTTTAATATTACAATTATATACTAATAATCTAAATACATCCATGGCTGAAGCACTTCTAATTTTTACCGATTTATATTCTGTTATTTGTAATTATTAATGCAATGTTAACCTGTTTTAGTTGCCGCAGATGAATCACAAGCGGAGATTAACAAACAGGAGCCTATTCCGGGATTAAAACCCAGTATTAGGAGCTGTGTGGTGTTACTCGAGCGCCTCAAGATGGACCAAATAAAGCATTTTTTTCATGGACCAAAGGATCTTGAGCAGACGAAAGATCAGGGCGAATTGAAGAAAAACAAACATACATATGAGACAAACTACACTTGTGATACTTGCAAGAAAGGGTTTAAATCAAGGAGGTTATTGGTGAAACACATGAAAATACACGCAACACGAAAAAGGTACATTTGTGACACTTGCAAGAAGCAATTTTTAGATAGGAAGGCATTCATTAGACACATTCGAATACACACTGCAGAGAAATGTTACGTTTGTGAGATATGTGGTAAAAAGTTTGCTTGCATTAAGTATTTAGCGAGGCATAAACGAATTCATCGTGAGCGAACTTTTTCTTGTGATGTTTGTGACAAGAGATTTACTTTGGAAGGTCATTTAATCAGACATAAACTACTGATACACACTGAGGGTAAGCGTTTCGTTTGTGATATATGTAACAAGAAATTAGCTAGCCAGAACAGTTTGGACAGACATAAACTTATACACACAGGAGAGAAACCTTTTTCATGTGCGATATGCGAGAAGCGGTACAGACACAAATGTGGATTGGACAAACACGCACGAGAGCATATTGAAGAACCAGTCCGATATAAAAAGGACAAGGTTAGGGTAACATGTGATGTATGTAATAAGCAATTGTCATATTCGTATTTAGGCGCTCATAAACTTACACACTTGAAACCATTTGAGTGTGAAGTGTGTAAAAGGACGTTTAGTTCCAAACATACGCTGTTATCGCATTACACGATACATACTGGATTCAGAGCTTTCTCGTGTGAAACGTGTGAAATGAAATTTGCTTCTAGACAAACCTTACGGGGTCATAGGCTTACACACATGGCGAAGCATTATTTTTCATGCGACGTATGTAACAAAAAATTCACACGTATGACAAGATTAAACGACCATAAATCAGTTCACACGGAAGAAAATTTCTCATGCGATAATTGTAAAAAACAATTCAGACAAAAATCTATTTTAAGTAGACATTTACGGATTTGCTCTAGTCGGGTTGATGCTAGTGGAAAACCGTATTGTAGGGTAAAAAAGTACTCTTGTGACGTATGTGGACATACATCTACTTCAAGCACACGTTTAAACATTCATAAACGGAAGCACACTGGGGAGACCCCTTTCAGTTGTAACATTTGTAAAAAACAGTTTAAATATGATAGTAGTGTAACCGTCCACATGCGTATACACACAGGGGAGGAGCCATATAGCTGTGAAATTTGCGGAAAGCGGTTTAAGACAAGTAGCAATTTTCACGTACATAAACGAATGCATCTTTCACAGACAAAAGATTAATTTAGAGACACATGCCCTATTTTTGGCATGTCAAAAAAAGATTCACATACTTTTAGGGATATTATAATTAACTGTGTTAACCTAAATTTGTTTTGTGTTTCACAAGATCGTCTTATTCAAACTATGTTTTAAAGACAAAAGATATTTTGTAATGTTTAAGTTCAATGACATTTTATAGCGTGTATATGACCGCAGCGTGTGTTGATATGACCGCAAACTTTATGGGATCTTAGTATAGGCACTTATATTATATATATCAGATTATAGCACTAAAATCGCCGTCTGGCTACAATTTGCGGTTATACCTATCATATATATATACGCTGCATTAATCATTTGAATTTTTTCCACATGAGCCGCAATAAATAGGTCACAGTACAACATAAAAGGGTAGAACTTAAAAAGTGGAAATACTGTAGTGTCGTCCCTTTCTAATCAATCTAAGAAAAATGGGACGAAGTGTCGTCCACTGTAGTGACAGTATTGCCACTTTTAATTTCTACGATTTATTGTCTGACTGTATGTTTGGGATAAGATTACTTACATAACCGCAAATTAAAAGAAAAATCATCAGAAATTCTGCAGCAATCTGCAATCCTGCAGCAATATGTGTAGATTTTTATTTAAATTTGAAGTAGGTAAAAATGTAGTTTAGTATAGACGAATATCTTTCGATTAAAATGATGTATTGAACAAAATCACTCATTTTGAATACGAATTTGTTGGTACATATACATATATTATAGGTAAACATTTCCCGGGGTTTTTAGTGTACTTCACTTCACTTATGCTCTTTAAGAATGACGAACCTTTGAAATGTTTTTTTTTTTATCACAAATTGGGATATTTTCGAAAGTTTAAAAGTGTGATATTATTTCATTTTTCATCTTTTATTTGAAAAAAACGACGCGGTTGGCGCAGTGGTTAAGCAACTGCCTACTGAGCCGACGGTCCCGGGTTCGAATCCCGGCAAGGGCAAATATTTGTGTGATGAACATGAATATTTGTGCCTGGGTCATGGATGTTCTATGTATTTAAGTATTTATTTATCTATATAAGTATGTTTATCATCGCCTAGTACCCATAACACAAGCCTTCTTAAGCTTAATTTGGGACTAGGTTGATTTGTGTGAGGTTGTCCGATTTTATTTATTATTATTTGTCGGAGACGGTCATGAGTATGGACGCTCAACGAAGCCGGCGCGTCATTGGAAGGCGACAGTAGCGCCCCCTTGAACCTGTTTTGGCGCGCTAGACAGAGTCTTGGCGGTTCACTCAGCCAACGCCGACCACACTTCGCTCTGGGTCACCGTCGAGTGCACTACTGCCTTGGAACTGTCCCGTTTCGTTGTGCTATACCAAGTTAGAATCAGTGAAACGTTATAACTCAACAATACCTACAGTGTTAATTTAATAAAGACTATTGTGAGACTTTGATAACCTAGCTTACAGACCTCTGTGCCAGGAACTGTTATTTTGTGCTTCATTGTATAAGGAACAAATCAAGTTAATTGCATCCGTAGTGTTTCATCTCGCTCGAACTACCTCCTCGCCCACAACTATATCGAATAGCTCAACTAATGCGTCACCACACCACACCGGCCATCCGCAAACCTATCCCCGACATATTTATTATTAATTATTTTGACGTCTAATGCCGTCCTAGTCATTCGTGCACCAAAAATCTCCGGGTGTGTAGATAAAATATATTTACGCTCAACTAGTGAGTAGCCAAGCGACATAATGAAAAATCTTTTCGTTAATCCGTATTTCAAAATTATATTTCCAAATATTTTAACAATAAATGCTTGCGAATATTAGAAAGCGGAGGATTCTCGATTCGACTGTATGTTTCTTTTTATGTTTGTTACTTTTTTTTATGTGTGTTAACTTTAGACTGGGTGAACCGATTTTGATGATTGATGATTCTTTTTTAATTTGAAAACAGGTGCTTCCCGTGTGGTCCTTTTTAAATTTGGTCCAGTTCCGACAACGACATCCATGAGAAAATCATATGTGTTATTCATATACTTAATATGTTCCATTTCGCTCATTGAATTCGGTTATTTTTTTATGAAAAAGTGATGATATTTGATCACTAATGAGCAGAAAAATAATTTTTAACAAAAAGAAAAACGTCAATAGAAAAATTAAAAGCCAAATATTTTCGCGGTGTCGCGAAGTACCTACGTATTTTTGAACGTACCGAAAACTACATATATTATCTGTAGTCTAGTTGGAACTAGCTGAAATTTCCTTTAAAACCCGCTCCAGATCTTCCGATCCTATCCGATTTATCGGAAGCAATCGGATAATCTGTAGTGCAATTGTCCGATTTATCGGAAGAAATCGGATAATGCGTAGTGCAATTGTTAGGAAATTTCTTCCGATAAATCGAATCGGATCGGAAATTCTGGAGCGGGTTTAACTTGTTTTGTGTTTTCAAAGTAATTTTGTGAAAATAATTAAGTGCCTAAACGCAGTGCGAGAAATTCAACTGCGACAAAGTATTGCAAAAGGGCCTGATTATTAGTAAGATTTACAGCTAAAGAAGTAGCGTCAATTATACAGCACATGTCAAGAGGTAAATCTCCTGGTCATGACGGCCTCAGCGTCGAACACTTCAAGCATGCGGGACCGCACCTACCTCGAGTACTTTCCTTATTCTACAACTTATGTATAATTCATGGTTACCTACCCAACAACCTAATGCACACACTGGTAGTTCCTGTCATCAAAAATAAAACGGGGGACGCCTCTGACATATCCAACTACCGGCCAATATCATTGGCTACTATTGTAGCTAAGGTATTGGACAGTCTGCTTGATAAACATCTTGTTAAGCACAGTGAACTGTCAGACGCTCAATTTGGTTTTAGACCGGGACTTTCTACCGAGAGCGCAATACTTGCCCTCAAGCAGACTGTACAATACTATACAGCTAGGAAAACGCCCATTTTTGCCTGTTTTTTGGATTTGTCAAAGGCGTTTGACCTAGTTTGTTATGACATATTATGGCGTAAGCTTCAGCACGAAACCACTATTGCTCCAGAAGTAGTGTCCATATTCAAATATTGGTACAGTAGACAGACAAATAGTGTTAGATGGGCTGGCTCTTACTCTGATGTGTACTCGTTAGAATGCGGAGTAAGACAGGGAGGTTTAAGTTCACCTCGCTTATTTAATATATATATCAACCAGCTGATGAATGAACTCAGTAGCACCGGTGTTGGATGTCATGTTGATGGCATATGTATTAATAACATAAGTTACGCAGACGATATGGTGCTGTTGAGTCCATCCATCGGTGGGTTGAGGAAACTGTTGCGCAAGTGTGAGGAGTTCGCGGTGGCCCATGGGCTCAAATATAACGCCAAAAAGAGTGAGCTTATGGTATTTAAGGCGGCTTCCAAGACGTATACAGAGATACCTGAAGTCGTACTTGGCGGTACACCTCTAGCCAGGGTGTCCAAATTTAAATATTTGGGCCACTGGGTCACCGAGGACCTGAAGGATAATCTGGACATCGATAGGGAACGTAGGTCGCTGGCTGTCCGTTGTAATATGCTGGCTCGCAGATTTGCACGCTGTACTACACAAGTTAAATTAACGCTATTTAAAGCATATTGTCAGTCGATGTACACGTGCTGTCTGTGGGTCTCATATTCGCGGCGGGCATATAGCGACCTACGTGTCCAGTACAATAACGCATTCAGGGTGCTGATGGGGCTACCGTGGCGGTGTAGTGCGTCGGGGATGTTTGCGGATGCACATACAGACGGTTTCCCGGCCATCATGAGGAAGCAGTGTGCATCTGCATTAAAGCGCTTACGCGGGAGCTCCAACAGCATCCTGAGTGTGTTCTCAGACCGGTGGGACTCTCCACTCCTGCGGAGATGGATCCAGGTCCACACTGCGTGATTAATTCGTCTTATTTTATTTTATTTTTTCCAATAATACTAACACTAGGTTTTGTAAGTTATTGTTACTAACAAATAATATGGATTTTTAATCTGAAATAAAGATATTGAATTGAATTGAATTGAATTAGGACTTAGACAAATTACGAGCAAAATTTTTTTTGCATTTTGTTACTTTTTTTAACTAAAGAAAACATTAAAATGAGAATATTATTGATCGAAGTTTTTTTATAAACTTGGCCGTTTAGGAACTAGGGCGATCTGAAGTTGCGAGTTCGGCCATGGGATTACTAAGGAGCCAGAAAAATGTACGATAAAATAAAATAAAAAACAATACAACCTATGTTTTTGGAGTTTACTCCTTAAGAATCGATTTTCATATATAAGCCCGGGGTATGAAAAATATGGGGTGTAAAATCGAACGTATCTGCCGTGCTAATTTAAAAAGTCGTATCTCAGTATACGATCGGGGTAAAAATACGACTTCGTAATTTAGCAGGTTATGCGTTAAGCGTTATAGACTAAGATCCCGATATAAAATAACCTTCACCGAGATGTTTATTTGATGAAATGTATTTTATATTTAATTTAATATGTTAATAATTATATTGCATATGGGTTGCCTAACAAATTTTAGTCCAGGGTATGTTTAATTAATAATAAAAAAAAATTGTTTTAAACATTTCACCGGTTTTATTAATATTAGATAAATTCTATACCAATCGAAAGTATTAAGCCCATAGAATATGCAAACGTTAGGTTGCCTATTTTTTTCCCGTCACAACTATTGGGTAGCCAGGTATAAACAGGTAAATCTATACCTACTAGCATTTTGCAAAGGTCTGATTGTTGAATTGAAATTAAATAAAATTAAAGATTATTTAATTATGAATTTATCTAAAAATCGAATCGGTGAAATGTAAAAAAAAATTTTTTTTTATTTTAAACTAAACATACCCTGGACTAAAATTTGTTAGGCAACCCATATGCAATATATTTATTGACATTTTAAACTTAATATTTAAAATACATTTCATCAAATAAACATCTCTGTGAAAGTCATTTTATATCGGGAGCTTAGTCTATAACGCTTAACGCATAACCTGCTAAATTAAGAAGTCGTATTTTTACCCCGATCGTATACTGAGATACGACTTTTTAAATTAGCACGGCAGATACGTTCCAAAAATATAAGAATTGCGAGGATTGACGTTTGGTTGTCAAAGGCGACGGGTTGAAAATTTTATCAAATTTTATTTTATTTATAAGTTAATTCAGTTTTAGAGTCCTTTTCGCTGTTTTTGCGATGAGTGAGTCAAGTCGAGGTGTCGTGAGTGATACGTCACTTTTAGAATGTGGGCAGCGGGCAGCTCCGTCGTGGCTATCTGAAGTGGAGTTTGATAATAAGGCAGGGCCGAGTCAATCGGATATTGTATCGGACGCTGAGTCCATGTCGGATGTGCGGCATATAGCGGTGAAGCGTGCTTGTGGTCTGAGCGACGAAAGCTGTGGTTGTAGTGATAGTTTTATCACAATAGGCAGGAAACCTAAACGCTTGCGGGTTTTAGCAACCGCCAAAACGCAGCTGGAGCCGGACGGTGTGCCTGTGCCTGACAAGCTATTTGAAGTTTATATAGTGTCAAAAGAAGATTTACCGAAACAGATTGGTTTGGCAAAGTTGCTGCAATTTAAGGGTTTAAAAGGAATTTTATCCGTCAAGTTTATGGGTCCACGTAAAGTTCGCATACAGTTTAACTCTAAGGATGATGCGGAGAAGCTTCTGGCTTCTCAGGAGTTTAACAATGAGACGAGACGTTCTTATTGGTCTAATATGGCATGCGGCATGCTGCACTTATGGAATTATAAGGCAGGTTGAGTTGGAGGTTGAGGAAGACGAATTTTTAAAGAATATTGAAGGGTCTGATGACATTTTGTCAATATGTAGATTGAACCGTTTGGATCATGATGGGCGTTGGGTTAAGGCTGAAACTATTCGTCTGTGTTTTAAGGGAACATCTTTACCGCCATATGTTTATGCCTACGGTTGCCGATTTAAGGTAAATCAGTACACTTTCCCGGTTACCCAATGTTCAATACGTTGGAAGTTCGGTCATCTGAGCAGGTTTTGTCCTACTACTAAAGTTACTTGTCCGAAATGCGGCGGGGAGCATGCCAATTGCGAAACGACTATTTTTAGATGCATTAATTGTGCAGCCATATGGCCTTAGATAAGTCGTGCCCGGTTTTTGTGAAGGAGTAAGAAATTCGCAGGATTATGTCTGCTGAGGGATGTATATATAAACGGGCTTTTTGGTTGTATATGCAAAATAAGGAAAAAAAGGATACGGATGTTTGTAGTCAGGATGCGCCATCTGTTTTTGAGAATGACTTAAGTTTTGGAAAGTCATATAGAGATGCTGTTTTGTCGAAGCCGTTACAATCTAAAGAGTCTGAAGATTCTGTCTGTCAGGCTGAGGGCCAGCGATCAGTAAGTCAGTACAGATTAGAGAGCGAGCCACAACAAGAGGTTCGTAAGCCGCGGAAGTCAAAAAGAGTAACAGATGTGAAGAGGTCCGAGTGTCTATTGGTCAATCAGCCTACTATTGAGCGGGCTGATATGGAAGATCAAAGACAAAATAAGGACAAGAAGAAGAGACGTATTACTTTTGAAAGGCTGGTTGAGAAGACGAAGGATATTTTGTTTTCTACCGAAAGTTGGGAGGAGAAGTTCAAAACGCTGTTTGGAGTTGTTGTTAAGGAGATTTTGGATTTATTTAAGGATTTTTTTAAGGAAGGTGATTTTGTACGTTTGTTTTTGTCTAATGGCTAGGTCTAATACCAGATCTTTCTTGAATGTAATGTTCAATTCAATATTGGCGGAACCCTTATCGGAATCGGCTAAATTTGTATACAGTTTTTTTTATGTAAATAGTGTATACAAATTTAGTTGTTTTCGTGAACATGTTATTTTTAAGTACGGTTTATACGGTTTATGTTTTTATTTATCTATGTCTTTTAGATGAATGATGTTGTGTATTAGGCCTGCTGGAGCTGGCATATTCATAAAAATGATCAAAGCTCCTTAATTAATAGATAAAAAAAAAAAGTATTGCGATACTACGGTAGAAAAGTCGTATCTTTGTATGGATTTCATAGTAAGATACGGTTTTTTTTCCGTAGCACTGCAGACTGTAGTAACTAAACTAGCCGCTCAAGGGCGCTTTACATCACGCTTCCTTATTTAGTTAGTACTCATGATCTCTCCAATTTGTTAAAAATGAATCGGAAGTAAATTTTCCTTATAAAATATTGTAATTTTGCTGTATATTATACTCGTATATTAATATTATGTAAGTGCCTACCTTGTTCTTGTTTGCAGCACCCAACAGGGTACGTAATGTGATACTTAAACTATTTACTAATCATTATGTGCAATAAATGTATTGAGTATATATTTTATAATCGTTCTTAAGGCCAGGCGCGCACCACGATTTTAGTCGCGCGATAATTTTGTCGCATAAATGCAAGATATGGGTTTATATGAGAGTGCGCGCACCACGATTTTCATAAACCCAGAAGTACGCTTATTTCTGCGACAAAATTATCGCGCGACTAAAAAAAAATCGTGGTGCGCGCCTGGCCTGAAGAGTAAACTCCAGTCGTGCGTCGGAGCTGACACACACACTTTTTTATTACATAATCATATAGGACATGCTAAAATAAGCATCTTTTACTGATTGAAGTTTTTTTTATAGTCTGGCCATCGAAACGTGATACTGAAAATTCCCGCCAAATTTAAAAACCCAAGCACATATTTCATCGCCAATGAGCAATGACTGATACCAATGCAATGGTGCAGATATATTAGTTATTGGCGATGAAAAATATAATGTCAAAAGTACCAAACTGCTTAGTCCTAGTTTGTACAGCGATATTAAAGCTAGAATTTTAAGATTTCGCGGTCATTTTCAGTATCATGTTTCGATGGCCAGACTCGAAACTTGTCCGTTTAGGAACTAGAACAATCTGAAGTTGTAAGTTAGGTCATACAAATGCTATGAAACCAGGACTAGTAAAATAGATAACAAAACAAAATATTACTGAATCATGTGGAAAATTATAAAATAACCATGTTTTCATATAAAGTTCATTTATTAACTCAATAGGCTAGTTGACCCAGTTTTGAAATATATTTGAAATGGTTAATAATGATCTTACTAGCTCTAAAAAAAATGTCTCGTATTTTTTTGAAAGCTAGAAAGCTAAATTTTATCAATTGAAAATTAGAAATTTCATAAACAGTCAAAAACGCCGTCTGCCATTTTTCCCTTTTGCTAATCTGTGGCGTGATGTAGAATTACCTGAAATATTCGAAATTCGACCGTCGTATAGTGCCATTCCGCTCACTCCAATATACTTTAACAGGAGATCGAGAAGGAAGGCACTATTCGAAGTCGTCAAAGTAGACTTTCAGTTTTGTTTACATGACCGATGACGTCACTATTATAAGAGAAAATGGCGGACAGCGTTTTAAGCATTTTAAAATACAGATTAAAAACCATATTTTCAAATTAAATTTTTTCAGCCGTCTTTCACTTTTATGAATTGAAAAATATATATTTAGGTTTCCTTTGCTAAATACTATACGGAATAAACATTAGTTTATTACAATTTGATATGAGTCAACTAGCCTACTATTGTTTAGAAGCTACGAATTTTTAATTAATAATGACTAGCTTCTCTTCATTGCAGGCAGTACAGGCATATTGCTATTTCATATAAGCAGGCGTCTATATACATACTTATTCAATTCCACATTACTCTTTAAACCCACTCCAGACCTTCCGATCCGATCCGATTTATCGGAAGCAATCGGATAATGTGTAGTGCAATTGTTAGGACATTTCTTCCGATAAATCGGATCGGATCGGAAGGTCTGGAGCGGGTTTTAACCGCTCTCTGAATTTGATTGTGCTTCATATATGTAGAAGCACATTGCGAGCACTAACTTTAGGCAGTTATTTCCCCCTTGAGTAGGCAGCCATTAGCTAGAACTAGAAATGCACCCGCCAACCTGACGTCAGGATGGCGGGCGTCCTTTATTTCTTAAATATATCTGGAGTTGAAAGAGCACATTGCTCTAATTTTGGGGCACATTTGGCACATTGCTAGCACTAACTCCTGACGTATACCGCAGCTAAATTTGTTGATGTACACCGCCATCCTGACACTCACCTTCATTGTCGTTGCCGAAATAAAGCCAGTTGATTTTATACGAACTGTCTTTGCCCTGTACCACTGTGTTCATGTTTACATTTATCTGTCGTTTACGTATCTCAAAGGCTATTTCTTTAAATGGAGATTGTACTTCAATACACATTTAATATTTAGTAAAAATACTTACCTGTGATTGGAAACGCAATCTTGTTGCGAATTTGAGCTGCTAGATCGCCTTTTACGTGAAAATACTGCACAATTCACCATTTTTGGAGAGAGATGTCACGCCACGGACCGATGCAAAATGGCGTTGAAGCGACTTTAAGTAGTTTTATATAAAGTGCTTGACCAGTTGACCAATTATTTTGCCGGAGGAGGTCGCCCGTGCCTGACATCTCTAGTGTTTTAATACTCAAAGCTTGGTAGTCACAATAATGAGAAGGCAAGTCCCCTTTTTACAAGCTTTTATTTAACTTGCATTGTATGTTTAATGTACCTATGTTTGTTCGGGTGAAATCTTGCAACTCAATATTGAAGCAGATATCGTCAACCTATTGAGCTGAAATTTTGCATACTTACTTAACTTTGATGACAATACAATAATATGGTACCATGGGGCTGATCCGATGATGGAGCCGGAAGGTGTCCATAGGAACTCTATAATAGAAAAAGCAATCCTACCGAGCTTGGGCTCTTTAGAATTGTCTCAGTGAGCATTTGATGGATATCCAAAGAAAAGTACAGTCGGCTATAAAAGTTTGCCACTAAAATGTCATTTTTGACAGAAACTTATCCCCTCTCTTCCCGCCCTAAGTCAGGCTATGGTATAAGAAAACAAAGTATGGCATTCCGGAATGACAGACCAGACTTGTGACTTCATCAGGTTAATCCGTTTCTCTGTTGCCAGTAGTATATCATAATACTCCCCGATTCCTTTGGTACCTGTATGAATAACTTAAAATCGAGTATTTCCACATAAAAATAAGAATCGATAAAAAGATTCTATACAAATATTTAAAATCTAGTGTTTAAAATCAATTATTTATATATTTTAACGAAAAAACATTTATTCAAAGAACATGACAATTGTAACGCGATTTTTTTGGAGTTTACTCCTTAAGAATCGATTTTCATATATAAGCCCGGGGTATGAAAAATATGGGGTATAAAATCGAACGTATCTGCCGTGCTAATTTAAAAAGTCGTATCTCAGTATACGATCGGGGTAAAAATACGACTTCTTAATTTAGCAGGTTATGCGTTAAGCGTTATAGACTAAGATCCCGATATAAAATGACCTTCACCGAGATGTTTATTTGATGAAATGTATTTTATAATCAATTTAATATGTCAATAAATATATTGCATATGGGTTGCCTAACAAATTTTAGTCCAGGGTATGTTTAATTAATAATAAAAAAAAATGTTTTTAACATTTCACCGGTTTGATTCATATTAGATAAATTCTATACCAATCGAAAGTATGAAGCCCATAGAATATGCAAACGTTAGGTTGCCTATTCTTTTCCCGTCACAACTATCGGGTAGCCAGGTATAAACAGGTAAATCTATTCCTACTAGCATTTTGCAACGGTCTGATTATTGAATTGAAACTGAATAAAATTAAAGATGAAACGGGTGTGAGTCTATGTGTGTAAAATAATCACGCATTGCTGTACTTTCTAGCTTTATTGTAACACACCACACTGAGCACTATTACAAACAATGGATACAACTGTCTTAGTAGCTTACACAGTAGTTTACTCTTAAACTATTACAGACACGAAACAGACTAAACTCTTAACAAGCATCCGCCATCACGAATTCGCACACTGGCCGGCGCGCCAATCGGCGCGGGTGGCTGGGAGAATAACTCCCTTCATTGGACACAGATGGCGCCACAAGTGAGGTGCGGGCACTAGTAGGGTCCCGCGTATCATTCTCCCCCTCCAAGCTACATGAACGTCCCGTATGTGGCTTGGCTTTGGCAGTACTCAGATCAGGTGGACGTCCACGGGGACGACGAGGCTGAATGGGTACAGCATCTTCTCCCTGTCTAGTAACAAAAGGGGTAAGAAATGCCGCGTGAAATTTACCTACAATGACAGCATTATCTAAGTGTGACACCTCAAATGTGGTCGGAGCTCCCCCTATCTCCAAAATATCCCCGTTAGAAAGGAGAAGACCTGCTTGTTTAATACGTACATAAGAATGCAGCATGATACCTTCACCGTCGCGGAGCATGTCGGCAGACGAACACGTTACGTGTCTGCTCGGCGACTCGAACTCAATGGGAAACAGTTTGTTTTCCTCGGAGAAATGCCAAAAAGAAGTTGCGAAGTCCATGGAAATGGCAGCTTTCACTAGAAAATCAATGCCTAGTAAAGTGTCATTGCCGGACGCGTCAGGCAACACTACAAATTCCAGTGACACGGTCTTATGCTTAACAACGACATCCAACGTTGATGTGAGCACTTCCTTGTTCTGTACAGATCCATCTGCGAGCCTAATTGACATAAAGGATTCTAAAAATATTTGATTTTGTTGTTTTAATACTTCGTACAACGTGCAACCTACTACGGAACGTTTTGCAGCAGTATCTATCAAAGCCCTACCTTTTATACCTAAAACGGATATACCTAATATAGGTCGCTGTTGTTGTACAATGGATCTAGAGGATGAGTCCAAGTCTGCGGACGCGCAATCATATGGAGGCAAGACTGTATCCGAACTAGAAGTCAACATAAACACGGTACTGTTTAATTCACTCCCCCTTAATTCAGCATCGTCAACCGAAATGTTTGCTAAAGTGTCACACTTAGACAATGTACTCTCTTCCGAAACTAAATTATTACCTTCATTTGGTGGTACTACCGAGGCCATGCACACATCAATACATTGTGGACCTACCGGGTTAACACACATATCATTATATTGTGGACCTGCCGGCTTAACGCACATATCATTACATTGTGGACCTACCGACTTAACACACACATCAATGCATTGTGGACCTACCGGCTTAACACACATATCATTACATCGTGGACCTGCCTGCTTGACGCAACCATCATGGTTAGGTAGCGACGACACTACCGGCGTCGCGCATTTTACAAAGAAATCTGTCGGTAAAACATTCGTAAACTGGCTAGGTAAAAACACGTTATTACGTTTTGTATTACGACATTCGTAAGTGTCGAAAAATTCGGGAATCACAGATTTAAACATCGATAGGTCATAATCAGATTTACGATTGTTTTTCAAATGACGTTCATTATTTAACAATTCGACTGAATTCGAGTTAGACGAAATCTGATTACGCCTATTATTGGCCTTAGCCTCATGCTCATAACAATCTAAGTGACGATTATACAAATCGGTGCATTCAAAAACATCTGACTGGAGTGCGGAGGTCAAGGTCATTGAACCCAACGTACAAATTGGTTCGATCAGTATTGCCGAAAACTGAGAATTACACTTCGAACAGTCTGACCTCATCACGCCTTGTTCTCCACATCCGTAACAGTGAATAAAACTATTACTACTACTATAGTTATTGTCAATAGAACTACTGTTACTTTTATCAGTTAGGTTTTTAAGTTTAGCACAATTGTCTTTATCGTGATTAGGTTTTCTACAGTAAACACAGAATAGACGTTTCTTGTTGGAATCGACGTTTTCTTTCGCGCCAACCGAGGTCAGCGGCTGCGGCGGCGGCGAGATAGAACACGGAGACGGAGCGCGCGGCGCGCGCGCGGCCGGCGGCGTGTTTGATGTCGAGCGGCGCGCGGGGCCCGCGGCTGGCGGCGGCGGCGGCATCCCCGCGCTCGCGCGAGTTACTTCAACTTCGAGGGCGTCCTCTATCGAATGCGCCTTACTTAGGAGCTCGTCGAAGGACTGGAACTCCTCACGACGAAGGCGCTCGCGGATGCGATGGTGTAGTAAGCCGTACACCATATCCAACTGCGCTTTGTCCGTGAGGTCCTCGGTAGGAAGTCGCGCGAGTATTGCGCGAGCTCGAGCCACGAACTTGTCGGTATTCTCCGTGGCCTGTTGTTCACTATTAAACAGTTCTCGGTAGAGGCGATGAGGCGGCCGACGATCTCCGAAAGCCCTGCGCAGTCGGTCTACGGCCTCTGCCCAGGACGTTGTAGAACCTTTAACTCCTTGCCACCAGGTCGCGGCGGAATGCGTCAGCAGTATGGAGAACCCTCTTATGGCGTTCTCGTCGGTAACTCCGCAACAATCCTTATAGGCCTCCACTGCGTCGATGAACCCGTCGAGACTCTCCTCGGCGCGGCCGCTGTAAGTGGCATGGCATCTTGAAAAGTTGCCGCTCACGACAGGGGCGGGGGCGGCGACGGTCACGCTGACCGGCTCGCCTGAAGCCGGGGTGGAAGAACGCACTTCCCGCAGAAGCCGTTGGAACATGTCGGCGTTGGATTGCTGGATGGTTTGCAGCAACATGGACAGGTTGTCCATAGTCATCGTCACATTGCCCGAATGTTCACCATCGTCACCTCGAGGATGGTCGGCGGCGGCGGCCGCGGCGGAAGCGGCGGCGGCGTTCTCCTTTGATGTCGACGCGCGATAATTGTCTGGCGTACGCGGAGTACGGTTAGAGCGAGTCATCATTGTTTATGTACGTAAGGCACTCGAAAAAAGTAGAAATGTTTATAAAACAGTCAAAAGCACAGTTCACACTTTTATGTTTTTACAACACGTGGTTTACACTAAGACACACGGATTGGGCGCCATGAAACGGGTGTGAGTCTATGTGTGTAAAATAATCACGCATTGCTGTACTTTCTAGCTTTATTGTAACACACCACACTGAGCACTATTACAAACAATGGATACAACTGTCTTAGTAGCTTACACAGTAGTTTACTCTTAAACTATTACAGACACGAAACAGACTAAACTCTTAACAAGCATCCGCCATCACGAATTCGCACACTGGCCGGCGCGCCAATCGGCGCGGGCGGCTGGGAGAATAACTCCCTTCATTGGACACAGATGGCGCCACAAGTGAGGTGCGGGCACTAGTAGGGTCCCGCGTATCAAAGATTATTTAATTATGAATTTATCTAATAATCAAATCGGTGAAATGTTAAAAAAATTTTTTTTTTATTTTTGACTAAACATACCCTGGACTAAAAATTGTTAGGCAACCCATATGCAATATATTTATTGACATATTAAACTAAATATAAAATACATTCATCAAATAAACATCTCGGTGAAGGTCGTTTTATATCGGGATCTTAGTCTATAACGCTTAACGCATAACCTACTAAATTAAGAAGTCGTATTTTTACCCCGATCGTATACTGAGATACGACTTTTTAAACTACCATTATGTTCACATAAACAAACTATAAAATTGTCAATGTCAACTTCATGTCGAGTGTCAACAAAATTTTATAAATAAAATAAAATTTAATAGATTTATATTTTAGATTTATTTATTTCATAATATAAAATGTCAATATAAATTACACGAAGTCAATTTACATGCACTTATACTATGATCGTCATATATTAATATTAACAGATAAAATGTGATGAAATTGATAGTAAAAACAGCGGAATTAATAATAAAACAGATTAAATAATTACATGTCACAATTTTAAACAAACAGATAGAAATGTCAAAGTAGCTCATAAATGGATTGTCAAAATACAAGAATTAACACGATAAAAATAACACTGAAAATAACAAAGTCAAATAAGGCAATAATTAGGAATAAGGTCAACAGGAACTTAGGTATTGTCAGTATATAATGTCATAATTAACAAAACTGGAGTATAAATAAAAACAATGTCAATTATACAAATATAAATTACGTTTCCATATACTCATTTACTGAGTATAATGGATTATCCAATAAAAAGTTTCTCAATTGTCGTTTAAAACTGTCGTCAGATGGCTCGGTTCGTAATTCCGCGGGTAGACGTTCATAGAACGTGGGACCGATGACGCGCGGGTTTTTACAGGCAAGCGCCAGGCGACGCGGAACTGTCCTGAGTCTTCCTGTGGATCTAATTTGTTTGCCCGATACCTCAACACGCGCAAACATTGGCAAATTATTTCTCACGTACATTAGAACCTCAAACATGTAAAGTGAGTAGTGCGTCATGATGCGATACTTTATAAAGAGATCTCTGCAAGAATGTCTGGGTTCCACTCCAGCCAGTATCCGAAGTGCTCGTTTTTGGATTATAAGAACGCGTTTGGCATCGGTGGAATTACCCCAGATAATTGAACCATAGGACATTATTGAGTGGAAATGCGCAAAATATACAGTTTTTAATGCATTATTCGATATTAATGGTTTCAATTTTCTTAACGCAAAGACGGCACTACCCAACCTATCACACAGTTGGTCGACATGACACTTCCAGTTTAAGTTTGAGTCTATCATGAAGCCGAGAAACCTACATTCAGTGCATAATGGCATCGGGACGCTGGTAATACATGGGGGCACTGCGGTGTGGCGGCCCGAGAAAACCATGACATTGGACTTCGTTATGTTTAAGAGTAAACCGTTCGACGAGAACCACTTTTGGAGTTGCCCGCAAGCATCATGGATTTTATTGGCTAGCTGTTCGTACGTTTTTGCGCTAACTATGACTGTAGTGTCATCCGCGAAGAGCACCGACAGACCAGTCGTGATTGCCGATGGCAGGTCATTGACAAATATTGTGAACAAAACATTCCCGAGGGCGGATCCTTGAGGGATGCCTAGACGTACGCAACCAGCATCCGATGTCACCGTTTTGCCATTGGTAGACACTTTTACTACCTGCTTCCGGTTGGATAAAAAAGACGTCAACAATTGGTGAGCGGAAGTGTCAAAACCATACAGACTTAACTTATTTAATAGTAACCTGTGACTAATAACATCGAACGCCTTGGAAAGATCACACAAAATTGCTGCCATTTTGTGTCTGTCATCCAGCCCAGTCGTTATGCAGTCGGTAATTTTATGGGCAGCCGCAGTGGTGGACCTATTCTGTCTATAGGCATACTGGTTTTCTGTAATGAGGTCATTCGATTCTAAGTGTGTCATTAGGCAGGAGGAGATGATACACTCGATTAATTTTGAAATAGTGGGTACAATTGTGATAGGTCTGTAATTATTAACATCAGTCCTGTCCCCTTTCCCCTTATAGACAGGGGATGACTAAAAAAAGATACAATTTAAAAGCCAACATCAAAACATAACAATTTCGATTTAAACTTCATAGCTTCTTGTCGGTCAGCAAGACTCCCGTCTAGAAAATGAATGGCTCGGTTGTGTTGGATCCTTGATTTATGTATGTATTTATCCTGGAAAGTTTCACGAAATCAAAACCATTCTGCGGCTGAATGCAGGAAAATGAGAGCAGTGGTGATGGAAAAGTATTCACGCCTTCTCTATTTCTAAGCTTAAAGCTGAGTCTGCACAATTAAAGCGGTCTCTCTCTCTACAGCAAGACGTCTACGTAAATAAAATCTACGCTTAACGGGTAAAATGTGCTGCTTTTGAAACAATAGCGCCCGTCACACAATCGGCTAAAAGATACGTGTTCGTTTCAGCTCCCAAACAAGCCTAACGAATTTTTGTGATATCCAAGATTACAACTTTTATAACGTGCAATGCAAAGACCGTGTTTTCTTGGTGTTTAAGCCGTGCTTGTATGGTGCTAAGATCGAAGAAGACGTCTTGCTGTAGAGAGAGAGACCGCTTTAATTGTGCAGACTCAGCTTTAAGCTTAGAAATAGAGAAGGCGTGAATACTTTTCCATCACCACTGCTCTCATTTTCCTGCATTCAGCCGCAGAATGGTTTTGATTTCGTGAAACTTTCCAGGATAAATACATACATAAATCAAGGATCCAACACAACCGAGCCATTCATTTTCTAGACGGGAGTCTTGCCGACCGACAAGAAGCTATGAAGTTTAAATCGAAATTGTTATGTTTTGATGTTGGCTTTTAAATTGTATCTTTTTTTAGTCATCCCCTCCAACCCTAGACTGTCGGTTTCACAGCAAGCTCATGGTAACAACCCCATTCATCTAGATTTTGGTGATCTAGCTACGTTAAAGCAGTCAGTACGTGTGTTACGGCATATCCCCAAAGGGGCGCGAAACTTGGCAGCGGCCAAATTGAGCGACCCCATTGATAAGTGTATCGACTCCAATGGCACTCTCGAATGGTTTAGTTTACTGTCTTTTGCCTATTCCGCACTCAAATCGCCTGAAGCGTCGGCCACGAGCAAATTAACCACGAAAGTTAAGAGAAATATTAACTCTGCTTCTTTTGATATCAGTGGAAATATCGGTGCAGAGACCACGCCTTTGAGATCACACTCCATACTGAAGACAATTGAGCGTAAAGTACATGAAGGGGATATCTCAGGTGCAGTGCGAGTGCTTATGTCAGATGAAGGCGTGGCGCCGTCGAGCCCTGAGACTTTAGCTACGCTGCAGTCGAAGCATCCAGCCCCGTCCCGGCCGCTGGTACTTCCACCGGAACCTGACATATCTATTTCTGCCTTAACTGTTAAGCCGGAGGAAGTGGTGCAGGCACTCAGCTCTTTCAACAATAGATCGGCCGCCGGTTTGGATGGTATCCGCCCTGTTCATCTTAAGGAGCTTACGTTTGCATCTGCGGGAGACGCCGGTTTTCGGCTCCTGGAACATCTGGCCAAGATTTGTAATTTTTTGCTCAGTGGTCAATTAAACCCTGAAGTTTGCCCTTATTGACCATACTTATGCAGAAAGCAACCAAAGATTTATTTTCATAACGTAAAAAGCGACCGAACTCATTCATTGATTAAGACTTAAGTCACTTTGACAAAAAATCTACGCTGGTCGCTTTCTGCATAACTATGGTCTTTATGGTGCTTCCTTATGTGCGCTGTCAAAAAAAGACGGTGGTATAAGACCCATTGCCATAGGCAGCGCTTTCCGCCGCTTAACGGCAAAGCTAGGATGCCGTGCAGTGAGAGAAGAAATGACAGCTTATCTGCAACCTTGCCAATTAGGGTTTGGCACAAGATTGGGCTGCGAGGCTGCAATTCACGCTACGCGGGCTTTTTCGGTAGATAACAAAAACTCAGAATCCGTTTTAATTAAAATTGATTTAAAAAACGCATTTAACTCAGTGGAGCGTGATGTTTTACTGTCCGAAGTGAAGGATAAAGTGCCATCACTCTACCCCTTCCTTTTCCAAGTATATTCTTCCGCTTCTAATCTTTTCTACAATGGTCCTCTTGTTCTTTCCCAAGTTGGTGCACAGCAGGGGGATCCGCTAGGCCCTTTAGTTTTCTGTCTGGCCATACAAAAGGTAATTTCAGAGGTTAAATCCCCATTGAATATCTGGTACCTAGATGACGGTACCCTAGGTGGTAAACCTGAAGAAGTGGAACAAGACTTGCTCATGCTCCTGCCTCGTTTAAAAGCTCTGGGTTTAGATATTAATTTCAGCAAATGCGAATTTTTCCCCTGCAGTACCAACTCACACGATTCTTTCCCCTTATTCAGTGCTCTGCTCCCCGGACTGAAAGTGTTGTCGGCGAGATCTTTCAACCTCTTGGGGTTGAAAGATCTCGCCGACAATATTCCCAGAATCCATTCCTGAAGCCTTCGAGGAGAGAAAGCTGCTTCTGCTGATGGCTGCGCAGAGGTTGAATGAACTTTCGGCTCACGTAGCCCTCGTTATGTTGCGAGTTTGCTTTGCCGTGCCTAAGCTGACATATTTCTTGCGCACCGTGCCAGCCTGGCTGCACCCTGTCCAGACAGACTCCTTTGACTTCGTGTTGAAGGAGAGTTTGGAAAAGGTGCTGAACGTCTCCCTTAACCAAGGTCAATGGGACCAGGCTTCTCTGCCGATTCGAACTGGTGGTTTGGGCGTGCGTCGCGCGCGAGATGTGAGCCTCCCGGCCTTCCTGGCTTCGGCGTGTGGGGTGGTGGACCTTGTCACTCAAATTTTATCTTTTGATGGTGACAAGGCTATCATTCCTTACGCCTCCGATGCTTTGACAGCCTGAACGGCTCTTAATCCCGGCGTAGCCATACCCGTAGAATTGTTCCGTCAGCGTCTATGGGTTTATTTATATGAGAGTGCGCGCACCACGATTTTCATAAACCCATAAGTACGCTTATTTCTGCGACAAAATTATCGCGCGACTAAAAAAAATCGTGGTGCGCGCCTGGCCTGAAGAGTAAACTCCAGTCGTGCGTCGGAGCTGACACACACACTTTTTTGTTTTGTATGACTAGCGTTGGAACATTTTTTCCGCATCATTATTTTGTTACCATAAAGCGGACAACTAATACTACTACTACTACTACTACTACAACTAGTGACGTAAAAAGCCTCATTAGCCGGAGTTTCATACCTTATTTTCTTATAACATGATATAATCCAGGAAAGTCGCCTGTTTATCTATCGGTTTTCTACCGGATACACTTTGGTGAGTGTGCACTAGGACTGCACGAATTAATTCCACCGTCTCCGTTCAGACAATACAACACTCGGCGCGGACTTGGATTCCACCCTTATGTTGTCGATATACCACCGATACGTACGAAACGCTTTGCGTCTACTTTCCTTATGAGGACAGCTAAGGAATGGAACTCTCTTCCTGCGCACCTGTTCCCCGATAAATATAACTTGGATCTCTTCAAGTCGAGAGTGAATAGGCATCTTCTAGCCAAGCATGCTCCATCTTAGGCCTTATTGTCACTTAACATCAGGTGCAATCAATGTTAAATGCATGGCAAAATAATAATAATTGAAGTTTTTGCAAGCTCATTTTGTTGGAGAAAAAAGACAAGTTCTAATATTCGCAGGCATTTATTGTTAAAATGACACTGAAAACCCTGGAGTAGGTATATAACATTGTATGTACAGTCGCCATCAGAGATATCGCAGCATATAAGTCGTTCATAAATATCTGAACACGACTCTTATTGACTGGGCGTTACAGTACATGTTCAGATATTTATGAACACCCTTGTAATGAAATTGTATTCAAAATGAGAATGATTTTCTTGAATACATAATTTTAATCGAAAGATATTCGTCTTTATAAAGCTTGACCAGAAATATATGAGGATTGTCAAGAGGGCGCTATTTATAAGCTTTATATGCCAACAATTTTGCAAACAATCGCAATCCACTATAATGACATTATTTTTTAATACCTGTCAGTTCCACTATGTTAACCTCGTAAAAATCATTGGAATGCATTCTTTCCCCGACTTTTTCGTGTACACTTAATTAATGATCTTACGTTCACGATTGCGAATGTTTTTCGGCATTTTCTTTGGATTATTTTAAATATTTGCCTTTTAAAGGGATGACATTGACATTGTTGACAAACCATCATAAAATCATTGCCAATTAGTTCCAGTGAAATTCCGCGATATGGCGCATCCTCATATATTTCTGGTCAGGCTTTACTTACCTACATTTTTACTTTAAATTTAAATTAAAACCTACACCGCACACACACACACACACACACACACAGAACCAGATTGCTGCAGGATTTCTAATGATTTTTTTGTTTTAATTTATGGTTTTGTGAGAGCAGAATTTCATTAATCTTATTCCTAACTTACAGTCGGACAAGAAAGTGTTTTAATTTATGGTTTTGTGAGAGCAGAATTTTCATTAATCTTATTCCTAACTTACAGTCGGACAAGAAAGTGTATACTACTGTAGTGTCGTCCCTTTCTAAGCAGGCTAAGAAAAACGGGACGACACTACAGTATTGCCACTTTTTAATTTCTACCTTTTTATGTCGTACTGTGACGTATTATTGAGGCTCACGTAAACAAGTAGCAAACGAGTAATATAATATTACAAAACAGCTTTTGTCTTTAAAACAATAAAATATTTTTTAATAAGGTCATCTTCTAATAATTATAACAATTATAACATCCACGAAGTAAAAAAAATATAAGAATCGTTTTTTGACATGGCAGGAATAAGGCATGTTACTAAATTAATCTTTTGAATGTGAAAGATGCATTCGTTTGTGTACGTGAAAATTGCTACTTGTCACGAACCGCTTTGCGCAAATTTCACAGCTATATGGCTTCTCCCCTGTGTGTATACGCATGTGGACGGTTACGCTACTTTTATATTTAAACTGTTTTTTACAAATGTTACAACTGAAAGGGGTCTCTCCTGAGTGCTTCCGTTTATGAATGTCTAAACATGTGCTTGACTTAGATTTATGTCCACATACGTCACAAGAGTACTTTTTTACCCTCTTTACTCTACAATATGATTTTCCACTGGCGTCCTGACTACAATGACCCCGTAAATGACTGCTTAAATAAGATTTTTGTCTGAATTGTTTTTTGCAATGCTCACATGAGAAAATCTCTCCTGTGTGAACTGATTTATGGTCTGTTAAGTGTGACATACGTGTGAATTTTTTGTTACATACTTCACATGAAAAAGGATGCTTCGCCATGTGTGTAAGCCTATGCACCCCTAAGGCGTGTCTAGTAGCGAATTTCATTTCACACGCTTCACAGGAGAAAGCCATGAATTCAGTATGTATCGAGTGATGCGACAACAGCGACCGTTTGTCACAAAAAGTCTTTTTACACACTTCACACTCAAATCGTTTCAAGTGTGTAAGTTTATGAGCGTCTAAATACCAAGGGGAAAATTGCTTATTGCATATATTACACGTAACCTTGTTCTGTTTATATCGGAGTGGTTCTTCAATATGCTCTTGTGCGTGTTTGTCTAATCCAACTTTGTGCCTGAACCGCTTTATACATATCTTACATGAAAAAGGTTTCTCTCCTGTGTGTATTAGTTTATGTCTGTCCAAACTGTTCTGGCTAGCTAACTTCTTGTTACATATATCACAAACGAAACGCTTACCCACAGTGTGTATCAGTAGTTTATGTCTGATTAAACGATCTTCCAAAGCAAATCTTTTGTCACAAACTTCACAAGAAAAAGTTCGCTCTCGATGAATTAATTTATGCTTCGCTAAATACTTAATGCAAGCAAACCTTTTATCACATATCTCACAAACGTAACATTTATCTTCAGTGTGTTCTCGATTGTGTATAATGAATGCCTTCCTATCTAAATATTGCTTCTTGCAAGTTTCGCAAATGTACCTTTTTTGTGTTCCGTGTATTTTCATGTGTTTCACCAATAACTTCCTTGATTCAAACCCTTTGCTGCAAGTATCACAAGCGTAGCTTGTCACTCTACGGTTGTTCTTCAATTCACCCTGATCTTCAGTCTGCTCAAGATCCTTTGGTTCATGAAAAAAATTCTTCATTAGGTCCATTTTCAAGCGCTCGAGTAACACCACACAGCTCCTAAACGTGGGCTTGAAATCCAGAATAGGCTCCTGTTTGTTAATCTCCGCTTGTGATTCATCTGCGGCAACTAAAACAGGTAAACATTGCATTAATAAAATTACAAATAACAGCACATAAATGGGTAAAAATTAGAAGTGCGTCAGCCATCTGTTAGAATAAAATACAATTCAGTTAAAGGACTCATTCCTTTAAAAAAAGAAACATACTATGACAAATATATTGATAGATTAACCAACTTTTTAAAGTGAATAATACTTTACCCTGAGCTCTAGAAAGTAGCATAGCTATTTCATGCTTTCATTGCGTGCAGTTGAAAGTATCCAAGTAAAAAAAGTTTTCTGCATTCTGAATTTTGTCAATTTCAAGTATGTTTTATAAAAAAAAAACATGAAAAATTCTAACTGTATGTCTCAAATATATTCCAATAAATCGCAATGGCCCTGTTTTAGGTAGTAACAGATCATATGTTAAGTAACTGTAATGGTGTCAACACTTAAGGTCTTCTAATCTATATATGTTGTCTATGCATAGCGTGTCACACTAATAAACATGTTGTTCTTGAAAGTCAGTGTTTTCTTTATTAATTAACTCGTCTAATACTTTACAGGAACATGTTTGATCATAGGAAAAAAAATCTAAAACAATCAGCATTTTTAGCCCGAGCCTTAACTTACTGTAAGCATAAGCGACATCCTGCATCTGCAGAAGCTCCGGGCCGACCACCAGCTCATCCTTCACCTGGTGACCCTCGTACAAGCCAGCAAGCTTGGCTGCTTCACTCACGCCATATGTCTGAAACAAATAATAAAAAAATATCGGACAACCTTCCACAATAAATTTTTATTTAGGAAGTAACATCCTTATTTTTATAAATGACATGACACACAGGTAAATTAAGAAATTTTAACAACTGTACAATAAATTCATGACTTAATAATTAATAACTCAATTAAAACTAAATTATAAAAATAACAAGGTTCAAAAAACACTGCTCCTTGTCATTTCTGGTCCAAAGGTGCCCATAACGCTCGCAGCATTTCCACGTTGGATCGCAATGGACACCCTTTTAATAAATAAATAAATAAATATTAAGGGACAATCATACACAAATCGACCTAGTCCCAAACTAAGCAAAGCTTGTACTATGGGTACTAGACGACGATATACATAATATATAAATACATATATAGATAACACCCATGACCCAAGAACAAATATTTGCCCCGGCCGGGATTCGAACCCGGGACCGCCGACTCAGTAGGCAGGTGTCTACAAACCGAGCCAAACGCGTCGTCGTCGAGCTTTGTACCAGAAATGACTCGGAGCGGGGGTCTTCCCCCTTTTGCCTGAGTCTACGGCCTACGTCGCGCACAAAACATTTTGCATCTGTCCCCCAGCAACCCGCCGTCTCCACCGCAAAGGAAACAAAAATGTAGGACGAACCTAGTGTGACATATTTCTGCCGTTTCAAGTCCGCCTGATATTCGGCTGCAGCTCCAGCCGTGCAGGTGGTACGATACACGTGGGAGGCAGCGAAGGTGCTCACACACGTAGCGTCCCAATTAAGAAAGAAAAATTGAATGAATGAAAATTGAATGTCATTCACTCCTCCACTCTAGTAGCGTAAGAATTATGGAATCAAAGATTTGGTGTGATTGACGTAGCGATCTAATAGCTCAGTTGGGAGAGCAATGCGCCGGAAACGCAGAGCTCGCAGGTTCGAGTCCTGCTTAAATCATCATCATTAGCCTTTTACATCTATAACAGATGAGTTAAGCAGCATCTAATAAACTGCAACACTTTTAACGGCTTAAATTATAGTGGATCGCATTCAATTTTTCTTTCTTAATTTACCTTTGTGTTATGTGATTTATAAAAATAAAAATGTGGTATTTCCACATAAAAATAGAACCGATAAAAAAGATTCTATAAAAATATTTAGTAACATACTTTTTCACTTCTATATGTATAATCATTTAAGCTCACACAGACACAAATAAATCTAACCCCAAAGTAAGCTCTAATAGGCTTGTGTTATGGGTACTAGATGATGATATACATACTTAGAAACTTTCATGACTGAGGTACAAAAGAAATATTTGAATTCAACACACAAATATTTGCCGTTATAGGGAATTGAACCCAGGACCACCAGCTTTCTATATAGTGACGCACTAGATAATTTGTTTTGTGTATTTCTTTATATGACTCACTTCTTGCTAATGTTTTCATACAAAATTTTAGCAAGTCTAATATAAATAAATAATAAATATCGGACATCCTCACACAAATCAATCTAGGCCTACATAAGCTCTAGCAGGCTTGTGTTATGGACACTAGATGACGATAAACATACTTATATATAAATAAATACATACTTAAATATAAATAACACCAATAAACCAGGCACAAATATTTGTGTTAATCACACAAATATTTGCCCTTGCCGGGATTCGAACCCAGGACCGTGGGCTCAGTAGTCAGTTGCTTAACCACTGCGCCAACCGTGTCGTCAAATATCATTGGGTATACAATTGTAAATGTCACATTATTATTATAAGCCTTCTGACAGATATTTCACAATTGTTAAGGTTCTTTAGTTGTTTCATTGGTTGCAATATCTGTGTGCTTTGTTATAGCAAAGGCCTCCTCCAACTGACTCCACTTTTCTCTTTCTCTAGCTAGTGACGTCCAAGTACCGCCCGCCACTTGCTTAATTTCGTCAACCCATCGCCTAAGTGGTCTGCCTCGTTTCCTTTTCCTGTTGCCTGTGTACCAGTTCATCACCAATTTCGACCACTTGTCCACTCCTCTAATAGTATGACCTGCCCATTTCCACTTGAGCTTTTTGATTGTTAGCGTGACATCTTTGGTTCTTGTAGTTTTCCTAATTGTTGTAGTTCTTATTTTGTCTTTTAGTCTTTTCCCCATCATACTTCTCAGCATGGCGTTTTGACAGGTCTCGAGTTTCATATAGTGTGATTTGTTGAGCGCCCACGTTCGGCATCCATATGTGAGTACGGGTAGTACACATGTCACATTACAAGGGTAAATACAAATCAATATTCAAACAAATGCTACGTATATTGTTGAAATGAGAACTTTGTCGAAAGCTGTTATTTACGCCGTATTGCACTATCCCCGACGATATGTAAACACAATATATTGTTTCATTACTGTTAGGCTTGCTAAAACTAGAGCTGCCATCTGTCCTGGTTTCCCCGGGTTTCCCCGGATTTGTCCTAGTTCGGAGGCCATCCAGGTGGGTTTTCAAAACCTTTAATTTGAAAGAAAAATAAAGCGATTTTTTTTTATAATATTATTACGCTACGTCTGGGGAAAAAATGCGATTTACACTTTGTCCGGGTTCCGCAAATTTAGAGATGGTAGCCCTAGCTTAGCAAATATAAATAATCTAAGCTCCTTAATAAAAAAAAACATCACCCACCTGGGCCACCTGAAACTCTGCCTCATCCCATTCTGGCTCCGCCTTCACCCACTCTTCCAGTGACATAATCGGCCTTTTTAGGACTGTTTAATACTGATTTTGTTTAGTTACAAAAACTATCGCTAACGTAAAACATGTCATTATGCGTTAAGAGTGAATGAAAAAAACGCGTTTATATATCAAGGTTTAACTTATTTAAATGTATGTAAGTTAAAACGATGAACAAGTTAAGGTAAAGATTAATTTATATACACGAGTATTTCCTTTTCGTTTGCCTGCCCCAACCAAACCAATCCAAACAAAACAATAAATATGTGAATGACAATAATGAATGACATTGACGATTGACGTTTGCTTGAAGGTTTTTTTTTACAATAGGGTTATGGCGGCAACAGTGGCTATAGCGACAACAGTGGCGCAATGGCCGTTGTTTCAAAAGTATCATAGGTAGCTTTCCGTCTCTCTTACTCTTCGGAAGGCCTCCCGATATATACAGGTCACATCCAGTTCCTTTGCGTCAGCCATGTAAAAAACCCGTTTTGCGAGTGTTTTTTGTTTTGACGTAAGAAAAAGTGAGTTTTAAGGTAAGATATGCTGTTTATTTTTTCACAAACCTTTCATCGTACCAATGGAGTTATATTTTTGCTAAGAAATAAACTTAATTGAGGTCATTTTGGCGTATACCGCGCTTCGATTTACGTAAAACCATCACACGTGGTATGAGTTAAACCCAAAATGGCGGTTTTGTACACAGTGGCTCAAATCACTTAAGTACACAGTGGTTCATGATCCACTGTGTACTATTGGTACTGGATAATGATTAACAGACATTAATTTTGAAAATTTAGCGAGATGTAATAATTTTTGTTAATTTTCCCTTTTAGGATGGCTCGTCCAGCAAGGCCCAGTGAAATAGATAAACCTACAGCTGATGACATGAAAAAAAAAATGGTTTGAGCGTGAGAAATGCGTCTAAATTTCAGGAATTCTTTTCACTGCACTGAGACGTTATCATTTTAAGACTCGATATATTAATGTCGGCTAGGTTCGTTTACGTCAAATTATAGCGTTAGTAAAATGTGCAATGAAGAGCAACAAGAATTTTTAAAAGATTATTTCAAATACTGTGCGTTACTGTTTTACGGATTGAGTACAAAGGAATTTAGAAATATAACTTTATTTTAAGGCCAAAGAAACATTTTTATGATATTTTATGCAAGATACTGATTAAGTAATGGTAGTTACATAGTTTATGTAGCATCTGCGTTGATTATTAACTAAGTCATAAAAACTTTCGTGAGACATATTTAATTATTGTATTAAGCGGTTTACACTCACGTGAAATTGTCAGGAACGGCCCGACATGTTTCGAACTCGTATGGAGCTCTTCATCAGGGACGTTCCTGACAATTTCACGTGAGTGTGAACCGCTTAATACAATAATTAAGTCATAAAAAATTAAGCTCATTTAGTACATTTTGAATGTGTAAGACTGAAAAGTCACTTTCAGCCTGAAGTAGTCAAAAAATGTTTTCTTTTCTGATTTGTAACTTATTGTTTGATTAAAACAAAAAAATAAAGACCGATACAAAGCAAAAAAATGCATTATTAGTTGAGTTATATTATAAATGATCCACTGTAACCTTGCCTGATTCACTGTAAACTGAGGGCCGATTCACTGTATCCCACCCACAGTACACAATGGCTCAAATGAGTTTTTTTAGAAAATACTATATATTTTCCAAAATATTATCTTGTCGAGCTAAATCGATTGGAATAATCAATATATATTAGTTACACTATAACATGGATCCTTTTACATCTTTCCAACACTCACCCAGATCAAATTACATCTCTTCAAAAAAAAGTGACCCACTGTTGCCGCCTTGACCCTATACATTTAAAAACCCAATCCATGAAATCATCGATTGAAGTTGCAATCGATATCAAAATATCTAGTTTTCACATAGTTTCAATTACGTCTTATTAGACTTGTTATTAACCTAATCTCACGTAAAAAGAACGGTTTCAAACTCATTGTCCTATATATATATTTTTTTTTTTGATGCTGATTCGAAAAGCCCTTAGGCTGTTATCGTAAGTCGCTGTGTTGTGGTGGTAGGTTAGCCGCAGCATAAACCTCGGCACCACGTCTGGGAAGCTGTCGCGCGCGGGCGCTCGGAACAGTGGATGAGTACCTAGCTGAGGCAACTGGTCTCTTGTCCTGTCAGTTTGTAAAACATTTATCTAGCTGGGCTTTACATTTTGTGGAAGGCAAGTGTGAGTGTTAACGCGGCGGCCGCCCCCGCCGGCGAAGGCGACGTCTCTGTAGAGTATGCCTGTCATGTCGCTGTCGTCTTCTCTCGTCTCTATCAAGGTAATAGTCCGCGTCATGGTTGACTGTGGGGTCGCCCTCTGATTCGGTATCCGAGATGACGTCATCAGGGTACCATCTTTTTATGGTGGCCGTGATGACATCATCTGGGTCTGTCAATATGTGTCGTGGCCTACGTACTAGTAGTTTCCTAGCTAGCCGTAAGCCTGTCCAGTCTGTTACTGTCTGTGCTATGTCCTGTAGTTGTCCTGTAAGTGCTTCTACATTTGAAGGGGGGATGGGATCCCTTAAGGGGATCTGGAAATCAGATTCTAGTGGGGGAGGGAGGGGTTGATAGTCAGCCGCCTCCCTTACAAGCCTATTCGGGTGTGTAAGAGCGCCGTCAAAGAATTTCTTGGATAGCTCTCTTATGTAGCTATGGATGGTGGGTATTTGAGCGTCGTGGTGGGTCGACAGGTTTGTGACGTACCTGGGAGCGTCTGTGGCTCCACGTAAAAACTTGTTTTAGATCACCTGCAAGGGGTGGAGTTTCGTTATGCCTACATGGGCGAAGACTGGGCTAGCATATGTTAATATTGGTCGGATGCAGGCGGTGTAAAGGAGCATTTTATTTTTAAACCGCATTTTACTCCGCCTGCCCACCAGTTGACCTAATGGGAAGAGGATGTGTGCTGCCTTATTTCTGGCTCCCTGCAGGTGAGCATTGAAATTTAACCTGTGATCCAGCACGACGCCCAAATATTTAACTTTATTTTCCCATGGAATGGGCCTGTCTAAAAGAGAAATGTTTTCCAGCCGAGCTGTACGGTATGCTGGTATGTTGGTGGTATGAAATACAATCCCCGCGCTCTTCTCCGGATTAACCTCGATCCTCCATAGGTTAAACCACCGACCAAGGTCGTTAATCGCTTCCTGGAGGTCTTTTCTTATTTTCGGTAAACTAACATTTGTGGAGAAGAGCGCAGTATCGTCTGCAAACAGAGCTAAATTTACTGATGGATGAGTTGGAATATCGTTAGTGTATAATGAGTACAGGGTAGGCGAGAGTGCCGAGCCCTGCGGGACGCCCGCTTTTATGGGATGTGCGGCTGATAGAGATTCCTCTACTCTGTATTTGAATGAGCGGTTGGTAAGATAATCCTGGATGAGGCGTACTAGGCGGTCTGGCATGCCCATCCGATATAACTTATATATCAGACCGGCGTGCCAGACTTTGTCAAACGCCTTGGCAACGTCTAGAAAGACGGCCCCTGTTTTTAGGCCGCTGTGATTGGATATGCCCTGACGGTTAGAAAAACCTTTCAGAACATGCTCGGTTATTCTGTGCACTTGTTGGACACATGAGTGCTGTGAACGGAAGCCAAATTGCTCTTCTATGACTATATTGTTTTCTGAAAGGAATTTCTTGATGCGGGCTAGGATTACACGCTCAAAAAGTTTACCGATAGATGAGAGGAGGCTAATGGGTCGGTATGAAGAGGGTTGATTGCTGGGCTTCCCGGGTTTATGGATGCCAATTACTATGGCTTTCTTCCATATATCTGGGAAGTGGGAATTTTTCAAAGCAGCATTGAATATAGTATAATTTACGAGTACTTGAGATTAGGTATACCGCCGCAGCCCGCAACTGAATATTCACGCTACCACAACCTTTCCATTTTCCTGCTAAATGTGCTAAATCTGTTGGGTGGAGCGGCGTAAGAAAGAATAAATGGTATTAAAATTATATCTTCATCAATTTATTAATATTTGACAATCAACAAACAGTATTTAAGGAGCCGGTAACTAACACAAGTAGTGTTGCACCATGCTTTTAGTGATGTGCTATGCATTCACAACAAAATCAAAGAGAATATAATCACTATTTGCTAAATAAAAATAAAAAAATACTGTCGTCTTAACTGTCAAATATTCCATGTTATTCCAGCATACATTGTACAATACCTACAGTCTGACCAAAAAGAGTAGAAATTAAGAGGCCTTATTCCTTTTAAAATTTATTTTTTTCATATTATGACGAATATATTGATAATTTCAACCAACTTTTTGAAGTGAATAATACTTTTCCCCGAGTTCTAGGTAGTGTAGTAACGTAGCTATTTCATGATTTCATTGCGTGCAGTCGAAAATAAGTTAAAAAATGAATTTTCCAGGTGAATTTTGTCAATTTCGAGTAGTTTTTCGAACAAAAATTATCAATGAAAAATTCAAAATCTAGGTTCCAAATATATACCAATAAATCCCAATAGCCCTGTTCTAGGTAGTAACATCAAAAATATGTTAAGAAACATGTTTGATCATAGAGAAAAATGTGTAAACAATCGGCATTTTAAAATGAAAAAGGCCTCTTAAAAAGTGGCATTACCTCAGAGTAAGGAATGGCATTACTGTAGTATCGTCCCTTTCTAATCAATCTAAGAAAACGGAGACGACACTACAGTATTGCCAATTTTTAATTTCTACTCTTTTTGGTCAGACTGTACTGAAAGTCACTCATGATTCGATGTCAAAGTTCGGGGTCACATGACTTAATTTTACATCGATATCAATATTTTAGTTTAGTGGTTATCAATTCGACATCTTGGCAGTTGATAAAATAGTAGTTTATGTGACTGTACATAATGAAGGGTATTAAACAAGAGTGTAGGTTTATGAAACGCGCCGAAGGCAAGTTTCATAATAACATCACACGAGTGTTTTAATGCCTAATTATGTACAGTTACATACACTACTTTATCTAGCCACATATCATAGACCTCCATGATGCATTCAGGACAGGAGTCGCACATTACGACAAATATTACCTGGTAATGGCCATGGTTATTATACCATGTTAATGGCGGTAATGAAGTTTTCTGGCAGCTGTCATAGTTTTTATTAATTCAGAGACAAACTAGAGTTGGCCCCAACTATCATAATCGTCCGATATCTTACTTACGTGCGACATTTGTCAAATTTGATGAAAATTGACAATTCATTTCGAACTAAACGTCATATCGACTGATATTAGAATAGAGGTCAAATCAAATTTCTTTGTTTTTCAATGATGTTCGAAATTTGAATAAATAATATTATCGAAATCGATGTTATTATTTAGCAATAATAACATTTTCACACAAGAAATTTGTTCTAATAAAACAGTCTATTTTTATGGTGGTCATAATGTGCGGTTCTTGAACGCATCATGGAGGGTTTATGATATTTGGATAGATAAAATACGTTTTATGGACTAGTTGCACACTTTAATTTTCACTTCGATTGCGAGGAAAGGAAATGAAACTGCATCATGTAAATATTATACTTAAAAACAAATTTAATTAAAATTTATGGTTCCCGCCAATTAACATTATTTTCTTTTCTTTTTTTAATGTCCTGACTTAGGTCGTTAACATACTGCTCAGTTATAAAACATTTTGTTTTTTATATCTATGATAATTTATTGTAGTATATTGATTTACATATGATTTACATAAATAATAATAAAAAAAAATAATAAATGATAGTAAACAAAAATTACAACTTTATTTCAAGAAGTTTGATTGTGTACTTTAGCTGTTGGTATCTTTGCCTTGGTCTTAGAAGACTATCGAAACGAAATAAAAGTTTTAGGTTTTTTTTTCATCTGTTTAGTAACCTGGAACTTTTATGATTGTTATTATTATGTCAGCTAAGTTTTGTTCGTGTGGCTGTTGGACCGATTGCCTTGGTCTTCCATGACGATTTTACTTTATGCTATAGAGCATAAAAAGCAATTTTATGTCGCCTACGCACAGCATAACGTGAAAAATATTTAATAAAATAGAGTTGCTAAGACAATAATTAATAAATAAAGATAATCTTTGTTTTTTATTCTTAATAATATTTAAATAGCATGTAATAAAATACATATCTCTATTTAATTTTGCAAGGAAAACAATTCGGATCGGTTTATTAAAAAAAAGTTGGCTGTCACTGTCAAATTCGATTCAATATTCGTAAATTTCGTCATTTGTTTTTATTTGAGTTTGACGTTTGGCGTGGTTTTTTTTTTGTTTCGTTTTTGTTTTCACTATCGAAACGCTTGCGTGATTTCTATATTTTTGTTGCGGCACTATGTTTAGTATTACATGTTAGAAGCGCAACACCGAAACCACACGTTGAAGGAAACAAAATCAAAGTATTTGAGCCGATACATGATTGTTTTTCCGTTGTTTTGCCGATACATGAAGTCTGGTAGATTTACTAATGTCAATAGACAATGTGCTTGTAAAACAAGAGCCAGAATGGGTAGATTACGGCGTGAGCGAGGCGGCAGCGCGTGCTGGCTTGTACGAGGGGCATCAGGTGAAGGAGGAGATGGTGCTTGGCCCAGAGGTCTTGCAGCCGAGAGACGTAGCTTACACGGAGAACTGTAAGTCAGTTTTCACCCTAGTTAGTCAGATTTTCTACCCAAGGCCTGGCCGAGGCAAGACTTAACACTTGAAACAAACCACAGGCAGTTATTCATATAGTTGTAGTCATTAGTCATTTATTCAATAATTAATATAAATTGTATTTTCTTCGGTTTCCGCGACTGTCACACATTATTGAATAATGTGTCTATGTGCTCCTTCCAAGAGCATTTGTGATCCAACGTGATATAGTGAATTGATAATATAAATTGTGTTTGAAATATTGGTACATATACAAATTAATTGACATCTTAACAATAGAACAATAAATTAACATTTTGGCACTAGATAAAAATCAAACTATGTATATCAGACAAAAAAAATGTTGCAAAATATTAAAGCCCAGATCGCATATTTATGGCCACAAACATCTACGATCTGGGACATTCACGAATTCACCGCCCGACATATGTAATGTAGTTTTACATCATACTACTACAGCAAACCCCTGGTAATATTATATTATTACAGTATAATCTCACTTATCCGACACTTAAATAGACTGGCATGTCCAATAATCCGCTACCTTCCGCCCACGCCTCCCTTGCCCCTCTGAGCCTATGTGCTTGCGCTGCGTCGTCGTCTAGCAGTTTTTTCTTTATAATCTAGTAATCCGAACATTCCAATAATCCGGCACCCTCTGGTTTGTAATAGTGCCGATTAGTGAGATTATACTGTATTACCCTTGTCTTCCTTAGTTCTTGTAATCTGATATGCCTAAACTCATAATTCAACTCAAAATTTCATAATTGTTATTTTCTTGTAACCTTCAGGACCATAGCCACTCCATTGCTTTTGGTTACTATACTACAGCTAACTGTCAACGCTCTTATTTTATCATATGAATAGAGTTCAACTCGAATTTAGAAGCAAGTGAGTGACTCTATAATCAAACGATTCTCATAATCAGAAACGGTGTAGGGTACCATGACTATATTCAAAAACTTTATTTAAGGCAACACGGCCCATACATATTATTTTATACTTTATGGTAGATAGAAGGTTTTTTTTTTCATATTTTTATTTCACTTATTTATTTTAACTTTTTTGTACAAAATACAAAAGTAAAAGTGCAAGTGGTGAACTTAAAGTCCATTAAATTTGCTATAATTTACAACCAAATCATAGCTCTTCATTCTAATAGGGGCTCAGCAATTGCTGTTCAAATATAGCTGTAGTTTTAAATATAACTGAATGAATGTTTATTCACTTGAACATTTGGTACATACATAAACAAGTTTTTCAAACAGGTAATTCTAAAATTTAAAAATTTCAAATAGTATTCTGTTTAAAATAATATCATCAATTGTTATCAGAGAACCCTAAACTATTATTTTTATTTCGTTATAAACAAAATTATAATTTTCAAAATATTTAAAAAATGTTAAAGCCAAACTCAAAGTCAAAGTTATTTATTGCACACATGTTGTTAATACAGTAGATCTTAAAATGATTAAAGTTTCAAACATGGACTCTGCTAGGGTATGCAATATTTACAAATAAAACTTAAATTAACAAATCACATTTTAGTACTAATAGGCACCTTGTTTATCGTTTAGATATTCGATTACAGAATAATAGGCCTTCTCCAGCAATAATCTTTTTAAAGCTAACTTAAATTCTAGGATATCCTCCTTATCTCTAATGGTACTTGGTAGTCGGTTATACACTTTTGAGGCCATGCCAATTACACTTTTGGACATAAGACTTGTTTTAGAGGGCGCACACAATTTATTTTGTAGTCTATGACTGGAAAAGTGTTTGAATCATATTGCTCTGCAAAAATGCAGCATCATCTAAGAATCGGCCCTCTACATGACGTCACATTGTGGAAAATTTGATAGTCAAAACACACAAAAAGAACAGTGGTACAATTTCCATACTAAACCCGCATAGTAATAGTCAGACTGTATGATTTTCTGCGCTGTGAGCAAGTACCGGTCACTTCGCTTTTTTAGAATGACGAACTATTCAAATGATTTTTCTATCAAAAATAATAATATTTTCGAAAGTTTTAAAAGGTAATGTTTAATTTTTATCCTTTATTTGATTAAATCGATAATAAGCCTGGTTAACAAAGTGAAATTTTGTCAATTACAATGCTTCCCTATATATGCAGCAAATGAATACGAAAACATAATTATTATATGTCCGTATTTTTAACCCCCCACAAAAAAGAGGGATATTATAATTTAAACATGTGTATCTGTCTGTGGCATCGTAGATCCCAAACGGATGGTCCGATTTTAATATTTTTTTTAAACCAATAGCCTTGTTTCGAGATGATTCTTAGCTACATGTTTTGTTGGGTAAGAAGTTTTTTTTAGATTTTGAATTTAGTGTATTTACGTGGAATACCGCGGGATTGCACCATCCGTGCCGATAACTTACCTATAGTATCTGAACTTGTTATTGTAATTTAATAATATGGGTGTAGATGAATAACTTATACAATAGTATTGTTAATCTTAGTAAAATTTTCGTGAGACATATCTAGTTATGGCATTAAGCGGTTTACACTCACGTGGAATTGTCAGGAACGGCCGGCATGTTTCGAACTCGTATGGAGCTCTTCATCACGGACTGCTGCCCATACTACCGCGCGGTAACTTTGTCTTCGTGACAATAGGCTAGTTGACCCAGTTTTGAAATATATTCGAAATGGTTTAATAATGATCTAACTAGCTCTAAAAAAAAATGTCTTACGTTTTTGTGAAAGCTAGAAAGTTAATTTTTATAAATCGAAAACGCCGTCCGCCATTTTTGCCTTTTGCTAATCTGCGGCGTGACGTAAAATTACGTGTAAACATTCGAAATTCGACCGTCGTATAGTGCCATTCTGCTCACTCCAATATACTTTGAGAAGGGATCGAGAGGGACGGCACTATTCGAAGTCGTCATAGTAGACTTCCAGTTTTCTTTACAGGACCGATGACGTCACTATCATAAGCGAAAATGGCGGACAGCGTTTTAAGCATTTCAAAATACAGATTAAAACCATATTGTCAAATTCAATATTTTAAGCCATCTTTCACTTTTATGAATTGAAAAATATATATTTAAGTTTCCTTTGCTAAATACTGTACGCAATAAACATTAGTTTATGACAATTTGACATGAGTCAACTAGCCTATTTCACGTGAGTGTAAACCGCTTAATACAATAATTAGTCATCATTCGCTTGCCCTTATCCCATTTCATTTGGGGTCGGCGCAGCATGTTTTCTTCCTCCATTCTTCCCTATTACTCGTCATCTCGTCGTTTACTTCCTTCTTATTCACGTCATCTTTCACACAATCCGTAAATCTTTTCTTTGGTCTTCCTCTTCTATATCCGTCCACATTCATGCTTAACGCTTTGTTGTCTTGTATTGTTTTAATACAATATTTAGTATTGTTAGTATAAATTGTTTCAGCTGCTGTGTCTCAGTCGAAGATTTGCAAACAAGAGCCGACGGTATCAGAGAGGCCACAGATCCTTCGGGACTGTTTTATTCAACTCCAGCGCATCTCCCTTGACAACATCAAGCTCCTCCATAATTCAAGTTCCATTAGATATCCCGCAACTCACGAAGGCACTCTAAGAGAAAGCACTGAACTAAGAAAAGGCAATGAACTAAGAGATGGCTCTGAACTAATAGAAGGCAATGAACTAAAACAAGGCTCTGAACTAATAGAAGGCACTGAACAAAGAGAAAACATCCGTGAAGATATACATAATAAGAAAACTCACATTTGTGAGATTTGCAATAAACAATATTCACTAAGAAGTTCCTTACTCGATCACGTAAAAGTAATACACACAGACAAATTATACGAATGTGGTGTATGTCGTAAGAAATTCGCAAGTAAAAAATATTTAAAACGACATATGTTTGTACATGATAAACGTCGTTTTTCATGCGGACACTGTGATAAGAATTTCTCGTCGAAACAAAGTTGTAAACAGCATAAACGAATACATGAAGAGCATCGGCCGTATTTTTGCGGGGTATGTAACAAGAAATTTATAAATAAGTACAATATGGAGAGTCATAGACTTATTCACACAGGGGATAAACCTTTTTCATGTGATATTTGTAAAAAGCAGTTCAGAGTTAAACAAACCCTAGCTTTCCATATAAGAAAGCACAGTGATGAATTCCCGCTCTCCTGTCATATATGTCATCTGAAATTCCGATCAATACATAATTTAAATAAACATAAGGTAATACATACAGAAGTGAAGTCGTACTCTTGTGATATTTGCGATAAAACATTTTTATTTGCCTCCGCTTTGGCAAATCATAAACTATCCCATACAGGAAAACCAGTCCAATGTGATATATGTAAAAAAAATATGACGTGTGATTTTTTCTTAAAACATCATATCAATGACGCCCATATTAAACACCGTAGTTTCAGCTGTGAAGTATGTGGTAAAAAGTTTCTTAAAAAAATAACTCTTATTGAACATCAATTGATCCACACAGGACAGAAACCTCTTCAGTGCGTAATTTGTCACAAGTCGTTCAGACATCAATCATCTTTAATACAACATTTAAGAACACATAGTGCTCATATTTTACATTCTTGCGGAGTTTGCGGATTGAAAGTTAAAAGCAAGTTCTATTTAGCCACTCATATGAAAATTCACACAGGAGAGAATTTAAAAACGTTTTCCTGTGATATTTGTGGAAGACAGTTTAGACGTAAAGGCGATTTAAAGAGCCATATACAAACACATACAAGGGACCGACCGTACAGTTGTGAAAAGTGCGGAAATCGATTCAAAACCAAGAGGACCTTGCGTCAACATCAACGGACGCACACATATTACAAAGATTATACATGTAACATATGTTATAATGCGTTTTCTTCCAATGGCGGTTTAACGAGACACATGAAAACACATTCGCAGCAACCAATGCTACGTAACTATGTTTGTGATATTTGCCATAAAGATTATGTAAAAAAAAATTGTCTTGCCATACATATGAAAACTCACACAGGGGAGACTTACGCCTGCAAAACATGCGCACATCGATTCAAAACCAAAAGCAATTTGATCAGACATATGGAAATACATTTGAAAAACGAATATATTTGTGACATATGCAAAAAAGTTTTCCCATTAAAATACCATCTGAGCAGACACATCAAGCGACAGCATATCGCCAAGAGACCCTACGCGTGCCCAATTTGCTTAAAGCGTTTCGCGGTTAATAGCGACTTGAATGAACACAAGAAAATTCACAATCAGAATAAAGATTATGTTTGTGATTTGTGCCCAAAAAGTTATACTACGAAAAGGTCTTTAACTAACCACAAGTATACTCACACAGGATATAAACCCTATAAATGCTCTGAGTGCGGAAAGCGATTTGGAACAGGCAGTATTTTGAACGTGCATAAGCGTATTCATTTGGAGAAAAAGGATTATTTTTGTAGCGCGTGCAATAAGGAATTTACGCAGAAAATGCATTTACTCCGTCACAAGTGTATAGCTACTAAAATTAACAATCAATGAAAATAATCAGTAATCAATGATTACTAATCATGATTGCATCCGATAGATGTTCAAGTTGCATTCATGGAAGGAAATTAACTTTCATATTTCTCATTTGTATAATATTATGCTAAAACAAATAAATGATACCTATTGATTTAATATTTGTTTTATTTTTATTAATTCAATTTTAATGTAGCCTGTTCAGTGGTTTATCAATCATAGTGGAGGTCTTCAATTCGATTCTATATTTCTTTGGTACTTAAAAAAAGAATTTTGAAGTTCAAAATATTTAATTTTCTCCCTCTCTTTCTCTCTCTCCACCAACCCACGAACCCACGCCACGTCCCAAGTGCATTACGAAGTATGCTATCAAAGCCACTAGCCAAAGCATCATTTTTTTTACAAGTTGCTTCATTTCTACACGCTTAGGGCGGCATCGTAGCGCCATCTACCGTAAAGATTCTTTCAATTTTTCGCTTCTATATACGTAAACATTAGTATCGTGATTTCTTTTGATTCCGTCAACTAGTTGCAGCACTGACTGATATGTCCTGCTCTTCAGATAGATCTGACCACCTTTTGGGACTTCTGCCTCTAGCCTCTGTATTAATATTCATACAAATGCAACATGGGACCAGTGGCCCACAAGGCAAGGGCTCTTAGCCTAGCCAGTCTAGAGGCCCAGTTTTAGAAGCAGGACTGGCACCAATAATGTTCTCCTTATTGAGGAGGGGGCCCCAAATGCCAAGTGCCTAGGGGCTCTAAGTTCGGGCCTGCGTCCTTCAAACGAAGCGCGAAGAAGCATCTCTATACTACGATTTCTAATTCAAGACCAAAAAAACTACCACAAGATTGCCACTACAATAAAATATTTTTACAATAGTAAATTCCTTTTTCTTTTTTAAACACGCTAACATAATTTATTTATTGGTAACTCTGTTTTAACAAAATAACTAGATATATTTATTATTACATAATTACGAGAGGAGATAATAAAAACTTAAACATCAGAGATTTTTGGTACAAAATCTGGTATTGTACTTGTAACACTTGAGCATTTGGTGCAAGCCAAGAAACAAACTCAAATGTCATTTAAATGTTGTCAATTTTGACAGTGACGTATCTGGCGTAGTTTTTTTGGTCTTGAATTAGAAATCGTAATTTAGGCGCACTATGGCATGGTCACTGTCAAGTGACTCGGCTCCGTTGATTTCTTGTCAATTGCCATTGTGACTTTGGCTCCCCTTTTTGCTTACCATCAGGCGAAGTGCCAATATATACCGGGTGATCAATCCAAATGGGTCAGTAGGGAGAAGTCATAAACTATAAGAGATAGGTAAATCTCTTCTTGGGAACCATGGCGTTTTTTAGATATAATAAAAACTGCATTTTTTATAATCTCATGCATATCCCGGTCAAAACCGCTGTAAAGAATGGTACAATACGGCATACGATTACTTACCGAATTTTAACCAGGCACAATTTGGCTCAGGCTTTATTTATAACAAAAATTAATATGAAATCTTCGATGCCATGATTCCTAAGATCAGATTCCCCTATCTCTTATAGTTTTAGTTTTCTCCGTACTGACCCATTTGTATTATAATTTATAACATAGCACCTGTATACATATACCTTTATGGGAATGAGTTTTGAGTTACACGTTCTAAATGAACCGGGTATAATTTATGATTGTTCAGTGATTACATTTTGACTTACGAAAGATAATACCGTGAAATTGCTCGTTAAACAATAATTAAATGATACGGAAATCAGTGTATTTCACGCACATTTACTTTATTAAAACATGAATGTTATTTCATTTCTATTTCTACTGCCATGTTCGGCAAATAAATCAACATTGTCTTGTTATTCATTTATTACACAGTATAATTAGACTTAAATCAAATATAAATGTAAACAATTATCGTACATATTGTACATAAGTTGAGCTAGTTACATTTTAATGTGCAATGCAGCCGAAAACAACAACAAAGAAAAAATGGTTCAATAACAAGTAATGAGATAGTACAGTCGCCATCAGATATATCGTAGCATATAAGGCGTTCATAAATATGTGAACACGACTCTTATTGACTGGGCGTTACAGTACCTGTTCACATATTTATGAACGCCTTATATGCTGCGATATATCTGGTGGCGACTGTACCTACCGAGGAAAGAGAGGTCCGAGAAATCTATCAATAATACAATGGAGGCGAAACGGACGAAAATCCTGAAGATCATGCAGATCTTAGAAACTGTGCTTACTACGCATTCACCCATACGTGGCTCCGGTATGGCATTGTAATGTGGGGCAATAGTACAAATGTACATGACCTATTCGGTCTACAGAAGATGTGCATCAGAATTCTAACATTGAACAAACTGAAAGCTGCCGACACTATTTCTATAAACTGAAGATACTTATATATATACACTCGAACTATGCAAACTTTTCAAAAAATCCAATTACTTTTGCCCAACACCATCCGGCAACCACGAACTGGCGCCCAAGAGAACAAACTCCTGCCCTATTGTCCAAATTAAAAATGCATAGCACGAGCTCATATGTAATGTGCACAAAAGTTTGCTATAAACTCCCAAAATCAAAAAAGAGGAAAAACATACAATATTAAAAAATACTAATTACTTAGTTTGGTAAACAATTGTTGTTATACTCTAACAGAATTTTTAGAATTGATAGAAAGACAATGTATATATATTTAATTATAATAAAATTGTTACAATTTCGTCCATTTTGAAATATTTCATTTAGTATTTATTTGGATGCAGTAGTAGTAGAATATAAGTTTGGTTGTTTGTTATATTATGATTTAAGAATATTTTATTGAGCTTCATAATCTCAAGTAAATTATATAGAGAATGAATTAGAATTCATACCTACTTTAATTAAGTAATTAAAATGATATTATGATAGTAGATGATACTCGTAAGATAGATAAATTTAATTTACTTTATTTTAGATTTTAGTTCTTCAGTTTGAATTTGAATTTAATTGTCCATTTATATATTTTGTTATGTTTATTGGCTATAATCTATCCGTTTTATCTCCAATAAATATACGGTATTGACAATTGACCGATAGATAAATAGTAATAAGATGTATTTAGTAGGTATAAATAATGTAATGTTATACTATCCTGTAATTGATTGCAGGGTTTCATAGTGGACAAAATGTATTATTTAAATCAATGTATTTACTTACATTATATAGAAGATCAGTATATTTATTGCTTTCATAGGTATTTTAAAACCTTTGAAAACAATAAATAAAACTGATCCAAAATATCAAGAGATGGTTTAAGAAGTTGTCTATCAGCACAATGGCTTAAAAAAGAAGACATTAAATACCACGTTTGCACCTTTTTTTAAGCCAATATGACTAAAGTAACGCAGGTTTCAGGAATAAAAAAAAATATTTCAAGTAGTCTTATAGTACATAGAGAACTACCATGAATATCAGACATATAAAAACTCATACGGTGGATCAATTGTTCGACATGTTCCGAATCGGTACGCGTTTCATCATCAAAATAATGTCGAACGATATTCGACTTCTGCGACGTGAGTATACCCGTTTATATATTTTTATAGTCTTATAATGGTGGAATAGTTTGAAATACGGGAGCAAATTGAGTTATAAGCCACCCTTAGCGCACTGGCGATACCACACAGACGATAATGAAGATCGCCCGTGTGCTAGTAATGTGAAGATAACGCCATGAAAGTGTAACGCTAGTTACTATTACATTGCGTATTCGTCTATTTATGGTGCAAATTTAAGTGTTTACTGGTTACCTTTTATCCCATATTATATTCACACCTACATTTACGTCATAAATAAAACAGCGCACAAATATAACTTAAATTAAATAGTAACTCGCGTCATTATCTGTCGTGGAATTACCCCTAAGTTATACTCATTACCATTTTGTCATTACCCCTGCTGTTATCATCATTACCTATTGTCCAGCTTCTTACACATACAGGTTATGTGCCCCATCTATATGTGTAAGTAGTTAGACAATACAGATAATGCCATCAGTATTAATGACTATATGGTATTGACAATAATGATAATGACAATAATAAATAAATGAATAATCTATTGAAAACGTAACTGGTTCGCTGCCTCAGCCTTGCCACCCAAACCAGTATAGATATTATACTATGCCTAGATAGGCAATATAAGACCTAAAATTAAGAATAATTCATAAGTACAATTAACATGTCAATTTTATTTTATTGATATATTATTTATTGCAAAAATAATTAATATAAGTAGGTAAGGGCCAACTGCCCAGGCGTCAACATACATTTTTACAAATTGCATCATAAATATGTACTAGGTAAGTACTTAATATTTGCCACGACACTTAAGCAAAACATGTTATAACTTATAATGCATTGATTAAATTAATGAATTATATTAAAGTATATAAATGCATATACCTGAAAATAAGTGGTGATATTCTAATTTATCTGCTAATGTACCTGTATAATAAAAATGTATTATATATTTGTGGAATAAATAATTTCATTAAAAAATACAGATGTCTTAATTGTCTCGTGAACAACCATTATATATGCCCAAATAGCGTTTGCCTGTACCATAATGTGTTTTCTCAAACGTAAAAAAAAAAACAAAAACGTTCATTAACACAAAACAGACTAATACATTTTAAAGACTATCCTTCAGTGACCAAACTAGGCTGAGTTCTTAGCTATCTGCGAGTGGGTTGACAAAGAAATTACATGCAATGAAATATTGTTGTTATGTTTCTCAAGATAGGCCCCGAAGTATTCCATTTCAGGCAAGGAGCAGGACAACGATGGAAGTTCATTCTACATTGCCGGCCTAGGACAGCAAATCATTCTTTTGTTTCAAAATCAATGACATTGATTTCTGGTCTTTTTTTGTTTTACTTTTATTCCACTGCATGTTGGAGAAAAGCACTATACAAGCCTCGGCGCAAACAGCAATTGCCTGCCTCGTATCTGTAGACGTCCTCGTTGACTCACGACACGGCCGTCTCTAACTAATCTGCCGGCAATGCCCCTTTTCCCGGCCTCTGCAGTAATGTGCCACTCAGTATTTTAATTAAAAATTCAATAAGTCGATACTTTTATCGTAAGGCAGAATAGAGATGGGGGAAAACATACTTCTCTGTCACCGTGAATATCGGTCCAGTATAAATCACTGTGATACTTCCATGGTTTACGGGCGAGGGGGGATGAAAGACAGCGGGGGTGTGAGGAAGGGAGCGCCTAGTGTCACGAATGCAGGTAGCGGCGATGTGTGAATTCACGGCCAGGATAAAATATATGACAGGCCAGGTGCGAGTCTGACTCGCGCACCGAGGGTTCCGTACAAACACTTATCCTATCTTATCTTATATGTCTGGGTAGGATTGTTTTCTCCCACGGTAAGTTAGGCTATCGCCGCTAGATGGCGGGTAGCCTATTTAGTATGAAGTTAGCTACACTGCTCAGTTGCAACTTCATTCCGGTGCGTCCGCTTTGCAGGGCACGTTCTTCCTTGTCTGAAGAAGAAGAGAAGAAAATGGCTGAAGAACCAAACGAGGCGTGGCAGCAAAACACCGGTGAGATCCCCTATATATATAAGATCGCCTATTGTTTGCCTCTATTGTAATGTTAAGTGTCATCTGTATCTGTATTTCTTTCTTCTTGAGGTGTGTAATAAAGAGTATTCAATTCTTTTCTATTCTATATGTATAAGATAATATGTACCAACGTAACTGGCCGCGTTAAGTTTGCACCTGGTAGGAATGGCGCCGGATACAAATGAGGTGCAAAGTTAATGCAACCGATCACATTTGTTATTATATTTTATTCTGTTTTTAATATTTGTTGTTATAGCGGCAACAGAAATACATCATCTCAATACATCTGTGAAAATGTCAACTGTAGATATAATGGCCTCGTGACAGACAGACGGTACGGACAGTGGAGAATGCCCTATAAACGGCCGTATCTTTTTTACGTTAACATAGAAGTTTGTTTGTTTCACAATTTCAAGAGACTATAGACCTGAGTATATGGTTTTAATTGCACTCGATACCTTCACTTGTTTCCAAAACTTAAAAGGTCTTCCGATCTTGAAACACAACAAAAAAATCACTGAGCCTATAAGGGTTTAGGTACAGAACCATAAAAATCTACTTTTTATCATCGTACGGAACCCTTATGCGCGAGTGCGACTTGCACTTGACCGTTTTTTTCTACAATTTGCTAAGTTTAACTTTGGTTGAATTTGTGTTTTTAATTAAAAAGCGATAAGGTTTTTGTCTTTTTATTATACATTCAATAATTCATTATTGTACACCATTTAAACATTTGTATGCCTGTTGCAGGCTTAAGGCATGATATTTTTAATAATATATAACACCATTGTAATATATTTGAATCTTAAATGACGATAACTATGATATTTTAATCGCGAGTCTCGGAGAAATACTATTTAAGATTTAAAATTAATTTATGAAGTAAATGGTATGTGAAATAACTGCTAAATCAATCTTCAAATACTTTTGAAAGTAAGCATATTATCTATAAATAATACCCAGCATTTAAATGAAATTTTAACTTCATTTAAAACTTATATTTTTCAAACTCTTCTTTCAGTGCTGCTGCTTCCAATTTTAATATTACACTTTGTCATAATTGAGTCAATTAAGGCGGAACAGATTCTTGCCGATGTTCAGAATAGGCTTGAAACATACATAAGTCCTGATATAGAAGAAACAATTCGTGCTAAAGTAGCAGAACTTAAGCCCTTTCTTGATGATAATAAGCGTGATGAAAAAGAAAACGTGCAAATCGATGAAGTATTAGCAAAACGTGGTTTAAGAAGAAGTTCAAATCCAGTAAATAAAAAATATGAAGTACGAAAGGAAATTGAAGAGCTGTTGAAGATAGAAGCATTATCAGAAGTCACGAAGGTTGCAGTGAATAATGCTTTGGATCAGATTACAGATGAAATGATTAGCAAGGAATGTCTTTGGAAGAAAAAGCTTGAAGAAGATGAGAACCCGATGACCATTGATCATACAGAGCTCATTAAAAAACATATCAAGGAGAAATGGAATAAAATAATAAACAAATATTCTTTGAAAAATATCGTATATAACGACACAGAGGGCAGAGAATTTGTCATGCTTACTGTATTACGACAGTTCATTTCTAATGTTTATGAAGATAATAAAAAGCTGGAAAATCAGTATGGTTTGAAATGCGGATTTGTTGACTTTAATGAGCTAGCAGCTACAAATGGCTCGAAAGCGAATACACTGAACCGTTTTGTAGAAAGTGCCAAATGCAACGTTCGTATTTGTTCAGCAGAATTGCTGATTTTTTTATTGGACTTCTATAACCAGTTATTTGGCACTGTAAATTATGTGTTCAATCATAATGATTTACGAATAAATATGGACGGTAGGCGAAATCGCAGGAATAATGAACCTGATGATACGTCTAATAACACAATGACACCGAGTACAACGACACTCGACGACTCTGCCGTATTCCATGTGAACCGCATAAAAGAGCAGTTTGACGATAAAATAAAGGAAGTATTTGAAACGGGCGAGGCGCTTCCAGAGTTCATAGGAAACATTGTTACTGGAGGGGAATCTATAAAAAACGGTATCGAAAAAACAATAGATACTGCTAAAGAGTTTATACGCAAACATAAAGTAAAATTGCCGTTTTTTCGTAGGACTGCCATAGACATACAAATAATTGCATTGGAAAATCTAAAACAAGATATGAAAGATAGGATATGTACAGCGTTTAAAACGTGTAACGGTGTGGCATAGCCTGCCAGTAACACGAGAGATGATTCTGCCAATTAAAACAGTAAGAGAGTTCCTAGTTTTCTGAAGACCCTGAAGGCTTCGTGAACTAGTTCTCATGAGTCTGCTTCGAACTCCTATAACTCCGTTATTTTGAAGAAAAAAAACGAATAAGTGACTCGACGAAAAATATAATATACGTGTAGGTACTTACTTATTTAACCATTTGAATCTACTCACAAAATTGCATGAAAATCATTTGAGAAATGACAACCCTAGGCGAGAATAGATATGCAATGAAATGTCGTCATAATGTGCGTTATAACAGGTTTCAAAGTATCACTTTTCGGGCAGAAAAACCCGAGAGAGCTGTAAAGGAATTTCAGACAAAATTGAAGGCCTAGGCCGGGAAGTAAATTTATTTTAAACATGGCGTCTATGTTCATGAACAGACTAAACAGCTGAAATATGTACTCACTTGCTTACCGAAAGGTTCGACGAACTATTAAAATATGGAACTCCTTGCCGGCTCCTGTGTTTCCTCCTTCTTATAACTTGGGACCCTTCAAAAGAAGCGTGAATAAGCATCTCTCGGGCCAGCATGGCAGTGTCAACTGACTTGTTACCTTTGGTTTCTCGTCAGTTGCCATTGCGACTTGGGCTAATAAAAAGATAATGTACTCTTGTATAATATACTTTTATCATGTAACTTAATTGTATTTTCAATAAAATATTGATAATTGGTATGAAACATACCACAATAAAAGTTAACACATCTAAACTTGAATCTGCTAAGTCTTAAACTAAGTAGGTACGGTCGCCATCAGAAATATCGCAGCATATATGGCGTTCATAAATATCTGAACATGTACTGTAACGCCCAGTCAATAAGAGTCGTGTTCAGATATTTATGAACGCCGTATATGCTGCGATATATCTGATGGCGACTGTACTTATGTACATGTTTGCATACAATTAAGTTAAATGCAGTAGGTAGGAGAATTGTACCGTTTTCTTCAATTCCAATAAAAATACAATAAATCTTCAATTTTATTAGTAGTAAATCAGAGAGCACGGTATAAATTTCATATATAACTTTATCGATAGTAAGCGTTTAAAATTTCAATATGCTCAAAACTTACAAAGGTAAAAATATCAGTGTCATGTAATATCTGAAACACGATAGCTCAGTTGGTATTGATAGTAACTTTGTGAAGTTTTGGCAACGCAAATATTGTGTCTACTTTGTCAAGTCGTCCATATTCTCAACTCGACCACATTACCAATATTGTCATCCAGAAGAGGAATGACTGTATATCGTTTCATCATTTTGGAAAATATCAATTTAATTACCATCTTTCCATCTTTAACACGAATTATTTATTTAATGACTTAATATATAATCAAACAAAATTATGTGCAATACAATCAATCGTCGACTTATTTATTTGAATGACGATTAAATTAGTTCCACGATTATTTTTCTGCTTTGATTTATTTTTCGACGACGCGTTTGGCTCGGTTTGTAGACACCTGCCTACTGAGTCGGCGGTCACGGGTTCGAATTCCGGCCGGGGCAAATATTTGTGCAAAATATTTGTTCTTGGGTCATGGATGTTATCTATATATGTATTTATATATTATGTATATCGTCGTCTAGTACCCATAGTACAAGCTTTGCTTAGTTTGGGACTAGGTCGATTTGTGTATGATTGTCCCTTGATATTTATTTATTATTATTTACTCACAATTTATTCACAATTTTATTGTTAAGCAGTTCAATCAAAATAACCTATTTGTCGTGGCTTCCAACCTCCATGGCACCTGACGTAGACCAACTGACTGGCTGATAGACTAGACAAGACATCGATATTTGGAACTGCGGACATTTAAATTCAGAATTAGACATGACAATCACACGACAAAATACCATCAGACCACGAGCAGTCTGGTCGTCTGTCCATCAAGGACACGGAGGTTGGAAGCAACGACACTATTTTTGAATAACGATGAGTTGAATTATTCATGCAGCGCGTTATTTAGAATGATGATCTATTTTTGAATAAAAGTATGTTTAAAATTGACAAGATCTTATCAACTCTTGTTCCAGTGCTCATTATTACAAACTTAATAGTATGCTTTGTCGATATAATTGAATCGATACAGACGGAGGCACTTCAAACCGATATACAGAATGTATCCAGACAATACGGAAAACAGAACATCTCTGATATTGAAGAAAATAATGTAGCTAAACTTGCTATACTTATGCCTTTAGAAGATGCTAATCGCGATAGAAAAGATGATTCTAATTCAGTAATTAAAAAATACAAGATATTACGAAAAGAACTTGAAGATCTGTTGAAGATAATAGTATCAGAAGGCACGGAAAATGTCTCGACTGATGCTTTAGATCAAATTACAGCAGAGTTGATTAGCAACGAATGTCTTTGGAAGAAAAAAGTTGAAGAAGGCGAGAACCATGTGACAAATATGACCAATAATCAAACAGGGCTGATTATGAAATATATTCAGGATAAGTGGAATACAATATTTACCCAATCCTCTTTAAAATATATGGGTGATAATGAAACAGTGAACAAAGACGTTGTCATACTTAGAGCATTACAACAGTTCGTTTCTGATGTACACGAAGATAATAGAAAGCTGAAAAGCATGTATGCTATTAAATGTGATTTCGTTAACAAATTTGATAAGATAGAAACAATAAAAGAGGTAGAAGTGACCGCAGGGAAAACACAGCCTATCGAAACGGTAGCAAATAGCAACTGTAGTACTCAGATTTGTTCAACAGATTTTTTGATGTTTTTAGCTGATTTCTATTACCAATTAAACGACACTCTTTCTGATGTATTCAATAATTATATAGGATTGAACCAGACAACAGTTAATGAAGAGGGAATGACACGTAAATGTTTTCTTGGTCTAGATTTGGCTGCACAAGCTTTTGTCCATAGAACTGTAAATAAAACTATGGAATTCATCCGTAAGAATGACTTGAAATCAAAACTGTTAAAACTTTGGCCTTTCCGTAGGTCCGGTGTGGAAGAATTACATAAGAACATTGAAATTAAAAAAAATAAGCAAATGTTAAAGAATAGAATTTGTACAGTTTTTGAAACGTGCAATGAGTTAGCTTCATTGCGCGAAAACATGAAAATCAATGACTCCGATGATCCAAAGAGTGTTGAGTTAAGATTAGAGTTTAATAAGAATCCACTAAAAGGTATACTTAACCTTTTTCATAGTAGAGAAGAGAATAGCACAGAATTTGGAAAGTCATGATTATGACAAATACAGTACGGTTTTACTTGAACATTTTTAGATTAACGCTGACAGGCTTAAACTATCAAAAACATTGGCTCTACTCGATATGAGAGCGAAGAAAACAGAATAATACGGTAAAGAAAACAGAAACGTGTACCTTTTGATCCCATATCTATAACCTAAAGAAAAATGTATAACACCCCAGACACAAGTAGCTGGTCATCATGAGACCCTCATTCAATGAGTAACATAGAAAATGCTACTAAAACTGAACATTGCTACAACATTTAGAATTCCTAGCTTCAATATTGGCTGAGATCTTGTCACTTGGTTAAATCAAATCTTGGAAACTACTGGTCTGGCCTACTCCACTAAACATAGCTAAGAAACAATTCTCGACGGACAAGTCTTTCGATAACAAAAAAAAAACACTCAATAATTGGTGCATCCATTGGGGAGCTACGATGCCACAAACAGACACACAAATACAGATGTTAAACTTATAACACCCCTGTTTTCTCGTCGGGGTTTAAAATGAGGGGTACTTGCTTTCCGTAATGCCACCAATGCTCTCATGGGATGATAAGCACTGGCTTTCAAACTAGTAAACAATAAATAAATGTCTAGTTAAAGAGCTAGTTTTGTTTCGTTTAGTTTCTAATGCTCTGTGGTTGTAATTAAGTAATTGTGTTTGTCTCGACTTCCCCGACCACATAACTAACTCTCGGGTGGCAGGTTGTGAAACAAATGTTGCTAAAAGTCCTCACTGCTACGATATACTGAATCGAACTTTGGTTAGACACATTAAAAATGTCATAAATCGACTGTTTTATGTGAGGCATAAAAATTTTTCACATTCAGAAATTATTTCGAAGCTAGTAAAGTGAAGAAATGTTGTTCAAATTGACAGATATTTGTGCAGGTAAGAATAACTATAACTTTACACATTAACAGGAAGTGTAATCGTATTCGATTGTAAAACTCCTTTACTAAGATTTTTCTTGTATACAAGACCCAAGGCAAATTTATTTTGTAATTTTAGAATAAAGGTTAATATTGTTGTTGAACGTAGTAAAGATAAAGCCGTTTCTTATGGCTGAAAACGATTTTCCCACTTTGGTTACAGTGCCTCTGCTGGCAACCGTTATACTATCCACTGTTGATATAACTGAATCGAAACAGGAACAACAGCTTCCCAACGGTCTACTGAATGTGCTCAGAAAATATGGAAAGCAATCCAATGACTTCGATATTGAAGATAAACTCCGAGCCAAAGTTGTCAAACTTATACCCTTTTTGGACGACTATAAACACAAAATAACAGAAAAGAAAAGTTTAGCCTTACGGCAAATTCAGAAGAGCGACAATATATTGAACCACAATCCAGTAAACAAAAAATATATAAGGTTGCGAAATGAAGTAGAAAAGCTCTTAAAGATAGAACCAGTATCGGAGGATACTAAAAGTGCTGTCACTAATGCGTTGGATCAGATTACAACTGATCTGATGAGCAACGAATGTCTTTGGAAGAAAAAGGCCGAAGAGGATAAAGAACCGATGACCGTGGATCAGACAAAGTTGGTCATGAATGATATCTTGCAAAAATGGAATGATATATTTGATCAAAACTCAATAAAATCTATGGGAGCTAATGTAACAGGCCGCAAAGCATTTGCTCTCCTTACAGGACTAAGGAAGTTTGTTTTTAACGTTCATGAAGAATACAAAAGACTTGAAAGCCGGTATGCTATGAAATGTGACATTGTTGATAAATTTAATAAGCAAGAAGCTGTGATATCTTTAGAAACAAACGAACTTGGTGAATGTGACACGATTTGCTCAGGAGAACTGCTTAAGTTTATGATGAAATTCTACAAGCAATTAAGAATGACATATACTGATGTATTCAATAATTATATACAAATGTACCACAAAGAAATAACGCTAAACGACCTTGAAGAGTCATTAGAAAATCAACTGAACAAAATGACAGATCATGTGGAAAAAAAGATAAAGATCAATTTTGAAGAAGCAGTAGAATTTTCCACAAATCAAAGTATTTCGACGTTAGACGCTGTATCGAATTTCATCGACAAAGTTTTAGATAATAGTAAGAAGATTATCGAAAAAGCCTTGCATGGAAAACTGAGAAGTTTATCCCCAAAACTTCGTATGACCGTCAGAGAAGACTTACAGACCACTGCAAGCATTGAACTAGGGAATTTAAGACAAGATTTAAAGAACAGCCTGTGTACAGCATTCCAAACGTGTAATAGCATTACATCGCGTAAATATATTGAGAGAGATGAAGAACCTGCTGATCCAAACAACATTCATTTGAAGTTTAAGCTGAAATTTGATAAAAATCCGCTTAAAGAAGCACTTGAAGAATCTAACAGCAGAAAGATGAAAAGGGTTTTTAGCGGAAAAAATATACATGAATCAGAATCTAACAAAACTAATTTGACTGAATCACTAATTGGCTATAAAGAATCCTCAACGACAAATATTGATAGTAATTATATAAATGTTACGAAAACTACAGTAGGGAATTCGAGAGAAGTGCACATGGATGATATAGCTAGTAAATACCAACATTTAAATGTCACAAGGACCACTCTTACACGGTATTTCGAAAGAGGTACAGCAAAACTTACATAGATTAGTGATGCCACACTATAATAAATTATAAATTTTCAGAAGCCAATATAAGCGGGACAACCTATGTAAATGTACCTAGGAAAGCAGTTAATAAATTGATAAATATTTCAACACGCATGAACTACCGCACGCACATATTATTAGCAACTGAGGGCGCTCCACGTCTGACGCCTATAGCCCTGTATCTCACTTCAAGTTTTTTTCTGAAATAATGACTTCCCATAGAAAACTTCAATACAATACAATTTTAGAATGTTTTCAATACAAATATTAACATAGTAAGTAAATAAGATTTTTTTTATTTGTAAAACATAGGTAACATAACACAGGATGGTACAGAAGTACAAAATAGTCTCACTATGTTTAGCCATTTGGTGGCATACAAATATTTATGTAAGCATGCAGCATGCATTACTTATGCCAGTCACACAATATTAAGTACTAATATTTTTGGTCATTATAATCTAAGTATTCCTTTATTGAATAAAATGCGTTATCTGCTAAAAATTTAAATAATAAACTTTTAAATTGTGGCATGTCGGATTCTCGGTTCACTAATGTTTGACCATAAAACGTTTGACAAATGATCACTTGACCAAACAACGTTTCACCAAATATTCATTAGGCAAACGAGACATTTGACAAAAGTAACATATTACAAAAAGTCACTTTACAAATGATCATTTTACAAACACTACACTTGTCAAAATATCATTTTACAAAATATCATTTTATAAAATGTTATTTCATGTCTTGTCTTGTCTTATCTTATCTTACCTTATTTACGTTTTTTTATGGACATAAAAAAAAAAACTAACCTAACCTAACCGGGCCGGGTCGGATCTGCTCTGAAATTGATTCACCTCAAGTTTGGTCAAATGACTCAGTTGCTAAATGATCATTTGGTCAAATGATTATTTGTAAAATGAAAATTTAACATCTGATCATTTGGTGAAGTGATTATAAAATGACTTTTTGTAAAATGATCAATTGGTGAAACGTTGTTTGGTCAAGTGATCATTTGTCAAACGTTTTTTGGTCAAACGATAAGACACCCGGATTCTCGTATAGATACAGGTAACTTATTATATAATTTCGGTGCCATGCCGAATGCACTTTTAGCTAGTGCCGTTTTCAATGGAATAGTATTAAGTCTATGTCTCTGGCGGATACTTTTAAATACAGCAAACTGATCAATATTGTTCTTTACATACATTAAAATTTCAAAAATATATAAACAAGGCGTTGTTAATATTTTCAATTCAATAAAAATTGTCTTGCAGATCTTAGGCATTTCTTTTGGGCCTTAAACAATAAATCTCATACTTTTCAATATACTTTTAAAAAGTGACTCTCATTTAGCGCCTGCAATAACATCCGAAGCAAAAAATCGTTCAGACGTTTTGACTAAATGCATGGATAGGAAGTCTTTTCATTTCAAGAGATGGTTGGTGTTATAGGTAAGTAAGTAAGTAAGTAATTATTTATTTGTAAAACATAGGTGTTATATGACTATAAATATATATATCGACGGCAACATTCAGGGAGGGACTGCTAGGCTTTCTGGTAAAGTTGGATTGGAAAGAGTAGTGCCAGCAACCCTGCACGCAAAATAGGCGCATTGTGAGACGTCGAGTTGCGGAAAACCAGCCAACGATATTACCTATACTATACCTATTATGGTGTATATATTTTTATTCAAAATAAAATGAGAGGTCGGCTTATTTAACATATTTTGTCAAATTTGTATTCTGACCTCGTGCGTAAGGGACCTACCTTTTTGTCCGCCCGCCTCCTAAGACGGCTCAAACTGTAGCTTAATTCAATCCTGAGCGAGCCCCAAAAAAATTCTCAATTATTAGAGAATCTCAAAAAGTTACCGACCGATTTTGGGAATTCAAATTACACTAAAACCCCTCCGGCAGACGCACATTTTAACACATGGCCCATCCGCGAATCATATCAGCGAAACTACAGACAACTGTCACAATTTCTTTAATCGGGGCACTATTTATACTCGATCAGAAAAACGATGTTTATGTTTCAATGTTAAAATAGTATTTTTTCTACTTCAGTACTTTTTCTGTCATTTATATAGTTACTAACTCTAATCTAAAGACATAAATTATGAAAGTCTGTAAAAGTGTTTACTCCACTGCCCAGAAACACACTGCTAATCGATGTTATAATGTCGCCAAAAAAGCATCACTTAGTACCACAGATTACAAGATAAACAGCTGCATTCACACAATTTGCAATTTTAAAAAAACTTATTGTACTAAGGTATTGCTGCCAACTTAAAAAAAAGTTTTATCTTCATGCATGGCTGTTTAGTATAGTGAACGTATACCTTTATGTATAAGTTTATATTTTTTTGACAGATGGACGTCAATAAAAAAAAAGCTTATCAGAGACAATTTTTTTTTAATTTTGTTGATACCGAGCGTGTAATTATTTTCTTTGTTGTTTATTTGCATTTTATTTATGAAATGTCGAGTCGTAGAAAAAGTATTGTATGCAACGTTGTATAGAATAGAAAAAATCAAAATAACTTTTATCTTAACATGTTTACCGACCGACGCTGATCCAATTCCCGATAATAATAGCTTTTTTCTTCCATTATTAATTATTCATCCCAAAAGTGTCAAATCCAAGGACTAACCCGACATACCTACTTAAAAGCTTACCTAAACACTACACTATTGAAATGACGTATACATCTGACAAATGCAAGCAGTTTCGACCTATCATACGATCAATGTAGTAAAAAATGTCATTCCTGTAGTTCTTACTAGAGATGGGCTAGTCGGAAAGCCGACTATTCGGTGTCATTTCTAGTCGGCCGATTAGTCGGCAAAAATGCTTAACAGTCGTCACTTTATTCATCATCATATCAGCTGAGAGACGTCCACTGCTGGACAAAGGCCTCCCCCAAAGTTCTCCACAACGATCGATCTTGCGCCGCCCTCATCCAACTTCTGCCCGTGAACCAGGTACACCTTGTTGGGGGCCTTTCCACGTTGCGTCTTCCGGTCCGCGGTCGTCACTCAAGAACCTTTCTGCCCAACGGCCACTTAAGTTAGACGACTGCCTAAGCTATAGGTATCTCTTGCGTATCCCATCATTTCGTATGATTATTCATCCCAAGAGGAACTTTATTACCTACTAGAGGACATATATAAAATGTTATTACCATTATTTTAGCCAAATTCGACAATGCGTTAAGGAAATTCAAATCAAACTTTTCAAGCAAAAGGTCTGAAGATCAGGTCAGTTTGTTGATTTGAATTTCCATAACGCAATGTAGTTTGCTTAAAAAACTTAATGACAAATTATTCTCTATATTTTGAGGCTTTTAAAAATATTTTTGGTAACAAACCCGGTCTTCCTATAATATCCGACTGATCTACATTTTACTTGTAACCAGCAAGTTACAACCCTTTTGATCGAAATATAAATATATACAACGGCTGTAAAAATTAGCGATTTTTTTTCTTGTACAAGCATGACCGCATTGCCGACTAAGTCGCTCGAATAATCGCCAATTTTTTGACCGATTATTCGGCAAGTCGGCCCATCTCTAGTTCTTACATAATTTATGACGTATTTAAAATGGAATCTTGTTGGTTGAGACTTGAGGTTGAGTTTGGAGGTCGGGGCTCAGAATTAGGCGCTTTTAAAAGACGATTCTTTTTTTTTTCAATTGTGTCTCAGCGGGAATCGAACCGGTGTGCGCCTTCAGTGTTGATTAATGATGAGTGACGCATCGGGATTCCTACTGCATTCGGGTTCTGTAGGTATTTGTGTTGTTGGGGTTCCGTATAATTGGGGTGGACTATTTATTAAACCCTACAAATAGGAGGGATTATACTCGTAATTATTTATTTATCGTTCAAATAAGTTACACAGCATTTCACAACCAAGACACTGTGAACTACAAAACTGCAAATAGAAAAACTTAAAACTAGTTACATTTAGGCGAAATAACTGCGTCTAAATCTATTATAAGTTTAACTTGTGTGTCTGTTTGTCTGTGGCATTGTAGCATCTAAACAGATGATCCGATTTAAGTATAATTTTTTTATCGAACAACTTGTCTGTCGAGATGGTTCCTTGCTAATTAAACATGGTTAAAATATTTACATAAACATGGTTAGGTATTCAGCTTTTCAACACAAATGTGTTGGGAGTGGGGGTTTATTTAAATAAATTAATGTCTGACAACCTCACACAAATCGATCTAGTTCAACACACAAATATTTTCCCTGGCCGGGATTCGAACCCGGGACCTCCGGGTCAGTAGGCAGGTCTCTGCAAACTGCGCCAACCGCGTTTTTAACTGGAGGTTCTTTAAACCTACGATAATTTAAAACTATACCAAGGGCTTAGGTGAGTAGTCATTATTTAGATATCTACTTATTGACCGAGTGAGCTAAGCGAGCGAATGAAAGTAATGTGAAAGGGAGGACTTTACAGGGCGTTTCAACCGCTGTCAGTTTCCTGACACATCTAGACACGCGGCAGCGTGTCCAGCCAAGTTCACCGCAGGAACTGGCGAGCAGCAGCCGTGTGTTATATTACACGAACCGTTTGGAGCCACTTTTGACCCCTCAATAACTCCAAATCTATTCAACAGAAAAAAATGAAATTTGGCTTATGTATTTAGGTCCCTGAGAACAACTAGAACCACAAATTTCATAAATGTAGATGAAATAGTTATTGAGATATTGACGTCCAAAAAACGGCATTTTTATCACTGACTGACTGACTCACTAGTAATCAAAAACCTAACCCACTTCCAGGTGACCTAGAAAGATGAAATTTGGCATTCAGCTTGGTAATTGTGTGTGTACACATATAAAAATCAAAAACAGTGATATTTTTTAGTTTTATTATTATTATTATTTATGCTTGTTGCCTCAGAACTCCGTCATTTATTAACCGATTTGGAAAATTCTTTCTTTGTTTGTAAGATGGCACTCTCTCTCACACACACACCACACACACACACACACACACACACACACACACACACACACACACACACACACACACACAGAGAAGGTTAATAAATTGCCGTGGCGCGGGGACGGATAGCGAAGCGCGGGAGCGCGGCGTGGCGAGGAGCGGTCCGGCCCCTCCCTCTACCCCGCGTCACTCTAGTCAAGACAGGTGGGGCGTCAATTCAAATTTCTGTACAAAAAGTAATGATATCCCATCAAAAACATAAATGTTAAATTAGAGCCAAGTTCTCGCATGCAACGTTGTCGACTTCGCCGACAAAAGAATTGAGATCTATATGGGCGCCAAGTTCTTTGCCCTAATTTTTTTAGATACAAGGACATGTGACATACTCAATGCATTTATTTTACTTGGGGTGTAATTCAATATCAAGATTTGACTTGGCTAGTTTTCACAAACTGACTTAATTTTATCAAAGTAACATAGTATTATTATCAAGCTAACAGTATAAGTAACAGGACGTACACTAACTATACCTTTACGAAAATAGGTTAATGATTAGACAAATGTAATATACATTTATATGTAAAAACTAGCCAAGTCCAGTCTTGATATTGAATTACACCCCAAGTAAAATAAATGCATTGAGTATGTCACATGTCCTTGTATCTAAAAAAATTAGGGCAAAGAACTTGGCGCCCATATAGATCTCAATTCTTTTGTCGGCGAAGTCGACAACGTTGCATGCGAGAACTTGGCTCTAATTTAACATTTATGTTTTTGATGGGATATAGTATACAAACGTGACCCAAAACAATCATAATATTTCAATGAATCGAGATTGAATCGCATCGTTACCGTTTTATCAAATCTATTAAGACGGTAAATCACGTCGACGGAAAGCTGTGCCCCAGATGCCACGACGTCATTTGCCGCTATACAGTGTCATATCTACCGTCAGCTTGGCGTCTTGGGCACAGTTTCCGTCGACAAGCTGAACGGTGTAAAGGTTAAAACGCATCACAAACAAATCACGTGAGGTTTTTTCGGCTACTTTTTGCCCTCGCCGTCCCTCCTAGTGACATTTGGTGAGGTTTTATGTTACCACCTCCCCCCCCCCCTCACAATCTCACGTATATTTTTTTCCTCAGAATATCGTAAAATTTGCTCACTGTAGAAAAATACACGTAAGGTCTACTCATACCCCTTCCTCCCCCAACGTGATGGGTCGTGATTTTTTCGTAACCCCAGATTCGATAGGGGAACCTCACGTGATTTATGCACAAGCCCTAAGCCCCCTTACACAGAGGTGTAAAGTACTATAGGGACTACGTAAAGGACACACAGATTTTAGCCTTTGCACGAACAAAGCCACGGGGAGAGGCTAGTCACACAATGTTATAAAGGCTAAAGTTTGTGAGTGTGTTTATGTGTTACTTCTTCACGTTCAAACGACTCGACCAATTTTGTAAAATTTTGGTATGAAGGTATCTGACACCCTGGTTTAACACATAGGCTACTTTTTATCCTGAAAAATGTAGTGTTCCCGTGGGATGAGCGGGTAACACCGCGCGGCGCAGCTAGTGAGTACTTAATATAAATAAATATCAGACAACCTCACACAAATCGATCTAGTAGTATATACACAGATCAAATTAAGCTCAAGAAGGCTTGTGTTATGGGTACTAGACGACTATATACGTACTTATATAGATAAATATATACTTAAATACATAGAACAACCATGACACCAAGCACAAATATTCGAGTTCATCACACAAATATTTGCCCTGGCCGGGATTCGAACCCGGGACCGCCGGCTCAGTAGGCAAGTGCTTACAAACACAAACGGAGCCAACCGCGTCGTCGAATAAAAAAAAAATATTTATTGCCACCAGAACAACAAAAATACATGACAGAATTATAATATAAGTACTACCTTGTCGAAGACACTGATAACTGTACCATAATATGGTCCATTCAGGCCGTCAAGGACCCCTAAAAACCACTAAATTCAGAGCCAATCTATCACATGTGTCATTTGGACGATTCGTCACAACTGACGACTCCGAAATCGCAGGTGGGTCCGATTCGATCCATTCAGCAGTTACCCTGGCTAGAAAAAGTATTATTCAGTTTGTTTGGTGAGGAATATTTTCGTCGTGTCATTCTGTATGCTTTTGATAATTGATCGAGCATAGCGACTCCGTTTTACACCCCAGGCCAAAAGTATGGAAACAAAGTTTATTCTTTGAATATTTAAAATTTCCAATAATTATTCCATGTGTAAATGTTAGTAACCGTTACCCAAACCCGTTAACCCAAACGATAAAAAAAAAACATCCACTAAGTATTAAAACATTTGCATATTGTAAACATATATACTTACCTAACTACGGGACAAAGTGCATGACGTCGTTTTTTATTGCCTTTCTACAAAATGTTGCACTGGCAATTTTCATAAGCAGAATTAGCGTTATTGACTTTTAAAATGTTTATACTTAATCATTTTTATATTGTGATTTTGTAATTTATTCCGTAAGGAAATCACAGGCTTTTATAGTAATATAAGATTGTTTCCATATTTTAGGCCGGGGCTGTATGTCAGGATGCTCGGCTGTCCACTTATTGGCCCCCGTACCGTCGCCATTTTGAAAAAAAAAGAAAAGAGGATTTGGAAAATTATTTTGTTTCAAAAAGCACACTATCTAGTTAGTCCCATTGTCAATCACTGTCTGTCTGTGTGTCTGTCCCTATGTATGCTTAGATCTTTAAAACTATGCAACAGATTTTGATGCGTTTTTTAATAGATAGAGTGATTCAAGGGGAAGGTTTATATGTATACGTATAATACATGCATAATTTATCAGCATTGCACCCGTGCATTATATTAATCTGTGCCCGTGCGAAGCCGAGGGTCGCTAGTAAAACATAACTTAGTTTCGTTGATATCGGTACTGTTTATGTGATTATAAAATCACAGACTGGCCAACTCCTCTGTTGTTGTCGATGTCCGTAGGTGATAGTATTTTTTTAATAAATAATAATAATAATTATTTTTTTTTTTTCTCACACAAATCGCTCTAGTCCCAAATTAAGCTCAAGAAGGCTTGTGCTATGCGTACTAGACGACGATATACATACTTATATAGCTAAATATATACTTAAATACATAGAGCAACCATGACCCAAGCACAAATATTCGAGTTCATCACACAAATATTTGCCCCGGCCGGGATACGAACCCGGGACCGCCGGCTCAGTAGGCAGGTGTCTATAAACCGGTAATCTATAACCTCGTCCGCCTCATCTCATAAAGAATATATCGCTGACATTTGAGCTGAATATAATTTGCAGACATATAGCCTAAAAAGTGTGTGTCCGGCTCAGGGATAGCGGCGCTACAAACTGCAGCTTTCAATGGCAATAATGTGCGTACGTCATATAATTGCATTATTAAACTTCAGTAGTGATTTCTCAAGGATTACTCAGCAACCAAATTCAAAACATTAATTACCGGATTGCTGCTCAATCCTTCGCACTACTTGCGAAATAAAAAAAGAAACCTATTGAAAAAACTTGACTTTCACCACTGTAGATAGTTTTGGCTTTATTATGCATAAATTACTTGAAATTTGCGGAACATTTAGCCGTGTTTCCTCTTTGTTTACATCAGGGACATTCACTGACGTTGATAGTCAGTCAAAAAGTTCTCGTTGCCAGTAAAATAAATTAGGCGTGTTTTTCAACACACTGCTGGGCATCAACCATACTGCTTTCGTTCTTTTGCTTCTGACTGTGTATGTGTTCCCTATCTGTCTTGTTTTATTTATATTTATGTATGTTTAAGTAGGTTTATATATATCTATTTATGTATGTGTATATCTATCGATGCGTTTACTTGCTTATCTGTTGATAATTATTTTGTTCTTCCGTCCCCTTCTGCATCACCTACTCATTGTGTGATGTGGATGTGAATGTGACTCATTGTGTCAATCAACTCCACTACCTAAAGGTTGTCTGGAAGAGATCGCTCTTTAGCGATAAGACCGCCTGTTGTCTACCGTTATTGAAATTATTGTTCCTGTATTCAATTTGTAGGTAAACCTTTTTTGGTGTGCAATAAAGCACTTTGTATTGTATTGTAACCTCTCCAGTTGACTTAACATTTGTGATCGCCTAATTTGTCAGAAAACAGCTGTTTCTGATCGTTTCGAGTCAAGCCAAGCCACTTGTGATGCGTGTTTTTGCGACCTCGTGATCACGAGGCCAAGTGCCAGAACAAGCGGACTCAGCGGGAAACATGTTACGACAAGCTCTTTAATATAGCTTCCTTTCATTATCACAACAAAACCGGGATTTATAATAGTAGTTTTTTATACTCAAGTGTTAAACTCAAATGAATATCAAAAAGCATTTTTAATTTTAAAAAAATACGCTACTGTTCCCTGATTGGTTGAAATTACACATCAAAAAAAATCACCAACCACGAAGCACCCGCCAATGATCATCGCGATCATGTTTTTTTTTTAAATAGGTCAGTTTGAGTTGAACGAACGAGATTATATCAAAAATAAAAATGCAAAGTGAGGAGTGACGATTAAAGTAAAAAATATTTCTCTGCGTTTCGCTCGTATAAAAATTATTGTATGCAATAGTAACACAATCTTTCATTAGGCCACTCGGCAAGCCTCGTGGCCTAAACGCGGTACTCCACTTTAAGAGCCTTTATTGTGCAGCCATTGCATTAAATAGTAATGTACAACTGTAATATAATAGCATTAAAATACGAGCGTGGTTTTATGAAACGAACCGTAAGGTGAACTTCGAATCGCATATTTTATGGCTCTCACTTCGATTCGGGCCACAAACACCTGCGATCTGAGACATTCACTAATCTGGACACACAATTTACTATAACTTAGTGTTTTGGCAAATAAATATGTAGGTACATTTCATAATTTCACGACACATAAATATTTCGGTGTAGCCAATGGTCAACCATTGGCTAAACCGAAATATTTTAGCAGTCAACTGGTAGAAAAATTCTCAAGTGGTAATTTCTATTGTTTCTGCATTGAGCAAAGTTTAAATAAATACTTAAACTACCATGTGTTGAACGTTAAACAACATGGAAACAAATTGAAGCAATACTCTGCTGCGTCGCCATTTTGGCACAAGAATTTTTAATTACCGACTTTTTGCCGACGCCGCCCGCGATTGGCCGACCGCTTTCGCCGACTCAGTTTTTGCCGACACTTTCGGCGAACCGAATTAACAGGGTAAATTTAATTTAAAATGTTTTAATTTGAGCCAGCATGATTGTCTGGGAATGAATGTTTTCGTAGGAAAATACAAATTGCGTCGTTAGGTTGCATTTAGAGCATGCTGCGTATATGTAAAGTTATGTACTCACCAAAGAAATTATAGCTCTTTAGATCTCTTCAAATTGTTACTTTTTATTTCTATAAGGATTTTTCTTTATTTATCATTATCACACTAATATTATAAAGGCTAAAGCTTGTGAGTGTGTTTATGTGTATGTTAATTCTTCACGCTCAAATGGCTGGACCAATTTTAATACATTTTGGTATGGAGGTAGCTGACACCCTGGATTAACACATAGGCTACTTTTTATCCCGAAAAATGTACTGTTCCCGTGACATGAGTGGGTAACACCGAGCGGCGTAGCTAGTTCATCATAAAGAAACTTAGGTGGTATGTAAAACAACTATATTCCGCCGAACTGAGGACTGTTGGTGGTACACTAAAATAACTTGCCGTGTACACTAAAATACAAGACAAATCCTCTTTATTTCACACCTCGAATAAAAATAAAAAACACATAATATTACAATGGAAATAATAAATAGCGATGTCTTGTAGACAACCTTTAGGTAGCGTGTGTGGGTCGGATGTAGCCGGTTTGGATATTATGAAAATAAAAATGAAAATTGGGCAAGTGCGAGTCCAACTCGCGCATGAAGTACCGTACCATAATCTATAACGAGTTTGTTGTATGGGAGCCCCCCTTAAATATTTATTTTATTTTATTTTTAGTATTTGTTGTTATAGCGGCAATAGCAATACATCATCTGTGAAAATTTCAATAATAATAATAATAATGTATTTTTTATATTTTACTTTTTATATAAATTTATTGTAAAAAAACCTAGCCTAAGTACAAAAATAAATAAAGGGAATAATAATAATAATTTATTTATTTCTGAGAATATGGTAAATACAATGTTGGTTAGTAAAATGTGTTAGTTCATCATATTCTACCGAAAATCGGCGTAGAAATTTTCAATTTTAAAATTATTTTAGGACTAACATGCAATTGACTAATGACTATATTTCTAACTAATGTTTTGTGTGTTTAGAAACTCGGCAACTGAGTAAAAACATTTTTCAAGAAGCCATTTAAACATTTTTTTTTCAAATTGACTCGTTATTAGGCTTTGGAATTCCTCTGGCAAACGGTTGTATAATTTTATAGCCATAGAGTACGCGTTTGAACTCGAGACTTTCAGTTTTTGTGCTGGTTGGAATATTTTAAGTGGCTTCAACTGTCTAGCTATCACCGTTCTTGAGATACAGCCTGCTGACAGACGGACGGACGGACGGACAGAGAAGTCTCAGTAATAGGGTCCCGTTTTTACCCTTTGCGTACGGAACCCTAAAAAGTGAAACAACACATAATATATACATTGAAAATATTTAGCAAAGGTTAACGAAAGGCGTCTTATCGCTAAATAGCGATGTCATGTATGAATATGTTTACCATCTAATTGTACCCATTTTCTGCAAATAAACATATTATTATTATTATTATTATTATTACACAACCTTTAGGTAGCGTGTGTGGGTCGTGTGTAGGTTAAATATTATGAAAATGATAAAAGTTGCTGGACATCGAAAGATGATCGGTTATAGGAAACTTTTACCTGACTACACTAAAAAAAGTTATACGCCGACAAAGTTGCGGACACCTTTAGAACGTCAATATTAATTGTATCAGCGACAAACTAGCTGTGAATAGGTACGCGTGAAGTTGTGAATTCCAACTTCCCTATTGCCATAAAGCATTGCTGAACATCAGTGTTGCTAATTTAGCATTTAATATGCTACATTCTTATAACTTGGGACCCTTCAAACGAAGCGTGAAGACGCATCTCTCGGGCCAGCATGGCAGTGTCAACTGACATGGCACCGTTGGCTTCTCGTCAGTTGCCATTGTGATTTGGGCTCCCCTTTTTGCTTACCATCAGGCGAAGTGGAGTCACTATATTGTGCCGTTAAAAAAATACATCTAGCATATTATACGTCAATTAGCATTTTTTTCACCATTTAGCATATATAGCATATTTTTTAGCACATTTACACGAAACAAGAAAGCTTAATACAACGATGTTATTTAAAAAGAAAATTATATTTATATTATTAAAATCTGTAACTATAAATTGACAAACCACCCCGTTATTATAGCCATTTCTGTTTTCGAACGTTCGGATTCCTCCAAAAATTCCCTGGGGGAATTCTTAACTACAATATCATAGACAAACTGTGACGTATTTACGCGGCTCTGTGTTCTCTACTCTAAAAAGGAGTGAGAAAGAATCTTATTACCTTTCAATTCAGATAAAGTACACGTTCTTTAAAAAGTTCTAATATCCATAAAAATTACTGCATGCGTTTGACTTGGCATTTTTTTTAGCATATAAAAAATTAAGCTGGCATATTATTAGCATTTTTTCAAGTACACTAGCATATTTAGTACCATTAGAGTTGGCAACACTGCTGAACATCACTCTTCCTAAATATAAAGGAAGTTGCCACAATGACACATTGTCAGTTACGCCGCAAAAAACCTTTTTGTGTATATCGGTCATAATTTATAACTATGAATGAACCGACAAACTGCCAACTAGCAAAAAGCGAGCTGCGGACAATGAAGGGTTCGGAGCCTCTAGTATAGGTTTGCTTTTAACAAAATCCGGTCAAGTGCGAGTCGGACTCGCGCACCGAGGGTTCCGTTCAAACGCGGAAAGTGTTATCTGGCCCGGGTTAAGTTTGCACCTGGTATGTATGGCGCCGCATACAAATAAGTTGCAAAGTTAACGCAACCGATCAGGTAAGTATGTTGTATTCCCATACACTAAAATAATTATTTAATTTTTTTTTACTATTTGTTGTTATAGCGGCAACAGTAATACATCGTCTGTGAAATTTCAACTGTCTAACTATCACGGTTCATGAGATACAGCCTGGTGACAGACGGACAGACAGACAGACGAACGGCGGAGTCTTAGTAATAGGGTGCCGTTTTTTAGCCTGGGTAGGTACCCTTCGTTTTTGGGTTAGAAACCCTAAATAGGGTCTTGGCACATGAAGACGGACATGTTCTTACAAGGGTACCGTTTTCGACGACTGAGGTACGGAACCCTAAAAACGTCTCGAAGGCGTTTGTCCGTCATTTCCGAAATTGTCTAGAAACTTTCCTTATTCTGTATGGGAAATTAGGAAATTTCCGAAAACGGCACGGCACATCACTAGAGTCAAACCTATCACATGACTAGACTCTAGGCGGGGCCAGGCACACTGGTGCCCTCAGCTACGTAGGCTACTAGCGCAGCTCATGCTGACTTAGTGATCCCATCATGCCAACACTTAGAAAAGTCATCAAAATCACACGATTCGACCATTCCCATGGGAACGGCTGTTGTCGTGAACGATGAAGACATACATCATGTTACTCAAAAACTGACAAAGGCTAGACAGGGACAAAAAATCCGCCATTTCCGCCGATTACAATGGGGCTTCGTCTGAGCTAAGGTCTGGGGTACACAGGGCTTATGACAAATTTGCCATTAAAAATACGTTACTCAATGATTTAATCGAAAGACTTGTCCGTCAAGATGGTTCTGAGCTCTTTATTTAGTCAAAATAGGACCAGCAGTTTCCAAGATATTCAGCTTTAATTGAACAAATGACAAAATGTCAGCCAATATTGAAGCTAAAAATTCTAAATTTTGTAGTTATGTTTAGTTTTAGTAGCATTTTCTATATCACTCATTGAATGAGGGTCTTATGGCGACCAGTAACGTGTGTCGGGGGTTTTATACATTTTTAATTTAGGTTATTATATTTTTGGTTGAACACCCCAGTTTTTTTGATATTTTAGAAATTTTAGGCATTTTTAAAAAAAATGTGTTCCAAAATGTTCATATATTTTTGATTTTCCCTTCCGTTACCGCTGTAGTAGGTTAGGTATATGAAAATGGTTACAGAATGGAACGAAAAATTTAGACGCTTTTTTTCTAGGAATAAGATCGATAGAGCTTTTGATTCTAAGTACGAAATACATAAAATATCCAAAACCTAAATAATAGTGGGGTGTACTATCGAAGACACTGATAACTGTACTTATGTAAACGCATACATAAAAACCGTATTGTAAAATGTTTGGTCTATGGGTGTATAGTTAACTGTGTCTTCGTTTGTAAAACAAAAAAGAAAAGGTTTAAGTAAGTTTATTTGTGAGTATGTATTCAGTTAAATATATGTTTATTCATGTATGTTTATGTATTAATAAATATTATTATAGGCTTAAGTAGATTTCAATATATGTATTTTTAGTAGTTTTCTTGATTACTTTTTGCATCGCCTACTCATCTCATTACATTTATATTAATACAAAGCTGCAAGCCGCTACACAAAGGTTGTCTGGAAAAGATCGCTTCTTAAAGGCTTGTTCGGACTAGGCTAGTATTTTAGTCTAGTAGCGAGTAATTTAGTAGGTAAACTATTCGCTACTGCCTAAAAATCGTTCGCATTACAGTCGAGTAAAGTTAACAAGTCAGTGGTATTCTGTAATTTTGAAGTGGTTGCCTCGCTCCAGCGAAACGACATTTTCACGCCAACTAATGAACTCGACTTAATCGACAGGTTCGGACTTATTTAGCCGGCGGCCGAATAAAAGAAGAAAATACTAGCCTAGTCCGAACAAGCCGCCTTGTTCGGACTAGGCTAGTATTTTAGTCTAGTAGCGAGTAATTTAGTAGCTAAACGTGTCTGAATACCAAAAAATTAGTCGAGTAGATTAGTAAGTAATTTAGTCGAGTCAATCCATTTTATTCTATTTTTTTTAGTAGTTTAGTAGTGAGTAGCACCCCCCACCACGCGTCCGTGCTTACTCGGCCGCCGGCTAATCAAGTCCGAACCTGTCGATATAGTTTGAGTTCATTAGTTGGCGTGAAAATGTCGTTTCGCTGGAGCGAGGAAAACACTTTAAAATTGCAGAATACCACTGACTTGTGAACTTTACTCGACTGTAATGCGAACGATTTTTAGGCAGTAGCGAATAGTTTAGCTACTACATTACTCGCTACTAGACTAAAATACTAGCCTAGTCCGAACAAGCCTTTAGCGATAAGATATCCTATTGTTTACCTTTATTGTAATGATAAGTGTCATCTGTATTTGTATTTATTTCTTCTTGAGGTGTGCAGTAAAGAGTATTGTATTCTGACTCTGGTTTGCTATCTACTCTACTCTGCTATATGTATTTATTACGTCTAAGTATTGTATGTAGGTATAGCTATCTGATTATTGGTAGTTATGTATGTTTATTGTTTTTTTTTATTTTTTGTAGTTAATTTTTGTGGCTTAAAGTTGTTTTGCATCAATGCTAACTTTTGTTGATCTACTCCGCTACCTAAAGGTTGTCTGGAAGAGATCGCTATTTAGCGACAAGACCGCTTGTTGTTAACCTCTGTTTATTTTTTACTGTATATCTCTCATGCTTTGTATCCCTGTGTATTTGAGGTGTGCAGTAAAGTGGATTTGCATTGCATTGTATTGTATTCTATTCTAATGTCCCATCTCCCTGTGTGCCTCGACCTGCGTCTAATAGTGTGATTTATTGCGGTAATGCGTTATCCGGGATGCAAATTTGCGACAATAGCTAGGCCAATTCGTTTGTGACACTCTCATGGTCCGTGGGCGAAAGGGGACCAAGAAAAAAATGCAAAAAGACTTTTCCGCGAGGCTTTCCACAGGTAGGGGTATATGTGGTATAGCCTGCCAAATATTTGCCCTAGCCGGGATTCGAACCCAGGACCGCTGGCTCAGTAGGCAGGTGCACTACAAACTATGCCAACTGCGTCGTCAAAGGTATTAAGTTTATATATTTTTGTTATATTTAAGGTTATACTTGCAAGCATCAATGCAGGAGCGTAGTCTACTGACACAAGTGATTTTTTTATAAATATTGACACAAAGATAAATTATGAGAGATAAATGTATATGATCCACTTTTATGTAAGCAGGACTCGAAACTGCGACCCTACGTCCTGCTTACATTTTTTCTTCACAAACCTTTAAGTATATCAATATTTATAAAAATAAAAATGTGGTAATACTACATTAAAACAGAATCGAATTAAAAGATTATATTAAAAGTCAATCTGTCCGTCTGTCACCAGGCTGCATCTCATAAACCGTGATAGCCAGGTGAAATTTACACAGATTATGAACTTTACACCTCATTTGTATCGGGCGCCACACATACCAGGTGCAAACTTAACCCGGCCAGCAAAGATGGGATAAGTGTTTGTACGGAACTCTCGGTGCGCGCGTCTAACTCGCACTTAGCGGGTATTTTTCTCATACCGCGATATAGCATTATTTATTTATTTTATTTATTAGGTCTGCCAACAGCGGTTATAATCATACATTCTTACATATTCATGTATAATATACTTAGACTTATTGCACAGCTAATTATAGGCAAGCACAGCATGCGTACAGTTTTAGTTAATAATCGAGGATAACGCTAACTCGAATCAGGACTGGAACAATCCGATCGTATGACAAGTAAAGTTTCAATTGTAAAGTAACAATAAAAAGTATATGGGATTAGAAACGATAAAGTTTACTGGGAAGAGTAGTAGAATCCCTGGACCCTGTGTTTGATGGTCTATGGCCTAGAACAGGTCGTTTGGGCCCTGGTGTTGCTATTACTGAAATAGTCCAAGATCTGATTGGACACCTCATCGCTACATAGCATAAAACAAAGTCGCTTCCTGCTGACTGTCCCTATGTATGCTTAGATCTTTAAAACTATGCAACGGATTTTGATGCGGTTTTTTAAATAGATAGAGTGATTCAAGAAGGTTTATATGGAACTCGTGCGAAGCCTTCTGATTATAACATCCACCCCAGAGTTATCAATTAACCATTAAATGCATGAATGCATGAAAAAATACGCAAATAAGTATAACTGGCTAGCAGAAAGTAACTAGCATGATATTTTATTATTTTAGCAAAGCAATAATATCATATTAAAAAATAATAAACAATAAAGTTTACTGGAAAGAGTAGTAGAATCCATGGACTCCTGTGTTTGATGGCCTAGAACAGGTCGCGGGGCACTGGTGATGCTATTACTGAAATAGTCCAAGATCTGATCGGATAGTCAAAGCACACTAACTCTTCCAAGCAAATGAACTGTCAAACCATACAAAGTGAATCAGTTTGTATGGTACTTTGTATGGTTTGACAGTTCATTTGCTCATTTCATTTGCTTGGAAGAGTTAGTGTGGTTTGACTATACCTCATATTTAGAAAAGGAACCGGCCAACTGTGAGCCAGATACGCGCGGCGAGGGTTCCGCTTGGAAATACAATACCTTTTTTAGGGTTTTGAGACTCCTCTGTTCGCCCGTCTGTCGGTCTGTCACCAGGCTGTATCTCATAAACCGTTATAGCATGACAGTTGAAAATATCACAGATACTAAATGCTCCCATACAACAAACGTGATCGGTTGCGTTAACCTTGCACTTCATTTGTATGCGGTGCCATACATACCAGGTGCACACTTGACTTAACCCGGCCGGTTTTAAGTACCTAACCGTTTTTTTCTCATCCTGCGATGTAGTAGACATTGCTAAATCGAGGACATCGCTAAGTCGAATCACGACTTTGGAACAACCCGATCGTATGACAAGTAAAGTTTATTTCAATCGTAAAGTGACAATAAAAAGTAAAACAAAGTGCCTATTAGAAAGGTTGGCTCTCGCACTATATCGTCAAACTACCTTAAGTAGCGCCGGTGACAATTCTGCGTTTACTGACGCCCTCGCCCTCGGGGTAATAAGCCCGGCTTCCGGGAATACAAACCCAGGTTTTACGACCTAAAACAATAGTCTAGACTTTATAATCATGATCACACAAGTCACACAATGCACAAGGTTTTAGGCTCATTGGACAAATACGTTTATAGTATTGTGCATCTTATATTTTTCCTCGATAGTGTACGTTTTGCGGATTTTGGATTCACTGATAATTTGTTATTATGTCGAAAAAAACATTATTTATTTATTTATTCAAACTTCATTGCACAGAACAAAAGTCTATACGAATGGTGGACTTAATGGTAAATATGCAAATATATGCATATTTGTAAAATACTTTAATACAATTTGTATTACAGTTAGTACCTATACATTTAAATTAGATTTAAAGTGGTGTACATTCATGATCGTCATACGCTATATAATGTAATGGATGCAATAAAAGGCAATAAAAGGTCACGATAAAAAATATGTGTATCTTTTATCATCCCGAAGCGAGTGCAATACTAGTTATAAAAAGCTGTGTATTTTACTTGCGGAGTCTGTAGGCTTTGGCCCCTCGGAAATAGGGTAAAAGTATCCTATAATTTGTGCATATTTAGCTACTATGTTTTGAAAATATTTCAGATCTGTCACGCCATATTGGCTGCAGCTATCAAACACGAACTAATAATACATTAAAGAACAATATTTTTCAATTCATCGACCTCAAAAATTATTCTATTATTATTCTGTAAAGTATCACGATTTTAGTTTTATACGTACAAAAATTATTATTTATTTATCAAATAACACCTCCGCCCGCATACAGTAACCACAACATTTCCCATATGCCTAGTTTCCCAATAAAAAAGACGTATGTCCACCCAATCTTCTAAAATGTACACATCTGTTTCCTAAAACCAACGTAATAAGGTCTATTTGAGTTTACACGCATGTGGTTCGGTCTATTCGAAGCTCCTGCCACTTTTATCCCTTTTATCCTGTCATAGCGCGACACTTGTTTTATTTCCAAGATGGCTGCTCATTTGCGTCGTATTGTGCGCGGGAGCATGTGTGTGCTGACACAGGTGTAAAGCGGACACGTTATTAACATGATGCGTTCACCGCGGCGCGAGTGGTATTAAGCCAACGCTTGATTCAGCCTTTTTGCATTTGTTCAAGCCACATCAGCGCGCATTCGGCATTCTAAAAATTTTATAATGAACAAAAGAGAAAACCTTCTGTAGTCTTTTATTGTGCTTAGAGAACCATATTACATTGGTAGTTTATGTAAACTGCAACGTAATTGATCTTGGCGCGTGGTAACAGGACTATGATCGTGTGTCGATACGATTAGCAACAAACGCGCGCCGATTTTGAACGAACAAAATTGGAAAGCCTAGTGCGCTAGTTCGTAAACTATCTGACTCGAATCTGACTACCAAAGGGTATCACAACACAAAGATATTTTTTAAGTTCTTTATGTTGCAGCATTTTTTTTATATATCGAACAAGCTTATCTTTAAATCGTTTCGTAGAAATCATTCTTTTTTGCAACCGTAAACTGTTTGAGATTGTTATAAAACAAATCTAACCTAACCTAATCAATAGGATAACACTTGCAAGAATTATGAAAGATGTATGACTACAAAGAAATAAAAATACTGTTTTTTCGGCTAATTGAACATTCGAGGAAATAAGTTACCAGGGAAACAAAGTGCTCCCGTTGCATAAACTACTATTACGGACAGTTCGTAATTGGGCTTGATAGGGTGTAATAGGGGTCACATTATAAAATACCAGTCACATTACTATGAATTGTGCGTTACCATCTCACGATATTTCATATTCGCCGTCTTTTTTTGTGGTAGTGCACCCGTCATGCTGGTAAGATTAAAGGTCCGATCGCCTCTTGTGTGCACCAACAGCAGTAATTATGATATTGTGCGCGGGAACTATTGTTGTTGGAGACACCGGGGTGACGGCGAAGCGTGTTGTCAAAGGATTAAAAAAATAGGCACCTTTTTTTTCATCAAATGCTCGAAACGTTATAATAACCAATAGACCAATTTAGAATGTACGTGGACATATTACATACGTATTTACGAAACAAAATCTAACTTGTATCTAATAGGCAGTGACTCAAACATTATTTAGTGTAAAATTACGAAACATGTAAAAATGTCTATTTTTTTTAAATGTGGGTACACACACACACACCACAATTTTTATTTACGGTCTTTGTAGCAATGGTTCATTATTTACTATGTTTTTAAAAAATAGGTACGTTAACGCATTGAATATCCAGCCTACATTGGATCGGGAGAGATATTTAACAACAATGAATGTATACCTACACGTATCTTTTTGATGGAACGAGCCAGCACGCACTTACATTTTTGAAGTGGTTACGATAGCGGCAATCCTTAGGAACCAGGATATATTTTATGTTCCATTATATATAATGGAACGTAAGAAAACAACGACGCCATTCCGTAGAATCACTAATTAAAACATATCCTTCCAAGCTCGCACTACATTAATTATCAAAATCGTCATTTATCAAAGACCCGTCAATTCGCTCGAACAAATTCAAGTTAATTTCGCAATTTAGTACAATTACACCAGGTTTCCCTCAAAACGTGTACTTGGAACGCAATTATGTACGTGGAAAGCGGGCCGCCATTTTCCAAGATGGCCGACAAAAAATACGCCATAATATGTAACCTTTTTAAAAACAACCCGAACGCAACAGGAGCCTTATTCGATGAATGTTTTAGGTTATTTTTTGTTTGAGAACAGTTGTCGTCGAAATATCGGTGGCCAGTGTGATGTGTTGCCAATTTAGCATTTTTGGGCCAATTTTAAAATATTTTGCAGAATATTTTATTTCGAAGCACACATGTTTTTCGAAATATTTTTTTAATGTGGGTAAATTAAGATCACATTTTTTAAATTGCTATATAAATACAAATATCAAAACGGAATATGCAGTATGTCTCTGGTCGAAATGTTAAGACTTTGGACCGGTAATCGAAAGATACCGGGTTCAAGCCCCGGTGTGGACCTCGTATGAGCGCAAGTTAATTTTTCTTTGCATGTTGATCTCTGCATCTAATATAGCAAATTTTATAGAAATGACATTCCATTATAAACATTTTATTTTAAGCAACAGTCAATTTAAAAAAGTATTAAAAGTATTAAACTTTCATAATCAAAATGATACTCAATTTTTTGTCTCATTTCTGCTAGTTCAAACTTTGTTGTCCTAACTTTATCTGGCTTCAAATTGTAGCTCAAACCAACAGATGGCGCTATATGGCTGGTAACGCGCGCCCATACAAATTCTACATTCCGCTATTAAGATTTTTCCTGAAATCTATAAAAACCTGATTTCCAATATTATTTTAGAATAACTATTTTTTTATTCAAAAATAATAATCTCTGCATTTTTTTTTATTTATTTATTAATATTAGCACATACTTAACAGTAAAATAAAACAAACTATAAAACAGTTTGTTGGCGTCAATTTAACCAAATGTATTTTTAAATATTGCAGCTATTCTACCACGTGCTCTTTATATTTGGCTCCAAAATTTACTGCGCCGTTGGCAACACTGGTGTAATTAAAGAAATCCGCGCAGCAAAAAGTTTCATCTGCAAAGAAACGCGCTCGAATGTGCAAAATGCTCGGCAGCCGTCTTTAGGCTGTAGCATGTTGTTACTGGCTCTTAATTGTTGTATTGTATGTATGTATGTACATTGTACAGTTTTGCGACTTTAATTTGCGCAGTGTAGCCAAAACCGAAAAGTTACATTTTTGCTGCTAATATTAGATTTTGTTTATTCAATGAAAAAAAAAGTCATCATCATCATCATCATATCAGCCGATAGACGTCCACTGCTGGACAAAGGCCTCCCACAAAGTTCTCCACAACGATCGGTCTTGCGCCTCATCTGTTTTTACCAATTTATGTCCACGATCCTAACAAGGTCGTCGGTCTACTTTGTTGGCTTCCCACGCTGCGTTTTCTGGTCCGCGGTCGCCACTCAAGAAACTGCTCCAACTGCCACCTTGATTGGCGGATGTCTGAGCTATATCTGCAACCTTGGTTCTCTTGCGTATCTCATCATTTCGGATTCGATCCCGCAAGGAAACTTCGAGCATAGCTCGCTCCATTGCCCTTTAAGTAACTTTGAGCCTTCTTATGAGGCCTATTGTGAGCGACCACGTTTCAGTGCCGTTTGTCATCACTGGCAACACACATTGGTTAAAATCCTTCGTCTTGTGAGACACTGCGGTGTTTAGGATGAGAAGATACTTATTCCGCATTAATAATCAGGCTTTTGAGTCTTTTACAGGCTATACAAACAGTTCTATGTAGGAAAACTTTTTTACACCTATGTATACAGTACTAGTTGTCAAATGACACAGCGGAGAAGCTAGTCTGAACTAGGATATTCGAGGTTCCTGTGGTACCGTTCCGCTAACTGAATATGTAAATGTTGATGTTAACATAAATAGAGATAGAGATGGCACTATGAATAAATAAATATCGGGAAACCTCACAAAAATCGATTTAGTCCCAAATTAAGCTCAAGAAGGCTTGTGTTATGAATACTAAATAGACGACGATATACGTACTAATATAGATAAATATATACTTAAATATTAAATACATATAACTACCATGACCCAGGCACAATGATTTGAGTTCATCAAACAAATATTTCCTCTGGCCGGGATTCGAACCCGGGACCGCCGGCTCAGTAGACAGGTGCTCTACTTTGAATTTTGACGGTCATTTCTGACTTTTAGAGCAGTCTAAGTGTAGTTAGTCCCATATAGACCCTATACAGACACCATTTGATCCCAATAAAAAATTGAATTGATTAAGAGGCCTTATTCCTTTTAAAAAAAAAACATATTATGACAAATATATCGATAATTTCAACCGACTTTTTGAAGTGAATACTAATTTTCCACGAGTTCTAGGTAGTAACATAGCTATTTCATGCTTACATTGCGTGCAGTCGAAAATAAGTAGAAAAAACTAATTTTCCGCGTGAATTATGTCAATTTCGAGTAGTTTTTGAAACCAAAATTATTAATGGCAAATTCAATACTGTAGTTTCAAATATACACCAATAAATCCCAATAGCCATGTTCTAGGTAGTAACAATTATAAGTTAAAAAACTTGTTTGATCATAAAGAAAAATGTCTAAAACAATCAGCATTTTTAAAGGAATAAGGTCTCTTTAACACCTTAAAAAAAAAAATGTCTACGCCTATACATTTTTACGATTCCAACTTAGTGTTTTAGAACTAGTTAATACATCGAAATTTGTCACAAAAAAATTCTAAAAACCTGCCGGTACAGTTATTCGCCTAATTCAGTACATTATTACGACACCTCAAAATTAGACTCGCGTTAAACACAAAAAGACGTAAGAAAACATTCTGCTTATTGCAATTTCACACTTATTGACTTAATATTGGGTTGTGTATGTTTGTAGGAGTTTGTTTTGAGTTGTATTTGTTTAGTTGCGAATTAAAATAGATGGTCTACGCCGGCGGTCGAAAAACGGATAAATTGTGGATGGTGTTATGCAGAAAGAAGTCACGTATGGAGATGCAGCTGTACTTATTATTTATTTAAAATTTATTGCACAAAATACAAAAAGTAAAAGTGCAAAGTACAAAATCAACCACATGACTAAACAGGTCTTTTATATAATCTGTTACATGAAACAAATAAATGTGACCAACTCAACTTTTTTCTGTTGCTCGTTGCCATAATGATACTCTCCAGGTCACCCATTAAAACTACGATTTTCGAGGTATTTTGTGTATGTATGTATGGAAGAAATTAGCAAAGAATTATTAGGGAAGAGTAGCGATTACTCCACCGACAAGAAAAAGCTTTTAAATTATGAATGAGTGAATGTATAAACGTATGTATATAAACACTTTATTGTATACAACAACTGCGAACTTATCTTTATTAGGAATCTCTTCCAGCTAATCTTCGAGCCTGCTGCTGAGCTGGTATTCAATGAAATTAGGCAAGCTACAAAAATAGGTTTGGCATAGTAACCGAGTTATTTATCTGCCCAGTCCAAAGGTTGACTGGCACAAACTGTCCTATGGTATTAAGCCATTGTTTGCGATAAGTTTATCTTTTGTGCAATAAAAATTAAATAAGTGCTTTGAAATGATATGAAATTATTTATTTGCTTAAACATGGTAGCTAGGTGACGCAGCGTAGTTTTTTTTGTTCCACATGTTTAGCCGAAGATGGATGCAAAATTATTACAATTTTTATACAACTATCGACCCGCCCCAGCTCCACACGGGTGCGATGCTGATACTAAATATACTATGCATGTATTATACATATAAACCTTCCTCTTTAATCACTCTATCTATTGAAAAAAACCGCATTAAAAATCCGTTGCGTAATTTTAAAGATCTAAGCATATATAGGAACAAACTCAATGACTAAAAAACTTAACTTAGTGACCAATGACATAATAATTTGTAATAATTAATTCGTGAGCTTGGTTCGCTCTCGCATAACAGTGGCGCCTCATTGATTTGTGTAATAAATTATCCTTTAAGTTGTTCATTAGAATAATTTCGCAGTTAGACAGACAAACATACAGAAAGATATATGATGTGTCCAAATATTTGGAAGAGAATGTCTGGGATTTTTAATAGTTGAGATTGAGATTTTAATTTTAATTATTTGCTTTGGTTTTTATAAGGGGCCTTCAACTTTAAGACAGGAAAAAGTCATCATAATAACCAACGTCAGTACTATACGCTTTTTTGTATCCTTAGTTTTGGATATAATTAGTATGAAACAGTACTTTATATTTAACTTTCAAGACAATTGTACAGGGGAAATAGTGGCTTAGTATTTTTTTTTCAAATTGGTGTTATAAGTTTAACATGTGTCTGTGTGTCTGTCTGTGGCATCGTAGCTCCCAAACGGATGAACAAATTTGAATGTATTTTTTTAATCGAAAGACTTGTCCGTCGAGAATAATGTTTTCAAGTAGTTTCCAAGATCTCAGGCAATATTGAAGCTAAGAATTCCAAATTTTGTAGTTATGTTCAGTCTTAGTAGCATTTTCTATATCACTCATTGAATGAGGGTGTCATGATGACCAGCTACTTATGTCGGGGTGTTAAAATTTTTAAATTTAGGTTCAATTTTTAAAGGTAAGTATATATTTTTGGGAATGAATGATTTCAATATGTATATACCGGGTGTTTCCTGTAATAGGAGCGATAAATTAAAATATAGATTCTTCGCTTGAAACTAAACAACATTTGTTAAGCAACTTCTGACAATAACGTGTATTAAATGATATTTTGTATAATAATGTTTAGACAAAGAAGCAATGTATTGCGAAATGTCCGATATTAGTAGAGTGACAGCTATGTCAATGCTCAGGGAATGTCAATGTTGGACGACGTACATTGAAAATGCTATTTAGTTTGTTTGAAATAATACAATTCCGAAAACTGACTTTTTTTTAAGTTGCTGAACAAATGTTGTTCAATTTGAGAGTAGAATCTATATTTTAATTTATTGCTCCTATTACGGGTAACACCTGGTATATATAATCTAGATATATATATCTTAATGACAAATACAGAGCTAGGCTAAAAACCATTCCGCGTTCCTCCCAATGTTGCATCAGGAATGATCCTTATATTAAAAAGGTTAATATAAGGTGTCGGCAGAAGGTATCACTTCTTGGCAAAACCACCAGGGGGCAAATTGCCAAATTAGCACAAAATACCAAACTACCGAACCCACTAATACAGACAAATGTGTCCATTTAATTATATTAGTCAACATAATTTGTCTTATACGAGTCGCCATATTGTTTAATTTATGACAGAAAGCTTGACCAAAACGCATAATTTTAATTGCAAATCGATCTACCATAATATTCGAACAAACATCGACTTTATCTTGTTAAAATAAGATTGTAGAAGCAAGCAAAGCTATGTCGGTAAAAAATAAATTGCCGTTAAGTAGAATAAAGCAAATAAACAGTTATTTTAAAGCATAATGAATCTTTTCGCAGTCGGTATAAGAGTGCAAAGAAATGTTACGTATTTTGGTATAGGTGTGGTGAGGTGTTAAATAGTGAATTCTTGAATAGAAAACGAGACCCTGATATATCCCTAGCGAATATATCACATTAATATAATAAATGCGAAAGTTTGTGTGTTCATAATATTGTACCATTGATACCTACAACGATCAAAGTACAAGAAAAAAATGAATGCGTTAACATGGCGGAAGAGACCGGGAATCGAACCCGGTACCTCTGGATTACCGGTCCATCGTGTTAACCTTTCCACCACCTTAACGCCAATTAATAACCTTTCGATGTTTTTCTTATGTTTCGTGTGTCGATCCTTGCATTGTTTATTTGAAAGGCTTTTCACCTTAGCTCTTAGATCTTAGTGTCAATGGTATAATAAAACATAATGTGGTGTACCCACATTAAAAATAATGTCACATTATGAACACAAATTTATGAAACTTAATGTATGTTTCATAAGTTTGTGTTGATAATAGGTTTGTTAGCGACTGGACAAATTTTGAAGAATTTGAAGGTAGTGTGACGAGGGTGTACCTAAGCTCAGTGGAAGTGCAGAACAAGGGATAGGACTTGGAAATTAATTTGACTTCAGCATTGATACAAGGTTTAAACACGAATCCCCGGCTCCCTTGGTGTGTGACAGAGATGGCCATAATTCGAATATTAAAAAAAAAAAATCTAGTTGCCAGTTCTGCTGTCAACAACCAAAGGGATCCTTAAATAAAGCTAAAGCTGACACCCTGGATTAACACATAGGCTTTTTATCCCCAAAAATGTAGTGTTCTCGTGGGATTAGCGGGTAACAACCACAGGGCACAGCTAGTCAACAACAACACTATGCACGTTTTCTTTTGTTTCGTAAAACACCAATACAGATGGGTATCTCATTTGATACTCAAGTCAGCAAGCACTGCCTTTTATTAGTGGTTCACGTACAATGTGACGGTATCAGTCGAGAGGCGTCGCCAACCAACCTTGTTCGTGCTTACTACGAACGCGTGCCGCCTTTTCCCGAACGAAAATGGAAGGTCGCACTCAGACGTGCGTTTGCGCATAGGCTACTGAAGAGTTATAAGCCCTGTCACTAGAAAATCCTGAATCACTTTATTGTTGGAGTGTTTATTTAAACAAAACTTGTTCTTTTTTTCTTGCTCTTAAGCATCATGTAAGCTACAGGAAAAAACGAATAATCATAATAAATTCCTTTAAACAACGTCTTTATTTGTCAAACTTATAAATTAAAACATCAATCGCACCTACTTGGACAAACAGGTCCTATGCAAACAGTACGTTTTAATTGCTCCTTACCACATGCCAGCGGTTCTCAAACTGTTTTGAAAATGAAACCTTTTTACAAACGCATGGTGGCGAGACTTAAGCCGCATTCACATTTGTCTGGCATCAGAAAAATGTGAACGCAACCTAATTTTAAATGTATATATCGTTCTGATGCGTCACAACACAACACGACAGACAAATGTGAATGCGGCTTTAACGACATCACGCTATGATGGGTTGGTCGGTTCTGTCAATCCGATTCTGTGTTGCCAGTGGTGTATCATAATACGCCCCGATTATCTTGTCGCCTGTATGAGTCTCATAAAATCGTGAGTGTTTTAAATCAATTAAACTTAGTCAAAGAACATGACAATCGTAATGCATAAATGCATACTTGTTATTTTTCTAACGACTGGCTGCAAACGATTTTCTCCTTACAATTATTTTGTTACCATAAAGCTGTACCATTTAATCCAGAGGTACCGGGTTCGATTCCCGGTCTGACCCACCAAGTTACACATTTCAATTGCCTGGCGGGATGTTAATGTTAATGATTAATTCTATAAATGACCCCTGAATATTCCTCAATTGTTGAGTTTGTAACATATAATCACTCCTTCGTGCTACTAATATTCTTGTCTATGATATTGACAACTACCCGTCACTTGTAATGTTTAAATGTCTGTCATTCAATATCTTATTTGCTTAAGACTTGATTTCTGTAGTTAATAAAAGCCAAGTTGTTTATTTGGTTTTTCCTTCGAATGTGTCAGTTTGTCTGGTTGCAGCTTTCGAAATCTTGTGGTTTCCGCGGCACAGTTTGAGAACTCCTGCCACAGACTAAGGGGACGGGACCATAAACTAGAATTTTAAAAAGCTACAGACAGATTATGGTTGCAATAAAACAAAAAAGGGACCACCCGACACCTACGTGACGAAATCTACAGGGTGTTTGACGATTTGATTTGTTTTTAAGAGCTCCTTGTTAAGTTTGGGACCCAAACCTAAAAAATAGCCGTTAACTGTATAAAAAAAACATAATACAGTTTTTTTAGTTGTAAGAACAGTTAGACAAAGTAGGTTATTTCGAACATAATAAAAATATAAATACATTCTTTTTATTTTAATCCAATTTGATGTTTGAGGTGATGTAGCAAAGACATATTGTTTGCCAAATCTAACGATTATGAATGATTGATTTCATCGACGAACTTTTTTTTCGAACCTATAGTTGAGTTGTCGAGCCGTCGAACTCACTGGAGCGTTCTATGTAAAATTGTAATTTGTTCTATTGTTCTTTCTTCAGTTTATCAATTTATCGATTTAATCGATTTTTACCAATTTACAGAAATAGCACATGAATCGAAAAGCAAGATTTGGTCACAACACAGCTTTTAATAAAAAAAAGCACGTAAGTAACTGTTTATGTAATGATTTATTATCATTAAATACTTCAACCTTTGATAAGGAAAAATATAACATGAAGTCAATTGTATCAAATAGAAAATTAAAAACGTTTATAGATACTAAACCACTGTCATTGATTGTTTTTTTTTATGAAATTCAATAGATCGTGCAGATTTACGTTATATGGGTCCTGTGATGTGCCAAATGTGTGTAAAAAAAATCAGACTATAGATACGAGTTTTTAAGTTGTGACAGAAATTTTAGTAAGTTTTGGTTGTGACCAGGCGATATTTTGCTACACATTCCCTAGTGTATAAATAGTACAAGATCCTGTATAAGGCCGTGTGCACACGGTGCGGCGCGACGTGCGACATTTGTCAGCAAATAGCAGAACTCAAACATTGTCGAAATCACACGTCGCTAACCAACGGCATAACAACGCTGTTTGAGCTACAGCTCACACGACATGGGAGCAGTCGGAAAAACTTCATATACAGTGAAACCTGGATAACTGGGACCTGAAGGGACCTATTAATTTGTCTCACTTAATGAGATATTCCACTTACCCATCATCATCCTCCTAGCCTTTGTCCCCTATCTTTGTAGAGAGTGAATTCTCAATCGGGGTCGGCTACCTAAATCCCAAGATGTGGCGTAGGCACTAGTTTTTACGCAAGCGACTGCCATCAGACCTTCCAACCCAGAGGGGAAACTAGGCCTTATTGGGCTTAGGTGGTTTCCTCACGATGTTTTCCTTCACCGACAAGCGAGTGGTAGATATCAAATGACATTCCGTACATAAGTTCCGAAAAACTCATTGGTACGGGCCGGGTTCGAACCCGCGACCTCCGGATTGAAAGTCGCATGCCCTAACCACTAGGCTACCACCACCGCTCGTCGAGATGTTCCACTTACACAGTGTTCCAGAAATTCACGTACTAATAATTAATATTATCTCTCTCATTTACAAAGGGTTCTATTAAATCGGGTCAAAATATAGGATGCAATTACTAAATACATAAAATAGGTAATAATCTTAACAATAACAAACAGTATTTATTTAATCTTTATTGCACAAAAAGAAACATATCGTACAAAAGGCGGACTTAATGCCATGACCATGAGGCATGAGGCATTCTCTACCAGTCAACCTTAGGGCAAAGCGGAAAAATTGTAGGCGGTGCAACTTTCTTACACATAAGTAAGAAAACATAATATACAAAAATTCTCGCCGTCTCAATTATAAAGGTAACTACTATAAGAGAAATCGAAAACAAAATCCCAGATATAGAGGTTTGTTTTGTCCCACTAACGGTCGTTGGGACCTCAGTATGAATTCCAGGTATGGCGTTTTATTAGTTATCCAAGTCATCCAGGTCCCACTTAACCAAGTTTCACTTTCTATCACACTAATTTATATAATGTAGCCCGAAGAATGGACCGCTGTTGGGGTAGCATAGTCCTGGAGTCCACGTATAGGAAAGCGCAGCGTGGGTCACCCCCGACTAATAGATGGATGCGGTTTGCACGGGATTGCACTTTGTCGATACAAATCTAGAATTCTGTGATAGTACTAGGAACACTACATTTTTTCGGCATAAAAAGTAGAGCCTAGTAGTTAATCCAGGGTGTCAGCTGCCTTCATACCAAAATTTATCAAAATTGGTCCAGCCGTTGCAGCGTGAAGAAGTAACAAACATACACACTCACCAACTATAGCCTTTATAATATTCTATCTATCTATCAGCCACAGAGGTCCACTGCTGAACATAGGCCTCCCCCATGACTCGCCACAAAATGCGATCCCGTGCACCGCATCCATTGATTCCCAGCTATCCTCACGACGTCATAGATACGTCCAATGGACTAGATGGACGTCGTCCATCTAGTCGGGGGCCTCCCACGCTGCGCTTTCCTATACGTGGTCGCCAGTCTAGCACTTTGCTGCCCCAACGGCCATATACCATTACGTATTTACCATTATTTGTTTGTAAATATATGTAACTTCTTGTTACTCAGGGTTCCGCGTACACCTCGTTTACTTTCCCAAGTAAGTAAGTCATCAGCGGCCATAATTAGTAAACGTCAACACTGAAAACTAGACAGACTACTTACTACTTAGTATCTTAACTTAGGTTGAAGCCTGTTTGGATAGCTTATTTACTACTTTAAGAGGGCTTTATCGATAATGATACGTTAACTTAAAACTCCTCTTTTTTGAAGGCCGGTTGAAATAGAAAAAAGAGAAAAACATTAATATCGATGAGTGGGCCGCGAGTCGCGTAGCAGCACGGATAGCTACCCCTGATGAAGAGCTCCAAATGAGTTCGAAACATGTCGGGCCGTTCCTGACAATTTTTACGTGAGTTTATACCGTTTTTAGAATTAGTAATATCGATAAGCCCTAAATATTATTAAGACTATCGTGAGACATCTTAATAATTGTAAACACGGTTTAACACGTAAAAATTTCAGGAACGCGTTGACATGTTTCGAACTCATATGGAGCTCTTCATCAGGGACAGCTATCCGTGCTGCGAAGCGACTCACGGCCCACGTAGCAGCACGGATAGCTGCCGTGATGAAGAACTCTATAGGAGTTCGAAACATGCCTGATTAATGTTCCACAGAAAATTGTTTTACTGAACGAGGCGAACGTAATGTTTCGCATAATACTCATTTCGCATGATTGTTATTCTACGGACACCGTTGACTTTTCTGGAGAGTTGTAAATAAACCTAACCTAATACACGGATACACGGTTTTTTTCATGTTTTTTTCTACCAGGTGAGTGTAAACAACGGGTATATACCGGGTTACCTATCTGAAACACTAATTTTTGTTTCCCATTTGTAACGTTTTGCCTAATTTTCATTCGTCGGAAAGCCTTTTTTTCAAAATTGTTAATTTTTTCAAAATAATTATAAAACAAACCTAACCTAATGGGTTCTTTAAAATGATGTTTATAAAATCCTGATAATATTACGGGTTTCAGGAAAAAAATACTTTGGGACATGTATATTTGGCGAAACGTTACAGATGGGAAACAATGTTTCTGAATAGACATGTTGACTGATGTTGAATTCTACAGCGTACTGTAGTTATATGAATAAAATTAGCTAAATATATCACGAAACAAAGAAAAAAATCCAGAAAAATAAATCTTTTTCGGTAATTATGTGACTTCAAAGGTACGCAAATTTTATGATATTTTTTTTTTTACAAAAGAAATTTTGAAAACGTTTTCAGAATCCTCATAATTTTACAAAACAATCATTGTACAGCAACTATGAACTCGAACGCATTTTTTCACGGTGCAAATTTCTTAATTTCTCCATACAATTATTGGCACCTATACCGGCCTGTGACGTCACTAGCCTGGACGCCTTTTGTATGGAGCGTTTTTAGCGCTACGTAGGAATGTTGAACTTTGACGGTCATTTCTGACTTTTAGAGTAGTTTAAGTGTAGTCAGTCCCATATAGACATTTGATCACAATAAAAAATAGAATCGATTGACAACCTCAAAAAAAATTGTCAACATGTCTATTGAGATAGGATACCTATATAACGATATATACTACCTTAAAGCGGTATATCCTCGAGAACGGCATATTTTTACCTCTTTTTCCACTTAGCTGTATAAGGCCACTTAAGTTACTAAGTGGAAATGAAACAGATCACTAATGATGCACATTCCCAGTAAACTGGTAATAGAAAAGTTAGATACCTCCATAGATGGACAGATTTTGTTTTTCAAACCGTAAAACTGTACAACTATATTTATTTAATCTTTATTGCACAAAATAACAAAGAACTTATCGTACAAAAGGCGGACTTAATGCCATGTTATTCTCTACCAGTCAACCATTGAGCTAAGCAGATAATTTGTGGGCGGTAACAATAGAATGTATGAATGTAAATACATAAATGTAAACTTCAACTGGTTATAGATACATTCATAACAAATAAAACATGTAGGTATAAATGCGAACTTATCCCTATCAGGGATCTCTTCCAGTTAACCTTCAAGCAAATGAACTCTCGGTGCGTGAGTCCGATCCGACTCGCAATTTTTTATATTATTCACCGGATCGCCTGGTTACAATTTCATTTTCGGGCACGAAAAGTAATTCTAGGAGGTAATTCCGCTGTTTAAAATAACGAATATCTCTCTATTCTAGAGCTACTACGTATTCAAATTAAACTACATATATATTAAACCATAATGCAAATCACCATTTCGTCGCTTCAATGGCTTCCGTTTTTAAAGACGTGAAATAATTTCTATTCCACATTCCATAATTTGCACAAAGCCCGATTCCACGCTTAAACAGTTTTCTTTTTAAAAACCGTCAAAATCCAATTCACATTAGGCTGTGCGAAACAGCCACAAAAGCGCGCCAAATTTAAAAAAAAAACTATTCTCTCTGGATTAGCACTGACAAAAGAATTCAATACGTCCAAATTCTATACAAAATGGTTACAACACAAATTTATTTCTTCACTTTATAAACTTAAAAGTAATCGATTTTCGATCTTATGCCAATATAACAAGGATTAATGTTCATTTGGTGATGATAGGGTTATGTCGGTGGAAAGATTCGAATTTCCCCCTTAATAAAAGCTGTTTTAACTGACAAAGGATGGATACGGATGGTATTAAGTATTTTTCGAGAAACCTTCGCTTTATAATCGGAAATTTGAAACTGTTGTTGCTCTACTTTTGAATGTTTTTGGTATTAGGTGACAGATGTTCTGATAAAATTAAGCTTCGTCTTAGAGGAATGAAAAAAGTGGTTTTATCTATGGAAGTATACAAAATTTGTTGACATTGTTACCTATGTAATTATAAATAAATATCAGACAACCTCACACACTCGATCTAGCCCCAAATTAAGCTGAAGAAAGCTTGTATTATGGGTACTAGACGACGATATACATACTTACATGGATAAATATACAGTTCAATACATAGAACAACCATGCAAGAACAAATATTCGAGTTCATCACACAAATATTTCCCTGGCCGACGCGTTTACTCCGCTTCATCCGTTTCGAACTCGCGACAAATTTGCCCTGACAACGGTGGAATGTTGAGCCGAGTGAAGCATGGTTCGTCCCAGTACGCATGCGTGTGGCATACATTAACTATGAATGGACGCGGGGGCGAGTGCGGCTCTTAAGGGTAAGTAGATAAGTGTGTTACAGTATTTATGGTATACTTAATAATATTGTGAAATGGTATGTCTATGAAATGAAATATTCTATGAGACGTTTGTCTATCATCTATCAAACAAGGGGATCCCAACAATCACAAATAATGATAGCTACTTTATTAAAAATCCTTATCCCAACTATCCATACTAATTTAATAAATGCAAAAGTAAGTAGGCATGTCTGTCTGTAAAAGGCTTCTTATCCGTTCAAAAATGCTAATTGTTTTAAACATTTTTCTCGTTGATGAAACATGTTTCTTATCATATAATCAACTTATCACTTAGAACAGAGCTGCTGCGATTAATTGGTATATATAAAACCTACAGTTTGAATTTTTCATTGATTAAATTAACAAAATTAATGCAGAAAACTGTTTTTGTAAACTTATTTTCGACTGCAAGTAATGAAGGCATGAAATAGCTACGTTTCTTTCTAGAACTCAAGGAAAAGTATTATTCACTTTAAAAAAGTTGGTTGAAATTATCAATATATTTGTCATAGAAAACTATCGTGAGTCTCAGACATATTAAAATACTTAAACGGGTTTACTCACGTCGTAGAAGTCGAATAACGCTCTACATGTTTCGAATCGGTACGCGATTCATCATCAGGAGAGACGATCAGTCGCGGCGGCGGCCAATCGAACACTGCGGGCATGCGCCCTGTCCGCGCGGCTGCTCGTCAGTGCTGGTCAGTACGGGAGGCTATCGAAATTAGTCGTCATCCGAATTTTAACCGAGATTGTGGATGGTCAGTGCCCCCTAGTTGGAGGACGGTTTTGGATACTACATCGGTGGTTAGTGTGGACGAGACCTTAGCAAATGACGTAGTGAGTGTTGTGTGCAACCCGACAATTGGCATTGTGTGTGATGATGAGGGTAGTTTTGCGCCGCCGCCGGTGACACCCGCGTCGAGCAGCCGCGCGGACAGGGCGCATGCCCGCAGTGTTCGATTGGCCGCCGCCGCGACTGATCGTCTCTCCTGATGATGAATCGCGTACCGATTCGAAACATGTAGAGCGTTATTCGACTTCTACGACGTGAGTAAACCCGTTTAAGTATTTTAATATTTGTCATAATATGAAAAAAAAAATTGTTTTAATGGAATAACGCCTCTTAAGATGGCATTAGTTTAACATCTGTACTTTTTAGATTTTTCGGCATGGTAATATATCGTATGATGTCTTGCTCTAATATAGATATACTATTACAGTAACCACTGTCAGAGGTTAGTTTAGGTTATTTATCACACCATTACAAATGTCTTATAAATACAAGTACATGTCAGTTTATATTACTCTTCGAAATGTGATCGTTAAACACAAATTATATTCGTAATATTAATACAATAAACATTAAGATAATTTTCAGGAAGGTAAGGCTAAAATAAATTAATACTCGCAATTTATTGAAATGCGTAACAGTCGTGGAAAAGAAGAATAAAATAATTATGTACTTCGTTTATATCTGGTTTTTTTTGGTAATAATAAGCTTCCCCTTAACTATTAATTATGTATGACTACCCGTGTTCTTCAAAATATAAATAACAATGCTCGTTAGGATGTATTTATGTCTGTTTATTCTAATTTGTTTGAATAGCGTCTCTGTGACAGGACAAAGGGCGGGTGTCTTCATTTTGCCTAAATGACGAAGTCACCTGTTGTTTGGTTGTGGAAACAGTTTGAGAATAAATATTGAGCTTCAGTATAAGCCTAGGCAGTGCAACAAACTTATCTGTGCAATGGCGACATTAGCTACGACTAAGTCCCGAAATTCGGACTTATCTTCTACCACGCTTCCCCTTTCTTAAGCTATTTACAAGTCGAGTCACTTTTTCTTCTGCATTCGACTGCCAACCCCCTCTCGGATGACAGAACCCCAGGATAGACCCCCTCGCGGGGCGCTTGCACCCCACGCACCGAGGAACCTCACTAGCTTGCGATAAAGCCACAAATTTTACCTCCCTTACCTTCCTCCCCATACCTACCTTCATCAATGGCCTAACCTTTTACATCAATTTGCTCAATCAAGCTATGAATTGCGTTATAAATATTTTAAATCTTTGGTAGCAAAATAGCTTTGAATATTTCTAAAGTAACCCTGGTTTATGGTAAGTACCCCTAACAAAGACCTAGTAAAGTCTAATTTGGGTCTATATGGATTTGTGTGGGGGAGTGATACGTATACTTAGTTATAGGTATACTCACAGCCTACCATATACGAGCATGTACTTATAGTTATAGGTATACTGCCTACCATTTAGGTATGTCCGCTGTCACTCGTCAGCTATGACACAGTAAGTGTAGCAGCTCGATATCGCGTCAAGACGGGGACCACCGGCGCGCGCGCAGCTGACAGACGCGACACTGCTCTGATATTTGTCGCTAAGGTGCAAAGCCTTTTAAATAAACAATGCCAAGATCGACATAAACCCCCCATCCCCCAAAATTAATCCCATTAGCGGGTTATACTCCCACACAAAGTCCTACTGGTAGTGAGGCCTAAGCAGCCCTGATATTCAAGACACTATAAAAAAAAAGATCGACACACAAAGCATAAGTAAAAATTCGAAAGGTTGCTTGGGCGTTAGGGTGGCGGAAAGGTTAACGCTGGACCGGCAATCCAAAGGTACCGGGTTCGATGCCCGGTCTCTTCCACCAGGTTACGCATTTTAGTTTTTCTTTGAGCTTTGAATTTTGTATCAATAGCTTTGATGTCTGTTCACTGAGCGAGCAAAGCGATCGAGGACGGAGACCGTTTCAGTTTAGCCAGCGTTCAATAATTATATTGTTTTATTGTCGAAATTTTCAAAATGGCTGACAAATGGGGGAAGACATAATGTCTATGGGCATTGTGTCTCACGATTTGGCTGCGGTGAGGCGAGAGATGCATAATGAAATTTCGTGAACACATCCACTTGACTATTCTAGCAGATAAATAATATTTGATTTAGATTTTTATTTGATTTGATCTTCTTTTGTTTCTATATCAATTTCTGACCCAAAAATTAATAATAATATTTTATTTCATTGCATATTTGCGAACAGGAAATGATGTGCGTTGATGACAGTGTAATCATGGAAGTAGTCATACCTCGGCGTAAAAAGGGTTTTGCCAGCTTCGTATCTCTATCCGTTTATACCTACTCGGTCCGTAATCCCTATATTCCTGGCCTCTGTTAATTTATATATCATTTGTCCGGTCTGTTTCTTACTCTGTGCGCGCGCGCACCTCAAAGCTATCAGCAGCTTAAAGCGCCGATAGTGGTATGATTCATTCGGTTTTTATACTAAGAGTCGCCATTAGTGTCCTAGCGGTTACGAGCGGGGGTCCGCGGGTATATGGAAAACCGTTCACTTTGAAAATAAATATATTTATTTATTCGTTCATATTGAATACTGCATCGAATATTCCGATTATTTTCTATATTATCTACATACCCCGTGGTTTTCGATGCACTAATGAAGGCCTAGTGTTAAATCATTTGTGCACCGAAAACCGCGGCGTATAATTATTTAATATGCGGCGTAGAACGTGATATATTAATTCGCTGACTAAAAAGAAAAGTCAATGACAGAATTGATTGAGGTAAGTACTTCAGTAGAAGATATAAAATTGTACTACTAACCAGAAGGCACAAAGGTGCACTCTTTGGATATCCAGCTATCCCTATACCATAATTGGTTAAATTTGTCCAGCCGTATCGACGTAATGAGAGGACAAAGAAATTATGACCAGCAGATGGCGCCAGGTTAGCACGGCGCCGCGCGCCGCCGCCCATACAAAACAAATGACGATCCTGTATCCAAATGATTTTTCCTGAAATCATGACCCCTCAGCATAGAGAACTGATGTTCAATAGATATCTAGGGTATCTCAACCCTGAAACATTGTTTCCTATATCGTCGGGGATAGTGCAATACCGCGTAAATAACAGCTGTTGATAAAGTTCTCATTTCAATAAAATACTTAGCATTTGTTTGAATATTGATTCGTAGATATCTACACTTGTTACTTACGCGGTATTGCACTATCCCCAACGAATGTAACGTTCCGCCAAATTTTCATTTGTACAAAACTATGTTTTCCTGAAACCCATTATATTTTCAGAATTTTATAAACATCGTTTAAAGAACCCATTGGGTGTAGGTTTGTTTTATAATTTTGAAAGTATTAACAGTTTTGAAAAAAAAAATCGCTTTCGGATAAATTAAAATTCGGTGAAAAATTGCAGATAGGAAACAAAAATTAGTGTTTGAAATAGGTAACCGTTATCTAGAATTTTCTTCAATTTAATTCACATAACATCGATAATACACTCAAACAATAATCCACGACTTTAAAATTAGCATAGCTTTCTTAGGCCTTATTCCTTTTAAATAATTTTTTTCATATTATGACAAATCTATTGATAATTTCAACCAACTTTTTGAGGTGAATAATACTTTTCCCGGAGTTCTAGGTAGTAACATAGCTATGTCATGCTTTCATTGCGTGCAGTAGAAAATAAGTTGAAAAAACTAATTTTCCGCGTGAATTTTGTCAATTTCGAGTAGTTATTGAAACAAAAATTATCAATGAAAAATTCAAAATGTAGCTCTATTCTAGGTAGTAACGTCAATAATATATTGTTAAGAAACGTGTTTGATCGTAGAGAAAATGTCTAAAACAATCAGAATATAAAAAATAAAAAGGCCAGAATATAAAAAATTAAACTGGACCATTGTATACATACTGAACCCAGAGCCCGGTTCGGGGCCAGCCCTCCTTTCGGTCACCGGCTGTTAAGTGCGGCTTACTACAGCTTATCGGTGCCATACCGCGTGCTTGCTAAATGACGTGTCATGTGTTCCGTCCAACCTGTGTCGCTCAGGCTTGAGCGAGGAATACTTACTTATACAACATACAACAAATCATCATCTCCATGCCATTCGTTTAGGATCAACGTAGCACTTTTTACAACCAGATACCACTAACTATCAGAAAGAGTGCGAGCAAAAATGTATTTAAATCAAAACTAGAAAAACATAATTATGTTGAAGCAATATGAAAACAAAATCAATTTAGATGTAAATTTAAGCTAAAAATTAAAATATTTAGATATAAAATGCTTGCAGTAACTACATTTGTAAGCATAGGGTGTATGTGTGTGTGTATACTTACATATATAAATATATGTTGTGTTTACAAATGTAGTTAATTACCTATAATTACCTATAGTTATAGAATACTTACCTAAATAGTTTGTAAGCTGAAAACAGTAATGTAAAGAAAGGGAGCTTATTTCTGCCAACGAACTGTTTTACAGTTTGGCAGAAGTTGTGTAATGTGTAGGAGTACTGTTACTACGAAGAAATGTTTTTTTAATTTATTTTTTTATTATTTATTTTAACCCTTCAAACATGCAATGAAAATGCTTCGAAGTATAACGTTTCGGGGGGACAACTCGAGAGAACTGTAAACATTTTTTTTTAAATGGCGTCTGTGTTCATGAACAAGCTAAACAGCTGAATTATATATTTTTTGAGTGGTGTATTTTTTTATTTCATTGCATATAATAAATATATGCAATGAAATAAAAAATACAAACAGTCGAATATGTTCTCGCTGTTGAGGTGAAAAGTTGTGTGTGCTAAGCGAGAGCAAAGTTTTTTGCATCTCGTGCTGTTGAGTACCTCGCTACACTCAGGATTCTAAATTATAATCATTCGCTACGCTCGTGATTCAAACATAGAATCCTTCGCTTGCATGAGACTCAAAATCAGCACTCGTAACAAAAAACAACTTTGCTCTCTTGTTGCACAAATAACTATTTAAATTTAGTTTCCCGGCCTTTTCTTCGTCTCTTCATCTCGTCTTTTCAATATTTCTTATCCATATCATCTTTCGCCAATACATTTATATAGTCTTCCTCTTCTATTGATAAAGGTACTATCATAAAATTAATTAATTAATCGTATGGCGTTTAGTACAATAAGATATAGGCATTTTCTTCAAATTACAATGTCACAAAATTAAACTAAAATTAGATGTCAACATTCAGTGTGTTGAGCCACGCAATTACGTCGGGTGTTACGCGCAGTAGGTCTTCTGGGGGTCCCGAGTACGAATGTAGAGGGCATCGCTGAATAATATGCTCCATAGTCTGGACTTCTTCGCCACACTCGCACATTGCAGAATCTTTCCACCCCCATTTATGTAGAAAGTAATTTAGTAATTTAATTTGGTAAGGGGGACGAATGTTACTCGCGTCCGCAGGAAAAAACCTACCACAACCCTGCACGTGTCCCCTGGGTGGTGCTAAAGAGTAACAAACACAAAGGCGAAAATAATAATAAAATTAATTATTGTATTTAACAGTTTACATCACGTGAAGTAATAAAGTTGTCAGGAACGGCCCAACATATTTCCAACTCGTATGGAGCTCTTCATCAGGTACATTGCCGCGGCAACTTTGTCATGCTGTCAGTCGGGCCGTTCTGACAATTTCACGGAAATTAATACAATAATTAAATATGTCTCACGAAAGTTTTAATAAGATTGTCATACAAACTGTACTGAGAATCAGATTTCTATGGATATAGGTGATTATTTCAGGAGAGACCTAGGACAAATGACGACACGCGCCACGCGTGGGTTCTAAAATCAGTAGCATGCTGTATTCGAACCTACGACTTCCTGTTTGAAGTCAAACGTTTGAACCACTCGGCTACCGTAGCGATAGCGTCAACTGGACCTATTGCGTCTATGAGAGGCCTTACACATTTTAAATGTATTATTAAATTATTTATAATTTCAATTAACTTTTTAAAGTGAATAATACTTTTCCCTAAGTTTTAGTAAGTACCATATGTAGCTATTTCATGCTTTCATTGCGTGCAGTCGAAAATAAGTTGAAAAAAAACAGTTTTCTGCGTGGATTTTGTCAATTTCGAGTATTGTTTTAAACAAATATTAAATTCAAACCGTAGCTCGTAGGTTTCAAATATCAGCAATAAATCGCAATAGCATTAGCAACATTGATAATATGTTAAGAAACATGTTTGATCATAGAGAAAATTTTCTAAAACCATCAGCATTTTTTAACCATTCTGAGCTCCATTGAACGGATACGGAGCCAGCGTAAAACGTGACATTTTCCTTCAAAATTGAATTAAAAATCCAAAAATTACTTGCTTAATTATTCGTCGTCGGAAATAAATATTTTTTTTGAAATTTGATTCAAACATTTTACATTGTTTCTTTCTTTTAATATATTATGTTACTTAGGAACAATTATTATTTTTTATCCATTCTTTCGATTGGCATCATAAAAATAGGGATGAGATTTTTTCACATTTAACCTTTTGAGCGCCACAGTCGGCTGTGGCCGTCAACAAAAAATCGTGCCCCTGACGCCACGTCGGCCACAGCCGTCCAAATTTCAATGATCAAAAACTTTGTAATTCTAACCGCTACAAGTATTTTTCAATCCCTGTTGATTTTGGGGCACATCTTTTTTTTTTTACTCTGGCGTCAGTGTCACGGTAAATTGCTAGACCGCTTGGCGGTCAATAGGTTAAGTCGGTTCGATTCCCAGACGATGCAAGTAACTATTAGAAAATCTTTCAATGCAGACTAACTTTTAAAAATAACAAAGTCTTCTTGCAGCAAAATATCCTATCTGCGATATTTAATGTACTTTCCCTTGATATCCCTTGCTTGGCTTGGGACGCCCTGTATAGGCTAACTTTAAATTGGTAATACAAAAGTAATGTTTTACACACATCGCCCCTAATGTAAGCCCTCTCAAAAGTATCTTATTTTTAAGTTTAAAATTATCCCAATTGTTTTAGGTTGATGCGGTTACCCTACCACTAAGATTTAAAATAAAGAGGTTACAAGGACTTCGAATCAGCACTTTGCTCTTTGGTTATAATCAGGGTTCGGAAATTCGGATCGACATTTACCTAAAGTTGACTATTGCTATCTCACTCATACGTCAAACAGAGCCGCCTATACCTACGACCGAATAACAGAGTGGCCGCCAAAGTTTAGGTAAATATCGATCCGAATTTCCGAACCCTGGTTATCATCTGACATAGCATTTATGAAGTAAATGTGTTTTGATTAGTTGTTGAAATTAAAAAAAAAATTTTTTTTCCATAAGATTTTAAAATAAATCGTCTCGTCTTTTGCTACACTAAACTTTCAAAAATGGATATATTTCATCGTGAAATATAGTGCTTTTTTAGGGATTATTTCAATAAAGTTCTTGTAAACTTCGATTCACGTAACTAAAGTAAACCACACTAATAATATAAAGGCGAAAGTTTGTTACTGTGTTTATGTGTATGTTTTTAGGGATAAATATTCAAGGGGGGCTCCCATACAACAAACTTGTTATAGATTATATATATGTACACTTAATGCGCGAGTCGGGCTCGCACTTGCCCAATTTCATTTACTTCTTTACGCTCAAACGGCTGGACCAATTTTGATAAATTTTGGTATGAAGGTAGCTAACACCCTGGAGTAACAGATAAGCTATTTTTATCGCATGTCATGGATAGTATCATAAATAACTTAAATAAACCAGGGCAGATTAAACATATTGTCAAAAACATGTTAACTAATGATAATATAGAATCATAAATATACATAGGTGTATTTAGTATTCTGAGTACATATCACTAGGAATAGGTATGAGCCTATACCTGGTGGTATGCTTAGGCTTAGTAATATAATCTTAGTAATTTAAAGATTTTCTCTAAGCTTTGTAAAACAAAAATTACTTTTAGTGAAATAAACAGCTGAATTTTTTTTATCCCAAAAAATGTAGTATTCCCGCACGACGCAGCTAGTAAGTAAATAACGACGAGTGACAGATATGACAACTATGGAATTTGAGGTAACCATTAGGTAAGCATACTTTGAGACTTAAATTATTAGTTTAGTTACAAAATTAACGATAGTAATAGATAGCTCATTTTAAGAATGTAGCATATTATTTATATTTAACTGAGCCACAATCAAGTATTTTGTGTTACCAATTTGAAATCAGCCTGTAGATAGATTCAGGTTTCAAAATAAACAATGTATAATATTTATAATATTTTAATGGCATATACTTAAGCATTATTTACATTATTACATTATTTAACATAAATATCACGCGATGACACACTGGCACTTGCACCTTACGATATATTCACAATAATATACAATAAATAATTATATTTGGTATCGAAAAATGCTTACACTCTAGAGTGGAAGTTATTTTATCGATTTTTTTGCACGTCCTTTATGGCATCAATGACAAAATTGCTTACTCGGCTTAAATAACAAAAGATTTTCCGTGTTACTAGAATATTTATATTCAATATAATTTACATAGGTCATATTATATACATACATTATTAGGTAAAACACATGAACGCACTTTTTTTTATCGTTAGCAATGTTCAACCTCCATATTATTCTGTTGAATCTTGTAATATTTAAGTAGGTACCTACAATAAAATAGAGTGAGAAGTGTGAAAAAATCGACAAAATAATAACCATTCTATTACACTCACTACCACCATTTCTATCGTATTGTTTTTGCAACATAGCAAAACAATATAGACATACTAATATCACCCTCAGAACGAATTTATTTTTGAAGTCGGTCAAAAAAGTCAGTAAAGAAAAAAATGTAGATCAAATCCATGTTTTGAATTCTCTAGTTACACTATTCTTGACATTCATAAATATTTCAACAGTTATTGTTATTATATTAATTTTGAATTTTACAAATTAACTGAAAATCTTGTGTATATCTTCCAGGGGATTATTACAATAATTCCTATTCCCCATAATTTTGCGATCATACAGGTCAAAAATATAATTTGAGAATGTTCCCTATACTTGTTTTGTAAGTATTGGACGTTAATAATTACGCAAAAACGTTCCAACCCACAAGTGACTGAAAATTTAATATAAACTTATTACCCATATGTCAATAAGTTCAAAATTCTATTTTAAGTGACATGTGGGTTGGATCGTTTTTGCATAACTATGCCCATTTGTATTTTGAGGGTGCATATTAGGAACAAGGGAATTCTTGTAGACAAGTGTGTGTTTACTTGTCTTTTAGGGTTATTGAGTGTCGCAATCTATCAAATCTAAAATCATTACTTCATTCTTTACCTAAATCGTTGCCTTGCTATCTTTTAGAGAACGTTTGCTCACATTTTTCAACTTGACTCAATACTTTGCCTATTCTTTCATGTAAAATTTTAGCATTTTTCTCTGGTAAAGGAGGTAATATATCTCTAATTACTGCACTGTTTTTCTTATGAAACATATCACTCAGTTTTGCACCTACTGCTTGCATCTCGTGCAATCTCTTTAGTGCATCTATTGTGGTCCTACGAAATACACACAAATTATCTAACATTAAACTATGGTACACATTGTATTTTTTCAATAATCTATAACCATGTAAAAGACCTGATTCATTATCTAAGAATAGAAGTAGCCCGCTATCCATTTTCTTAGCTAAATTATGCGCTGGACCATCCATAATATTTACATTCCATTGGTAGTTAAACAGATTATTTACTATCCTATCTAAATTAGCTGTTAGATAATCGAAAATAATGAGATCAGACCATTGAGCTAACTCTACAAATGCATCTTTAGTCTTTTTATTCAATTTTACATCTATATGATCGACACTGTCCACTTTTTTCACTTTCACACTCTTGGTCTTCAGTTTCTCTATTAGAATGTCCTTCGTTGTTGTATCGTTTTCTTTCAAAGACATTTTAAGGACGTCATGTTTATTCAAATGTCGGTTAGCCGGCTTGAATATATCTGGTATCGTTGCAGATTCTAAGCTTGGTATGTATTTGGTTAAAACAACAGCTCTGTTACTGTTCCACTGCGCTGCAGAAATATCAGCAGCGACGTTAGCCCATAATTTATCTTTCAAATCGACGATTTTGAGTACAGACGGCGCCAAATTCGTTAAATTCATCAATTTAGCTACGTAGAAACTGAAGATTTCACCTTGAATCTGATCCGTGTTCTGTCTGTACCTCACACAGGCTTGCGCGCCGTCTTTGAAGATGACTAATCTATTCTGCATACGACCACAACCGGGCTTCATCTCAATAACTTCACTTTGTTCTACATACTTCTCCCACATTTCTCCAGTATTCTCTCCATACCCTTGAGGCATTGAATCTTCTACCTCAGGTCCCCAATAAACATTATTATACAACACTGTTTGGTCATTAGGAACATAAGTCTTAGTATTATTAATAATATGCGCTATAACGTGTCTATGATGAGACTTGTTATCTTTCAGTATCTCCTTCATATCTTCCGTTAAACTTTTAGGATATACGTCTTTATTATACTTATGTCCGGTAAAAGATACAGTATCATATTTGTTATCATCAACTTTAACTTCGAAATCAGTCTTCACTTCATTTTTAAAGTTATTTAGTGTCCTTAATTCTTTATTACTATTTATTGTCACTCTTCTAGTTATGTTTTGTGAGGTTTTCATCAATACTACTCCTATTGTTAACCCTAAAAGGAAACTGAGGCACACACTTAGGAAGCACAAGTTATAACATCTGTATTCCCTTCTCATTCTTCTCGTTAACTCTTCTTTGTAACCGAAGTTATTATATTGTATACTATTTGTCATTGTAATTTTTTTGAAGTCTATCGTCTTTTCTCTTGCGTCAGTTTTGATTTCTTGTAAAGTTGGCAGTCTGTCTGCCATTTTGTCTTCGTAGATGGCCTTTTTTTCGTCGTCTATGTATGTATTATCCATTTTGAACTCCGCTATGCTGCTTGCATCATTTTAATCTGAAACAAAAGAGAATAATGTTAAATAAATTGGTATTTCCTTTTAAAATTAAGATTTGCTTAAGGAGAGATCACTTTGACTTCCTGGCTTGCTATAGTAATACTGTATTACGATTATTTATCTGTATTCTAGCCGATAGATGGCATTGTAATAAATGCACATAAGAAACAAAAGAAAACATACATCGCGTTGTTAGAATTTCCGCAATCATGACCTCACTCCATATAAAAATGTTTTTACTTTTTTTAATACAACTTAAAAGTTTTACGCAGTTATAATCAATTTCTCGGTCCAATACAAAATTAATCCCAAGTCATTTTGAAATATGGCTTCTAAGATAGCATCGGACATTGAATGACTATATTTCACTGCCCAGAAGAAGAAAGTATTAAGCGCTTTAGTAACCCAACGTGACTTAATCTGTTTTTGAACTATGTTTCAAAACATACCACGTTTTAGGGTTCCGTAGCCAAACGGTGAAAACGGGACCCTATTACTAAGCCTCCGTTGTCCGCCCGTCCTATATCTCATGAACCGCAATATTTATAGTGTAATATTTCTCAGAATTCGCAGATGATGCATTTCTGTTGCCATTATTCATGATAAATAAAGACTTATAATTTATGAATTTACAATTAAGGGTTTCCATGCAAAAAAAACCTAGATAGTAGATATATCGTTCGACGGGCAGTTTCTCATGAACCATAATAGATAGACGTTGAAATATTTACAGAATATATATTTTTGTTACCGCTATAACAACAAATAATAATTAAACAAAAATAAGTAAAAATTAAAGGGGGCCCGTACAAAGAACGTGTTTTTTGCTCGATATTCGTACGGAACCCTTCGTGCGCGAGTCCGACTCGTACTTGGCCGGTTTTTTCTATCCGTGTAACATGCTAGACTGATTTGTCAGACCCGATTAACTAAATTAGTCATCGTGTTGGTTGCATCCGTGGTCGGAGGGACAAGGACAAAACACGACTTCCCGTTACGTTTTGAACGCTGACTTATAGCGATGAAGCAGCGTGACGCTTGGCTCCGCCTTCCACTTTTATGGGCGTAAAATTGGCGCGTGTTCGTAGTAGCGTAACACTTCCATCGAACGTGAGGCGCCGAAAACGCATTTTACGCAAACAATTTAATACAAAAGTGGCTTTTACAAACAACAAAAAAAAACTTATTTGTCAAGAAATGGGATTATAATCATAAAAAAGAGTACTAGTAGCCATTCAGCCGTCAGAAAAAAAAAAACGTAGAAAAAGGTTTTTTTTTTGTATGGTGGCCCCGTTTCATTTTCAACTTATTTTTTTTGTGTTGTTATAACGGCCATACTACATTATGCGAAAATTTAAAGTCTATACTTTTCTTACATTTGAATTTTTTTACAAAAAAATGGTTCAACAAAAAATAATCTAGGTATTTATTTTATTTATTTGGGGCATCAACAGCAATACAACTTGTAATAATTAACAATATAGTACAACAACAAAAGCCAATAAAAGATGTCCACAAAAATACAGTAAGCAGAACTAGTTACAAGAAAAATTAAACAAACATGGTATGCTCGATCAGGTTAGTGCGCATGTGTGTGTGCGTGTGTGTGTGTGTGTGTGTGTGTGTGTGTGTGTGTGTGTGTGTGTGTGTGTGTGTGTGTGTGTGTGTGTGTGTGTGAATGTGTGTGTGGAAATGGAAAGGGATATTGAATTAACTATTATCTGAGCTTAACATTAAAGAATGAATACGCTTTTTCAATGTCGATTTGGTACAGTCAAATAAGTCAATACTGCTAAACAGTTTATTATATTGTCTAAGGAACCGAATTAATGGGGAATTCTGTGCATAATTATTGGTGTTGACTGTTGGAAGGCTAAACAGGGCACGATTGGCGTGACGGGTTCTTATTTTTGGCACAGAGAAATTAATCTCTGCAAGCAGCGCAGAGCTATCGATGCGGCCAGAGAGAATGTCGTATAAAACACACGTGTCAAGCATGAGACGCCGATTCTCAAGGCTCAGGAGGTGGTGGCGACAACACATAGAAAAATAGCTGGTATCCCATTTCTTGGATCGAAAATTAAGGTGACGCAGAAAGCGATACTGAATTTTCTCAATTTTGTCCTTGTAAATCGTATACTGAGGCGACCAGACACAGCTTGCGTATTCAAGGATGCTTCTAACATATGCATAATAAACTACTTTAATACATGCGGCATCCTTAAACTCTCCACAAACACGATACACAAAGCCCAGGTTCTTGCTCGTGTAGGTATATATATCTATCCAACCTACTCACGAAATTGTTTTCAGAATCCTCATAATTTAACAAAACAATAATTGTATGACAGCCATGAACTTGGTGAAAATGGCAAATTACTTATTGTCTCCATAAAAATATTGAGTAGGTACCCAACCCACAGAATGACTTCACAATGTAGGTATCGTCTCTATAGGAATGTTGAAGTTTGACGGTCATTTCTGACTTTTATAGCAGTCTAAGTGTAGTCCCATATAGACATCTGATCCTAATAAAAAATTGAATCGATTGACATCCTAAAAAAAAAACTACACGTGTATTATATGTCCAGGTAGGTCGGGTCTTTTGTTTTTATACAAACAAAAAACCCTTAAAGTGTAAAACCCCAACATAATAGGGTAACCGCGGTGGGCGTTCACAACATTAACTGAATAGCCAACTGGATAATGAAATAATTGAGGGTTGTGGCCGCTTAATGTAATTATTGTTTGTTTTCTGGGCGTATTTGTTGGTTGCATTAAATTTACACCATAATTAGGCATCGGACTGTAGGACGTTAGAGAACAATGGAGCCGATATTAATATAAAAATACAATTTATACTCATACTCATTTATCTGTTTCATTCCAAAAGGCCTTTATGGTTATTGTGATTCATATACCCAAGCATTAAATGACTGAAATTATAAATAAATAAAAAAAGTACAAATATAGTCATAGACTTATTTCTTTTTTTTTTTGTCGGGTATTCGATCAATATATACTCGTAGAACCCAATTTACTCCAGAAAGCACGAAAAAAGTCGCAATTATTTACGTAATTTATGATGACGAAAAAAACAATGCCTACACAAATCAGGTATTTGTATATTCTTCTGACTGAAAGGTTCTTGAGTGGCCGCGTACCGGAGGACGCAACGTGGGTAGGCCCCCAACAAGGTGGACCCATAACCTGGTTAGGGTCGTGAGAAGCAATTGGAGGAGAACTTTGGGAGAGGCCTTTGTCCAGTGGACGTCTATCGGCTGATCGCCACTAAAATGCGCAATCCATATTGCTAATTTTAATAGTATAGTAGGAATCGTTTTTTGAGGCCGAAAATAAATAAATATCAGACAACCTCACACAAATCGATCTAGTCCCAAATTAAGCTCAAGAAGGCTTGTGTTGTGGGTACTGGACGACGATATACATACTTATATAGATAAATATATACTTAAATACATAGAACAACCATGACCCAAGCACAAATATTCGAGTTCATCACACAAATATTTGCCCTGGCTGGGATTCGAACCCGGGACCGCCAGCTCAGTAGGCAAGTGCTTACAAACTGAGCCAACCGCGTCGGGAAAGGTGTCATAGAGCTGTTTATGACCGCAGTGCATCATGCAAGCAATACCCATTGGGTCACATTGTTTGTTAGAAACAAAGCGAAGTGGATTTGGCCTTAAATTGAATGATTCCTACTTATTTATTTATCGTAAATATGGCATTTCAGTCACTAGATATAGGTACAATTAATTAATTAAATTAAATTTAAAGGTTGAAGTTAATTCCTACTAAACTACTTTAACTGGTTTTAGTGGTGCTAAGAGGACCGAAAAGCTATTTTTCAGGCTATATCTCCAACACTACCCCTAACTAATTATTCCATTATCCAGTGATTCAATTACGTCGTAAACGCTCACCGAACGTGCTATTATCTCCTTTTTTACAGTTTTTTGTTCATATAAAAACGAATGGGCAAGGATTGTTTAAGTAGGCGGGGTAGTTCGGTTGAGGAGTATGATTAACACGTCTTTTTAGGGTTCCGTACCCAAAGGGTAAAAACGGGACCCTATTACTGAGACTTCGCTGTCCGTCCGTCCGTCCGTCCGTCCGTCCGTCCGTCTGTCACCAGGCTGTATCTCAAGAACGGTGATAGCTAGACAGTTGAAGTTTTCACAGATGATGTATTTCTATTGCCGCTATAACAACAAATACTAAAAATAAAATAAATATTTAAGGGGGGCTCCCATACAACAAACTTGTTATTGATTATGGTACGGAACCCTTCATGCGCGAGTCGGTCTCGCACTTGCCCAATTTTTTATAAATAATGGGACGCAGTCGGTATTGTTGCATTATGAACTGAGGCCACAAACTGCTACTTTGAAGGGAAAGGTGTCATAGAGCTGTTTATGACCGCAGTGCATCATGCACGCAATACCCATTGGGTCACATTGTTTGTTAGAAACAAAGCGAAGTTGATTCGGCCTTAAAAAATGATTCTTATACTACTTTAACTGGTTTTAGTGGTGCTACGAGGACCGAAAAGCTACTTTTCAGGCTATATCAACAACACAACCCCTAACTAATTATTCCATTATCCAGTGATTCAATTACGTCTTAAACGCCCTCCGAACGTGCTATTATCTCCTTTTTTACAGTTTTTTGTTCATATAAAAACGAATGGGCAAGGATTGTTTAAGTAGGCGGGGTAGTTCGGTTGAGGAGTATGATTAACACGTCTTTTTTTTTCTATTTATAGCCCAGCTAGTTGGTGTTTAATCGACGCCGAAAAATTCAAACTGTTGGTTTCAAATATATACCAATAAATCGCAATAGCCTATACCTAACCTCAGATTTTTTTTTTTTCATTCATTATGTAACTGTTTTTGACATTGTCTGTTTTTCCCCAATAAAGAAAATGAAATAGTTTTCTGTTCTAAGTAGTAACATTGATAATATGTTAAGAAACATAGAAAAGAAGAGATCGTAGAGAAAAATGACTAAAACAATAAAACATTTTGGAAGGGATAAGGAGCTTTAATATCAACATAGTTTTAAACAAGCTTCCTGTCTGTGTGTCCCTATGTATGCTTAGATCTTTAAAACTACAACGGATTTTGATGTGTTTTTTTTATAGACAGAGTGATTCAAAAGGAAGGTTTATATGTATAAATACATGCATAATTGATCAGCATTGCACCCGTGCGAAGCCAAGCGGGTCGCTAGTTTATTAATATAATTTCAAAAATCCCTAAAATCAGTCAATCTGCCGTGTCCTCCGTGTAGTCAGAATGAACGACATACCTACCACATCTGCATTCCAACAACCGTAGCCATATATCATTGCATTACAAAAAGCGACCAAAAAACAAACTAATAAAGGTGAAAAAACCGAACAAAAAGGGGAGTAATTGTATAGTGCGGTCACAACCTCCTCTTATCCACTTATACAGTAAGTTATATTTCAATTACGTTGATTGTCCCGCCTACGTTTGTGTTGTGATTACCACCTTTTTTATGGTCTCGAGTCTTTTTTTTTTGTTTTACATTTTATGTTAGCATTATGCGTATTTACTTGCAAGCCAATTTATATCAAGTTTAGCGGTCGGATTGATTTGAAATTACATTAATTTAGAGATAATCTAATTTTAAATAAAGGTACCTCTAACGTGTTAAAATACTTTAAATAAAAATACAGCTGCATGTTATAAATATATATATTAACAGAGTGGGTTTATAATTTTTTTTTCATAGCTGCAGAATACCCCTAGATCGACTAAAACAAGGATATTTTTTTCTAACAATGACAGTTAACTATCATGTCAATAAACTATATTTTAATAAATTTTACATATCACCGAGATCGTATTGATATTATATTATTATTGTCATTTATTTAAAATAAACTGAAATAAGTAAACTGGTGGAAGAGACGAGTCAGCTACTCCACCACCCTAACGTCAGAATACCCTTTGAATATTTCCTTATGCTTTATGTGTTGACTTTTGTTTATTTCGAATGCTTTGCACTTTAGCGACTTCTATGTGAACACGTTATGTTTGAAAGAGGGAGCAAAAACCTTTAAAAAGTAAGCATTAATCTTCTTTGCACCACACTAATATTATTAAGGTGTAAGCTTGGAATGGCTGGACCAATTTTGATAAAATTCGGTATAGAGGTAGCTGACACACTGGATTAACACATATGCTACTTTTTGTCCCGAAAAAAATGTGTTCCCGTGGGATAAGCGGGAACACCGCGCAGCGAGTCAGTTCACAAAATCGGCATCAACCACTCTATATAAATACATCTAAGGCTAACGAGTGAGCCGAGGCAAAACCATACAAGCCTTTTTTCCTACATTTTTTATTGCCCCGTCCAAAACAAAACGACATAACTACATCTCTCCCCATTTTACTTCGAAGCTTATCCAAACGAGTATAAGTCGATATTCTACTGATTTTGTAAAGTTATTTAGTGTTTTTTGGGTCGAAGATTGTGGTTTGTAAGAATTTTGTTAAACATATTTTGCTACGGATCGTTGGTTTTTTCGAGTCTGTGTTTGTCAAACACTGGTTATTTCTCAATCGAGCACGCTTGTTTGTAATTTGGTAAAGGGTATGTTTGGATGTAGGTACAGTAGCGAATTGGTTGCAACATATAAGTAAATATTTAATATTTTAGAATAGAATGCGTTTATTTCGTCAAACATAGGTAGATAAGGTGGCAATGACAGTAAACACGGGCCTGTGATGGTTGCGTTTATGACGTGATAAATAAGTGACAAAGCATCTGTCACTCACACTCGCATGTTGTCAAAACGTTACGGATGCTTGTCACTTATTAATCGCGTGTTATAAGTTACCATCACAGGCTCGCTGTACTAGCTGTACAATTTGCCGTATAGCGTACGAATATACACACGAAAAAAAATATACATATATTGATATACATATTTAAATTTTATTTAAATTTGACCTAACATTGATTTGGAGAATCTATACATCTCCTTTATGCGTACCAATGTAATTAGTTATAACATAATGCATGAGATACAGCCTAGTGACAGGCAGACAGACGGACGGAAAGTGTAGTGTTGGTAATAGAGTCCCGTTTTTACCCTTCGGGTACAGAACCTTAAAAACTACCCTATTATCGCTCAATTCTCCCAGCTATTCAGGAAACTAATGAAAGTTGTATAAATTACCTTCTCCTCAGGACGTCTACATGCCGAATTAACCAACCCAATCCAGTTAACATTCTAGAGCTAACTAGATCTCATTCAAATCACAATAAACGAATCACATTTCACGACTTGGCCGTATCCAATCCGATGACTCAAACTGTAAACTACCTGGCCTTTTTATTGTAATACTTGCTTCCGTTCAAAATTGTCGTTCTAGACCGCCCGTTGGCATGTGACGTCGCATTCACAAAAAGGTTTTATAAAATATTTTTTTGGAATCACATGTTTAGTTTTTGACAAAAGAACCACCATTGGATAGATGTTTCTGTCTGCCAATATAGCGTGGGTATTTAATACGGGCATATAATGTATTCAATTATAGTATCTGATCATAGGAATCGTACGGCATAAATGTTTTGTTAAATAGTGTTTTTAATTAGGTGTAATCATTTTTTAAGTCCAACCAAGCAGCAATGTACGTAGTCCAACAAATGCTGACATGGTACGTCATGACGTTTAGGTACAGTCGCCATCAGATATATCGTAGCATATAAGGCGTGCATAAATATGTGAACACAACTCTTATTCACTGGGCGTTACAGTACATGTTCATATATTTATGAACGCCTTATATGCTGCGATATGCCTGATGGCGACTATACGTTAATTAATGTAGATGCAAATACATTGCGTGTTCAATTATTTCGTATGAAAAAAATATTCTAATTTTCTAAAGAAATTAATGTAAATAGGATCCCTGGGTCCGATACTAATCGTCATTTCAATATAGGTATGCCCGTATTAAATACCCACGCTGTATAAATGGCTAGGGCAGTACAGCTGCCGGCAAACTTTTTGAGCATAACCTTGACTGCGCAGTAGTCGATTTACGTACAAAGTACATGCGCAGAGCTGCCATTTTTGTTCAAAAAGTTTGCCGGCAACTGTATCCATCTTAACACCGCTGCCGTGTCAATCCTATCTCATGTATCTTAACATTACATGAGATACGCGTAACAGCTCTAAATCGTATTTTTTCGAGTACCTCTATGGACCCACATACCAGGTTTTTTAATTTATCTAACCAATTTCCTGTACGGGCCTGTCACACAACTCAATCGAAACATTGTTTCCCATATTAAAAGTTTCGCCAAGTTTTCGTTTGTCCGAAAGTGTTTTATTACTGAAATATATCTGACATATTTTCAGAATGTTATAAACATTGTTTTAAACCCATTAGGTTAGGTTAGGTTTGTTTTATAATTATTCTGAAAAATTAACAGTTTTGGAAAAAAAGGCTTTCGGACAAATGAAAATTTGGAAAAACGTTAAAGATGTGGAACAAAAATTTTTTTAGATGTAACCATTGTTGAACCATTGATACAAAGATCAAAGCACAAAGACAATTTTTAACCTGGCGAAGCGACTGGGAATCGAACCCGGTACCTCTGGATCACCGGTCCAACAGGTTATAGGTCTTCGCACATTATAACAACGCAACGGCGACTCGATTCTATGCCAAATATTGAAATTTAAGCCCTATGTCATATTTACTAGGTTTAATTTCAAAAAATGATATTAGTAGTGGACGACGAGTGGACGACGCGTCGTACATTTTTTGAAATTAAACCTAGTAAATATGCGAAGACCTTAAGGTTAGGTTTGTGTTAATTCCAAAATATTTTACGGTTTCAGAAAAAATGCTTTCGATGAAATTAAATTTCTATTAAATGAAAATTCTATTTGTCAAGGATTTATCAAGTACAAAATTCTAAACATTTTTTACCGGAATGCTGCTCAATCCTTCGTTCTTCTTGCAAAATAAATACTGAATCCTATTGATAAAAACTTAACTTTCATCATTGTGGATAGTTTTGGCTATATTACGCAAAAATTACCTGAAATCTGCGGAATATTTAGACCTATTTCTATTTTTATATATAAAAAAAATGGCGTCTGTCCATTGGAACAATTTTGCCAATGTCAAGGTTGTAAGAACGTTGTACGGTGACTTGAGCTTTTTGTAAAGTGATAGCGATTTACAAAAAACCACACGGACTATCGGCCTGTTTATACAAAGAGAATATAACACTATGTTTATAGACCTGTTTCCTCTTTGTTTACATAAGTGACATTCACCGATCTGCAACGTCAGTTACCAAAAAATTGTCGTTGCCAGTAAAATAAATTAGTACCTACCACTAAAAATTCGCAAGATGGCGTGGGCTGTAAGAACTCCAGTTGGACTATAAGAATCTATACCAAAATGCAGCATTCTGCAATAAAAAATAAATAATCAGGCTGATGACATGATGAACATAAAAAGGGGCTAAAATATTCTATGGGAAAGTAATAATCGGTACAGCACAACGACTATAGTCCCGTTATCAGATCGGCTGCGATTGTCGTATCGCAGAATCGCATCTTTCTGATTTCACGACCCATACATAGAGCAGGGATCGTTCTTATTTGAAATGGCGATCTTAGGTGATCTTCGGTATCTCAGACCATACGAGTACATCTATACTATTGATGGCGATGCGGTTGGCGCAGTTTTTAGTGCAGCCTACTGAGCCGAGGGTCCTGGGTTCGAATCCCGGCAGGGAAAAATATTGATGAACTCGAATACTTGTTCCTGGGTCATGGATGTTATCTATATATGAGATTTCGCGTAGTTTTTTCAAAATGGCTGATGACGTTTTGAATGAATCTGAATCGACAAAAAAACACTATATAATTATCGAACCTGCTCGCACAATTTCACGAGAGTACGTTGAGAAATGTAACCTGTAGGCTAGAACGGCCGTCCTGGCCGTATTAATTCAGTTGCAGTTATATATTAACTTAAAATGTTCACTGTATTTTACTAGCAATCTATGGATTATTGAGCCGAAATATATTATTTGAATTGAATTAAATTTAATATATTGATGAAAAAACTTCAATGTTTTCATCCGCTCACACTGGAGCCATAATGGTCGAAAACTGTGCGGTTCCAGAGAAACTTCCTACCTCGAACGCTACGCATGTGGAATGAGCTCCTGCCGAGGCACCCGGAGGCTACAGCATGCGGTTCTTCAAGAGGGGAGTCAATTAGTTCTTAAAGGGTCGGCAACGCGCGTGTGATGCTGCTGGCATCGCAAGCGTCCATAGCCGGCGATAACTGCTTAACATCAGGCGGGCCCCATGCTTGTTTCCCACCATCATGGTATAAAAAAAAAGAATTGATGGCCAATCAGTCTATGCTTAGCTTAGCCCCACTGAGCCAATGCAGAACAAGGTCCTGTTCCGTTTGCGAAACTAATAGAAGAGCTTTGTTAGGTCATAACATCGATAACACTAAACCTCGCGGTTTGAGATGAAAACAGAAAGGAGGAGATAGGTGACCAAGCATTCAAAAGTCCTTACTCAATATTTTATCAAATAGAGGTGTCTATTTTCATCTATGCTATTATTTTTGTGGCTCTGTTGATCTCGCGATTATTTTTCAAAATGGCGGGTTGAAAAAGTTAAAATAAGAAAAACTGCGGCAACGGCTAGTAATAAGAATTATCCCGTTTTTTTTTTTTTCAATTTAAATTTAAATAAGCTGTACCACATTTATTTACCCAATATTACGCTGAAATTAAAACGCCTAAAGACTGTACAGCCAATTAAAACAAAAAGGTGAAAATGTTCTTCGGACCACAGAGCCAGCTCATTCCTCGGCCAAAGGATTAGCTTGGCTATTCAGCGGGGAATGTAGCCGGCATCATGGGTACCCTGCAGGGCCATGATCTTAGGGACATCAGATTTAGTTAGATATAGATTTAGAATAGGTTAAGTTCATTATTGTTTTTCACTTGTTTATCGTTTAACAAATAAATACTTGAATTTGACAGTATGGTTGTATTTTTTAAGCTGGCTTATCGGGTCCAAGCGATAGAGTTCTTTTTAAGTAACTTTCTAAACGGCTCGTCGACCACTGGTGACCAAAGGGCTGGCAGCTTCCTCGGTCAGCGTCTTAGTAAAGCGATACAGCGAGGTAATGCTGACGTGCTGTCTTTGGTACAATGCCATGGGGGCCATTTTTAGACATAGTTTAGATTTGATTTGATAATGAGTAATTGTTAAACTGTTGTCTCGTGTTGTGTTGTAAATAAAGATAGTAAGTATCAAGATAATGTCCATATCGATTCGCATCGGCTCTATATCTCCGCTTAATAATATCGGGGGCCATAATTTCATAAAGACCCACACGTCCATTGTACCGCCCACGTGACCCATGGCGATATATTACCAGCGACGGCCATTTTCTATTTGTTTACAGTTTTTGAATTCTGTACAATGTTTTTGAGTTTTTGTTATGCAAAGAGTTTGTATGATATATACCGATTTATTTCAGTGATGCACCTAAGGTGGTCTCTACATGCATATGTTAAACTTTTCCTTTATCTTAGTCAGGTAAAGTATCCATCCTATAACCATGTTTGGATGGACATCCAAATTTTGGAGATCCAGATTTAGCTGGACACCTGTATCTGTACCAAAATTGGTTAAAATCTGTCCCGCCGTTTAGAACCACACGTGCCGGTTTGCGATGTAATCGCTTCACCGTGGAAGGTGGCTTCGCTGGCCGTGTTTCCTCCTTCTTATAACATGGGACCCGTCAAACGAAGCGTGAAGAAGCATCTCTCGGGTCAGCATGGCAGTATCAACTGACAAAACACCGTTCAGTCCTGGCATTTAAAGACTATTAAAGTACTATTCAATGAAGGGGAAGAACAAGTAAGTCAGTCGTTAAGTGACCAGGTTTTAGCAACATTTTAGTCTATTGACAAACTATGCAAATAATTTTATAATACTAATGTCGAATCTACTATTTCTTAAATTGTTATACTTAACTACAACATTACTCATGCACTTCACATTGACCAATTACTTATAACGAAATTATCAAGATACTCAATGATCTATTAAAATGTGCTTCTGAGGCAAAGATAATCCACTTAATATAATGATTTGTTTTTAGATGTATTTAAATGCGAAATAATCTCAAATGCGCTAAATACCTAAATATGCCGCGCTTGGCAACAACTAGCATTTCCATCTTTTTTTTCTTAAGTAGGTACTTATACATAAATCGAAATTTTCAAATTATTAACTAAAACGTGCATTTATTCCTGAAATATGGGAAAATGATAATCCCATATTATAGGTCCCACAGTTCATTTTTGTAGGTATTTTAAGGTGGATAATGGAAAGAGTAACCAATTGAAATCAAATGATTTCTGTCCCGAAGCAATTTCTAAGAACACTATACCATACATTGTAAAAAATCGGTACTTCCCAACGCCGATTTTAATCGTAAATACAAAAAATCAGAACTCGAAGACCTAGTTAGCTACAATAAGCTCAGTTCAACCATTTCTCGGATTGGCTCCGAGCAAAATCAACAAAAGATCGAATCGAACTAGACATCCACATCCTACACTGATGTATTTTTAACGTCTGTATCCTGATGTTAAGCTCATCTTCTGGACATCGGCGTTTTGTCAGCGCCCGCACAGCGTCGAAAACAGACGTCTGTCTAGCACAATTATGTTTGCGCGCGACATAGCATCTCCCGTCACTCTCTCATAATACAGCGAAGAAAGAGATAGGTAATTTTTCTCGCGCGAGAAAGAGTCGCGTGTCACAGTTGTGCTAAAGGTGCTGGACCGCGTAAGAGCAAGCAAGACAGGTATAAAACGTGAATCGCATTCTGACAGTGACAGCTTACGCACGTCGACGCTTGTAAAACGCTAGTGTGGGATCTATTTAAAGTCGAAGTCATCGTGACTAGGGGATTCTAATTCAACTTGATTAATGATAAAATCGTTGGCCAAAGAGTAGAATATTGAGTGTGCACCTGCCGATCGCCTCTATAGTAGGATTGTTTAGTTTAGAAAACTGCTACATACCATGTAGGTCCTGTCCTGTAACAGGAGCAAAAAAATAAAACATAGATTTTACTCGTCAAACTGAACAACATCTGTTCAGAAACTTTAAAAAAAATACTGTTTTCATATGTTCATTATTTAAAACAAAGTAAATAGCATTTTCAATGTACGCAGTCCAACATTGACATCGCCTTAGCATTGACATAGCTGTCCCTTTACTAAATATCAAATATTTCGCAATACATTGCTTCTTTGAATAAACTTTATTTTACAGGTTTACATTATACATAAATAAGTTATTTTTAAAAGTTGTTTAATAAATGTTGTTCAGTTTGAGAAATAGAATCTACGTTTTAATTTATTGCTCCTGTTACAGGGCCCACCTGGTATAATTTAAAATTTACTAACACCTTATGGATGTAAAACGTCTGAAATAAAGATTTATTTAATTTAATTTTTTATAATGATTGACATTGAAGAACGAGTGTGGTGTTTAGGTATATAACCTAAATAAACCACCCCCGGCACAAGTTGCTGGTCATCATGAGAGCCTCATTCAATGAGTGATACAAGGAATTCTCTGGAATTCTTAGCTTCAATTCAATATTGGCTGATATTAAGATATCAGCCAATATTGAAACCAGTCATATTTCACCAAACATTGCTAAGAACCATCTCGACGGACATAATAAAAATAACGGATAAAAAAAAAAACATACTCAAATTGGTCCGTTTGGGAGGTACAATGCCACAAACAGATACATAAATACACAGATACACATGTTAAACTTATAACACCCCTCTTTTTTCGTTGGGGGCTAAAAATAAATCTTTGTGCACTAAAAAAACAAAAAAGCTTAAAAAATATTTAGTCGTACGGAACCCTTGGTGCGCGAGTCCGACTCGCACTTGGCCGTATTTTGTATTCGTTTTCTCATGCAAATATTTTTGGTGTGCAAGCGTATTTTGCATTGCATTATGCCTAATTTCAAGTCTACCAATATATTCACGAATATTCTATGTCCATATTGTTATTCTAACAATGATTGTCGGTTCCGAGTCAGTTTACTTGAACTGTACCTGATTATAATAGACCTATAAAGGTACAGTCAGATTCAAATATAGTAATCAACGCCCTAACGAGACTAGAGATCCTGATTCGACAGACATTGACGACACGGTAGGCGCTGTTTGTAATGCACCTGCCTACTGAGCCGGCGGTCCTGGGTTCGAATCCCGGCCGGGGCAAATATTAATGCGATGAACTCGAATATTTGTTCCTGGGTCATGGATGTTATTTATATATGTATTTATATATTATTTACATCGTCGTCTAGTACACATACATAGTACAAACTTTGCTGAGTTTGGGACTAGGTCGATTTGTGTAAGATTCTCCCTTAATATTTATTTATTGACAAATTTACATATGCACAACAATAATTGTATGACAACCAAGAAATTAAACGCACTTTTTTATGGCGAAATTACTTATTGTCTCCATACAAATATTGGTACCCAAACCACAATAGCCGTCACATGTAGGTGCCCATTTGTATGGAGCGTTCAAGCGCTTCGTAGGAATGTTGAACTTTGACATTTCTGACTTTTAGAACAGTCTTAGTGTAGTTAGACCCATATAGACATTTGATCCCAGGGTGCGGTTCAATTTGCATAAAAACTTTTAGCATATTTTCATTTAACTACTTTCAAAATGCATAATAAACACATTGCATAAAAACAAAATTCATAATTTTGTCAAGCATAATATTTAAACATCATAACCATTAATAATCATAATAACATTCGTTATAATGTTCATATTGTGTTAAGATGTTCATAAGTCATAATGTCACTTGGTATAACATTCATTCAGAATAATTATGAAAACTCATAAAAACACTTAAAATAATTATCAAGTTGCATAAATATCATACCTATCAAATAAGTCCTGAATAAAAAGTTGTTGTGAGCACTGAAATAGGTAGATTATGGTTTTTTTTACCCTAAAAACGAAACTGCTCCAAGAGATATAGGTAGGTTAGGGTTTTTTTTACCCTAAAAAGGAAACTGCTCCAAGAAATAGGTAGGTTAGGGTTATTTTTTTATGACCCTTAAAACGAAACAGCTCCCAGAGGTAGGTAGGTTAGGGTTTTGTGCCCTGAAAACGAAACTGCTCCGAGAAATAGGTAGGTTAGGGTTATTTTTTTTATGACCCTAAAAATGAAACTGCTCCAAGAGATAGGTTAGGTTAGGGTTATTTTTTTTTATAACCCTAAAAACGAAACTGCTCCCAGAGATAGGTAGGTTAGGGTTTTTTTATGACCCTTAAAAGGTAACTGCTCCTAATTTGGCTCGGCAATGGGGAAGAATGAATAAGAAAAAAATATTGTATTTTTTGGATGTATTTATTTAGGCAACATTTATGCTTTAAGTTATTATGAAAAAAGTATGATATGACAATGGTATAGTATACAAAGTGACTATTATGCTATTAGTCTATTATGCAATTAAACTATTATAATTTTCGAAATTATGCAATTCGTTTGTATTCATTTTGTTTTTATGCTCTATATGATCACTTATGCAGGTTGAAATTATGCAATTCGTTTTATGCAAAATGAAAATTCGCAAATTGTTGTTATGCAAAACATTACACACCCTTGATCCCATAAAAATTAGAATCGATTGACATCTTTAAAAAAAAAGTCTAAACGCCTACTATACCTACCTACTTTGGCCGTAAATCAGCGTATATTCTAAAAATGTATTGATAATCAATTTTTTTATCGAGAGGGGTCATAATTTCAATCGATTTAATACAGAATACCTACTACAGCGTGAAACCGATCATGACTCATAAAACACATTACCTACCGTTCAGAATCCAAAATAAAAAACTAACAACATCCATTGATCATATTTGACACTACTTAAAACAACGAAACGTACATTATAACATTTATAACACACCCGTAATACCATCCATTATGATTCACATTCGCGTATCATAAAAGTCCTCTTAATTTTGTTGATTACAGTCTGCAAGAAGCCTAAATCATTGTGCCATATTTTATTCAATATCTTATCATTAAAGTCTATACTTTAATATCTAAAACCCGTACATAATACCTTTCAGATCCTAAAAACATATGCAGTTTCTTAAAGCCTTACGATTGCGTAATAAAGTTTAATCTTGCGCAGCTAACCCTGTTTGACAGCTGGTCTTCGTTTGACAGGTCGCCTTGACAGGTTGTAAGCCCGCATTAATGACAGTGCCTGTCAAAATCGTGCAGATATTGCTACTGGAGATTAGTTGGCAGATAAATACTGAAACCGGTATAATGTAAGTTTTACATGAATCATATATCAAATATACTACTTATTTTCGCGAGCGAGCGAAGCGAGGCCAAAATTCTTTCATACGTTTGGATGTCTGTTTGTCCGGATTTACGGCTGTTCTCGCCTAAACGTCGCTCAACCAATTCTCGTGTTTTTTTTGTAGGTTCGTTAATTATATAGAACTATTAGCTGCGCGGCGCGGTGTTACGCTCATCCCACGGAACACTAATTTTTTCGCGATAAAAAGTATCCCTTATGTTAATCCAGGGTGTTAGCTACCTCCATACCAAAATTTATCAAAATTGGTCCAGCCGTTTGAGCGTGAAGAAGTATGTGCGTTTATGTCCCAACTAGCAAAACTGAACCAAATTTAGCTGTAAATCAGTGACAGACGCAGTTTTATATCCGTGATAGAAACATCTCTATCACTGGGAAGTGGCCCCAGTTTTACAGCTATTTGATGATATATCATATCTATTTTGGCACCGCACGTCGCTACTTTGATGTATATCCATGATACTACAATGTTTTATGAATCTCTTTAGCGTTACACCAATGGTGCCTGAATCACTATATCACTAAATTATGATAAGAAAGTAACAGCAATGCTGATATAGAGCTGTTTGTTGTTATATTGTTATTAGGGATTCTTTTATATAGCATATCGTTAGTGCTAAATACTGAGTGTTATGTGTAAATAAAGTTGTATGAAAAAATGACCTTACAATTAACAGTTTTGTAAGTATAATAAAATAGCAAACTATTTTTGTGTTAGTAAGTAGTGTCAAGTTGCTGTTAGGTACGTGCATAACGGGTAATTTATCATGCGCTCAAAATTTTATTGATGAAATAATAGCATATTATTTGTGTTTTTTTCATGCCCCTATTAAATATTGAATATTTAATTAAATAAAAAATATTTAAAATAGCAAATTATTTAAAGTCACCAATATGTATCTAAAATGTGTTCTGGTTACCGATATATCACAAATTTACAGTTTCCCACCGCCATTACCAAACACTTTCGGGTTCCTTAATAAAACTAGTAAAACCCCCTACTGTACCTACCTTTAGGTAATAAATAAAGTATCTTCAATATTGTTCAACTCATTTGCGTGAAATGAAAGTGGTTATATTTTTGGTCAATTACTGTTTTTCAAGCAGAAGTAATTTCATAAAACTCAACAGATTTGAATGGCTGTGGAAGAATATGTTTTCATCTTCTCCATTGCCATCAAAATTGTCAGTCGCAAACAAGTCATCTTGGTATCCTGAACAAGGTTCTGTTAAGATTTCCTACGGAACCAACTTTCGAATTCTCGACGCTGGTTTGACTATCATAAAGATCCTATAAATGAGGTTACAACAGCTGATATACATTTATTTAGCGTTCTATTAGTAACAATAATGTTTATATGTCACTGATGATATAAAAGGTCTTAAAAAGTGTATTTGCAACTGTTTAGTGTTAATGTAGATCTTTAAACAACTTTATGCTGCTGGTGTTAAGGAAACGCCATTATATGATACTTTAGACGCATATCAGCTGCGTTATGTTCTTATATATCTCGAGTTAGCTCCATGAGTGCACTGATATATCACCAGCGATATTGCAGCGCATTGAAAGCCACAATAGAGTTACTTAGCTGTATACAGGCACTGTATATATCTGATATGCAACGAAATTGCTCTAAATCACAGTAAGGGATACTGTTGTGCAGCTGTGTTATATGTGCCGCATTAAGAAGTCCAGTAAACGTTTATGTCATCAATTCTTATCACGATATAGCTGTATAAGATTATACAGCTAGATGATGATACAAGTCGCCAATATACAACATAGCAGCTCCGAGTTGCTATTTTATGACTTTTATATCATTATTTAGTTTTAAAACATTTTATTTTATCACTACTTTGCTAGTTGGGGTGTAACATACACATAAACACACTTATAAACTTGAATTCACCTTATAATATAATAGGTAAGGTCACCTGAGGCTATTGCGACTATGAGGCAAATGCGACTTTAGATATCATATCATAGAAACGCACCACTTTATTTACCTCCCACTGTGCTCTCTATTTTATTTATATTAATAGTTGGCACTTTAAGCACAGAATAGATAATAGTACACTTTAAGCAGTAAGGCTATGGGTATGGGTGATCTTTAACTGTTGTTCATTTATGATACCATCAAAAGTCGCATTTGCCTCATAGTCGCAATAGCCTCAGGTGACCTTAACTTATTTTATAATGTCGAATACCGTATTGACATGTGGACGGTACCAGTTCCGCTGAAGCTGCAGTCGGTACCTCCTGCTCAACCGAACGTTAATGTGGGGATATTTTTAAATTTTAAGCGCGAGGCACACCAAGTGACAACAATAATAAATAACTATTAAGGGACAACCTTACACAAATCGAACTAATCCCAAACTAAACAAAGCTTGTACTATGGGCACTAGACGACGATATGCATGATATATAAATGAAATACATACATAGATAACATCCATGACGTAGAAACAAATATTCGAGTTCATCACACAAATATATGCCCTGGCCGGGATACTAAATTATGCTCGCCTTATATGTATGAATCACGCCGACAAAACAGTAACCCAAAAAAACAATTTTTTTTTTTTCGGGTACCTCTCCATTAACCTAAAGTAGGGGTGATTTTTTTTTCGTTTCAACCCTAGTGTGTGGGGTGTCGTTGAATAGGTATTTTAAAAATAATAGGGGTCTCCAAACATTATTTTTTGATAAAGTCAGCAGTATTGTAAATATTCGCTCCGAAAATAAAAATAAATAGCGTCTCCCCCCTCTAACTTTTCAACCGCGCGTCAAAAAATTATGGAAAAATTCATGAAAATGAGGCCTTATAAGTAATTTCAATGAAAACTATATTGGACAAAATCGGTCGAGCCGTTTTTGAATTATCGCAAAATTTCTTATATTGTTCTTAAAAGGACGTAAGTTGACTTCTAGAAGGTAATAAGTTACTCCAGTTACTTTGGCGTTTACGCCATTTTTATAGAGCTTGAAGTCTTTCTCGTAACTTAAGTCTATTGTGAAGGATGAGCAACTACGGAACCCTACACTGAGCGTGGCCCGACATGCTCTTGGCCGGTTTTTATAATTATTAAAGATGTCTCATGATAGTTTTAATAATATTACTTTGTAGAGCTACAAATATTGATTTAAACCAATGATACAAAGATCAAAGCTAAAAAATGGTAGAAGAGACCACGCGCTGGACCGGCATTCCAGAGGTACCGGGTTCGATTCCCAGTCTCTTCTACCAGGTAACTCAAATCAATTTTTCTTTGAGAGTTGATCTTTTTAATCGATGGTTTGTCACTGTAAACTCATGGTAAATGCAAGGGCACCGGTGTGTCCCCACCTTTCTCCCGCGCCGCAGTTATCACTGAATGGGATCAACCTTTTTTACGACATGGCCCCTCCGCCCGATTTTATACGAAACTGTTATATTTTTCACCAGAACTCGTATTTAATCATATTTCAAGTTTTAAAGTTAAATTCAGTATCGCACGGGAATCTTTGAGTTTTATTACGTCGCTTATTTCGAGCCGTCAAGTGTGAGTCGGATTTTTGGGTGGTTTTTGGGTTTTGTCGCTTTTGTAATGTTAGCGTGCTCTTTATTTTTTTAACCCTTACATTAAGTTTTTTTTACTAATGTAAATGTTTAGATCTTAATAGATCTTTTGAATTGTTAATTACCCCACAAGAAGCTGGTCATCATGAGACCCTCATTCAATGACTGATATAGAAAATGCTACTAAAACTGAAGATAACTACAGAATTTGTAATTCTTAGCTTCAATATTGGCTGAGATCTTGTCACTTGTTCCAATTAAACCTGAATAATCTTGAAAACGACTGGTCCTACTTCTACCAAACATAGCTTTGAATTATGTCGACGGATATGGCTTTGGATTAAAGAAAACTGCACTCAAATTGATTTATCCCTTAGGGAGCTTCAACGCCACAGACAGACACATAGATACACATGTTAAACTTATAACACCCCCTCTCTTTTCGTCGGGGGTGAAAACACATTATAACCCTATGGAACAGATTAAACACTACAAAAGGCGCAAAAGCCACCTGATTATTGAAGTTTAATGGTTGTTTTTGTAGAATGAATTATGTACAATTGGTAGATTGGCGTGATGACTATGACTGGTTATGAACGCGCGTGGTTTTTCTCATACAAAAACGGAAAGCGGAGTCGAACAGCATAAATAGTGCGCGTTGGCGGTGAGTAAATCTTCCTATGGCTCTCTTTGACAAATTAAATCTCTGCAAAAAATGCTATCTCTAACTTTTTAGGACACAAATATTTACCAAAGAACATTTCTAGGTTAGTATAAAATTAAATAAATACGAAGAGAAATCGCAAAATAAACATATTATGTACCTAATATAGCATGGCAGTAAATTAAGATCAAATTTCGACAAATATAATACATAAAAACCGATTCTGTTAACTCATATGCAAAGTTCAAATTAATACGTCAAATATTTAAAAGAATAGTCAAACTTTATAACTTCCACTTTGCTCAAAACGTATTACATAGTCTATTTGCATATTTGAGTCATAAAAAAACATGTTAAGTTGGCTATAACGTGACAGATATACAGTTAGAGACAGTATACATTATGATAATATGGTATTATATGACACTTTCATTTTTAAATCGGTGTGTCATAAAGTTTTGTTTTTTGATAGGCCAAGCTAAAATGGATTTGCTTCGCTCGCTCAATGAAGTATCCAAAATTATACATTTATACATATATTTATTTAAACTTTATTGCACAGATCAAACGGGTCATTGTCAGATTTAGATTCGCGTTTTGTCGGTGGACACGTACAAAGTTAAGGACTTTTAGGCCTAGTTTTCCGATCAAAATTATATTAGCATAACGACGTTTCCGTTTCTATGGGCTTGCGTGTTAAAAACATAACTTCTATCATCACCATATCTTTTGTATGAGTAACTTTCGTAACACAAAAGACGCGATCATAATTTTGTTTTTATTAAGCCTTTAACTAATGTACATGTTCTTGAAAATGACTCCTATTTCGAACTGCAATACATGTGTTTGCGGACACTTACCCACTGCGTACACTTCACCCTTATGATTCTTATACTATGGCTATGCCACGAAAAGGTCCGGTATAGCAAACAGTGTGCTAACTATTTCGTGCTTCCCAATGTTATTTAAATAGACAGTTTCAACATCGTTTTGGACTTTTAAAAACTCAAACAACCGAACAAGGCGGAATTAAAATTCCAAAACCGACTAAATCGGCCATCAATTAAAAAATAATAAAAGGCTCTGGTTCGGAGAAGGCATACTTTGTGGACATACAAAGAGATTCTTTCGTCATTAACTCCCATGGGCTTTTTGCGAAAAGGAATGCTGTGAAGCGGTCTATGGTGTCTGTTCTCGGTTTAACTGTATGTAGGTATGATTATATCGCAGGTTTAGCCAGACAATTAAATGGCTAGGCAGTTGACATTTTACGATTTGACTGTAATATGACTTACATTTTTAATACCCATATTTCCTACATTTTGAAAAAAAGAATATTAACGGATTCACATAGAGGTCGCTAAGGTGTAAAGCCTTACAAATAAACAATGAAGATCGACACACAAAACATAGGAAAAATTCGAGAGGTTGCTTGGGTGTTAGGGTGGCCGAATGGTTAACGCGCTGGACGGGCAATCCAGAGGTACCGGGTTCAATTCCCGGTCTCTTCCACTAGGTAACTCATTTCAATTTTGAGCTTTGATCTTTGCATCAATGAGTTTTGCCTGTTTGAAGCATGGCAGTCCCGTCTGAAACCACATTCCTTGTATTGTACAGTCATCTTCTTGGGCAAGTTCGGAACGCTCACTGAGCTTTCACAATACTAATGCAATACTGCCGTGCAATACTTAAACAACAGTAAGTGCAAAAAGTGAGTTTCGAGAAAAACGCAAAAAACCCTTTCAAAGCGTTTTTTTTTGGTGTTCTCGATGATTATTTACAAATACTTGAATATCAAAATATAGCACGGAATACATGCAATACGAATACGTGAACATTTTTTTATTTTAACAATAATTGAATAAATTATTGCTATTTTAATTTTTTTCAGTTTTACTGTACTCTCGAAAATAACTAAAAACACAATAAATGCAGAATAAAGTGCAGTAAAAAAGCGGATTACTGCAAGTGACCCTCGTACACTAATAGCTACTTGAATTAATTGCAGACTAAAGTACAGTATTCATAACAATTTACTGCAATTTACTTAGTATTTATATTGATTGAGTTCTTCGAGATACCAACACGTCGTGGTACAAATAAGGTATGTTTATAAATAATACACATATTTGGCCAAAACTTGTTTTCCAAAGTATCACTTCCCAAACTGTTTCATTTGCCAACTCACGGTTTTCTCTGAAACCATATTTTTTTCGGATCTTTCATAAAACAAATCTAACCTAAACCTACTGTATTCTATAAGAGTATAAAAAATACACTAAATTTTTTTTTTGCTTAAGAGAAAATCGTGAGTTGGGAAATGAAACAGTTTGGCAAATAAATCAGTTTGGAAAAATATTTCGGCGAAAAGGCAGGATACCAATTTGTGACTATGTTATACATACAAATTCAAGAAAAATGAAATTTTTATCTTCTCGTCTACATGCTGTAGCCTTACCACGAGGTTGACACCGACGTGACACTGAAATGTTCGGGTAAGGCTACTGAATAAAAATACTTGTAATAAAAACACTCACAGACATCTAAGTATATGTTACTTACACATCTTCACTCTGTCTTCAAACGCAAAATCAATGGTGTGCAATAAAGAGTATTTGTATTTGTATTGTATTTGTCAAATCTTCTTCTTCACCTGAGCCTGCAGTAACAGGTATTTTTCCAAAGCAGAAGTCTATTTAAATAGACTTGGAATGATTTTTTTACTAAATTCCATCAGTTGCCATAGCTTTTTAAAGAGATTAAATTTTTTGATTAAATTGACTCCTTTAGCCACTGTTTTCATTGGTGCATCAGGGATTTTTTTTATTTCAGACATGTTAATTTGTCGTATTCTTGCGACTCGAAATGAACAATATCTGTCCCCTCTGTACCATGGCTTTACAATGACTTTCATTCAATCATTCATAGTAATCGGATATATTCATAGATTTTACCTGTACTTTTCCTGGGGTTACAAGCTCGAGTAAAAACTCTAAAAACGAACACTTTTCTCATTTTTTGAAGTAAATTTTGCTCTACATTGTGGTGGAAGGAGTCATCAGACATGAAAGTGTGGCTTGGCTCAAAGTATTTTAAAACCATTTTATGTTTGAAGAGCAAAATTCAACCTAATCTACAGTGAATTGCTGTCATGATTGCAGTAAACACATTTAAAAATAGCCAAATGACAGTTTAAGTCACAGTAAGTGAGCTTAATACTGTACTTTAGGTTGTATTTTGCTCTCTTATTTACGACTGTTCGACCACTTAAATTATAGTAAGGAAATACTGTTACTGCATTTTAACTAGTAATTATGCTGAAAAATAATTAAAATACCAAACACAGTACAAATATTTTAGAACATTTATATTGTACTGTATTTTAAACAGTTTTTGGCGCAAATATTAACTTCTGTTTACATGTTAATTTACGATTGACAGGAGACCTTTACTGTATTTTAATCAGTGAAGTCTTAAAATTCATAGCCGACAACTCTATTACGGCATTTTAGTTGGTTTTACCTCAATAATTTACTAAATTCTTCTGATTTACTGTACATGGAGGATTCGATTTTTATATGTTCGCATTGTCATAATCGCACGTGGACTATATACATGTGTGCGTCATGACACGGTGATCTACGATCAAGAAAAAACAAAAAATCGCAAAAGTAGCACTTACTGTTGTTTAAGTATTGCACGGCAGAATAAGCCTAGTCTTTGGTTATAAGTTAGCAAATTGTGCCATTTGACTAGCTGGACCCAGCTGTGTCACTCGCTCATGCCACGGGAACACTATACTTTTTCGGGATAAAAAGTAGCCTGTGTTAATGCAGGGTGTCAGCTACCTTCATACCGAAATTTATCAAAATTGGTCCAGCCGTTTGAGCGTGAAGAAGTGACAAACATACAAACACATAACACAAACTCACTCACAAACTTTCGCCTTTGAAATGAAATGAAATAATTTATTCAGTAAGTAGGCCACAAGGGCTCTTTTACAAGTCAGATTGTGAATCTACCGGCTATTGAGAAGTAAGCCGAAAGAAACTCAACAGTAAGTCATTTTGTCGTAAATAATACTAAGAACAATCAACGTTGTATATTTATTTATTAGGGTACTACCGACAGCTAAAAGTACATAACCAAAAATGTAAACTAATCGGTAATCACGACCGAATGCGCCGGTCAAAAGTCAAAGGTAGGTAACGTCGAAAAAACGGAAATCGTGTCGACTTCCTTTATTTCGTGTCCAAGTGCCTTTTGTGTCACAAATAGTGTCGTGACCCCAAGTGTCACGACGTGTCAAAAATAGTGGGAAAGTTGAGATTATATTTTTTGTAGATCCTAATCCGTTTTGCTTCAGTCATGGTAGAAAACATGGTACTTACTTAGGTACTGAGATTTTCAACGTAGGGTTGCAAATAGAAAAAAAAAAACAAAGTTTATTTTCAAATTTATGAAATTAAACATGAGAAAAAACCTGGCACCATTGTTTTTTTTTCTAAATAAGGTTTTTTTTCAAATTAACAAATAATACGATAATAACGGTTTTTCGTGATTTATATATGAGTAACTTTAAACTAAGTACATTAAAGTAAGTCATGTCTATGTTATATGTAACTAAAGCTAAGCTACGTCACAGATTAGTTGCCGCTTTATAGTAGAGCTTTAGCAAAATTATAAAGAAACAGTTGCCTGCTGATCCGGCGGTCCTAGGTTCGAACCCCGGGAATGAACTCGAATATACTGGGTCGTGGATGTTATTTGTATATGTATTTATATATTATATATATCGTCGTCTAGTACCCATAGTACAAACATTGCTTTAATTGCTTAGTTTGGGACTAGGTCGATTTGTGTAAGATTGTCCTTTAATGTTTGTTATTATTTATTTATTATCAACTAGCGACCCGCCCCGGCTTCGCACGGATGCAATGCTGATAAATGATGCATGTATTATACATATAAAACTTCCTAAACTTAAAAAAACGCATCAAAACCCGTTCCGTAGTTTTAAAAACCTAAGCATATAGGGACAGACAGACAGAAGGAAGCAACTTTGTTTTATAATGTATAATATTTTATATCGTCGTCTAGTACCCGTATTACAAGCATTGCTTAGTCTCTTAGTATTTAATTTTTATTTATTTACAAAGTTAGTTAACAAAATACTGATATTTTCGCAAAATAACTGATTATTTTGCGAAATTCTCAAGTTTTACATCACTAGGCAGACGTCAAGTAAACCCACTAAATCTTATACGAATCGTGATAAGCAGAGTGCTCAACCGGTCTGTGCATTTAAAATTAGATTTATTTCATGTAAAAAACCTATTGATCGGAACTTAAATGTTAAGAGGACTTTTTGGTGGATTTTTAGTTATCTATAGATATAGTCTGGCTAATAAAATTTTACTCAAAGTTCGGCGGGAAATTTTAAAAATCTGCGGCTGGTGAAATGTAGTGTAAATAAGACTTAGCTATCAATCTCCAAAAAATACATAAGTACTATGCCAAATTTCAACTCAATCGGAATGTTAGAACTAGTATATAGAGACGGAATGACCCTGGTCCCGTGGAAGATGGGTCGCGTGCTGGTGTGGGACGCAACATGCGTCGATACGCTAGCACCGTCAGACCTTCCACGGACCTCGATCCGGGCCTGCGGGGCGGCGGAGACGGCTGAAAACCGCAAAATACACAAATACCAGGGACTCGGCTCTCAATACCACTTCACCGCATTTTGTGTGGCGACCCTGGGCCCGTGGGGTCCAAGCGCAAGAATTATTTTTAAAGAGCTTGCGAAACGGCTCATCGACACCACTGGTGACCAAAGGGCTGGCAGCTTCCTCGCTCAGCGTCTTAGTATAGCAATACAGCGAGGTAATGCTGCCAGCGTCTTTGGTACAATGCCACGGGGGCCATTTTTAGACTTAGTTTTAGATTTAGATAATACCTATTTTAATTGGTTATTGTTTATTTTGTTCCGTTATATTTTGAATAAAGATGTTACATATAGTATATAGAGTATCAAAATTATTTCTAGAGGACCCACCTACTAAATTGTTTAAATCATAGACAATCGGTGATACCATAAGGAAATATCTGTCAACATTATTTGGCTAGCCAGACTTCTATTTTATAATATAGGTAATACATGTTTATATTCTCCATTAGGTACCCAAAGTTTGTCTGGTAGAAATCGCTCTCTAGCCATATTTACCTGTAATTGTGCCCTGCATTGTATCTCCTGTTTATTCTGTGGGGTGTTCAATAAAGAGTACTTGTATTGTATATTTGTTATAGCTTATAGCCCGACAGAGGTTTTTACAACCGACACCATATTGCGGATTTTAGTGGTACTAATTTATATAATTGCCAACGACATATTTTTGGTAACTGGCGTTGAAAGTCGGTGAATGTCACTGATATAAACAAGAGATTCATCGGCCATCTTTGTTCATGTTCATTTCCTCTCATGTTTTTTTTTATTTTTTTGATGTCTTATTTATATTTAACGCGGAAATCATGCATTGGTTATAAACCTAAAAAGCTGATAGGTACTGGCACAAGCTTCGAGCCGCCACTAACGAATTAATTATAATAAACAAAGAAAAAACAGGAGTTATTATTCCGCAAATTTCAAGTAAATTTTGCATAATTAAGCCAAAACGATCCACAGCGATGAAAGTCAAGTTTTTTCTCAATATGATCCAGTATTTATTTAGCAAGAAGAACGAAGGATTGAGCAGCATTCCGGTAAACAATGTTTTGAATTTGGTTTAATCTTTTAATAATGCAAATATATGACGTATGCACATTATTGCCATATGAAAGCTGTTTGTATCACCACTGGGCCGGACCGACTCTTGGAAGGCTATATGTATATTCATCATCACTCTGTAGTTTCTCAAATTGTATGAAACCTCAAACAAGTTACGAACGGCCTCTTAAGCACATACAAAATGTATGGGCGCGGAAACAGCTACAGATAAATCAGACGGACGGACAAATTCAAACGAGCATTTATTGCTGGAACCGGTTTTATCTACTAATAATATCGTACTGTTGTCTATCTGTGACAAGCTTAGGGGAGTCATGGATGTTTATTTGTATTTCTATACTATTATGAAATTATAGGTTTGTATTGAAAATCATTTTTCTATGGACAGGAGTCAAGATTACTTTGTTTCACATCAATAAAAGTTTACAAAAAGGTAACAAAACAATACAATTTTTAAGTAGATAACAGGCGGTGTTATGGCTAAAAAGCGATCTCTTCCAGTCAACCTTTGTATCCAACCCACTCACAAGATTTCATGAGAATCGGTTGAGAAATAAGACCAGTAGGCGAGAACAACCGGAAAGCATCTGCACATCAAAACATCCAAACTTACGAATTTTTTTGGGCCAAGCTGAATCGGGGACACTTCGCTTGCTCGGTCTGTCGCCTTACCATGAGTCAACGTGACAGCACTCACAAGCGACAGCGTAAACCATTTGTATGGAGAATAGTGCAGGGCCCCTAACGGTCACTTTGTAGAACTACAATAGGCATGTTGACAATTTTTTTTTGAGGATGTCAATCGATTCTATTTTTTATTGTGATCAAATGTCTATATGGGACTGACTACACTTAAACTGCTCTAAAAGTCAGAAATGACCGTCAAAGTTCAACATTCCTACGTAGCGCTAAAAACGCTCCATACAAAACGCGTCAGGCTAGTGACGTCACAGGCCGGTATGGGTACCAATAATTGTATGGAAAAATTAAGAAATTTGTCATTTTCACCGTGAAAAAGTGCGTATAAGTTCATAGTTGTCATACAATTTTTGTTTCGTAAAATTATGAGGATTCTGAAAGCATTTTCAAAATTTATTTTGGTTTATAAAAAATATCATAAAATTTGCGTACCTTTGAAGTCACATATTTCCAAAAAAGATATATGTTTCTGGAGTTTTTTTCTTTGTTTCGTGAAATATATAGCTAATTTTATTCATATAACTACAGTACGCTGTAGAATTCAACATCAGTCAAATAGCCTATTCTCCATACAAATCGTTTACGCACTCGCTAGCGAGTACGGTCACTGTAAACTCATGGTGAGGTTAATATAGTTAGTATTCCATTAATTAGACAAGTCGTAAAATGTATTTAACACCCAAAACGTAAAAACTCCGCTCAACAAACATGAAGTTGTAAAAAAACACTAAAAGCCATAAATGCAAATTGGTATTAATTTTATCGCATAATCATTAATTTTACCACTTAATTTAAGTTGCTCGGGCTTTTTTCTGATTCCCATCTAAAGTGTTTTAATTTGAGTACGAATCGGAATTGTGTGCGTTAATTGATCAGCGAGCGAAGCGAGCGAGGTGTCTGTTTCAGCTTGGCAACAACATCTTCCGGAGAGGTTTGGATGCCTGTTTGTTCGGATTTCTGGTTGTTTTCATCCTCAGGCCGCTTTTCGCAGTCGATTCTCTCAATCTTTGTGAGCAGATTCAATATAATCGATATTTTTAATTTTATTTCCAATTAAACGTCAAAAATGTCAAGTTTCCGAAATTAAGAAATAAAATTCACGAGGTCTACAATCCAGAGCCACTTGCTTATATTAGTATGTATACAGGGTGATCGATCTACATGGGTCGGTATCAAGAAGTCAGAAACTATAAGAGTTAGATTGATAGATTTATTTATTTATAATAATCATAATTACATTGTCAACATAAGCCAGCCAGCCATTAAAGCCAGTCAATAAGTATTATTACATAATTATTTAGTCTGGTTCTCTTATTTATTGCCGAAACTTGTATGGCCGATTATCACTTCCCAACTCACGTTTCGAGTAATTTTATTTCGCCTAACGTTCATTTCCCAACTTATCAAATTTGTTTGTTATATTTTTACCAACCTCACATTTGGCATGTGTTTTATAATTAAAAAAAAAACAAAATGCCACCTTTCAAGTAGAATGTTTCAGTTGGCATAGGTTGCTTATACACTTAGTTATTTATTGGTTACCAAATGTTTTATTGAGTACCGTTTCGTTTAGCAAATACGTCATATTATTTTATTAACATCGTGAGCGCAACCGCTCACTTATTTTTATGACAATGTAAAAATTTAATTAACGCGCGCTGTTGTGGTCTCAGTTTTAACCTAACCTACTTTACAGGTAGCAGTTCGTTCTGACGCTTCGACGTCCGCTACCACGGTAAGCTTGCTTCGCTCTCGGCTCGCGCGCTGTTGCGGTCGCAGTTCTAACCTAACCTACATTACTGGTAGCAGATTGGTTCTGGGGCTTCGCCGGCTGCTGCCGCGGCACGCTTGCTTTGCTCTAGGCTCGCGCGCTGTTGTGGTCGCAGTTTTAACCTAACCTAGTTTACTGGTAGCAGTACGTTTCAGGCGCTTCGCGTTCTTTTTTTAGTGTTTCATATCATCTTTAGACTTAAACAAGTGAAGTATGTGTTGGCACTCCGTTTTCGTGAGAAATCTTAATTATATTTCAACAAGATCCTGAAAATATATTTATAAATTTAATATTTCCAACCAAAAAATATGTAGGTATGGGTATATGTATCTTTTTCTTATTTGTAACTTGCCTAATGTATGAAAACTGTTGCATCAACGAAACGGTTTTCGTCCAAGAGTTCTCCGATCAAGTGAAAGATTTCACAAATGATGAGTCCCCCAAATGATTAGAGGCATTATAATAATCTGCTTTACAATAATTCTACCAATTGAAACGATGTCATACAACAATTTGCCAAAAAAATTCTGAGAAAAGGCAGAACACCACTATTCACAGACGTTGGCAAATAATTTCAGAATTATCCACGTGTCATAAAATGAATGGATAAGTGTTATGTACCTATTAAATAATAGCTAATTCCATTTGGAATGTGATCGAGTCCTGGAAGCCATTAAACTGGTACGAATACCGAGCATAGCAATCCTAAACGACACTTTGAGCCAACCGCCTAGTAAAAGCGACAGTACTTAGTACGAATCAATTATCATAGCTGTCGGTGTTTTTCATGTAGTACGTTTAGTACAGTATACAGTTGAGTGGCTAATCCACTGTTTTGTTCCATAATGAAGAATTGTTAGAATATATAGTTGGGTTTTTGCTCGGTGTGTCAAGGGTGTGTTCTCTTAGTGTCATGTTTTTACAAAATCGTAATATTAAATATATTCATGTAAGTACAAATTTACTGCGCTCTGCTGCTTTTAATTAATAATAAGAATTATGGGGAGACCTTTTTTTCTCTTTTTTTTAAAGAGCTTAGTTACTTGGCGACTATGCCACTGTTGAATTTTTGTTTATTAACCCACGTCGAAAAAACAGGGTTGTTATAAGTTTTTCATGTGAAACACCTAATAATTCCGCTTCATCCCTCCTCCTTTTAACCCTTTGAACGCCAAGAGCCACTAAAGTGGTCGTGTGCTGTCGTGCCTACCACGCCAACGACCACTAAATGGGTGATGGCACTAAAGTGGACGCTGTCAAAGCAATTTTCCTGCTGACAGATAAGGTATATTTTTGCTCTTTCTTCTTTCAACTATTGGCGTATAGTGGTATAAGCCACATTTTGACATGGGGGGAAAAACGTTCTAAAGGTTAAACCAAGTATTTAAAACAAACGTTTTAATTGGAATATTATTTTTTGACACTGTGTATAGTTATTCATATTTAACTTTTTGACTTTTATTTGTTCTTGCCGTTTTACAGTACAAATAATAAATAAATAAAATATCGGACAACCTCACACAAATCGATCTAGTCCCAAATTAAGCTCAAGAAGGCTTGTGTTATAGGTACTAGACGACGATATACACACTTATATACATAGATAAATATATACCTTAAATACATAGAACAACCATGACCCAATCACAAATATTCGAGTTCATCACACGAATATTTGCCCTGGCCGGGATTCGAACCCGGAACCGCCGGCTCAGTAGGCGGGTCTCTACAAATTGAGCCAACCGCGTCCTCAAAATCATGTTGGGTTCTTGAGAATAAAACAACAAACGCCTAATCAGAAAACGAATGAAGTTAGTTTCTTAAAATGGCCTACATTTAACGACTTTAATATAGAATTGAGGTCTTGTTTTGGTACTTATATCTCATTTGAGAATCATATGAAGGGCAATGGACAACTTTGTTTAAAGCCTGTTCTAAAACCAAGCTCGAAAGAATTCAATCTTGAGCTTAATAGCAAACTAGCTGCGCCACGCAGTGTTACCCGCTCATCCCACGGGAACACTACATTATTTTGGAATAAAAAGTAGCCTTTATGTTAATCCAGGGTGTCAGCTACCTTCAAACCAAAATTTATCAAAATTGGTCCCGCCGTTTGAGCGTGAAGAGGTAACATACACATGAACTCACTCGCAAACCTTCGTCTTTATAATATTAGTGTTATAATTGAGACGGTATGAAGACCTATTCAAAGCCACGGTCTGCACGGGATCGAATCTTGAGGCGAGCTATAGGGGAGACCTATGTTCAGCAGTGGACGTCTGTGGCTGTTAGATAGATAGACCTATTCAAAGCCATTATGGCTCTGTTGGTATTTGGCCCATTTTGATGCGGTATTTTGAAGTGAAAATTTCATCTATATTGATAGAAAATAGCGACCTAATTGAGAGCAATCTAATTATGATTAATGATATTTATGTAATCATAAAAAAAACGGAATTGTTTAAACAAACCCAATTTTACATCTTCGCTGCTTCTCAAGAAAGTTCTCGTTTTCAAGTAAAGATAGTTCAAGTTTCAAAATTAAGACTTATGTTTTCATAATAAACTGACTTTACAATATAATTATCACCGCTATTTAGTGCACGGTGTGTCCTTCTGTATGTACTTTGGGCTTTAGAAATGCATGGTCCATTTATAAATGAATTCAAACTTTATAATAACTCACTGGCACTGGCTTACAAGACACAGGGAAACCTACTTTGAAAGCCAGGGTACATAAAATTGTATATCTGAAGTTGCAAATAAAGATTTATTATTATTCTGCAGCTCATTGTATATAAGATATTTCTTTATCTGTTAATGTAAAAATAATGTAATAGTAATACTTATTTTTGAAGGTCCAAATAAAGAATTTTAAAAAATATAAAAATCTTGGCTAACAACTCCTTCCCCTTATAAGTAGCCGTTTTTAATACATAGATTTATGTGATATACAGGTTGGAACAGATGGAAGGACTTTTAAGCAATCAGGGAATTGGTCAGACTGAGTACTTTATTTTTCACCAATGAACTATGTAAATATTTGTATCCATTTTTGAGATACAGTTTGTTAAATATTAGTATAAAAATCTGCACAAATATCAAACCTAGCATCTTTTAAACATCGCTTAAGTTAAAGACGGGTATCAATTTAAAATGTAAATAAAACCTTTGAATTAGTAGGATTGACACTGATATTAAAATATTTTATTTTGATGACTTTTTTTTACTTTTGAATCTATCTTTACAATTATCATAGGTCGATTGTAGATCACACAGATGACACTATCCTCTCAGTCTCAGCTCAGTCTTTACAAAAGTTCCACCCTAACTGGAAGTATAATGTTATATTAAAAACAGTATTGAATACTAACAATTTGGCTATTTTTCATTACGTCATTTATTCGAACTTATTTTCAAATTTAACGTTTTTAATTTAAATTAAAAGTCTCAAGATATAATTAATTAATGGTATAGTATTTTCACTAAACTATATCAGTGTTTTTAAGTGTGGTTTCGCGGCTTAAAAATACCTACATTTCATTTTTACAAAAGGTAAAGCTTAACTTTAATTTCCTGGGCAAAGATTAGATAAGATATACGCTAAAATGATTCTTTTTGGAAGTCTTTTATGTAGACACTAAGATAATTTTTATGCAAAAACTCGTTGTTTCATTGCCGCGTGAGTCAAAACAAATAACTGCATTTACGAGTATGATGCTGTAAACATGACAATATCCCAATAATGTACATGAGAATATTAAAATAATATGACACATATCGAGGAATCGTCAATATCGATTATAACCTCATAACTATTATGCATAAGAAACCAACCTTATTCGATATTCCTGAATCACAAAAGCACAACACTACAAGTCACAGATATCCACATAAAAAAAAAACATTCGTTTTTTAAACTGAATAACTTTTCGAACGTCCTTCGCGTTTCAAACTCCGTGTGAGACTGCCCGTTCTTAGAACGACACACTTGAATAAGAAATATACCTTTCTCACTTACTCTCTTGGATTCTTTCCCGTTAAAGCGAGAGAGGTATAATGGCATGCATTGTAAGTCTCGCTGGACTTTTTTCCAATGATTTCTTTGAAAGATCGAGGATCTATATGATGTATAGATCTTTATGGTCGTGAATTATGACCGAGTCGGCCCTCATTGATAGTGGGTCTATGAAATTATGGTGTTTGGATATGGTTCATGGTTCTGGGTGGCTGTTTGTTTTACTGGTTCACGTTAATTAATTGAGTTGTGTTACGGTGTGATTAATTAATGTATTAATTGAGTTTTTTCAATATGTGGTTAATTTAAACCGGTTTCTGTGATATAATGCAAAAATGTATAGATGAAGATATTGATAGAGGTACTTAACATTTTTATTGAAATTTATTTTTATTTATTGATATAAACTTTCAGCACATATTGGAACTTAATGCCACAAGGCATTTTCTACCAGTCAATCATGGGGTCAAATAGAAACTATCATTTGGTGCAGGATCCTTAAATAACTAAGTAGACACTAATCAAGAAGTTATAACTTCTTGATTACTATAAATAATATTATGAATAAATTAAAGTGTCGTTTTTGATACGGTAGAGCATTAGTATTGTTTGTAAAATGTAACTAGCACTTTAAAAACGAATTAGATACAGATAGTAGATATTATAGCCTATAATATCTACTATCTATGTATAAGTTGTGGCACTGGGATAGTGGCGCTACAAGCTTTCAGCAGTGGGCGGAATGCTTGTTAATCACATCAAATCAAAATCTGTAGTTCCGAATCAGCTCCTATAACAGAAATCCTGACAATCGAGTAGCGACGTCGTATTTTCTTAGTCGCTGTTTTTTTGCCTCGTTCGTTGGAGTGCTGACGACGTGTTATTCTACGATGGTACAGTCGAGTATAATTGAAATGAAAGCTTGACGCAAGATTTATCTGCGTAGATAAACAAGTAAATTAAATGACAGTTCGTATTTTAAACACTATAATTTTATTAAAGCCTGACCAGAAATATATGAGGATTGTCAAGTCAAGAGGGCGTTATTTATAAGATTTACATGGTAACATTTGCAACCAATCACAACCGCACTATAATGTCATTAGTTTAAACCTGTCAGTTCCACTATGTTAACCTCGTAATATCATTAAATGGAATGCACTCTTTTCCTGACTGTTTTTCGTGTCGTAAACACTTGTACACTTTATTTATAATCTTACGTTCACGACTGTAAATTATTTTTGGCATTATCTTTGGATACTTTTAAATATTTTTTTAATTATAATAAAAATTTATAATAAAAAAAAATATTTCAAATTATCCAATTTCCAAGCTTCTCGAACAATCATCGTTTTGCAAATATCGTCTTTACTAAAAAAAATTGCAAAGATTAATAAAAAGATCCTGTTGTATTTTATTTTGTGGTACACCTAATGATATTTAATCCACGCAATTTTCGCACAACCTTACAAATATTGTATGCAACTGAAGAATGGCCCAAGTCTCTTTGTATTACTAAAGTACTTAACCCCTTTTTAGGGTTCCGTAATAAGAATCTTAAAACATGATTTGCCTGGATACAATTATTTTCAACCCAATTCGAAAAAGGAGAAGGTTCGCAACTCGACTGTATTTTATTTTATAAGTATAGGTTTTTCTTTATCTTTCTTAATATTACAAGAAAATCCCAGCTACTTCGCGCAGAAGAACAACATAATTTTTAAAAAACATAATCCTTTTATTTCTTCATGACCTACTGGACGTCACGAAAACACCATAGTCACCAGCACATATTAAAACAAAAAAACCTTTTTTTTTTAGTTTTTTACCTAATAGTATCGAATAACATGTTGTGTAACATAGTATGTTATGAACCCGTATCAATTGGAAAAAAATAGTTTTTTTTTTCTATAGTATACTTACCTAATATAGTATTCAATATTATACATATAATTTACTATCTGTGCCCCGCGGTGTTACCCGCTCATCCCACGGGAACACTAAATTTATTCAGGATGAAAAGTATCCTATGTCCTTTCCCGGGTGTCAAACTATCTACATGCCAAATTTCATCTAAGTCGGTTCAGCGGTTTAAGCGTGAAGAGGTAACAGACAGACAGACAGACACACTTTCGCATTTATAATATTAGTAGGTATGGATTATACGTTTTGAACCAATTGACGCCTATAGTGAATAATAACAAGCTACTTAACGCGCCTCTATTTATTACTTTGTCCAGAACATTTATAACACATCATGGATATATTACTAGTATAGGAACCCTCGGTGCGCGATCAGCTCTCACTTGACCTCATTTTAAACCCAGAAACGCGTTCGGTATTTCTCAATTAAGTTCCTTTATATTTATAAAGCCTTTTGTTAATATATTATTAATGATAAGACGTTTCCATCACGCGTCATATTGCTTTTTAAATTTGCGAAAAGGGCGTAATTTATTGAAAAAAACATGGCGCTTACGACGGTGTGTTTCCGAATTGGGCTTTGTAATTATGTTGGGGTGATCGCAAATTTGAAATAATGATTGATCGATGACCGAAACTGCAGGAGAGTTATGCGAAAATAAAAATATAGCTACAGAGTTATTGCACTGAGGAATCCTTGCTAATTCTTTTTTTAACAACACTAATACTAAAAATACGAACATATTCCTGGTTTTATGCTTGACTGTTGAGATGCTTTATGTACTGATACTGTAAGGTCGGGTTACTTTAGCCCTGGGGGGTAAAATTGTCCACCCATTTAAATCCATTTCAATAAATATGATTTTTTTAAAAACAGCACGAGCGATCACTACCCACTCTAAAGTGGATTCATCATAAGATGTAAGTTTTTCAGAATTTACTTATTGAATAAAGTTGGTTTTAATAGGTGGGCAATGTTACCCCCCAGGGCTAAAGTAACCCGACCTTACGGTACCGACAGAAAGTTTTAAAAATTGCGGAACTTTCCGGATGGATATAATTGCCCGCCAGTAAAATTGGGAGGTATCTAATAAATTCCACACCCGATTTTTTTTCTCGTAATAGGTATATAAGCCAATTTAAGGTAATAATTCACCCAAATTCACCCCTTTGTCAATTTTATACGTTTAATTAGGTATAGTCTTTTTGTGAAGACGTCACGATTGACTTCATTTAAACTGAAGAACGGAAAGGTCAAGTGAAAGTCAAAATATTAGGCCTAAATATGAATAATTTTTCACAGGTCTCATAATGTCACAATCCAATAGGCTAGTAGACCCAGTTTTGAAATATATTTCTAATGGTTAATAATGATCTTAATAGCTCTAAAAAAAATGTCTTGTATTTTTGTTAAAGCTAGAAAACTAAATTTTATCAATTGAAAATTAGAAATTTCATGAACAGTCATAACGCCGTCCGCCATTTTTACCTTTTGCTAATCTGTGGCGTGACGTAGAATTACCTGTAAATATTCGAAAGTCGACCGTCGTATAGTGCCATTCCGCTCACTCTAATATACTTTGACAGGAGATCGAGAGAGACGGCACTATTCGAAGTCGTCAAAGTAGAGTTTCAGTTTTGTTTACATGACCGATGACGTCACTATCATAAGCGAAAATAATGGCGGACAGCGATTTAAGCATTTCAAAATACAGATTAAAAACCATATTTAAATTCTATTTTTTCAGCTACTTTTACTTTTATAAATTGAAAAATATATATTTAGGTTTCCTTTGCTAAATACTATACGGAATAAACATTAGTTTATTACAATTTGACATGAGTCAACTAGCCTATTGCTTATTGCGGCATAAGAGCCGTATTCCCTGACATGGTTTAGGAAGGAGTTGATAATTAATATAGATCGTAAAAAAGTGGGACATTTATTCCAATTGAAATATGATATTTGTGAACGGACTAATCATATTGTATCCGACTGTACAACACAGCGTTGATCGCTCGGACTACTTCAGAATTAAAGACGAGTGTACTCTTTCACTTGTCACCTAGCGAGACTAACGGTAATACAGTCGGCCGTAAAAATCATGAGCACTTGTCATAATATGAAACGAGCAACCCGCCCCGGTTTTGCACGGGTGCAATGCTGATAAATTATACATAATACAATAGATAGATGATTCAAGAGGAATGTTTATTTTACAAACATTCCTCTTGAATCATCTATCTATTTAAAAAAAACCGCATGAAAAGTCCGTTGCGTAGTTTTAAAAATCTAAGCATACATAGGGACAGACAGACATAAGCGACATTGTTTTATACTATGTAGTGATAGTGAATAAGGCCACAAGGACACTTTTACAAGTCAGATTGTGAATCTACCGGCACTTTCCAAGAGGAGACCGCTGTTGAGAAGAAAACCGAAAGAAACTCAACAGTAAGTCATTTTTTCGCAAATAATACTTAAAACTGGTACACGTAAAGGAGATGTATAGATTCTCTAAATCAATAGGAGTTAAACTTGAAACGAACCATAGAAGAATAAAATTACGGAGTCACTTGCAATAACATTTAAAATAAATCGTTTTATCTACACCATAACATGTTCAGATACTATAAGGACCTACATTACTTGACAGCAGCCAAAATGAGAGATGTTAATTCATAACATTACGATATCTCTGGCGTGGACTTCTTAAGGGCTTGTGCCCAAATCACGTGAGGTTTCTTCGGCTACTTTTTGACCCGGCTACCTTTTGATTGGTGATATTTGGTGAGGTTCTTTGCTACCCCCCCTCCCCCTCACAACCTCACGAGTAATTTTTTTCGCCAGAATTTCGAAAAAAATAGGCTCCGTATTTAACGAAACCGAGAAAAAGTATCTACTCATGTGGTATATTTTGTTCTTAGAAAATACACGTGAGGTCTCCTTCCCCCAACGTGATCTGTCGTGATTTTTTCTTGCTTAATAATTTCTTGATAATTTTTAGTGTTAACATTGATTGGAGAATCTTGTACATCTCTAACATATATTATTATTATATGTATCAAATACCTAGTTATAATATAATTGTATTAGTTTTTAAGTATAATTTACGAAAAATTTACTTATTGTTGAATTTCATTCGGCTTTCTTCTCAACAGCGGTCTCCTCTTGCGAAATGCCGATAGATTCACAATCTGACTTGTAAAAGTGCCCTTGTGGCCTACTTACTGAATAAATTATTTCATTTCATTTCAATAATTTATTTATTTTATTTATTCACGAATTCACTGCTTTACTTATGTAATGTCTATAACATCACAAGTCGCAACATTTCAAACATACTTACCTTCCTTATCTTGAGATGTCATGTCACTTTAAAAGCGGCAAGAGCAAACAAAAAGAGTCATAAACTAAAACTTAATCAGTTTTCCCCCAACAGAGAGATCAATTGCCCTCTTATCTTACCCAAATCTATTAAACATAAATACGTTTATGTTGTTTAATATAAGGTTAAAATTTAAGTACAACACAACAGGGAGATACGAGTTTTTCTAACAGACAAGTGGCAGTAAGGACCTCACTTGTTTTCTGAGAAAAAACCTTTTTGTTTATGGCCAAAGTGAGTCACAATAGATTGAGTCGTAAAGTAGGAATTTGGGTGATTGTTTTCAAATATTTATTTGAACAATAGAAGTAAGTAGACATTTTTTGTTGTTTAGATTTTGTATCCTTTTGTTCTAAAATTGGCAACATGAAGTGATTACTTTTAAAGTTGTTTAAATGAGAAGTAACGATACTTTCAGTTTGATGATGACTACATTTTGTCGAATATTTAAATGACTTTAGGGGTGCAAACTGATGTTGAATTATACATAATACCTATACTGTAGTTATTATGAATAAAGTTAGCTCAGTATGTCATGAAACAAAGAAAAAAAAACCAAAAGATAATATTTTTTGAAATAGGTGACTTCAAAGAGTTCAAAGGTACGCAAATATTATGTTTATTCTAAAATTTATTCCAAAAGAAATTTTGAATTTGTTTTCAGAATCCATAATTTAACAAAACAAAATAACTGTATGACAATCATGAACTTAAACGCACTTTTAGCGCAGTTTGTCCATCTGCCTACTGAGCCGGCGGTCCCGGGTTCAAATCCCGTTAAGGACAAATATTTGTGTGATGAACTCGAATATTTGTTTCTGGGTCATGGCTGTTATCTATATACGTATTTATATATTATGTATATATCGTCGTCTAGTACTCATAGTACAAGCTTTGCTTAGTTTGGGACTAGATCGATTTGTGTGTTCCTCAATTTTTTTTTAAAAACCTTATCTATGCCCAAGCAGCCGTTGTAAATAAATAGGATATAAATGTTAAGTATATAAAAATCACATGGTACAGCTAGTATAATTAATAATCGTCCAGTCTAAGTTTGGAGTATTTATCCAACAATGTCGATAAGAAGGGTTATGTTTTTTGTGTTATGTCGGGTATCGGGCTCCCGGGGGGCGAGCGATACATCAGGCCGACCACCGAACTCAGGCGCACGTTAAGGGGGAGACGTATCTATTCCAAAGTTATCGTAGTTATAATAGGGATATTATTAATGGCACAGCAAACAAATAATCACCTATCAATTTATTTTCAGCAATTAGCAAAAATTGTACTGCAGATAATTAGAAAATACACATCAGCACGACATTGCTTTTATCTTTTAAAGAACCCAGTAGGTTAGGTTAGGTTTGTTTCATAATTATTCGGAAAAATAAACAGTTTTTGAAAAAAATGGCTTTCGGACAAATGAAAATTTGACGAAACGTTATAGATGGGAAACAAAAATTAGTGTTTCAGATAGGTAACAATCTAATCCTGATCACCTTTCAGAGCAGATCCGACTCGGCCGGGTTAGGTTAGGTTAGCTTTTTTTTATATCCCTAAAAAACGCTCGATTATGTGCGGTAGTCATTATTAGCTATGCATTACTTAAATATGCTTTACTTTTAAATAAATAGATGCACGCCACAAATATAAATTGTAGTATATTTAATAACATTTTGAGTGCAATATTTGCTGTGCAATCAGTAATTTTGATATAAATTTTGATTATTTTTGCGTAGGAAAAGGTTTTTTTTGATGTGCGTTTAAATACTACCCGTTATGATATTCGATGATCATAAGGACTTCTGAGGTTATTTCGTCTATAGAGGCAAAAGAGTCTTCATAATTTCATAGAAACGCAACACTTTCTAACTACTTACCGCTGTTAAAATACATACAAAACGTCGTAGAAGTCGAATTTCGCTTGACATGTTTCGAATCGGTTCACGATTCATCATCATCAGGAGAGCCGATCAGCCGCGGCTGCCAACCGAACACTCAGACCAAACTAACGTCTACGACGTGAGTAAACCCGTTTTGTCATTTGTTTAATGTGTCTGAGACTTAATTATTGTACCCGCGACCCGCCCCGGCTTCGCACGGGTGCAATTCTGATAAATTATGCATGTATCATATATATAAACCTTCTTCTTGAATCACTCTATCTATTAAAAAAAAATTGCATCAAAATCCGTTGCGTAGCTTTAAAGATCTAAGCATACATAGGGCGGCGAAGGCCCACTCACTGTAGTTTTCGCGCCCTTTCATCTTTGGCACACTAACTGCGTAATTCGATGTCATTTTCAATAGCACAGTGTATCCTCAATCTGCGTAATAAACTTATTCAGCACAGCTTGCAAGTTTAATAGTCTTTCGCGAGAATAAACGACTTAATTGCTGGGAACATAACCTCTAATAAAACGACCGCTTAGCAGTTAACAAAGAACTAATTTATTTTTAATAAGTGCACAGATTATACACAACAGTACACAAGATAGGTAGTAGGATAGTAGATGGCGCTAGTAGTATTATATATTTTGATACATATTACATAAAATACAACAATTTGATTACTAATGGTCTAATTTTAGCTGAACGAGAAAGCAAAGGATCTTAGCCTCCGAAACAAGACTACGTCTCATCCCAATCCTGCGCAGGTTTTTTGCTAGTTTTCGGCCTGAGCTCACTGAAGAACTTGAAAAAATGTGTTGTTATAAATCAGAAAAAAGGAATAATATACATGCATACACACAAATATATACATGCATACATACACACATTCAGCTAAAAGATAATGTGTGTAAGCAAAGAGCTCCCCCTTAAGGGTGGGATGTAGACATTCCGGGGTCGGAATGCGCCGGTAATGACGCTGTTCAACCCTATTGTTACATGTGTTTGCTTAGATGCGACAGCCCTACAGAGCTCGGATCACTGATTAAAGACCGATCCTATAGGTTACTATAATTGTGTATTAATAGTACTTTATGCAACTGTTACATAATGAGAGGTCTTAAAACACGAGTGCGGTTTTATGAAACGAGCCGAAAGCGAGTAATACTTATAATATTAGAATAAATACGCCTAACGATAGTCTTCTTTTTCCAGATTTGCGAAGGATGAAGCTGGTTTTGGTTTTATGTGTGCGTGTCTACGAACCAGTCATAGAGAAGTTTTGCTTGTGATATTGACGATGTGACTGATGCGTACAGGGACGAAACTGAGCCTGTGACCGGCCGTGGTTCTCTAAAACCACAGTACATATATACGCTAAAGCAGTATGGATACTAGGCCCTTTTTTAGAAATAAATACCTACGCGCAAATCGAGCGCTAGGGTTGTCCTCTTAAATCTCGTAATGAATATAAAATCTCATTTAACCAATATTTATTGATAATAAAACCGACACCTTTGAACAAAAAAAAACCATCACATGCTTCGTCAATTTAAAATAATGCATGCAATTCACAAAGTATATCCGCAACAAGCTTCGTCAGAATCAAATGACATGAAATAAATCCGCAACACGCGTCGTCAAGGAAAACTTGATCTCTTAAATCCCCTTTCAGGGCCATATTCGGTCCAAAAGTCCCCATTATGCTAGCAGCATTGCCCCGCTGAATGGCAATGGGCTTGCTGAACCAACCATGACCCAGAGCGAGGATCGTTGCCCCTCTCTCTCAATCGCCGCCCTAAATCCCTAAAAAGCTCGCGAGCCTGGGGTAGTGACCCCAAGGTCCAGCCGTTTCCACAGCGACGAGTACCTACGAAATCGTACATCGACTCTAAGGCTGCGTACTTGGCGTGTTTCATCTTAGCGGCTGTTTCCGCCGCTGAACCCGCCAACCTCGCGGTTTGCCTCACGGGACAAACAAGACTTTGGGACGGAGCAAAAGTGCTAAACGCACGATGCATCCCGTAAAAGACAACGCATAATATAAAATTGAAAAAGTTTTATTGTTTAGTTTATCTGTATCTCAGCTTGACAGCTGAGATAGGAGATTTTGATGCGGTTTTCAGAAAAGTATTTGTTACACTTAGGAGAAGGTTTTGGGATTCCAACCGACTTCATTACGGTTTCAACTATCATATCTCCGCCATTTTGATATGATTCCAAAAAATATCTAGGTTTAAATTTTGGGCATAAGTCAGTGTAAACGTCGAATTTGGCCACGGAGGTCGTAAACTGCGGTTGGCGACCGCGACCGATGCGGGTCCTGCCGATAAGGGCGCCGTATTAATGTGACTTTCCAAAACAAAAAAGAAACAAAAAAAATAAATTAATATGTAATGTCTCATTTTTAACCCCTGACGAAAAAAGAGGGGGGTGTATAAGTTTAGCATGTGTCTGTGTGTCTGTGCATCTGTGTATCTGTGTGTTTGTCTGTGGCATCGTAGCTCTCAAACGGATGGCGGAATTTGCTTGCGTTTTTTATCGAAATAGGTACATGTTCGTCGTGATGGTTCTTAGCTTTGTTTGGTGGAAAATAGGATCAGTAGTTTCCAAGATATTCTGCTTTAATTGGAACAAGTGACAAGATCTCAGCCAATATTGAAGCTAAGAATTCCAAATTTTGTAGTTCGGTTTTCGTAGCGTTTTCTATAATCATTAATTGAATGAGGGTCTCATGATGACTTGCGTCAGGGGTGCTTTAAATTTTTAAATTAGGTTATGTTAATGTGGACGTACAATTTTTATATGAAACCATTGATACAAAGATCACAGAGACAATGCAAAGATCGACACACAAAGAATAGAAAAATTCCAAAGGTCGCTTGGGCGTTAGGGTGGCGGAAAGGTTAACGCAAAGATAACGATAACGAGAAAGATGGATAACGTACAGAATCATTGATTGATATGTAAATTGTAATCCTTTAGTATAGTAAGATTTAAATGAGTTTTTTAAGATTATATTATTTAATATTATTAATTATTATCATTTTTAAATTTTATTGACATGGAAGAGAATGCTTTATTTATTGTTTATTGTATGCCAAATGTGGCTGATTGTGTTGGCATTATGTTATTAAATCTTTGTACCACCTATGTTATGTTGTATTTGTACCCACAGTCTACAATAAAATGATTTGATTTGATTTTAACGCGCTGGACCGGCAATCCAGAGGTACGGGTTCGACACCCGGTCTCTTCAACCGGGTTACGTATTTAAATTTTTCTTGAGCTTTGATATTTGTGTCAATAGTTTAGGAACCTAAAAAGAAAGACTTCTAGATGTCTGCGAGGTAGCTTAACGGTAAGCTAGATAAGCAAAGACGGTTATTACAGGATACATCACGACATAGTATAAAACAAAGTCGCTTTCTGCTGTCTGTCTGTCCCTATGTATGCTTAGATCTTTAAAACTACGCAACGGATTTTGATGCGTTTTTTTTTAAATAGGTAAAGTGATTCAAGAGGAAGGTTTTTATGTATAATACGTCATGCCTAATAATATAGGGTCGCTAGTTATGAATAAAAAACTTTTGATCGAAGTTCCGGGCAATCTTGTTTTAAATATTACATCTACATTTGTAGGTATTGTTTAGGTCAAAATCTTCGAACGTCAATTTCAGTGCTTTCAAACCGTTTTCAGCAGGCTGAAATGTCATTTCAGGCCATTTCAGGGCACCCTCTATCAGCAGGCCGCAGGCGAGCCGGCAGGGAGCAATTAAGTTTTAACTACGATACAATGCAATCAAAGTGATAATCGTGAGAAAGACTCATAAGTGATTAGTGCGCTTAACGTTTTAAGCACAGTTCGTGTGAATTGTGAGTTCGTAATTTTTGTAATAAAGTGTGTGTTAGTGGATTAATTTGTGCTTTTTCTATCGAATACGAACCCCACGCTCGTAACAGTATTTAGCACTCATATACTCAAAGTTTAACAGGAAGAGATCCCTTAAAGGGATAAGTTCGCATTTGTACTACATGCTTATCGTTTTTTAATATATTCCTTGTTCTTGTGTACAATACGTGTTTACATACATATAACTATATTCGTACATTATTGAACCTCGATGACCTCCGGGACAGTCGAGCATATTTTCATAAGTTAAACGCAGTTTGCCATCGCTAAGGCAAACATATAAATAATCTGCGTGGTCTCCTATAGCACGCTCTCTAAATAAGAGTGCGACAAACAATATACGATCAGTCAAAATAGAAGAAAGAAAGGAGGAAAATAAATGTATTGAAAACTAACTAAACAGCAGCAAAATCAGAAGAAAATAAATAATTATTAACCGAAAATAAATAATTTAGATACATTTCGCTATCAAACGCTTTTGTTTTATAACTAGTGGTTCTAGTCTATTAGACCTCGGGACTTTGTTTCTAAATTGCAGAATTTTGTATTTTTTTTAACTGTTCAACCCCCATACTTCCGCCATATACTTTTAACGAACCCACTCACACAATTTCATAAGAATCTGTTGAAAAATACGACCTCTAGGCAAGCATAGCCGGAAAGCATCCAAACACCAAAACATCCGGACACATGAAATATTTTTTGACCAAGCTGTAACGTAGACTCTTCGCTCGCTCGGTCAATAAGGTAAGCTAGGCTAACATAAGGCTAACATAGTTTATTGTCTAATGGGGTAAGACCAACAGTTAGTTATTGGACTGTAGCAGTCATCCCCCGAGTATGGTCTTACCCCAACTTACCTTAAACACTTAAATTTCGCTAGCAGACACTTCTGGCCGTCTAGCACAAGGTCGTGACCCTTGTCGCGCTTAGCGTCACCCGTCACTCTCTCACCGTACTGTACAGAAAGGGAGCTAATATATCTCGAGCGAGAAAAAGTCGCGTGTGACAGTTGTACTAGAGGTGCTGCTTTTATAACAACCATATCCCGTGGTTTTCGATGCAAGAATGATTTGGCGACTACTGTACGGCTTCGCACGGGTGCAATGGGATCGATACCGGTATTCATTAAAAATGAAATCTTTTAATTTTCGTGTTTTTTTTTATGTTTATTAAATAAAATTTTGGTATAGATATAGATCTTTGAAATTATCCCATTGTAATATAAAAAAATGTGTAAAGCGAAATACCGAAATTGAATAACGGTATTTTGTATGGAGCCGAATAACGGTATCCGATACCGGGTTATATTAAATAATTATACTACAGAATAGTACTTATTGCATTTATAGGCACGCGCCGCCAGCCCCCGGCCTGGTACTGCCGCAACCGCTATGTCCGTACATTTTAAATGTGTAATCTCTTCGATAATATTCATTGAAATTACATGGTGTAAAGAGCCATATTGATCTATATTAAATGCACAATGTATTTAAGGTACTTAATTGATTAAGGATTTATGCTGTATTGCTAAAAATCGCTTCGTAAATAAGCCATTATTTTTCGTAAAAAGTAAAGGATAAAAAATGGTTATTGTGGGTTATCCCTAAGAGATAGACAACCATCGCGGACTTTTTTGTATATTTTTTTAAGGTGTACAATGCTGTAGTACATTATTTTGATCTATCTCATAGGGTTCAACCAGCGTTTGCAATGAAAGCGCAAAAAGATGGTATTTCTCCATAAACATTCACCTTGAATCACTCTATCTGTTAATAAATCCGTATCAAAATCCGTTGCGTAGTTTTAAAGATCTAAGCACACATAGGGACAGACAGACAGACAGAAAGCGACTTTGTTTTATACTATGTACCTAGTGATTTTTCAAAAAGTTTGGACGAAATTGAGAAGTTCGAGATAGGTATTTTTCCTATTTTGTGACCAATTTTCTTTGTGATTTCCAATAGATTGATTTCACATTATAATAAAAAAAGTATAAGCATAACAGAACCTTAACTATCAAACACAGCCATAACGTTGATTAAATTACTAAAACAATTGGTAATAAAATAGGAAAAACGTATTGAACTTTAATTGACGTATTAATATTGTTGCGCAGTTGGCGCACTTTGCAGACACTTGCCTACTGAGCCGGCGGTCCCGGGTTCGAATCCCAGCCGTGTGATGAACTCGAATATTTGTTCTTGGGTCATGGATGTTATCTATGTATATATGTATTTATATATTATGTATATGTCGTCTAATACCCATAGTACAAGCTTTTCTTAGTGTGGGACTAGGTCGATTGTCCCATAATATTTATTTATTTATCTTAATAATTAAGAATGAATAATAAAGATTAATAATTAATCTTTATTATTCATTGAGTCTCACTCTTATCAATCGCACGGACTGTCCGCATTATTTATGTTTCCATGGAAACCGATTTCAATTATATCAACCGGTGTTTATCGGCTTTATTTTAGGCGCGAAGAACAGATTTACATACACACACATCTCATCCGCGACGTAGGACGCTGCAAATGCGTTTTGGGAAATATTTATGTAATGACTCAATGTAGCGGAATAAAAAAAATTGGGCAAGTGCGAGTCCGACTCGCGCATGAAGGGTTCCGTACCATTATCTTTAAGTTTGTTGTATGGGAGCCCCCTTTAAGATCTATAACAAGTTTGTTGTATGGGAGCCCCCCTTAAATATTTATTTTATTTTATTTTCAGTATTTGTTGTTATAGCGGCAATAGAAATACATCATCTGTGAAAATTTCAACTGTCTAGCTATCACCGTTCTTGAGATACAGCCTGGTGAGAGACGGACGGAAGGACAGCGAAGTCTCAGTAATAGGGTCCCGTTTTTACCCTTTGGGTACGGAACCCTAAAAAAGAACCGACTTCAAAATAAACTGAAAAACCAAAAATAAGCCGTTCATTAAACCATTGATACAAATGGTTGCGCTGGACCGGTAATCCAGAGGTCCCGGGTTTGATTCCCGGCCTTATCCACCAGATCAAAGCCACTATACAGGGTGGCCCATTTAGATCGGTCTGTATGGGAAAGTCTTAAGCTATAAGACATACGAAGATCTGTTGTTAGGAACCAAATCATCGATTTTAATGAAAATAAAAACTGCATTCATAAATTAAATAAAAACCTATACTCAGCTCAGGAATCGAACCCGGATGTTTTGAAAAATAAATTAAAGAATATGAAAACAATGTATGTATTTTATTCATTTTAGACATCATGTTGCATAGTAAAATTGACTAATTAAGACCTACACAGTTGATATCTAAGTAGAAATAATGTTAGTTTAATTTTCCACTTCGTCCGGGTTCGATTCCCGTGCTGAGTACAGCTTTTTTTTATTTAATTTATGAATGCAGTTTTTATTTTCATTAAAATCGATGATTTGGTTCCTAAGAACAGATCTTCGTATGTCTTATAGTTTCAGACTTTCCCATACAGACCGATCTAAATGGGCCACCCTATAATGTACTGTGTCAAAGCTCAAGAATAATTGCAATGCGTAACCTGGTGAAAGAGACTGGGAGTCGAACTCGTGCCGAGTATACCGGTCCAGCGTGTTAACCTTTCCGCCACCCTAACGCCCAGATAACCTTTCGATTTTTTTCTTATGATTTGTGTGTCGAATGTCGATCTTTGCATTGGTTATTTGAAAGGGTTTACACCTTAGCTTCATTGTTTCTTTAAGCTTTGATCTTTGTATAAATGGTTTAATATAAAAATTGTGCTGTGTACCCACATTTAAAAAATGAGACATTACATGTTTCATACTTATTATTATTACAGTCAAAATCTGTTATAACGACATCGAAGGGACTACTCATATTTGGTCGTAAAAACCGATAGTCGTAACAGCCGATGACGTTGTTATTAAGTACCTTATACTTATTATTGAATGTGTGATTAATATACTGAAACAATACGCGATTTTACTTCTATAGTAATTTGTTTTCTTTTTCTTTGCGACATATTAAAAGTTTCACGAATAACTCAACAATATGTTTTGGTGCGTCTTGTGTTCAGATTAAAACTGACTGAAGAGAAATGAGAAAGCGGGCTTTGGGCTTCGATTATACTGCATACACGTGTACCTATTTTGTTTCTGAGAAATAGACCATACAATAGACCCTAAACTTGAGTCGTTTATGTTTACTTTTGCGATCTTAATGACTTTAGTGTGCCAGATGTGGAAAAGGGATACTGTCCTCACCTTTTCAAATATTCACAATACGGCTGGTCGTTCTAACAGATATAATTCTTCGAAAATATCAGTTAAATGTAGTCGCTTTAAGAGATATGTTGTAATAAGCGATGTCGTAAAAAGCGGTGTTTTTATAAGGTGGTCTAATAGAATTCAGCCGGGACCTTTGATTTTGGTCAATATAACCGGTATGTTGTTCTAAACGATGTCGTCGTAAACGGTTTTGACTGTACTTACATTTGAATCACCTTTTGAAGTTGGTTCAAAACTTTACCATTTAAAAGTTTTAAACCAATCTTACTTATTGTTCTCTAGATGAGACAGAAAAACAGTTAGGTATCTACAATGATTATAAATTATATTCCGTTGCTCTACAGGTACTGTTAGTTTAGCTGTAGAGAACCCTAAAACGGAGGTTTGTACAGTTAAACAATAACCATTAAAACTGTTATTATCTATTTAAACAAAACAAACAAACCTTTTTGCCTCCATTAAGTAGCTTTACAATAACAAAACGGTATACTATACGTTTTAAAAAACCGTAATAAGTATAATAAAATTATACAATACCGTTCGAAAATGTACGTTTTAAAGAAACTACCCTTATTGTTAGGACAAAGGATCTATAAATATTCAGGGCCGCCATCGCCATTAACATTTAAATGTCTATTAGCATAACGGGAAATCCCGTTTTTTTTGTTCCAACGGGATTCTGGGAAGCAAAAAGTCTTAGCAAAATAAAACAGTTCATTCTGTAAGTAGGCCACAAGGGCTCTTACAAGTCTGAATCTGAATCTACTGGCATTCCACTAGAGACTGTTGAGAAGAAAGACGAAAGAAACTCTTTATGATAGGTAGAACAGCGGGCTTATGATGGTTCCTTTTATCACGCGATAAATAAGTTTGGCTCGGTTTGTAGACACCTGCCTACTGAGTCGGCGGACCCGGGTTCGAATCCCGGCCAGGGCAAATATTTATGTGATGAACTCGAATATTTGTGCTTGGGTCATGGTTGTTCTATGTATTTAAGTATATATTTATCTATATAAGTACGTATATCGTCGTCTCGTACCCATAACACAAGCCTTCTTGAGCTTAACTTGGGACTAGATCGATTTGTGTGAGGTTGTCCGATATTTATAAAAAAAAAGTGACAAAGCATCTGTCACTCACACTCGCATTCTGTCAAAACGTGACGGCTGCTTTGTCACTTATTTATCACGAGATAAACGCAAGCCATCATATGCCGCCTGATAGGTATTTATGGTAAACATTTATTACAACAGATTAAGAATTACTCATTAAAAATACGATTATTTAAATAAAACGGACGACTTTATAGTAGATAGTGATGTTGCTATCTGTTGATTATAAATAAAAGCTTTACCATTACCACAGAATAGATAATAGTTGGCTCTACTAAATACTACAATATTATGAAGTTGCTAATCAATTGTAAAAATAAATCACACATTTTGTGTATAACCCTACTTTTTTGTTTGTTGTAGACGGGTAAAAAATAAATGCAATATATAGTTTAGATGTGTAACGAATATTCGTATTCACAATTGCGAGTATTCGTCAGTTTTTTAATATATTCGCATTCATTAAAGTTTTAATATCCTATTCGTTACGAATACTGATGTACTTATTTCAAGATTTTAATTTTATTTTTAATACGTAAATTATGTATTTTAAATGTTTAAATAAGATTTATGTTTTCAGAATAGTTTGAGCAAAATGATGTGCATTTGTCAAGAAAGACTGTTTTTTTCACACTGTGTTATGCCTGAGAATGGACGGCCGTTGGGGTAGCAAAGTCCTAGAGTTGCGACCACGTATAGGAATGCGCAGTGTGGGTCGGCCTCCGACTAGATGAACGGATGACCTCGTGATGGTACTCGTACTTTGTGGCGAGTCATGGAGCGAGCCTATGTTCAGCAGTGGTCTGTGGCTAATAGATTATTAAGTCAAACTGTATCTATTATGTTTTGTTCTTTTTGTTTTTCTTTTTTATTTTTTTATTTGTATATTATTAAGATAATTATTAGTAAGCCCATTTTACATACAACAATGGTATTTTAGCGCTTTATAATTTATAAGTAACCCGCTTAACCAGTCTAAAAATGCCATTAAAATAAGTAGGATAAAGATCCCACGGGAAACATCACAATCACGGCGCAAGCCACAGTAACCTCAAAATATCATTGGAAAACAAATGTTCCTTCCCCAATAAAATGTGTCTCGGCAACCATACCTCATCTTAAGCGTTCAAGATAAAATCAAACAGATTTTTTATTAAATAAAAATAGATTATAATCACACAAGACACCCGGATGTCAAAGAAAATTCTTAAACCCAAAAAAAAGGACCAACGCATCAAAGCAAACATCCAAAAAGTCCAACTTAGTAATATCATTTTTAAATTCTTTATGAGCGAGCAGAGACAGCTCTCATAACTGGCCGGTTGTAAAAAAAACAATAACGTAATCCTCTCTTTCGGTATTCAAACTTTAGAGAGGGATAGAATACACCGATCGTTTTATCTGGGCGCAAGAGAAACAAAACAGCCTACGTTTTTTTTTATTTTGAACTTAAAAATGTATTCTTTTTTTTAAACGGCGTCGCATGCAGGGAGACAAATGTGAACCATTCGTTCTGAGCATGTATTTAGATGTTCGAAATTCAAAAACCTTCGGCGTTCGGTCAAAGGCGTATTTTAAAACCAAATTGAATTAATGTCAAGGACTTTTGATTTAATGTGATATATGTGTCTATTATTGTTATTTTTTATTTATTTTAGTATCAATACAGATACGAATGGTTGTTTAGGTAAATTAGGTCAAATTAATATTAGTATTTCTTTTTCTTTCAACTCTAAGCCCTGGAAAAAAAAGGAATGTGCTATCAAACTTAAACGACTGTTTTTTATCAGCTTTATCACAATTCTATGACAGTCATAATAGACATTTGCTATATGAAATGTATAACCACATAACTTACTGTTTATTGTTAGTACTTTAGCGATATGATTCGCTATTATAGATAGTATATTATCATTAATTAAGATTTAGATTTTATTACTTGAGTATTACTATTGTATAGAAAGGATCCCACAGACAAACTGTGAAAACAGTATTGTGGAACGATGTACCTTACCTGACAATGACATGTTCTTGGCATTTGAATAAATATTTAAAATAAAAAAAAATAAAAAATATCCTATCTAAATAATGTCTGATTAATAGGATCCTGCAAAATGGCAACCGTTTCAGAATAACAATTGGGATAACTATACCATTTTTTTAAGACCTATGTTAATTTGGGAATAGATCGATTTGTGTGAGGTTGTCTAATAATAAAAAGAAAAAAAAAGCGGTTGGCTCAGTTTGTAAGCACTTGCCTACTGAGCCGGCGGTCCTGGTTTCGAATCCCGGCCAGGGCAAATATTTGTGTGATGAACTCGAATATTTGTGCTTTGGTCATATGGATGTTATCTATATATTATGTATATCGTCGTCTAGTTCCCATAGTACAAGCTTTGCTTAGTTTGGGACTAGGTCGATTTGTGTAAGATTGACCCTTGATATTTATTATTATTTATTCTTTTTTTTATTGTGAAAATATGACACACGGGAAAAACTCATCATATTTTACTATTTTAATAAAAAAAATGGGCAAGTGCGAGTCCGACTCGCGCATGAAGGGTTCCGTACCTATATATATGTATACAGGGTGAGCAATCCAAATGGGTCAGTATGGAGGTTTTGGAAACCATAACAGATAGCGAAATCTTGGCTTAGGAACCATGACGTTGATTTTAGTAAAAAGAAAAACTGCATTCATATACTTACAAAAATACGTGTACTCGGCCCAGGAATCGAACCTGGACTTTTTGAAAAATTAAATTTCGTTATTTTCCTTTGAATATCGGTTATGTAGCTCTTAAATAGTAAATGTTACTAAGAAACATGATATCTAAAACTAATAAAATGCATTGTTTTTAAACAACGAAGTTTTATTTTTCAATACTTCAGTGCCGCCGCCGGCCCTTTGACTTTGTATGGGGAAGTTTTAATATTGTTTAAGTAATCGAACGAAATCTTATGTAAATATTAGACTGAAATGCCCACAATTTAAATATTTTGCAAAATAGCGTCATTAATATGATTCCGGTTATCATTATAAATCGTTTATCTGAATAGACCACTTATGCATATCTTATCTACAACCATCATATTAAGGGCCTGTTTCACAGGTTCTAACAAAAACAAACTTCGTTGTTTAAAAACATTGCATTTTATTAGTTTTAGATATCATATTTCTTAGTAACATTTACTATTTAAGAGCTACATAACCGATATTCAAAGGAAAATAACGAAATTTAATTTTTCAAAAAGTCCAGGTTCGATTCCTGGGCCGAGTACACGTATTTTTGTAAGTATATGAATGCAGTTTTTCTTTTTACTAAAATCAACGTCATGGTTCCTAAGCCAAGATTTCGCTATCTGTTATGGTTTCCAAAACCGCCATACTGACCCATTTGGATTGCTCACCCGGTATATAGGACTAACAAGTTTTTTGTATGGGAGCCCCCCTTAAATATTTATTTTATTTCATTTTTAGTATTTGTTGTTTTAGCGGCAATAGAAATATATCATCTGTGAAAATTTCAAGTGTCTAGCTATCACCGTTCTTGAGATACAGCCTGGTGACAGACGGACGGACGGACGGACGGACGGACGGACGGACGGACGGACGGACGGACAGCGAAGTCTCAGTAATAGGGTCCCGTTTTTACCCTTTGGGTACGGAACCCTAAAAAGCCGGTTTTTTTTGGTATATCCCAAGTAGGGAATGCAAACCCGGTTATTTTTTTATAGTAAACCGGTAATAACCGGTTATTTGTGTGGTAAAATAACCGGGTTTGCATTCCCTAGTCCCAATTTTACATAGAACTATTGAGTCTTTCGAGTTTAGGTACCTATATACTTAACGTACAGTAATAATATTAATAATACAGTTATTATTAGTGCGTATATTTACAACTTACCGTTAAGCTCTACCCCTACAGACCCTACAGTACGACATAAAAGGGTAGCAATTAAAAAGTAACAATACTGTAGTGTCGTCCCTTTCCAATCAATCTAAGAAAAACGGGACGACACAACCGGCAATACTTTATCATTTCTACATTTTGTTGTTGGACTGGATTATACCCTTACAATAAGTAAACAATGTAAAACAATAAAAATAAAGCTATGTTTAAACAAACCTTCTCATTATTCATGACAGTTTAGTGTACTATAAACATTTATTAGGATAACGGGATGCGACATATTCCAATATTCACTTTTAGAACCCATTCTTAACAACAATAGTGACAACAAACGAAAAACGTCTATGCAAAGAAAAAAAAACGCGAGCTTCATCACCCTTACAGTTAAACACTGTAATTTAACACAGGACCTGTCACTTTCTGATTGGAAATTCGGATTGATGTATCTACTCTGGTGGCGGATTTCTTGTTCAATTGTAGGCAGCAGGGTTTTGCCAACTTTAGGTAAAAATCTCGCCGAATTTGCAATTCCTGCAAAGGATGGAACAACTACGGAACTGTATTTTATTGGTTATTTATGTAAAACATACTGCCATTAGTCTTAGGGCGCAATGACGCGCTCGATCGAAACGGGCGTGCCTGTAGGAGTGGCTGCGAACGCTCGCCGATTTTGCCCAAGCTTTGAAAGTTTGAAAGCAGAGACTGGAACCCTGATGCGTAAGCTCGGTATGTAGCCACCCTATCTTGCCTAGAACCACTCGCTGCGCTCGGTATTCAAAAATAGTTTACCATAGTCTGCAGTCGTTGATGTCAAAGTTAAACAAAGGTAACCGACATAGCTCACAGGATTGCACGGTTGAAGTGGCAATGGGCAGGCCATTGGGGCAGCAAAGTCCTAGAGCGGCGACCACGTATAGGAAAGCGCAGCGTGGGTCAGCCCCCAACTAGATGGACGGATGACCTCGTGAGGGTAGCGGGGAATCAATGGATACGGTCTGCACGGGATCGCACTTTGTGGCGAGTCATGGGGGAGGCCTATGTACAGCAATGGACGTCTGTGGCTGACAGTCTGCAGCCGACGTGCCTGGTTGTCCAAGCCATTACCGTCCGAGCGTATGCGAGGCATGAAAAACGGCTTCTCTGTAAAGGAAAAAACACGCGAAAAATCCCCCTTACCGTTAAACACTCTGTAATTTGTCCCTCGCCTGCGCAGGCGCATAGTTTGTGGATGCGGCAGTTTTGGCTATTAACACCGATATAGACGAACTGAAGGCTTAAGTGGATGGCGACATTGCTCGTAGAATCTATGGCCGTTGGGGAAGAATGGTTCTTGAGTGGCGACCGCGGACCGGAAGACGCAGCGTGGGAAGGCCACCAACAATGTGGACCAACGATCTGGTTAGGATCGCGGGCAGAAATTGGATGAGGGCGACGCATAATCGTGGAGTTCGTTTTGGAGAACTTTGGGAGGCACTTATCCAGCAGTGAATGTCTTTTGTACTTTAAGTTTTTCTTTTGTGCAATAAAGTTAACATAAAAAAATAATAATCTGTCCCTCGCCTGTGATGACGCATACCTAGTTTTTGGATGGGGCAGTTTATATGTAACGTCAGTATCGATTCATGACGATTTTTAGGGTTCCCTAAGGGTAAAAACAGGACCCTATTACTGAGACTTCGCTGTCCGTCCGTCCGTCCGTCCGTCCATCCGTCTGTCACGAGGCTGTATCTCAAGAACGGTGATAGCTAGACAGTTGAAATTTTCACAGATGATGTAGGTATTTCTATTGCCGCTGTTACAACAAATACTAAAAATAAACCAAAATAAATATTTAAGGGGGCTCCCATACAACAAACTTACAGATAATGGTACGGAACCCTTCGTGCGCGAGTCCCACTCGCACTTGGCCGGTATTTTTTTACTGAAAAGTAAACATATAATTCAAACATTTGCCGTGTATTAGTGCAAATTACATCCTTCTTACATCCTTGTCCCCAAATATCTGCAACATAGTGGACCAGCAAACTGCTCGCAGACTCGCGCCAAAAAACGCCCCATACACAACAAACTATGGATTTAATCATTTCTCAAAACCTGAACCTTAACCACTGAAACACCATCCCCACTTACACACTACCAAACCTTCTGCCAATCAAAAACAAACCTATTTACAACGGTAAAAGATCTAGAGATACATTTAAAAACGGAAAAGTTACGTTTGCACTGCGCGGGCGCTGCGGCGAAATTACAAAGTTAATTTGCTGTCTCCGAACTTAAATTCATGCGAAATTCAACTGTATTTCAAAGTTATAAGGTTGTTGGGTAGTGTCAGGGTTAGTAAGGTTGGTGGTGAAAGTAACGTAATTTCGGGACCGCCTCAGTTTTTCGGCTGGGAGTGGTTTTTAGTGACCCCTCCTCAATAATGAGAAAATTGCGCTGTTTGCATCCCACTTGTACTGTCATTGCGAGGCGCCGGCGACTTGAGATGAAAAAACTAGAGCGTAAAAGGCGTACAAATTACGGAACAAAACACATTCTATTCGCTTAAGAGGGCTTATACATTTTAAAATTTTCTTCATTTTGATAATTTCAAACAACTTTTTAAAGTAATAATACCTACCTACTTTTCTCTGAGTACCTACTAGATAGTAACTCATAGCTATTTCATACTTTCGTGGCAAGCAGACGAAAATAAGTTGAAAAAAATAACCGGCCAAGTGAGAGTCGGACTCGCGCACGAAGGGTTCCGTACCAGTATCGAGCAAAAATCTTTCAATTTTGTCATATAAGGATAACAAAAATATATATATTTTTTTTTTATGTCATAGGGGGCAAACGAGCAAACGTATCGCCAGATGGAAAGCGATTACCGTCGTCCATAAACACCTGCAACCTGCAACACCAGAGGAGTCACAAGTGCTTGCCTACCCGGAGGACGAAGATAGAAATGATAGAATGCCTCTATGCTAGTAATTTCACCGGCTATCTTACCCCCACACCGGAACAAACAAAATCAAAACAAACAAAATCTCTTTATTTGCCAGAATATGGTAAAAACACAAGGTCTCACAAAGTATAATTCTGTACGTGCATATTCGACCTGCATGCAGGTGTGCAAAATTTTCCAATTATGTTACAAATTTAATATTATTATAATTAATTACAATTCATTCTTAATCTATTATCTATGTATATTACATTACAAGTCCTTTATTTGGCCCAATATCAAATAAAAAAAATTAAAAAAAATAAAAATATCCTATGTCAAATAATCATTGATGCTATAAAAACACTTATCATGCAGCCAGTTAGTCAATTTCTTTTTAAAAAAGGTCTTATGTTCTAATTTTATGTCATCAGGTAAGTGGTTATACAACAATATACACATGTTGTAACAGTTTTTCTTATAAATAGCTGTTTTGCAAGGAGGCTGGTACAAAAGATTTCATATTGGGCTCTTGTATATCTTGCCGTAGTTTCAGAACGATTGACGAAGTGGTTAGGGTTGCTCTTAACTAGGAGACATGCTTCTCTTATATAGAGACATGGAAGGGGAAGTATATTAAATTTTCTAAAAAACGGTTTACAGCTTGCTAGAAACCACACATTGTCTAAGGCTCTAATACACCGTTTTTGGATTTTGAAGGCTCTGTCTGCATCCACAGAATTTAGGTTTAAAGATCATTTATTCTCATAAGAATTTATACACATTCCCCACAATAACAGCCCATAGGTTAAAACGGAAAACACATAGCCGTGATACGCTATTAGTGCTGCCTCTAATGATACCGTTTGTCTTAACCTTCTAAGTGCAAAGACAAATCGTTCAAGTTTTTTGCAAACAGTGTCAACGTGTAGTTTCCAATTTAAATTTTTGTCTAAATTAAAACCTAAGAATTTATAAGTGTCAACCAACTCTATACTCAATTTATCGTAATTAATTTGTAAAGGCGATATTTTTGCATTATATATGTACAGAATTGAATGGCTTTGGTTTTTGTTAAATTAATCTTCAGATTATTATCATCAAACCATGTGATGTATACCTCTATGGCTCGTTGCCATGGAGCGATTGTTCTATCGTGTCAAATATGCCGATAAATTGTACCTATATTTTTTAGCTGAACATAGCCAAGTTTCTCATGGTTATTGTCTATATCTTGTATCAATTTATTCAGTTAAATATTGTATCGAGATCAATGATATAATGTCAAATGAAAATATAACACAAAAAGTGAGCAACACGAATATGTCACGCTACCTTCGCCCTGAGCGATTCGATGAAGAACCAAGTGCACCCGCGGCCGATTTAAAATGGACTCATTGGTATTCAACCTTTCAAAATTTTTTAACCGAAGAATGCACTTCGAGTACCACGGATTCAATGAAGCTAAAACTTCTGGTAAATCATCTTTCTCCTACAATATTTTCGTATATCGCCGGTCCCTAGTAAAAAAGTCGGATCTGCAAAATGACTACTTTCCAGGAGAGGCAGTTAAAGTTTTTTAAAGACGTTTTTGTGTAAAAAATTGTCAATTTAAGGCCTATTGTTACGAAATTTGGCCAAAGTTACTATTATTAAGTACTTTTAGAGTATGTGTAAACAAAACTATAAATTATTTATTAGAAATGCCAGAAATAAGACATGCTACCTTTTAACCTGGAAATTGTCATCCGATATCCTGTCGTAACTGCCACATACGACTTTTTTGCATGATATGGTTCGCAGTAATTAGTCGGATGTGGCACTAACCACTTTTATAATCGGATATTGCATTATTTTTTATGTCGCAAGTGTCACTTACTACAATTATATTCGGATTGTACACAGTGTTTTGTGGTGAGATACGACATTTTAGTGGTATAAAAATCCGCAGTTTTACCCAGTATAATACAATTTATAAATATTGTTTTTTAATTATGTTAGTTTGATATCAAAAAAAATATAATCATAGTTTTTGTCTTTTAATGTTCATTTTAAGATACACTTATTGGGAGACGACTGAAGTCTTTGAGCATTTTTCCAAGATCTTTGAGAGCCTCAGCAATGACTAGTCATTTACTACCACGATATCATCAGAAGAGAGAAGGTGGCTGACGTCTTTGCTTTTGATATTGATACTAGTCCGTCCAAAACCAAAAATTTGAATTAATCTTTCTATGCAGCTGTGAATTTTTTTGGAGATATTAGTACTACTTGAGAGACCGCAGCGCCGTCTAACTAAGTCGTAGTCGAATCGAGAGCCTTCTCATAGTACAAAGAAATGGAAGTACATATAGTATACATATGGACGTGGTTTACGGTACCTAGGGTTCTAGGGTTAGCGTTAACCAGCGTTGGGGGGCTGAAAGTCGTCAAACCTGCGTGCGAGACGGTTCGTGATAAGAGTGTCGACTACACAGGTTATTGTCATGATTCATAAGCGAGATGGGTCTGTAATTTATAAGGGTCATATAAACCTCCCTGAAGATGAGCAGTATACATGCCACACTTTTCGGCCATGCTCCTATCGTTTTGCCCTCGATTATAACATGATTTAATAAATTCTACAGGGTTTTCTTTACCATTTTACCATGCTGCTTTCAGAATCTTAGACATCGCTCCAGCATCATCCGCTGCATTTTTAAGTTATTTGATAGCCATACCAACCTCGTATAGGTTGCTATCTAGGATTTATTCAAATTAGTGTCGGGTTAACCTGACCTTTGGAACTGTTTGTAAGACATCTCAACCTCGCCTAGAAACACGTTGCAATTGGACTGGTGCAAATCACGAATTAAAGACTGAGATCTATTGTTGAACCTTTGGTAATGAGTGGCATCGTCAGGGGAATGCAGAAACATACTTATCGCCTCTTTTAATTTATGAGTTCGAAGGCACCATTAAGGATATTTCTGGTTCTTTCGAAATATTAGTTCCACTCTCACCGTGGGGTAAAGAGCTTAGATTCCTACTGACTTAGATAAACTGACCAAAAATAAGAGAATTATCAAGCGGTGAGGGCGACCATCAATTGAGATCAATAGAGAAAAGTGACAAGGGATATGAAATCTAGTGATCACGATTCTCAGGAATATGTGGTTGACTAAAGAAGAAGTCATGAGCCGTTACTTATTATTTAACTGTATATTTAATTACACACATTCTGAAATGTTCTCGGCATTGCCACGAGTAATCGTTATCTCACTATGTTCTTATTCTGGTTATTTTCCTTCAGAAGAACCAGAAGTCAGACGGATTTATTTTTTTATCAGGAGCTTGGTTGAAGTTGCCACATTCACCATAAACATCTCCCAATTATTATTTATCGTTCGAAACCATCAATAAGTTAACTAAATACCCAATTTCATTCAAACTGTTGATTGCAATATTCAAACAATAAGACAAAATTTAAAGCATCCAAAGATATTGTGATAGTTACGACATACACTGCAATTTATTTTCCGTGAAAAAATGTCGGATATGTTACATGCGACCAATGTTGGAATATATTTTCCGGCAAAAAACATCGGATGTGTCACATACGACATAAGATACAATTTATATTCCGTAATAGAATGTCGTAAGTGGTACATACGACATAAGGTACCCTTAAAATTCCGAATAGTAATGTCGGAAGTGCCACATACTACACAAAACTTTTCAGCTAACCCGGTTAACATAGTCGGAAGTACCACATCTGACAATATTAAATGGACACTGTATAAGATACGACATTTTTGACATTGATTATTCGTGAAAATAATGAAATTTTGAAAATTCTGTAAATGTACGATTAAAGATTAATATATTTAATAAGCATTAACGCAATAAAACGAAAATGGCAATTTTGTAGATCCGACTTTTTTACTAGGGACCGGCGATATACGAGCAAGTAAATCTTACGACGATGCAGTAAATATTTTAGAGAAGGTTTATGTTAAGCCTAAAAACGAAATACTTGCCAGACGTTTATTGGCTACTCGTAAGCAAAGAGCGGACGAGACTGTGAAAGAGTATATTCAAGCTTTAAAACTTCTTGCCCTTGAATGTCACTTTACGAATGTTACTGCAGAAGAACATCAGAACCAGTCTATGCGTGGGGCGTTCATCGCTGGTATTTCTTCCCCGAAGATCAGGGAGCGACTATTAGAGAAACTGAATCTTACATTGGACGAAGCTGTCAATTTAGCAATTTCTCTCGAAGATGCCGGGATAAATATGAAGGTATTCAACGATGCAAGCTCATCCCTGAATCTCAACGCTCTACCTGAATCTGAAAATAACGTAGCAGCTTCAACGCCCTCCTTTCATTCGAATCCATGAAGACGATGCTTCTTTTGTGGGGGAAGCGTGCACCAACGCATAAAATGTCCTGCAGCTAATGAGACCTGTCAACTTTGTACGAAAAAGGGGCATTTCGCTAACGTCTGCCGATCTAGACAACCCCTAAGAGCCAGCGCTGTAACAAATGACAACTCCCGACCTGATGCCGCACTGTCTGCAATATCTGCTGCCTCTCCAAGCAGCTTAAAGAAGGCTACCACACAAATCACTATTAACGGATCTAAGGCAGAAGCGCTGATTGATACTGGTAGTTCAGTTAGCTTTATAGATAAAAGCCTGGCTGAAATACTTCAATTAAAGGTAAAACCTAGCCGTCAAACTATCACACTGGCTCCGTTAAACCATGTCTCATTCGTTCAAGGGATCTGTTACGTAAACATTCAACTAGAAAAGCATCAATACAAGCATCAACCTCTTCTTATTGTCAACAATCTTTGCGCCGATGCCATTATCGGTCACGAATTAGGGTTTCTGGTGGCGAGAAGCCTCATTTTTTTTCTCGAGTTTCGAGAATTCTCGACTCCAATTTCTCGAGTTGTCTCGACTCTCGAGTCTTTGGTAAGAAATTGCAACATCTCAAGATTAACTAGGAGTACGTTTTCCCGTAGACTCATAAATATTCAAATTTACATTGTGTTAAAATTAACTCCTGAACTAACCTAACCCTCCCCAAGGTCAGTCATTAAATTTCTTCCACATTAAACTTTTCGTGACTTGGTGTTGATCACGTTCAGCTAGAATCTTATCTACTTTATTCGTAGCTTTTTTTAATAGTGACTAATTTGCTGGTGCCTTTGTTTTTCCAATTCATTCACGTCCGGTTGGCTGCTTTGACAATCGGCGGTTGAGGTTGTTGTTGACTTGCTCGGAAAAAGTATGTTATAAAGACCTTCGGTGAAGTTTCTTAAAGCAGTTTTACTGCAATTCCTGTCACTACTAGAAAATGCCTCAGGATCGTGCAGGTATTTGATTAAGGAAATCAAATTAACGTTTCGCCTGCCTTAAATTTTGTTATTAAGATTTTCTTAAAATCGTATGCCTAAGTCAATGTCCATAGAATTTTACTTCTCACTCAGCACGTTTAATATGGCTTCAGATGTTAAGATCGATGCGTCTCTTTTTGACAAAGCTTCGATAGATCATTTTATTGGATGTAATACTTCCTTCGACTAACTGGTTGTATGCTGCAGCGGCGAGTTACAAACTTTACAAAGCGTGCGAGTCCGCTGCACGTGTTTATAGTGCGCGGGCGGCGTTATCGTCGTTAAAAGCGGCAAAATGGCGAGCCTGACTTTAGCCCTTATTTTGTGTTCGCCGGAACTCGAGAGTCGGCTATTTGTTTCTCGTCTCGAATGGAGGTGAAACTCTCGAGTTGTCTCGAGTTCGAGAAGTCTCGAGCAGAAACCCTAGTCACGATATTCTTAAAAATCACTCTTCATTGGAACTGGAGTTTGGAGGAACCGATGAACCACTAAAGATCTGTCATGGAAGCATCAGTACCGGCTGCGTCGCTGTTTACAAATTTAGCACCTCACTTGAAGCCGATTGCTGTCCGCTCACGACAGCATAGCGCCGACGACGAACGTTTTATAAGCACGGAAGTCTTCAAGCTGCTAGAAGATGGGATCATCGAGCCTAGTGTGTCACCCTGGCGTGCACAAGTTCTTATCGCCGGTGGAGGTTTGCACAAGAAGCGGATGGTGATAGATTACTCTCAAACTATTAACATATACACCGAACTAGATGCTTTTCCACTGCCTAAAATAGAATCAATAGTGTCGAAAGCTGCCCAATATAATTATTTCAGTCAAATCGACTTAAAAAGTGCGTACCATCAAATACCTATTCTTCAGAAGGAGCGCATCTATACCGCCTTTGAAGCTAATGGTAAACTCTATCAATTCACCCGGATTCCGTTCGGCGTCACCAACGGCGTTGTGGCATTTCAACGCGCCTTGAGCTATATCATAGAAAAAGAGGACTTAAAGGGCGTATTTGCTTATCTCGACGATGTCACAGTATGCGGAAAAACGAAATATGAACATGACGTCAATCTGTCTAAGTTCAAGGAAGCTACCGCTAAATACAATCTAACATTAAATGAAAACAAATGCGTATTCAATCAAGAATCAATTAACCTCCTTGGTTATACTATTAAAAATAATTTATTTATTTTATTATTTATTTAAACTTTATTGCACAAAACAAAAGTCAGTACAAATGGCGAACTTAATGCCTAATGGCATTCTCTACCAGTCAACCATAGGGCCAAACAGAGATGCTTCAAGTGGGTGCAGAGTTGAAAATTAATCGTTCGGAAAGCATCTAAGATACAAGTGAATAAATGTATATTATATTGTGATGTGGGGTTTAGCCACGATCGCATATCCTTCGGCCGTCTAGTCTAGACTTTGGAAGGTTTCCTGAACTAGCTCAGTGGGGATAGCGTTAGGGTGAGGTGAGCAAATAACAACAAGCGTTTAATATTTAATTAATCGGGCTTTTATGCCGTTTATTTATAATAAAACTTAACTAGCAATCCTATCGTAATAACTTAGTGTTCTACAGGCACGCGGACCTTTATACTAAAACCTAACTTGATGACCTAACGTGATCTACAGACATACGGGCCTCTACTTGATTGACGCCGGGTTCCCGAAGGAACAGAATAACCGGTACTGATAGCTTACGGACGGGGACGAGTCCAACCCCAGGGCAAGTGCGTGATCCACACCGCTCACGTGAGTTAGACTCCCGGATCTAGGTCAGAGCTAGCGCGTAGGGTGAAACACACCGCTCTTGTCCCTAGAGAGGATACCCGTCTAGAGCTGATAATGCGTCGTGCCGCACCGCTCCTAGTCCAGGCCGGCGGACTCCCGTGTGCTACAAAGCGCGTAAGAAACGCGCCGCACCCTTCGGGAGGGGAAGACACTTGCTACAGCTCGACAGTTCAAGACCACCGGGAAGGCCCGCGCTGTCCGAACGTTAGCAAGTGACTGCTGGCTTGTACTGAGAGCGGGCGACTTATATAGCCGCCCGGACCACCGTTGACGATGACGCGCCTTGCGTCACTGCTGCACCCCGCGCGGCGCGCGTCCCTCGCCTCTGCTCTATGTGCCGCGGGCCGGTGGCTCCTGCGTTCGGTGTAGGCGCGTCATAATATAATAAATTTACCATAAATACAATGATACATATATTTACATACTATAAGATATATATTATATATAATATAATAATAAATACGATGAAATGTCTACTGCATAGGATGATGGACACTATTCGAGCTCTTGTTCGAGCAGGTGCTTACGCAGCAACCGCTTGAAAACTACCTTGCTTGGGGCTTGTCTAATAGAGAGGGGGAGTGTATTACAAAGACGACTTGCCTGAACGGCGAAAGAATTGGACATGAAACCAGAATGGTGCGAAGGAATAGAGAGTTTGACAGTTCGGGAGGAACGAAGTTTACCACCTGGACGGGGAGTTTGAAAAGTGAATTTACTTTTGAGGTATCCTGGAGCAGAAGGCTCAAACAGGATGGAGAACAGAGTACATAGGATCCTGAGGGATCTGCGACTACGTATGGGAAGCCAGTTAAGCTGGCGCCGGAAGGACGAAACGTGGTCATATTTACGAAGGCCGAAGATGAATCGTATTCCGTTGTTAAGGAGGCGATCAAGTTTATTGAGGGACTCTTGAGTGATGTTAGTGAGGCACGCATCAGCATAATCAATAAGGGGCAGCACCAAAGTCTGCACAAGCAGCTTTTTGGTGCTTACTGGGAGAAAATGTTTAAATTTATAAAGATTACGCAACGTACCGGTAACTTTTCGACTTACTTCCGACAGTTGGCCTCGCCATGACAGGCTAGAGTCCAAGACTAAGCCAAGGTCCTTGACGTCTTTGGATATAGGAATGACATCGCCCTTAAAGAGGATCGGTGCAACAGAGACCGCAGTGAGTTTCGAAAGTTGCCGCTGGCTACCCAACACTATAACCTGACATTTAGTAGGATTGACACTGATGCCAAAACTACTTGACCAGTTAGCAATGTGCTGTAAATCATCGTTGAGTAGGGAGATGGCACAATCTATGTCTCTGACATCAGCTTGAGTATAAATTTGCAAATCATCAGCGTATAGAAGGTAAGAACTACGAAGTTTACTGGTGATGAGGTTAATGAAAACTGAGAACAGAAGCGGAGAGAGGATACCACCTTGAGGCACCCCAGAGTTCAGATCGCACCAATCAGACAATGAACGACTGTCGTGAACTGCCTGGGACCGGTCAGAAAGATAAGAAGAAAACCACTCTGTTGCTTCAGAGGAGATCCGCAAATGTCTAAGGACCGCAAGTAGTAAGTCATGGTCAACCGCATTGAAGGCATTGGAGAAATCGATGAGCACTAGCACCGTGACCTTGGTTGATTCCATACCATGCCTAACGTCCTCAATAACCTTAAGGAGAGCAGTAGTGGTACTGTGCCCGGGACGGAAACCAGATTGAAAAGGGGATAGAAGGACGTTACGATGAATAAAACATGATATTTGTTTGTGAGCTGCCGCCTCAAGTATTTTAGAAAGAAATGGAAGAATAGAAATGGGACGAAAATGATTGAGGGCACTGGGGTTTGAAACTTTGGGAAGTGGAATTACAAAGGCCTTACGCCAACAGGAGGGAAAGACCCCAGTGAGTAATGAAGTATTGACGATATGAGACACAATAGGCAAAATGCAGTCTAAAACAAGGGTGACCATGGTTCTACTCACATTATCATGTCCGATAGCCTTAGACTTAATTGACATTATAATCTTGCGGATTTCCTCGTCACCGACAGGGGTGAAAGAAAAAGGCTGAATATCAGCAGACGGAAGCGACGCAATAAGAGATAAAGTTTTAAGTTTAATAAGTGGATCGAGAGAACAAGATTTTGAAAAGTGAGTGTTGAGTTGATTAACAGAGAAAGTAGCAGGGTCAACTACGGGTTTGGGTTTACCAATACCGAGTGACTTCAGAAATTTCCAAGTGTCAGCTGGAGAAGACGTTAAGATATTGTCGTGTATGTAACGACGCTTCGCAGCTCTTACCATCTGGTTGCAGCGATTTCTGGCACTTTTAAAAAGGCACCAATTATCATCACTCCGATCCAACTTGTATTTACGAAAGGCTCTGTCTCTTCTAGTCATCGCCATGCGGACACATCTGGAGATCCATGGGGCGGGCGGCCGCTTCAGCTTTACTGCACGCACCGGCGCATGATCATCAAACAGTTTCAAAAGGACTGAGTTAAACTGAGAGACTTTATCGTCTACTGTTGAAGACTCAAGCGTGGGCGTCCAGTCGACCGAAGCGGCATCTCGCTTTAAAGCATCGATGTCTAGGCGAGCAAAGCTACGTTGATGTACGATCACGGGTTTAAGCTTAGGTGGATTGATTTTGTAAACAAGGAAAATAAGATCGTGATGCGAGAAACCCGGGGCTAAAAGCTGACCAGATTTAATTATGTCATCAGAAGAGGAAGCGATCATCAAATCTAACCACGTGTCGGGGGAGTCGGAGTTATGATGCGTTGCATTCAAAGGCACCACAGCAAAATCAGCAAAATAATACTATACGACCAGACGAAAACCGACTTAAGCCACTTCTAGATCTGCCTGCACCCGAAAATTCTGCTGCGCTATAAAACGAGCATTAGGGCTTTTCGCTCATTATTCCAGATGGATACAAAATTTCTCGGAGAAGATTAAGCCACTGCTTTCAATTAAAACATTTCCACTTTCCGACAATGGAATTATTATATTCAATGAAATAAAAGCAAATATTGCCAGAGCTTCCTTATCTGCTATCGACGAAAACGCAACGCTTACCGTGGAAACTGACGCTTCAGAAAACGCTCTTGCTGCAAGTCTCTCTCAGCATGGGCAGCCCGTAGCGTTCTTCTCAAGAACTTTAACTGACTCGGAAAAACGACAGTCTTCCATAGAAAAAGAAGCCGCTGCTATAGTTGAAGCATTGCGAAAATGGCGTCACTATTTAATCGGTAGGCACTTCGTGCTAATAACAGATCAACAGTCGGTTGCATTTATGTTTAATCAAACCCATTCAAGCAAAATAAAGAATGAGAAGATTGAACGCTGGAGATTAGAGTTGTCCTGTTTTAAGTATGACATAATTTATCACCCGGGTAAACAAAATGAAGTCGCTGATGCACTGACTCGCGTATGTGCGCATGTGGACGTCAATAATCTAAAAACCCTGCATGACAATCTTTGTCACCCGTTCGCATGAGTCATTGGGCACGATCTAAAAACCTTCCGTATTAGATCCATGATATCCGACAAATGACGGCCAATTGTAAAGTATGCGCTGAAATCAAACCTCGATATGCAAAATTTAACGGACAGCTGATCAAGGCGACTGCCCCGTTAGAGCGGCTCAATATTGATTTTAAGGGCCCTCTACCATCTAAATCACGTAATAAATATATATTAACTGTAATTGACGAGTATAGCCGTTTTCCCTTTGCTTTTGCCTGTAAAGACATGACGTCAAGCACAGTGATTGATTGCTTAAATAAAATATTCTATATCTTCGGAACTCCGATGTATATTCATTCAGACAGAGGCTCTTCATTTATGTCCCAAGAAGTTACACAATACCTTGTCGCCCTTGGAATAGCGTGCAGTCGGACAACTCCATATAATCCGCAAGGCAACGGCCAAGTGGAACGCCTAAACGGTACTTTGTGGCGTACGATTCAATTAAGACTGAAATCTAAAGGATTAGATATACAGGATTGGGAAAAAGTTTTATCTGTGGCTTTGCACTCAATTCGATCGCTCCTTTGTACAACTACGAACGCCACGCCACATGAGAGAATGTTTAACCATCCACGGAGAAGTCCAAACGGAGTATCCTTGCCTGCTTGGCTCTCTACTCCAGGCCCTGTTCTAATCAAAAAGAATGTACGTCAATCAAAATTTGATCCAATCGTAGAGGAAGGTCATGTCCTTCAAAGTAACCCGAATTATTCTTACATAAGATATCCCGATGGAAGGGAAGGCACAATATCAAACAGACATTTGGCACCTATCCCCTCAGATGATGAATACTTGTCCATTTCTTCTGATGAAAATGAGGATATGCCTGAGGTTATAGAAGAAAGGTCAACTGCACTAGCGAATGAGGAAGCTGCAGAGGAACCTAGGCCGTTAGGCACCCCTCAACTGAATGTTAGAAGGTCTACGCGCACCAGGCGACCACCTGCCTACCTGGAGGATTACCAGACATCTGATCATCTCTAAGACGGGGTGAATGATGTATACCTCTATGGCTCGTTGCCATGGAGCGATTGTTCTATCGTGTCAAATATGCCGATAAATTGTACCTATATTTTTTAGCTGAATATAGCCAAGTTTCTCATGGTTATTGTCTATATCTTGTATCACCATGTAATCGCCCATTAAATGCGAACATTGCTGTTTGGCGGTGGGTTAGCAAGCAAGACGGTAGTAATAATCCGGACGGACCCTGCACGAGGCCCTACTACTCCAAAAACATTCTGTGAAAATTTCAACGCTCCACCTATTACGGTTCATGAGAAAATGCCCGTCGAACGAAATATCATGGATAAATCCCTATTTTTGTATGGCAGCCCCAGTGACCGGAAAATATATGCGTTCACTGGGCAGCCCCCCTAAATTAGTATTATTTTAGTATGAATATTATTATTAGGATTAGTATTATTTAATTATGTACCGGAAAACTACCCAATTATAGTCCAATAATCCCACTTTGGTCCAAAACAACACTCGTTTGTTTTTATCAAAATCCATATTCTATCAGTGAATTTATACGTTTTTATTTAAGTTTGTTTAATTTTATTATGTTGTTCACTGTAGAGTTTATTCATTATAATTTTCTATTAACGAGTAATTTTCGGATTAAATTGGACCATAGTTGTTTGGCAGTCCAGCAGACTATATTTGGGTAGTTTTACGGTATTTGTTGCTATAGCGCCAATAAAAATATATCATCTGTAAAAATTTCAACTGTCTAGCTATCACGCGGTTCATGAGACAGACGGACAGACGGACGGACAACGGAGGCTTAGTATAATAGGGTCGCGAAAACTGGTTTTTAAGTTTTCTATGTGAATTTTGTCATTTCGAATAGTTTTTGAAACAATAATTTTATTATCAATGAAAAATTCAAACTAGCGGTTTGAAATATATACTTACCAATAAATCGCAAGAGCCTTGTTCTAACTAGAAACATATATAATTAGTTAAAAAGAATTTTAATCGTAGATAAAAATTCCTAAAACAGCATTTTTTAACGGATAAGGAGCCTTAAGTAGCTTAAAATGGGGCAAAACCATGATTTAATATGGAAATTAAATTGCTGTCAATAATTAATTATCTAATAAAGAAAATTTGTCGTTTTGGTATGATATTATCACGACTGTAGGCAAAATATCCGAACACCCAAATCAGACATACGAAGTAAATTTTGTAGAAGCTGAAACATATACACTTCGCTCGGTCAGTCAATAAACAATATTCCATTAAAAAAAACCGACTCATTAGAGCATTAGGTCATAATTAGAGCCTCATTTAATGAGTGGCAATAAAAATGCTTCTAAACTGGAACATTACCAATTAGATTTCTGATTTGCACCAACTTCTAGTATCTCTGTTTGACTGGTTGACTATGGTTGACCCTATGGTTGACTGGTAAAGAATGCCATTCGGCATTAAGTCCGCCATTTGTACTGACTTTTGCAATAAAGTTTAAATAAATAAATAACCACAAAGTTAGGAATACTTACCTTCAATATCGCATGTGATCCAGCACGTCTAGCATAACTCTTTGTCTCGCGACAAATACTATCTGTCACTTTCCTTTCTATGCTGTGCGAGCGAGATAGGTGACGCTGAGTCCCACGACAAATGAAGTCGCGACACGATTTATGCTAGCCCTGCAGTAATTTTCTTCAATCAAAGCTGAATATCATGCAAACCGTTGCAACTATTTTCACTTAACATAGCTAAGAACCATGTCGACTAAAAAGGCTTTCGATAAAAAAACGCATTCAAATCGGACCATCCGTTTGGGAGCTATGATGCCATTGAATGACTCATATACACATGTTAAACTTACAACATCCCTCTTTAATTCATCATCATTATCATCAAGTCAGCCGGTAGACTCCACTGTTGGACAAAGGCCTCCTCCTAAGTTCTCCACAACGATCCACGGACCGGAAGACGCAGCGTAGGAATTCCCCCAACAAGGTGGACCGACGTCCTGGTTAGGATCGCGGGCTGAAATCGGATGTGGGCGACGCAAGACCGGTCGTTGTGGAGAACTTTTTAATTATCGAGGGTTAAAAAAATATACATTAACAAGGGGGAACCATTCTATACGCACTTAGTTGAGGTATATTTGACGCTGGTGCATTCATTTAGCTATTATAGCATCATCCCTCGGTGTGACAGTGATGTGTCTATTAGATATAAGCGGATTAGAAAGAGACAGGTGCAAGTCACAGGGTCCAGCGGGAATGTCTTTAATATACTCGTATTCATCCTGTCATCCTCTAATTGATCCGATTGGTTTGATTGGTTCTATCATTTTTATGTATGTCATGTGTTTTTTTTTTATATATAACAGCGCAACATAGTGGCTCCTCTTCAATTGATGATAAGCAAAAAGAAAAGCCCAAGTCACAATGGCAATTGACAAGTAACCAATGGTGCTATGTCAGTTGACACTGCCATGTTATAAGAAGGAGGAAACACAAGAGCCGGCAGAGTCTCATATTTTAATAGTTCGGCAGATGAAGGAAATGTATATTGTATTTATTTGTTTTTCGTTTATGTATTTTTTTCTGCTTTTGTGCCGCCTAAAATCAAAATAAACTTTCTTTCTCTCTTTCTCTCTCTTCTTTCAAAGGAAGAGATTACTCTTTAGCAATAATACCGCCTGTTGTTTACCCCTTATTGTAATTTCTTGCGTCGTTATTCTCCTGTATGTTTTATGAGGCGTGTAATAAAGAGTAGTTGTTTCTATTTATAGCATACTGCACTGCCCTTACCCATGGTTTATCACATAAAAAGCCTGTATTAAACCAGAGTGTCACCTACCTCCATACCGAATTTCATCAAAATTGGCCGTGCCGTTTGAGCGTGAAGAAGTAACAAACACTTGTTCACGACCAGCGCTCAAAAGTTCCGGTAGACACAATAATTCTCCTGCACTAATCGGGCCCAATGAGTATTAGGTACTTGCATTAATTACGCAAAAATTACTTACTGTTGAGTTTCTTTCGGCTTTCTTCTCAACAGCGGTCTCCTCTTGCTAAATGCGCCGGTAGATTCACAATCTGACGTGTAAAAGTGCCCCTGTGGCCTACTTACTGAATAAATTATTTCATTTCATTTCATTATGAACTGCGACCACAAACTACTCTGATATTGAATTTCAAAGTAGCAATTTGTGATCGCAGTTCACAACAGCGATTGAGTTGAGTCCCATTGTTTTTTAGAACAAATCGAAGCGAACTTTTGTAAAACAAAAACTGTTTATTTAAATAAATAAAATTGGGCAAGTGCGAGTCCGACTCGCGCATGAAGGGTTCCGTACCTATATATAAGGTGCTAACAAATTAGTCACGGATATTTTTACCTCTGATAGTACTCGGTTCTCGGAGTACATTTAAGTATGAAACATCATAGGTATTGTTATGTTTTTTTGGAGAAAATTAGGAAACAAATTTGCTACGTTAAAACACCCTGTTAATAAGATAGTTAAATAAGACCTCTTTAGGCATATTCTAGAACCTCTTTAAACTATCATACACGTGGCCTCTTAAAGTTGAAAAATAAAATACTGGAATGCCAATGTCATGCTATTTGCTCTCTGATTGTGTCAGTTGCAAAGAAATTTAATTAATAAGAATTACGCTATGTATTTATTTAACACGTATTCAAGAACTGCAACCACAGGATTACGAACCACGTGTATTATTCAGTCAGTGGCTTATTAGAAACCCCAGACGTAAAATACTGTGGACCGACGAGTGTACATTTGCGAGGGTGGGATTATTTAACATTCACACAATGCACACTTTTGTTTGGAAGAATCCCCATTTAGCACGTCTTAACCACTTTGAGACTCGCTTCAGTGTTAACGTGTGAGCAGGATTCCTTGGCGATTATTTGCTGGGCCCTGTCTTTCTCAACCGCGCTGGAAGGAAGTATCATCATTCATCAATTCCTACAAGAAGACCTACCGGAATTGCTAGATGAAGTACCAGTCGATCTCCGTAGGAGATGCGCTTTCAACATGATGGTGCCCCAGCCCATTACGATCGTAACGTACGAAGGTACTTAACGGAACGATTCCAATTATGATGGATTGGCCGGGATGGGGATGGGGTTCAAGCAGGTGAAGTGAACTGGCCAGCCCGCTCACCAGATTTAACACCGCTTGATTTCCACGTATGGGGACGCGCCAAAGACTTGGTTTATGGAAACGACGGGCACACAATCAGAACGTCAGAAGAATTACCGACGCCTTTCAGGTTATGAAAATGGAAAGACAGATCTTAATGCGTGGTAATGAAAATATCCGGAAGCGAGTACTATTGTGCATTAAAAACCAGGGTCACCATTTTCAAGAAAATTTGTAAAGAGTTTATGCTAATAAAAGTTTTCTTATGTCCGTGTTTGCTTTTTAAATTACTTAGACTTGTACGTAAATTAGGTAGGCTAGCAATCGTTAAATATCTAACTTAATCATTATTAAATGTGAAAGCTTGTATGGGTGGATGGATGTTTGTTACACTATCACGTCACGCCCAAACAGTTTAACTGATCTGGATGAAATTAGGCACAGAGATAGGTTATTTGTATGGAATAGCACACGACTTTTTTACATAAATTGTTCGTATTGGACAGTTTTTTTGTTCCACGTGGGCAGAACCGTAGGCATACGCTAGTATTTAATAACCTACAGTTTTCCCGCCAAATCATAATGACATTTAAGAAAAACAACTTTTGACGTGACATGACAGACAGTGTTAAACATCTTGACAGATACATAATAGGGGTGATTATTTTAAAAATTAATTATAATATTATTTTTTGTTTGGTAAATTAAAATTAAAAAATTATATACAAAGGTTCCTTAATTACAGTCAAAAGTTAATTGTTTTAGTGTAATGTACTACCTCTTAAAATATCCGTGACTAATTTGTTAGCACCTTATATATGTATATATAGGTATAACAAGTTTGTTGTATGGGAGCCCCCCTTAAATATTTATTTTATTTCATTTTTAGTATTTGTTGTTATAGCGGCAATAGAAATACATCATCTGTGAAAATTTCAAGTGTCTAGCTATCACCGTTCTTGAGATACAGCCTGGTGACAGACGGACGGACGGACGGACGGACGGACGGACGGACGGACGGATGGACGGACGGACGGACGGACGGACAGCGAAGTCTCAGTAATAGGGTCCCGTTTTTACCCTTTGGGTACGGAACCCTAAAAAAAGAAAGAAAGAGATCTTCTAAAATGATTATTCCATAAAAGCACACACAAACATGACATTAGTGGTATAATAGTATTGTATAAATTATCACACGTGGAGTAAAGATGTTCCAATGAGTCCAGCAATGTGTGCAGAAAAGGCTCTGACTCATCATGGTGCTGCAATTCGAAAAAAGTGAATTCGGCCTCTAAATATGATTCCTACTATAAATATTATCCACATTTCCGCTCCTATAACTTGTACCACACTAAGTTAAATATAACAAATAGCCTCTTAGCCGCAACATGCGTTCTTACTTCCTCGTTGTTTTGTGTCCGTCTGTCTATTTGTCTGTATTAACAGTTTATTAATAGGGGGGCTTATGACTTCGATTACTGCTTATTGAAATTACTACTTGTTAAAAAATAGCAATGGATATAATCGTTACTTACACAGAGATTAATAAATTAAATTAAGAAAAAAAATTACACGCACGTCGTTCCGTCAAAAGCTGATTTCTGAATGTCTCTTTCCGTTTCTATCTACTTCTATTAATCTTTCGATCTCTCTCTTCGTGCCTTCATCCTATCTCTTTCTTTCTCTATCTGTCTCTCTGTCTATGTCTATCTATCTCTTTCCATCTTTTTATTTGTCTATTCCCTTCTCTTTCTATATCCAAGCGTATACTAACTTCATCGCTGTTTTGTGTCCTTCTGTTCGTCCGTCCTGTTCCTGTCTATTTGTCTGTATTATATAATAAACTGTTTATTAATAGGGGGCCTTATGATTATGACTTAGATTCCTTGTGCTTATTGAAATGACTTCTTGTTAAGAAATAGCAATGGATATACTCGTTACACACGGATAAAGAAAAGAAAATTACTCTACATTGTTTTTAAATGTATCTTTCTGTCTTTTCTATATGTATAGTGAGGGAGATTTCTTTATTTTGTTTCGTACGGGCATTAGTAACAATGCCACCTATCGGTTAGATATATTTGCGGCCTCCTGTCGCAAAACAATTGGACAGATTAAACCATTTTGTGGTAGGTACAGAAAAAGCTTGTCATCCGGAGATGGTTAGGATACTTGTTTGTTACTCAACTACAGTAAAAAAGAGGATTACGATACTTAATTCAATTGCATATTCTGAGTGTTAGTAAATAAATAGTCAATATAAGTACTATACTCTATTATTTATTAATTCAATGTACAAAATCTTTATACTAAAATGACACCATTTTTACACTTGCACCAATAAAAAGCGAGGTTCCTAGGTGGCAAAATAAACATCGTTAACTATATGAGAAGGCATTATTCCATACGGTTTGCTTAGCGGTCCTATAGCTCAGTTGGAAGAGCAATGTTGTGCTTAAACAGAGGTCGTGTATTCGAGTCCCAGTTGGACTGCAGTGAATCGCATAAAATTTTGGCTTTTTACTATTTCGAATCTTTTCATACAAAAACAAATTTGTCATTGTATTCAAAATCGAAAACATAATTCAACAAAATAATAATTGTATTACAACCATGTACTAGCCTGAATAAATTCATTCATAAATAGACAAGATTATATACAATATTTTATATTTTTTAGACTACAATTTTATTACTTTTTTGTGAATACAGTAGTATTGTAGTACAATCAAATATGTAGTAATAAGATGAAAATTTGGGAAACAAAAATTAGTGTTTCAAATAGGTGACCATTTATTTATTGTATTTACTTACTTATAAAATAACATTGAGTTGCGATAGTTTTCGAGTCACCTTGACAAATTATATGGGGGCATTATTTACACGAATCGACCTAGTTCCAAACTAAGTAAAGCTTGTATTATGGGTACCAGATGACGATATACATATTATGTAAATACATTATATATAGATAGCATCCATGACCCAGGAACAAATATTCAAGTTCATCACACAAACATTTGCCCTGGCCGGGATTCGAACCCAGGACCGCCGGCTCAGTAGGCAGCTGCACTAAAAACCGAGCCAACCGCGTCGTCATTATCCTAAAGAGTTTCATGACAGCTACCGATGTTTACAAATCTAGTAATAGAATAACCAATAAGTTACTTCTAGTCTAAGTCTACGTTAGACAAGTCTTCTGTGATCTTCTTAATCTCGGCTTCGCTTCTCTTCTTCTCTTTCCCCTTTTCTGTCATCTTCTTCGCTTCTTCTTTCTTCTGTCCATATAGCCGCTTCAGTTCTTCCATTACCTTAAATTAAAGAAAACATATTGAAAGCAACATGAGAGAGAGAGAGAAAGAGAGAGGGAGAGAGATATTATAGAGAGCACTTTACGCCGGTCGCAGGTTCGTGTCCTGCTTACATTGCAGTGGATCATTTTAAATTTTTCTTTCATAATTTACTCATGTGATAATATATAAGAAAAATAAAAATGTGGTATTTCCACGTTAAAACCAGGATCGATAAATTTATATAAAGGTCTTAACATACATGTACACAAAATGAAGGTTTAATTTTGACTTTTATCTTTTTGGTGTCCTTTTGCGGACCTTTTGGATGGGGTATTCCTTTTTTGACCCCTTTTTTTAATTATAGTATTATTGTAGGTATAGGTTATTTAGAGTTAAATTTTATACATAGGTTTTTCTTATATTGTTTCTTTATGTGAAATTGTAGATAACTATTATGTCATTTTCGATAAATAAACCCAGTTTGTCGCTCATGTCATGTCCCTTACATTGTTTTAGTTTTGATAAATTTCCTTGATTTATATTTATATTATAGGGTCGAATAACCCACACATTTGTATGCCTTCTGGCAAGACGTAGAGAACATAGGTAATCAATTAATCATAACAATGTAACACCATTTTTGTACCTATGTTTGACAAATAAATATATTCTTCTTGTTCTTATTAAACCTCGACAAAAAAATAGGGAGTTACGAGGCCTTATTCCTTTTAAAATTGTTTTTTTTTCTTCATATTATGACAAATATATTGATAATTTCTACCATCTGTTTGAGGTGAATAATACTTTTTCCCGAGTTCTAGGTAGTAACATAGCTATTTCATGCTTGCATTGCGTGCAGTCAAAAATAAGTTAAAAAAACTAATTTTCCGCGTGAATTTTGTCAATTTAGTTTTTGAAAAAAAAAAAATACGGATGAAAATTTCAAACTGTGGGTTTCTAATACTAATATATACTTACCAATAAAACCCTGGAATAGCCCTGTTCTAGGTAGGAATACCAATATTATGTTAAGAAACATAATTGATCATAGAGAAAAATGTCTAAACAATCAGCATTTTAAAAGGAATAAGGCCTCTTAATAATCTCCCAAATGGATGGTCTGATTAGAATGCGGTTTTTTCTATCAAAAGCTCTGTCTCGCATATTTGGTTGGGTCTGGGGTTTTATACAATTTTAATCTAGGTTATAAGAAAAATATAAGTAAATTTTATTCTTAGTTACCTCGTGGGGAATGTGGTCAGGTTTAGGCTGATGTATCTCATATTCCCCCTTGCTGTTCTTCACTAGTTCCACTACGGAGTCTTCCAAACTCGGCAGCTCGGTGGACGCCGAGAACGGCTTACTGGGACGCCGCATAGAGGACGCCCAGTTCTGGAGGTAGCTGCCGGCTTCCGTTTGAAGTAGCTGTAAATATACAAACATCATTCGAATGAAACATGTAATGTATTTTTTTTATATGGATACGCACCACAAACCGTTTTTAACATTGCTAACAAACCAAAGCTCAAAGAAAATTTTAAATGCATAACCTGTTGGAACAGACAGGGAATCGAACCCGGTACCGCTAAGGTGTAAAGCCTTTCAAATAAACAATGCAAAGACCGACACACAAAACATAAGGAAAATATCGAAAGGCTATCTGGGCATTAGGGTAGTGGAAAGGTTAGCACGCTGAACCGGTAATCCAGAGGTAGGTACCGGATTCGATTCCCGGTCTCTTCCTGAATGAAATCAAAGACGTTGATACTTTCGGAGTACGTGTTTTGGTTAATTTACAGGTCTCACTTGGTTGGTTTTGGTTGGTTATAAAATACATCAGGTCGGGGTTATCAAATTAGGAAAAATCTTAACAGCGTGATTCAGCAGATCCCTTACACGGATCAGCGACATCTTTTAGGGCAATAATATACTAAAACTTGTATATAACTAAACATGAAATCTACAACCAAACATATAATTAGGACTGCTAGCGTCATCTACTATCAATTTATGTAACAATAATTAAGACAAACCGAAGACAGGTCGCGACACCTATCGAGGTTATTATACCTATATATAACTACGGTTATACACTTCCACTTTTTTTTTTTTTATACTACGACGGTGGCAAACTATTTTACGCATTTAAATTTATCTTTGAGATTTGATCTTTGTATCAATAGTTCTATATCATACTAGCTTCGTCTCGCGGTGTTACCCGCTCATCCCATGGGAACACTAAATATTTCGGGATATAAAGTAGCCTATGTGTTAATCCAGGGTATCAGCTACCTCCGTACCAATTTGTATCAAAATTGGTCCAGCCGTTTGAGCGTGAAGAAATAACAAACATGCAAACATATTCACAAACTTTAACCTTTATAATGTTGGTGTGATACCAAATCAACAGGGATCGTAAAATCCAACCCTCATTCTATTTTCGGATCTTACAGGGATAATTTTTGTTTCGAAAACTACTCGAAATTTACAAATTATTTTCGACTGCACACAATGAAAGCAATAATAGCTACTGTCAAACTACGCCTCTTCCGAGCGAATGGTCTGTCAGACCATACAAACTGAGTCAGTTTGTATGGTTTGGCAGTTCATTTGCTTTAAAAGCGGTGGTAGCCTAGTGGTTAGGGCATGTGACTTTCAATCCGGAGGTCGCGGCTTCGAACCAATGAGTTTTTCGGAACTTATGTACGGAATGTCATTTGATATTTACCACTCGCTTTTCGGCGAAGGAAAACATCGTGAGGAAACCACCTAAGCCCAATAAGGCCTAGTTTCCCCTCTGGGTTGGAAGGTCAGATGGTAGTCAGTTGCGTAAAAACTAGTGCCTACGCCACATCTTGGGATTTAGGTAGCCGACCCCGATTGAGAATTCATTCTCAAAAAATGGGACAAAGGCTAGGGGATGATGATGACAGTTAATTTGCTTGGAAGAGTTATCTTATCGTGGTCTGACTCTATGTTACCTACTTTCTAGAATTGTACAGTCCCACTGCTGTAGGTATAGGTACCTACATTTTTCCGCTCACCCTGCGACCTACTTTAGGCCGAGCTAACTAAGTACCGAACTTGCATACGATAGACATCAATTGAAGGAACGGCTAATTAGTCAACTTAATTTGTAAACCATTTAACATACAATAAACAAGTAAGTATAACGTGAGCTCAACCTCTTCACTCTTTCAATGCACTCAACCACATCAAGCAAGTGTATGGGCTAACTGGCCCCTACAAGAATACAGGGAAAAGTACATATTATTCACTTCAAAAAGTTGGTTAAAATTATCAATATATTTGTCACAATATGAAAAGGAATGAGGCCTCTTGTTAAACTTTATTAGCGCCTGAGATAGTTGAGAGCAATTTACCTTCTCTCGGTTCTTGGTGAGCTTAGGCGGCGCAGGCGCCTGTCGCTTCGCGTTGCTGCTGCCTGTCTGGCCGGCTGAAATATAATATAATGCTTTATTAGAAACCATTGTATAAGAAAATAAGGTATGGCCTACTGTTAGGTTTCTTTCGGCTTTCTTATTAACAGCGGTCTTGGGGAATGCCGGTAGATTCACAATCTGACTTGTAAAAGTGCTCAAGTGGCCTACTTACTGAATAAATTATTTAATTTTATTTTATTTATGCGCTGGCCCAAATAATTGGGCTAAGGACAGGGAACATTAACCTATTATTTACTGGTTTACAATCCATAGAACAAATACTCACAGAGAGGAGCGGTGTTGGTCTGTGGTCCCAGCTCGAACATCACCTGGAAGTCAGCATGGTTGCCGAACGCGAAGCCGAAACCCACTCGTGAGTCAGTGCCTGAAACACAACATGCCAGATATTAGGAGGGAACATAAAGAATCAAGACAGAATAACGGAAGACGCAGCGTGGATCTCTAGCTAAGTGGACCAACGATCAGCGCCTATAGCACAACTGTGACTCTTTTTTGAGACATAATTTGAACTGTGTCAGGGCTGGGCACAGGGGTAATTTGGGGGGTGACACGGGTGCACTGGGCGCATGGACTGCGTCGTGAATAGACTGTATCGAGTCATAGACTTAGCATTGGTGGATAGGGGAAAGTGAATCGAGCTATGACAGAGAAAAACACTAACTAAGTAAAGGTATTACCCCGCTGGCGGGAATTACGCTGAAGTCCGAAGAGTTTGCGGCGACCATCGCTTGGATGGTTTCTGTGATTTCATCGTCCGGGTCAGATAGTACATGCTTCGGGTGTCAGGTAAACCGACCTCTTTGCCATAACAGACTGTGACACTGTAGTGACATGCGACTCTTTCTCTTACGAGATATACTTTTACTCTTTCTTTACAACACTATCAGAGAGTGACGGATAATGCACATGATTGTGCCAGACGGGCTGGCGTGGGCAGCAACTTCTGCTTCTCACTGAACGATGAATACCTTTCTTGATGGGTGGGATGTTGGAGTAGGCTACGGACAGCAGCGAAGGAAGCTCCTCCGGGATAATCACGGAGCCATATCCTGGAAACATTAAAAACAATCGTAAATCAGTGGTTCTGTGAACTGTAGATCTTGCGAGTTTATTGCGAAATTGCTGAAATTGTTATTTATAAGCTTTTATTTAACTAGCAATGTATATGTCTGGACCATAGGTACCAGCGCCCACAAACTTTTTAAAGAAGTCAGCAAAAGGCTCATTGAGTCTACTGGTGGCCGAAGAGCTGGCAGCTTTCTCGCACAACGCATCTGCATGCGATTCAGCGAGGAAATACTGCCAGCGTCTTCGGGACCATGGCACGGGGGCATTTAAGCTTATTAGATTCATTTTAATTAGCTATATTTAAATTATTTAAGCTTTTAGTTCTTTAGTTTTATCTTTTACGTTCAATTTTAATTTAATTATCTAATGTATATGTTTGTAATTATGTATGTTCGGGTGGAATCTTGCAACTCAATTTTGAAGCAGATATTATCTTCAATCGATTGAACTGAAACTTTGCATACCTACTTTACTTTGATGAAAATACAATACGGCACCAGGGGGCTGGCCTGATGGTGGAGCCAGAAGGTAGCTAGGAACTCTTTAAAAGACAAAGCAATCATCCCGAGTTTGGGATCTTTAGAGTCGTGTCAGTGAGCAATTGATGGATGTTCAAAGAAAAGTACAGTCGGCTATAAAATCTTGTCACAAAAATGTTTTTTTTCAAGAGAAACATATTAGGTACGTATAACGTTTTCAACACCGTCATTTGTAAACATTTCGTAAAACTTAGTCGTTAAAATATTGTATTTACTTATCGAACGTATGAATTGTATATACGTTTTCCTAACGGATTTGACTAGTTAGCCAACTGCGACAGGTCAAGTTATGTAACATGTAAGTACGCTAAGTACCAAGCATGTGTCAACATCTCACCTTGAGCTAAGTTTAACTTGGATCGTTTAATTTGCACCTAGGATAGATGCTGGAGCGACTATTTCGTATGTTTTTAGTTTTTCGGTTCGCATATTATTATCTCAATCGATTTTAATGAAATTTTGTGGGGTGTCAGTAGGTTTAATGAGTATATCTGGATTGTCGGTCAAACGCGTTAACCACTTCGCTACCCTAGCTCCTAAGTGGTTTACGCGCTTGACCGGCAATCCAGAGGTACCGGGTTCGACTCCCGGTCTCTTCCCCCAGGTAGCTCCTATTTATTTTTTTCTTTAAGCTTAGATCTTTGTATCAATGGTTTAAATAAGAATTGTGGTGTGTACCCACATTAAAAAATGAGACATTACATGTTACATAAATTTATAAGTAAGTATATAGACTATTTTGACGATAACATTTTTCGAAATATATTGATATGGCGGAGATATGGGGATTGAAAACGTAAAAATATACAAATTTTAAATATTACGAAATAAACTCTCAAGACCCAGAGCTGCTAGTGTTAATTAGGTATAGTAAGTAGGTATATGTTGTAAGGTTCAACATGAGTCAACATCCCTACAATCGCAGAATAAAACAGTGCATAATTATATCTGCATGAAAATTATGAATTTCCGGCAAAATTCCGATTTAATCTTACGAAGGACTTCAAATCAATTAAGTAACGGCCGACTTAAAAGACTAAAAAAAAAGGTTTTCTCAAGTCGACACACATACGTATCTTTTTATGGACAATATCTACAAACTTGGAAAGTTGTACCTAACGCACTTAATAGAAATGTTGACATTTTAAGTAGCTTTAAATCTCGGCAGCCTGTGAGCAATTTTAGAATTTCGGAGAATATTATTACTTCCATTTTAAGTATAATAAGTAAAACTGACAGGGTCGACATGTTAGATTCATCTCTCTCAAAAAGAAAACTAAAACTGCTCTTGTTTCCTAGAAACTTTTTTCATCGAATGTTTCATACATTTTTCATAATTCTTGCAAATATCATTTGATCTATGGGTTAGGGATGGGTCAGTTTTGTTTTATCTAAAAATGCGTAATGCATTTTCCCCACCAAAAACTAAAAAAAAAGTTTCTTTTCTCAAATAGTTTACGGTTGCTGAAAAAAATGCTTTCTACAAAATGATTTTTCAGCGAAATGAATCATTCGGCGAAAAATAATCCTAGGAGACATTATAGACCCTAAAAATGTACCTACTACTAAACAAGACGGATCAGGCAGAGTAGGCCGAGATGGCGGGACGACCTGGACACGTTCCTCAATGGTTGGCCGAAGAAGCATCTGATCGGAGATCGTTTAAGAGGCCTTATTCCTTTTGATATTTATTTTTTTCATATTATGACAAATATATTGATAACAAGTTCTAGGTAGTAACGTAGCTATTTCATGCTTTCATTGCGTGCAGTCCAAAATAAGTTGTAAAAACTAATTTTCCGCGTGAATTTTGTCAATTTCGAGTAGTTTTTGAAACAAAAATTATCAATGAAAAATTCAAGCTGTAGGTTTCAAATATATCCCAATACATCCTAATAGCCCTGTTCTAGGTAGTAAACATCAATAATATGTTAAGAAACATGTTTGATCATAGATAAAAATTTCTAAAACAATCAGCAAAAAAGGAATAAGGCCTTTTAAGTCAAGGAAAGTGGCCTTTTCTCACCGGTGGGCCACTCACACGCTACCTAAAAAATCTACTCTAACTACCTACTAGATAACGTTGAGAACCGATAAAGAAAGTTAAAAACAAAATTTCTGACGATGAGTAACACCCACCTATGATTCAAACATTTCAAAGTAAGCCAGTTCCAAAGATTACTAATTCAAGGTACTTTTCGTGTTCGAGTGCTTATTTTTTGAAAATACCTACCTACTGCTCGCCAAAAATTTCCGACATCAATTAAAAAAAAAACATTTTTAAAGATACTACTTCATTTCAGATAAAATTTACAAAAACTATATTAGAAATTAAATTCATTCCACTCGTATTTCTAAGATCCCATTATAGATTGTTTTTTTTTTGTATTTAAAATTGTATCCGTTCAAAAATGCTGATGGTTGTAGACACTTTTCTCTATGACCAAACATGTTTCTTAACATATTATCAATGTTGCTAATATAATACAGGGCTATTGCGATTTATTGAAATCTACAGTTTGAATTATTCATTGATAATTTTTGTTTCGACAAAAAAATCTTATTTTTGACTACACGTAATGAAAAGCATGAATTAGCTAAAGTTCTAGTACCTATATCGTACCTATTACTAAGTATCTAGAACTCTGGAAAAAGTATTATTCAGTTTAAAAAGTTGGTTGAAGTTATCAATATACTTGTCAGTAATATGACAAAAAAAATACATTTTAAATGCATTAATGCCTCTTAAATCCTAAACAGTAAATAATCATATTGTTCATTATTTTTATAAAGTTTACTTTTCTAAAAGTTTGCCTGGGAAAACCTGGAGTCATAAATCGATTACGAAAACCAGAGATTATCAAGATAATGATTCGTAATCGATTACAACTCAATTTACGTCAACATTACTCACCCAAGGAAAGTAGGCACAGGAAAACCAGCGATTTCACAAACATTTTCACGATAAAAACAAAACCACTCAAAAATCACTTAATTAAACACATGTCTGACCTATCGCGTTCGAATTAAAAATATATTTTAAAAAAGTGAACTGTCATTGACAAGTTTTGCCGCCAAACTGAGGTCGAAAACATATGATATCCGGACAAGCACTTTCACTGATTAAAAAACATCATAAATCATTATTTAAACCAATGAATAACATACCTAATCACTTACTATTAGAGCGCATTCTTTGAACATGAATCACTGTTGTTAAATCATTTTGGAATGGCTCAAACTAGTTTCATTTTAAATTCGTTTAGGTGTATCTTTCGAAATTGTTACATGGCTAATTCAGTCTAATCACACACACATAAAGTAGATATTCCATTGCGTTTTACCGTAATGTGCTAATTGTGTATGTGTGTGTTTCCATTCACCGCAACAGGTCGTAACTTTCGTAACATATATAACATAACTCGTTTATTCGAGTTTTAACTTTGTGGAACTGTTCGAAGTCAACTTTCGCTTCAAATGGCTTAGTATTTGTGTCGTTCTGTTATGGATCTTGACCACCACTTTCATATTTCGAAACCAATAGTGACACTGAGTGTTTTCCATTATATCACAGTGTTCTTTGGGTGCTATATGCGAACTTCTATAATACTTTACTAGAAGGCGTCTTTATTCGTCCGCGAATAAAAAAAGCCCTTTTTTGCATTACCGTTAATAAAAAAATCTTGTGACCATCTTTATATACCAAGCTATTCGTGTGCTAAAAATAGTTAAAATCTGTTAATTCAGATTGATGCCCTATTTAAAAAAAAAAACTAACTATTGTCACTTCTTAACGAAAATAATATTGTTTATGTTTGTAAGATTTTGATATTAAATACATATACTACATATAATCAAAATAATACATAGTTCATATATATACATACATATTACATTTGAATTTTTAGGATATGTAAGTAAGGTAGAGGGGACCAATGTTTTAGCCGTAGAGTTTCATTAAAATATACATATTGATGGCTTTTCCATATATTTCACTTAGTTACTAAAAGCGAGAAGACTTTTTTTTTTATTTACTAGAAAGTGCCCACTACTTCGTCCACGTAATTTTTTTTCTTTACCATAATCGGGTTATACCTAATAAGTATCCTATAGCCATCTTTAAAATTCTAACTATCCTTGTACCAAAATTGGTTAAAATCCATCCAGACTTTTCGGCGTGATGAGTTTTATTGTAAATATATTTATTTTTATTTATAAATTTTTTTTACCAACGCCTAGCGCTGCGCGCCTAAATTTACATATTATTTAAACACCAATAAAAATTATTTTTATGAAATAATTGACTATGACTACATCTAAGCAAAAAGAGAGAGGTTTTTTTTCCGAAGGGATAAACTTCCAGACTAATTACGTCTGTGTTCACTGTGTCGAGATGTCGAGAATGTTGTGTTTCCTTGATTTATACAGAATATTGGAGGTCAGTTTGGGTTTCTGGTTATGTTAACTATGTGCATATTTTTCGTATTTTACAGAAGTTTTAAAACAATGCGTAAACATACAAATCATTATAACTAAGAAATGATGATCAGAGAACAATCTAATATCTGCTTTTACAAAAAAAAATACTGATGTCAATTTGCAACTTTAAGGGTTAATGCTTTCCGAAAGCAACTGTTAGATTTACTAAAAAAACACCTAATCACAGAAAGTGGCATGTAATTGTTGAAGAGTTCCCTCGATATCTCCTGGATCCCATCATCAGATCCTAACTTCATTACAATCAACTGGAAACTAAATCCATTCAAACAAAAGAGAACTTTCCAAATCATCCCGTAGTCTTCGAGATATCGGGGAACATACATAAAAACATACCGATGACCCAAAGTTGTCTGGAAGAGATCGCTTTTTAACGAAAAGACCACCGCTAATTGTAATATCTTACGCTGTATTTCTCCTGTATGTTGTATGAGGTACCTATGCAATAAAGAGTACTTGTATTGTATTGTATACCGATTCATTAAGATTATAAGTCAAATTGGGTGTGTAATATAAGATATAACAACTTCAAATATATTTTCACTGGATATAACAACATGTGATATTATTTTTTTAGCACATTATCAATTAAGGGATATAATTATTATTGATAAAAATTATCTATGAGAATAAAAGACATTTGATATAATATTTACTTACTACTAATCACTCTCTCGATATAAAAACATCGCAGGTTTTCTTCCCCGTAAGCAAGTGTGTTGTGATCGCAAGATAATATCCTGACACTCCTCGCTTCGCTCCTCATCGTACTGTAACTGTGACTCCGTGACAGTTTTTTTATCCTCTCCTCCTTACACTGCTAATACCCCTCTTGGCTTCGTACATCGTTTAACCTAACCATGACTATCAGGATAGTCTACCTATACTTAATAGTCTAAAATTATAGCTATTATGACCATTACGGCCAATAAACTGTATATAGGTACCTAAAACATATTATATACATTGTACGAGTACGTTATACCATGTAGTATTGTAAGATAGAAAGTTATTTCAAATGTATATTATATTGAATGACGATATCGTTTTTTAGGGTTCCGTACCTCAAAAGGAAAAAACGGAACCCTTATAGGATCACTTTGTTGTCCGTCTGTCCGTCCGTCTGTCAAGACCCTTTTTCTCAGGAACGCGTGGACGTATGAAGCTGAAATTTATATCAATTACTCAGGTCTACTGTCCCTTGAAGCTGTGAAAAAATCAAACTTCTAAGCCAACGCAATCAAAAGATACAGCCGTTTATGCCGCAAATTTTCGACACTTGCAAGGGAATCAAAACCTACAGGGTGCTTCCCGTGAACTCAGAATCTTGAAATTTGGTACGAAGCAACGTCTTATAGCATAGATAAAGGAATAATTACGAAAACCATAAATTTTTTTTTAATACCTAACTTTGCACCTAATTTATATGGGGCGCTATACATACCAGGTGCAAACTTAACTTAACCACTTAGGGATGGAAAGTGTTTGTACGGAACCTTCGGTGCGCGAGTCCGACTCGCACTTGGCCGGTTTTTTCTTATTCTTGCAGATATTAAGCTCACGTATAACTCTAGTACACAAAATCCCTTCGCCTGATGCCAATCCATGAGAAAATCTCAATATCCATAGCATTTTTAATTTTTAAAAGTACGCGGTTAGTAGACGACGCAGTTTTACACAGTTTGTAGTGTACCTGCCTACTGAGACGGGGATCCTGGGTTCGAATCCCGGCCGGGGCAAATATTTGTGTGATGAACTCCAATATTTGTTACTGGGTCATGGATGGTATCTATAATTATGTATATATCGCCATCTGGTACCCATAATACAAGCTTTGCTTAATTTGGGACTAGGTCGAATTGTGTAAGATTGTCCCTTGGTATTTATTTATTATTTGAAGAAACTTTTTCACTGCTATTTTAAACTCTTTGATTTCAGAGAATGAGAAGACAAGCTTTCTTCTTTCCGTTTTTGTTTTGTTTTTTAGGGTTCCGTACCCAAAGGGTAAAAACGGGACCCTATTACTGAGACTTCGCTGTCCGTCCGTCTGTCACCAGGCTGTATCTCAAGAACGGTGATAGCTAGACAGTTGAAATTTTCACAGATAATGTATTTCTATTGCCGCTATAACAACAAATACTAAAAATAAAATAAAATAAATATTTAAGGGGGGCTGCCATACAACAAACGGGTCGGTTGCGTTAACTTTGCACCTCATTTGTATGGGGCGCTATACATACCAGGTGCAAACTTAACTTAACCACTTAAGGATGAAAAGTATTTGTACGGAACCCTCGGTGCGCGAGTCCCACTCGCACTTGACCGGGTAATTTTTTTTTTGATAGGGAGTGCTTCGCTCCCCCGGCCCCTCGCCACTTATACTCATCGCCGCGCCGGCTCAATTAACTACTTAGAAGGTAATTCCAGGGTCCACCATCAGGTCAATTTATTGATACTGGCTCTAACTGTTCATCAAAGTGAAATGAATCAGAAGACAATCTTTTTTTTTTCGTTCTTAGGTGTTGTTAAGGTTTTTGTTCAGCTACGGAACCCTAGAGGAGACTGAGGTGAGTTGTGATAGAGGAAAGTTGTTACATAATCCATTCAAATGTCGAACTATGTAAGAGCCGCGCGCTGTTGCGAGCTCACTAGCTGTTATAGCTTCCGAAAATTCGACTAGGTCACTACTCGCCTCGGTCTCCCCTACACTTGGCCCAACATGCTCTTGGGTTTTTTCATAACCTTGTAGATAAACTTAGGTATAACTCCAGTACACAATATCCCTTCGCTAAATCCGTGGGAGTATCTCTCAATAACCAACAATAGGAGTTTTTTATTGACGTGACAATATTGTCGCCATTTCCTAACTGACTGTCTGAAACGCTGGTCCTTACTAATTGTCCGTTAAAATTATTCTTAGGAAAATTGTGCTGTAAAATGAAGTGTTTTTGTGTGTGTGTTTGCATTTTGGTGTATGCATGTAAGTGACTGATCATATCCTTATTGTTTGAGGCTCCGCCGTTCAAAAATAGTGTTTCAGACATTTTTCTCTATGATCAAACATGTCCCTTAGCATATTTTTAATGTTACTACTTATTATTTGACCATAGTATTATCATGGGCGACCTTAACACTTGTCTTCTCAAAAACGATCTTCGTACCTCGAAACTTCAGTCACTAGCAACTTCTCTTAACCTTAGTGTATTATCTCTTAGTCCCACCCATTTTCCGCATAACGCCCCCCCCTCGCTTTTAGATCTTATTTTAACTTCTTCTCCAGACTTGGTCTCGTTTCATGGTCAATTTAATGCTGCAGGTTTCTCCAATCATGACCTTATTTATGCTTCATTTAATATTCGTCCCCCGAAAAGGAAGCATAAAGTAATTATGCGCAGAAATCTACATGATGTAGATATGCAGGCGCTTTATAACGATGTTGCAAGTGCAGATTGGCATAGCATTGAGCTCCTGGATGATGTCGACCTTAAGGTGCAGGCTTTCAATGGCATATTGCTTGCGATTTATGATATACATGCTCCACTGAAACCGACGCGTGTGAAGCATTACCCTGCTCCGTGGCTTACACCGGATATTAAATCGCTTATGGCTAAAAGGGACCGAGCACGCGTCAAAGCTCGGCAAAACAGTGACTACCAACAGGCATATATATCTCTTTACGAAACCGCTGTAATAAGATCTGTAGAGATGCCAGACGCCGCCATATCCACAGCTGCATCGACGATTGTCCCCCGACTAAGCTGTGGAAATTTCTCAGGTCATTGGGTGTGGGCAAAGCTCAACAAAGTTCCTCTTGCGTTCTTGATCTTGACGCCATCAATATTCACTTTAGTACTTCTCCGGTTACTCTCCACCCTTCTATTAAACAATCTACATTATCTCTTCTTGCTAATACGCCACACCCCGATTCACCTCCCTTTGAGCTTGGTAGCATTTCTCCGCAAGAGACACTTGCCTATCTGAAATCTATTAAGACGAAGGCCATTGGTGAAGATAGCCTTAGTATAGACATGCTTATGCTCGTCGCGGAATCCATTGCTCCGATCCTTTCTAGTATATTAAATTTCTCATTTTCCTCGTTCACATTTCCTTCATGTTGGAAACTTGCCCATGTAATTCCCCTTCCCAAAAAACCTAATCCTACTGATTTTTTACAATATCGCCCCATTTCCATACTCCCAGTTTTGTCTAAAATTATTGAACATTTTGTAAATCGCCGACTCCTTTCACATCTTAATAGGTATTCATTGTTTAACCCATTTCAATCCGGATTCCGCCCTGGGCATAGCACAGTTACTGCTCTGGTTAAGGTCACTGATGACATCCGTCTTAATATAGAACACAAAAAACTCACCGTACTTGTCCTTCTCGATTTTAGTAGTGCTTTCAATACCGTAGATTTTGACATCCTCCTCGGTATCCTTCGTACACTTAATCTGTCTCACTCATCCCTATCTTGGTTTCACGACTACCTCTTTGGTCGACGCCAGCGGGTTAGGGTCGACGACAAACTGTCGGAATGGCGTGAAATTTCCTCTGGTGTCCCTCAGGGGGGCGTCCTCTCTCCACTTCTCTTCTCAATATTTATTGGTGGGATCACCGAGTGTTTAAGATCCTCGTTCCATCTTTATGCAGATGACCTGCAGATCTATGCAGCGGCTAGTATCAAGGATATGCCGTCGCTTATTAATTTGATCAATGCGGATTTGGAGTCTATTAACAGCTGGGCAAACAACTTCGGGTTAAACATAAACGCAAAAAAGTCGAAAGCAATTGTTATTGGTAGTCCTCACTTTGTAAATAAAGTATCTGAAATGGTGGTACCTGATATTCTTTTTGGTGGGATTCCTATCCCCCTTTCCTCTACAGTTAGAAATTTGGGTATCACCATGGACCAGACGCTTTCGTGGGCACCGCACATAGCGCAAGTTAGCCAGAAGCTCTTTGCATCTCTCCACTCTTTAAGGCGCCTGCAGAACTTTCTGCCAATTTCCACCAAGATCACTCTTGCCAGATCTCTCTTGCTCCCTCTACTAGACTATGGTGATATTGCTCTACTGGATCTTAAGGAGGAACTACTTGACAAGCTTGAACGCCTACAAAATGTGTGTATCAGGTATATATTTGGATTGCGAAAATATGACCACGTCTCTTCCTTTCGAGCGCGGCTGGGTTGGCTGCCGATTCGTCGGCGTAGAGACGTGCATGTCCTTTCATTGCTCTTTAATGTCCTGTTTAATCCTACTTCTCCTCCTTACCTTAGTGAAAGATTTTCGTATATGGCTGATGGCAGTGGTCACCGCTTGCGGTCTAGCGCCAATCTCACTCTGGCTGTACCGTCTAATAAGACGCGTACCTATAGAAAGTCTTTCACGGTAAGCGCAGTGAAGTTGTGGAATGAGTTGCCTTTGTCCCTTAGGAAGTCTCCATCTGTTGCATCACTTAAGATTAACTTGAAGAAATTGTGACTGTCCGATGACGTGTGAATTCATTGAATACTATATTTATTTACGCATTTATATGTATTATATGTAGATATATATATATATATATAATATATATCTTATAAATAGTATAAATATATGTGTATTATTACTTACTTAGTTTATGTACTTGTTATAGTTTTGTTAAGTATAATATAGATATCTTGGTTGTACGCAGTGTAGATTGCCTATTTTCTTCGAATACCCATTCCTTCAATTGCTCAAAGGTTAACTGGAAGAGGTCCCTAATAGGGATAAGTTCGCCTTTGTACATATTTCTTTGTTATCAATGTATTTATAACCAGTTGTTGTGTACAATAAAGCGTTTACATACATACATACTTAGAACCGGGCTATTGCGATTTATTGGCTTATTTATGTCAGTTACTTTGACTGCGAGAAATTATAAATATTTAATAACCTATTTTTTTTCTCGCTGTAGTAATTATTACGTATGAATCTTTAGTTTAAATTATAGTATAAAGATTATATTATAACCTAAATTAAAGATTTAAAACACCCCCGACACAAGTAGCTGGTCATCATGAGACCCTCATTCAATGAGTGATATAGAAAACGCTATTAAAACTGAACATAACTACAAAATTTGGAATCCTTAGCTTAAATATTGGCTGAGATCTTATCACTTGTTCCAATTAAAGGTGAATATGTTGGATATTTGGTCTTATTTACCAACCAGCTAAGAACCATATCGACGGACAAGTCTTTCGATTGATAAAACCGCACTCAAATTGGTCCATCCGTTTGGAAGTTAGGATGCCACAGACAGACACACAGATACACACATTAAACTTATAACACCTCCCTTTTTTCGTCGAGGGTTAAAAATTACAATTGTCATGTCACCATGCTCAAAAGCTCACTTTATTAAACTATCATATAGCGGGCGAAGACGTTTTTCCTCATGAGTACTTATATTCTTCGCATTTGTCTGATCAAAAGAACGCCTATGATCTATGGATCATAAACAGATGTCTAACCACCCATCCACCGTTTTTGTAGGCGTTTTATTAATCAAACTAATATTATAAAGGCGAAAGTTTGTGAGTGTGTTTATGTGTATGTTTATTATTTCTTCACGCTCAAACGGCTGGACCAATTTTGATAAATTTTGGTATGAAGGTAGCTGACACCCTGGATTAACACATAAGCTACTTGTTTAACCGACTTTATATATTTAGTTATGCTACTTAACCACAGATGCCTCCGGTGGTATGGGTTTTTCACTATTTTATAATTATGCTATTTTACCATAGATGCCTCCGTTGGTATATGTTTCTAACTAGTTTTTATTGTTCTATTTGATACTAGAGGGCATTAGTAGTACCACATTTGTGTGATATTTTTAGTGTCAAAATATTGTTAATCAGTATCACACCAGATGTCACTGATCCGCTAAATGGATCTGCTGAAACGCGCTATTGAGATTTTTATTAATATAGTTAACCAATATAAGTAGAGTCTACGCCCTAGGGGAAAATAATCCATATGAAAACACAGGGAAGTTTCAATTTTAAACACGACTTATTATCCCGAAAAAAATTAATGTTTCAGTGGGATGAGCGGGTACCGCCCGGCGCAGCTTTTTAACCCCCGACGAAAAAAGAGGGGTGTTATAAGTTTAACATGTGTATCTGTGTGTCTGTCTGTGGCATCGTAGCTCTCAATGGACCAATTTGAGTGCGTTTTTTTTTATATAAACAGGGCAACCAGACTTAGGAGCTAGGGTAGCGAAGTGGTTAACGCGCTGGACCGGTAATCCAGAGGTACCGGGTTCGATTCCCGGTCCCTTCCACCAGGTAGCTCCTTTTTCAATTTTTCTTTAAGCTTTGATCTTTGTATTCATAGTTAAAATAAAAATTGTGGTGTACCCACATTAAAAAAATGAGACATTACATGTTTCATAAAATTTATTATTCTTTTATTTTTCTTTGACCTTTGATATCGTTGTATCAATAGTTTAATATAAAAAATGTGGTGTGTACCAACATAAAAAAAAGAGTTCATGTTTCATAAATTTACAAAAGTGATTTTTTTTGCTTGTCATAACAGGTATCGGTAGTGAAGGTATATTCCTGATAGTACCTGAAGACATCCCAATGGCTCTCATCGGGATTTATGGATTTTCGCCACCGATCCTGACAGGTTAGTTGTACCTATGAATGAATGAATAAATCAGTGATTTATTGCGTGTATGGAAATTCAGGTTTACAATAGCAGATGTCATACATAAAATAGTATAGATGTGAACAATCCCAAAGTTTTATACTTACTATAGAAAACTCCCGGAGGTGAGTCTCGGACATAATAAACACATACGAAACGACTTTAGTCACGTTGTAGATGTAGAAAATCGCTCGACGTGTTTCGAATCGGTACGCGATTCATCATCAGGAGCTACGATCAGTAGCGGCGGCGCCCAATCGAATGTTTTCGACTTCTACGACGTGAGTAAACTCGTTACGTGTGTATTTTAATAACCCCCAGTTATCAAATGTTAAATAAAAAGTGTCTGTCGGTTCCATTACGTCACATTTGAATATGAGCATCTTTTCATTTGCACGAGCATTACGTAGTAGAAACTAAAATTCTCGTACACATTTTAGGACACTTTATTTTAATTCTTTACATTGAAAATGCTATCGATTCTAAGTAGGATGAATCCAAAAACGTCAAGTCCTGGAAGAAACAAGGATTCGGGTTTTTTTTTGAAAACGCTCAAAACCACAATGGGGAGCGGATTAAGTCAAATAGTTTGATTAGCTGAAAAATAAGATAAACATGGTTTTTTTTTGCACGCCTTGCAAGGCCCCTATACTTTAAACCTCTTTGTTTTAAATCATAGTGGTAGGGGAAAGGGGAACCGTATCAAGCCTAAAAACTGGGATAGTTTAAGCTAAAAATATTTGACATACTTTTGATTATTTTAGAAGCATGGGACTTAGTACATTGCTTTACATTATGGATGATGTGTGCAATACTACATTAGTTTTGTGATTTGATAGCCGTTGGTCCAATTAGTGATTCGTCCAAGTCGCAGTTCGTCCGTTACGTGGTTCGTCCAATATTGTGATTTGATAGCCGTTGGTCCAATTAGTGATTCGTCCAAGTCGCAGTTCGTCCGTTACGTGGTTCGTCCAATATCCTTAACGCGGTTCGTCTATAGCGCGTTTCGTCCATATCGCTATTCTTCCATATCGCTATTCGTCCATATTGCGATTCATCCAAGTCGCAGTTCGTCCATTACGTGGTTCGTCCAATATCCTTAACGCGGTTCGTCTATAGCGCGTTTCGTCCATATCGCTATTCGTCCATATCGCTTTTCGTCCATATCGCTATCCGTCCATATTGCGATTTGTCCAAGTCGCAGTTCGTTCGTTATGTAACTGTGCCAGTTCAAAATCTGGTTTGTAATATTTGATCTCAACGCCTAGTTCTTCTTTTAACACAGAAAACATAATTCCGTGAATAAAGGATTTTGACCTTACAAACGACCATAGTTGTACAGAAAGCGACCAATGCCATTTTTTCGGAAAATGAGTTAACAATGCTATTGTAAACTAGATTTTTTAAACTATGTTCTGGTGAATCCGACTAATTTTTAGCACGTCATTCTACAGAATTAGAGAAATATGTATATAACGACCAATGACGAAAAAAAGTGTCTTAAAATGTAGAAATCAGCCAAAGTACCCGATATAGTCTATTTTGGCCGTTAAAGGACTATATTTTTGATCTGCAGAACACAGCCAATCTACAGTCAGTCAATTAGTCGGATTTGACAATAAACAAAAGTATTAGCTAACCCGCTTCTTAAATCTGCTTAAAACGACCAGACAGTTAGTCACTTTCAGTAATTTTAGTTTTTTCGTTCTACCCCATATTTGGTCGTTTTCTCTAATATTTTCGCAGTGACTTTGTTGTTGTCATTTCTTAGTAAGTAGTTGTTGGTCGAACGGTGTGGTAAAATGTGAGTGTGCGTTATTAATTTTATTGTGACTGTGTCTAAGTGAATAAATTACGTTAAATAGTATAAAATATGAAGCGTGGGCGTAAATTAGTAGGTTTAGCCTTAAAAAGCGCGTCTCCGGTGTTTGATGTTAACAATGATTACGAAAATGTGGAAAGTCCATGTCCAAACATTGAAGGTGATCCTGAAAAAGTGAGACAGTTACTTGAAGCCATAGGTTATGATGATGAATCCAGTGAAGATGTTATACCAGACAGTGTTAATGTTTCGCCAACAAATGCAATAGTGCCGAAAACTTTAATCAAGCAAAGCAAAACTTCAAATGCAATGATATGTTGCGAATCACCCAGTCCTAATTATTTATGTCACGAAAGTGCAGTAATCAAACGTGCTTTAAATATGCAGTCAGTCGTTGTGAGCTCTCCTGAAGTTTCTTCAACCGCTCAACACTCATCGGATTTTAATGATTGTGCCAATGATAAAGATGACTTGGAAATAAAAAGAACTATGGTAAATCTTAAGAGCTGTGAAAATTGCCAAATAGAAAATAAAGACTCTGATTCGAGTGATGACTATGTACCCGATAGTTTGACATGTACACCAATAAAAACACAAGTATCAAGAATTTTAACGGACCATAACGACATCACAAAATCACCTTGCAATTTGGAAACAGCTCCAAACTCCAACATAAGTGTTCAAAGTTCAATTGTAAAACGCTATCTCGATATTCCATCTGTCGATCTGCCCAGTCACATTTCCTCAATATCGAGTCTTTATGATAGAAATAAGGACCAACAAGATCCTAATAATCTAAACTCCGTTGCTTCACATGATATACCAAGTGTAAGTTCAAATTGCAACCTATTGTTGAATGATAATTCAAGCCCACAATTTCAACACTTAAGATTCCAAGAGCCTTCTACATCTTCTTGTGACCAGGAAATTGATGATTTCGATCTAGATAGTGATAACGATCCGGCTTATTCTCCTTCACCAAAACGGAGAAATACGCCATATGTCCTAGATGAAAGAACTGGCACCTTTCGTCCCATTGCAAATGAAAGTGGCTTAGAAGATATATCAGACGTAGCAGACTCCGAAAATGATCAAGAAACTGTTACTACTAATAAAGGCCGTCCAAAAAGAGGTCGCAAACGAAAATTTCCCGAGTGTAACAGAGAGACAAACAAACAAAATAGAAACAGCAATAAAACTTTTTACGATTATAAAGGCAACTTAAAATTACCTCGGGAATTTATTGATTACAAATGTAAATGTACAAAAAAATGCCACGAAAACATTTCTTCGTCGTCGAGGAAAAGAGAATTTAATCGATTTTGGGAATTAGGCTCGTATAATGCACAAAACGCTTACTTAGCTTCTAAAATAACAGAAAAACCGATAGAGAGATCCAGGGCTACCACTTCGAAGAAAAAGAGTTTTTCAAGGGAATACATGCTTAATAACAGGATTGTTTGTAAAGAAATTTTCAAAAGTACTTACCATGTATCGTCATGTCGCATTAATACGGCTCTTAAAAAAGTGAACGCCCGTAGTGATTTATTAGACAACAGAGGAAAACCGCAAGGCGGACATAATAAACTATCAGAAGAAAAAAGGATGCATGTAATTGATTTTATTAAGAAGATCCCTACATATAAGTCACATTACCGTCGAGCTGAAGTAGAATCAAAGTTTCTTCCATCAAACATTACTCTTTCAAAATTAATAGAACTATATAAAGAAGAGTTCAAAGAAAATGCTGTGAGTGATTCTACTTTCAAGCGTATATTTTATGACGAGTTTAATTTACGCACTGCACCACTAAAGAAGGATACTTGTAACTATTGTGATAAAATGGCAGCTTTAATTGCAAACGAAAATAACCCCAATGAACTTGAAGCACTAAAGTTATCCCGAAATATTCATCTTGAACAAGCGGAAAATGCTCAAAAACAAATGAAGGCTGATTTAAATTTAGCTCAAGAGTCTGATGATATTGAGTGCATTACCTTTGACATGGAAAAAACACTGCCTATGCCAAGAATCCCAACTAATATAGTATTTTACAAAAGACAACTTTGGCTTTATAACCAAGGAATTTATAGTGGAAAGTTTAAGCAAGGCTTTTGCTATGTTTGGGTAGAAGGCGAAGCAGGGAAAGGAGCTCAAGAAATTGGGTCATGTATTTCACGACACTTGAAGGAAGAGTTACCAAATACAGTAGAGAAACTAATATTATGGTCTGATTCTTGCGGTGGGCAAAACCGGAACATCAAAATTACTTTGATGCTGAAAGCGATATTAGAAGTGCACCCCAATTTAAAAGAAGTGACTTTTAAATTTCTTTACTCTGGTCATTCCTTTCTTCCAAATGATCGCGATTTCTCATGCATTGAGTCTGCTTTAAAACATCAGCAACGTCTTTATACACCAGACGATTATATGGAAGTAATGCGAAATTCAAAAAAAGGAAAGCCATTGAAAGTAAAAAAGATGCAGAAAGAAGAATTTTTTGGTACGGAGTTATTGGAGAAACATATAGTTAACAGAAAAATCGGAACTAATAAGTCTAAAGTCAACTGGATGCTGATTCGTCAAATATCATTGAAAAATGAAGGAAAGTACAAATTGAATGTCAAAGAATCACATAATATTGATGATGCTGGAATACAAATAGACTTAAAACCTACAAATTTTCGATCTAGACCAAATGCAGCGACTTTTCACGATTTATTAATTCCATTATGGCCTAATGGAAAACCTATATCAACGGCAAAATTAAAAGACATAGAGTCAATGATGGATCTCATACCAAAAAATTGTCATTTATTTTATGTCAATTTGAAGACTGATAACAGGATTGAAGACGACATAGAAGGATATGACGTGCCAAATTTAGATTTTGACATAACAGAAGATTAATTATATTTGTATTACTGATTAACCATATGAGGAAGGAATAGAAGATTTTTGATGGAGTAGCAGAAAAGACGCTTGGGTACATATTAAGAGGAAATACCACTGCTAATTTTTCCATAAAAATCGAGGTTTCATTTTCGTTTGTTTCCACCTTCAAAAATTAACCAATCTTTGCGAAATTTTCGGAAATGAATGAGAAGAATACGTGTTGTGTCGGACCCTTTCGATTTGTACACTTATTATTATAAAATTTGTGTACTAGGCGGCAACGGTGGCGCAAACGGACGACTGGTACACAAATTCTATAATAATTTGTGCAAACATCTAAACGGTTTGATACAGAATACACTATTCCTATTCAGTTTTTAAAATATTAATTAACAAAATGTATATAATTTTTGGAGGAGGAAACGAAACCTTGATTTGTATAACCTGGTTACGTTATGTTTGGACTTCATTTTATCCGAAGCCATAGTTACCATTACTCAACGTAAACAGAACTATGGTATTGAATAGTATAGGAAAATTAGCAGTGATATAGGAAAATAGATTATGCTGATAATGCGTATGCCCTCTTAAATTTGTATAACAGCCGCAATAATATGTTATACATTATAATTACTTACGTTACGTAATTTTTGAAGTTTCTTTTTGTTTTGTTATAGTTTTATTATTTCAGTTAAATTTGTATTTTTGTTATAATCTTAATTATAAAAATATAATATAATATGATAATGCGTATGCCCTCTTAAATTTGTATAACAGCCGCAATAATATGTTATACATTATAATTACTTACGTTACGTAATTTTTGATGTTTCTTTTTGTTTTGTTATAGTTTTTTGATTTCAGTTAAATTTGTATTTTTGTTATAATCTTAATTATAAAAATATTATATAATATGATAATGCGTATGCCCTCTTAAATTTGTATAACAGCCGCAATAATATGTTATACATTATAATTACTTACGTTACGTAATTTTTGAAGTTTCTTTTTGTTTTGTTATAGTTTTTTGATTTCAGTTAAATTTGTATTTTTGTTATAATCTTAATTATAAAAATATAATATAAAAAATAAATATGTAAAAATAATCTAAAAGAGATTTTACTAATGATACAATCTGCATGTATATATATATATATAATATACACTTATACAGCTTGTAGAGACGTACAAGAGTTGAAGCTTTCTATTTAAATGCTAGGATCCAGTATTGTAATCAGCATAAGTCGACTACCATAATGTTGGTTATTATTATCATGAGTAGCTTTTTTTATAAAAATACAATTATCCAATATCGTAATCAGCATAAGTCGACTAGAGTTTGGTCGTTTTCAAAGAATTGTGATTAGAAAGCAGATTATAAAATAATTATTTTACAGAAAACGACCAACAAGATTGTTTTTAAAAAAAACCTAGGATGAAACCAATAAATTTGCGTAAACAATGCTTTACACATTGCATTATCTAATATTCTACCAATTTGCATCATTTGATTCTTAAGAAAACGTTATAAAAACCCAATAAAAAATAAAAAAATCTTAAAACAGCTATATCTCAAAATCGAATTTTAATTATTGGTCTCATTTTGCATAACTATGGTCAAACGGTCCGGTAGTTTTGAATTTTTGATATGCTGTCTAGGATGGTTAGTCAGTGTTTAGAATGCAAAATGCGCAATTCACCCCCCCTCCGCGCCCGCCACCATATTGAAAAAACCGGCACTCTCTTCATATTTTTGCTCATATCTTCCTTTAGGAGCATTTTAGCTAGAAGAAAGCCTCGACAATGTTATAGAGAGTTAAATTTACTACATTTTCCATTTTATATTTTGTTTCTAGGACAGATAGTTATGGAGATATGCACATTTAAAAAAACTTAAGAAATTGCAATTTCCAACTCAAAAACAAACTTCTGGATCATATCTTCGTTTAGGAGCATTTTAGCTAGAACAGTGCTTGGGCAATTTTGTAGAGAATTAAATTTACTATAATTTACATTTCAAATTTTGTTTCTAGGATAGATAATTACGGAGATATGTAAAAAATAAAGTCACATTTTCCGAAAATGTATGTAAAAATGGACATGAGTTTTATAAGCAATTATATTTCCTACATGTTATAATTTGTCCTAGACTAGTCCGTAACTGAATGACAGCGTTCTAAACCAAGAATTTTGAGAAATTTTCGGAAAATTCGACTTTTCCTGTTTTTTAAATGTGCATATCTCCGTAACTAACCGTCCTTGAAACAAAATTTGAAGTGTAAATTATAGTAAATTTAATTCTATACAACATTGCCCAAGCTTTGTTGTAGCTAAAATGCTCCTAAACGAAGATATAATCCAGAAGTTTGTTTACCAGTAGGAAATTGCGATTTTTTACGTTTTTTTAAATGTGGATATCTCCGTAACTATCTGTCCTAGAAAAAAAAATATAAAATGTAGAATGTAGTAAATTTAACTGTCTATAACATTGTCGAAGCTTTCTTCCAGCTAAAATGCTTCTAAAGGAAGATATGAGCAAAAATATGAAGAGAGTGCCGGTTTTTTCAATATGGCGGCGGGAGCGGAGGGGGGGGAATTGTGCATTTTGCATTTTAAACACTGACTAACCGTCCTAGACAACATATCAAAAATTCAAAACTACCGGACCGTTTGTAAGGTCACGCATAGTACTTTAGTCTCTATTCACCCTATTAACAGATTTTGGTACGTTATTTGCTTTTTATTGGGAAGTAAACAGAAAACCACTGGAACATACTCATTATTCTTCATTTATTCTATAATAAATCGCCGATGACTCCGAAATTCAGTCGGAATAAAACAATAGTAATATCTGTCATCTTGTCATCTAATTATACATATTATGTAAGTGGTCAGTATTAATACTTTAACAACGATGAAGGAAGGAACGACGGATTGACGAGCATCGGAAACCAAAAATTCGCAGCTTTTACACCGTACCAAAGAGGATGGAGCAAATATTTTAACTCTACGATGAGTACATAATTGGTTATAGAAACACGTGTACAGTCAAAGTGATTTATTTGTGGCTGAATGCGTGTTGGACAAAAATCTATTTGGACGAAACGCGTGTTGGACAAAAATTGATTTGGACGAAACGCGTGTTGGACAAAAATCTATTTGGACGAAACGCGAGTTGGACAAAAATCTATTTGGACGAAACGCGTGTTGGACAAAAACTCGTATTTGGACGAAACGCGACTTGGACAAAAAGCTATTTGGACGAAACGCGGGTTAGACAAAAAGCGATTTGGACGAAACGCGTGTTAGACGAAATGCATGCAGGACGAAACGCGTGTTGGACATACTGCGTATTGGACGAAACGAGTCAGTAAATTCCATTTGGACGAATCGCATGTTGGACCAACAGCTATCAAAGTATTACCAATTTGAAGTCAAAATATACATCAAGTATACAAATACATATTGGGTAAATAGCCAATTGCTGGCCACTGTTCAATAACTGGCCACCTCATACTAAATATGAACTCTGTTCACCTACAAACAGAATTCATTTCAGTATAAGGTGTTAATTACTGCCCATCCTTCAATAACAAAACCTTCAATAAACAATCCTTCAATGCAAAAACTCACCGCTGGTGCGCGCGCTTGTGGCGCTCAATGAGCTTCTGGCATTAGCACCGGAATGCGATCTGTTTGCATGGAGTTGGGCGGCTGTGTGCTGTGAATGTTTGAGATTCTGCTTGTAGCTGAACAGAGTTCTTTTTAGTATGGGGTGGCCTGTTATTGAACGGTGACCATGCAGTAATTGGCGATCAACCCAATATATATAGGTATGATAAAAAATTACTGAACTTGGAATATAAATTAAATATTGTCGGATATTAACTATTCTCATTTAAATTTAATAATAATATTTATAATACCCACTCTATTTATTTATTTTTATTTATTTAAACTTTATTGCACAAAACAAGTCAGTACAAATGGCGGACTTAATGCCAAATGGCATTCTCTACCAGTCAACCATAGGGCCAAACAGAGATACTAGAAGTGGGTGCAAATTAGAAATCTGACGGTACAGAGAGGATCTAGAGTACAAGTAAATACAAAATATTATATTGCTGTTTATACAAAAATACATATACCTACACACTTTATATAATTTCCAGGCAGAGACCACCGGGTGGGGTTCGGCTTCCGTTTCGGTAACCACGCGGACCTTCAGGTCATGTATGAGTTCGGACCTCAGACCCGCACCAAGCCGCTGCAGCCTATCAGTAAGTACTCTCGAGCTAGCATCATGCGAAGGTGGGAGGTGGGACCTTTTCGTGGCATAACCATAGTTTTATAATTATCTGTAGCCTATATTCCTTTAAATTTCTTATCACACTAACTTAAGGCACCTTTTTTTTTTCATCTGCTTTGTGTGTGTCCCACTGCTTGCTGCAAAGGCCTGCCCTCTTTCTCGCCAGTTGTCTCGATGAAGAGCAAGTTCGTCCCAAACGTTCTCAAATGTGTACAGGTCATCCCGCCGTTTCGGTCTGCCTCTGCACCGGTACCCATCCTGCGGTATCCACTCAGTGGATAGTTTGGCCCAACGTTCCGGATGCATTCGGCAGACGTGTCCTGCCCAGTCCCAAGGCACCTAATTTATCGCACCTTATCCCTTCATAAATGCTGATTGTTTTAGACCTTTCTCTCTATGATGAAACATCTTTCTTAATACAATTATTATCAACGTTACTACTTAGAACAGGGCTATTGAGATTTATTGGTACGAGTATATATTTGAAACCTACAATTTGACTTTTTCATTGATAATTTTCGTTTCAAGAACTACTCAAAATTGACAAAATTCGCGCAGAAAACCTATTTTTTTTTCAACTGCACGCAATGATAGCATGAAATAGCTGTGTTACTTTCTAGAACTCAGGGAAAAGTATTATTCACTTAAAAAAGTTGGTTGAAATTATGAATACCTATATTTGTCATAATATGAAAAAAACTAAATTTTAAAAGGAATTAGGCCTCTTAAGTATCGCCCACAGATTACCCTAACAAGCGTCGGTCCGGCCCAGGGATAGTGCTCTACAAGCAGCTTTCATATGGCAATAATGTGTAGGTATACGTCATATGTGCAGTATTAAACGTCAGTAGCGATTTGTCAAGGTTTTGTCTTTAACCTTCGTTCTTGCGGAATAAATAATGAATCCTACTGAAAAAACTTGACTTAAAGGCTCTGTTATTAATTCTTTTGGGTGTAGCATATCGTTTATCCTCAACATAGTTTGAGACGGTGGTGCCGATTATGAAGTCTGAATCTTTACGGTAGATGGCGATACGAGCTTTGATCTTTATATCAATGGTTTAATGCTGTTAATTTTGATTCTGATCTTTATTCCGGCTTTTAATTTCCAGAGATACGGTCAGCGTCATACCGGGAGCGAGGGACCCGCCGGCGCCCACTTCTCAGTCTACTGCTTCGTGCCGGTTTGCTGCGAGAGGCGGAGACCCAGACTGAGGTCACTTACGATGTAGACTTGGACAAGCCTAGATAGAATAGACTAGAAATATTTATTACCACATTCATACATTTAACATTTTGTTATACGTCAATTATTACATTAATTAAATTTTATTTACATTTGTTCAATTGATTTATTAAAAACAGCGCGCGGCACTTACATTATTTTAAAGAAAATTATGAAATTTTGTGATAACTCAAAACCAACTCGACCGATTTTATGCAATATAGTTTTCATTGTAAGTACTTATAACGCCTCATTTTCATGAATTTTCCCATAAATTTTTGACCCGTGGTTGAAAAGTTCGTGGTTGAAAAGGGGGAGGGGACGCTATTTTTTGGATTTCCGGAGCAAATATTTACAAAACTGCAGACTTCATCAAAAAATAATGTTTGAAAAACCCTATTATTTTTAAAAGACAATTTTACGACACCCGACACACTAGTGTTGGAACCAAATAAAAAAACTTTAGATGTAATCCGAAAAAGTTTTTTTTAGTTTTTTATTTTACCGTTTTGTCGGCGTGATACATACACATACTCATACCAAATTTCAGGTTTCTAGTACTAATGATCACAGAGCTAAGCCGCGGACGAACGGACAGATGGACATGACGAAACTATAGGGTTCCTAGTTGACTACGGAACCATAAAAAAACCGCACTTAAATCGGTTCACCCGTACGGGCGCTACGATGCCACAGACAGACACACAGATACACATGTTAAACTGGTAACACCCCTCTTCTTTTTTGTCAGGGGTTAAAAATGAACTAGAAACTACGAATGAAACACAAAAATGTTGAATAATAATTATAATATCGTATTCATTAATATATAACATTAGTCTTTTCCGCAAATGGCATTACAATTTTGAACATTAAATAAAAAAAATATCTACAAGATCATACCGTACACTGTAAAATTACATGGCATTAAAACTTGACATTTTTATGTATTTTCCCTTAAAAAATAAGAGAAGATTCACAAGTTTGCAGAAAAAAGGTAAATAAAGCTACAAACATTTTATTGAAACATCAAAAGGAGAGATCTTTGCATCGTCTCTGAGAATACTTGAAGGGCTAAACGGAAAACTGGCTAAGTCTATATTTTCAAATTGATTTTTATATGCTCTATGGCTAAAAAATTACCCAGTTCATCATATGACTATTTAAACTAAGGTTAAACTGGATCCATATCCATTACATAAGTTTACGTACGCCATACTTTCAGCCATAAGGTGATTTCACAACTTCAATTGTCTATTCTATAGGTACCTCTACTGAAAATTTTTGTAATTGTTACTTAACTAGTCTTTTCACTTAGCCCTTCACTTTAAAACTACCCCGGCTCTCTATTTTAATAGTGTCAAACTCTAGAAGTGCGGACGTTTTAAAGTGTTGCATTTCTATGATATCATCTAAAAACGCACTTGCCTCTAAAACTCTCTTGTCTCTAAAAACGCACTGGTGTCTAAAAACGCACTTGCAGCTATACACGCAATAGTCCTGAATAACTTAGTCCCCAATTTTTGACATCTACCGGTCAACTCATTTTGGAAGACCTTATTTTGGCAATTTCACTTCTCTACGTGCCCATAACTAAAAGGGGGAGGCCAAAGCGCTCCTCAAAAACGAATCTTCCGCTGTTCTCTGATTTTTTGAGGAATACATATAGATTATTAATAACAGTTGTGGATAAAAATGACAATTTTTAAAACCACGCAGCATTCACGCACGCAAGCTATCTTCCATTTTGTGAATACCAGAGCAAAATACCAATACCAATACATTTAAATAAAGCCTTCCGTAATGGTTACACATAGATTCTGTTGATATTTGTAACAATAAATGTATACAATTCGTCTTATAGAAAGATAAAATAACAACAACAATCAAAACCCTGTAGCGATGTGTTAGGCAGGTAAATCAACTTTTAAGTGCACCTTGTTGCTATGGTTACGCAAAATTTTTCCCTCGGACAACCTAAGCATTTTTCTATGAAACAGTATGAAGATGTCACTTGGACACCGGGGACAGAGTAAACAACACAAAAAAGTTGATTCACCCGGCCTTGTTCTTCGCCTTTTCAAATATATTATTTTTTAAATTCGCCGAAGCGGCATTTCGAAGAAAGCATTTCTCTCAGAAACCGTAAACTATTTGGGATTGTTAATAATCTTATTTAAACTTTCGTGAGACATATTTAACTTTCGGGCCGTTAAACCACTTAATGCCATATTTTTTTGGGATTGTTATTAAAAAAACGTAACATAACCTAACCAAGAGGACGACATTATTAAAAATAAAAATCTAGGTATACCTCTCTCTTTTAAATGACCATTTATATTTTCAAACTGCATTTTTTGGACTCCAATGAGACTTTAGTAATAATGTACTTTGGTGCAAATTGGTATTTTGAAACTCTGATATGTCTGCCAATGAAAGTACTACACTAAAGCTTATACTAAAAATTGTGACGAAAGTTGCAAAAAAACACTTATCAACTACAATAACATTGACCCAACGGACGTTAATGGAGACTTATGGTTAATTATCAATTAATTATGGTTAATAATTAGATTATTACAACTATTTTGCCCTTTACTCAGAATTACGCAAGCGATAAATGTATTTCTCCCATTCCATAAAAAAGTTTAAGAATTCCAGGGTTTTGTTATAGTCTATCCGGAATTCTAAGATCAAATTATGTCATACTGGCACAAGTGAAAAATGACCTTAAATTTACACGTATACGGTCGTTTGTACCTTGTGCCAAAGTGACTTCATTTGATCTTAGAGATCGGACAGAGTATACCATTTCTGAATTTCGTAGGGAAATTAAGTGAATTCTATTCCAGACATGGCTGTATTAAAATTAACTAAAAACGAGATAAAAAAAAACGAACTGATACTATAATTTTATCTTTTTTATGGAATGGGAGAAATACATTTATCGCTTGCGTAATTTTGCGTATGGGCGTTACTTTTCAAAAAGTTACAGTTGAATGTGCATTGGAGGCTACGCAGACTCACAGCCAACCGGGCGTTGTGGCGTGAAACGTGGACAACCGACGAAGGTTTTGACAATGTGTCCCATTCTTAGAACGAAGGTTAAAGGTACCTATTTTTATAACGAAGGTTTTCACCACGTGTTCCATTATAATAAAGAAGATTTTGACTATGTGTCCCATTCCTACAGCGAAGGTTTTGACAATATATCCCACTATTTCAACGTAGGTTATGAATCCCATTTTTCTTTTAAGGCAAACATAAATTAGTTTTGTGCAATACGTTACATAAGGAAGATGTCCCAATGTTTGACACCATAGTTCTAATAATTGACACCCTGTGTGTTGTCTCTATTACTTTGAATTAAGGTGAAGGTTCCATCTATTAAGGCAGTGTCAAGCACTAGGTAGTCAAAATCAAAACTATATAAAAAATAAATAATTTGTGCGCCGCCCTCATACAACGGTTTCCCGCTATCCTGACCAGTCTGTCAGTCCACCTTGCTGAGAGGCGTTCCCACGCTGCGTCACCCAGTAACCGTTCACAATAAGAGATCCTAATTGAACATGAATCCTATTTTCTCCGTCGCCGTAGTCGGATGTACCACGTTTCACGTCACGTCAACGACTTTAGCTCTAAACACACATGCAAGTTAAAATATACTCTTGACAATTCACTTCATTCCTTTTCGTACTTAATGAATCGCAAAACTGGTTGTGAAGTGACAAGCATAATTTTATTGACCACTTAAAAAAACTTAATATATGCATTCCTAATCTCACGTAAAAAGAGCGGTATGAAAATCATTGCGCAGTATAAATGAATACTGCCATGAATTTTACTTAAATCCTTTTGACTTTTAACTTGAATCCTATTATGTGCTCTATCATAGATCAATAATTCAAAAATACTACCAATTCCTATACATATAAAGTGTAATTCCATTAAACTGTTATAGATGGCGCCACCTTAGCGAAATCTTTCTCATTTATTTCGTACGGCGTTTAGATCTGGACAGGACTTACAAAGGTTTAAACACCATAATTTGATTTTTATACTACGACGGTGACATACAAACATGTGGCCCGCCTGATGTTAAGCAGTTTCCGCCGCCTATGGACGCTTACGAAGATGGCTTGATAAGTGAAGAATTACTCAGTAACACCAATGACCGTGTTCATGAATTTAGTTCTTTTACTGCCGATTAATACATTCTTCCACTAACCATTAAGGGATGCAGATTTCATCGAAGTAATGTTTTAATAAGTGGTCTTTATAAGCTAATAGTTTGGATATCTTTTCATAATCATTTGGTCATTTTGGAAACCAGTTTTGCGTTTCCCAGCACTTGGACGCAAGACACAGATCCCATTGGAAATTGAGCTTTGGCTCGATAAAACAATTATATTTACAATTCACTGATATCCAATCCGCTTTCTTAAATCAATAATGTACAGTCACCAGATTATTTGGCGCGAAGAGCTCAAAATACACTATATTTTTAAGAGATTGCTTATATATTTTGGCCTCTTCCACAAACGCATTATATATAACTGGCTGTACACTATACCAGAGGGCGATGAAACTTACCATCAAACCAAAATATCTAGACTTAAATATTAGGCCTCAAAAATCGTGCCAAATTTTTAGTCTAACGTAAATTATCTCCACTGCTCCTCTAATTTAAGGAATGGCATTAAAAAGTGCATTCCATTTTGGTATATTATTTAAATTACACCTTATTTAAAGAGCTACAAAGTTTGATTCAGAAGTAAATCTTTTCAGGAACCCTTATACGGAACTTTCATGATTTAAATATTTCTCTCAATATTAGCAAAATGTTGAATAGTTCCAGCTAGTTGACGCTAGATGGCGCTAGTAAATAATTTAACAAATTATCAAGAAAAACATGTAAATGTCAGTATGATTATTTAGTGATAGCTATTAAAACACAAGTCTATAAACGGTGTACACAAGAAAACAATTATATAACTACTAGCGACATCTAGTGACGTAACTTGACACTGCTCAGCAATTATTCACTATTCAAGCATTTTGGGTTTCTAAAACGCACTCAAATATGAAAATGAGGTTTCATATGTCATAATTTCAGTTACATTCAAAAAGCGGCTGAATATACAGTGTGGCTAATTTTAATATTTACATCGTATAAATAGGATTTAAAATTCACAATTCCTTTTTCTCATGACCAAAACGGGTAGTTTCACAGATAAATGTCGGATCGCGGCGGCTTTCACAATTAAATACCTATAAATAGCGGCTTCTTTATATTACAAGATTCCAGACTATTCTGTCATTATCTATGAGTTGTTTTACAAGATCTGTCATACTTTCTGTTTCTAAAATACAATCACTTGTTCATTTTATACATTTTAACCTTTTGCCCGTCAACCGATGAAGCAATTCACCATGCCCCTGACGTCATAAAAGGTGCTCTAAAGTTAACAGGGATTGAAAACTATCGCAGCAGCTAGAGCAGTTTTTGATTATTGAAATCTGGACGTCATTTGATAAGGTAGTGATTCCGATGACAGTGTTCATAAGGTTAACGGGTATTTTTCGAAGTTTGGTGATCTACACTTTTCCTTAGAAAATATTTCTCCTTTTGTTAATAATCAAATGAGAAATACTATATTGAAATTCAAACTTTGTGTACCTAAATTGTTATTTAGTATTCACGCTAGTCAATGGTTGTTATTTGCTTGGATTTGTGCAATTTCGTAAAATTAGCTAATAAAACACATAATATTGGAATGATAAATTTAAATGCAAATATAAATACTATCTAAAATGGCGACGGATGTTCTCTCTTTAACTCTGATTAAATTCGTTAGTTAAAACAATTTAGAATATAATATAAAATTACACAATTTAATAACGAATGGAATAAATAACGTTTAAAAACTATAATAGTTTATCAATTACTCATAAGTTACGATGATATGTTTAAAATTAATTTGAAAACATGTCTTTTTAATAATGTCTCACATCACACGGGGTAAAGCTTAAAAGACGCCACCAATTGAAATTAAAATAATAAAATACGTCGTAATCACGGAGAAATGTCATATTTAAGAGTTAGTTTCTATATTCAGATAAAAGTTTGTCTAAGACTGAAACTTGTATAGTTATATACAATTTTCTCATCTAGTGATTGATACACCATCCGTACAAATAAATAAATATCATTGTCAAGTTAAAAACGAAGTCAAAGCAAAGTAGAAAGCAATAAAACGAAAATTATATTTGTAATAAAAAATAAAATGTCACAGTAAGTATATATTTTATTTGAAGAATACATGATTTACATATATTAAAACTGAATTGATCGTTCTGGTGGCGTCAATATCATTATTAACCTCCTCCGTTTCTATTAAAATTAGTAACACTCATGTGAAACGTAAAATTTTACCACGAAATAAAATCAGAGTTTCACAAATATCTCTTACACTTTCACATGACGAAATATCTTCGATATGTGTCATGTGGTACTGACAGCGTCCAAATAAGTTTGTCCCTTTCAATGCCACGACATTGCGTGCATCCTCAGATGCACTATCCGAGTATGGAAGTACAATGAGCTACAGAATTAATTCATAAATGGGTTATGCATTTGTGCAGCCCATAGTACAGTGCGTGAGCACCCAAATTGCGACGCGGGTTTAGGTGAAATCTGTGCGGTTCTTCTCTGGATCGCGTAAGAGCGATATGGGTATAAACCGCGAATCGCATTCTGTCAGTTCACGCACTGTACCGTCTAATCGTTCGTAATTTAATAAACAAGATGTAGCCTCAATTGCTAAAACATTTATTTTCTTATAAATGAAGTAATCTGAAGTCACAATTTTGAATACCACATTTCCAATTTTATTGATAAAATTGATTTAATTTCAAGAAAACAGCTGGATTTGGCATTAAATATAAATTTTAAGGTTACAATCATGTTTATTAAATTAAATAGATACTTAGGAACGAAGAGACTGCAACAGAAACTGAAATGCACACATATTTTCCCTTATTTGTCATTCTGATATGTTGGACATATAATGATAGTGTTGAAAATTATCTGACGAACATTAGTTTCAAACTTGGAAACCATACGACAATTGAAAAGTTCTCGAAGGAATTTAAATGGTAACATTTTGTGATGATACAGAAGCTATTGTGGTGATTTAACATAGAACATAGATAGTGCACTCAGGAAGAAAAGAATAATCAAAAAGCAAAATATTCAATAAAGGCAAACAAATTATATAACACAAAAAATGGACGCCGCACAATCACAATATTAGTATATTTTTAGAAAATTTTAAACAGAATCATTAATTGGACGATTTCACTTACACTTCTTAATCAAACCGCTAGATGGCATTGTAATCCAAGTCTTTATCAACGTACTCATATTGCATCATTAAATATAATACTTAAAGTCACATCCTAATTCCAACTGAGCTAACCGCAACTCTTTACACACTCTAATTACAATCAAACACGTTAACTCTAGGCCGAATCCAACACTAGTGACTAGCTGTCACTATTCACCGCTAGATGGCGCCAACGAACACAAATCTTAATCACAAGTTAGCTAAGTCTCTTTAGTTCCAATTACTCACCAAGAGATGGCGTTCTATGCACAACTAGTATAGACCGTCACAGTCTCCCCCGGGAGCATTTTAGTTTCAACTATACACAGATGGCGCTACGCGTACACCGATTTCAAATCGCGTGATTTCTCAAGTGGAACTCATTGACGAATAGTTCCGCTGCGTCACTACGTGTACTAGCTGCTGGCGCCAGGCTCCCTCGCCGGCGGCAACGACTGTGGGCTCTGCGAGAATTGGTTCACCATCTTGCTTTGCATCATGTTGAGGAGGATGTCGCTGTATTGTTCGATTAGTGACATGTTGTTGGATTCTGTGAATAATAAGAGCTTTGTTAAAATATTATATAGAATAAAAACAATGTCCTGAGAACGTGGGCAGGTAAGTTAGATGCACCATTGTTCAAGCACTGGAATATCCTACATGTGGTAGCGACAGATGTTGAGAAAAGGTGCATCTAGAATACCTATAAATACAATTTATTTGTCAACTTTACTATGCCGATTGTTTTGTTTTTTTTTTGTTTCTGTATTTTCTATTATTAATTATTTTTATTATGTGCAATGTATGTATGTTACTAACCTTAATGTTTAAATTCATTGATTCGAAATAAATAATTTGAATTTGAATTTGACATATATTTATGACGAAACCTGCGCTGTGGATATAATATTTGGATGCATGCATGAAAGTTTATTAAATAAAAAAATATATTAAATAAGTTTGACATACCGTCATGGTAGGTAACTAAATACTTATTAACTGTTCAGTTGACAAAAAACAGTTTATTTAAGGTTTACGTTTACTTTCAAAACATGATGACATTAAGTAATTCATTCGAATACGTTCTCAAGAGAGCGAACGAATTTAAATAAAAGCCTTAAAGCCCACTGGCCCACAGACCAGATCATTCATTATTTTGGTACATTGTTGCTAATTTATGTGATATCAAGAGTTAGTAGTTTCTGAATAAAAACGTGACTACGGCTCCTTATCCGTTCAAAAACGCTGATTGTTTTAGACATTTTTGTCTATGTTCAAAAATGTTTCCTAAAATAACATAACATTGATAATAATCAATGTTACTAATTAGAACAGGGCCATTGCGATTTATTGGTATATATTTGACAACAACAATTTGAATTTTTCATGGATAATTTTTGTTTCAAAAACTACTCGAAATTGACAAAAATCACGCACAAAACTGATATTTTTTTCAACTTATTTTCGACTACACGCAATGAAAGCATAAAATAGCTATGATACTTTCTAGAACTACGGGACTAATTCAACTTAAAAAGTTCGTTGAAATTATCAATAAATCACTACACTGTCTGTCCCTATGTATTCTTAGTTCTTTAAAACTACGCTACGGATTTTGATGCGGTTTCTTTTTATAGATAGAGTGATCAAGAGGAAGGTTTATATGTATAATGCATGCATAATTTATCAGCATTGCACCCGTGTCGAGCCGGGGCGGGTGGCTAGTTTGTCAAAATATGAAAAAAAAATATTCAAACTCATAAAGTCTCAAATGAGATCATTCTTTATTTTGGTATAATGTTGCCAAGAGATGGTACAATAAAAACGTGACTAACCTTTAGAGACGAGATGCTCCAGTTTCTGCCGCGCGCTGTCCACGTTCAGGCCTCGGTACTCGCCCTCAGTGGACGACAGGCTGCTGAGAGCGTCACCGTTCTGCGCGACGGCACCGCGCAGAACCTTCTGCGTTTCCAAGATCGCTGCTTCTAGACCTACAGAATGACATTACTTTTTAAGTTAAAGAATCATGGGTTGCCAGGATTCATGGGTGTTCAGGTTCAGTGGTCCAATATGTAAGACGCCTGTGTTGGAACGAAAAGCCGTTGAAGACGCAGGTTCGAACCCTGCCTGGACCACTAAATATTTACTATGTTTGCTTCACTATAAACATTTGACCATGGATAATTTTGTATGAATATTAACCCAACTACCAACAAAAATGAAAGCTTCTCTTCTCTCATTGTTAAACGCCTAGTGGCAAGACATAGAGAACTTCTGTCTAATGTAACAACTACTTTGTACCTATGTTTGACAAATAAATATATTCTATTCTATTCTATTCTCTATCTGCTTATTTTTTTAGTATGAACACCAAGAATTTGAATTCCATTGCAGACCTGAGATATTCGTTTTTCTAATTAAGATGTGGCGAAAATTGGAACTAAGAAATGCATAGTAATTAACCATATTTACGGAGATAGTGATGCTGAGATAATTCACGACGGTATACCGATACCTCCTACGTATACTGATGCAACTGACATTTTTACGATTTTCGTTTTTTTGCATATTTAGGATCAAAATACTTATATCTTCATGCTATAAAATTTTCATTACAAAATTACTGCTAGTTTTCGAAATAAAGTGACGTATACTGATACAACTAACACCGTTTTTTAATTTAGAACATCGTATACTGAGATAAGTCACTTGTACCACTGTACGCAGTACACCTATCAAGTATAAGTGGCAGTTATCTCAGTATGCTTGCTCGTCATCGTTGCGGACGTAAGATGTCCCACTATGCGCGACGGACAGTCGATGCGGCCTACGTCTTTTCGACCTACTACGTATCAAATTAGGCTTACTTTTGGTTATGATACAGTTTTCTCCAATCAGTACCGATGGTTGTTTGGAGTACAATAATAGCCATATGTCGCCATTACCTACAGTAAACCAGAGTCACCACTAGGGCTGCCATCCGACCGGGTTACCCCGGATTTATCCTAGTTTGAAGCCGTCCGGGGACCGTCCGGGGTTTAATGTCAATAAAAATAAAGCAATTATTTTTTTATTTTATTAATGGGGGAAATCCAAGTTACGCCAAATGTCCGGGTTTTTAAGTCTTTGTTCGTATTCGGCGAATTTAGAGATGGCAGCTGCTTAGTTGGCACGACAGGCAATTGTAAAGTAAAATAGCAAAAAAGATGTCGGTAACTTACGTGTAATTTAAAAATATTTAGATCAACGAACAAAGAAAGTAAAAATCTAATCATGAGTTTAAATAAAAAATAAATACGGGAAAAACAAGCCAAGAAAACAAATAATAAACATATAAGACAAAAATTACGTAAAATTTTAGTGTCTGAACGGATTTTTTTTTTAAATAATAAATAAATTTTAAGGGACCATCTTACACGAATCGACCCAGAGTCCCAAGCAAAGTAAAGCTTGTACTATGGGTACAAGATGACGATAATATATTATATACATACGTTATAAAGTACATGTAGAGATAACATCCATGACCAGGAATAAATATTCAAGTTCATCACACACATTTTTGCTGGCAGCTGTTTGAATTTGATTGAAATGTATAATTTGTACAAGGAGTCGTTTAATTCTACCAAATACGAAGCGCAAGCTTAGTCTGTTCGACAATACCGTGATATTATCAGTCAAAATATTAAGTTGACGCTTGTCACATTTACGAGAATTTGAAAACACCTACTGAAAAACAAACATCGTGTGTTTGACATTGGCACATGGAGAAGCACTGTATTTGACCTTCAAAAACCTTGTCATCTCCTCACGGTAATAAAAGCATGTTTTATTACAATAAAAACTTAAACTGTATAATTCACAGCATTTGGTTTGGGAATGCTACTTGTTAGGTACTGTTGACATGACTAAATGACAAATATTTGACTTAATTAAATTAATACTTCAAGATGATGTCGATGAATTCAGGTTTTGGTCTGACAATTCTGATGGACAAAATAGGAACCGGAATTAAATATTAAAACAGTAATAATGTTGATAATACCGCTGTAACAAAGACAAAAACACCATTCCCTAAATGCGGGCTGTGATTTTAATTACCTTTTAAATAAACGTAATTTTAGTGTAAATTTGCTTTATTTATTGTCTTTCAAACGTAATTTGCTTAAATATCCTAAATACCAACCTCTGAACTTACTATATTGGACATAACATAAAAAATAACCTAAACAGTATACTGGTACATAACGGAATGAATCAGGCGTATACTGGTACAAGTGACAAATCAGATGAGACTAACCGATCAGATCCATCCAAACACGAGCTATGAGTTTGTTTATATATCTAATAAATGATAAATGTCCATAATAGGCATAATAATAATATAATTATCCATATTCATCTAATCATAGTTTACGACGTATACTGGATCAAGTGGTAGTTGTATCAGTATACCAAAAACTTAGAACTAGTAAATTTCACGTATACTGGTATAACTACCTTTTTTACTAAAAGTACAATACATTTTGAAATAGTAAATATGTAGATTTAAGGAAAATATATTCATTAAAAGTATTTGAAATTTTCATTACATTATTTCAACGTATGAGTTAGTTATGGCACTTCATACCTTTGAACAGCCGTCCTGTAAAATCGTGATTTTGCACTTGTATCAGTATACGTAGGAGGTATCGATACAATATAGTCTGATCTGCCGTCTAAAAATAAAAATCCATAAAGACAACTATACCAATTCTGCACCCTTCGTCCTTTTACTAGTGAGTTCGACTTTGCGTAGGAGCACAAATCTACAAAAGGAAAAAGAGGTAAGTGGAAGAGGATCGCGAGGATAAGGTATATGGATAACTTAAACTGAGATAGCGTAAATATAAGATAAAACAATGGGTTTGCTCACCACTAATGTCAGCGGCAGCGCCCGGCTCCTGCCTGAGACTCCTGTACAGTTGGACCACTTTGCTCGCCGTGCGCGTCAACTGCTCAGTCAGCGCTGAGCACAGCTGGGACGACGACACTGGAAACACAAGTCACTTTCTAGCGATAAGACCGCCTGTTGTCGTCTACAATACAATACAACAATACTCTATTGCACACTAATAATAGTTTAAAAAGTAAACAAGACAAATACAATTTATAAATGACGTTCCACCTTAATTTATAAATTGTACTTGTCTTGTTTCCTTTTGTAAAGTTTTATTGGTGTGCAAAAAATTATTGTTGTATTGTTGTAAATAACACAACAATTAGATTCTTTTGGTATACTGAATATTCTAACAACACTTTTCGACGCGGCGCGTGCGCGGCAGCGCCAACAGCCTCCTAGCAATAGTCGCGGATAGAGTAGAAGGCCCTTTCTTGCAAGGATGGAATGCCTTGCATTTGTCACCTAGGTTAAGTTAGTTAAGGTTTGTTTTGATATTTTTATGTTACTAACATTAGTTATAAGGTTTATTATTTATGTTACTAACACGATATGGACGAAATTCCGAAATAAATGATTATTATTATTATTATTATTATTTGATGATAACGCCATCTATTGTTGGGTAGCATGAACTATAAAATCATTATAACAGTCATTATTTCGTTTAAAATGTTAGACGTAATCTTTGTTTCATATAATAAGAGTAAATCACTGCATGGTTTCGTTTACTTAAACATTGTTAATCATTATTATCTGACAAAATATAGGCAATCCCAACAGTACAATTAACAAAATTAAAAATAGGTAAAATAAAAAAAATATCATGTTTTTTTTTATAACAAAACCGCGTTAAAAATGTGTAAAATCACGTCAGAAACGTCAAGATAAAACCCAATGCATTAACCCTTCGTATGCTAAGGCAAGGATCCGTGCTGCGAGCCTATATCATATGAAATAACTGAAAAAGCATCTGACACTCACGCTCGCATTTTGTCAGTGTGACGGATGCTTTGTCACTTATTTATCGCGTGATAAAAGCAACCATCATAGGCCCGCAGATCATTCTCGTCTTAAAGCGTCACTGAGTGTCAATTTAATCAGTTTTTTTTTATATCGCATACGAGGGGTTGTCTTATTTTTAACCGACTTCAAAAAAGGAGGAGGTTCTCAATTCGAACAAATTTTTTATTTTTTTTCTATCTCGATATCTCCGAGATTCGTGAACCGATTTTCAATTTTTTTTATGTAATAATAATATGGCAAGTCATATATCACTCACGCTGCGGGTCTGGTATCGCGGGATCGGTCTTCCCTCGCGCCCGCGGGGCGGTGAGCCGTGCGGTCACCTCGCGCGCCTTCGCCGACAGGTCGCGTTCCGAACCACTTCGTCCTACCGTACAATATGAACGATTAATACGAGATACTCACAAAGGGAATAATCAGGATATATCTGCTAAATACAAATATTATTAATAATTTTCGGAGAGGGACCGCCTCGTGCTACATTACAGTACATCAGTGACATTCACTGACAATCAACGTCAGTTACCAAAAATTTGACGTTGCCAGTAAAATAATTTAGTACCACTGAAATAATGGCAATAATGGCGTCGGTTGTAAAACCCCGTGCAGGCCTGTGTCTTCGTTTGAATGACGCTAAGACCTTTTTAACACGCTAGCGCTATTTAGAGAAAGCTTAACTTACTAACTTAGTTTAATAACGAGGTTTTCCCCGGGGGCTACAGCATGCGGTTCTTCAAGAGGGGAGTAAATAAGTTCTGAAAGGGTGGGCAACGCGCGTGGGATGCTCCTGACATCGCATCGCAAGCCTCTATAGGCGGCGGTCACTACTTAACATCAGGCAGGCCGCATGCCACCGTCGTAGTATAAAAAAAAGAAACTTGATAAAGGACTTATACATATAACAATATCCACTCACCGACGCGGCGCTGCGCGTCCACGCTGCCGGCCCGCGGCCTCGGCGCGGGCTTGTCCGCGCCCTCCGCTTCTGAACTGGATTCCTCTTGGGCCGCCGTCGACAGGCTCACTGTTAGTAAAGTGAGGTTCTACTTAGCTGTGAGTTATTGCATGGCGAGGACGCAAAACCGGTTATTAGGGTCTGTACCTCCGAATAGAAAACGGAACCCTATCACTCGCTTGTCTGATTGTTTTCATGATAAAATCGGTTTTAATCAGTCATTTATATGGTAAAATAACCAGTTTTGATTCCCAATTGCAGGGCGGATAATGCGACTTTTTAATAAATGATACGAAATTTAAATATTCGACTATTCCAATTTAAATTTTTACATATCACATAATATTATAGTAAGTTATTCTTTAAATTCGTTAAGTTATTAAGTGTGCGAACTATGCATTTAATTAAGTTCCTTTATGTAAATATCCGAATAGTAAACGGTACAGCTAAATGCTGATACTAGTGTTAATCGGAATCAAATCAAAATTTAATTATTGAATACACATACTTAGGATGTAATCTAAACGTACGTAGTTCATGATAGAAATCAAAATTTTAAAAGTCATAGGAAATAAATATTGGATAAGCATTTAATGTCTTTATATACATCATATTACCTGAACTAAGACCCCATGTCAATAGTATAGTGAAACTGGGGGCCTAAATACATACAAACATATGTTCAAGTAAAAAGCGTGCTAAGCGTAGTAGCCTGTTGCGCTATTATTATCTGGTGAGGTACTACTAGCATGTGATGTAAATTTACGTTGCTCACGGTAAATCTTCATGTATTTTATAGGTACAATCATATAGACTAGCAGTCAAAGTGGACATATTAATGTGTGTAAGTGAATAAATGAGTGTAGATAGCTTAATACAATATGTCTCACGAAAGTTTTAGTAAGGATCTGTTACGATATATATTATTTGGCCACTTTGACTGCAGCTAACTAATATGATGATGATTGTATTATGGTAAGAATATCCTTAATGTAGCGGCCGCGTAGATTTACAAACATTTAATGAGGAATCGTAACTTCTGATTACGTAATTAGAGGATAAACACAATTTCTTGAAAAATAATCAAGCTATTCAGTGAGATATAGGAAGGAATTGTCAAAAGCGAAAGGAATAGTTCTTCATGTAAAGTCGGCCAAAAAGTCGATCTGCCACATTATGACTTTATCTCATAAGTAAAAAAAACCAAGAGTGGTGGGCCATTTTCTTGGTTAACTGTACTGACCTGAGCTATACGCGTTGGGTAGAGGCCGCCGACGACTGCTGCTGGCCTGCTTGTTCATAGAGCTGATCGTCGGCCTCATGAGGCCGGCGCCGCGGGTCCGAGACGGCGCTGGGTCGGACTCGGAGTCGCTCTGAGAATAAATAAGTAAATGTTCAAGATTACCACACATTATCGGTTTTTGACAAAAACAAAGTTATCTTAGTGCCTTAATCATGTCGTCCAACATACAAACAATATTGTCAATGAAAGCTCATTGAATTAAATGGGGATATTTAGGGGAAAAGGGCTAAAACAAACTGCTCTGTTCTGTTCTAAGGAATTAGAGAATAATTAAAATGGGCAAGGCCTTTCTAAAGGCCTAGGACGGTTATTATTAGTCAACCTAAACATCAACGTAAGGTGAATGTTATTCCTTCACTAACAGCTTCCTAAAAATATATCTGGCAGTTATAGTTAAGCAACGTTAAACCCAATTGTTTAGTAAATTGTATTCCATTTTAAACGTCATACGATTTTTATCCAAACATTTATATTTATACTCTTAACATAACATTATACAGGCAGTACCCTATTTAGAATAAAAAAAACAGTATCAAATATCAACAATACTCTTAACATGAGGAAGTCAGATTATAAAAAAATAAACGCATACCTGATTCAATACACCAACACTGCTACTCCTCGTCATATTGGATTTGGCGTTATACCGGGGCGCGGGCCTGGCGAAGCCACTGGGGCTCTTTCCAGTGCTGGGCGAAGTGACAGGCTTGCTTGTCGGCGCTATAAAAAGTTGATGATTAGTTACAACGCCATCTGTTGTTGAGTAGCTGGTACTAAGTATTGCAGAGGACGCTCAAGAGATGTTACGAATACAACAACAATATGAGGTATTTAAAACCGTCACAATATTAGTGTATTAAAATCCGCCACGGCTACAAAAAGTAAATATTGTTACCGCGACATCTATTGGCAAGTAGCCAATACTAAGCGGAGTTTTATGAGACCTACCTCTGGTCCTTCCCAAAATAGAACAAATGCTGTTAAACAATTGATGTTAACAACAGCGCCATCTATTGTGAAGTAGCTGGTACTAAAGTTTTGTTAAATAAAAGGCGCTACAGTAAGGCGTAATTTTTATAGTATCAGGGCTGTTCCGAAAATAGTTAGTCAACGGCGTACTATTAATTGTATTCGTTTAATTTTACTGTAGCCTAAAGGCAAATTTCATTACGAACTCTTTCGCGTAAGAGTCACTGGCCAGTGACATTCAGTTATTTTTTTATGAAATCAGAAAAAAAACATGTCTGTCACTTTTTGTTCGCAAAAATGGAGCTAACGCGGGAAGCATTTCGTGCTATGATATATTATGATTATAAACGAGGGTTAACTTACAAGGATTCTCATGAAAATTTAACTAGTGTTTTTGGGGCCTTATCCCCATCTGTTGCCACTGTCAGTTACTGGTTCCGTGAATTTAAGCGTGGGCGGAGCGACATCAAAGATGAGCCTAGACCGGGGCGACCGCCAACGGCAGTCACTCTAGAAAATGTTATCAAGGTGGAATGGCTAATCAAGGAATCTCGAAACATTACCCACCGAGAGATTCAGGACGAACTGAATATTGGATCCCGGGCAGTTTCTACCATTTTGCATGACCACCTTCAAGTTCGGAAGGTTTCGTCTCGATGGATACCACATTTTCTCACACAGGAGCAAAAAGACATACGTGTCGATTGGTGCAAATTTATGCTAAAAAAATTTGATAATGGTAATTCACAACAAGTGAGCTACATTGTGACATCCGACGAATCTTGGATATATAGCTACGACCCATTTACAAAACAGCAATCAACACAATGGGTCTTTGAAGAAGATGATTTACCTACTAAAGTAGTTCGCGGTCGAAGCGTCAACAAAAAAATGGTTGCTGTTTTTTTTCGACGTAGTGGACCTGTAGCCGTAATTCCACTTGAAGATCGGAAAACAGTTACCAGCCAATGGTACACTGAAGTTTGCTTACCACAGGCCTTCCAGGAGCTGAACGTCAGTCGTCCAAGTACTGGAGCTCGGGGCATCATTTTTCATCAAGATAATGCTCCGGCCCACACGGCTGCCAGAACCACGGAATATATTAGCAAATCAGGAGTGCAATTGCTACCACACCCTGCATACAGCCCTGACCTGGCTCCGTGCGATTTTTTTCTGTTCCCCACGTTAAAAAAATCATTACGTGGGCGACGATTTTCGACGGCGGATGAAGCAGTGGACGAATTCAGGCGACTTTTTTTTGACCTTCCGCAAGAACAGTTTTTCTCCTGTTTTGAAAGTTGGTTCAGTAGTATGCATAAGTGCATAAAGGCAGCAGGGGAATACTTTGAAAAGTTGTAAATAAAGTTTTATTATATTCCTTATAGTTTTTGTTTAACTAAAAAATTTCGGAACAGCCCTCGTAACGCAGCGAGCTAACTTGTCGTCGATACAGCCGTGTGTCAGTAGGCGGTACTAAATACCCCAGCATGATCTCTTAGGCTGAATCTGTATAAATTTAATCTTCCGCGGAAAACTTTAAAAAGATCTGTTACGAGTAGAAGACTACGACTGCATTTATATGGTACAGTCAGTACCAAGAGTAGATGACAATCAAGCAATTTAACCTAAGCCTACAGTAAATAATGACAGCTACTTTTGATACTGTAATTATTTATATTATTTGATGCGTAATCTAAATTAATCTAGGTAATTGGAAAAATCTATACTCTAAATTTAATTATACATTAAAGTAAATTAAATAATGTGCGCATTACAATATACTTCTGATTAGAAGCAGCGTGGAAGCAAAATGACAGCAGTTAGTAAAAGTAATGAACAAGCCACTAACAATTGAAAAACACAAAAAATCATGCAACAAATTTTGAAAATAGTTATTGGTTTATGATTAGTTGTGCGAATTTGAGCCTTGCTACCCAAACATAAGTTCCTAACGATATCTTAGTAGTACACTACAAAATGTCCATCGCGTATTTTTTTCTTCGGGTAAATAGTATCCTATAACCATCTTTGGACGTCCAGCTATCCTTGTACCAAAATTGGTTAAAAGCTGTTTCGGAGTGATGAGCGGATAAAGAAATGTTTAGCAACAGTTCTATTTACCAACATCTGTTGTTAAAAAGAACTGCTGTTTTTTTTTTATAACAACAAGATATATGATGGCGACTGTACTTCCAGTCTTCCACAGCGCTAAGTGCTCGTGCTTGAATTTTTTAGAACCTTCGTCGGGATACGTCGTGACGCCACTAACAGTAGCCAATCAAAGCCGTGTATTTGGATTTAATATGGACACTATAAATACTCCCAGCACGAGAGTCTTCAGACTACAGATTTGCGAAAGATGAAGCCGTTTTTGGTTTTATGTGTGCGTGTCTACGAACCAATCATAGACGTTTTGCTTATTATGATTTTTTTGTCAGTGCCTGGACGAATTTTTACCGATACAGGACACCCAAATATGGTTATAGAATACTTTATACCCGACTACGGGAAAGGAAAAATAGTTATAAGAGGACGAAAGTTCTAGTGTTCTATAATAATATCGTACGATAAAGCCAACTGATATGATAACAATCATAAACCTGCTGATAACTTGTACAGAGGTGATATACCCCGCGTTAATTCATTGAAATGAGAATAACACTATCTTATTATCAGTAATAGAGTACCTGAAAAAAATACAGTTTTCTAAAATGAATTCACCACCACTGAGCAGTTATACCGAACTTACCTTATGCACTACACAAACACTATAGGTAATAATAGATTAGCGTCTAATAACACCACCACCAGAAATACCAAGCTCCTTTACCGTTAAACGCCTCCAAAAAGGTAACAGGTAATTTTAATACAAATGCCAAAATGCACAAGAGGTGATGTAATATGGTCAAAAAGTACAAAATCTTTGTGTCACGGATAGAATACCATGTGGTCGAAATGTACAAAATACAATTGATTAAATTTTGAAAAGTTTTCACATTAGAATTCTTTAAAGTCGAAGTGTCAATTTCATACAGTTACAAGATTATAAATATAACAAAAGAAATTAAATGTACAGTAAAATAACTTATAGATTCATAAATATACCTATACCTATGCTTGTGATATAATCCCATTTAATTAAAGTTACTTCTAAACCCTGTTAAATAATTAAAAAAAAAAAACATAGTATTATAATATTGAAGTTATGTGAAATAAACAGTCAAAACATTTTGTTATTTTGTTATATATCAAATTAACATTTTGACCAGTTTACATTTTGACAAAGAGTTGCCGAACCCACATCATATTTTGAGACCTTATTCTTCTATCTATTGTTATTTCTTTCTCTTGTATAATTAGACTCTTAAGTTTTTGTGACAAAAAATTGTTTTGTCTTTTCTTCATTACAATTTTGACTATTATACATTTTGAACCATTATACGTTTAGACATTTATACCAAAATCATCTGTTATATTGAAAACAAAGATGCAAATAGCAAACTAGTAGTGCCATCCCAAAATACCACCGTGACCTGGCTGCAACTCTATTTTTTATTGGTTATTTAAAGCCTGACTAGAAATATATGAGGATTGTCAAGAGGGCGCTATTTATAAGTTTTATATGGCAACAATTTTGCAACCTATCGCAACCGCACTATAATGACATTAGTTTAAATACCTGTCAGTTCCTATGATAACCTCGTAATATCGTATAATGGAATGCGTTCTTTTCCTGACTGTTTTTCGTGTAGTGAACACGTGTACACTTTAATTATAATATTACGTTCACGTACTGTGAATGGTTTAAGGCATTATCTTTGGATATTTTTAGAAACCACCACGAATATTATTGACATTGTTGACAAATCATAAAATCATTCCCAGTGTAAGAAATTAGTTCCAGTGAAATTCCGCAATATGGCGCATCCTCATATATTTTTGGTCAGGCTTTAACTACGCTAATCCTCCACCACACCACCAAATTGTAACGTCCACCGCCACCACAGACCTTGAGTTCTAGGCGCGGGCAACGGCTTAGCGGCCAGATCGGAGAGCGAGATAGCACGTCTCATGCCGGTCTCTTCTTCGGGCGCGTACGGGGACAGATGCGTTCGGTTCGCTGATGAATATATTTCTTTAGATAACTTGTACCTTAGACACTTTTTACTTATATTTATTATCCCACGGGAACGCTACATTTTTGGGGATAAAAGCCTTTGTGTTAATCCAGGGTACCACCATACCGAATTTTATCCAAATTGGTCCAGCCGTTCGAGCGTGAAGAAGTAACAAATATATAAACACACACACTCACAAACTTTCGCCTTTATAATATTAGTGTAATGTGGTAGTGTGATTATGAAAACGAATGGAACGACTCCTGGGAATTATGATAAGATAAAGTAATTGTAACTTGTCTAATATTTAGAACAATTTAATTTGGAATCGAATAAAAATAAAATACTTTTACTTAAAACTACTCGCAACATGTCTGAAAAATACACAATTATAACAAAAAAGCATAATAATTTTTAAATCATTAAACTACACATTGAAAATTGAATAAACAGAACTAAATTCAACTATGAATTCAATAAATACTCATGTCCTATAATCTACCCTATGTATATCTAAATGCATCTACTAACTAATAGGAACACTATTTCAAAATGTATCCACTTTCAATTTGCTGATGAATTAACCTACATAACTGATGTTGCTTGAAACGGCAAAAGCAAAAACATTCAAAAAAAAAAAAAAAAAACATGCAGCACAGATCATTATCAAAAACACCAACGCTGTACAGTTTATGAATACAGCAATTGAAAATCTTAAACCATTGATTCAAATTAACATCAACAGAAAACTTACAGCGCTGTAGTTATCAAAGAACATCAAAATAAAAACCATGCCAAAAACGACATAAGTTTGAACATGCTTCCAACCTTGAGGGACAAAATGCGACGGCAAAATAGGTGAATGGAGGGGAACCCTCTTAGCTAACGCGGACAACCTTACACCACCCCCTGAATGTAAAACAGGTCTAAACCTGTTAGGTGGCATCATTCGATTCTCCATACACAATCTTGGTGTAGGCACTCGGATAATTTTCCTAAATGGAGGTTTAGGTTTATTGAAATACAAAGATAGTCTCTTTGGAGAGTTGGTGCAGCTTGAACTAGTTGTAGATGACTCGTAGTTTTCACTGTCTAAATGTACGTCTGTTTTTGGTATCACCATTTCGTTGTACACTCTTTGTTTTAGCATCTTAGGCGGTTCTGTTTCTATAGTGTTATTCAGTTTTTCTTCTGGTTCGTTGCCTGCTTCGCAACTAGCTTCTATAGCTTCTGTAACTATTCCCCCTATTTGGTCTGTATCTAAAATGTCGGGAAGACTTAGGTTACGTTTGATTTCTTTTCCATCTGAATTCGTTTCAGTATCAGTATCTACTTCTTCAAGAGTGAGTGATGCGAAGTTAGGAACGGTTTGTTTAGTTGCTAGTTTCTCGAATTTTCTAGAGAGTACTTTAACAACACCCTTTCCGTCGTTTATGTTAGCTTTGAGTGGTTTCATCCGATATTCTTTTAGAATTTTCTCTTGTAGTATTTTCCGTTCTTCCATTTCAACTAATTTATTAATTATTTCTATTTTTCGCTCTATGTACTTGTATTTCTTTATTTCGTCGCTCATTTCCTTTGGGTCGATGTTTTCTTTAATGTCTTTATTTCTGCTCGAAGAACAAGCGGTTTCTATTATAGATGTCATTTGGTTGTTTTGATTCTTTATAAATTTTCCATATGATATTTTATTATTCTGTTCAGCGTAGTAATCCAACGAATCTTTAGCGAAATCATTATTATCTTCAAGAACGTCCAGAGAATCCATGCTGACTTGTTTCATTCTTTCCATTCTCTGCATCGCGTACACTTCTAAGCTATCCATTTGCATTTCAGATTTATTTTCATTAACATCTTTTTCTTTAACAAAGACGTCAAAAGTCTTCTCATTTGTATCTCCAGGATCATCGATTTGGTTTGAATTGTTATCTTCTAGTGGTTTTTTATTTGAAATAAAGTTTTTATTATGCAATCCGTCTAATTTGGCTTTATATTGGGACGATATCGATGAACTTAATCCTGATTTTTCTAAACCTGCTTTCAGTCTATTATTCAACTTTACTGAGGACGTTCTTTTAATAGGTTTTGGAGGTTTATGTGGAACGAACTCCATAGTTATTTTCACGTTATTATTCTTTTGTCCCGATCCCCTTTCTAGACTCTTGGTAGTATTGTTACACTTAGCTCCATTGGCCTTTTCTTTATTAATCTGGTTCTTACTCATCTTCGTCTGCGTGTTCTTTCTTATCTGTTCCTCAAATTTCTCCAAATTCTTTTGCACGTGAGAATTGCGTTTTTCCATTAAGTTCTTCAAAGGATTTGGCTTCGAAGCTGGCTCTAGTACTACTTCGAAGCTACAGCTTTTAGATTTGACCATAGCCTTGTTTGTTTCACATCCTTCCATTTCGCTTTTATACTTTAGGTTCTCAGCAAACTTTGGCTGCAGAGATTTGCTTGTACTCGCCATGTAATCCTGTTTATTTAATCTCGGTATTTCGTCAGTTGGTTTCTTATCTTTAGTATACTGCTGTACATTATTTCCGTCGAAATAATACGCAATATTTTTCGCTGGTGGGGGTGGAGCATGTTTTGATGCTGAATCATATAAACTTTTAGACCTGGTCACAGTTTTATGTCCAGTAAATTCAGACACAGGTATTTCGAAACCATAAACCTTTGCAGCAGGTGGTTTGGCTGGTGGTTTTGGCGGTGGTTCCATATATTTGGGACTGGCTTCTCCTAAATAATTGTTATACATATATCCTCCAAAATACGGAACATTATTGGGACTTGATCCGTAACTTTTGGAAGTATTATCAAACTCGTAGCAACTTTTACTGTTCCTAGGTATACCTACAGGTGGAATTGTCACTTGTCTTTTAGGTTTAGTGCCTTCGAAGAGCATTTCAAGAGGAGCACTCTTCGTGCATTCAGAATCATCAGACAGTACACTTTCAAGAGAGTTGCAATTAGTTCTACATAACTGATTGTCATTGTCTAAGTACATTTCATCAGAGAGAACAGATTCCTGACTGCAGCTAGTTTTCATATACTTTTTCTGATTTAAGAAGAAACTAGCGCTGCTGTGTCTATGTTTATCTAAGTACTGTTCGTCTGGTTCGTTAAGATTCTCAAAAGAACAGTTCTGTGAATCCAAATTATACCTACTGTCATGTAACTTGGCTTGCTGGAAAGCTACCTCATTGCCGTATTTTAAGAATATTTCATTGGAAACACTGGATCCATTTGAATTGTCGCTTAAAACTGATTCGTTGGATCTTGTCACACATCTTTTCGTCAAAACGCTTTGACATCTATAGATGTTAGAATAATTAGTGTTATGAGCTTCTTCGTCCATTATATCGTCAAGATTTGAAGGCATATTTCTAGGCAACGTTGAACTTTTCCGCCCAACTATATACGAAGGTTTTGCTGGTACTACTGGTTTATCCATAGATCCGTATATCTCATAATTAGATACAGCACGACGAGGCATTTTAGCTTTATTATGTTTCTTACAAACCTTTTTAGAATATAACTTATTCTTGCAACTAGCATCCTGGCTTAGACTGCAATCTTCCAAGGAATCAGAAGAAAAATTCCCATCTTCTTTTTCTTCTTTAGTCGGTTGCAAATCCAGATCGCTTCTATTAGGTTCATACTCATCTAGATCTCCGTATTTCCTTGTTATTTCTGCTATCATCTTTTCTGTATCGCTTTTTATAGTATCAACTATACTTTTGCCATTATCTTTCATATTCTTATCGAGGCCTACAAAGAAGCTTAAAGAGTTCCTTTTCTTCGGGTCTAGAGAATTATTCGCTTGGTTAACCTGATTTTGAGCAACCTTATCCGCCCATTTACATTCTTCCGATACCGGTGAAACAGGACAAGACTTATAATTCTTAAAAATGCTCCTCGCATTGGGTTTCAACAGCTTCTTATCTTCCGTATTTTTATTCAAACTCAAATGGAAATTTCTAGAAGGTTTCGGCTCCTTGTCCTTGTCCTCATTAGACGGGAAGAGTCTATTAAAAACCTTAGAAACTGGTTTCTTTGACATGTCTATAGTGAACGCTAGCGGTTGCTTCTGAGTTTGTTCTTTAAATACCATAGGTCGACCTCCAAATTGCGTAAAATTCACATTCCGTCTATCGCTCTGTACAGTTTGTATATTAGAATGTGGAGGAACATATGGTGGCATATCTACGTCTGGTATATACTTATTGACATTAGCGGGGATGGCGTAAGGGTTTTTCTGGCGATAGTCTAAGGTTTGGTATGGGTTGAGACTGTCGTAGAAGTTAAGACTGTCTAGGGTCTCTTCGGGACAGGGGGGAACTCCTGGCAGCGTGGAGAGAGTTAATGAGTCGAATGTTAGTGTTGCAGCTAGTTTGATGTCCCCGTGATAATATCGTCTGGGTTCGCGAACGAATATTCGTTAGCGGTTACAGGCTCAGTCTGACGTCATTTTATTCCATCAGTCTGGTCAGAATGGCGAGAAAATTGTCTAACTCTCGAACTGCCAGACTGACTGTCCGGACTGGTGAAAATTAATGAATGACTGAGAACCCAGAATGATGGACTGAACTAACGCCGGAATGAGCGTACAACCGATCTCTTAGGGTTCAAATGGACAACCTGCACGACCGCGAAAAGTAAGCAACTGTAATAAGTGTGCACTCCTATGCACGTTGCAGCCGACTGTAGATTCCGAAATGTAGTCGGTTTGTTTTAGGTGAACGAATATTCGTTCGGGTTTAAATTAAATAGACGACCAGCATTCTGACTGCTACTAGTATCCAACTGCAGTACCTAAGAGTATGCAGTGCGATACAAATTGCAGTTAGGACGTAGTCGGTCTGTTTAAACCCTTAGAAGATTACTCTGGGAGACGCATTATAGAGCAATAAGTAACATATAGTATTGTCCAAACGTTTTTATAATGTAATGAATTATCTAGTGAAGCTGTTCATAAAAGATTTTGTTCAACAACTGGATAGTCATTAAGGCGAAGGGCCAAAACATAATTAGATCACGACACGACATCACATCGTGATACGGCACGACGTTGTGTCGTGGAAATACATAAATTCCAAATCAACGTTATCTACATGTAACGAGATCTAGCATTAAAATACAGTTTTAAATCTTACGACCACGTGTCGGACCACGGTGTCATGTCGTATCTTGTAATTGTGTTTTGACCCTAAAGGCTTATTTATAGTGCTCTATGTGTGAATTATATTATATTATGTTACTTGTCACTTTATTCGTGTATCACACTTGAATAAATATATTGTCTTAATTCGACAAAACCAAATTGATATTATAGCATAGCATAATAAATCTTCAGATATCATAAAACTATAGATGTTTTTAGTACAGTACAGTCGTTACAGACAACTTACATACATACATACTTACTTACGAACACTGCAAAATAAACAAACGCTTGTAAAAATGAATTTACTGCTCGTATTTTTTATGATATAGGAAGCAAACGAGCAAACAGATCGCCTGATGGAAAACGATTACCGTCGCCCATAGACACCTGCAACAGAGGAGTCACAAGTGCGTTGCCGGCCTTTCAGATTTACGTTTGTATTATACAGAAATCTAGTATCTAGGGCATATAATATTGACTATAGTTAACCCTTGAATGCGTTATTTTTCTTTAAATCAAAACGAGATATTTGGTGGTTTATGGTGAGACCTACGGAAAAATTACTCAAAAATCTATATCATTTATCATTTTTTTCTTAATACAATTGTAAAAAGAAAACTAGACCACCGAACCTGATGCCAGAGCCGTTAAATTTTTCAACTAGTTGCTCTCTCTCTCAGGCATCAGGTTCGGTGGTCCAGTTGGTAGGCCCGTGTTGGCCCGGAAAGCCGTTGGAGACGCTGGTTCGAATCCTGCCTGAACCGTTAAATTTTTCAATTTTTCGCTTCTTTGTAAACATTTGGTTTACGTTAGCAGACGTTACTGATTTAATAAAAATAACTAAACTACAACTGGCTTACCGTACGGTCGCTGGTTGCTCGGAACAGCCATGGAGAGCGGGCGGGAGCGACGCGCGCTGTCCTTCTCTGGGATGTAAGACAGGTCCGTCGTCGATTGGCTGGACTTGAGATTAGAGCGGAACGCCACCTGTTCGGAGAAAACAATTATACTGTAGGAGGAGTGAGAAAGATGATCGATCCGTAATGTTTGTTTAATTATCTTATAAATTTATGAAACACAACAAGGCACTTCGTACGCGTATTTTTTTTAATACAGTTGTCTGGTTAAAAGTATCCTATAAGCATCTTCGGATGTCCAGCTATCCCTGTACCGAAATTGGTTAACATTTGTTCATGCGTTTCGGTGTGAGACACACTACATTTTTTACATTAAACAATTGATACAAAGATCAAAGCTGCAAATTGCAAAAGCGGAAAATTGAAATTAGTTAACTGGTGGAAGATACCGGGAATCGAACCCGGTATCTTGCCGGTCCAGCGCGTAGACCTTTCAGCCACCCTAACTGTGCGATGACTCATGCTGTCCAGATGTCTCTGTATCTCCAGTCCCCTTCTGTTGAGTTCTTCCCTCCGCTTATGTACGAAAGCTACCAGGCTCTCATAAGATAGACGATAACTCACGCTCTCCAGTTGTCTACGTGTCTCCAGTATCCTTCTGTTGAGTTCTTCCCCCCGTTCATGTACGAAAACTACCAGGCTCTCATAAGATAGACGATTACTCATGCTCCCCAGCTGTCTCCGTGTCTCCAGTATCCTCCTGTTGAGTTCTTCCCTCCGCTTGTGTACGAAAGCTACCAGGCTCTCATAAGATAGACGATTACTCACGCTCTCTAGCTGTCTCCGTGTCTCCAGTATAGTCATGTTGAGTTCTTTCAACCCATCCAATAAGTTAAAGAGCGTACTTTCACCTGTGCGGCCGGCAACGCACTTGTGACTCCTCTGGTGTTGCAGGTGTCTATGGGCGACGGTAATCGCGCACCATCAGGCGATCCGTTTGCTCGTGTGCCTCCTATGTCATAAAATAAGATAGACTCACGCTCTCCAGCTGTCTCCGAGTCTCCAGTATCCTCCGGTTGAGCTCCTCCCTGCGGCGCGCGGCGTCGGCGTCGGCCGGCTTGCCGGGCGTGCGCGGCGCCGGCGTGGGCTGTTGATCTCTTCCCTCTGCTTGTGTACAAGAACTACCAGGCTGTCATAGGATAGAGGATGACTCACGCTCTCCAGCTGTCTCCGTGTCTCCAGTATCCTCCGGTTGAGCTCCTCCCTGCGGCGCGCGGCGTCGGCGTCGGCCGGCTTGCCGGGCGTGCGCGGCGCCGGCGTGGGCTGTTGAGCTCTTCCCTCTGCTTGTGTACAAGAACTACCAGGCTCTCATAAGATAGAGGATGACTCACGCTCTCCAGCTGTCTCCGTGTCTCCAGTATCCTCCGGTTGAGCTCCTCCCTGCGGCGCCGGCGTGGGCTGTTGAGCTCTTCCCTCTGCTTGTGTACAAGAACTACCAGGCTGTCATAAGATAGAGGATGACTCACGCTCTCCAGCTGTCTCCGTGTCTCCAGTATCCTCCGGTTGAGCTCCTCCCTGCGGCGCGCGGCGTCGGCGTCGGCCGGCTTGCCGGGCGTGCGCGGCGCCGGCGTGGGCTGTTGAGCTCTTCCCTCTGCTTGTGTACAAGAACTACCAGGCTCTCATAAGATAGAGGATGACTCACGCTCTCCAGCTGTCTCCGTGTCTCCAGTATCCTCCGGTTGAGCTCCTCCCTGCGGCGCGCGGCGTCGGCGTCGGCCGGCTTGCCGGGCGTGCGCGGCGCCGGCGTGGGCTGTTGAGCTCTTCCCTCTGCTTGTGTACAAGAACTACCAGGCTCTCATAGGATAGAGGATGACTCACGCTCTCCAGCTGTCTCCGTGTCTCCAGTATCCTCCGGTTGAGCTCCTCCCTGCGGCGCGCGGCGTCGGCGTCGGCCGGCTTGCCGGGCGTGCTCGGCGCCGGCGTGGGCTGTTGAGCTCTTCCCTCTGCTTGTGTACAAGAACTACCAGGCTCTCATAGGATAGAGGATGACTCACGCTCTCCAGCTGTCTCCGTGTCTCCAGTATCCTCCGGTTGAGCTCCTCCCTGCGGCGCGCGGCGTCGGCGTCGGCCGGCTTGCCGGGCGTGCGCGGCGCCGGCGTGGGCTGTTGAGCTCTTCCCTCTGCTTGTGTACAAGAACTACCAGGCTCTCATAGGATAGAGGATGACTCACGCTCTCCAGCTGTCTCCGTGTCTCCAGTATCCTCCGGTTGAGCTCCTCCCTGCGGCGCGCGGCGTCGGCGTCGGCCGGCTTGCCGGGCGTGCGCGGCGCCGGCGTGGGCTGTTGAGCTCTTCCCTCTGCTTGTGTACAAGAACTACCAGGCTCTCATAGGATAGAGGATGACTCACGCTCTCCAGCTGTCTCCGTGTCTCCAGTATCCTCCGGTTGAGCTCCTCCCTGCGGCGCGCGGCGTCGGCGTCGGCCGGCTTGCCGGGCGTGCGCGGCGCCGGCGTGGGCTGTTGAGCTCTTCCCTCTGCTTGTGTACAAGAACTACCAGGCTCTCATAGGATAGAGGATGACTCACGCTCTCCAGCTGTCTCCGTGTCTCCAGTATCCTCCGGTTGAGCTCCTCCCTGCGGCGCGCGGCGTCGGCGTCGGCCGGCTTGCCGGGCGTGCGCGGCGCCGGCGTGGGCTGTTGAGCTCTTCCCTCTGCTTGTGTACAAGAACTACCAGGCTCTCATAGGATAGAGGATGACTCACGCTCTCCAGCTGTCTCCGTGTCTCCAGTATCCTCCGGTTGAGCTCCTCCCTGCGGCGCGCGGCGTCGGCGTCGGCCGGCTTGCCGGGCGTGCGCGGCGCCGGCGTGGGCTGTTGAGCTCTTCCCTCTGCTTGTGTACAAGAACTACCAGGCTCTCATAGGATAGAGGATGACTCACGCTCTCCAGCTGTCTCCGTGTCTCCAGTATCCTCCGGTTGAGCTCCTCCCTGCGGCGCGCGGCGTCGGCGTCGGCCGGCTTGCCGGGCGTGCGCGGCGCCGGCGTGGGCTGTTGAGCTCTTCCCTCTGCTTGTGTACAAGAACTACCAGGCTCTCATAGGATAGAGGATGACTCACGCTCTCCAGCTGTCTCCGTGTCTCCAGTATCCTCCGGTTGAGCTCCTCCCTGCGGCGCGCGGCGTCGGCGTCGGCCGGCTTGCCGGGCGTGCGCGGCGCCGGCGTGGGCTGTTGAGCTCTTCCCTCTGCTTGTGTACAAGAACTACCAGGCTCTCATAGGATAGAGGATGACTCACGCTCTCCAGCTGTCTCCGTGTCTCCAGTATCCTCCGGTTGAGCTCCTCCCTGCGGCGCGCGGCGTCGGCGTCGGCCGGCTTGCCGGGCGTGCGCGGCGCCGGCGTGGGCTGTTGAGCTCTTCCCTCTGCTTGTGTACAAGAACTACCAGGCTCTCATAGGATAGAGGATGACTCACGCTCTCCAGCTGTCTCCGTGTCTCCAGTATCCTCCGGTTGAGCTCCTCCCTGCGGCGCGCGGCGTCGGCGTCGGCCGGCTTGCCGGGCGTGCGCGGCGCCGGCGTGGGCTGTTGAGCTCTTCCCTCTGCTTGTGTACAAGAACTACCAGGCTCTCATAGGATAGAGGATGACTCACGCTCTCCAGCTGTCTCCGTGTCTCCAGTATCCTCCGGTTGAGCTCCTCCCTGCGGCGCGCGGCGTCGGCGTCGGCCGGCTTGCCGGGCGTGCGCGGCGCCGGCGTGGGCTGTTGAGCTCTTCCCTCTGCTTGTGTACAAGAACTACCAGGCTCTCATAGGATAGAGGATGACTCACGCTCTCCAGCTGTCTCCGTGTCTCCAGTATCCTCCGGTTGAGCTCCTCCCTGCGGCGCGCGGCGTCGGCGTCGGCCGGCTTGCCGGGCGTGCGCGGCGCCGGCGTGGGCTGTTGAGCTCTTCCCTCTGCTTGTGTACAAGAACTACCAGGCTCTCATAGGATAGAGGATGACTCACGCTCTCCAGCTGTCTCCGTGTCTCCAGTATCCTCCGGTTGAGCTCCTCCCTGCGGCGCGCGGCGTCGGCGTCGGCCGGCTTGCCGGGCGTGCGCGGCGCCGGCGTGGGCTGTTGAGCTCTTCCCTCTGCTTGTGTACAAGAACTACCAGGCTCTCATAGGATAGAGGATGACTCACGCTCTCCAGCTGTCTCCGTGTCTCCAGTATCCTCCGGTTGAGCTCCTCCCTGCGGCGCGCGGCGTCGGCGTCGGCCGGCTTGCCGGGCGTGCGCGGCGCCGGCGTGGGCTGTTGAGCTCTTCCCTCTGCTTGTGTACAAGAACTACCAGGCTCTCATAGGATAGAGGATGACTCACGCTCTCCAGCTGTCTCCGTGTCTCCAGTATCCTCCGGTTGAGCTCCTCCCTGCGGCGCGCGGCGTCGGCGTCGGCCGGCTTGCCGGGCGTGCGCGGCGCCGGCGTGGGCTGTTGAGCTCTTCCCTCTGCTTGTGTACAAGAACTACCAGGCTCTCATAGGATAGAGGATGACTCACGCTCTCCAGCTGTCTCCGTGTCTCCAGTATCCTCCGGTTGAGCTCCTCCCTGCGGCGCGCGGCGTCGGCGTCGGCCGGCTTGCCGGGCGTGCGCGGCGCCGGCGTGGGCTGTTGAGCTCTTCCCTCTGCTTGTGTACAAGAACTACCAGGCTCTCATAGGATAGAGGATGACTCACGCTCTCCAGCTGTCTCCGTGTCTCCAGTATCCTCCGGTTGAGCTCCTCCCTGCGGCGCGCGGCGTCGGCGTCGGCCGGCTTGCCGGGCGTGCGCGGCGCCGGCGTGGGCTGTTGAGCTCTTCCCTCTGCTTGTGTACAAGAACTACCAGGCTCTCATAGGATAGAGGATGACTCACGCTCTCCAGCTGTCTCCGTGTCTCCAGTATCCGTCGGTTGAGCTCCTCCCTGCGGCGCGCGGCGTCGGCGTCGGCCGGCTTGCCGGGCGTGCGCGGCGCCGGCGTGGGCTGTTGAGCTCTTCCCTCTGCTTGTGTACAAGAACTACCAGGCTCTCATAGGATAGAGGATGACTCACGCTCTCCAGCTGTCTCCGTGTCTCCAGTATCCTCCGGTTGAGCTCCTCCCTGCGGCGCGCGGCGTCGGCGTCGGCCGGCTTGCCGGGCGTGCGCGGCGCCGGCGTGGGCTGTTGAGCTCTTCCCTCTGCTTGTGTACAAGAACTACCAGGCTCTCATAGGATAGAGGATGACTCACGCTCTCCAGCTGTCTCCGTGTCTCCAGTATCCTCCGGTTGAGCTCCTCCCTGCGGCGCGCGGCGTCGGCGTCGGCCGGCTTGCCGGGCGTGCGGGGGGCCGGCGTGGGCGCGGCGCGCGGCGCGCGGGACAGGTGCTGCGCCGACAGCGACGTGTGCCCTGACACGTTCATAAAGAGTACATTACTGCAGACGCCGGGAAGAAGGGCTTGCCGGGTGAGCAGGTATAGACGGATAGTGATACGACGTCGGCAAGCTCTTTTCAGGGGTAAGGCATATATAGTGCTCTCAAACTTATGGAAGGAAATAAAAAATACAACACTCAAAAACAATATATTTCAGCTGTAAAGCCTGTTCATCAGACTTCTTCAGAAAAATTAGTGCCCGGCTTAGCTAGCCTTTAATTTTGTATGAAATTCCTTTATAGTTCTCTCGGGTTGTTCCGCCCGGAACGTGACACTTCGAAGCCTGTTTTAACGCACGTTATGACGATATTTCAATGCATGTTTAAAAAAAACCGGTCAAGTGCGAGTCGGTCTCGCGCACCGAGGGTTCCGTACAAACACTTTCCATCCTTAAGTGGTTAAGTTAAGTTTGCACCTGGTATGTATAGCGCTCCATACAAATGGGGTCCAAAGTTAACGCAACCGATCCAGTTTATTGTATGGGAGCCCCCCATAAATATATATTTTATTTTATTTTTAGTATTTGTTGTTATAGCGGCAATAGAAATACATCATCTGTGAAAATTTCAACTGTCTAGCTATCACCGTTCTTGAGATACAGCCTGGTGACAGACGGACGGACGGACGGACGGACGGACGGACAGCGAAGTCTCAGTAATAGGGTCCGGTTTTTACCCTTTGGGTACGGAACCCTAAAAACTAATTAACCTTTTGAGCGCCAAAGACGGCAAAACACGTCGACGAAAGCTGTGCCCCAGGCGCCACGACGTCATTTATATATTTATTAAAAGGTTTGCCGACATTTGCCGCTGAAAATGCCCTACTATCTGCTGGGACAGTTTTCCGTCAATGAACTTGGTGGTCAAGAGGTGGCTCCTTATCCGTTTAAAAATGCTGATTGTTTTAGATACTTTTCTGTATGATCAAACATGTTTCTTAATGTATTACCTATATTAATGGGATTTATTGGTTTATAGTTGAAATATACCTATTTCAAATCTGAGAAATGTGATCGTTCCATTTTAAAGCCCGACCACTAATATATGAGGATTGTAAAGAGGGCGCTATTTATTATTAGATTTATATTGCAACAATTCTGCAACTGTCAGTACAGTCCCGAACTGTGTAACAGGGGCCACTGAGCATTTTTTCCATGTTTATTTCTAATATTTTCTTTTTACTTGTTGAAGATCATTGAAATAAAGTGACGTTCGATTTTTCTACAGTCCATGGGCTTTCCTAACTAGTCGTTAGGTCTCTACATTTATTGTTTGGTTATAATGAGAAATACCTCAAATACAGAATATCAAAATAAGAAATTTCAAGATTTCTGTAGCCAACTCCAGTTAATATGATAAAAATAAATATATCTATCGCAACCGAACTATAATGACATGCGTATAAAAACCTGTCAGTTCCGATGTTAACTCGTAATATCATTTAAATGGAATGCCTCCTTTTCCTGACTGTGTTTCGTGTAGTAAACACGTATACACTTTATTTATATTATTACGTTCACGTCTGGTTTTCGGCATTTTGTTTGGATATTTTTAAATAATAGGCAGCCAAAATGGGTGACTCGGTGTCATTGATAAGGTGTTTGCCCCAGTCGGGAGATTTTTTATCGATATCTTACCACCAGGACTCGTATCCAACTCAGCGCCACTCAAGCTGTCGAAGGCGGACTTAAGGTACTTCTCTCGTCTGACAGCCGTATCTATGCTCTCGCAAGAGCCAGAGAGAGGATTCCGCTCCGCGTTGTCACCAGAAGGCGTTGATACCTAAGAACAAAATAAAATTAAATAAAAAAAATTGGGCAAGTGCGAGTCCGACTCGCGCATGAAGGGTTCCGTACCTATATATATATGTATATATAGGTATAACAAGTTTGTTGTATGGGAGCCCCTCTTAAATATTTATTTTATTTTTAGTATTTGTTGTTATAGCGGCAATAGAAATACATCATCTGTGAAAATTTCAACTGTCTAGCTATCACCGTTGTTGAGATACAGCCTGGTGACAGACGGACGGACGGACGGACGGACAGCGAAGTCTCAGTAATAGGGTCCCGTTTTTACCCTTTGGGTTCGAATCCCTAAAAACATATCAAGGAGACTTTACACGTCACATGGATTTTACCAACCATTATCACATTATTATGGCCTAGCCTGCCAACTACCTTCTGAAATAAGTCTGAAATAGTAGGATATCATGGCAACGTAGGGGCCCAGCTAGTCTAGGGGCCCCAGCCCCAGAAGCAGGGCTTGCACCATACTTATGTGCTTCTGATTTATCACATCGAGATATGGGAGGGGGCCCCAAATGCCAAATGCTTAGGGGCCCTAGCCCTCTAATTCCGGGCCTGAACGCAAACGGTACAAGTTGTATTGTAAGCTATTACGGTTATGTCAATAGTTTTATCACTATGGAACGCCGCTTTGGGGTAAATAACCCTCTTTCAAACATTACAGTATAAGATAGCGGCTGTCTTATAGCCTACTTTGACCATTTACGGCAGTTTTCTCAATATAGCATCCTGTTATGGGGTATTTAGCCTCCTCAAAGTAAGTCTTATCCAGGATATCACGTCCTCACCTCGTCCTCGTCTTCCTCGTGTCCAGAGCCGCTGAGCGAGGCCCCGGCCGCCGGCGGCGCCAGTCTGTCTCCGGCCCACTGTTTGGAGCGCCGCACCGACTGTCTCAATTCTTCTGCGTCCATCGCGTTCACCATGAACTCTCTGTGTACATAAAGAAAACATTCAGTTACTAGAAGATACCTAGTTGCCGCAGAATGGATTGCTAAATGATTTAAATACCTAATAGACATCAGTTTTCAAATGCAAAACACTATCTTTACAGCTCGTTTTAATAACTTATCGGATGGAAAACCAATTAAGTTCCGTGCATTGTCTACACTACAAATACAATAAGATATCTCACTTGTGCCAAAAATAGTTAAAATAAAACAATAACGTGACTTTACAAATATCTCCATACCTGAAAAACAAAACACTATAATTATTATACCCTTGTCACAAAACAGATACGAGTAGGTACAGAAATCAATCTATTCTACATACAAGCGCGCTCGAGCAAACGCACACATAGACATTGCTCACGGACACGATATCTCTCTCTCTCTCTCGGACCAGTTCGGACCAATGCGAGCGCGAGTGCCATCCGCTTGACGTGTCCGTGACTTGTATGTAAATTGATTTCTGTACCGATCTGTTTTGTGCCCTTGTCTTTCAGATACGGTGACTGCAACTACGCCGGTGTTTGAAACACAGTAAGTGCTATAAATATATGACATTACAGTGGCATTCTCAGGTACGGGTGATAAGAATCTCTTGAAAACAACTCTCACCCAGGTGTATCATCATCGTTGTTCCCGGGGTAGTACGTGGGTCGATTTCTTTCAGAGGACGACGTCCGCTCGCCGTCCGATATGTCTTCTATGTCTCCATCGTGTTCCGTAGACTCTTGCTCCTGAAACAAGGGGATGGTTCACAGGACCCCAGAGCTGACGCGTACCCTCTCATAGAGAATCGCTCTTGCGATTCAAAGAGGTAACCCCGCCAGCGTAATGGGGCAATAAAACGCAGGCAGACCTACTGGATGGGGTATTCTTTTTATAGCAAATAGCAAATGTATATACTTTATTTTTCCTGAATATCTTTGGGCAATTGTAATTATATTAATAATTATACTTTTATATTTATCTATAGTCTTTAGTATTGCATTTTTTTTGTGTTTATTTTAAAATAAACTTTCCACGCAGCATTCACCTGATCTTGTCAGTAGCAGTTGAAACCCAAGTGTAAATACAAAAAAAAACGTGGTGTTAGCAACTAAACATTAACTAAATAATCAAACAAAACCCAGTACGATATTTGACTGTTACTTTTTATTTTAAATTTATATTTCTTTGCGTCTCAAAATTATAGGCTTTCATGTTACATTAAAAGGTTAGTAGTTCAGACCTTTCACTACAACAATATACAAATTTCAATTCATTAACCCGTTGACCGCCAAAGACGGCAAATCACTTCATCGGGAATTCGTGCCACTGACGCCAACGACGCCTATTGACGTCAAAAATTTCAATGGTCAAAAAAATACTAATTGAAATTGAAATTATTTATTGTAATATTGTGAGTTAGTTATATAGGTCTTATGTCAAGTTAGGGTACATCACAATCAACCGCAACGCGGCGTACAATATTATGTCAGAAGACATGTTACAATTTTAGATATTAGAATTGCCATATAGTTAAATAAACATTGAAATAATTTAAATTACATTGAATTACACACGTCAAGACTACATTACTAAATATTGAAATATTAAAAGTCATCATTGATATTCTTACACATGTCAAGTTAAAAACAAATTAACTAGTGATGCTGAATCACTCAAAGTGCTCTTTTACATCATAGTATGCTTTTTGCAGGCACCATTTATATAATTTTTGTTTGTATTCAGGAAACTCTAATATCTTGATACAATTTGGCAAGTGATTAAATACGTGAACAGACATGTAGGATATGCTTTGAAACCACTATCTGTGTTTTTCAATCTCTGTTGATTTTGGAGCACTTTTTTTTTGTTTGGCGTCAGTGGCACGGTGAACGGTTGCTTTGCCGCTTGGCGCTCGAAAGGTTAAAAATTTTACGTCACCCCTATGCCAATGTCGGATTTTCTGGAAAAATAAAGCGAGAAAATCTCACTTTCTGGCGAAGGCAAGACGTAAAACTTAGACAAACCACGGGCGGTAATTCGCAAAGCCCCAGATCACATATTTATACAACACCTGCGACCTGGGGCATTCACGAATTCATCACCCTGAGAGACGACCCTGTAATATTGAGACACGTTTTTGTTCAAAGAACTACTCGTATCAACTTGTGTAAGCGAAAAAAACTTTCTATTACTTCCAATTGCTTTACTAGTTAGTATGAAATGTATTAGATATTGAACAGAATCATTATTGATACTATTTTGTATGTGGTGATACCACATTTCTTGTTTATATATAAATACAAAGGGCAAATAAGAAGCCAAAATTTTACGGAATCCGCTAAAGTGCAAGCGGGGATCGAACTCAATTTTGGTTTCTATTTATCCTTTGTATTTATATATGAAATGTATACAGTCAATTACCGTTCTACCCATAAACCAATAAATAAAACAAATAAAAAAAACCTCATATTTGAAACTGCCGAGCGAAGAGTCGTCGGTGAAGTGGCGCGTGCGCGCCGCGGGCGGCGGCAGGTTGAGCGACACCTAGCGGCGGAGCACAACGTTAAACATGCAACTCATAGTTTAAAGCGACATCTCGTGGCGAATCGGTAAACTAAAATCCCGGAGCATAAAGTTAAACATGCTAACTCATAGTTTATAGCGACAACTAGTGGCGCATCGATAAACTAAAGTCCTGGAGCACAACGTTAAACTTACAACTCATAGTTTAAAGCGACAACTAGCGGCGCATCGATAAACTAAAGTCCTGGAGCGCAACGTTAAACTTGCAACTCATAGTTTAAAGCGACATATAGCGGCGCATCGGTAAACTAAAATCCCGAAGCACAAAGTTAAACATGCTAACGTATAGTGTAGCGACATCTAGTGGCGGCTAGATAAAACTTGCGTCAAGTTAGAAAATGCTACTGCTGGATTCGAACAATCTTATATTCCAAGAATAACACTTACTTTCTGATAGTAATACCTACCTACAACTGACAGTAAAACTTCACAATAGTTTGTCAAGATATAAGCTTTATTCTCAGAAAGTGCCTAAAATAAGATTGGTCGAATCCAGCCTTAGTAATATGCATAATTGTACAAGCGACATCTAGTGAAAAATAACGCAACGTGTAATAAGCGGCATCTATTGGGCTGTATCAGAACTAAACTTAAATAATTACAATATAAACCATATTGGATTCTAATTTAATAAAGAAACGACGGTCGACAACATCTAGCGACAGTAAAAATCAATACTCGTCGGATAAAGAGTGCATAATTAAATGGGCGAATCAACATTGCGCCCGACAGTTTTGACTGTCTCTGTGGCGTTACTCAAAATGTCACTGGATTTATATACATAGTTTATTAAAGGCCAAATTAATGTGTAATTCCATTGAACAGTTGGGACCATGAACGTTTTAACGTAAACCATTAATCATATAAGCCATTATTAGAATAAATAATGATACAAAGGTAAATTAAGAAAGACAAATTGAATGCGATCCACTACAATCTTAGCAGGGCTTGAACCTGCGTGCGTGTAAAGCGCACATCCTAGGGTATGGCTAATGCGCATAATCATTTCAAACACATATGACGCAGAGGGCGCTCCAGTAGCGTATGTAGAAATTAAAAAGTGGCAATACTGTAGTGTCGTCCTCGTTTCCTTAGATTGATTAGAAAGGGACGACACTACAGTATTACCACTTTTTAATTTATACATTTTTTGGACAGACTAAAGTACCACGTAAAAAAATATACAACCAATTATACTTATTTATTTAAATAGAGGGCATAAACATACGCAAATAAGTGCATAACTAAGTTCATGTAATAGAAATAAAATGTAAAAATAAGACTAAATGAAAAGACATACAATGAAATGATTCAAGCAACAAATAGCGCCAACAAGAATAAATAAAAATTATTTAAAATAAATACTTTATAAAAACAAACTTGTATCAATTAAATGAAAAGCGTTTCACACGAAGGGTTTGTAAAATAAAAAATTGGTTGTCTGTAAAGTCGGTTTACGGACGATAATTTTACATGATAACGTATGCCGGCCGATGGAGCGGAAGAGAGAGACACGTCACAAGCCGAACGCTTAGACCGATCGTGCCTCTCTACCGCTTATTCCGCGCTCTCGCTCGCACGCTCGGCTCAGGCGGAACGTGACAATGAGTCATGCTTTTTCGTGCGTGCAGCCGGTTCATCGATTTATAAGACGTAATCACGTCAAAGAAACTTTTTTACATTCTCTACATAATAATGAAATCAAGCATGAAAATGATAAACATTCACAAAAAATCGGACCAAAACAAAATGCCGCTAAAAAAATAAAAAAACCCTTCTCCACCCTCGGCGAAATGGTCAAAATGTCGCAAGTTTTTCGCATAGTAGTCACTAATAGGTTCAATGATTTCGGTCATATTCTACAGAAACAACCAATAAAACACAGTTCTCAGGCTATCCTTAATATAAACCAACACTAATCCTTATTATAAACTGTCGTTGATTATTTTATTGTAATGATAATTTTTTACTGTTATTTTAATTTTGTATTGTATTTTATTGATTGAATATTTGTACCTATATGTATTTATTAATATTAATATTTGAATATTCTCTACAAAATAAAAAAAAATAAAAATGTTCTATAATGAAGTATTGTACCCACTAAGCAAAATAACATGCTTGTGTTGGGAGAATATAATAACGAAATCAAGCATGAAAATGATCAACATTCACAAAAAAGCCGACCAAAACAAAATGCCGCTAAAAAAATAAAAAGAAACCTTCTCAACCCTCGGCGAAATGGTCAGAATGTCGTAAGTCTTTCGCATAGTCGCGTCGAAGTTGCGAAACAAGGCCTCCACTCGCGGCAGCTGGGAGAGGTTGAGCGACTTCGGCCTCTAATGTGTGTAAAATAAAAACCATAACCGTGTGAATGTGTGTATAATTACTATAAAGCAGGTGCACCTTGGGATTTTAAGGGCGGATCGTTTCAATTTGAGGCTTTTTATAGACAATTCATAATGCATCTATTTATCCAGCTTAAAACAAACAATAGAATTGTAATGTAACCTAACCTAACCTAACCTACAAAAAACAATAACTAGGCAGCCAACAGTTTATTTATAAAATAACCAAAAAATATATATTTGCAATATTAATTGAAAAGAGGTAAAAAAGGGGATACATACTAAATAAACTACTAATACTAAATTAATAAGGAGCGCTAGGCAGTTAAGATAATAACTTGCCAAGATACAATTTTAACTACCAAGTTATTTTAGATGCCATGTTCATCATATTAGCTGCCTCGAAAAATTATAACTCATTAATAAATGGCATTTTTAAACCTTTTTCGTTCGTGATAATAATGTTATGAAAGGTGGAATACGAGGAAAACTATCGTTGTACATCCAAAAGCATCTTTGATATTTGTGGCGCTTCTATAACAGAATGTAGTTTTACATAGAGAACTACCTCAGACATATTAAAATACATAAACGGGTTTACTCACGTCGTCGAAGTAGAACATCGCTCGACATGTTTCGAAACGGTACGGGATTCATCATCAGGAGAGCCGATCACGTACCGATTCAAAACATGTCGAGCAATATTCGACCTCTATGACGTGGGAAAACCCGTTTATGTATTTCAACAGAATGTAGTTATGTTACTTAAGGCGATATTGTCCGGCCGTGGTCGCGCGGAACTAATTGACGCACTTCAAGCGCTGACGCGCGACGATTTTTAGCAGGTTTTTAGTTCTAGTGATTAAATAAATAATTGTAACGAGACAATCCTAGCGAATTTAGCTAGATAATATTAGTATCCATACATTTAAGCAAAAAACGGGTAAAAAAACTTCGTATTTTAGCCTTGCCACTGAAAAAATATTACAAATAGAGGTAACTTTGGAATTCTTTTCTATCGAGCGAAATTTATCCAATCATGTTGGTGAAAACGATTTTATAACCGCAAGATCTTTAAGTATGATATATATGTTTTTCATAATCTTCAAACACTGCTTAATATGTTTACGACTCATTCCAAAATGAGTGAGTTCGGCGTCTACTGGGAAAAAAACGCCTTAACGCATTCACTGTCAACGACGCACATATGCATTCACCGTTATACAATACAAGTCTGTTCCTAAGTCAGTGGCAGTGAATGTGTAAACAAAGGCTTGTTATAAAAAAACAGGAAAGATATGATGATATTATTAATCCCTCACAAATTGAAACAATCCGCCCTTTTAGAAAATAAACCAATAAACCAACGGACAATATTACATAGAAAATCTGTAAAAAAATAGGCAAATAAAAATAACCATCACCTAAATAATAAGTGAGTGAGAAAAAAGTGATAAAGTTCCATGCAATTTCAATTAGTGTAAATATTTACAATTCAGAATACAAACAATAACTATAAAGGGCTAGTATCATTGAGGTATTATTTATAATAGAGCCACAGACCCGAACAAAATTGTCGAAAAAAGTGGCACTGCTGTCATGTTCAAGTAGATGCCAATAACGCTTATTTATAATTTACAACAACATAATTACTTCGTACAAAATAACTCTTTACTCAAACGTTTAAGTGTCAAATTGGCTTACGTACTTATTACCACAAATATTTTTCGTGTAAATTAACTTTTTTAGCGTATTCTGACTCATGTCTCTTGTCAAACTTGGAACATGGCACGAATGGAGCAGATTTTAATAGTTTTACATACTAAAAATATTTTCATTATTATTTTATTTAGGTATTAAAATATATTTGTTGTTTGAACTAAATAATCTCGTAAATTGTTAATAGCTAATTAAGTTACGTTTTTATTTAACAACTGCATAAAAGGGTCCCGACACTGCATAGAAGGGATCAGTAGGTAATAATGACATTATGATTTCTCAACTCATCTTGTTCTAGTATGTGAAATGAGAGTAAGGCAAGTGCAAAATATTTACATGTTTAACCCTTTGTAAGTTTGATGGCGTGGCGTGAAAGTCGGTGGCGTAGTATGCACGGCAGCACACATTGTCTTTAGGTGTTCTTGGCGTTCAAAGGTTTAAACTGACAGTGTCTAGACTCTGAGACAAAATAAAACAATGACAACAGCGCAATTTTTTTATTAATTTATTAATGTAACCTGTAGGATCTGCCTGTAAAAGGCATATGTTCATAACACTGGCTCACTCGCCGCCGCACACATAGCAATGTCACATGCGTCCACTCTCGCCCTAAACTCGCGTGTAACTAAACGCAGCATCCTAAGTGACGTGCGCCTGAGACAGTGTATATCTATTTATGTATAGATACCTACTACCACAAACACTACATAACCATTTTAGGCTTCTTTTGTATACATTGACATTTTTTTACGTTTTTATTGAGATATTAAAGCTGTGTTGAGTGAAAGACTTTTACGCTTCTTTTGATTAAACATAAATATATATATATATATATGATTATGCCGAACGAACACACGAGAGACGAATTATTTGGCTGAAATTATTCTTGACGTCTGTCTCTTACTAAACGTGACCTCAATTTTTCACGTTGTTTAATATCGCGTGGGAATTTTAATAAAAAAATAGGATAATTATTTATTGCACTCCTTTATTAATTAATAAAATATATAACTATAGCGACTCCTTAAATTTTTGTTCTGTGATGAGGTGCATTTTGTAGGGACAAAGTTAATAATTCTAATCTAAAATATGCTATGATTTTACATAGGACTCGTTAATTAATCAATAGAATCTGCGTAAAAAAGAATATTCCGACCTTTTTCTTTATTTTATAGCTGTTATTTCTGCAATTTTTCACTGAAAATTAAGTCATTTTTGAGACCCGTCACGTGTCATCGTCTAAACGAGACTGATCGCCCAACTAATGCGATTTGTGATTTTGCATTAGTTGGGAGGGTGCCATTTTTTCCGTCGGATTGTGTGTCCATGTAATTAATACGTCAATGGCTAGTATTTAAACATTTTAGTATTTTTTCTTCTTTATTCTATTAACCATATGAAGCAGAACCGTGATATTCATTTGACAAAATATATACAGGTATTTTTACGTCACCCTAGGCCGTAAGAGATATTTTTGACCCGCTACGCGGGGAAATCTCTGCACCTTCGTCTTTATAAAAACACTCTAGGGTGCCCTGTGTCGGCACGCGTCCTAACCAGCGAGAGCCCTAGATTCGGACTTTCGCTGCCTAATATATCGTACACATATCCTAATCTAACCTCAAAACGTTGTTCTATGAAGTGAATATTCGATTAAAGAATATTCTTAAGTATGAAATTTCGATGAACTTAAAATCCATGAAATATATTTTCTCGATGAGAAATCGATGAAATAATTTGAAATAAAAATACGAGAATTTAATATTCTGTTAAACATTTTCTGCCAAACAAAATTCTATGAAAAGTCTGTAAAACATGACACCACAACGCTGTCATATAGCAGTATATTTTAGATATTTTAGAGATATATTGTTCTATTGTTAAGATTTAAATTAAGCTGTATTACGTACCACTATTTCAAACACAATTTATATTGTTTATTGAATAAATGACTGTATAGACCCTTGCGTCGATTGCAGACGATTTATGGTGTAATGTTCGGGAGACACCGTTTCTGGTGGCTAACTAAACCGATACGAGATCGACACATTCTACCGCAGGCCTGACAAGAGAAGTGTGCGACAGGTGAAATGACTATGACTATGACTATCATACCTGTTTGCTGGCGATGTCCCGTCGCTTATCCCCGTACCGCGTGTCAGTGCCGCTGTCGAGAGAGCTGTCCTTTGAGCCGTCGGAATCGCCTGGTTTGTCTGTCGATAAATGTTTATCGCTTAATTATTGTTTTAAGCGGTTTACAGTGCGCGTAATGTCTATGGATGACAAAGGTGACGTTCGAGTGCCGGACGGACAAGTTGTAGGCTTGCAAGCACCCTATTAGAGCGGAGCGTCGATCAAAGAATCAGTGACAAAGTTACCGCGGCTGTGTACGGATAGCAGACCCTGATGAAGCTCTATACGAATTCGAAACATGTCGGGCCGTTCCTGACAATTTCACGTGGGTTAAATATGACTCACGAAAGTTTCAATAAGTTAGTTTAAGTTTATTGTTTAGTTGTGCGGTTTCTATTGACGCATGTAGTTGAAAATCCGTGTACTCTGCATCTTCAGTATATTACTGCAGAAGCTAGAAAAGAAGGGCTTGCCGGGTGAGTTGATATAGATATACGAAGCCGGTAAGCAATATTCACGTCTAAGTCATGAGCATGTGCAATAAAATAAAATAAAAACCACTCAAAAAAATATAATTCAGCTGTTTCGACTGTTAATGAACACAGACGCCATTAAAAAAATTACATCCCGGCCTAGGTCTTCAATCTTGTATGAAATTCCTTTACAGTTCTCTCGAGTTGTTCCGCGCAAACGCGATACTTCGAAGCCTGTTATAACGCACGTCATGAAGACATTTCGTTGGATGTTTGAGTTTTTTTTTTCTTTCTCGGGATTAGCAATTGTCCCGCCTTGGAGACATCCCGTTTTTAGCCCAGCCCGTCAAGCACAACTTAGCTTCCCGACTCTTGCGCGATATAGCCCGTCACTCTCTCACAGCACTGTGGAGATCACAGACAACCGCCACTAGACGGAGCATGTAAGGCGACCCGCGCGCACCAACGATATGGTACGGCAGAACATTAAAGTATCAACACGGCGGCCACCGTTTAGTTGCGTCCTTGTTTATGATCCATGCGTACGTCAACGAAAAAAGAAATTAAATAAATAACATGGTAAATTGTAGTGTTAAGTGGTGTAGAGAGACCTCATAAACATGGACGCAACTAAACGGTGGCCGCCGTGTTGATACTGTAACGTTCTGCCGTACCATATCGTTGGTGCGCGCGGGTCGCCTTACATGCTCCGTCTAGTGGGGGTGGTCTGTGCCCGTCACTCTCTCACAGTACTGAGGAGACAGAGACAGGTACGTTACATACCGTTGTGTTGTATCCTGCGCGCCCACTTGCCGCGCGCGGGCGGCTCGGGCGCGGGGGAGGGGGGGACCAGCTCGTCGCCCAGACTCTTCTTGGCCCAGGAAGGCAGGCGGCCGATGCGAAGCCTGAAAAAAAGTTATACACGTATATAAACTAGGTCGATGCAGAGTCAGCCACCGGCTAAGCTTGCACTATAGATTGGAGCGGTTTTTTTTTTTCGAAATTTTCTCTTCGTCACGACCTAGCGAAATTTAATTGGTGCATTTTAAAACAAAAATTTCTAAAATCGGTTGAGAACTCGCTGAGATCTGCGCATTGTTACGAAGTCCATTCGAGTCGATCCATGGGAGCTTCGCTCGCTTCGCTCGCTCCGCACCATAAACACAGGCGCTACGTTTACAAGTTAATCACGGGACATAATAGCCTTAACAGGCACCTGAACATTATGGGTGTAGTAAGTCATGCTGCTCACACTGTGGCCATGAGGAGACAAGTAAGCATGTTATAGCAGTGTGTGGCATGTATGCGATAGTACGCTATAGCATCTTGGGAAAAGATAAACTAGAAGAGGAGGAGTTGAGGGACATTAACCTTAAAGATGTCCTTTCCTTCTGCAGGAGGACAAGAAGATTCGAGGAAGAAGGCTGTATGGGAGCGCTGCCAGGACAGTAACCGTTGGCTCCGACTGGGAATTGGGCTGAATGAACGCAATCGAGTGATCGACAGCCCGCCTGTCTCCGGCCGGGCGGCCCTACACCAAATCATCATACGTTTACAAGGGGCCTGATCAGAAATTACGTAATTTCAAATTGGGGGGAGGGAGTCCAGACAATGGATGACAGTAGCATGACATCATACACACAAAGCGCTTCAAAGAGCAAAACAGTAAGGAAATTCGTGTTTATATAAACTAAAATACTACCGTAACATCGGGGTACTTTAACACTACAAGGTTACTTTGTGTTAAAGGGCCCCAAAAATGAAGCACTGAATTCTAATCACAGTACTTTATTCAGTGGTTACACTGTATAAGTACGAGGGTTGTTTGATAAATACACGTTTAAAAAAGTCATTCTTGTTACTGGCTGAAATTATGTATACGAACTTTTTAGGCATCCTTTATGGACTAGAAAATTAAAAAAAAAAAATACAGCGTTCTTTTGTTTTTTTTTCTTTTAACGGCTTTTTACGACGGAGTTCGCGTTGTTATTGCAATAATGGAGAAAGAGCAGTATCGTTCTGTAATTCGTTTTCTGTTTTTGGAAGGAAATTCTTGTGATGAAATAAAAGTACGCATGCAAGCTGTTTACAATGATCATACTCCTTCTATGACAACCATTAGATATTGGTACAATGAATTTAAACGAGGCAGAACGTCCATCTTTGATGAAGATCGCCCAGGACGTTCTGTTGAGGTGACCACAGGTGATATGGTAAAAAAAATTGAGAATATTGTATTTAGCGATCGCCGAATAAAACTTAGACAAATTGTCGACATTGTAAATGTTTCGATAGAACGCGTGCAGCACATTTTAGAACACAAATTAGGCATGAAGAAGGTTTCGGCGACGTGGGTGCCGCGTTTGCTCACCGAGGAACAAAAGCTCACCCGGAAGCAAATTTCAAGGCACTGTTTAGATAAGTACGAAAGTAGTCCGGGTGAGTTCCTTCGGCGTTTTGTGACTGTTGATGAAACGTGGATACACCACTATACCCCAGAAAGTAAAGAACAGTCTAAACAGTGGATTTTGTCGGGGAAATCAGCTCCAAAGAAGGCGAAGACCGTTCCATCGGCCGGAAAGGTCATGGCGACTGTTTTTTGGGACTCGCAGGGCATCATCCATACTGATTATGTACAAAAAGGAAGAACGATAACTGATTTTTGAAATTTGATACCATTTTGAAAAAAAAGAGACCACATCTAAATAAGAAAAAAGTTCTCTTTCATCATGATAATGCACCAGCTCACTCCTCAAGAATCGCAGACTCCAAATTAAAGCAATTACATTATAAATTGCTGCCTCATCCGCCCTATTCCCCAGACCTGGCTCCCTGTGAATTCTTCCTATTCCCAAATTTAAAAAAATGGCTCGGTGGAAAGAAATTTTCGTCCAATGAAGAGGTCATTGCCGCCACGGAGGCCTATTTTCACGACTTTCCGAAATCTTATTTTTTAGACGGCTTATTAAAGCTAGAACACCGTTGGAACAAGTGTATAGAGTTGGAAGGTGACTATGTAGAAAAATAAATATACACGTATACAAACCTTTGTTGTTTTTTTCTAAACACGGGTATTTATCAAACAACCCTCGTATAATCATTTGTAGAATATCGTTGAGACCATATGAAACCCGTAAAAATCTAAATAGCGCGTTTTACGGTGGGTTCAAAGACATCTCGGGGGTAATTAGGTTACTAGAAATTTGATCAAACATAAAATGAAATAATGGGTTTACAAATATGCTGATATGTGGTTATGAAATGGTCGATTTTTTATAATATAGTAATATTTTTTTTAAACTCAAAAACTCAAAGTAAAATCACCAAAAACGGTACTACTAACGCCATCTATTGGCGAGTTGTGGTAAACTTTAGTTTAAGAATGATGAACTTATTTTAACATATTTAGCGCGTTAACACTTTGTCCACCCATGAAAACCCATTTTATTTAACTAATAAACTTTTAAAAACGAAACCTAACGCTTATACAGAGACAGTTGAATCACGTGATGTTGTTATAAAGAATTAATTTATTCAATACAATGTTTTTTCTTTTTTGGTGGACAAAGTAACCTTGTAGGGTCAAAGTACCCCGATGTTACAGTACTAATAAATTACATACTAACTAACATATACGCAAATATACGCAAGCGTATCAGTAAGGTGGAACGAGTTGAACTCCGAACCGCCGATACTCAAATCAGAAATCATAGCTGCTATAGCTGCACTTAGGCCAGAAAAGCACCTGGGCCGGATCAGGTAACGGCGGAAATTCGACAAGCTATGGGGGAAACAGGATTGGATGCCTTGCACAAAATATGTACTGATATTTGGCGCACCTGTGAGTGGCCTCGCGACTGGTCCAGATCTATAATCCTACCACTGCACAAAAAGGGTTCCACGGCGAAGTGCGACAACTACAGGACTTTGGCTCTAATATCTCATGCCAGTAAAGTGCTTCTATACATAATTAATAACCGGATCCGACATTTTCTCGACTGGCAAATTCCCCAGGAACAAGCTGGGTTTGTGAGAGGCAAGGGGACACGTGAGCAAATCTTCAACATCCGCCAGCTGATCGAGAAGGCTTATGAATTCAATACACCTATGATACTGTGCTTTATTGACTATAGTAAAGCGTTTGACTGTGTTATTTGGACAGCTCTGTGGAAAGTCCTACAAGAACTTGGAGTTCCTCAACATCTTGTGTCTCTTATTCAGTCCCTGTACGTACACAGCCAAGGAGTAGTGAAGGTTGACCAAACGATGTCTGGGCCTTTCAGGTTTGGTAAGGGTGTGAGACAGGGCTGTATCCTATTATTTTCAATGTGTACGGGGAGTACATCATCAGACGGACTCTCGAAGGCTGGGACGGAGGGGTCTCGATAGGCGGCACCAAAATCACCAACCTCCGCTATGCAGACGACACAACGCTCCTAGCTACCACTGAAGTCGAAATGTCTTCTCTCCTGCGCAGGATGGAGACGATTAGCATGGAACTGGGCCTCAAAATAAACCACGCCAAAACTAAGCTGATGGTAGTAGACCGTGCTAATTAACTCCATTTCACCGGTCTTCTTGGTCTCGAAACGGTGAAAGACTTCATTTACTTGGGAGCTAACATAAGCGACTTCGGCTCGTGTGAAAAGGAAATAAGGAGACGGATAGGGATGTCCAAGGCAGCTATGACTCAGCTTCAGAAAATATGGAAGGACCGCAACATCGCACGCAAAACTAAGGGCAAGTTGATCAATAGTCAATACCCTCGTTTTTTCCAGTTACGGAGCTGAAACTTGGACACTGAAGAAAGCGGACCGAAATCGTATTGACGCTTTTGAGATGTGGTGCTGGAGGAGAATGTTACAGATTCCATGGACTGCATTTCGCACAAACGAATCCATTCTTTGCGAACTCCATATTGAAACTCGTCTGTCCAATATGTGCTTGAGAAGAGTAATGGATTTTTTCGGCCATATTGCCAGGAAAGAAGGAAACAACTTGGAACAACTCATGGTGACTGGAAAGGTCGATGGGAAGCGTCCAAGGGGCCGGTCACCGATGAGGTGGTCTGGCCAAATCCGCTCATCATTAGACACCAAGCTACACAACGCACTCCATGAAGCCAAGGACAGATCTAGGTGGCGAAACACGGTCCGGAGCATAATGACCCAGCTACGGGGAAATCACGACCCTCAGTAATGAGGAAATCGACGCGAGGAGGGGGAAATAACATATAAATAGCTAATGACATTGCATTGTAACATGTATTTGATGCAACAGCGGCTGGGACTGGGGCCCCTAGGCCCGAACCTTGTGACCACTACGGCACGGCTCCCGCCGTCGCGAGGGTCTATAGGCGGCAGAAACTGCTTAACATCAGGCGGGCCGCATGACTGTTATCCACCACATAGTATAAAAAGACGCGGTGATGAACGTGTTAACGTTGGAAAGCTTCGAAAGCGTCTTACGGGGAGGCTCCTTTCATGCACCCCAAAAAATTATCAGATTATTCAAATCATACACTAAAAATCATAAGACCAGTAACCAAGAATACCATAATAATTAATAATAATTTGGCAAGTGCGAGTCCGACTCGAGCATGACGGGTTCCGTGCCATAATCTATAACAAGTTTATTGTATGCCCCCCTAAAGTATTGATTTTATTTTATTTTCAGTATTTGTTGTTATAGCGGCAATAGAAATACATCATCTTTGAAAATTTCAACTGTCTAGCTATCACCGTTTTTGAGATACAGCCTGGTGACAGACGGATGGACGGACGGGCGGACGGACAGCGAAGTCTCAGTAATAGGGTCCCGTTTTTACCCTTTGGGTACAGTACCCTAAAAACTGAACAGCCCATAAAGTTCTCTACCATTTCGCCGAATTACTTATCGATGAATGTTACCTTCAGACTCACTATGCCATACCCATACCCAGCACCGAAATATCAAAATATTGTATTTAATAAGTAATGAACGGTGTTGGTCACACATACTGTATATAATTCTAAGTTACTTTTAGTTGACTACTCAATTTGTAGTGACTGTTTGTTTACCTCATCATCATCATCATCATTTCAGCCTATTGCAGTCCACTGCTGGACGTAAGCCTCCCCCAGGGTTCGCCACATGGCCCGATCTCCCGTTTTCGCCATCCAGTCACCACCAGCCACTTTTTTCAGGTCGTCGGTCCATCTGGCCGGAGGGCGTCCTACACTACGCTTGCCGAGTCGTGGTCTCCACTCGAGAACCCGTCTACTCCACCGATCATCGGTTCTGCGACAGATGTGACCAGCCCACTGCCACTTCAGTCTGCTACACTTCTGAACTACGTCAGTGACTTTGGTTTTTTGTCGGATAATCGCGTTCCGGACTTTGTCCCTTAACGAGATTCCGAGCATACCCCTTTCCATAGCTCGCTGTGTGACGTGTAGTCGGTGGGCTAGTTTCACTGTCAGGTTCCACGTCTCGGCTCCGTATGTCATGACCGGCAGGACGCACTGATTGAATACCTTGGTCTTCAGGCATTGTGGCAAGGGTGACTCGAAGATGTGACGCAGCTTTCCAAATGCTGCCGCCCAGCCAAGCTGTTTGTTTACCTAAATAAATAAAAAAAAACACACACAAAACTTACGTATAGTCCGGGACCACTGGCGTGGTGAACTTGTCTTCCAGCAGCTCGCGCGGCGGCGAGCCGAGCTGCGAGTCCGTCTCGCTGTCCACCCCGCTCACGCCGTTAGAGGGCGCCACCCGTCTGACAAATATACATTTTTATTTTAATACCGATGTACTTTTTTATGTCATAGGGGGCAAACAAGCAGGGAAATACAATTTAAATAAAAAAAACAACACATTTTTTATTGACATTGTATATCACTGCGCACTTGTTTTCTGTTGGTGTCTAATTATGTGTTACCTTCGCCTTCTGCAGCACCTACGGTATATTAAGTTAAATTTGTATCAGTTGTGTTGTTTTGTGATGTATTGTATTGTGTTTTGACGAGGCGGTTGGCTCAGTTTGCAAGCACCTGCCTACTGAGCAGCGGTCCCGGGTTCGAATCCCGGCCAGGGCAAATATGTGTGTGATGAACTCGATGTTTGTTCCTATGTATTTAAGTATATATTTACCTATATAAGTATGTTTATCGTCGTCTAGTACCCATAACACAAGCCTTCTTGAGCTTAATTTGGGACTAGATCGATTTGTGTGAGGTTGTCTGATATTTATTTATTTATTTTATTTATTTATTAACTGTATAGTGTTGTAGTCTCAGACCAAGAAAAAAAGAAAGACATGACAGCACGAACAATCTAATGAAGCCACTTTTTTAAAGGTGTGTGCGTGTAAGTGTTGCCACCTGAAAGAAAAGCTCCCTGTAATTTGGGTATATGTTAAAAGTTCTCTAAAGAGTTCTCTATCTTGTCTATGATTTAATTAATTAATTTGTAATTTATTTTTGTAATTTCGTAATTGTGTTTTATAATTAAACATATTTAATCTCACTATTTATTTATTTATCGTATGGCATTATTATAGGTCACTGGATAATCAAGATAATAACTAAAATAAAAATTTTGCCCGTTTCAAGTAGGCAGCCGCTTCATCGGAGATGTTTTTACGATTCATCTAAGTTACCCTTGAACCTTTTGAGAGGGCACTCCATGACTATATGTTCGATGGTCTGAGCTGGATGTCCCCAGTCGCAAGCAGGTGACATGCTCCAACCCCATTTGTGCCAGTTATAAGCGCAGTTTCCTATGCCTGTTCTCAGTCGGTTCAAAGCTGTCCGTCCTCTGCAAGCGCTAACGCGCGACTATTTTTAGTAGTTTTTAGTTCTAGTGATTAAATAAATAATTTTATGGAGACAATCCTAGCGAATTTACCTAGATAATGTTGTATCCATAAATTTATGCAAAAAACGGGTAAAAAAAGTTCGTATTTTAACCTGAAAAAATATTACGAATAAGAGGTAACTTTGGGATTCTTTTCTATCGAGCTAAATTTATCCAATTATGTTGCTGAAAACGATTTTATAATCGCAAGATCCTTAAGTATGATATAAGTAAGTATATGTTTTTTATAATCTTCAAACGCCACTTTCTTCGTAACGTTTTTGACGTAAAATGCTTAAATATCGCAACAATGAAGTACTATGGAAAATGTTTAGTTCAATTTTATTTTATTTCTGCTCTTTCATGATGCTCTGTACGTACATTGTACACATTTTAATTAAAGTCCTCGATTTGTTGTGTATAAATCGTTATTATCAAAATGATTCGAACAAACGGCGCTTTTTTTATTTGGTTCGTTTCGGCTGTTTCTAACAACATCTATCCAAATATTCTTTCTTTTAATATTAGTTGGGAACCTTAAATGTTTAAAACATAAACAATTATTAGTAGGTACAGAGAGATAGCAAATCAAAGAGGTAAGTATATATGGCGCTGACAACGACTTCATGAAGGTCCGTAATCGTTTGGGGTAATTAGAAATCTTACTCTGGTAACACTCATGCTTTGTCACTTCGACAGACCGTTGAGGTTTTCAATGTTTATTAAAAATGATTTTAAGATGTTATTTTGATACGTGATAAGTTACTCCGTCCGACTTATTGGTTGACGCCCTGTGTTTCGTACACCCTTTTACAACGCAGGAGACCATTTTTTCAACATGTCAGTTCCACCGCTGCGCGCCGCGTACTGAGGAGCAGTTGACGTAGTTTTGATTGTATTTGTGTGAGTGAGCCATGTAAGTACTAATGTGGCGTAGTATAAAATGGCTTCATTAGATTGTTCGTGCTGTCATGTCTACCTTTTTTTCTTGGTCTGAGGTTGTAGTATTGTGCTGTATTGTATCGTGTTGTGTTGTGTTGTGTTGTATTGTGTTGTATTGTATTGTGTTGTATTGTGTTGTGTTGTATTGTATCGTGTTGTGTTGTTGTATTGTGTTGTATTGTGCTGTGTTATGTTGTGTTGTTGTGTTGTTGTATTGTGTTGTATTGTGTTGTGTTGTATTGTATCGTGTTGTGTTGTGTTGTTGTGCTGTATTGTGTTGTTTTGTGTTGTCACTCACTTCCCCTGTCTGATGGCTTGCTGCGCGAGGCGCGCGCGCATGGTGACCACCATGTCGTGCGGGACGCGCCACACGAATATGCAGCCGTCGCCCGACGCCGAGATCAAGTGCTGGCAATCCGGTGTGAACCTGCCAATGAGAAACATTATGATTCTTACGTATTTTACATTTGTAAACGGGGTGTTTATGATGACGCCAGTAAACATTTAAGTTCGTAATTAAATCATGTTATCATGATTTTCGTTTTTTTTTTAATGAAATTAATCGCTGTCTCTTCTATATTACAAACACAAAGATAGAAACAAGCAAAACTCAATTTTTTTTTGACCCTGGACCAGGTTTGAGCTCGTATCTTATGCCATGCCGGGGCGATACACTCTGACCTATCTGGTAAAGGTGTCTTCGGGTTTTGTCACTGTTACGACCGATCATCGTGGAGAACTTTGGAAGAAGCCTTTGTCCAGCAGTGGATATACCTAAGCTCATATGATGATATGTAACATTTCAGTTTAAAGGATGTTCTTATTATTTGAATTATATTTAAATTCGATCCTAAAGTTACCTCAGCCCAGTGACGATCTCAGAGTGCCCGTACATGGTCGCCATACATTCCCCAGAGTAGTAGTCATACACGCTCAACACTTTGTCAGTGCACGATGTCGCGAGGTAGATGCCGCTGTTGTCTAGAGCCACCTGGGAAAAAAAATAAGAATAGTTTTATGAAGACAATTCAAATGCTATAAAAAAATAGGATAACTTGTCGCAACTTCGGAACATTGTTTCCCCGCTGTATCCTTTCGCCGAATTTCTAATTGCCCGAAAGCTATTTTCCTGAAACCCATAACTTTTTACCGGATTTTATAAGTATCGTTTTATTGAACCCATTGGGTTAGGTTAGGTTTGTTTTATAATTATTTTGAAATGTTAATAGGTTTGGAATAAATAGCTTTCGGGCAAATGAATATTCGGCGAAACGTTACAGCGGGGAAACAAAAATTCGGGATTATGATAGGTAACCAAAAACAAGATATCTTTTTCTGACAATGCGGTATTTCACTTCCATCCATAGATCCATAGGTCCTTGGATGTTATTTATATTTAAGTATGTAATTATGTATATATCTATATAAGTATGTTTATCGTCGTCTAGTGTCCATAACATAAGCATTATTTTCAATACAAATGTAGAATTTTATAATAAATAGTATAGATGTATGTGTACGACTTTCTATAGGTCATTTTCGACGGTAACCGGCTCGAAAACTACAGCAGGGGTAGCATATCTTGCCGCGACTTCGATTCTCGCGCGACTCACCACTCGTCTTGCTCACGCGGTATTGAAACGTAAGCGACAGGTAGTATTAGTATCACAGTTATGCTAGACGTACAGTCATTTGTATGGGGCGCTATACATACCAGGTGCAAACTTAACCACTTAAGGATGGAAAGTGTTTGTACGGAGCCCTCAGGGCGCGAGTCCGACTCGCACTTGACCGGTTTTTACGAGGTTTTATTTAGTTACAGCTCTCGCCACGACTTCGCTTGTCGCGCGACTCAGTACCACTCGTTATAGAAGGAAAAGTGACAGGTAGTATTTGCCGTCACAGCCGTCACAGGTGGGTCGACGCTGCCTCGCTGGTATTTGCAAGGAGCGATACAAAAAATAGATATTATAGGTATTAAGGTAATTAAGGTAATTATCTAAGGTACATGAGCTGAGCAACCGTTTACTACGCCTTTATACAATCTAGGGGCACACACCGTTAGCGCGATGCAGAACACAGCTATCGCCATCTAGCGGTGAATTTTAGCAACTTTTTTTTTCAAGCTTTCATATCTTGTTTGTTCAGGTGGAATCTTGTAACTCTCACCGCGACTAAGCACCACTCGTCCAGCCCGTCTAGCACAAATAGGCTTCGCGACTCGCGCGACATAGCACGTCACTCTCTCACAGTATTGCGAAGAAGAGATAGGTAATATTTCTCGCGCGAGAAAGAGTCGCGTGTCACAGTTGTGCTAGAGGTGCTGCTCACACGGTATTGAAAGAAAAGTGACAGGCACCGTTGCCAGAAAAATCCGTAGATCTTCGGAATTTAGGCATTGTGCCTACACATACGGAAACTATTGGGGAACCTACGGAATATCAGACTACTTTTATTTATCACTAAAACATGACATACACGAAACGGAATGTACTAGACGACGCGTTTGGCTCGGTTTGTAGACACCTGCCTACTGAGTCGGCAGTCCCGGGTTCGAATCCCGGCCGGGGCAAATATTTGTGCAAATATTTGTTCTTGGGTCATGGATGTTATCTATATAGGTATGTATTTATATATTATGTATATCGTCGTCTAGTACCCATAGTACAAGCTTTGCTTAGTTTGGGACTATGTCGATTTGTGTATGATTGTCCCTTAATATTTATTATTTTACTGCGAAAAATTAATTATAATCCTGGCTGAAACACTCGCGCACTAATCTCATGCACTTTCACTCAGTGGTCCTTTTTTTAAATTTCATTTGCTTACCAGCTCAAAACGATGAATAAACTATGGACAAGGTATTCAAAAATATCATATGTTTGTTTTTCCACTTATGTTTTTGCAAAAGTTACTAACATTTAATGACATTTTAAGCTTCAGTATGGTTACAAAAAACCGGTTAAGTGCGAGTCGGACTCGCGCACCGAGGGTTCCGTACAAACACTCCATCCTTAAGTGGTTAAGTTAAGTTTGCACCTGGTATGTATAGCGCCCCATACAAATGAGGTGCAAAGTTAACACAACCACCCGTTTGTTGTATGAGAGCCCCCCTTAAATATTTATTTTATTTTTAGTATTTGTTGTTATAGCGGCAATAGAAATACATCATCTGTGAAAATTTCAACTGTCTAGCTATCACCGTTCTTGAGATACAGCCTGGTGACAGACGGACGGACGGACGGACGGACGGACAGCGAAGTCTCAGTAATAGGGTCCCGTTTTTACCCTTTGGGTACGGAACCCTAAAAAGTCTGTAGAACTACGGATTTTTCAAGTGACAATCTACGAAATTCTACAGACATTTTTGTCTCGCCCTATGGATTTTCATGAATTTATGTTATCTGGCGACAATGATCGACGCTGCCTCGCTGGTATTTGCAAGGAGCGATACAAAAATAGGGGTTTTTGTATTAAATCAATTATTAATTAAACCGACCACCCGCTACTACGCCTTTATACAATCTAGGGGCACACATCGTTAGCGCGATGCAGAACATAGCCAGCGCCATCTAGCGGCTAATCTTACCAACTATCCCTTTTTTTACGAGCTTCTATGAATTGTATTACGGCTGGTTAGACCTTACTACCAGTAATCGGACCTTGTGTGGGAGTATTCATATTCATATTCATTTTTATTGATAACAGTGTTACATGTCAACTTATTCTAAATTACATACAATAAATTATTCAATATTAAACAACATTATATTTTACACAATAATTACCATAGCAATTAATTTAAAATTGAACATTGATTTGTTGCACTCATTTTGTATTATCTTCTAATTTGTCTTCCAAGAACTCTTCTACAGTATAGTATGCTTTTTGTATCAAAATATTTTTAAGTTTTTTGACAAACACTGCATATGATATGTCATCTCTAGTTAAGTCTAAGGGCAGATGATTGTAAATTTTTGGACCTATGTACCATACACTTTGTTCTGCTTTTTTTAGTTTATGGGGTATAAGCCTTAGTGCATTTTTATTGCTGCGTGTATTATGGGAATTCTCACCACGTCTTTGAAATGATTCAAGATTGCCTTTAACCACTTTACATACTTCCAATATATACACATACTATTAACCTAATACAAATACAAATACTCTTTATTGCACACCTCCAACATCAAGGAATCTACAACACAACATGAGATACCTACATTAAAATAACAGGGAGAGGTAAACAACAGGCGGTCTTATCGCTAAAGAGCGATCTCTTCCAGATAACCTCTACACCTTACTTTTAGGTAAGCTAATAGGATTAGGTATCTCCGCGCCACAGGAGTATATAATATGGTCTGGCTAATGAAATATTACTCAAAATGGTGAATAATAAACATCACAGCAGTGAACGAACAAGTGAAAGAGGGCGCTTTTCAGGATGCATCGCAATAAGTATGGAGGATGGAATACAATAGATAACGTGCGACATCTAGCGGCAGAACTTAGCAACTATCCCTTTTATAACGCCCAATAAAATAGGGTTTCATACGATTGACTAGTACCCGCAACTTCGCCCGCGTTTTTTTCTTTACCGTAGACGGATAACAAGATGCGAGGACAAAGGAAATTATGAAAACAGATGGCGCCAGGCTGGCATGGCGCCGCGCGCCCATACAAACCAATGACGAACCTGCATCACGCTATCCATAGATCCTTGGATGGTATTTGTATTTAAGTATGTATTTATCTATATAAGTAGGTATGTTTATCGTCGTCTAGTGTCCATAACACAAGCCTACTAGAGCTTACTGTTTGACTAAATTGAAATGTGTGAGATAGTCCGATTAAAAAAAATATAGATAAATTATTTTCATTACAAATGTAGAATTTTATAATAAATAGTATAGATGTATGTGTACGACTTTCTATAGGTCATTTTCGACGGTAACCGGCTCGAAAACTACAGCAGGGGTAGCATATCCTGCCGCGACTTCGATTCTCGCGCGACTCACCACTCGTCTTGCTCACGCGGTATTGAAACGTAAGCGACAGGTAGTATTAGTATCACAGTTATGCTAGACGTACAGTCCGACCAAAAAGAGTAGAAATTAAACGGTGGCAATACAGTAATGTCGTCCCCGTTTTCTTAGATTGATTAGAAAGGGACGACACTACAGCTTTTTGGTCAGACCGTGCAGGGATCGACCAGCGAACTCTCGTGACGCGGCCATAATCGCGTGTAAATTATAGTCTTTAAATAATTCAGAGAAAAATTGTGTTTTTCTCAGTCAACCTTTGACAACGGTATCTGTAAAGGTACTGAAATGTCAGGGAGGCTCAAATACTTAATATACGCGATATAATCCGTTTAAATTGTTTTATTTAAATGTATGACAGTCGCGGAAACCGAAGAAAATATTATAGTCTTTATGCAAGTCGACTTTAGAGATGGCTCGCAAATGAGTGATTCAAGCTAACTATATCATTTGGCTTAGCTCACTAGCTCTTTCGCTCACTGAAGATTCAAGTAGCTCAGTATCTCATCTATCAGCTCAGTATTACTCGCTCGATCTCGCGTTTTTTCTTTTAAATCTAGATTGTCTCTAGTTCCCTACTCACTCGTGAACGATATAGTCTAAAGATCTACTGAGCTAAATGAGTGCTATCTCGGTGAACTAAAGACACATATCACTCTTTTCACTTTAGTGACACGTTCTGCGCATCTCTAATGGATGTATATAGTTTATTAGGCAATAAGAATACTGATAGTAGATAATAATTAACATAAAACCTTAAATAAATTAAATACTATTAATATTATTACTATTTTTTCGTCGAACAGGGAGTTGTGGAAATCGAGAGGAGAGGCCTTTGCCCTGCAGTGGGACACCAATATAGGCTAATAAAAAATATATATATATATTATTAATCTCTAATGTAAATCGACGCTGCCTCACCGGTATTTGCGAGGAGCGTTACAAAAATACAGCTACCACTAAAATCACAGTTGATATTAACCGCTTCATCACATGCACCGGTTACTACGCCTTTATACAATCTAGGAGCGAACAACGTTAGCGCGATGCAGAACACAGCCAGCAGCGCCATCAAGCGGCAAATTTTAGCAACTTTACCTTTTTGTTCCGTACCCAAAGGGTAAAAACGGGACCCTATTACTGAGTTTTCGCTGTCCGTCCGTCTGTCTGTCACCAGGCTGTATCTCAAGAACGGTGATAGCTAGACAGTTGAAATTTTCACACATGATTTATTTCTATTGCCGCTCTAACAACAAATACTAAAAATAAAATAAAATAAATATTAAAGGGGGGCTCCCAAGCAACAAACGGGATTGGTTGCGTTAACTTTGCACCTCATTTGTATGGGGCGCTATACATACCAGGTGCAAACTTAACTTAACCACTTAAGGATGGAAAGTGTTTGTACGGAGCCCTCGGTGCGCGAGTCCGACTCGCACTTGACCGGTTTTTACGAGCTTCTATTTAGCTGTAACTCTCGCCGCGACTTCGATTGTCGCGCGACTCAGTACCACTCGTAGAGTATATTTGTATAAGTACCACCCGTCCTGCTCACACGTTATAGAAGGAAAAGTGACAGGTAGTATAGTACATTCAATATTAACTGACGCGTTTCCACTTGAACCTAAACAATAAGGGCAATAAACCAAACGCCCATAGAGCTCATTCATTTTTAAAGGAGCCATTTCGGCCTTGTCTATTTTGTTGCAAACCAACCAGTGTTGATACTTAATTTTAAATATTCATACAATAATAAAAAAAAAATACGTACAGGTATGTTGAATAAAATACAATAACAAATTTAATTATTTAGGTAATTATTTTAAAGTAATAAATCAAAACATGAGGTTTTTAAATTATGACTACTCACTGATTTCTTCTGATTCAGAATTATTTTCCACGATTTCATTCTCCGATGAGTCGCTTCCAATCCAACATTTATTATGAAGTTAGTGAGTGCATGGTGTTTTTAAAAATCCTTGTTCTACTTTTTTACAGTGATTGTAAGAATTCTTCCACAGAATCGGATCCGAAGTATTAGGGTAGTTCTCACGAAATCTCGAAATTCTTGTCCCTCATGTTTTCAACGACAACTAGTGAATATATAGTGGTAAGTATTACTTCCTTGCAATAAACACCATCGTCGCTAAGCGTATTAGTTATAATTTCTGAGCCACATAGGTAAATAAAAAAAAATTAGTACATGTAACGTCGTTAAAATCATTTCCTCACTATGTCCCAAGTCCCATTTTCAATTACTTTTAAATTTGTAACTAAAAAGTTAATAAAGTAAAAGCGATGAAAGTTTCATTAACCTATTCTTAAAACAATGGACTTGTGAATGTATTCTTCATTGGGATAAAAAAGCCAATAATGAATTTGAAAAAAAATTGAAACCATGTGTCCAATAAAATTAAATCATTTCCTCACAACTTTAGTAATGTCAATTTATGAACGCTGTTTCAATCAAACGTGGACACTACCGTTTGTTTTTGATAGCTGGCAACACTGACGATTCACCAATATGGCGAATTGATTGAGTACGCGTTCGAGGCTTTGTTAAAAAACGGTAGAATACATAATTTTTGAAAATTACTTTTGTGTTCGTCATTACATCACGTCCCAGAAAAAAGGAAGGTAAGTACTATAAAAAATATTAATTACATAATGAAGTAGGGTTTTGGGAGTAGTTCACTTACACAAATAACTCGTATCACTAGTATTTTTAGGTTTTGTTTCGTTTCGTCATTCCCTCATCGTCATTACCTCATATATTATACAGTAATAAATTTACAGTGAGGGAATGACGACTAAGGAGGAAATGATTTTGACTGTGTTAGAATTCTTTTTTACTGTCGCATGTTGTAGCAAACCCTTGAATTTACCTGTAATATCTTTTTAGGGCACAATAATGGCAAGAAAAAAGAAAATTAGTGAAGAGGAAGCTAAATGAGAAGGAACCAAATTTGCAAATGACCAGCAGTTAAGGACGAACAGCTTTGCAGAAGATGAAACCCCCGACACTGATCAAAAGAGGGTATTATTCTGTAAAAGAGATCGATTAACTAGAGAGCTGAGACTGATACATTTTATCTTCCAGATTGAATAGGCAGGAAAAAGAATTTAAGTCGAATTGCCAGTTTGATTAGTTCTAAGAAAATGAATATTATTTCGTTAATTTTTCCTGTTTTCTTTTTTAGTCAAGACTGTTATTAACTTTGAATTTATTACTAAGTTATTTTTTAAGCAAGTAAAGATTTTTTGTTTGTTTTCTATAGGTACTGCCATCATGATTAAGACAAGTGCTATAACAATTTTTAAACTTTGTTGTTAATTATTCGTGGCAGCTGCAGACTGCAATAAATTTGTGATTTTCTGGACAATAGTTCCTAATAATGTCAATTAATATAGTAAACATTGCAATACAAAATAAATTTAACACAATAATTATGCATTTTTATTTGAAATTGTACATCAGTAATGAAGTTGCATCTCGTCTTGGTACTACCTCCATCTCACCACACTCAATGGCTCTGATTCCTACAGACGAAACAGAAATTGAAACGCTCATTAACAACCTTAAAACTGATTGTGCTGTAGGGATTGACAAAATATCGGGAAGTTTTATCAAGCAGTATAAACATGTCATTATCCCGCCCCTAACCCACGTGTGCAACCTGGCACTTTCTACTGGAGTTTTTCCAGGTATATTTAAAAAAGCTCAAATAACCCCGATACACAAGGATGGTGACAGAGGCTGTGTCAACAATTATAGACCAATTTCCATCCTTCCCGCCATGTCAAAAATCTTAGAACGCGTTATAAACTCACGTCTAGTTAAGTACTTAGAAAAGAACAACCTTCTGTCCGCCTCACAATTCGGTTTTCGTAGAGGAAAATCAACCGCAGATGCGGTGCACGAATTAACTCATGATGTTGTTACCAAGCTAGATAGTAGACAAAAGACAGTAGCTTTATTTCTTGACCTTGCGAAAGCATTTGACACGGTCTCTGTACCCATCCTTGTATCCAAACTGGAAAAACTAGGCATCCGCGGGCTTCAATTGAAACTCTTTGAGAGTTATCTTACAGGTCGCACACAATATGTCAAAATAGGAAATGACACGAGTGACGAGGTAAATATCACGTATGGCGTCCCACAGGGCAGTATCCTTGGCCCCACGCTTTTCTTGACCTATATTAACGATTTGTGCCAATTGCAACTGGAGTGTGGTAAGATCATTACGTACGCTGATGATACTGCCCTAATATTCCATGGCAACACGTGGAACGACGCCTTTCGGTATGCGCAGAAGGGCCTGAACGTAGTAACGAAATGGCTGTCTAACAATGTCCTTACTCTGAATGTCCTTAAAACTAAATACATCACCTTCTCCCCTAAAACCGTTAATCACAAAGACCACGCCCCGTGTCCCATACTTGCCCACACGTGTCTTAACCCAGACCTCCACAACTGTCACTGTCTTGCACTGGAAACAGTTACACATTTGAAATATTTGGGAATAGTACTTGACCAGAATCTTAACTTTAAGCAGCATATTGACCTCCTTGCTGCAAGAACACGTAAACTCATATTTATATTCAAAAACCTGCGTCACATAGCTGACACAAATATAATAAAAATGGTTTACTTTGCACTGGTGCAATCTATTCTCTCATATTGTATCTCCTCCTGGGGAGGAGCACATAAAACCCACCTGCTGAAATTAGAAAGGGCTCAGCGAGCAGTACTAAAAGTTAGTGCGTTCCTACAGTTCCTGTACCCCACAACTGACCTGTACAAAATATGCAAAGTACTAACAGTGCGGCAGTTATTTTTCCTAGACATCATCCAAAAAAAGCACTCGACGTTAACCTACGAACCTCTTAAGCTGGCAAATAAAAGACGTAATAATCAGATCTGTCCAATAAAAAAATTTAATACTCGGTTTGCACAGAGATTCTACTGTTTTCTCGGTAGTTTCTTATATCATAAAGCTAACAATGAACTATCTATTTATTCCCAAACAAGATCATACTCTAACAAGACTGTAACAGAATGGCTCCTAAATTTGGATTATAATAGTACCGAAAAGCTGATGATCCCAATCTCATAACCTCTAAACACACATGTAGCGCACACAAACAAACACACACACACACACACACACACACACACACACACACACACACACACACACACACACACACACACACACACACACACACACACACACACACACACACACAGATATGCTAATAAGAAATTTTGTTTGTTTGTAATACTCTTTGGATATTTGACCATATACTGTAACTACACTTTGAAATTGTTCACTTCTCATATAGTGAAGTTTATATAACTAAACTCATCTACAAAGTCTGTTCTTATAGATACCTGAGAGATGGAGACCTGGTGACCTGACATACAGGTTCCCCCTAGTTCGGGCACCAGTCTCCACCGCACTAGTTGTATACCTATTCATAAGAAAAATACCATAACTTACTGTATATAAACTGTATACTATGTGGTGGAGAAAATAAATACTTTTTACTTTTTTTACTTACTATCATTGCTTATTAAACTCATTCCTTCTAAAGTCATCATTTCCTCATTTCATTTTTTTAACAGGCTTGTAATTCTTAAAAAAAGCGCTTATTTTAGGGACCACTATATATCCTAAATTTAATATCATGACTACTACAAAATCCATATCAAAAAATCCGAAATGATCATACTATTTTAATTGGTTTTTATCGGAACCGAATTTCGTGATTTCGTGAGAACTACCCATTAATAATTATGACGAATATTGGTAATGACACTACCTCCTATTACGGTTGGTGTGATGTTTTTCAACTGTGGTATTTCTATTTGCTAATATTATAAAAAGGAAGATAACAGAGGGAAAGTATCAAAAACGTTTGAAACACCGCCCGCCGCACGTGTTTTACAAGGTTTACAAAGAATTCACCCGCCACAACTTAATCCTATTGTTATTGCTAATGACGGTCTCAAGTGGAAACACGCCAGCTAATATTGAATGTACTATAATTGCCGTTACAGGTCTTTATTGGTCGACGCTGCCTCACTGGTATTTGCAACTTTTGCAAGGAGCGATACAAAAATTGGAACATCGAAATTTTTTGTTAGTAGTGCAATCGGTCCACCCGTTACTACGCCTTTATACAATCTAGGGGCACACACCGTTAGCGCGATGCAGAACACAGCTACCGCCATCTAGCGGTGAATTTTAGCAACTTTTTTTTCAAGCTTTCATATAACTTAATATTTTCTTCGGTTTCCGCGACTTTCATATAACTTGTTTGTTCAGGTGGAATCTTGTAACTCTCACCGCGACTAAGCACCACTCGTCCAGCCCGTCTAGCACAAATAGGCTTCGCGACTCGCGCGACATAGCATCGCACGTCACTCTCTCACAGTATTGCGAAGAAAGAGATAGGTAATATTTCTCGCGCGAGAAAGAGTCGCGTGTCACAGTTGTGCTAGAGGTGCTGCTTACACGGTATTGAAAGAAAAGTGACAGGCACCGTTGCCAGAAAAATCCTTTAGGCTTTGTGCCCACACATACGGAAACTATTGGGGAACCTACGGAATTTCAGACTACTTTTATTTATCACTAAAACATGACATACACGAAACGGAATGTACTAGACGACGCGTTTGGCTCGGTTTGTAGACACCTGCCTACTGAGTCGGCGGTCCCGGGTTCGAATCCCGGCCGGGGCAAATATTTGTGCAAATATATTCTTGGGTCATGGATGTTATCTATATATGTATTTATATATTATGTATATCGTCGTCTAGTACCCATAGCATAGTACAAGCTTTGCTTAGTTTGGGACTAGGTCGATTTGTGTATAATTGTCCCTTAATATTTAAATTATAATCCTGGCTGAAACACTCGCGCACTAATCTCATGCACTCAGTGGTCCATTTTTTAAATTTCATTTGCTTACCAGCTCAAAACGATGAATAAACTATGGACAAGGTAATAAAAAATATCAAATGTTTGTTTTTCCACCTGTTTTTGCAAAAGTTACTAACATTTAATGACATTTTAAGCTTCAGTATGGTCAAAGCAAATGAAGCATTAGAAAAAAATCTGTAGAACTACGGATTTTTTTAAGTGACAATCTACGAAATTCTACAGACATTTTTGTCTCGCCCTAGTCGCCCTACGGATTTTCATAAGTTTGTGTTATCTGGCAACACTGATCGACGCTGCCTCGCTGGTATTTGCAAGGAGCGTAACAAAAATTAACATTCGAGTTTCGGGTTATAATAACTTAAACCAACCACCCGCTACTACGCCTTTATACAATCTAGGGGCACACATCGTTAGCGCGATGCAGGACATAGCCAGCGCCATCTAGCGGCTAATCTTAGCAACTTTCCCTTTTTTTTTACGAGCTTCTATGAACTGTATTACGGCTGGTTAGCCCTCACTACCAGTAGTCGGACCTTGTGTGGGAGTATTAACCTAATACAAATACAAATACTCTTTATTGCACACCTCCAACATCAAGGAATCTACAACACAACATGAGATACATTAAAATAACAGGGAGAGGTAAACAACAGGCGGTCTTATCGCTAAAGAGCGATCTCTTCCAGATAACCTCTACACCTTACTTTTAGGTAAGCTAATAGGATTATCTCCGCGCCCCAGGAGTATATAATATGGTCTGGCTAATGAAATATTACTCAAAATTTGGCGGGAAATTAAAAAGGCTGCGGCTGGTCACACTTTGTGTAGAAGGAATTATAGTTTTGATACTAGAACATATTTTTGATTTTCTATGCACAAATAAGTAATACATACCTGAAGTAATAAGTGAAATATATGTTGACGTACACTCATAGTCAGCTCACATAATTTCTACCACTATGTACAGTACAGTCAACGACAAACAACACATATGTTTACACTTTTTAACCATATACGAGGCGAAAAATTAAATGTAGTGTAAATAAGACCTAGCTCGATAATACCATATTAATCCATCACCTAAAAAAAACTACATTTTTGTAAGCAACCTCTGTAAATCTTAGAAAAGATTATTCAAATGCATTGCTTGTGCACTATGGCAGCGTACTTTACTGTTTTAACATGCCGTATTTCTAACAGTTTTGTCGAGAGATTATGACAGCGCAATACGAAACGAGTGAAACAGTATTTTATGCAACAGTTGTATAAGAGGAGTCAAAAAACGCGAGTGGCAAAGATGCCACGAGCGTTTTTTGACTTAATTATACAACGTTGTATACAATATTTTTTCTACGACTCGATATTTGATAAATAAAATGCAAATAAACAACAAAGAAAATAATTACATGTTCCCGCTCCGAACCAAGAAAATTAAAAAAATATATAGTGTCTGATATATTTTTTTAATTGACGTCCATAGGTCAAAAAAATATAAACTTATATCATGCAAAGATAAAACTTTTTTTTAGTAGGCAGCAATGGTTTGAGACAATAAGTTTTTATTTAAATTGCAAATTGTGTGAATGCAGCTGTTTATTTTGTATTATGTGGTACTAAGAAATTTTGGCGACATTATAACATCGTTTAGCAGTATTTTTTTGGGCAGAAGAGTATAGACTTTTACAGAGTTTCATAATTTATGTCTTCATATAAGAGTTAGTAACTGAAAAAAAAATTAATTATGTTTGTTGGTGAACCGAGTTCATTTTTAGTATGAGGTGGCCAGTTATTGAACGGTGGCCAGTAATTGGCGATTTACCCAAATGACAGAAAAAAATTACTGGAGTAGAAAAAAAGTATATAAGGTACCTTTATAAGGGTTCCGTCGTCGGCCGTCGTCCCTCGGAAGGTCTTGGTGTGCCGGCCGTTGGATGCGCTGTACACTCGCACGTTGCGATCCTGGAAACATACTATATTTATAACCCGCGACGAAAAAACATGGAAGTTTAACATGTGTATACGTGTGTCTCGTGTATTTATTTATTTCTTTATTTAATCTTTATTGCACAAAAGAAAGAACTTATCGTACAAAAGGCAGACTTAATGCCATAGGGCATTCTCTACCAGTCAACCATTGGGCTAAGCAGATAATTTGTGGGCGGTGCCATTAAATTATAACAATTTCAAAAAGATATACACTTAGATAAATACATATTGCTATAGGATATACACACAACGTTGTTGTGTTGACGACGCGTTTGACTCGGTTTCTAGACCTGCCTACTGAGTCGGCGGTCCCGGGTTCGAATCCCGGCCAGGGCAAATATTTGTGTGATGAAGTCGAATATTTGTGCTTGGGTCATGGTTGTTTATTTATTTAATCTTTATTGCACAAAAGAAAACTTATCGTACAAAAGGCGGACTTAATGCCATGAGGCATTCTCTACCAGTAAACCTTAGGGCAAAGCGGAAAATTTGTAGGCGGTGCAACTAACTTACACATAAGTAACAAAACATAATTATAATACTTATACATAATTTTGCTATACATGTAAATATATACATACATCTAATATAATATAAACATATATAATATAAATAAATATATGTATTTAAGATATTGTTCTATGTATTTAAGATATATTTATCTATATTAGTATGTATATCGTCGTGTTTAGTACCCATAACACAAGCCTTCTTGAATTTAATTTGGGACTAGATCGATTTGTGTGAGGTTGTCTGACATTTATTTATTTATTATTTATTTATCTGTCGGTGACATCACTTCCAAACGGATAGACCAATTTAAGTGCGTTTTTTTAGGGTTCCGTACCCAAAGGGTAAAAACGGGACCCTATTACTGAGACTTCGCTGTCCGTCCGTCCGTGCGTCCGTCCGTCTGTCACCAGGCTGTATCTCAAGAACGGTGATAGCTAGACAGTTTAAATTTTGACAGATGATGTATTTCTATTGCCGCTATAACAACAAATACTAAAAATAAAATAAAATAAATATTTAAGGGGGGCTCCCATACAACAAACGGGTTGGTTGCGTTAACTTTGCACCTCATTTGTATGGGGCGCTATACGAGTACATACATACCAGGTGCAAACTTAACTTAACCACTTAAGGATGAAAGTGTTTGTACGGAACCCTCGGTGCGCGAGTCCGACTCGCACTTGCCCAATTTTTTTAAATTATAATAAATAAATATCGGATAACCTCACATAAATCGATCTAGTCCCACAGTAAGTTCTAGTAGGCTTGTGTTAGGGACACTAGACGACGATAACATACTAATATAGATACATACATACTTAAATCCAAAAAAACACCCATGACTGAGGCACAAATATTCGAGTTCAACACACAAATATTGCCCTTGCCGGGATTCGAACCCGGGACCGTCGGCTCAGTAGGCAGTTGCTTAACCACTACGCCAACCAAGTCGTCATAATTGAAAGACTTGTCCGTTGAGAAGGTTCTTATCTATGTTTGGTGGACCTGTACTTTCCAAGATAGAATAGAATAGAAAAGCCATTTATTTATAGTTTATACATTACATTACAATTAATTCCACATTTACATTTTATACACAAATATTTAACTGTACAATTTGAAGACTTTGATTTTTAAACAACATATTATTTTACTAATTAAGATTAATTTAATGAAATGGCCTCTCCTTCAGTGAAGAAGATATTCAGCTTTAATCGGAACAAGTGACAAGATCTCAGCCTCTTGCTCTTGTGAACATTTGAAATGATGCTTTTTGGCAATGTTCCCCCATTAGTTTATCTGTATGGCAGTTTCCCTTAGGCGAGAGCAAACTATACCACATTTCAGACGAGAGAGAGAGAGATAGTCTTACCTGACAAGCCGTGAGAACATGTCGTCCCCCCGCATCGACTTCCATGTCGTACAGCGTCGTCCGCCCGGACACGTTTTGTCCGCGTTCGAACTTGTAGCCACCGTCGGAAGTCTGAAACACACGTGATAATTAGACCACACTGCACAGTTCGAAAAAATGGTAAATAACTTTTAAAAGTAATACTTTAATAGTCTATTATAAGTAGGGTTGCTATTATATCATTACTAAACTCAATTAAATGAGGAGTGTCTTTTCAAAGGGGCTTATTTTTATATGAGTTTTATAGGGAAATAAGCCCTTTTGAAAAGACATTCCTCAAATATTAAAAAAATTTTTTTTTTTACTTATCGTAAAAGTACCTAAGACTTTTTACACACCCCAGGGCGTAAGTGTGATTTTCTGCCCTGGGAGACCAACGTAAGACGTAATGTTTTAGATAATGAATGAATGAATTCATTAAAATCTTTATTTCGGACATAATAAAATCCATAGCATATTAGTAGGGTCTTAATCTAAGGTTAGTTATGCGCTTAAAATTAAACAATATATTTATATATTTACGTTACAAATATAGCTACGCCTTTAACCTACTCTGTCCACCATCTTTGTATAGGGCAGTCACATCTCCCAGCAACTGCTTTTAGAAGAAGATAAACAACGGGCGGAATTCTTAAAGCCCCAGATCGCAGGTATTAAATAAATATGTCACAAATTTCCCGCCCTAGGTATAGTACTAATTATCTAAGCTAAGCTAATCCACTTACCTGCATTCATAATAGCATTGTGTCTAATACAATCCTATCTGCTTTTGTTCTCGTAAGCGCCAACCTGGCGCCAACCAGTTACTTACAAAAAAAGGTTAGAGCTACATTGCGTGGATATTGAATTTTCAACCTTATTCCTTGTAATGTTTGTTGACGAGAGATCATAGTCCTTTTTCAAGAGAATACGTTCTTGTGGAGGGTCGGACGGTTGTAACATTCCAAAAAGTTATGATCACCATTATTCTGTTAGTGCATTTTGTAGTCTAATGTCCAAGGAAATAGAGTCGATAATCTATATTAACCTTCCAAGGTGGTTACAATCTGCTTTTACTACGAGCTCGTTATCTTAATTTGTGGTTTACCAGTTGTGGTTTGTTCAATGGTATTCAGTTCTTAAGTGGCTTAGCTTAGATTTTTTTTTTTTTATAACGGCACAACATAGTGGCTCCACTTCGCCTGATGGTAAGCAAAAAGGGGAGCCCAAGTCGCAATGGCAACTGACGAGAAACCAACGGTGCCAAGTCAGTTGACACTGCCATGCTGGCTCGAGAGATGCTTCTTCACGCTTCGTTTGTAGGGTCCCAAGTTATAAGAAGGAGGATAGATAATTAGTACTATATATAATGTGCTATTAATTACCGGTATGAGTTGTCGGAACAGCACAGTCTTGTCGGCCCCACAGGACACTAACTGTAGCGCTGCCGGGGCCGCGGCTGGGATGAGGCGGACGGCGGTGATGCTGGACGAGTGCTCGTCCAAGGTCTGCAGAATCTGGTAACCCTGAGGAAGGACACAATAGGCATGTTGACAAATTTTTTTTGAGGATGTCAATCGATTCTATTTTTTATTGTGATCAAATGTCTGTATGGGACTGACTACACTTAAACTGCTCTAAAAGTCAAAAATGACCGTCAAAGTTCAACATTCCTACGTAGCGCTAAAAACGCTCCATACAAAACGCGTCAGGCTAGTGACGTCACAGGCCGGTATAGGTACCAATAATTGTATGGAGAAATTAAGAAATTTGCCATTTTCACCGTGAAAGAGTGCGTTTAAGTTCATGGTTGTCCTACAATTATTGTTTTGTAAAATTATGAGGATTCTGAAAACGTTTTCAAAATTTCTTTTGGATTAAAAAAAAATATCATAAAATTTGCGTACCTTTCAAGTCCCATATTTCCAAAAAAGATTTATTTTTCTGGATTTTTTTCTTTGTTTCGTGAAATATTTAGCAAATTTTATTCATATAGCTACAGTACGCTGTAGAATTCGACATCAGTCAACATGCCTATAGTAGATAGTACAACAAGTGCATAAAACGCACCATTTTACACAACACGTTTATTATGTGTTAATATAAAGTCGAATGTAAAATGCGTTTTATAGACGAGTTGCACACTCTACTTTTCACTTCGATTGCGAGTAAATGAAACTGCATCATGCAAATATTATATTTCAAAACAAATTTAATTAAAATTTAAAGTTACATTAGAACAATGACAATAAAGTAATAATGTAATAAATAAATAATAAATATAAGACAACCTCACACAAATCAACCTAGTCCCAAATTAAGCTCAAGAAGGCTTGTGTTATGGGTACTAGGCGACGATATACATACTTCTATAGATAAATATATACTTAAACACACAGAACATCCATGACCCAGGCACAAATATTCGTGTTCATCACTCAAATATTTGCCCTTGCCGGGATTCGAACCCGGGACCTCGTCGGCTCAGTAGGCAGTTGCTTAACCACTGCGCCAACCGCGTCGTAATAAATGATAGTTAATAAAAATTGCAAGTCGATCTCAAAAAGTTTTATTGTGTACTTTGGCTGTTGGTATCTATGCCTTGGTCTTAGAATAAGTTGAAAAAACGAATTTTCCGTGTGAATTTTGGAAATTTCGAGTTGTTTTTGAAACAAAAATTATCAATGAAAAATTCAAACTGTAGCTTTCAAATATATACCAATAAATCCCAATAGCCCTGGTCTAGGTAGTAACATCAATAATACATTAAGAAACATGTTTGATCATAGAAAAAAATGTCTAAAACAATCAGCGTTTCCAAAGGAATAAGGCCTCTTAACACAATTATTTATTTATTTAGCACACAACAACATGAGCGAGTGGCTACTGTTCGTGTCGTATGTAATACTATGTTGGTCTAATTATCCGCTAGATGTCGGTGTACCATATGTCATTTCCGCTGCATCGCGGTATAGAGATTTTCGTAGCACTTGTGTATATATAGTCTGAGAACCAAATTGTCATTCGTCTAGCATATGTTGATTCATTTGAACATGGTGCAAGTGCCTAGTAAGTAGGACGCGTGTCCAGCTAGCATTTTATGCTACTAAGCATTATTAGCATTATTTCTGTCCCCTACACTACAACTAGCAACCCGCCCCGGCTTCGCACGGAACCTCTAAAATTCGTCAGTATTTTTCTAGTATATTATGCATGCATTACACATATAAAGCTTCCTCTGGAATCACGTAGTTTTTAAGTTCCTTACGTATTTCTTAAGATCTAAGCATACATAAGGGCAGACAGCAGAAAGCGATTTTATTTTATACTATCTAGTGATGGGAACATTTCCGAGCAAGTTGGAGAAAATATCTTTATTTAAACAGCGCTTCGAATTGATCTGTGGATGGCGCTAGTATTTTAACCTTTTGAACGCTTTTCCTCCCACGTTAAATGTGGCTTATACGCCAATAGTTGAAAAAAGAAAGAGCGAAAATATACCTTATCTGTCAGCAGGAAAATTGCTTTGACAGCGTCCGCCATTACCCATTGCGTGGTAGGCACGACAGCACACGACCACTTTAGTGGCTCTTGGCGTTTAAAGGGTTAATGGTTCAGTTTCATTCGACGATAACTCGGTCAACATACCGCCTGCAGTGACTCCAGGCAGACCAAGGATCTAATCAGGATCGCAGGAAGCGAATTTGTTTTATAATATGTAGTGATAACTTACCCGGTCGACCATGAAGACGTGTATGAGACGGTCGCGGGACGCCGACGCCAGAAGTCTAGGTTTCGCCGAATATTCTAGACACAGGACTTCAGCATCGTGAGCTTCTAGCCTGCGATCATATACAATACAATTAAAAAACAAAAGAAAAACATATAATTTTCTCAAACATGCAATGAAATGTCGTCATAACGTGCGTTATAACAGGCTTCGAAGTATCATGTTTCGGGCGGAACAACCCGAGAGAACTGTAAAGGAATTTCGTATAAAGTGAAGGCCGAAGCTGAGAAGTAATTTTTGTTTAAACATGGCGTCTGTGTTGTGAACAGGTTAAACAGCTGAGTTATATTTTTTGAGTGGTTTATTTTTTATTTGATTGCATGTTTGTGAAAAAAAAATGCAATGAATATCGTCATAATGTGCGTTAAAACAGGCTTCAAAGTGTCACGTTTCGGGCGGAACAATTCGAGAGAACTGAGAGGCGGAAATTTCATACAAAATGCAAGGCTTAAGCCGGGAAGTAATTTTTTTTAACATGGCGTGTGTTCATGAACTGGCTAAACAGCTGCATTTTTTTTTCAGTGGTGTGTTTTTTGCTTATGTTTGAGAAAAGCACTATATATTGCCTTAGTCGTGAAAAAGGCTTGCTGGCTTCGTATCATACCTACTCCCCCGACAATCCTCTCATTCCCGGCATCTGGAGTACTATTGGACTGGTGTATTTTTTATTTCATTCATATGTTTGAGAAAAGCAGTATATATGCTGTAACCGTGAAAAGGGCTTGCCGGCTTCGTATCACTAGCCTCCCTACGTTTGTCCGTCTTTACCACAGACCACCCCCACTAGACGGAGCATGTAAGGCGACCCGCGCGCACCAACGATATGGTACGGCAGAACGTTACAGTATCAACACGGCGGCCACCGTTTAGTTGCGTCCATGTTTATGAGGTCTCTCTACACCACTTAACACTACAATTCACCATGTTATTTATTTAATTTCTTTTCTCGTTGACGTACGCATGGATCATAAACATGGACGCGACTAAACGGTGGCCGCCGTGTTGATACTGTAATGTTCTGCCGTACCATATCGTTGGTGCGCGCGGGTCGCCTTACATGTGCGTTACATGCTCCGTCTAGCGGGGGTGGTCTGTGTTTCTAGTGTTATAGTTCGAAGCCCATTTCTTAAGCGAATCCCATTACCTTTGTACCCGATGAACAATACGTATTATCTGTATTGTTAACTGTGGCCACAGCTGCCACTTCGAAATGTAAGGCGTTAATTATAAGTGCAAATTACTTTTACACTAAATTAGTCTTTAAGTCAAACGAAATAAGGTACTCTTAAACAAAGAGAACACAGATGTTGGTCACTTCGTAAGTGAAAGAGCAGTGAAGTTCCTATCGATGCTTATAATGACAATGAAGTGACCAACATCTCTGTTCTCTTTGTTTAAGAGTAAACCTTATTTCGTTTTACTTGAAGACTAATTTAGTGTAAAAGTAATTTGCACTTATAACGCCTTACATTTCGAAGTGGCAGTTGTGGCAACAGCTAAACAATACAGATAATGAGTATTGTTCATCGGGTACAAAGCTAAGTGGATTCGCTCAAGCAAAAGGATTATTTCTATACCTGTGCAGTAGATTCCCGGCAGCGGAGTGCACCCAGACGTTGCCGGCGCGGTCGCCCGACGCCACGTGCGCGCCGTCCGGGCTCATGCGCACACACCTGGTAATAGACACATATTAATTGAAAAAAAAAAAAAAAAAAAAAAATTTCAAACATGCAATTAAATATCGTCATAACGTGCGTTAGAACAGGCTTCGAAGTGTCAAGTTTCGGGCGGAACAATTCGAGAGAACTGTAAAGGAATTTCATACAAAATTAAAAGCCTAGGCCGGTATTTTTTTTTTTTAATTTTAATGTAAATGGCGTCTTGTTCATGAACAGGCAAAACAACTGAAATATATTTTTTTATTTTTCTTCTAGTGGATGAACGGGTACCGGACCAACAATATCCGCGTTAAGGCCTATTACACACGAACTGATATTAAGAATACAAATCTGTATGATTCAATGTGTTGATGAATAAATTTAAATTACTGTCTATATGTAAGTCACCAAAGACCATAGACAATATTACAAATCCTCTGCCTTTATTTTATTTATTATAGAAATTAAAATTCTTATTATCTGTTTGTGTATAATGGCCCTAATATTCGAACACTCCACACGTGGACGACTTCCGAAAGAAAAAAAATATGGAGGGATTGGAGGAAAAATTAAAAATATATTATTTTTAAACATGACGTCTGAGTTCATGAACTGAACAGCTGAATTATGTTTTTTTGAGTGGTGTATTTTTTTATTTCATTGCATATTATGTTTGAGATAAGCACTATACATGCCTTAGCCGTGAAATGGGCTTGCCGGCTTCGTATCACTATCCGGCCTCCCTTACGGTCGGCCGTCTATACCTACTCAGCCGGCAAGCCCTTATTTCCCGGCGTCTGCAGTAAAGTACAATTACATTCAACGACATTTTAAACGGCACGTTATGCGAAGAGAGGAAAGCCACGTAACCAGAAAAGCGTTAAGCATGAATGTGGACGGATATAGAGACAGGCCAAAGAAAAGATGGATTATGTGAAAGATGATATGAATAAAAAGGAAGGGAACGACGTGATGACGAGTAATAGGAAAGAATGGAGGAAAAAAAACATGCTGCGCCGACCCCAAATAAATGGGATAACGGCAAATGGAATGAAGACGATTCTTCGACTAAAATTATTATTATTCTCACCTAACGCCAGTCTTGTCATCATAGGATTTCGCCTTGTCTTTATCCGCGGCGCTGAGGTCCGCGTCCTTTAAAAACTTCAGCTCAGGATCGATATACACCACCTTGTTCAACTCCTGAGAATATAAAACATAAAGCAAACATATAGGGCCATCTAGTGGTGAGTAGCGGGAACTATCTGTACTAAAATCTGCATAAACATACCCTGGGACTTTCGGTGCACAGATGATTTGACAGGCATCGCTCAATTAATTCGTTGTATCTTATCTTAAACCATCAATATTCCGAATTTAAATTCCGAAAGTGAAATATCGCAAGACGATCATTTTCGCCTTAGTTAGGTTACATGCCAAATACTCGAACTTGGAGCCAGTGTATGACTTTGTTCCGGTGGATGTCGAGACGGGTGGACCCGGGTGCACAGAGGCGAATACGTTATTAAAAAAAATCGGACAGCGTTTGAGAGAGAGAGGTTGTGACCCCCGGTCTGGCTCGTACCTGGTTCAGCAAATATCGCTGGCAATACAGCGGGGAAATGCTGCTAGCATTTTTGGAACATTTCCGCCAGGTACTCGTCAGGCCGGAGTTTGATTTTTGATGGGTTATTGACAAAGCGTGTTGCGGATTATTATATTGTATCACTTGGACGAAGCTTGTTGCTGATAAAAATTTATGTGTCATTTTGACGATGGTTGCTACGGATGCTCATTTTGTATTTATGACGAAACCTGCGCTGTGGATATAATATTTGGATGCATGCATGAAAGTTTATTAAATGTTAGGTTAGGGTTATAAGTTATCCCAAAAAATATCTAAATATTTTATCAACATGGTTTTCGGAATTATGAAAACTCGGAATGATGATGCATTCGGACAAAGGAAACTTCGGAGTATTATAGTGTGATTTGACGACTACTTGGTTACAAATCATCCGTGCACTGGAAACCGCGGGGTAAGGATATAAATAGATCGATACGTTTTTTTACCGAGCTACTAATAAAGTAAAGCATAGTTTGGTAACTATGAAAGGGCACCGAGTTACCAGTGACGTGATAAAAAGGAAAGGGACTCGGATCTTATTCAAAAACGGTATACCTAATCTCACACAAGAGCGGTGTCAAATTGCGGAGTAATCATTTATACTGCGCAATGAGTATGACCCTCTCTTTTTACGTGAGACTATACCCTCTTGAGTACTTATATTCTTTGCCCCACATAAAGACTGTGGTACAGCGACATCTGTACTTACTACCCAGTTGTATAATGACACTCTTGACGTATAATACTTACATTGCTGTATATATTTGGTTGTGTCCGGCCCTGCAGAGTCCACATTCGAACAGTATCGTCACTGGAACACGTCAGGAAGGTACCAGCAGGAAGACTTCCTGTTCCAGTGGCCATATCCACTCCCCATATGCAGGCTGAGTGATAGAGGGCTGAATGAGATTTTCCGACCTGTACGAGAATATAACAGCATTAGATTGAGTGTCAATTATGTTCAGAAGCCCACAAATAATGTACATATTTTTAAAAGATTTTACGTGTTACGACTGGAAGAAAGAGAGAGGCCTTTGCCCAGCAGTAGGACAGCACAGGTTAAAATAGATAATAATAAATATGAATACATTTTACGTTTAACCTGTCACGGTGTATATTCATCTGTCTGTCATGCAGAATGAAACTAGCTGTGCCCTGTGGTGTGACCCACTTAACCTACAGGAACACAACATTTTTCGGGACAAAAAGTAGCCTATGTTTTTAGCCAGGGTGTCAGCTACCTCGATACAAAATCAATCAACATTGGTTCAGCCGTTTGCGCGTGAAGACACAAACACACTCACAAAATTCGCCTTAATAATATAAATGTGATTACACAAGTCTCTAAAATAAATCTGAAGTCTGAAAAAATTACCGACTGTTGAGTTTCTTTTGGCGTTTCTTCTCAACAATGGTCCCCTCTTGTGAAACGCCGGTAAACTCAGACATTTAAAAGTGCCCTTGTCGCCTACTTGTGAGTAAAGTTCATTATTTCATTATTCATTTCAATCTTTTGACAAAAATGTATATCAAAAGCAAAACTTACAAGGGCACTTTCATATGTCTGAATCTAAATCTGCTGGCATTTCACAAGAGACCTCTGTTGAGAAGAAAGCCGAGAGAAACTCAACAGTAAGTATTTTTTCGTAAATAATACTTAAAACTATTACAATTACAACTACGTAATTGATACATGTTAGAGGAGATGTACAAGATTCACCAAATCAATCAGTCAATATCTCGTGAAAACATTAGTTTTAGAGTAGCCATAGACTTACCCGTTTGATATCTCTCACGTCCCAGACGTATAAGCTGTGGTCGTTGTATACGCAGGTCAGCTTGTGGTTCCTGTCGTCGTACGTGAGAGCGATGGCGTCCGGATACCTCGCGTTGGGAGGCACAGTGAACATGTGACTGGGAACGGAGAAACATGATTAATAGAAGCATGTTGCCAGTGAACAATTTTTTTGTACTACAATCGATACAAAAAGTGTACTGCCTACCTGATGGCGACTTGTCGAACATAAAATAAGTCAGAATGTAAGTCATTGCTACGACTCAACCTCATGTATGTTGTAAACTCATACCATATTTGATCCTTCCCTCTACTGGTCGTTAGATGGCGCTACATCCACCCTTACCAATTACATAGCATACAGCGCCATCTAGTGATGGGTATCACTAGGTGGCGCTCAGGCTAAACTTGTATTCAGCCTTTGGCAACACTTTGACAATGCCATAAAGATACCGTTATATATAACGTAGTAATGTCGTACGTTCTCCTAGCGGAACGGAGAGCGGTCGTCATAGGATTGAGCGAGACACCGTGCTCGGACCTTCCGCCTCCACCTATGCCCACCGCTCGTCGATCCGCTGGTCGTACGAACTCATGGGCGAGCCGTTAGTATTATATCGATTATATAGTTCCAGCTATTGACCGATAGATGTCGCTCTCGCTCACCTTATATTGAGCCCCTGCGCCACATCCACCCCCAGATAGTGTGTCCTGGGTAACGTGGTGACGTAGCGCAGCGAGTCGGGCGCGAAGCAGCGCACCAGCCCCTCCGCGCAGCGCACTATTATATAGTTCCAGCTGTCGACCGATAGATGTCGCTCACCTTATATTGAGCCCCTGCGCCACATCCACCCCCAGATAGTGTGTCCTGGGTAACGTGGTGACGTAGCGCAGCGAGTCGGGCGCGAAGCAGCGCACCAGCCCCTCCGCGCAGCGCACTATTATATAGTTCCAGCTGTCGACCGATAGATGTCGCTCACCTTATATTGAGCCCCTGCGCCACATCCACCCCCAGATAGTGTGTCCTGGGTAACGTGGTGACGTAGCGCAGCGAGTCGGGCGCGAAGCAGCGCACCAGCCCCTCTGCGCAACCTACGAAGATATAGCCGGCGCCGATAGACATGCAGTTCGCTGACGTCGTCTGGAAACATCACAAACATTAATATTTGTGTCTCAAACATGCCATGAAATGTTTTCATAACGTGCGTTATAACAGGCTTCGAGGTATCACGTTTCGGGCGGAACAACTCGAGACAACTGTAAAGGAATTTCGTACAGAATTGAAGGGCTACGCCACGAAGTTTTTTTTTTTCAAACTTGGCGTCTATTCCTTCTCACCCTGCAAGCTCTTCTTTCCCGACTTCTGCAGTAATGTACCCAGAAAGACCCAGACCCAGAAGACCCAAAAGAAGAATTACCCCCGTTAAAAAAGAGGAGTGTTGTAAGTTTCAAATGTGTATCTGTGTGTCTGGGTGTGGCATTGTCATAGCTCCCAAATGGATGGTCCAATTTGAACGCGTTTGTTTTCAAAAGCCCCCTCTGTCTATGATTCTTAATAGCCAAATGTTTGGTGAAGATCACCGCACACGTTTCCGAGATAATTGGTTTCAACAAGTAAGAGTATCACAAGGAATACTGAAGGTAATAATTCCTATTCCTTTTCCTATTTAGTGGTTATGTTAAGGCATTTTTATGCCACTCATTAAATGAGTGTCATATGATGAGCAAGCACTCAGCTCCGGGGTTGTTTAAATAGTGAATGTAGATTATTATACCAGGTAGACAAAAAAAGGACCGCGGTTAGTCATTTAAGTCGATTTTGAACTCACCAGAGCCTGTATGTATAAAGATAAAGTCCTTAATCTTTGTTGACATCCCACAAGATGGCAGCACTCACCCTCAACTCGACCCATTTGTCCAGCAATCTCCGGCTATTGAACTCGCACAGCAGCCCGCTCCTGGTGATGGCGTACGTGCTGTCGGCGGCCTCGCCCCGCCCGCACACCACGTCGCAGAATTCGTTGTCCTTCTGCTCTCCCAGTATCGCTGAACGCCCCATTAGGGGTACTGGCTCTTTGAACTGGAAATATACGATTTAGATTAAACTAGCGACCCGCCCCGGCTTCGCACGGGTGCAATGCTGATAAATTATGCATGTATTATACATATAAACCTTCCTCTTTAATCACTCTATCTATTAAAAAAAACCGCATCAAAATCCGTTGCATAGTTTTAAAGATTTAAGCATACAAAGGGACATAGGGACAGAGAAAGCGTCTTTGTTTTATACTATCAAGTGACAAGTGATAGTGATACGATAACCAGGAGAACCGTAAAGACCATGGACAAACCGATATCAACTGGAATTGCTAAGATTTCATATTTTTGAGACTACAATTTCATTACTTTCCTGTATTCCACTTTGAAGAGCATTATCATGCATTTTAAAACAAAGATAAGATCTAAAGCATACTGCATTGCATACACGGCTAAATCACAAATCGCGGTACGTATTCAGTTTTCTTTACAATTCGTTTGTTACGTGGTTCTAACGTCATTGTTATTTAACAATTATAACGAAAAAGGATGAGCAAGTCTCTTACTTTACTCATTTTGTATGGAAAATGAGGAGTTTCCGGAAACTTGACACACCACATCTCTGGAGAACATTTTAAGGTCATCTTCATGATGAAAAAACCACTCAATTCACCCAGCACCTCCGGCACGCAAACATAAAAAAACAACTCACCTTAGCATTCCTAGAATATTCGAGGTACCAGAACTTGACGTGTCTGAAGCCTACGGTTACGAAGTAATTCCCATTTTCTGCGAAGCTCACCGCCTTTACGCGTGACGACACCTGTTGGAAGATTTAACGAACTGTAGTATAGAAAGTTTTTTTTTATCGAAATACATGTTCGTCGAGATGGTTCTTAGCTATTTTGGGTGGAAATATGACCAGTAGTTTGGACAAACAAGTGACAAGATCTCAGCCAATATTGAAGCTAAGAATTCCGAATTTTGTACTTGTTCAATTTTAATAGAATTTTCTATATCACTCATTGAATGAGGGTCTCATGATGATCAGCTACCTGTGTCGGGGATTTTTTAATTCTTTAATTTAGTTTATTTAATACTATAAATACCTTACCTACCCATCAGGTTATGCATTTTTTTTAAATACTTTATTGCACACCAACAAGAAAACTATTACATGAGAAATCATAAATTTAATAATGGTAGACAATAGGCGGTCTTATCGCTAAAGAGCAATCTCTTCCAGACAACCTTTGGGTAGCGGAGAAAACTATTTTCTTTTTCTTTAAACTTTCATCTTTGTATCAATATCAATGGCTTAGTATAAATACCTTGTTACTCGCTAGTTTCAGATTGGCTCGCCAGTCCCACACGTTGACGATCATATCGTGCTGCGAGCCGACCGACACGAGGTACTTCGACGACGTCGAGAACGCCTGAAATGAGAGTTACGTTAGCGCCATCTGTTGTTGAGTAGAAAATACAAATGGGTAAAATACATGCAAGTATATGTAGCGATAATTTAGGTGTGATACTTAACACACTTAGGTGTAATTTCACAATGTACTATTACTGTTAACGGCAGATTTCGTCAATAAGAAACAGAACATGATGGAATTGAACATTACTCTTAATGAATAAATTAATCTTATGTACGTTTATAAATATTATAATTAGGCTTCGGGCTTTTCATAACAAAACAGGACGCCAAAGAGCCGGCAATAACATTATCACATTTAGTCCTAATTTGGTAAGGCATAGTTTTTTTCTTTTCACCGTAAAATACGTAAATCATTACGACTTTTTCAATGTTATCTGGAGTAGATTGGGTTATGATTTAATTGATCTAATATTTATTTATTTATTTAATCTTTATTGCACAAAAGAAAGAACTTATCGTACAAAAGGCGGACTTAATGCCATAGGGCATTCTCTACTAGTCAACCATTGGGCAAAGCAGATAATTTGTGGGCGTAATATCAAGTCCCGACTTTAAAAAAAAGACTGGACTCGCATTGCGGCACCAATCTTTTTTTCCCGTGGCCTTTACTTACCAAGCATGGATTGATTATGAAGGAGATTATTATACTTACAACACAGTTGACTCCATGCGTATGTCCGGGAAACTCCCCTATCTGTACCGCGCCTGACGCCGTTGGGTCCTGAAATTGTAATGTCACAGATTAATAATGGTAAAAAGAAAGTAAACACGATATGCAAAAATAAAGGTAAGGCGACAAATTTATTTATTTAATTATTTTTACTATGTTACTCAGTTCTGCTACTATCCGTTAGAATGAATGACATTTATTTCCTCAAAAAAAAAACATGCTTAGGCACAGATCTGTGCGAAACATTTAAAACCTCTGTTAAAATATCAGTTTCTTTTTGATGATTAGCGATATTTTTACATCACATACGAAGGGTTAAGTACTGCTATTCGCTGGGAGATGGGTCAAATAATCCATAAGGTTGACAGACCAACGATTGGATTCGATGCCTCACCTGTATCTGACGCCATTCTGTCGCGTTTTTGCTATTCGCCATTAGATAGCGCCACCTGTATCTGACACCGTCCCTATTGTTTGTAGCGTTAATTTTCGCTATTCGACGATAAATGGCGCCACCAGTCTTTCTATTGCAGCCGGCTTAGTTCCCACTATCCGTCAACAGATGGCGCCACATGAATAATTATTTAATATACTATATTTCTCATCACCTGTAGGTCCCAAACCCGCACCGCGGGCGCGTGACCGCACTCCCCCGTGGCGAGATACCTCCCATCTGGACTGAACGCGACGCATGTCACACTCTTTCTGGAAGCGTTGAGTACGTGAGTCTGTCGGTTCTTTCGCACATTGTAGAGGACCACGGTACATCTGGAAAAAGGAAAGGGGTGAGATTAATATCCAAATCATAATAGCTTTCGAACAAAGGCGTATATGAGGTGTAGCCACAGGCGCGACAGCGGCGTATCGGTGTAACTCGGGCGTCGGTGACCTTGTAATGCCGAATCCTTCGACAAGGCATTCACGTGAATGCCTTTCCCCACCTCGCGCGTCCCGCGCTCGCCCCTCGACACGCACACATAGCCGCGAGTTTCATTAGTGCTCACAAGTGTCGCTGTCGTTTCTTTTTACGTTAGTAGTATATATATTGTTTGGTGTTGCGTTGTTGCAGGAGGAAAGAAAACTAAATCCCAGGATGAAGTCACAGACATGGCGCTATGTATCTTGTGCGGTCATTTCAAGATGGTTACGAGTAAACTATTGTCTCTGTGAGCTGTAGGCCTCACGAGTTCGATTCGAAATGTCTGACATTTGTCATTTTATACATCTCCGCCATTTTTAGACATTTTCGAACAAATTGATATACCTATTCTTAATAAACCTATTTACAAAACATGAGAATCGGTAGAGAAATGTGGTATCTAGGCGAGATCAGCCGAAAATCCGAAACACCTGTCAAAAAAAATAAAATGTTGTCAATTATAGCTTTAAAATATATACGCCTATTTATCCACGTTCGGCTTTATCGGATAAACTCATAAAGATTACCATGAGACTGAGGGTCTAGTGAAAAAGGGGTATAAGTCACATTTTACCCAGGAACAAAAGGTCGTAACCCTACTGTAAGACTTGAGCTCTTATGCTCCTAGGTTAGATCTGACTTAAGCCCCTTTTCACTAGGGCCACATTCATTTCCAAGACCGCCTCAAGCCAGTCGGGCGCTCGTCGCACAATTTGTATTTCAATTTCGCGTAATCCCTATCAAATTCTCTGGCACGGGGTAGTCCAGCATCCGACAGTTTATTCACGTACGTCGCTATAATTGGATAATTCCTTTCGAATGCGATGAACTGCCTAGGTACGGAGCCGATGGTCGCGTGGTCGAATCCCGGCAAGGGTAGGTAAATATCTGTGTGATGAACTCGAATATTTGTTCATGTGTCAGAGATGTTTTCTATTCTTATTCCTAGTGTCCATAACAGAAGCCTATTAGAGCTTACTGTGGGACTAGATCGACTTGTGTGAGGTTGTCCAATATTTATTTAGCACAGTTTCAGATAAGATAAGATAAAAGTTATTCATTGTGTGGTTTATTCTGATCAACTCCACTTAAGTACCCAAAACATTGTCTGAAGGAAAGACTCTTTAGCGATAAGACTACATGTTGTCTACCGTTATTAAAATTATTGTTTCTGTGTTTAATTTCTAAACTTTTTTTGCTATGCAATAAAGCATTTTGTATTGTATCGTATGGGTAGATTTGCGTCCGGATGCTGGCCTACCCCATTTCGCGGTGAATTACTCGCACCGCCAGTAAACGGGTAGATATGAGCAGGTGGTATGCTGCATTTTAATGTGGGCCAACAAGACATTGGATTATAAATATCAATACATAAGTGGGACATTTATAACGGCATTAAAACATTAAGTACTAGTGTAGTTTCGAGCTCTTGCACCAGCGCAGCGTGCATTTATGCGGGGCTACAACTTCCGCATTAATTCGCGCGCTGCGCGATTTAAAACCACATAGAACACTTCTGGTATCTCTGTTTGGTTCTATGGTTAACTGGTAGAGAATGCCATTTGACATTAAGTTCGCCATTTGTACTGACTTTTGTTTTGTGCAATAAAGTTTAAATATGTAAATAATTGACGACGCGGTTTGCTCGGTTTGTGGAGACCTGCCTACTGAGCCGGCGGTCCCGGGTTCGAATCCCGGCCAGGGCAAATATTTGTGTGATGAACTCGGATATTTGTACCCATAACACAAGCCTTCTTGAGCTTAATTTGGGACTAGATCGATTTGTGTGAGGTTGTCTGATATTTATTTATTTATTATTTATAAATAGAGAAGAGAGATAGAGATGGTTACATCAAAATCTCGAATAAATTATTATTAGAAATGCCAAACAATCGTCTTACATTATTCTAGAATAGGTACTTAAATAGCCAAGGATAAGGATTAGCTTGGCTATTCAGCGGGGGATGTAGCCGGCATCATGGGTACGCTGCTGCAGGGCCGTATCTTGGGGATATTGGACTTAATCAGGTACTCTTAGGTTAAGTTGGTTATTGTTGTTTTTACTTGTTTATCATTTGTTTGTAGATTATTGTACACAATGCCCAACCGAAACCATTCTAATGTGAAGTCGTGTCTTGTGTCTTATTGGTTCCTAGTAGCGGAACCTCCTAACAGAAGTATTGTCATACTTACCAGGAGGGACCGGTCACTATATTAAGTATGTACCACTTAAGTATAGTTTACCAAATAAACATTTTTGATTTTTGATTTTGATGAGTAAGTTCGACGATTAATACGAGTAGGTAATTTGGACGACGACAACCCTGCCTGATCCATTAAATATTTAAATTTTTCGGTTCATTCTAAACATTTAATTTAGACAATGTGGTGAAACCAGCAATCGGCTCCTGGTCTAAACCATTTCCTAGCCAAATGGAATGAAATGAGCTACCTGCGATGCGGTTGTTACGTGAACTGTATTTGATGTGGGTCAACAAGATGCTTGAAAATGGGAATATATTTTTCAACGCTACGTATATTTGAAAACTAGATGTTAAAGTTTGGTTTTGACGCTGTGCCAAGTACTCGCGGCTTTCGAGCTACAGTTACATAAAAAAATTTCGCTTCGCTCGTCATCGTATCCACTAATAATGCCCAAATGTAGTAACTTTTCCTGAGGCGGGAAAAAGGCATAAATCATATTTTGATGTCGATTCTTTGTCTTCAAACTTGAGTGAAAATTCATATTTATGTATAGAGTAAGTACAGTCGCCATCAGATATATCGCAGCATATAAGGCGTTCATAAATATCTGAATGTGTACTGTAACGCTCAGTCAATAGGAGTCTTGTTGCGATATTTATGAACGCCTTACATGCTGCGATATATCTGATGGCGACTGTACCTAAGGATATGGTCCCGAATTCGGATGTATACCTAAAAACGGATGGCCCCATTTTTTCATCAAAATCGTAGAATAAACCACGCTCAAATTGGTCCACCCGTTTCAAAGCTATGATGCCACAGACAGGTACACAAAGACCCAGATACACATGTTAAACTTATAACACTCCTAAATCATTCATGTAACCTGGTGGAAAAGACCGGGAATGGAACCCTTATCTGGGCGTTAGGGTGGTGGAAAGGTTAACACGTTGGACCGGTAATCCAGAGGTACCGGGTTCGATACCCGGTCTCTTCCTCCAGGTTACGCATTTAAATTTTTCTTTGAGCTTTGATCTTTGTATCAATGGTTTAATATAACAATTGTGGTGCGTCCATTAAAAAAAATTTACAAATATTACATGTTTCATAAAAAAATATGACACTCCTCACCGACCATTCTCCTCATGTGGGATATGTCTAAACTTGACAGTGGCGAAATACCTCTGGCTAAAAACATCTAGAAGTGAAAGCCATAATAATAAAAAATATTAGCACTTCTCTTTTTTCGTCGGGGGTTAAAAAACAATCTAATCATGGGCAACTTGTCACCGTCAGCTAGCGGTTTGTTCGTACAAGTATAGGTTTCCCATCGGCGCGCACGCATCGGGAATAGTTATCAATGATTCCGCCGTGTCGGTATGGAGCGGGGAGACCATAGTGATAGGAGCAGCGGTTTTTTAACACTGTTACATTGACACAATAGTTTTGTATTGTTTGTCCGAATTTGATATGCCATATGTATGTATCACAAGCTATAATATTCATTTTTAGGGTTCCGTACTCAAAGGGTAAAAACGGGACGCTATTACTAAGCCCTATCCATCCGGCTGTCTGTCCGTCTGTCACCAGGCTGTATTTCATGAACCGTGATAGCTAGACAGTTGCAATTCTGACATATTATGTATTTCTATGGCCGCTATAACAACAAATACTAAAAACAGTATAAAATAAATATTCAAAAGGGACTCCCATAACACAAACGTGATCGGTTGCGTTAACTTTGCACCTCATTTGTATCCGGCGCCATACGCAGACTTAACTTATCCCGGCCAGTTAAGATGGGCACAGAACCCTCGGTGCGCGAGTCAGCACTTGGTCGGTTTTATATAAGTCTTTATGCCTGCTAATATTGCAGTGGATCACATTAAATTCTTATTTCATAATTAACCTTTGTGTCAATAATACTATTAAAACTATCGTGAGACAGCTTTAATAATTATAAAAACGCGCAGCAGCACGGATAGCTGCCTCTGATGAAGAGCTCCAAATGAGTTCGAAACATGTCGGGCCGTTCCTGTCATTTATTTTTGTCAATATTCATAAAAATAGCGTATATCACCCCGCCCCGCTCATGCCCAAGCCCTCGCCTTAACAACGTATGTATGACGGACGCGCCATCCTCTCTCACGGTCATACAAACCATACAAACAAGCATACACGCGACGTGTTAACATGTCTCTGTCAATCGCACATCGATGTCTTCTACATACAGGCCCGCCCCCGCTAGCACTTGAGTAATGAAGTCAATCTTCCGTTGTTTTTAACCGGGTTTAGAGACGTTTGATTGGACTTTTTTGTGTGAACAGCATTGCTACCGGCGATACCAGCGATATCAACCGACTTTATAAAATAGGAGGCTTTTAAGTCAACACCTATGTTTTTATACGGGTAATTGTCCTTTTGCCATTTTTAGGGTTCCGTACCCAAAGGGTAGAAGCGGGACCCTATTACTGAGACTTCGCTGTCCGTCCGTCCGTCCGTCCGTCTGTCACCAGGCTGTAACTCAAGAACGGTGATAGCTAGACAGTTGAAATTTTCACAGATGATGTATTTCTATTGCCGCTATAACAACAAATACTAAAAATAAAATAAAATAAATATTTAAGGGGGGCTCCCATACAACAAACTTGTTATAGATTATATATATATATAGGTACGGAACCCTTCATGCGCGAGTCGGACTCGCACTTGCCCAATTTTTTAATTATTTTATCACTTTATTTTGTGTTTCTTTTTTGTATTTATTTTATCTAACTATGTTATGTTATTTTTGGCAATATTTTTTTTTCTTTCTTACGTCGTCGCCGTCCAGTACCCATAGTACAGTCGCCATCAGATATAAGGCGTTCATAAATATCTGAACACGACTCTTTATTGACTGGGCGTTACAGTACATGTTCAAATATTTATGAACGCCTTATATGCTGCGATATATCTGATAGCGACTGTACAAGCTTTGATTTGTATGTAACTAGGTCGATTTGAGTGAGATTGTCCCATAATATAATATGAATATAATATGGGGGTGTAGGAGCCAAGCCCAGGAAAAACCTAATGATTCATAACAAAGGCCATTCCTCAAACTGCCCTAATTTAAAACATTCCCCTACAATTTACTCATAGAATCGATCTAAGGGTGCGCCACACCGCGCCCTAGGGCGCGCCGGTGCTGCACCTTAATAGGTCATTCACCTGCGGCAACCGTGACTCACGGGATGCTTATATTATTCAAATGTGTAACATGTAACAAAGAGGGTTACTGTAACTACTTATTCTCTACTAGCGACCCGCCCCGGCTTCGCACGGGTGCAATAGTATATTATGCATGTATTATACATATAAACCTTCCTCTTGAATCACTCTATCTATTAAAACCGCATCAAAATCCGTTGCGTAGTTTTGACGACGCGGTTGGCTCAGTTTGCAAGCACCTGCCTACTGAGCGGCGGTCCCGGGTTCGAATCCCGGCCAGGGCAAATATTTGTGTGATGAGCTCGAATATTTGTGCTTGGGTCATGGTTGTTCCTATGTATTTAAGTATATATTTATCTATATAATGTATGTATATCGTCGTCTAGTACCCATAGCACAAGCCTTCTTGAGCTTAATTTGGGACTAGATAGATTTGTGTGAGGTTGTCTGATATATATATAAAAAATAAATAAAAAATCTAAGCATACATAGGGGCAGACAGAAGGAAGCGACTTTGTTTTATACTATGTAGTGATAGTGATAACGCGCGTTAGCTTAGATGACACGCGTTGTCGCAGTTTGTAGAGACCTGCCTATTTATTGCCTGCTTATTTATGATTCAATCACAAACGTATAGTTTTCAGATTTTTCCACGGAATTTTCCAATACATTTAGTATAAGACGGTATTACTTTGGTCTGTGGCTGACAGATACATAGATAGATAGGCAGACTGCGGGGACAGTATTTTCCGTGTTCCCATACACGTATATCTGCGTCGTTCGGTCACTTCGGTAACAGTACGAAGCGCTATTTGGCTACATAGCTGTCCGCCGTGCATACTAAACGACCATTATGTCACATTGCGAACATTATATCATGCGCACGCGGCTCGGCGGTCATCGACAGGCGACGATTTGCCATATATGATAATACTAGCGACCCTCCCCGGCTTCGCACGCGGTTGCAATGAATTATGGATGTATTACACATATAAACATTTCTCTTGAATCACTCTATCTATTAAAAAAACCGAATCAAAATACGTAGCGAAGTTTTAAAGATCTAAGCATACATAGGGACAGGAAGCGACTTTATTTTATACTATGTAGTGATACGTTTAATTTCACACTTTCTGTTGCCTAGTCATTAATTTCATATTAAATGAGCTAGATGATTTACATGGAAATCGTTTAAAACCTGTTCGGTTATGTACTACCAAGAGGAATAGTACGTGGCGGATCCGTACTGACGCCAAGATTGACGAGTTGGTGGCCGAGCCGACCATTATCAGTTTTACCTATAGCCTGTCGGGTCTCCGAATTCACTCCCAGAAGTCGTCGGCAACATCAAGGGACGCTAGGCTTTCTGGTAGAGTTGGGTTGGCAACAGTAGTGCCAGCAACCCTTCACGCAAAATAGGCGCATTGTAAGACGTCAAGTCGCGGAAAACTAGCACGCGGTAATAACCTATATATACACGATGATTCTTAATCGGTGATCAGGAGTAGAAAAATATGAATATTCAGCTAAAACTAAACTTAATAGGCGAGGTCTCACGCAATCACTTTACTGTTTAAAAAGTTAAAACACAATTAAAACAATACCTACGTCAAGTGCCATCGCTTTGGCGGGAAATTTTACGAATTTTTCTACGACTTTGTTTATGTAATGACAATGACAAGTTATAACTTATTACTCATAAATTATCATTAAATTATTAAAGCGGTTGTAAGCTCACAGATACAGATTAGAAGGGTGACAAGAAATTTAGGACAAAAAAGGTTCAAACTAAAAATGATCATGGAAAAATACAAGTTTGTTTCCTTGTAATAACGACTTCATGGTGACCGCCATCAATTACTGAGTTAGAAAAGTTGGTACCTGATCACCGATGAAAAATCATCGTGTATGTTACCTGTATGTAGTCTGTACAAAATATTGTGTTCTACTAACCCTGCAGGATACGCGACGAGCTCGGTGTTAGGATCGCAGTCGAGCGCAGCGTTGGAGCCTACTGTCAGCCCCAGCACACTCTCCAACTTGATCTGTGGACAAAGATAACAGCACTGTTAGAAATAACAATGATTAATAAAAAAAATACATACAGTGAAATATAGAACCATCTCTTTTGGACGTTTAAAAATAAACCAAATACAAGATCCCATGCCATACGGCTCAGGTTTGTTCGGTCCGTTTCTTCTTAAACTATACTGTCTGTTTTCTAAAATGTCTGCTTCTCAAAATGCCCTTCGTCTCACATTATCGCTTTATACCTATGTAAATATAATGTGGTGACGTAAAACTTATAATAGCATAGCCCTCTTTTTTTCTCGGAGTTAAAAAAATGCAGGTTATCAACAACGTATTTCCTCTAGGCGCCTAGTAGGTAGAACACACTTTATGTAGGCCATTGGTCGTCTTCCACTATTGATCCATGACTAAACTTTTGTTGTCCCTAGGGTGAGTTACCTATCTCTCAAAGGCCATAATATTTATTGACTCTGACAAAGTAATTCAGACGTCGCTGTCGGCTCGAGGACTGAGCAGTTTTATTTCTTTTCGGGAATCAATAGTACCTAATACCATAAATACGAAAGTAACTTTGATGACTTTAACCGTTTTACGACTGAACTAGTGGACTGCTGGGCACTCTAGGGATGGATATACGGTTCATTATCTCGAAATTTAGTAGGTGGAGTTTGTACAGTCGCCATCAGATATATCGCAGCATAGGCGTTCATAAAAATCTGAACATGCACTATAAAGCCTAGTTAATAAGAGTCGTGTTCAGATATTTATAAACGCCTTAAGCTGCGATATATGTGATGGTGACTGTACGAAGTTATTTATTAACATTGAAAATGTTTACGTTTTCCGGATCGAGTATTATTTATGAAATTGTGACATTGGCCTGTTTCGCATAATTATATGAAAGGTCAGCGGATGGGCCCTATATCAAAATGTGCGCCTACCGCAGGGCTTCAAAGTGCGATTTGAATTCCTAAAATCGATCGGTAAATATTTCAGATTTTCTAAAATAAGACAAAATTTCTAAAAATCCTGACTTGGATCGAGAATTTCCCAATAACTTTTTTGTGAGCACGCTATTCAAGAAACGGATAAAATTGTATCTCGGGATTGAATTCAGCGACCTAACATTTCTATTCATAGGTCTACCGATAAGGAGTCGAAAGTACGATTTGGAATTTTCCGAAATTAGGTTATTCACATAACCTTTAAAAGTATTTGTTACCTTGAGCCTCCTAGCTTCAAATTTATCATTAGTTAACCTAGTAAATATTGAAATAGAGAGGCCTTGTGGCTATCTATAGTAATGTTTACTTTGTTTAAAAACTAGTTTAAGTAAGGTCTTGTATAGTCCAAAATTATGTGATATTGGGATGTTTATATTCAATGTTAATGCGAAGACCACACAAGGTAGAATGATCATGTGTTTTCTTTCGATTATAGATAAATACAAATAAATATCAGACAACCTCACACAAATCGATCTAGTCCCAAATTAAACTCAAGAAGGCTTGTGTGATAGGTACGTACCTACTAGGCGACGATATAGATACTTATATAGAAAAATATATACTTAAAGACATAAAAATAACCATTACCCAAGCACAAATATTCGAGTTCATCACACAAATATTTTCCCTGGCCGGGATTCGAACCCGGGACCGCTGCTCTACAAACTGCGCTAACCGCGTCGTCTTGAAGAATTATGAAGTGAAAATGCTAAATTTATTTGATGTTGAAATACTTTACATTATTCTATTCTATAATATTTGAATGCATGCATGAAAGTTTATTAAATAATTATTAATATTCTTCTATTCTATTTGTTTGTGAAACATGTAATGTCTCATTTTAAATGTGGCTAAGTACACCACATTTTTTTAAAATAACCCATTGATACAAAGATCAATGCACAAAGACAAAATTGAAAAGCGTAACCTAGGTTACCGGTCCAACACGTCAATCACTCCATTACCCACCCTGTTCACATAGAGGTAGCTAGGGTGTAAAGCCTTTCAAATAAACAATGTAAAGATCGACACACAATGCATAAGGAAAAATCGAAAAGTTAAATATCTTTTATCTACGCACATATCATTAGTGCTCTAAAATGCGTTCAGAAACCGTAGGAAATGACCAGCATTACTACAACCAATTTTACTATGAGAACTTTCTTATCTGTGGCAGTAGGTAAAATTTGTACTGTAATGTTATAACGCTATCAATTTTTGTAAGGTTATGAGTTTAAATTTGGAACAGCTGTCAAAACTGAAGTAGGTCTCTATTCTAGTATCCATAGATATTAATATTGTTATCGATACGAAACGTCAATTCAGTATGTTTTTTTATAAAAACCGCACGACATTTGATCTCGAGTGACATGAGAATATGGATACATTCGTTTGTAGGTATATGATTTAGAAAAAAAAAACATTCGTCTTGACGGAGGTCCGAATTGCCGCCATTATTGTTGTCATTTGTTTGTTGGTTCTTTGCTGTTACGAAAGTATAATTGTGATAAGTTTATTGTAATTCACATTTTAGTTGAAAATATTGTTTCAATGTAAATGTAAATTACAACTATTACAATAAATAATCTGTTTATGTATTTGTTCAGATTTATTTCTTACTGCATTAGTATATGTCGTTTTTAGATATTTTACAGGTAGCACTAGTGGTGCCGGTCATTTCCTTATGGCTTCTGAACCCATCTTAGAGTACTTATGATATGTGTGTAGATAAAGTAGTGTATACAACTGTACATAATTAGGCCTTAAAACACTCGTGTGATCCTATTATGAAACTCGCTGACGCTCGTTTCATAAAACCACACTCGTGTTTTAATGCCTCTCATTATGTATCAGTTGCATAAACTACTATTATGTACAGAGTTTTCTATTTTACAATTCAATAATAGTTATAAGTTTAATTTCACACCTTCTCTGTTGCCTAGTCATTAATATTAAATGAGCTAGAAGATTGATATGGAAAGCGTTTATAACCTGTTTGGTTATGTGTTATGTATCAACGGATTCATGGAAATGTGATAAGTTTAGCATTTTTGCGAATAAACAATCAATCTTGTTATACATAAACATAATATGATATGATATAATCGTTGCATGATGACCAGCTATACTGATGTAGCGGATTTTTTAAATTCTAATTTAGGTTATAAATAAGTATTATAATTCGGTATAACCAAAATTAAAAATGCCTCCGATGTAAGTAGTTGGTCATCATGAGACCCTCATTTAAATGAGTGGCATAAGAATGCTTCTAAACCTGACATAACCACAAAGTTAGAAATTCTTAGCTTCAATATTGCTTGAGATCCTGTCACTTGTTTCAATCACAGACAACCCCCACTAGACGGAGCATGTAAGGCGACACGCGCGCACCAACGATATGGTACGGCAGAACATTAAAGTATCAACACGGCGGCCACCGTTTAGTTGCATCCTTGTTTATGATCCATGCGTACGTCAACGAAAAAATTAATTAAATAAATAACATGGTAAATTGTAGTGTCAAGTGGTGTAGAGACCTATAAACATGGACGCAACTGAACGGTGGCCGCCGTGTTGATACTTTAATGTTCTGCCGTACCATATCGTTGGTGCGCGCGGGTCGCCTTACATGCTCCGTCTAGTGGGGGTTGTTTGTGGTTTCAATCGAACATAGCTAAGAACCATCTCGACAGACAAGGTTTTCGATTTAATAAGTTTAATAACCTACCCATCCGTTTGGGAGCCACGATGCCACAGACAGACACACAGATACTCAGATGCACATGTTAAACTTATAACACCCCTCTTTTTTCGTCAGGGGTTAAAAAACAGCATTCAAATTCGGTTTATAGCATCAAATTCGGGACCTACATTGTTACTTTAACGACGAAAAATGAGAGAGAGGTGTTATTAAGTATATGTTTTTGTGTATCGGTGTGTCTGTCTGTGGCATCGTAGCTCTAAATCGGATACACCGATTCGAAAGCGGTTTTTTTTATCGAAAGCCTTGTGTGTTGGTTCATAGCTATGTGATAAACTCGAGTATTTGTGCTCGGGTCATGGTTTTCTATGTATTTATCTATAAAAGTATGTATATCGTCGCCTAGTACACATAACGCAAGCCTTCTTGAGCTTAATTTGGGACTATATCGATTTGTGTGAGGTTGTCTGATATTTATTTAACTTCCTATCTGCCCGTAGATAGCGAAAACAACAGCCGCCAATTCTAATTACTCGATATTCAGACCACTCGATCACACGAGAGAAAGCGAAACGCGAATTATCGATACGGTATCGTTTTGATTATTAATTTTGACCGTTAGAAAGTTATTTTTTATCACCAGCAACGTTCGTTGTCAGTATTAAAAAAACCGGTCAAGTGCGTTTCGGACTCGCGCACCGATGGTTCCGTACAAGTAAATATTTTTTTTTTTGTTTTCTGTATTTGTATATAGCGGCAACGGAAATATATCATCAGTGAAAATTTTTACTGTCTAGCTATCACAGTTCATGAATGAGATACACATCGAGCAAAAAACGGCAAAAAAGTCACGTTTGCTGTACGGGAGCCCCGCCCCACTTATATATTTATTTTATTCCGTTTTTAGTATTTGTTGTTATAGCGGCAACAGAAATACATCATCTGTGAAAATTTCAACTGTCTAGCTATCAATGTTCATAAGATACAACCTGGTGTCAGGCAGACAGACGGACGGACAGCGAAGACTTAGTCATAGGGTCCCGTTTTTACCCTTTCCGTACGGAACCCTAAAAAGCTCGTATCTGAATCCAACCTCGGGGAGAAGACGTAAGTGCCTACCAGCATTATATGAAGTAACTACCTTTTCCGTTGGAGTGAAATGAGATACGAGATTGTGTGTTTAAAGTAGTCACGCTATCTTTAAGATCACAATTTGGACCAATTCCCATTGAGTTTAAAGTAAATTTCGTGTATCGAAAAAGTTTGATAGTAGTTTGCGTAAGTTATTGGAGATGATATATTCGCGTCCATTTTTAATGGAAATTTATACGTTACTAGATAACATCGGATTTATAAATAAAAAGGTAGAAATGAAAGTAAATTTGGTGTAAAAACAAGTTATCTATATTATTATAAAATTCCAGATTTGGATTGAAAAACAGTTTTCTATTAAGAGAGATCATTATCTCAGGAAATCTGGAAATCATAATGAAATAAAATTATTTATTTTTTATTCATTTATCTATTTTTAGGGTTCCGTACCTCAAAAGGAAAAAACGGAACCCTTATAGGATCACTTTGTTGTCCGTCTGTCCGTCCGTCCGTCCGTCTGTCAAGACCCTTTTTCTCAGGAACGCGTGGAGGTATGAAGCTGAAATTTATATCAATTACTCAGGTCTACTGTCCCTTGAAGCTGTGAAAAAATCAAACTTCTAAGCCAACGCAATCAAAAGATACAGCCGTTTATGCCGCAAATTTTCGACACTTGCAAGGGAATCAAAACCTACAGGGTGCTTCCCGTGAACTCAGAATCTTGAAATTTGGTACGAAGCAACGTCTTATAGCATAGATAAAGGAATAATTACGAAAACCATATTTTTTTTTTTAATACCTAACTTTGTACCTAATTTATATGGGGCGCTATACATACCAGGTGCAAACTTAACTTAACCACTTAGGGATGGAAAGTGTTTGTACGGAACCCTCGGTGCGCGAGTCCGACTCGCACTTGGCCGGTTTTTTTTATTTGTTTTAGTTTATTTTAATTTTAGCTTTTTGTACATAATTGTTAGTAGTGTTTAAGCTTTTTATTTACTGTTTCTTTGTTTTTCCTTTTTTCTTGTATACAATAAATTATATTTATAATTTATTCAGTAAGTAGGCCACAGTGGTACTTGTACAAGTCAGATTGTGAATCTACCGGTAATTCGCAAGAGGAGACCGCTGTTGAGAAAAAAGCAACAACATCTATGACCCAGGCACAAATATTCGAGTTCATCACACAAATTGCCCTTACCGGGATTCGAACCTAGGACCGTCGGCTCAGTAGGCAGTTGCTTAACCACTGCTCCTACCGCGTCGTCAAAATCCTCGTGCTTGCATCTAGTGTTGTTAAGGTTAGAGTAACACTCGACCGAGATTTCGATCAGCTGAGACCACACGTGGGCGAATCAGGCCAAAGAACTTACCAACAAAACGGCCTAACTTTATACTGCTTCCAATGACACATACGTCGTTTTTCTACTGCCAAAACATCAGTCGCAAAAGAGCGTAAGTTTAGAGGAGATTCTGGTAAGTTAATGCATTTTGGAATTGAATGTAGGTTGTATGAATGGAATCCGTTTCGACATTTATATGGTCTTGTCATAATATGCCGATTGTCCTTGGTTGTTTGCATATTAAGTATAATGGTGTTATATATAGACGTAACGATTCAACGGTTTTTATGAGGTTTTAATTCTGTTCTCATTTTGCAGTAGGCAATAAAGTGCCCACTATTCGGCACTTTTTGCCGACTATTGGGAACTTTATGCCGGCTAGTCGCCGACTAATCGGCCGACTAGAAATGATGCCGAATAGTCGGCTTTCCCGAAAATAGTCGGCTTTCCCGACTAGTCGGGCCGTCTCTAGTTTTGATGAAGTGGATAGTTACTAGTGTTTAATTAAGAATGATTCAATGCGGAATGAATTTTCGCGCGTTTTGTTTGACTCTGTTTAACGGACATGCCACGACTTCGGCAGCAAGCGGCACGGCGAGCGGTTGAGCGAGAGATCCGAAGGCGGCGGCCATGCGAGAGAACGAGACACACGTACCGCGCACCGCTGCCGCTAAGACCGAAGTCATGGCCGGGCTGTAAAAGTCTTTATTGTCCCACGATTACAAAAATGGAAGAACAGGTTGCGATAAATTAAATAAAAGCTGTTGAATCAACTCACAAAAAACGTGAGAATCGGTTGATAACCTGTAGGGGGTGTAGGTGAGCAAAGCCGGAAACCTGGACATGCAAACATTTTTTGACCAAGCTGGAACTAAGGCGCTTCGCTCGCTCGGTCAACTATGCACTATACAGAGTTTTTATTAAATCTAAAATCAACGCCATAATTCCTAAGAACAGATTTCTCTATCTCTAATAGTTTTTCACTTCTCCCTACTGACCCATTTGGATTGACCAAGTGTTTGGGCTTGTGCACAAATCACGTGAGGTTCAATACGAGGGAAGGGGGGGTCACGAAAAAATCACGATATATCACGTTGGGGGGAGGGGTATAAGGATACCTCACGTGTTTATAGTGAACGAACTAAGAAAAAAATCGATATTTTTACTCGGTTTCGTTAAAAATAAATCTTCACTTAAATACTTCAAAATAGCGAGTCTATTTTACGAAATTTTGCCGGAAAAAAAATACACGTGCGGTAGTGAGGGGGAGGGGGGGGTTAGCAAAGAACCTCACCAAATATCACCAGGAGGGGGGTAAAAGTAGCCGAAAAAGCCTCACGTGATTTGTACATAAGCCTTTCGGGTACGGGCCATGTCTTATCTAGTCAAGTCTCCTCGTGAATCACCGGTATGAGGGCTCAGGCTCACGCAAGGATGGTCGCGCAATGCGGGCGACCTCGACCTTGGCAAGGTCGGGCAAGGACACCCACCTGTTGTTCGTCGGGTTCCATGGGGCTACGGAAGATTTCCGGCGCGCCGTTTTACGCGTACATGATAGGGCACATGTACGAGTTTAAACAATAGCACATTACTGCGGACGCCGGGAAATAAAGGGTGAGTACTGAGTAGGTATAGACGGATAGCCATACGAAGCCGGAAAGCCCTTTTCACGGCTAAGGCGTGTATTTTCTCAAATTATGAAAAAAAAAAAAAAATGTCTACCACTAAAAAAAAATTCAGCTGTTTAGCATGTTCATAAACGGACGCCATGTTTAAGAACATTACTTCCCGGCTTAGGTCTTTCAATTTGGTATGAAATTCTTTTACAGTTCTCTCGAGTTGTTCCGCCCGAAACGTGATACTTCGAAGCCTGTTATAACCTTCGTAATGACGACATTTAATTGTATGTTAGAGAAAAATATATTGTACCATCAAATGAGATTTTCATACGACATACTGACTTACTGACTAATGTGACTAGGGCATTAAGCACTTCTTCTTCCTCGCTTCCTCATGACTGAGGGTCATGTCCATTCGAGGCTGTTATCCCTTTGCTTTGGTGCAAAGCTCTTCATTCCACACGGTTCCGCCTTCCGGATTGACGCCTGTAGAGTTTCCAGACAGGCTTCTTTCAAGGCATCGGTCCATCGGATCGGTGATCTCCCACGGGCCCTTTTTCCTTCGACGTGGCCAACTACAACGAGCTATTCCAATCTGGCTCGCGTCTAGCCACGTGACCGAGGTACTGCAGGATCCGCTTAAAGTATGCAAAATTACTACTAATGATGGCGTAGTTATTGAAAAAATATGTGACTTACTCATCTCAAAATAATCGACAAATTCAAGTATAACTTCATAACTTTCGGTGAATAGAGACTAAAAAAACTGGGGAGGTAGTTAAGAAGATATAAATAAAAAAAATAATAACTGGGACAACTAAAGGATAAGGAAAGGAATCAGGAAATCCAACTTCATGCATGTTCCCTATGGTAATCGTATACACCGTGAACGTTTAGTTGGATGAGTTCCATGCACAGTTGCCCATCCCATTCAGTCTGTCATTTTAACCGACTTCAAAAACAGTATCGTGCTCTTGAGTATGTTGTATAGCTCTTATTTAGATTTCATAAAAATCTTAAAAAATACAGAATAGAATTTCGGAGTTGGTTAAATGGGAATGGCATATTAAGCCCTTCGGTTGGCGTTGTCTCTTCTGATCTCATTGAAGAAAACAGTACTATTGCGTGGTTTTGTAATTCAGATTTATTGTCATAAAATAAAAGAGAAGCGTGTTTCATAAATAAGTTGCCATTTTGGTGGATTGTCAACTCTAAGCATTACTATAGAGGTAAACAATAGGCGATCTTATCACAAAAAAGCGATCTCTCCGAGGCCACCTTTGGTATATTATATCAGCGCCTCTAGCACAACCGTCACAAGCGACTATCTCTCGCGCGAGATAATTGCCTGTCTCTTTCTGTTCAGTAATGTAAGAGGGTGACGGATTGCGCTATGTCGCGCGACAAGAGGCGTGAAGCATAGTTGTGCTAAACGGGCTGGATGGTAAAAGGTAGAGACAGGGAGCTGTGGAAGGAATTGGGGGAGGCCTACGCCAAAGAAGCGACTACTGCATAATAAATAAATGTAAAATTAACGTATAATAGTTTAACCCTTTGAGCGCCGAGCGGCAAAGCAATTCACCGTGCCACTGACGCGCAACCAAAAAAAAAATGTGCTCCAAAATCAACAGAGGTTGAAAAACACAGATAGTGGTTTGAATTAGCATGTTTTTGACCACTGAAATTTTTGACGTCAATAGGCGTCGTTGGCGTCAGTGGCACGAATTCCCGATGACGTGATTTGCCGTCTTTGGCGGTCAAAGGGTTAATGTAGTTAAAATAAGAGGCTTTTTTTATATCTGATGCTTACAAAGTGATGACCTACTAATAAAAAATCAACGTCACAACAATTGACCTTCATATATAAAAAAGGCGGCCGCCGTAGATATAATACAAATGCACCGCCGATATGGTAAAGGAATCTGCGTAGGTGTGGTGTAGTGACGCCACGGTTATGCAAGGAATACAAATCGATTCTAGAATATACTATTGTTGTATTGTGTTAATCTATACATATAAACGGAAAAGTCTTGACTGACTGACATATCAACGCAGAGCCGAAACTACTGAACTTATAATATTATAGAACTGAAAATTCTACAGTAGGTCAAGTAAATGACGTAGGCAAAGTAAAAAAAAATAAAAAAAAAAGATCCGACTTCTAAAAAACTGAAAAGCTAAAAATAACCCGATCATGTACAGATTACATTTGTATCACCTTGTGAAGTCGGTGCCAAACCACTGATTTATTACTATGAAAACAGATGCCTCGCAAGTTTATACGTGAGGTTTGCCACCGAATTCAGAAGGTGATTCAAATGTAATTATATTGGGGTTGAAAGTTTGTATGGAAAATGCGTAATATACTATATTTACAGTTGGGCATTTTTCTTAAGAGGCCTTATTTCTGATTTTCATATTATATAAAATAAAATAAATATTTAAGGGGGGCTCCCATACAACAAACTTGTTATAGATTATGGTACGGAACCCTTCATGCGCAAGTCAGACTCGCACTTGCCCAATTTTTTAAAAGTAAATCATACTTTTCCCGTAGATAAAATTTAACTTTGCTCTATAACCTACATATCCTGATAGATAAGAGTTGTCCTTTAATTTTGCCAAATTTTCAGCTACTTTTATTGAACTACTTGGGAAGTCGTGTCGGACGACTATTTACCTAAACAAATAAACGGCGAGCTAATTACCATTGTGCCCGAAGCATGCATTTGCTTAATTATTCGGTTTATGTAACGGTGGAGTAATAGCACTTAATGTTACTTAAATCAGTTGTTGCAAGACGAACGATTCTCATTCCGTATTTAAATGAACGTGGTTTCGTTCAAGTGGATTGGTCTCGTGTAATAAACTATTTTATGTTACGACACGGTTGGCGCAGTTTGCAGTTCACCTGCATACTGAGCTGGCGGTCCTGCGTTCGACTCCCGGCCAGGGCATCAACTCGAATATATGTTCCTGGGTCATGGATTCTATAATATTATGTATAACGTCGTCTAGTGCCCATAGTACAAGCTGTTTAGTTTGGGACTAGGAAGATTGTCCTTTATCCACTTGCGATCACTCTTGTCTGTGCAGTTCTCTCCAGTCCGTTCTACTTAACGCCAGTTCTTTGACTTCCCGATACGACCCGACGTCTGCCTTTTTCCTGATCTGATCCAAATAGCTAATCCTCGGCTTTCCTCTTTCTCTCCTTCCTTCAATTTTCCCCTCCATTATCTTTTAAATATATATTTTGTAAATTTACAACTTTTTGCGACCAGCGCAAAGGACTAAAATGAATAAGGCCTCTTAAATTAGAGTCATAATGGCTGTATAAGCCTTTATACATAGGGCTGCCATCTCTAAATTCGCCGAACCCGGAGAAAGATTTAAAAACGCGGTCACTCGCGGTCGGACGTGTCCGAAAATAATATTATTTAAAAAGCAATCGCTTTATTTTTCATTCACATAAAAAGTGTGCCCGGACACTTTTTGAAACTAAATAAATAAATAGATACATACAAAACCTAAGCCCTCTCGACAGTCGGGTAAAAAGTGTACAGAGCCGCTAAATAGTTATTAGTAGTACCACCGCGCGAATATAATGTTCAATTACATACATGCAAAAAACGAACCTTCTTTGAAGTCGGGTAAAAATCGTAACAAAAACATTATCACTTTAACAGCGTCACATACCGAAGGTCCTTATTAATATTACATTAGTTACATCACACAAAAACCTAATAAAAAACATAGGTATATGATAAAGAACAGATGATTAAAATTGTAGGTGGTAATTATATTTTTTGCGGTACAAAGTTACGTTATTATCTTTGTGCCAATGTTCCTTATTGACACAAAGATAAAATTAAAAACATAACTTTTTACAGGGAGCTATAGCTAAAAAGAGATCACATACAAATCTCCAAAGATGTTTTTCGAGTTTCGATATAAGTATAGTTTGGCTGTCTAATTTGTTACCCGCTCTTCGCACGGGAACACTTAATTATTTTGGGATTAAAAGTAAAGGCAAAAGTTTGTGAGTACACACTCACAAACTTACTGTGTGACCGTGAATTAGTAATACCACCGCTCCAGTTTCGTCAAAGTAACTTATTTCCTGCATATACAGCGTCATATGCAAATATCTTGGCTCTGAATACGGCGCATATGGTTCATATAAAGTGGATTATTAACCTCCAACGAGAAAAGAGGGGTGTTAAAGTTTAATGTGTAACATCATAGCTCCCAATTCCAGTGCACTTTTTTTTATCGAAAGATAGCCTTGTCCGTCGAGATGGTTCTTAGCTATGTTTGATGGAAATAGGACCAGTAGTTTCCAAGATATTCAGTTTTAATCGGAACAAGTGACAAGATCTCAGCCAATATTGAAGCTAAGAATTCCAAATTTTGCAGTAATGTTCAGTTTTAGTAGCATTTTCTATATCAATCATTGATTGAGGGTCTCATGATGACCAGCTACTTGTGTTCGAGGTGTTTTACATTTTTAATTTATGTTATGTTTATACATGATTTTTTTTTGCTGGGATACGTGTATTCACATTACTTGTGATTAGAGATGCGCAGAGTGTGTCACTAAAGTGAAAAGAGTGATATCTTTAGCTCACCGAGATATGTATCACTCATTTAGCTCAGTAAATCTTTAGACTATATCGTTCACGAGTGAGTAGAGAACTATAAATGTCGATCAATTACATTCACGGCAGCATGGCAACATTCATTTAATGAGCGAGAGAGAGTGAGTAATAGTGAGATGATAGATGATACTGAGCTACTTGAATCTTCAGTGAGCGAAAGAGCTAGTGAGCTAAACCAAATGATATAGCTCGTTTGAATCACTCACTCGCGAGCTACACATCTCTACTTGTGATGTAAAATGCCACGTCCGTAAAGCTCCGTCATGAAAAATATTTTGATGCAGAAGCAGAACGTGACCTGGCATTTTTATTATCATACGACCTCAATTTAATGCCTTAATAAATAACTACGATCCTTTACAGGTATTTGGGTAAGCAAAACTTATTTTACATAGAAAACTACCTTGATTCTTAGACATATATAAATACACAAAGGGTTTACTCACGTCGTAGAAGTCGAATAACGCCAACCGACTCAACGGTTGGCCGCCGCCGCGACTGATCGGCTCTCCTGATGATGAATGGCGTACCGATTCGAAACATGTCGAGCGTTATTCGACTTCTATGACGTGAGTATATGAGTAAACCCGTTTATGTATTTTTATAAAAAAATCTTCATTGAATCCTCGGGGGTTTATAAAATAACTAGTTTTTGCCCGCGACTACGTACGCGTGGAACTTGATAACAGGGATTATTAAAAGCGCCTAAGCAAATGTAAGAGCAATTGTGCTTTTGGTCTGATAATTACATATCCTACAGGGTCACCGCATCCCAACAGAAATGTTCACTCACTTTTCAATCTTTTTAGGTATAAATTTCCAGGATGAAAACTATCCTATGTCCTTCCTCGTATCTTAAACTATCTCTATACCAAATTTCATCAAAATCGATTCAGCGGTTTAAGCGTGAAGAGGTAACAGACAGACAGACACACTTTCGCATTTATAATATTAGTACGGATTAGTATGGATAGTATGGATATGGATAAGAAAACATAAATATAAAACCTGGGCCTTACTTCTATGTAGTAATAGTAGTGCAACTATAAGCATAATCCTATTATTCAACATCTTATGATCTATAGATAGATACCTATTACATTACATCACGAACTCATTATTGGATCATTAATGGAGTACACTATGATTTGCACTTCTGCCATCATTAAGGTCACGTTATATCATCGAAATACTTCAACTTACAATCAACTAAAGCCCTTCAAATGTTTGTTAATAAAGATTTGTATACTCTGGAACTGCATTTTAGATTTGTCTATATGTATTAATGTATTAATTAACCCTCGACGAAAAAAGTGGGGTGTTACAAGTTGAACATGTGTATCAGTGTCTGTCTGTGGCATCGTAGCTCCCAAACGGGTAGACCAATTTGAGTGCGTTGTTTTTTAATCGAAAGACTTGTCCGTCGAGATGGTTCTTAGCTATGTTTGGTGAAATAGGACCAGTAGTTTCCAAGATATTCAGCTTAGATTGGAACAAGTGAAAATATCTCAACCAACATTGACGGTAAGAATTTCAAATTTTGTAGTTATGTTCAGTTTTAGTAGCATTTTCTATATCACTCATTGAATGAGGGTCTCATTCAATGTGTTTCGTCGCCCCGCCCTCGAACTTATAATACTATAACTCGAAAACGAGCCTCCCACACTAATTCGGCCTCATGACTGCACCGTATGATCTCACTCGATTGAAATAACACTGGCTCTCTATCCTAACCCGATGACACACATGTGTGTCTCAGGACAATTGCTTTAGCATTGTCGGACAATCGGACACTGCATTGAAGGCGATCTTAACCATATTCCGGGGTTTTCGATGCATGAATGATTTCAGGCCTACTGTCGGCATAGTGTTAGTCATTTGGGGATATGGTAACATATCTCACAGTGTTGATGTTGGCTCTACACATAATAGCTATAGCTAAGAACAATCTCGACGGACAAGACTTTCAATAAAAAAAACTGTACTCAAATTGGTCCATCCGTTTGGAAGCTATGATGCTACACATTAAACCTTAACCCCCTTCTTTTTAGGGTTCCGTACCTCAAAAGGAAAAAACGGAACCCTTATAGGATCACTTTGTTGTCCGTCTGTCCGTCCGTCCGTCCGTCTGTCAAGACCCTTTTTCTCAGGAACGCGTGGAGGTATGAAGCTGAAATTTATATCAATTACTCAGGTCTACTGTCCCTTGAAGCTGTGAAAAAATCAAACTTCTAAGCCAACGCAATCAAAAGATACAGCCGTTTATGCCGCAAATTTTCGACACTTGCAAGGGAATCAAAACCTACAGGGTGCTTCCCGTGAACTCAGAATCTTGAAATTTGGTACGAAGCAACGTCTTATAGCATAGATAAAGGAATAATTACGAAAACCATATTTTTTTTTTTTAATACCTAACTTTGCACCTAATTTATATGGGGCGCTATACATACCAGGTGCAAACTTAACTTAACCACTTAGGGATGGAAAGTGTTTGTACGGAACCCTCGGTGCGCGAGTCCGACTCGCACTTGGCCGGTTTTTTCGTTGGAGGTTAATAATCCGCTTTATATGAACCATATGCGCCGTATTCAGAGCCAAGATATTTGCATATAACGCTGTATATGCAGGAAATAAGTTACTTTGACGAAACTGGAGCGGTTGAAAGATATACATAATTATATCCTGTGAATAATACATTTTTAGGGTTCCGTAGTCAACTAGGAACCCTTATAGTTTCGCCATGTCCGTCTGTCCGTCTGTCCGTCCGTCCGTCCGTCCGTCCGCGGCTTAGCTCCGTGATCATTAGTACTAGAAAGCTGAAATTTGGTATGAGTATGTATATGTATAACGCCGACAGAACGGTAAAATAAAATTTAAAAAAAAGTTTTTTTTTCGGGTACCTCTCGAACACCTAAAGTGGGGGTGCATTTTTTTTTTCTTTTCAACACTGATGTGTGGGGTGTCGTTGAATAGGTCTTGTAAAAATAATAGGGGTCTTCTAACATTATTTTTTGATAGTCAGCAGTTTTGTAAATATTCGCTCCAAAAACAAAAAAAATAGTGTCCCCCCCCCTCTAACTTTTCAACCACGGGTCAAGAAAATTCGGAAAAATTCATGTTAATGAGGCCTTAAAAGTACTTTCAATGAAAACTATATTGAACAAAATCGGTCGAGCCGTTTTTGATTTATCGCCAAATTTCATATTTTTTCTTAAAAAGGACGTAAGTTGACTTCCAGAAGGTAGTAAGTGATTACAGTTTCTAGGGCGTTTACGACCTTTTTATAGAGCTTAAAATTTTTCTTAACTTAAACCTCGGGCTTAAAACAGCAGTTTATTGTGAAGGATGAGCAATTACGGAACCCTACACTGAGCGTGGCCCGACATGCTCTTGGCCGGTTTTTTGGATAAGTCGGCGTTGTATTCACGGTTTTTTTGCGGTAAATATATAGGGTAAATCGCCAATTACTGGCCACCGTTCAATAACTGGCCACCTTATACTAAAAATGAACTCTGTTCACCAAACAAACATAATTCATTTTAGTATAAGGTGTTAATTACTGACCAACCTTCAATAACTGGCAACGTTATACTAAAATGAGTTCAGTTTGTAGGTAGACAAGAGTTAATTTTTAGTATGAGGTGGCCAGTTATTGAACGGTGGCCAGTAATTGACGATTTACCCTATACAGCTTTTGTATAATACTGTCGCTACGACCAAAGGTGTGTAGAGTTTTGTAAGTTTTCAATAGGATATTAAGCAATAGGATATGGATGTCCCTTCTTTCTTAGGGTGCTTGTTCACCGCGAGTAATGTAACAATAAATTAAAATTTCATTTGTTTCGTCATTTTCAAGTGATTTTTATAACTGTAGCCTAGCAAGTGTCGGTCCTGCCCAGGGATAGCGGCGCTACAAACAGCTTTCATATGGCAATAATGCATACGTCATATATTTGCATTATTGAACGTCAATACCGATTTGTCAAGGATTTGTCATTAACCAAATTCAAAAGATTGTTTACCGAAATGCTGCTCAATCCTTCGTTCTTCTTGCGAAATAAATATTGAATCCTCTTGAAAAAACTCGACGTTCATCACTGTGGATAGTTTTGGCGTCAATATGCAAAAAATATTTGAAATTTGCGGAATATTTAGTCCTGTTTCCTCTTTGTTTACACCAGTTCACCGACTTTCAAAGTATGTTACAAAAATTGGGCAAGTGCGAGTCCGTCTCGCGCATGAAGGGTTCCGTACCATAATCTATAACAAGTTTGTTGTATGGAAGCCCCCCTTAAATATTTATTTTATTCTATTTTTAGTATTTGTTGTTATAGCGGCAATAGAAATATACATCATCTGTGAAAATTTCAACTGTCTAGCTATCACCGTTCTTGAGATACAGCCTGGTGACAGATGGACGGACGGACAGCGAAGTCTCAGTAATAGGGTCCCGCTTTTAACCTTTGGGTACGGAACCCTTAAAAATTGTCGTTGCCAGTTAGATTAATTAGTACCACTAAAAACCCGCAATATGGCGTGGGTTGTAATCCCTGTTGGGTTATACTATATTACGGTGTTATAACACCAGACCAAAGGCAAAGCTAAGTAGTTTAACAATGTGCCAAGGTGATCTCATTAGTACCATAAGCGTGAGTAGGAAAGATCATGGCGACCCTGGTTTGATTCACACTCACCATGATTGATTCACATATGTACACTCAACATTAAAATCCTATTACCCTCAGCGTAGTTGCGATTGGATAAGGGGCACGACCAATCGTTGTAGAGAATTTTGGGGGAGGCCTTTGTCTAGCAGTGGACGTATATCGGCTCATATGATAATGATAAACCTCAGCAGCTCTACGGCTCTCTTATTGTCTACATTTTCTCGTTTCTTACAGCGGGCGAGGGCTGCCTTCGGCTTTCAATTGTACACTCTAGGGATAAGACAGACATAGACCAAATGGGGTCGGGTTTGACAGACCCTGTTCTGTCACAGACTATTAAAACACAATAGGTATAGAAAGACGCTCATTACCCATCGTAAGCCGGTCTAATAGCCTACAACACTAACGCACATCAGGCTGTTCCAAGTCCAAGACTGATTCTGGGTATCCTGTCACAACTCCGGAACATTGTTTCCCATCTACAACATTTCGCCAATTTTTTTTTGGTCTGAAAGTATTTTTTATGATATTTTCAGGTTTTATAATCATCGTTTTAAATAACTCATTAGGTTTTGGGGTAGGCTTGTTTTATAGTTATTCTTTAATATGAATATTGCAATTGCTTACGGACAAATTCAATTTCGCGAAACGTTACAGTTGGGAAATATTCGGACTTGCCCTCTGATCGTGTCACATTTTACAGAAACAATCATTTTATTTAAGTTCTGAAGCTTTATTGACAATGTCGATTTGATACCCTTATAATCGATACACAGAATAAATGAACATCTGTAAAGCTTTCATATGAAGTCAGTCAGGACTAGTGCGTCAGCGGGATAAGGGCACCTGCCATATTCAAAATATCGAAAGGTACAGTCGAGTTCATTTACACCTTACACACTTACGAGAGCAAAAATATCTGAACACGACCCTATTGTCAGAAGCATAAAATCGTGTTCAGATATTTTTGTTCTCGTAAGTGTGTAGATGTAAATGAACTCGACTGTACATATTACACTACCAACGGACCTGTAGCTGTCATTTCACTACTAGCATGTCAAATCGCATACTAAAATGCTCGGGCGCTATTGCTGGTGTACAATCTGTACATGCTATAACAACATATATGTTCTTTTCGATATTTCAATATGGTAGGTGTGCTTCTCCCACTCGCGCACTTGCCCCGGCGACTGATCATGTTGTTCAGGCATTCGGATTAGGGCAAATTTTTATTTTGTTGTCGATTTTGTTTTTTTCTCAGATTTCAATAAAATTTGGTGAGTTGGTGAAGTTGCTTATTCTGAACAAGGTCAGCCCAATTTCACGTTATGTCCTACAAAATTTTCCATTGAGTTACAAAAAATGTATGGATGATTTTTAACAAAATTTCATATTACGTACTAAAATTTAGTACAAAATGAGTAGCTTGAAATGAAAAATATGCCCATTAACGATGTTCTAAAACATTGTGCCTTTCGATATTTACGTCTGTCTTACCTCATATGCGGGAGTGATAAGGCTGTCACGCAACACTGGTGCGCTGTTCCTCGGTCCAATATACGCCATGATGGCATCTTATTCACTGCATCCAAAACACCACACTACACTATTTGATCGCTTCACTGCATTTGTCACTTATTGAACATTTAAGTTCACTTCACTATAGATTTGTCACTGATTATTAACCGGCTTATATTTTTCACCGACTTCAAAAAAGGAGATTCTCAGTGATTACTTTTTTATTATAGGAAGCGTTTCGTCACTGTTTTTTAAAGCCTGATGATTTTAACCTTAGGAAAAAGTAGTTATTAAAGATGGCTCAGGATAACTTCATCAACAATCCTATTTCGTCACCATCTCAAGAGGACTCATTCCTTTTTTTTATATTATGACAAATATATCACTTTCATCACTACATAGTATAAAACAAAGTCGCTTCCTGCTGTATGTCTGTCTGTCCCTATGTTTGCTTACATCTTTAAAACTACGCAAAGGATTTTGATGCGGCTTTTTTCATAGATAGAGTGATTCAAGAGGAAGGTTTATATGTATAATACATGCATAATTTATCACCATTGCATACGTGCGATGCCTAGGCGGGTCGCTTATCAGAGCGTTTAAACCGTCTCATTAATATGGCCTTAATATTGGCCAATTCATAAAGCAAGCAACATCATTTTGATAAGAATTGTAAAAATCCGCGACCTCTACAAGACAACAGAAAATGGCGCCTCAGATCATACGGAGGTCGTCGATATTGCGGACATATAGAACACTAGCTTTTGCCCGCGACTACGTACGCGTGGAACTTGATAAAAGGGATTATTAAAAGCGCCTAAGTAAATGTAAGAGCAATTGTGCTTTTGGTCTAATTATTACATTTCCTACAGGGTCACCGCACCCCAACAGAAATGTTCACTCACTTTTCAATCTTTTTAGGTGTAAAATCCAGGATAAAAACTACCCTATGTCCTTCCCCGTATCTTAAACTATCTCTATCCCAAATTTCATCAAAATCGATTGAGCGGTTTAAGCGTGAGGAGGTAACAGACAGACAGACACACTTTCGCATTTATAATATTAGTATGGATAGCCGGTGGAAACGCTCAAATAATCACCATTTCGACGGATATCGAGCCTTAACACAATTTTCGAAAGGCTGATCTCAGCCATAGTATCTCCACATCCACATGGCATCCGTCAACGCGAGCTTTCTACTGAGATTAGCAACTGTCTCACGCTTTTTTGTCGCTATACGCGAGATTTCGATCTATAACATCGCACCGCGACGAAATAATATAAAGGTGCAGACATACAGTTAGTATTTTTTTTTTTGTCAAAGGGCGCAAACGAGCAAACTGATCGTCTGATGGTGCGCCTTTACTGTCGCCCATAGACACCTGCAACAGAGGAGTCACAAGTGCGTTGCCATCCTTTCAGGTGGGAGTACGTTCTTTTCTTGGATGTTTGAAGGTCATATCGGTCGTCATTTGACTATTGTTACTAAATCACTTAATTAATATTTGATATCTTTACACCTTTCTTGGTAAATACTTACAATTGGGGGAGCATAACCACAGAATTAATCACTTTTGGGGTAATCCAAAATTGGTGTAATTCCGAACTTTTTAAAAATACATCGAACGTATCCGTTCGCCCATGGCATCAGCTTCACCTATATTATGTTAATGTTTTTATCAATACAGTGGTAGGTATTGATAAAAACTCAAAAATTGTCTGGAAGAAATCGCTATTTAGCGATAAGATTGCCCGTTGTCTGCTGTTATTCAATTCAAATTCAATCTTAATGAATGACAGTAAACTGACGCCAGAATGCGCGTGTAACTGATGTTTTTCTCTTGTTTGGTAAACTGTTTTTAGTATGCAATAAAGTATTATTGTATTATGAGCGTTTTAATATTACATCACATACCTGGGGCGGTGAATTCGTGAATGCCCCAGCCAGATCACAGGTATTTGTGGCCCGAAGCGAAGGTGAGGGCCATAGACATGCTATACTAGCGACCCGCCCAGCTTCGCACAGGTACAATGCTGATAAATTATGCATGAATCCATACTAATATTATAAGTGCGAAAGTGTGTCTGTCTGTCTGTTACCTCTTCACGCTTAAACCGCTGAATCGATTTTGATGAAATTTGGCATGGAGATAGTTTAAGATCCGAGGAAGGACATAGGATAGTTTTCATCCTGAAAATTATCCCTAAAAAGATTGAAAAGTGGGTAAGTAATTCATGATGACATTGATGACCCTGTAGGAAATGTAATGATTAGACCAAAAGCACAATTGGTCTTACATTTGCTTAGGCGCTTTTAATAATCCCTTTTATTAATTAAGGTGATTAGGTGGATATCTATCGTGTTGTACGAGGTTGCTTCCATACTTCCAAGTTCCACGCGGACGTAGTCGCGGGCAAAAGCTAGTTATACATAAACCTTCCTCTTGAATCACTCTATTTATTATGTGACAGACAGAAAGCAGGAAGAGACTTTGTTTTATACTATGTAGTGATAAGGCTTTACGAATTCACCGTCTGTGGTTTGTCTAAAGTTTTCCGTCTTGCCTTGGTGACTTAAAAACTGTAAAAACCTTGTAAAGTTTGGGATATTCAAATTGCCGGTTCTCTGACTAGACCGTGTGGTCACAGCTTAGTCGCACACGTCACTAAGTATATTTTGACAGTTACTATTATGAATAGACTTAATGAGTACGTAATATTTTAACCGTGGGATTATTCCGACTCAATCCTAAAAGCATACATTCTTACAACGTTTTAAAATCGCTGATTTTGTAGAGTCACTTTCTTAAACATCTTATTTCGATTCTGATGGCTATTTAACTAAATATGATTGTCGTATTTTTATAAATATTAAAACACAAAGGTAAATTATGACATAGAAATGTAATGTGATCCCCTGTAATATAAGCAGGACTCGAACCTGCGACCCTACGTTACCGGCGTAGTGCTCTTTCGACATAAAAAAAAACCTATACTTTAAGTTGGGATATGGAGTAGAAAATATTATTTCTAAAACACATATCGATCATTGCGCGCTTGTATAAGTCTGTGTGAAAGTAAGTTGTTAGTTTTTGTCAAACGGCTGGACCAATTCTGATAAAATTTGATAAAGAGGAAGGTAACACATATAGGCTACTTTTTATACCGAAAAATTTAGTGTTCCCATGGGATAAGCGGATAACTTACAACATATTTAAAACACTCCAGCGTTCTATTTGGATGGTTTGTTAATCGCCTAAAAACCCAATATAAAAGGTAAAGAAAGTTTTATTTTACCCCCGCCGATAAAGTTACCGCCAAGTAAAACGTAATTACATCACTTGGGCGAGAAGCAACTTTATAAACTCAGATAAAGTATCCGCAATAATGATAATTCGACCTTGTAAGTTACTTAACTACGGTAATAATCTGTGAATTGTTTTATTCGTGTAGTCTAAGCCAATTCGCAGTATTAGGTATTCAGTTTTTGAGACTATTTTTAGGTTATTCACTTGTCTGCCTAATTAGCAAAGCTGCTATTTTCTTGTGATTGTTTGCGTATAGTGACCCTGGCAAGGAGCTCTTAATGCGGGATATGACTCGTAAACGCGCATTTTTTTTTTTTTTAACAAAAGTGTAGTCTTCAGAATCGTTTGCAAAGTCTAGTTCTAAAATTTAAGAGCATAAAATATCTGACCACGCCTCTACGCCGTTATCAATAGAGGCGAATTCAAATATCTTTAATCAAATATTTGCTCATATATTTATGAAACCTCATACAAAAAACATGTCACAATATTTCTATTCCAGATCGTTACGTTTTTGTCTGAATGTTTTTTTTATAATGTCTATGTAATGTACCACATGTTTACATGCAAAATTTTGAGATATCGTTTTTTTGTATTAAGTTCGAATTGACAAACGATTCTGAGTATAATGATAATGAACATAAATATAAATTTTCAAAAAAAGTACAAATAAACTTTTTTTATTTTTTTTTTATTTTATCCGGTTCTCTTTTTAGGGTTCCGTAGCCAAATGGCAAAAAATGGAACCCTTATAGATTCGTCATGTCTGTCTGTCCGTCTGTCCGTCCGTATGTCACAGCCATTTTTTTCCGAAACTATATGAGCTATACTGTTGAAACTTGGTAGGTAGATGTATTTTGTGAACCGCATTAAGATTTTGATGCAAAAATAAAAAAATAAAAAAAATATTGGGTGCTCCCCATACTTAGAACTGAAACTCAAAAATTTTTTTTTCATCAAACACATACGTGTGGGGGGGTATCTATGGATAGTATGGATAGGTCTTCAAAAATGATATCGAGGTTTTTAAAATATTTTTTTTCTAAGCCGAATAGTTTGCGTGACAGACGCTTCCAAAGTGGAAAAAAGTTGGTCCCCCCCCCTCTAACTTCTAAAATAAGAAAATGAAAAATCTAAAAAAAACATATGATGTACATTACTATAAAAACTACCAACGAAAATCGTTTTGAACGAGATCTAGTAAGTAGTTTTTTTTTTAATACCTAACTTTGCACCTAATTTATATGGGGCGCTATACATACCAGGTGCAAACTTAACTTAACCACTTAGGGATGGAAAGTGCTTGTACGGAACCCTCGGTGCGCGAGTCCGACTCGCACTTGGCAGGTTTTAACAAAGTACGACGACGTATAAGTTATTTCATATAAACAAATAAACACATCGTATACATCTTCATAAATTAAAACCGGCCAAGTGCGAGTCGGACTCGCGCACCGAGGGTTCCGTACAAACACTTTCCATCCCTAAGTGTTTAAGTTAAGTTTGCACCTGGTATGTATAGCGCCCCATATAAATTAGGTGCAAACTTGCAAAGTTAGGTATTAAAAAAAAACTACTTACTAGATCTCGTTCAAAACAATTTTCGTTGGTAGTTTTTATAGTAATGTACATCATATGTTTTTTTTAGATTTTTCATTTTCTTATTTTAGAAGTTAGAGGGGGGGGGACCAACTTTTTTCCACTTTGGAAGCGTCTGTCACGCAAACTATTCGGTTTAGAAAAAAAATGTTTTAGAAACCTCGATATCATTTTTGAAGACCTATCCATAGATACCCCACACGTATGTGTTTGATGAAAAAAAAAATTTTGAGTTTCAGTTCTAAGTATGGGGAGCCCCCAATATTTATTATTATGTTTTTATTTTTGCATCAAAATCTTAATGCGGTTCACAGAATACATCTACCTACCAAGTTTCAACAGTATAGCTCTTATAGTTTCGGAAAAAAATGGCTGTGACATACGGACGGACAGACGGACAGACGGACAGACAGACAGACAGACAGACAGACATGACGAATCTATAAGGGTTCCGTTTTTTGCCATTTGGCTACGGAACCCTAAAAAGACGTAAAACAACACACAATAAGCTATTATGGCAGAAATGCCCATCAAAATCACATAAATACCGCAGAATTGACGTAATGTATCAAAAAAACATAATTACACAGCTGATATCCGGCAATTGCCGCCATTATTGATTCGCACGGAGAAAATGTCTTCCTCGGAAACCGTAGACGAGGAAAGTTGTGTAACTATATACCGTAGTATAAGACGCGGTTGGTGCAGTTTGTAGAGCACCTGCCTACTGAGCTGAAGGTCCTGGGTTTGAATCTTGGTAAGGGCAAATATATGTGTGATACACTCGAATTTTGGATGATTGTATTTAAGTGTGTATTTATCTGCATAAGTATGTATATCGTCGTCTAGTGCCAGTAACACAAGCTTTCTAGAGTTTACTGTGGGACTAGATCGATTTGTGTCAGGTTGTTCGATATTTATATATTTATATTTAAAGCCGTGTCGGAGTAATATACTCCGACACGGCAGGCGGCACTAATAGCTGTCGTCATAACTGCTATGCTGCTGACAATCCGATTTTGAGTTGCCAATGGTGTATCATAATCATGATATTCCCCGATTCCCTTGTATGAATCCCATAAAATCGTAAGAGTTTTCAATAGATATTATTAGGGCTAACTAAGATTTAGTACAGAAGAACTACAATTATTTGCTAAATTTCTGTTAAATGAATCACCTACCAGAAAAGGAAACTTTTCACGACGAAATTTATAGTGGACGGAGCGAAGCCCGAAAAATTAAGATGGCGCACTTGCTTAATTAAAATTTTCAGATATAGAGGTACTTTTGTATGGTGAACTCGAATACTTCCCTAGTTCATGGAAAAATTCGATTTACGCCAATTGTCCAGGTCTTTTTAAGTCTTTGTCCGGGTTAGGCGAATTTAGAGAAGGCAGCACTAGGCAGGGAGACTGTTCAGCGAACACCGTACACGTATTACGCGAAATTCACGCTCCAACGACTACGTTTGAAACCTCTCGAGAGCCATTGTTTCGGAAGAATCGAAATGCACCCGCCATGTTTCGTGCAGTTTCGCTTTGTCGCCGAACGAGGCTTTTAAGTTTTTGACCTATGAATGATTGCATTCTTGAATAGCAGAATCACTACATAGTATAAAACAGTCGCTTCCTGTCTGTCTGACCCTATGTATGCTTAGATCTTTAAAACTACACAACGGATTTTGATGCGGTTTTTTTAATAGATAGAGTGATTCAAGAGAAAGGTTTTTATGTATAATACATGCATAATTTATCAGCATTGCACCCGTGCGAAGCAGTTGCGGGTCGCCAGTGTTTCGCCAAATATAAAGATAGAAACAGTGAAAAATGTTTTACACAGTTTCTATCTTTTATTGTAATTTACAAGACATAATGATTAATTTTATATAAAAAAAAACCGGCCAAGTGCGAGTCGGACTCGCGCACCGAGGGTTCCGTACAAACACTTTCCATCCCTAAGTGGTTAAGTTAAGTTTGCACCTGGTATGTATAGCGCCCCATATAAATTAGGTGCAAAGTTAGGAATTAAAATATTTAAAAAAAACTACTTACTAGATCTCGTTCAAAACAATTTTCGTTGGTAGTTTTTATAGTAATGTACATCATATGTTTTTTTTAGATTTTTCATTTTCTTATTTTAGAAGTTAGAGGGGGGGGACCAACTTTTTTCCACTTTGGAAGCGTCTGTCACGCAAACTATACGGTTTAGAAAAAAATTATTTTAGAAACCTCGATATCATTTTTGAAGACCTATCCATAGATACCCCACACGTATGTGTTAAATGAAAAAAAAATTTTTGAGTTTCAGTTCTAAGTATGGGGAGCCCCCAATATTTATTATTATTTTTCTATTTTTGCATCAAAATCTTAATGCGGTTCACAGAATACATCTACTTACCAAGTTTCAACAGTACAGCTCTTATAGTTTCTGAAAAAAATGGCTGTGACATACGGACGGACAGACAGACGGACAGACGGACAGACGGACAGACAGACATGACGAATCTATAAGGGTTCCGTTTTTTGCCATTTGGCTACGGAACCCTAAAAAAATGCATCTATCATCATGGTAACATGCCACGCGCCATATACTAAGGAAGGTAAAGCTTTTGGCGACTTAAATTATATTTTGCTTTGCTAGGGTTCCGTACCCAAAGGGTAAAAACGGGACCCTATTACTGAGACTTCGCTGTCCGTCCGTCCGTCCGTCCGTCCGCCTGTCTGTCACCAGGCTGTATCTCAAGAACGGTGATAGCTAGACAGTTGAAATTTTCACAGATGATTTATTTCTATTGCCGCTTTAACAACAAATACTAAAAATAAAATAAAATAAATATTTAAGGGGGGCTCCCATACAACAAACTTGTTATAGATTATGGTACGGAACCCTTCATGCGCGAGTCGGACTCGCACTTGCCCAATTTTTAGGGTTCCGTAGCCAAATGGCAAAAAACGGAACCCTTATAGATTCGTCATGTCTGTCTGTCTGTCTGTCTGTCCGTCTGTCCGTCTGTCCGTCCGTATGTCACAGCCATTTTTTTCCGAAACTATAAGAGCTATACTGTTGAAACTTGGTAGGTAGATGTATTCTGTGAACCGCATTAACATTTTGATTCAAAAATAAAAAAATAATAATAAATATTGGGGGCTCCCCATACTTAGAACTGAAACTCAAAATTTTTTTTTTCATCAAACACATACGTGTGGGGTATCTATGGATAGGTCTTCAAAAATGATATCGAGGTTTCTAAAATATTTTTTTTCTAAACCGAATAGTTTCCGTGACAGACGCTTCCAAAGTGGAAAAAAGTTGGTCCCCCCCCCTCTAACTTCTAAAATAAGAAAATGAAAAATCAAAAAAAAGCATATGATGTACATTACTATAAAAACTACCAACGAAAATTGTTTTGAACGAGATCTAGTAGGTAGTTTTTTTTTTAATACCAAATACCTAACTTTGCACCTAATTTATATGGGGCGCTATACATACCAGGTGCAAACTTAACTTAAACACTTAGGGATGGAAAGTGTTTGTACGGAACCCTCGGTGCGCGAGTCCGACTCGCACTTGTTTAAACATGACTTGAACTGTATCAGGGCTGGTTAGCCCTCACTACCAGAAGTCGGACTTTGTGTGGGAGTATAACCCGCTAATAGGATTATCCACGCGCCACAGTGAGTGATTTAGAGTAGGTACTGCAGTTTGTAGATTTTAAAAGCTTTTATTTAAATTGTATGTATGTATCTAAGTATGTTTGTTCGGGTGAAATCTTGCAACTCAATTTTGAAGCAGATATCGTCAACCGATTGAGCTGAAATTTTGCATACTCACTTAACTTTGATGACAATACAATAATATGGTACCATGGGGTTGATCTGATGATGGAGCCGGAAGGTGGCCATAGGAACTCTATAATAGAAAAAGCAATCCTACCGATCTTGGGCTCTTTAAAATCGTCTCAGTGAGCATTTGATGGATATCCAAAGAAAAGTACAGTCGGCTATAAAAGCTTGCCACTAAAATGTCATTTTTGACAGAAACTTATTTATAGCAAGGACCATCAGAAAGAATACATATAATGCAATTGTCTTCAATATACTAGTTATGATTTTGACGAAGCGTTTGGCGCAGTTTGTAGAGCTCACTGAGCCGGAGGTCCCGGGTTCGAATCCCGGCCAGGGCAAATATTTGTGTGATGAACTCGAATATTTGTGCCTGGGTAATGGATGCTATTTGTATTTCAGTATGTATTTATCTACATACGTATGTTTATTTATCGTCGTCTGGTGCCCATGACACAAGCCTTCTTGAGCTTTATTTGGTATTAGATCGATTTGTGTGTTTGTCTGCTATTTATTTTATGTCTAACTTCATATATCATACTTAGACTTGAGATCACGTCTCGCATGATTCGCAGTCGCGGGCGCAGGGCGGGCCCTGCACTTTCTCTCGTGTAATTGACTTTCTATTGCTCGCTGTGATACGTCTGTAGCGTTAGATTTGCTGCAATTGTATTTGGGTGGATCAACTTTTTCTTGCTGTTATTCTGTCCGTGACCCAGGGGATAATTGGGATTACATTTCTAAGAAAAGTGTTGATAATTGACATTACTGGTATTGTCAGGAGATGGTCTACATAAGAATGGGCGTATAACTGCTTAAATTACAAAGCTTCTGCTAAATATAACCACGGAAAATCGTAGTTTTAAAAAGTGACCCAGGGTCATCTCATCACCATGGGGGCCATCCATAAATTACGTCACACGTTAAGGGGGTGGGAGGGGGTCGACGAAGTGTGACATTGTGTGACAAGGGGGTGGGAGGGGTCCTAAATTTCGTGACGTCACATTTCAAAATCTAATATAAGTGTTAAAACACGAACTTTAAACTATTACTTTACGAAAACCTCAAAAACATATACAACTATATCTGTGTAAATATAAGATTCCAATTGTTTTGTCGACCACGACCACTCGCTCTACTATCATCGTTTTTTGTGTTGTTAATTGTTTGGTTTGATGTTAATTTTGTATAAAAAAAATATTTTAAATAGAAATAAAACCGATTTCGGAACCGCAGTTTTCATTCAATAATTTCTAAATGTAAATTTGCAAAATATGTGACGTCACACTAGGGAGGGGGGTGTCTCCCAAATGTGACCAGCTGTGACAAGGACGGGGGAGGGGCAAAAAATCATGAAATTCGTGTGACGTAATTTATGGATGACCCCATGGCAATGAGAGGCAGAAAATACTTGATTGACCCATTTAACTAACCGAAATGTATTCAAGCGCATAGTTACATACAAAAATAAGTAAAATAAATAAGCTTTTTCCCGCGAAGTTTTTAGGGTTCCGTAGTCAACTAGGAACCCTTATTGTTTAGCCATGTCCGTCTGTCCGTCCGCGGCTTAGCTCCGTGATCATTAGTACCTACTAGAAAGCTGAAATTTGGTATGAGTATGTGTATGTATTACGCCGACAAAACGGTACAATAAAAACTCAAAATAATTTTTTTTTCGGGTACCTCTCGAACACCTAAAGTGGGGGTGAATTTTTTTTCTTTTCAACACTAGTGTGTGGGGTGTCGTTGAATAGATCTTTTAAAAATAATAGGGTTCTTCAAACATTATTTTTTGATAAAGTCAGCAGTTTTGTAAATATTCGCTCCGAAAATAAAAAAAATAGCGTCCCCCCCTCTAACTTTTCAACCACGGGTCAAAAAATTATGGAAAAATTCATGAAAATGAGGCCTTATAAGGACTTTCAATGAAAACTATATTGAACAAAATCGGTCGAGCCGTTTTTGAGTTATCACACAAAATTTCATAATTTTCTTAAAAGGACGTAAGTTGACTCCCAGAAGGTAATAAGTAACTACAGATACTTTGGCGTTTACGACCTTTTTATAGAGCTTGAAATCTTTCTCATAACTTAAATCTATTGTGATGAGCAACTACGGAACCCTACACTGAGCGTGGCCCGACATGCTCTTGGCCGGTTTTTTTTTCGATATGGCTGAAAGGCCTTACCAGGATAAGCTAAGGGAATGTGCCTCCAGAAAAAAATAAGTAGATATATTTATTTGGTACCTTATTGAAGAGGTTAGCTTTGGTGAAAAACTTGGAGGAGTCACTGACGTGAAAGTACTTAAAAAACAAGAAAATTTTGTACAGCATAAATATTAAAAAAAACTACTTATAAAGCTTAGGTTGCTGAAATTTTGCACATCATAAAATTAAAATACAAGTCAAACCTCATCAAAACATTACACAAAAGCTTTTCGCAATCTGAAGAGACTCACCCAAAAAAGGTTCCGAAAACCCTGTCTTAATCTACCCAACCCTGTAGTTGTAGTTGTCTTGTCTGAGGGGTCTAGAGGTTCACGTCATAACTCAAATGTCAACTCATTTGTGGCAAGATTTATGTATGGGCCTTTGATGCCCGAATATAAATGCGTTAAATTGTAATAAGATAGTTACAGAATCTAAACTAAGCCCCCAGCCTACTGCTATGCTAAATTCCTAACCCACTGAACTAAGTTATTCCCAACTCTTGAGCTCGCATCTATTATTCCCCGATCGAAACAGTTACACCTCGCAAGGCGGCGGAAGCGGCCATTTTGGCCGGAAATACCGCTCGGACCGCCGCCATATAGGTGTGACATAAAGAGGTATTTAAGTGCGAGCTTATATGGCGCCAATTGCACTGTAACTTACTGTTTTAGGGTTCCGTTAGGTCGAATGTCTGTCACAAGTAAGGTTACCGAAAACAATTCTATATTTACTATTATTCTAACATTGAAAATGATGAAGGGGGTACATTATTTATAGAAAAATCTTAACAGCGCAATATTCGTATGGGTGTATAAGGTTTAAATGAAATGTTATAATGAAAAATCGCTGCCGCGTTTTACAACCCAAAAGCTAATACTCTATACTCGTAAAGGCCTGTCATTTTCAGATATTCCTTAGAAGGGCCTAGCAAAAGTTTTACCTGAACGAAGTTTCGGGCATTATATGAAACTTGTTTCATTAACAATTATCACCCTTCGGAGGCCACGGGCTCTATGATTGTCAACTATTAATATGCATCTCAATTATTATTCCAAATGACATAATCACGCCTCTCTGTCCTAATATGTCACAACCAACAAATTGGTTAAAAACGGCTTAAGAGTCGTTGAAATAAGTATGTAGTTAAGCTGTTTAGAATGGTATATATGTTAGCGCCTCTCCAACTACAATGAACTAACAATTTGTATTACTTTAATTTATTTCGTAAAATCTTTAGTAAGTATTACTTTGTGGGTAGACCAATAATGATTTCCATGCCAATGTTCATTATAAATAAAATTAATATTAAAATAAATTATATTAGATTTGTTAATACTATCAAACTACGATTAAATGCTTTAGAATCAATGAATTTACCTATTAAGTAAAATTGGATGTTCAATTAGTCATTTGACTCAAGAGTGCAGGTGCATCTTGTTGACATTACCTTATAAAAGGCTGCAACATCGTTAAGCCCGCATTCTTGGTCAGACACTCGAAGAAGAAGGTCGTTAAATACAGTTTGTCCATCACTTGATTGTCTTATTTAAAAACCAGTATGGATCCCCCGCCAACATATATGCATTGTGTTGGGCACAATCGTGTTGTCTTCATACTAACATATGCGAGTCAAGGATTGAAGAAAGTCACCGGTTTACTATAGGTACCTAACCGATAATTTATATCTATGATTTCTTGTCAAAGCAAGTGGCGATCACTCACAGCCACGGAACGGGCTTATAACCTACACTACTAAATTTACTACACTTATAGATTTTTTATCAATACAGTTAACCAAAGCTAAGCTAAGGTGTAAAGCCTTTCAAATAAACAATGCAAAGATCGACACACAGATCATAAGGAGAAATTCGAAAGGTTGCTTGGGAATTAGGGTGGCGGAAAGGTTAACGCGCTGGACAGCAAACCAGAGTTACCGGGTTCGATTCCCTGTCTCTTCCACCACTTCATTTGAGCTTTGATCTTTGTATCAATGGTTGAAAGTCAACATTCCCGACCATATTTGAGACACACATGTTTAAAGTGTCTATATGTTATCTTCTTAACGAGCTCCGTAGGTTTTGACGACGCTTTTGGCGCAGTGTGTAGACAGTAGACACCTGCCTACTGGACCAGCGGTCCCGGGTTCAAATCCCGGCCAGGGCAAATATTTGTGTGATGAACTCGAATATTTGTGCTTGGGTCATTTGTTCTATGTATTTAAGTATATATTTATCTAAGTAATATGTATATCGTGTAGTACCCATTACACAAGCCTTCTTGACCTTAATTTGAGACTATAGATCTTGTGTGAGGTTGTCCGATATTTATTTATTATTTATTCGCCATGTTGCCAAATGCGGTATTCGCTCAAATCACGCCGCATACTATATCTCCGACGGTTTGGTATCTAGGTGAAAACAATGCACTTTCCCAACCGCCTAGAAATGCCAGCAGCGTGTCGCCATCTGGTGGCGGTTGGAATATTTCACAAATTTCATATAAATATATCATTAGGTACATTATAAAATTGTTGGACCAACTTTCTGCGACACCATTCTCGAGAAATATATGGATGTAGAATCGTAATAGCTTAGCTATGTTTTCCTTGCCTATGCTATGTATGAAAGATTTCACGACACATTCTAGAGTATATTTATTAAATCCGCATTAGTAGTAATAGTCCAACTGTATGATTTTCTGCAACCTGGTGAAATGGAGACGCATCGCGAGAGCTGCTGTCTGCCAGAGGAAGCATGAGGACGGGAACCCAAATGTGGACACCATTGCCGTAACCGTTTAGGTTCACTTTGTCCACATTCCCATTTCGTTCAAATTCCTACTTCGTCCAAAATCCCATTTCGTCCGCATCCAATTCCCAATTCCTCCACTTCCACACAATGGGAATGCGGACGAACTGGGAATGTGGACAAAATGGGAATGTTGACTAAGTGGGAATGTGGACGAAGTGGGAAGAGGACGAAGTGGGAATATGGACGAAATCGCAATGTTGACTAAGTGGGATTTTCGACGAAGTAGGAATGTGATCGAAATGGGAATGTGGACGAAGTGAACCTAAACGGCTGTAACCAGTGTAACCACGACCACTCTGCCAAGAGTGAACGACTGATGATGATGAAGATTTTCTGCGCTGTGACTGTGACCAATTACTGGTCGCCTAAGCTCTTTTAGAATGAGGAAGTTTTCAAATGAAATTTTCAATCACATATTGGGATTTTTAGATAATGTAAAGATGTGGCAATATTTGTTTTATCCTTTATTTGATAATATTGATAAAAAGCATGAAATTCAACATCACTATATCACCCACTCAACCATAAACATTTAACCGCCAAAATGCTTCCCGCTAGTCAGAAGCAAATCTATAATTAAACCTAATAATGGTTAAGAAAAACGCACTTTCTTATTAAAATGAATACATGCGATGTTTCGTGTCCAAACGAAGTTTGTACTAAAAACAGTTACTCGTGGTATATTGTGCAATTAAATTAAATAATATAAGTTTTACGTTTTATTTCTATGCTGTCTTACCAGAACTGGATACCTGCGCGCCGCGAGTCACGCTAATAACCTAGGGGCCGTTCAATAGCTATGTAAGGATCCCTAGGGGGAAGTTGGGTCCTTAAAATCTCTCTATCTGACGATATGCAACACGATTCTCTGTTCCTACCCTCAAGTCTCAAAATAGCCAAAATTGGCCTTACGTAATTATTGTACGGCCGCTTACACCACACCCGGCACGCGTCGGTGCGTCAGGTCCGCCTTCCTATTTTGTTAGGACGAAACCGGCGCACGTTCGTAATTAGTGATAGCGTGCGTACAGGTCGGGTCGGTTGGTAAATGTCGCCATACCCAATGATCATTTCATTAATTACGTTTCATTTTAGAATAGAATAGAATCATTTATTGCATATCACATTATAATAATATAGATGGAATTATAAGTAATAGTGAGACATGTGACACCCTGCAAGGGCACAGCAATATCAGTGTCAGAGATTTTCAACACAAATTAACCAATAAAATGCGCTTTTGAGACGGCTTTTGCAAAGATCAAAAGAGTGAACCTTCTGTAATCTTTTATTGTGTGATAAGTTTTAATTATTGTTCCTTAACCTTCCTCTTTTTATTTTCGTATATTTTACATTCACTTTCTTAGCACATTGCAATCGGTACAAATTGTGCAAAAGTACATTACACATTCTTACAGACATTAAATAAAATATTTTATAAAAAACTTTATACAATGTTTCAGTTTATTTTGCACATCTCGGCCTTGTATGTAAAAACTGACTGCACCCCGGCGATGGTACAGATTTTGATTCCTAGGGCATTTCGTACCTTGTCACAGTGAACGTCAATATGTAAGCCGCTTGAAATCTCATATCATTGTCATTGTGACAAGGTTCTATAGTGGCCTAGAAATCAAATTGGTTGACTGTTCCTGCGGTTTATCAGACAAAAAGAAGGTTATGTGTTAATCCAGGGTATCAGCTACCGTCATACCAAATTTTATCAAAAAAAAATCAGCCGTTTGAGCGTGAAGAAGTAAACATACTAACCCACTCACAAACTTTAAAATATTACGGCAACCAAATTACCTATTAATATATTTGCTATTATAAATAGTCATCAAAGTTGCTTTTAAACAACCACGTGACATGTACCCTTTTAAAAATTGGGCAAGTGCGAGTCCGACTCGCGCGTGAAGGGTTCCGTACCATAATCTATAACAAGTTTGTTGTATGGGAGCCCCCCTTTATTTATTTTATTTTATTTTTAGTATTTGTTGTTATAGCGGCAATAGAAATACATAGTCTGTGAAAATTTCAACTGTCTAGCTATCACCGTTCCTGAGATACAGCCTGGTGACAGACGGACGGACGGACAGCGAAGTCTCAGTAATAGGGTCCCGTTTTTAGGCTTTGGGTACGGAACCCTAAAAATTATACGACTATCTGCAAAACACTCCATGCATTGAACCTTTACAAACCAACCGATTTGCTTAAGCAATACAGCTTAACCCGTTGGCATAAAATCTATTGTCCTTTGATAAACTCCACGAATAACCTGGTTAGCCGGCACAATGCGAAGAATGTCATTCTAAATTCAAATTGTTCGGAACTAGAACCGCGAAGAGATGGGAAAATGTTATTAGGGCAATGAATAAAATAAAAATAAAGCATTTTTGTAACAGGCCTGTACTTTTCTTTGAACATCCATCAATTGCTCACTGAGACAATTCTAAAGACCCCAAACTCGGTATCATTGCTTTATCTATTACATAGTTCCTAGTGCCACCTTCCGGTTCCATCATCAGACCAGCTATGGTACCCCATTATTGTATTTGTCATCAAAGTGAAGTAGGTATGCAAAATTTCAACATATCTGCTTTAAAAACGAGTTGCAAGATTCCACCCGAACAAACATAGTTACATGTATACATACATTGTTAGTTAAAATAAGTTTCTGTCAAAATTTTCATTTTAGTGACAAGCTTTTATAGCTGACTGTACTTTTATTTGGATATTAATCAAATGCTCACTGAGACGATTCTAAAGAGCCCAAGCTCGGTAGGATTGCTTTTTCTATTATAGGTAGAGTTCCTAATATGGTAACCTTCCGGCTCCATCATCAGACCAGCTATGGTACCCCATTATTGTATTTGTCATCCAAGTGAAGTAGGTATGCCAAATTTCAACATATCTGCTTCAAAAACGAGTTGCAAGATTCCACCCGAACAAAGTAAACATAGTTACATACATTGTAAGTTAAATAAAAGCTTGTAAAACTAACGATTTATTCGCATAAAAATGCGTCAAAGAATTGTTGTCAGTCGTATAGAAGACAAATTATCTATTCGCGAACAAATAACCCACGAAACTCATTTGTAGAGTGAACAAGCAACTTTCTTATTCGATATATCCTGCTATAATATTAACCTACATTCTATATTTTTAATAACTGTGAAATTAAAGAATGAGGTGTAAAGAAAAGAACGAAAGAACTACCTAAAATTAACATACTATCGTTCAAAAACATCGACGAAAAAATGATTCAATTAAAAAATTTAATAATAATTTAAAATACGTATGATGTCAAATGGAGTGAAACCGGGATGTCAATCGATCCTATTTTTTTTAATGTCAATATGGGACTAACTAGACTTAGGGTGCTCTAAAAGTCAGAAATCGTTAAAGTCCGACATTCCTACGGAGCGCTGACGCTCTATACAAATTGCTATTACACAGACGTGACGTCATTTCTGTGTTGGGTACCAATCTTTGTATGGGGAAAATAAGTCATTTGCTAAATTTGCCATTTAGCTGTGAAAAGGTGCGTTACATGGTTGCCGAATAATTAATATAATTATTGCCTTATGAATGATGACCATTCAGCAAACAAGTAAAATTAGTTTTTTGATAAAAAAATACTATATTTTTCTCTTAAACACTAAAATTTTCGTACTTTGAAGTCACATATTTCACTCTTTATTTTTTTTGTTTAGTTTTCCTCTCTTTATTTCATGGCATATTGAACAATTTTCATTCATATAACTACAGCACAGCATGCTGTAGAATTCAACGTCATCACTTTTATTCGAAATATTATTCAAATAAGACATCCGAATAACGTCCATCTCTATTCTCTAGTACAAAATATTTCACGACTCAGCAGCGTCAAGTAAATCTGAACTGAAGTCATTAAGAATTAAGGTTCAAATTCAAACTACCCGGAACATATTTCAACATTATCTGAACTGAAGTCATTAAGAATTAAGGTTCAAATTCAAACTACCCGGAACATATTTCAACATTATCGTAGGACAGATTTACTATGTGCATAGATAAGACGACCTTCTGAAATAGTTATGAGGTGTTTCATAGACTCTATTTCATGGGAATAAAGTTTAAAATATAATGAAAGTTTGTAAGTTGGTAAATGTGACACAGGTCAGGGATGCTGTTTGGATAAAAGGGTTTATGTTGCTGTGTATTTTTAGTGAGTTAAGACCTTTTGTATTTTGGGTTAGGCTTTATCTAAAACTATGCCCACAGACACGAAAATTTAAATTGTAACCTGTACTGGAACTAGAGAGCCCTCGTGAGTCCCAGATATATTAAAATACATATGAAAAGGTTAACTCACGTTGTTAAAGTCTAATATTGCTCGACATGTTTTGAATCGGTTCGCGATTCATTCTCAGTAGAGGCTAAACGAACACTGATCTGCCGACTGAGCGGAGCTCCTGATGATGAATTGCGAACCGATTCAAAACATGTTCAACTTTAAGAACGTGAATTAACCCGTTCATATGGATTTTAATGTCTGAGAGTCACGGGAGTTCGCCGAACACTGATCGGAGCGCCTGGTGATGAATCGCGAAGACAAGTTTTCTTGTCATTGAATATCTTCGATTACATACAGTTATCTATAAATTATGAGTCTCCGCGGGCGATTGAATGAATGTTTAATTGAATAATAACTACCACTTATGACAATTATGCATTCCACTGAATATCTCTCGAATGCAGAATCTGCCTACAGTTAACTCTTATGCCGAGGTTATGCATATCATAAATATTATTAATATTAAGTAGAAAAATGTCATATGCTATAAAAAGTCATCATCGTCGCGCACCATACCTCGTGATTGGCTCTGCCTTCCGCTTTTAATTTGACCATCAGCGCGCGTTCATAGTCAGTAGAAGCGGTGCGCTCAAGCCGGTCGCGCTGCCACGCCCAATTGCGCCATATTTAAGGCCCTTCACACACTGCAACTTTTAAAACGCGCGACACCAGCAATTTTTTGCATTGATGCTGTCGCGTATCGTTCGTATCGATACAGTTGCGCGTTAGCATCGATGCAGAATTGCAGACAGAATACAGAGAGCGTGATTAAACAGTTTCACACTATCGCGCTGTGGCAGTCGACGAATAACTGAATCATGATCAAAATACGTTTCACGTCGTGGCTCACATTAGCATCGATACAGTCGCGATGCTAGCGCGATACAGCATCGATGCTGCATAGGGCCTAACACTAACAACCAATAAAATACAGCTCTCAAGCTCAGACAAACAATATCGTACGAGAATAACTAGAAAACGAGTATCAATCAAATCACCCGCGCCATTTTGAAAAAATCGAAGATTTCAAATATTCGCGTTCATCACAGAAATATTTTGCCTTGCCGGGATTCGAACCCAGGGCCGCCGGCTGATTAATGCAGATGTAACTACGCGCCAACCGTGCGTGAGTGGGTTAATAACATAATAACTTTATAAAAACTAGTGTATGAGCACTTTTTGTTTACATTCCTCTCATAACATGTTACGCCATACTGTGTTCCCCGGCCTTGAATCGGCCTCACTCCGGCCCACGGCATCGGTTTTTGGTCAGAGCCTTATGAGAACATTGAGAACCAATCTGAGCCTATGTGTTAATAGCATTAGTGATTCGGAGTTAGATAAACTAGAGATTTTAGTTCCCTAAAAAAGGATTTACCTAAAAATTACTCATATAAGAACTAGAATCAAAATGGAAGTTAGTCCTAGCAAACGGTGAACAAGTAGAATTATGATGTTGCATTACAAAGCATTAGAAATCCTTGGATTGTATTTAGATTTACGCGCTTGCTCAGTAATGCTGGACCGAGCCGCATAGCTTAACCAGATACGGAGCAGTCTTGCCTTAGAAGGGCCTAGGAAACGTATTTATACTTCTATAAAGCGGTGTAGGAAGTAAAACGGTAAGACGGAAGATCACTGTATAAATAGTAAAACATGCAACTTCGTCCGCGTAATAAGGTACATTACCTATACCTGTATTGTATTGTATTACCTACATAGCTAGGGCGTTGAATTCGATGTGCCAGATCGCAGGTGTTTGTGGCCCGAAACGAAAAGAAGAGCTTTACGAATTACCACCCGTGGTTTGTCTAAGGTCTTACGTATTTTCTTGGTTGGAAAATCCCACTTACGGCGTAGTATGACGTATAACTGTTTTATTTACGGATGATCTATATTACCCATGGATCAAAGAGGTTTACTCGAGTCGATGGTATCAACAGGTCTCAGTTTCTAGAGTAAGGTTTAGCTGAAAATTTAAAATGAAAAATCACTGTCGCGTTTTACAACCCAAAAGCTAATACTCTATACTCGCAAAGTCCTCTCATTTTCAGATATTCCTTAGAAGGGCCTAGGACACGTACTTATATTTCTATAAAGCAGTGTAGGAAGTAAAACGGTAAGATGGAAAATTACTCTATAAATATACTAGGAGGTGCAATTTCGTCTGCGAATCATTTTTCTTTACAGTAGTTGGGTAAACAATATCCTATAAGAACCTTCGGGTGTCCCTTGACAATCCTCATATATCAGGTCAGGCTTTACTAAAATTGGTTAAAATTCATCCAGCCGTTTCGACGCGATGAGACAACATATACAGTTTTATCAACAGATGGCCCTGTGCGGCATCACACTGTTAAATAATGACCACACTCCAAAGAAAACTGTATTTCCATTACAATTTTAGAATTTTATAATAGTATAGATTCAAATGACATTGTAGGCCTGCAGTTTTACGTCTGTAGCCCACTACTATCTTTCTCAGTACGCCTAACCTTACTTATCTTATTTGTTTGAGCTAACGCGCATGACATCACTTGTAAATGAACAGTATGCCGTGATACGGTAAACGTCGTATCTTTATATACATTTCAAAGAAACATACGACTTTTTATCGAGTATGCTTGGATTCTGCGCAGTTCACTGCCCACGACGGCTGTTTTAAGATTTCTAGACACCAATTGTCTATTTAAAGACCATGGAACATGATAACAGCTGATTTATTTTGTTTGAACCATGTATTACCGTTGACTGATTTTTGATCCTTGTAATAACATTGACGATAGTTGATATTTTGTCTTAATGCATTGCAAAAGTTGGCAATTTCAATTAAATACTTGATCAACCCTTTATAGTTACCTACATGCGTTTAAAAATGGATAATCTATGTAAACCGTGGACTAAAGAGGTTTACTCGATTCGATGGTATCAAAAGGTCGATAGTTTCAAAAATACTTAAGGTTTAGCTGAAAATTTAAAATGAAAAATCGCGGTCGCGTTTTACAACCCAAAAGCCAATACTCTATACTCGTACAGTCCTGTCATTTTCAGATATTCCGCGTCGGAAATCTTGAAAACTACTTTACATCGATGTGCATGTATGGTATGTAAAATATGTAGATGCATTTTCAGAATACAGGTCTTGCATGTTATATTACAAACTTAATTTTGATATACAGTTCAGGGGTGGAACTGCATTACCTGTGTTATATATGGCAAGGGTAAAAAAGGCTCAAAAGTCTTCAAAATTAATGATTGCCATTTTGATACGTACGATCTGTTTTTGAAAACCGTAGATATTATGGGTATAACTAAACTGCCACTCAACTCTACAACTACAACTCACTAAAAAACCTCTGTACTTGACTTATGAACCAGCAACTGTTGAAAAACTTCATACAATGTAACAATCTCGGAATACCGCGTAACACGAAACAGTGTTTCTAAACAATACTACAACAGTGTATTTGTATGGAAATGACACAGTTAAGAGCAAACAGTGACGTCAGCTGTATGAGATAACATCTCGTTATGGAGTAGTCGTAAAATGCTAACTCTTAACTTAACTGTGATAATAAGGTAAAGATGTCAGAGCTATTTTAAAAAGCCGTAAAGAAGTGACTCGACGCGATATACTTAACACTCTAATTAGTAGGTAATGTACGTTGTTATAAACAGAGTAGATACAGTCGCCATCTGATAAATCGTGGGTAGCCAGCCATTTCTGACCGGTGTTAGTATTAATAAATTCCTAACGACTTACTGACATGAATTTTTGAACTTCTGCTTTATTATTATCATTAATAATAAAGCTGAATAAATGATTTTAAATGATGTTAAACACGCCGCGAATTAAAAATATCTTCATACACAAAACGCCTTTATCAGAGCTGTAAAGAAATGTATGAAAAGTTTAAGTAAAACTAGTTCAAAGTTTCGAGATTAGGTTTCGGGGTAGGCTTATGGGTTAGACTAGAACGTATGTAAATAGATAAGAATTTCAATGTTTTAAAATGCTACTCAATCCACAACGCTAACGTCATTCCAGTTCATAAAACTAAGAGACGAACGGGAATCAAACCCACACTGTCGTGTCACAATTTGTACAATTGAGCGGAAAATGCAATTTCCTGCCCACCATCGTACCGAGTAAAAATTACCATAATCATAACACTTTCAGTAAACTATATCACTTTCGTGTGGAAACCGTGAGACTTAATGAGTTTTTGTCAATAATGATACATTTGTGACAGTTTTTATTTGCTAGCCAATCGATAAATATACATATAATATAATATGTGGGCTGAAACTTTAAGAGCAAATTATGTTTACGGCAAACTCTCACAAGTGAAAACACCCTCACTATACTTCAATTAAGTACGAGGTTCATTATTTTCTTGGCCATCGTTTTGGTGGTAGAGTTTCGGATAAACTATACTTGTGAAAAAACGAGAACAAAAAATGTCGAGTCGATTTTGATACACGTAGTGATCCGTACCTACATAACTATATCAAACAAATATATGGTTCCTTCATTATAATTTTGAATATTCAATATTTCGGTGGCCTCAACTGTTTATTATTCGTTTAAATACAACAACCACATTGATTGAGATGGGATATCACGTGATATATTATATAATATAATATAACAAAAAAACATGCAACAGGATAGATCCTTGTTTGATGTCGGATAAAAATCATGGAAATCTACTTAGATGTCAGAAAAAATCGATACCTTAACAGTATGTAAAACTACTGGTGTTGAATCTTAATATGTCGGAATGTTTTTCGACCTTGACAACATGTACCATAAACATACAAGATATAGGTATACTATGTTTGTCTATGTGTTTGACACGCTTAAACGGTTGAATTGAACCATGTTTTTTCGTTTACTGCTTACGCTATTGACCCAATTTCAAAACTATATATTTTTCATTGGTTTCCACAATCAAAGATCACATTTAAATAAAACAATTTAAATGTATTCATTATTTCCACCTTCCTGACGTATCAGTTACTATTACAATTGCTATTATCAAAGGTTGACTATTTTAATTCAATTCAAATAAAATATTTGCAAATCTGTATGTAAGCCTGTAAGTATTTTGACTTAATTGTACGTCTGTGTTAAAAGGACCAATTAAGTGCAGAAATAGATCTAGATATAACCAATATTGGTTCTCTGAAACCGTAAACTATATGGGATTGTAATTATAAAAAAACAAGCCTAAACTAACCAAAATTTTCCATAGTCAAGAACTCGAAAGTCACAATGAGTCGATCCGTTCTCGTATTAAATGAATTAAATTATAGATTGTTCTTATTGTTCATAAATATGAAACTATACTAGTTAATCTTAATGTTTACATTAATCTTTTGACACTTCAATAAAACAGCTGATAAAGTGGAAGCCTAATTTGATTGCCATACATAGCCATTTGAGCGATATATCAGATTCTGCTATTTAACCAGTATTTACTGACATTGATGAGTTTTCATACACAGGTAAATAAACCACATCTCTATAGTAAAATTACATTACACTAATATTAAAATGGCGAAAATTGTGAGTGTTTATGTGTCTGTTTGTTACTTCTTCACGCTCAAACGGCTGGACCAATTTTGATAAGATTTGGTATAGAGTTAGCTGGCAACCTGGATTAACAGATAGGCTACTTTTTATCCCGAAAAAATGTGTTCAGCGGATAACGACGCGGGGCGCAACTAGTAATAATGAAATAAAGAACTTTATTCTGCAAGTAGGCGATAAGGGCATTTTTACATGTCTGTGTCTACCGGCATGTCACAAGAGGAGACCACTGTTGAGAAGAAACGCCAAAAGAAACTCAACAGTCAGTAATTTGTTCAGAAAGGATAAGTTGGTCATATTTCCGACCATTTCATTAAAAACGTCCAGTATAGCCCTAATTCGATTGTTTCTTTTTGTAATACCTCAACGTGTGAAACATTTCGCGTCCGATTCATTCAAATGATTGCGTGGAATGTTACAGTATGGGCGTCTCTGACCTGTGATGATAGATAACTTGCAACCGCAAGGTATACAAGGTTACTTGATTTCGTCAATACCTATGAAATACGCGAAGAACGTGTATGTCAAATGTCAGAATTTAAAAAAGAAATCGGCCATGTCGGGTTTTCTAGATAGGGCAAAAAGTGTTTTTGTATACTTTGGTTGATGTCGACTGTTATACATTTAGTTACTGATTTATTTATTAAGCCTAGAAATGATGATATTATTTCTTAAAATTATGAGAAATACGCGATCAAAAATATCTGGTCACGCCTTTATTCTGTCAACAATAGAGTCGACTTTAAATATTTTTATCAAATGTTTGCTCATACATTTATGTTCCCGACTGTACAACATATACAGTCTAAGTCAAGTGTAGATAAGTTAAACATTTAACGAGAATACATACTCTTTCAAAATGATCCATACAGCCGAATCGCATTTACATTAAAACTAAAACCAACTCACAATTTACTCAATTCGTACATTATTTTAAGTTTTTAACATAATTCGCTCCCCGTATCCGTTATATTAAATGACACTACAGTTTGAGCTATCACTTTACATTTACTTCAGAAAGTGAAAACTAGTCTAATGAGACATTACTGATAATAAACGTTCGTGCAACTGAACAATATGTTTTATGTATCTCGTATTTAGACGAAAACAAAAACGAAGAAGATAAAGGAGCCAAAAAATATTGGTGACAGAGCCTATTTTAAATCATGTATTTACATACAGTCTGCTATGAAACTTTTGAATCGTAACACTCTTGAAATAGAGTCGAAAAGCGGTACACAACTTTCTGTCTGACTGTACCAATGTGTCAAAACTGAGAGTTCACATATATAGAGGTGACCATTTTCTAATTGTGACGGAATATTAGGTTATAAGTTTAAATGTGTACCTATCTTGTTCCACGTAGCTTTCATGCGTAGCACTGTTATTGGATAATCACTTTTTCGCGATGAAGAAAATTGGACGAGCCATTTTCAAAAGCTTACAACCGTATGTTGTTATTTAGCTTAATAACTTCTATTTGTTCCCTACATTGTTTAACATAGTATAGAAAATAACAGTGTTCTATAACTACCATGCCCTTTTGCTTCCATCTTAATAAATACTTCGAAAATCAAACACGTAATTATAACAAACTAGCGACCCGCCCCGGCTTCGCACGGGTGCAATGCTGATAAATTAAATTATGCATGTATAATACATATAAAGTTAAGCCTTCCTCTTGAATCACTCTATCTATTTAAAAAACCGCATCCGCAAACAAAATCCTTAGTTCTAGAAACGACTTCACATATTCTTATCATTATCAAATTTTTGCTCACAAATTTATGTTCTCTACTGTACTATATATAGAGTCTCATACAAGTGTACATAAGTTTAACATTTAACAAGAATAGGTACATACACTTTCAAAGTGATCCATAGAGCCGAATCACGTTTACATCAATACTAAAACCAAAATTCATTTAGTTAAAATAATGTACAAACTGTGCACTAATTTCACCTTCACTACACTATATGATTCTGACACTGGTGATAGTGACACTTCACTTCGCACTATACTGACGCGGTTGCGTGAACGTGCGGCGCGCGCGGTGTGAGCCGCCAAACTGACGGGGGAGACAGGAACTAGTAGGAAGTTCATAGTTTAAGCTGAGGCCTGATTCGATTAGACATTGCCATTTTAAAGCCTGACCAGAAATATATGAGGATGCGCCATATTGAGGAATTTCACTGGAACTAATTTCTTACACTGGCGATGATTTTATGATGGCTTGTCAACAATGTCTGGTGGTTTCTTTAAAAGACAAATATTTAAAACTATCCAAAGAAAATGCCGAAAACCATTCGCAGTCGTGAACGTAAGATTATAAGTAAAGTGTACACGTGTTTATATACTACACCAGTTTATATACTATTCCATAAACGATATGAGGTTAACATAGTGGAACTGACAGGTATTTCCACTAATGTCATCATAGTGGGTTGCGATTGGTCGCGAAATTGTTGCCATATAAAATCTGATAAATAGCGCCCTCTTGACAATCCATACTAATCCATACTAATATTATAAATGCAAAAGTGTGTCTGTCTGTCTGTCTGTCTGTTACCTCTTCACGCTTAAACCGCTGAATCGATTTTGATGAAATTTGGCATGGAGATAGTTTAAGATCCGAGGAAGGACATAGGATAGTTTTCATCCTGGAAATTATCCCTAAAAAGATTGAAAAGTGAGTAAGTAATTCATGATGACATTGATGACCCTGTAGAAAATGTAATGATTAGACCAAAAGCACAATTGCTATTACATTTGCTTAGGCGCTTTTAATAATCCCTTTTATTAATTAAGGTGATTAGGTGGATATCTATCGTGTTGTACGAGGTTGCTTCCATACTTCCAAGTTCCACGCGGACGTAGTCGCGCGCAAAAGCTAGTAATATTATAAATGCGAAAATGTGTCTGTCTGTCTGTTACCTCTTCACGCTTAAACAGCTGAATCGATTTTGATGAAATTTGGCATAGATATAGTAGATACGAGGAAGGACATAGGATAGCTTTCATCCTGGAAATTATACCTAAAAAGATTGAAAGTGAGTGAACATTTCTGTTGGGGTGCGGTGACCCTGTAGGAAATGTAATTATTAGACCAAAAGCACAATTGCTCTTAAATTTGCTTAGGCGCTTTTAATAATCCCTTTTATCAAGTTCCACGCGTACGTAGTCGCGGGCAAAAGCTAGTCCTCATATATTTCTGGTCAGGCTTTAACATTTCGACGGACAGCGAGCGATAGACGTAATTTGGGATCACTCAAAAATTCCAAAGTTTCATTTACCTATCCGAGACCAATATTCCGAATTTTCAAAATTCAGAAAGTGAAATAACGCGAAAGAGGAGATTATAGGCGAAGGAGGATTATTATGTATGTTACCTACATACTATAATTAGGTTAGAGTAGGGTTATTTTGATGAGCTGGTAAATTTTCTTCTACTCACAATGGTAAGCCCAATTTAACGATATGTCCTATTATTTTTTCTCCATTGAGTTACACAAAATGTATTACAGAAATTGGCCCATGAGCCAATTTTTATTTTGCTGTCGAATTATTTATTTCGAGCTATCCATTTTGTATTGAATTTTTGAACAATATACGAAATTTAGTAAAAAAAAACCGTACATTTTTTGTAACTCAATGGAAAAATTTGTAAGACATCTCGTGAAATTGGGCTGACCTTGTTCAGAATAAGCGACTTTACCAACTCATCAAATTTTGTTGAATTCTGAGAAAGAAAGAAATCGGCATGGACATGGAGCAGCAGTAAGTGCACGAAGAAATAGCCATTGAATCCTACTGACATTTCAGTAAGCTTAGCTGTTATTGCAATTAGGCTTACTGAAATGTCAGTAGGATTCACTGGCTATTTTTTTTTGGGTGAGGATGAGAATAATCGCGTAGAACGATGGCAGAGACCACCAAATCCGGCCACACACGTTAACGTCTACAGCAACACTACAACGAGTAAACACGTCTAAATCCAAATTGAAACGCTTATGCAACGCTGAGAGCCCTCAAGACAGGAAAGCGAGTGTCGCTCGAAACGTCAAAGGGGCCTTACACGCGTACTAGAGAAATACGACAGATTATTTTATATTTTAAACAGTATCATGACACTATAGCACCATCTATCGGGGAGTAGCGTAACAAAATTAAATAGTACAATTGAAAAATACTCGCCCTTCAATTTTTCACAAGATGCTATAGTGCTACTTATCGGCAAGTAGTTTATATTAAACTGTCTTATGGTATATTTCCGTAAATAATTTCTAAGAAGACTTGACTTTTTGGCTGAAAAAAAAAATAAGTTTTACAGATACCTAAACGAGTCTGAGGATAACTAGGTCACATATATTTTATGACAGCTCTAAAACACGTAAACGCATATAAATTGAATTTCTAAAGCTTATGCAACGCTGAGAGCCCTCAAGACAGGAAAGCGAGTGTCGCTCGAAACGTCAAAGGGCCCTTACACGCGTACTAAAGAAATACGACGGATAATTTAATATTTTAAACAGTATCATGAGACTAGCGCCATCTAACGGCGACTAGTGTAACAATAATAAGCTGACAATAAACAAAGGCGCTAGCGCCATCTATCGCGGAGTAGCGTAACAAAAATAAATAGTACAATTAAAAAAATACTCACCCTTGAATTTTTCACAAGATGCTAGTGCTACTTATCGGAAAGTAGTTCATATTAAACCATGTCTTATGGTGTATTTCCGTAAATTATTTCTAAGAAGACTTTTGACTATTTGATTGAAATAAAAACAGTTTTACTGTAACCTAAACGAGTCTGAGGATAACTAGGTCACATATATTTTATGGCAGCTTTAAAACACGTAAACACATATTGAAAAGCTTATGCAATGCCGAAAGCCCTTTCAAGACGGCAAAGCGAGTGTCGCTCGGAACCTCAAAGAACCCTTACATGCGCAGTAGGAATACGACGGACGCTTGAATAATTGACTTAATATCATAAACGGTTTCATAAACACGCTAGCGCCACCTATTGACGAGTATTGCAACTATATTAAAGCGTTACTAGCGCTACTGCAGAATAACGCTACTTATATAGACAATACCTTACTATTATTTACTCAAAGGTTAACTGGAAGAGATCCTTTAAAGGGATAAGTTCGCCGTTGTACATGTTTTTTTTTGTTTTAAAATGTATTTCTTGTTATTGTGCACAATCCATATTCGTCGTTTATACGTTGGCTGTTAAAAAACAAAGACAAAAAAGTTATTTTATAACAATATTTACAAGTTAGTTCTTCATTACTAATTTTAATACTTGAAATTAATCACTACAAACATAAATAGTACACTGAAGACCGCATATTGGAATACAAGTCAATCATAAGGCCTTTGCTGACACATGCAAATCTCGCATTAATTATAAAGTGGGAAAGAAGTAAAGATTCTCATAATCATCCGGTGTGCTTGTCCTTAATGTACTACTTACACTTCTTTGTCACTACCGCCATCTACTAGACTAGTACTAAAACTTACCCGATCCGATATCGCCTCCTCAGTCTTCCCGCGCTTCAATCCCGGCGCACGCACCACGCTAGCCGCGCCGGCGAGGGCCCCGCCCCCCGGCCCGCTTGCGCGTATAAACCCCGCCTCCATCATCCACACATACTTCCGCTACTCGACGACAGATGGCGCGGTTATCAATTACAATTTTTTTAAATTTAAACGGACGAATTCGATTCACTAGCCATTGTGAGGAACTTGAGCTGTATTATTGAGCATTATTGAACGGAATACACTTGTTTGATATTTCACATTGTTTTATACACTTGTTTTGAACGCGATTCTTCTTGTTTCACTCCGTCGATGTCCCTGCGAAAGAGAGAGATGACCAATTAATGTTAATACTAATGAAGGACAAGCCGAGTTGATTGGAACGGGTTATGATCGTTAAGATAATATCGCAGTACAAGTAAACTAAGCAGTAGTTTGACTGCGTCGCCAGCCAAGTAATTTTTTCCGATTTTTTACTATTATGTATTTTGCGCAGGTCCTCGTCCCCAGATTTTGAGTTTTGATACAGGACCGTCTAGGGCCAGATGTAGCTACGTCATTTGATATACACGTATTCAGCTTGTAGGTACTTCTTATACTTATACTTGCCGCGTGAAAGGATAATACACATTTTTGCATTTATGAATAAAAAATGAATTAATAGTTTGTCACGATAACACTTTATACTCTCGCGGTTTGAACACATAACTAAAACTTATTGAACCGCCTTAGAGTACGCCTGGGACCATGGCACGTGAAACCATGTTGAAACGATGAAGGTAAATCAAAATATCGCGATAGACCCGGTTCAATAAGTTTTAATTAGTTTGATTCACGATTATACGATAATTAGCATTTGTTTGATTACAATATGATATAAAAGTTTAATTATAACATGAATATGAAAGTCATAAATCGTAGACGGATGTAACATTCATGCAACGATTGAAACGCTAGAATTTCCCATTTTGATGTCTATTAGACAAACCCAAGAGCTACTTTAACATAAGGGCTGTTATTTGAAAACCGATGTACCAGACTTATGTAGCGTTCGAAACGCTTCAACCAGTCACAATACTGTCAATATAATTAAACTGTGACGGTATGACCGGTTGATGTCGCAGTCTTGTCGAGCTAAGATAGCTTGTTGTTTACGCTTGACGATTTCGCTACCCGTGCCATAATATACCTATAATTAGTATAATTGTAATAGTTACAAATATTTTTCTAAAACCAACCCCTAAAATTGTATTGACAATACATTTTCTATGGAGATGATCACTATTTCAAGAAAATCTTAATAGCGCGATGCAGGATACCACCACCTGCCATACAGAGCGATCTATTAGGGCCTTATCACACTTGCGATTTGCGAGCGTATTTTCTATACAAATAAGCGACGCGGCGAACACGCTGCGCGATCGCCTTCATACAAAATACGCTCGCAAATCGCAAGTGTGATAAGGCTCTTAAGTGTCTTTGTCTGATCCGTTTTATCCAAAGCTCCAAATACGGTAAAAAATACCGGACAATTGCGAGTCGGACTCGCTCACCGAGGGTTCCGTTCAATACTAATTTACCGTTGCTTACCTCGATGATTGATTACTCTAAATAACGACTATATATTTTTTATGACTTTATTACAAATGTATAGTTTTACACATTGTCCCTATACATACTTTGTAGTCTCATAGGCAAGTAATACCGTCTCATGGTTTTCAGATTTTTTCCCTATACTTGCAGTATAAGACGATATTACTTGCCAAAGGCTCACACGCCCTTTGGCAAATAATACCGTCTCATACTGACTACAAGTATAGGGAAAACACTATTCAAAACATCATCATTTGTAATTAAATCCAGTATCCTTAGAAACGTTTCTGAACATGGTCTAGATGGACTTGGCCCTATGTCCGAATCTCGCTTTCCCGAGTGGGCGTGGTTTCTTCAGCTGTTTGTCTGTATACATGTATGCCTGTTATCAATGGTTTAAGTATAGTACATATAAAAAACAGCCAAGTGCGAGTCGGACTCGCGCACCGATGGTTCCGTGCAAACAATTCCCATCTTAACTGGTATGTATGGTGCCATACAATGAGTTGTTATAGCGGCAACAGAAATACATCTGTGAAAATTTCAACTGTCTAGCTATCACGGTTCATGATATAATAAATAATAAATATCAGCGATGGACAGCGAAGTCTTAGTACCTAATAGGGTTCCGTTTTTTTTACCCCTTGGGTACGGAACCCTAAAAACAGTCCTTCCAAACTGTTCTGTCCCAATGTTCTGCCCTCGTGTGAAACCGGCATTAGAAACGTGTCTACAAATGGTCTAGATGCACTTGGCCCTATCTCCGAATCTCGCTTTCCCGAGTGGGCGTGGTTTCGTCAGCTGTTTGTCTGTATGCAAATGGCGACCTACGGTTTTACGCAACTGCTAGTACACATATGTAATCTGTGTCAGCTTAGCTACTAGGTGGGCCATTTTTTCTAAAGTTGAACACCCCACTTTTCTAATTTCTGATATTTTGGGTATTTTCTACTCAGAATCACGAGCTCTTTCGATCGAATTAGGAGAAAAAAACTGTCCCAAAATATTCATACATTTTTTGTATTTCCATTCCGTTATCGCTGTAGGTTATATGGAAATGGTAACGAAATGGAACGAAAAAACATTGGGACACTTTTTCTTCTAATTAGATCGAAAGAGCTCGTGATTCTGAATAGAAAATACCCAAAATATCGAATATTAAAAAAGTGGGGTATACAACTTTAGAAAAACCGGCCAAGTGCGAGTCGGACTCGCGCACCGAGGGTTCCGTACAAACACTTTCCATCCTTAAGTGGTTGAGTTTGCACCTGAATGAGGTGCAAAGTTAACGCAACCAATCCCTTTTGTTGTATGGGAGCCCCCCTTAAATATTTATTTTGTTTTATTTTTTGTATTTGTTGTTATAGCGTCAATAGAAATACATCATCTGTGAAAATTTCAACTGTCTAGCTATCACCGTTCTTGAGATACAGCCTGGTGACAGACGGACGGACGGACGGACAGCGAAGTCTCAGTAATAGGGTCCCGTTTTTACCGTTTGGGTATGGAACCATAAACACGGGACTCTATTACTAAGACGTCTGTCACCAGGCTGTATCTCTTGAACCGTGATAGCTAGACAGTTGAAATTTTCACTGATGACAATAACAACAACAAAAAAACCGGCCAAGTGCGAGTCGGACTCGCGCACCGAGGGTTCCGTACAAACACTTTCCATCCCTAAGTGGTTAAGTTAAGTTTGCACCTGGTATGTATAGCGCCCCATATAAATTAGGTGCAAAGTTAGGTATTAAAAAAAAAAATTATGGTTTTCGTCATTATTCCTTTATCTATGCTATAAGACGTTGCTTCGTACCAAATTTCAAGATTCTGAGTTCACGGGAAGCACCCTGTAGGTTTTGATTCCCTTGCAAGTGTCGAAAATTTGCGGCATAAACGGCTGTATCTTTTGATTGCGTTGGCTTAGAAGTTTGATTTTTTCACAGCTTCAAGGGACAGTAGACCTGAGTAATTGATATACTCGTAAATTTCAGCTTCATACCTCCACGCGTTCCTGAGAAAAAGGGTCTTGACAGACGGACGGACGGACGGACAGACGGACAACAAAGTGATCCTATAAGGGTTCCGTTTTTTCCTTTTGAGGTACGGAACCCTAAAAACAGAATAAAATAAAAAATATATTAAGTGAGGCAAACGTGAGTGATGCACATGAGTTGTATTGCGGCGCCATACATACTAGATGCAAACTTAACTTAACCGGCCAGTTATATGGGACATGTGTTTGTACCGTGTACGTAATCCTCGGTGTGCTATCACCGTTCTTGAGATACAGCCTGGTGACAGACAGACGGACGGGCGGAGGACGGACGGACAGCGAAGTCTCAGTAATAGGGTCCCGTTTTTACCCTTTTGGTACGGAACTAAAAAAACCGGCCAAGTGCGAGTCGGACTCGCGCACCGAGGGTTCCGTACAAACACTTTCCATCCCTAAGTGGTTAAGTTAAGTTTGCACCTGGTATGTATAGCGCCCCATATAAATTAGGTGCAAGGTTAGGTATTAAAAAAAAAATTTATGGTTTTCGTAATTATTCCTTTATCTATGCTATAAGACGTTGCTTCGTACCAAATTTCAAGATTCTGAGTTCACGGGAAGCACCCTGTAGGTTTTGATTCCCTTGCAAGTGTCGAAAATTTGCGGCATAAACGGCTGTATCTTTTGATTGCGTTGGCTTAGAAGTTTGATTTTTTCACAGCTTCAAGGGACAGTAGACCTGAGTAATTGATATAAATTTCAGCTTCATACCTCCACGCGTTCCTGAGAAAAAGGGTCTTGACAGACGGACGGACGGACGGACAGACGGACAACAAAGTGATCCTATAAGGGTTCCGTTTTTTCCTTTTGAGGTACGGAACCCTAAAAATGGCCCAGGTACATCATTTATTAACGAATTTTAATCGATACTATCGTCACTTCTCAATTACAATGATTGTATTGGTACATCACATCACTACATTGTATAAAACAAAGTCGTTTTCTTCTGTCTGTCCCTATGTATGCTTAGATCTTTAAAACTACGCAACGGATTTTGATGCGGTTTTTTTTAATAGATAGAGTGATTCAAGAGGAATATTTATATATATATACTAGCTGTGCCCCGCGGTGTTACCCGCTCACCCCACGGGAACACTAAATTTATTCGGGATAAAAAAGTATCCTATGTCCTTCCCTGGGACTGAAATTTCATCTAAATCGGTTCAGCGGTTTAAGCGTGAAGCGGTAACAGACAGATAGACAGACAGACAGACAGACACACTTTCGCATTTATAATATTAAGTATGGATATATATATTAATACATGCACCCGTGCGAAGTCGGGGCGGGTCGCTAGTTATACATAGCGCGGTGAATACGGTATGACTATAGTGAAAATGTATCAATGAGACCACTTAATCGGAACCAAATAATCTGCCACTAAGTTCTAGGAGTCTAGGCATTATCTAATTGGACAAAACTACTGATTTATGACGTCACAAGCCATATCTTCTTAGAAACTTGACAATAACATCGTTTTTGACGTTTCATAAATAGTACCTGATTTGAGCTCTCTTCACATATCGTATTAGGGCGAATTTTGATTTGGTATAACTAAACGGAAAAAAAAATTAGGATATATCATCAAATTGGCCTTACCATGGTCATAAGAAGCAACTTTACTACTCACCAAATTTTATTAAAATCCAAGAAAATAAAGAAATCGACAAAAAAATAAAAATTTGCCCATTTAAACCTGAACTTATTCCTAATGAAATCGAAAAAATGAGTCGAAAAGTGGTAGACCAATTTTTTGGCTTACTGTACAACCCCTTTAGACATTTTTCATCACACTTGCTCGTAAAACAAGGGTTTACATGCTAGAAAAGCGGGCGGTAAGTCATAAATTACGCCCTAGGGCGGTAAGTAATTTTTATCACACTAAGGGTTTACATGCTAGAAAACCGGGCGGTAAATCGTATATTACGCCCTGGGGGGTAAGTCGTATATTACGCCCTAGGGCGGCAAAGTGTGATGAAAAACGTCGTACGTGACTCTGGTGGTAAGGGAATTAATTACAAACTCGTGTCATTAAAGCTTCTAATAGACACTCGTATGTAATTCCTCGTAAACCACCCTTGTTACGTAATTACTATTCTTACCTTGGCCCTGCGAATAAAATCGAATAGCTTCCGAACAATTTACATTGTTCAGCGAACAATCGCCTACCAAGCTATTGCTATTTATTTTCCGCCAAATCACCTTTTAACACTTAATTTTAACCGGCGAAAAAAGAGAAGTGTACATCATCCAATTTGATTCCTAGGCCATTTCGTACAGTCTGACCAAAAAGAGTAGAAATTAAAAAGTGGCAAAACTGTTGTGTCGTCCCTTTCTAATCAATCTAAGAAAACGGGGACGATACTACAGTATTGCCACTTTTTAATTTCTACTCTTTTTGGTCGCACTATACCTTGTCACAGTGAACGTCAATATGAAAGCCGCTTGAAATCTCATATCATTGTCATTGTTTCTAGAAATCAAATTGGTTGACTATACTAAGTTTAACATGTGTATTTGTGTATCTGTGTGGCATCGTGGCTCCCAAACTGATGGACTAATTTGAGTCCCCGACGCCACAGTAAGAATAAGAGAAGCGATTCAAAATCAACAGGGATTGAAAAATACTTGTAGCGATTTTGACGGCTGTGGCCGACGTTGGCGTTTGAAAGGTTAAAACGCGTAATAAATAGTGTATTCGCACAGGGTCTACTTTCGAATACACAGGCATAAATATAAGACCTTTGAAGTCCCCAGTACGGCGAAGTTCAATAAAACAGTACAATGAAGCTATTTTGTTGGCAATCTCGCATTATTGACTTTGTTAAGGGGAGCTACAATAAGTTTCTAAAAGCTTTTGTTTGCAATTTTTGCTTAGTATTCGTTTTAGGAAACAATACCTGGTTTTAGAGTACAAAGTCAAGTCAACAATAAAATTAATCAACGAAGCTAGAATGAGACACTTTCGAAATTAAATTTTCAATCACAAATTGGGATATTTTCGATTATGAAAAAATGTGTCAATATTTCATTTTTTATCCTTTATTTGATATGAATAAAAAGCTTGGTTAAAAAACCGGCCATGTGCGAGTCTCAGTCGCACACCGAGGATTACGTACACGGTACAAACACATGTCCCATATAACTGGCCGGTTAAGTTAAGTTTGCATCTAGTATGTATGGCGCCGCAATACAACTCATGTGCATCACTCACGTTTGCCTCACTTAATATATTTTTATTTTATTCTGTTTTTTTGTTGTTGTTATTGTCATCAGTGAAAATTTCAACTGTCTAGCTATCACGGTTCAAGAGATACAGCCTGGTGACAGACGTCTTAGTATAATAGAGTCCCGTGTTTATGGTTCCATACCCAAACGGTAAAAACGGGACCCTATTACTGAGACTTCGCTGTCCGTCCGTCCGTCCGTCTGTCACCAGGCTGTATCTCAAGAACGGTGATAGCTAGACAGTTGAAATTTTTACAGATGATGTATTTCTATTGGCGCTATAACAACAAATACTAAAAATAAAATAAAATAAGTATTTAAGGGGGGCTGCCATACAACAAACTTGTTATAGATTACGGTACGGAACCCTTCATGCGCGAGTCGAACTCGCACTTGCCCAATTTTTTACCCTTTGGGTACGGAGCCCCAATAAATTTTTTTTTTTTATGTGACAAGATACGCTAATTAATGTTTTGTTTTATCCAAAGGAAATATTGAAATTGTTTTCAGTATTCTCATAATTCAACAAAACAATAATTGTAGAACAGCTATGAACTTAAACGCACTTTTTCACGGTGAAAATTGCAAATTACTTATTGTCTCCATACAGTTATTGGTACCCAACATACAGAACGACGTCATAATGCAGGCGGCCATTTGTATGAAGCGTTTTTAGCGCTCCGTAGGAATGTTGAACGTTGACGGTCATTTCTGACATTTAGAGCAGTCTAAGTGTAGTTAGTCCCATATAGATGTTTGATCCCAATAAAAAAATTGAATCGATTGACATCCTCAAAAAAAAATGTCTGCACGCCTATTCGTACGTTACCAAATATGCGACGGCTAGTCGCCACAGTCCAAGAGCCAGACCAATCGCGTCGCATTCTACACAAACGACCAATAAAATGATGTTCTAAGGCGTCCTCCAAAAATGAACATCTGTAGTGCACTATTTAGGACACAAGCCTATTTCATATATCTCTATGGCTACTGTATCTGTAAGCCTTAGTCAGTACATTCACTGGCAAGCTACAGTCTACGCACTTACATACAAAGGAATATTGTATGAAAGCGATAGTTCAGCATCCGCCTTAAGCAAAACCAGCTTTGTTCTAAGTCGTGACTCTTACGCAACAATGTCACGAGTCTCGACAGTTATACCTACCCCGGGATTTTTGGTGCAATTATTTAACACTAATTATTTAACACCAAAAATTCCCCAGTGCCTGAAGACGAAAGTCTTCGAACAGTGCGTGTTGCCAGTGATGACATACGGAACTGAGACATGGTCGTTTTCAATGGGACTCATGAGGCGGCTAAGAGTCACGCAACGTGCAATGGAAAGGGCAATGCTCGGAGTTTCTTTGCGCGATAGAATCAGAAATGAGGATATCCGCAGAAGAACCCAGGTAACCGACATAGTGCACAGGATTGCCCGGTTGAAGTGGCAATGGGCAGGCCATGTAGCCCGGAGAATGGACGGTCGTTGGGGCAGCAAAGTCCTAGAGTGGCGACCACGTATAGGAAAGCGAAGCGTGGGTCGGCCCCCGGCTAGATGGACGGATGACCCCGTGAGGGTAGCGGGGAATCATTGGATGCGGTCTGCACTGGATCGCACTTTGTGGAGAGTCATGGGGGAGGCCTATGTTCAGCAGTGGACGTCTGTGGCTGATAGATAGATAGATAGATAGATTTAACACTAGGCGTCAAATCATCCATGCATCGAAAACCACGGGGTATGGTTATGTTATGATTATGAATCGGCTATAGACTATTTTGTTTCGATACGGCTTGGTGTAGGGATTTATAAAGCTACAGGTCGTTGATTTTTCTCTACCACCATGGTTTTTAGGGTTCCGTACCCAAAGGGACCCCTATTACTGAGACTTCGCTGTCCGTCCGTCCGTCCGTCTGTCACCAGGCTGTATCTCAAGAACGGTGATAGCTAGACAGTTGAAATTTTCACAGATAATGTATTTCTATTGCCGCTATAACAAAAAATACTAAAAATAAAATGAAATAAATAATTAAGGGGGGCTCCGATACAACAAACTTGTTATTGATTGATAATGGTACGGAACCCTTCATGCGCGAATCGGACTCTCAATTGCCCAATTTTTTTCTATTGTTACTTTTATTTCTAATTTAATCACCTTTTTTCTGTTGCTTGTTGCCATGTTGATGTCCCCTGGATTACTTTTTAAAACTACGATTTTCGGCGGCAATATTCAACAATTTTTTTTAAATTGCAGTTTTAGTATCGCATATGATAGCAAATATAACATTCACTTAGGGTTAACGTTATCGTGACTGTCTTACATAACAGCGTCACGACCACATTACCTATTGGGCGAATACCTTTACATAACCTAGCCTTGCTTTCTATGTCAATTCTGAACGCGCCTATACGCTAAACAACAGATTAGATATTACGCACTTTCGCGCCAAGGACAGTTTTAAAAGTTTAAAACACCCCCGACACTGCTAGTCACCATGAGACCCTCATTCGATGAGTGATATAGAAAATGCTACTAAAACTGAACATAACTACAAAATTTAGAATTCTTAGCTCCAATATTGTCTGAGATCTTGTCACTTGTTCCAATTAAAGCTGAATATCTTGGAAACTACTGGTCCTATTTCCACCAAACATAGCTAAGAACCATCTCGACGGACAAGGCTTTCGATTTAAAAAAACCGGTCAAGTGCGAGTCGGACTCAGGCACCAAGGGTTCCGTACAAACACTTCCCATCCTTAACACCACACCTGGCATGTATAGCGCTCCATAAAAATGAGGTGCAAAGTTAACGCAATCAATCCCGTTTGTTGTATGGGAGCCCCCCTTAAATATTTATTTTATTTTATTTTTAGTATTTGTTGTTATAGCGGCAATAGAAATACATCATCTGTGAAAATTTCAACTGTCTAGCTATCACCGTTCTTTAGATACAGCCTGGTGACGGACGGACGGATGGACAGCGAAGTCTCAGTAATAGGGTCCCGTTTTTACCCTTTGGGTACGGAACCCTAAAAAAACTCACTCAAATTGGTCCATCCGTTTGGAAGCGATGTTGCCGTAGACCGACACATAGATACAGAGATAAACATCTTATAACATCCCTCTTTTTTCTTGGGGGGTTAAAAAGTAGTGGTTCTGCGAGATGGCTGAAAGAACGAACGTGTTGTTTTTACGTTTTCACAGCATCATACAACCACAACTCAAGAGTGAACGACTGAAGAGATGAGCTTGCCATTTGTCCCATCCCATGGGACAACTCAATGTGACTAGACGGGGATTTCTAGCGCGGTAAAACGATCGGTTATCACTATCACGACTCGCGTAGCTCTCTCTCGCTTGGCCAAAGTTGTCACTACACACCAGAATTCATTATGTGCCCACCAGAGGTCATACTTGCGAAAAACTGTGATGCAACTAATACTATAAGGCGTTATACCAAGGATAAGCCGATTAGCATGACCTGAAACTCAAAACAACCTAAGCAACAGCGATTTCAAGGGAACATAAGACAATTTTATTTGAACTATGACTTATACGCTAATAGAAAATCGAAAACGGCTTAAGTGACGGCGGATTCACCGCAACATACGGTGTTTTTTCTTGGATAGTAACTAATACAAAATTTATTATGTAGTTGGTCGACGTTTAAGTTGCATAAGGTTAAGGATATCGTATGGCATTATCGGCGGTAAAGATAAGTTTGTAAAAATAAAGGAGGATTACAGATTATTGTCATTTAAAGCGTGTTATCGTTGGAAGCCTTTTACACTGTGTAGTATTTGTAGCCTTGGCCATTAATATATATATACATTTATAGTTAGCCTAAGACGATAAGGTGAGTATAATTAATAGTAAAAAAAAACGGCCAAGTGCGAGTCTGACTCGCGCAGCGAGGGTTCCGTACAATAACTTCTCCCATCTTAACTGGCGGGGTTGAGTTAAGTTTGCACCTGGTATTTAGAGCGCCGGATACAAATGAGATGCAAAGTTAACGCAACCGATCACGTTTGTTGTATTGTATGGGAGCCCCACTTAAATATTTATTTTATTGTTTTTAGTATTTGTTGTTATAGCGGCAACAGAAAGACATTATCAGTAAAAATTTCAACTGTCTAGCTTTCACGGTTCAAGATCTCTTAGCCAGCCTGGTGACAGACGGTCCCGTTTTTACCCTTTGGGCAACGGAACCCTAAAAATTATCTTTCTATTTAGGTATTTTTCAATGAACATCGAGGTACAATAAGTTATTAGTTTAGAATATACGAGTATTCTTACTATTAATAATAATTTTTTAATGAATCTGAGTCTCGTAAGTATCTAAAAATATGCAAGCCAATGGGAATCATATATTGCCGGTGTTGCCACTGGTTTCTACTCCTACATAGGAATCTATGATCCATACATTGCCTTGCGGACTTCCATATATGTCAGTAGATAATTATCAATTAGCTCCTACGTTTCATTAAAAGCATTTTAGATAAATATTTCAATCATAACATTGTTATCTTATCCACTCAGATTAAGCAAATGCGTGGTTATAATCCCCGCATTTACCCAATCCCCGTATATTTGAGGTGGGCTATAAAGTTTTTTTTTTATAACGACAACATAGTGGCGCGTTTTCGCTTGATGGTAAACAAGAAGGGGAGCCCAAGTCGCAGTGGCAACTGACAAGAAACCCACGGTGCCATGTCAGTTGACACTGCCATGCTGATTATTCTTCATTTGTATTGTATTGTACACTATTTAAAAGCAAATAAGGACCATTTCAATTATTACACTTCAGAAATTTATCATTTTCATATACAATAACATTTTTCATATCATACAAATACAAATATGTATTGTACGTATACAAACAACAGTGAAAGGGAACATGACAATAGTGAGTTAAAACTACGTAATTTCAAATTCCAAAGCAATATTTTTAGGGTTCCGTACCTAAAGGGTAAAAAACAGGACCTTATTACTAAGACCTGTCCGTTTCTAGTCTCCGTCTGTCACCAGGTCGTATCTCATGAACCGTGATAGTTAGACAGTTAAAATTTTCACAGATGATGTATTTATGTTGCCGCCATGAATAAAATATATATTTAAAGTGGCTGCCATACAACAAACGAGATCGGGTGCGTTAACTTTGCACCTCATTTTTATCCGGCACCATACATACCAGGTGCAAACATAACTTAACCCGGCCAGTTAAGATGGGATAAGTATTTGTACGGCACCCACGGTGCGCGAGTCAGACTCTCACTTGGCCGGTATTTTTAAGGTAATGCCGTGTGCTCCATTTTAAGGAGTTAAAATCGGCACCATTCATTATTTGGCCCTTGTATTTTTTTGAGCAGTACTAGTAGGTATATTGAAGCATAGACAAGTATATTGTCGTTCAATTCATAATTACAGAGTAATCCAACGACACTACACTGTAAGGAGCGATTATCATTGTCAACTAGGTACCGTTGTCTCGTGAGAACAAGTGACGCGGGACATCGTCCCACATTGGTACAGTCGCCGATACTATCGTGCTTATGTGTAACTGAGATGCAACGACTTTGTGCGACTACACCGCAAACGAGCTGAAGTGCACGTAGTGCCGGGACTGCAGCTGGTGCACCCTCAGCGAGAAGCCTGTCTTCCGGCGGACGTACTCCACCACATCGTTGTTCATCTTTGAGATCCGAGTGAGCGAGACACGTACAGTCAACCAATTTGATTTCTAGGCCACTATAGAACCTTGTCACAATGACAATGATATGAGATTTCAAGCGGCTTTCATATTGACGTTCACTGTAACAAGGTACGAAATGGCCTAGGAATCAAATTGGTTGAGTACCGAGTTTGGGATCTTTAGAATCGTCAGTGAGCAATTGATGGATGTTTAAAGTACAGTCGGCTATAAAAGCTTGTCAAAAAAATTAAATTAATGACAGAAACGGTTCACTCCGACCAATAGCATCTTGGCTGACCTTGCGTGTAAATTTCTCTTAAAATATTGTTTTCATCTAAGACCGCAGTTGTTTTCGAGATCGCATTTGCTCATAACCCATAAGGTACGCTCAAGTGACTATAAAAACATTCCGAATAAACCCTTCAAATGATATCGCATTGTTTGTATGACTCACGTAGGTACTGGCAATGCGCCAGGTCAACCCTCGAGTCATGACTGTACGTGTATTTTAGGATTCAGAAAGTAACCAAATAGGGTACTTTCTTGCAATGGCAATATTACTTTGCGTTTGACGTTTGTGCGTGCGATGGTAATGCACCTGCCTATTGAACCGAATCCTTACTCTCCAAATAGTCGTAATTTGTCTAAGGAAAAATGACGGTAGAAATGTTGAAATATGTACTTATAGTAGATCTCACATAATTGTGCGCATGGGGTTACAAGTATGAAATTTCTACCACAGATAGAGTGTTGCGTGGTGATTATTTTCAGATGTGGAGGGAAGTCAGATTCATCCCCTGTGAAGTGCGAGAGGGGAGTGAATAAGAAAAAGTGTACCTCTTTTCTTTCTTTATTGCTGGTCAGATAAGTCTACTAGGACTTGTCTGGTATCGTTTCCGTGTAGGTAAATCAGATATCAGCAATTCATTTTTTACGTTATTTTTGTATAGTTCTATATAAAAATATGGGAGTATGGCCAAAAAGGTAAAAATCGCAACAAGTTTTTTTATTCAGTGAGGTAAATTAGTTAAATTGTGTTAACGTTTTCAAATTATTATTATTATTTTAAAAAGCTTATTTAATATAGTTTCAAAAAAATATATGCATGTTGGGCACTTCTCATACAAACAGTAGCTTAAAATATATCTTTGATACTCATCTCAACTTCCATGAGCATATGAAAAAACTTGCACTGGACTGCTACCGAAGGTTGGAATTTGTTATCCGTAATGCTCGTGAGTTTGACAATCCAAGAGCTATTAAGTTGGTTTACACGGCCTTAGTCAGGAGTAAACTTGAGGCAGCCTCTATTGTGTGGAACCCGCACGAGACCACTTACGCGTTACTCCTATAGAGAAAATTCAGAAAGCCTTTTTGAGGTTCTTTTACAAGAAACTTTATGGGTACTATCCATTTCTGTACCCATCTCAGTTTTTACTAGGTGTCCTGGGATTCAATTCTATAGAAGTAAGGCGTAACGTTGGGCTTTTGATGGGGGCGTGCAAGATTTTAAGAGGAGACTTGGATTGTCTGGACCTGGTGGCGCAACTGGTACGCCTCCATGTCCCTTCAATACAGATGAAGGCTAACCTTCGCCCGCGCCAGTCCCTCCTGCTGGCTGTGCCGGCGGCGCGCACCGTGTCGTACCGGAACTCTCCGCTTGTTCGAGGTTTGCAGAGCCTCAATGCTCTCCTCGCATCAGCACCTGACTGCGATGTTTTGCGTGTAGCTGGGCGGTTGTTTGTGAGGAGTGTTTGAAGTTCTGTGAGGCGATGGATGTTCGAGAATCTTCTGTTATTAAATAAATTGTTTACGTTTTCACCAATGTAATTTTGTTTGTTATGTTATGTGTTTAAGTTATTTTATGTTTACATTTTTTCTTTTTGTCTGTTATTTTTGATACTCACAGTGCCTTAGTGTAAACTGCAATATTTAATAAATAATGTTTGAATAAATAAATAAAAAAATAAATAAAATATGTCTACGTCGGCGTAACCAACGTAAATCTCCGAACGCATCCTATTTCGCTTCATGAAATACAGTAAATTATGATTATTAACATGTTTTTACATGTAATATTACCATATACGTCCTAGAAAAACAAATTAACGTAATTAAAATATAATATTTTTTTGCTAATGTATCACGAGCACACGGGCTAATCTCAACATCAACAATTTATTTAAGTTACTCTTTGTATGAAAAATGCCCAACATGTACATATTTTTAGAAACTAGATTAAATTTGCTATTTTGTAATATTTTTGATAGTACAACTAGTTTATCTCCCTGAATAAAAAAATCTTGTTGTGATTATTACCATTTCGGAAATACATCCATACTTTTATATGGTACTATGAATAATTAATATAAAGAAACAATTGCTGATATCCGTTTTACACGGGAACGATACCACACAAGCCCTAGTAGCGTTCTGATCAGTAATAAAAAAAAAAGAAAAAGAGGACTCCTTTGCTCTACTCATCCCGCTTTCTTGCCGCACAGGGGACGAATCTGACTTCCCTCCACATCTGAAAATAATCACAGCAAAATACTTTATCTGTGGTAGAAATTTCGTGGTTGTATCCTGAAGTACACAATTTCGCGACTTAGCAAAATGTACTAGAGCACGCAGGCTAAGCTTAACATCAATATTTTTTTCAAGGTACTTTTTGTATGAGACGTGCCTCATATGAATACATTTTTTAAAACAAGATTAAATATGCTAATTAGTAATATTTCATTAAATTGTAAATATTCAGGATATATTACCAATTTATCGTTCTGAATAAAAAAAACTTGTTGTGATTTTTACCTTTTCGCCAATAAACCCATTTTTTTTTATCAAACTATTGGTAAATAACATGAAAAATAAATTGCTGATATCTGTTTTCCACGAAAACGATGCCGCACAAGCCCCAATAGCCTGGACTGATCAGTAATTAAAAAAAGAAAAAGACTAGTACTTGATCTTATTCACCCCGCTCTCCCGCCACGCAGGGGACGAATCTGACTTCCCTCCACATCTGAAAATAATCACCGCCGAACGCTCTATCTGTGCTAGAAATTTCATGCTTGTAACCCGATGCGCACAATTTCGCGGCTTAGCAACTCTACTATTATTATTGTCAAGAAATCAAAATTACCGAAAGTATAAAAATTACGAGATGTAATAAAGACTAACTGATAATGGTCTAAAAGTAAAAATATTGAGACTTGTAATTTGAGTCTAAGGTAGGTCAGAATCGTTAGTTATCTTCAGATGCCCGAAGGGCAAACAGCACAGAAATAGGAGTCAACTTTAAGGCAAAGTGAAATGAGTCATTTTAATACTTCGACTAAATTCTATTTCGACATTTTTATTCCTCGCTCTATAAATACTTAGTCATTTTTCCATGTTCGTAATTTTTATAAAGCGTTTTTGACATTTTTATACCTCGTAATTTTTCCCTATAGACATTATTCACCTAAAGTTTATTTATTGAACTGACGGTAGGTACTTTAGGTCTTGCATGGCAAGCAGTGGCGCCTCTAGTGGTAATAATTGGCACAAATATAATGTCATAGTCCTTCAGGATCCTATCCCGTTACGTGCCACAGACAAACCAGAGCGTGACATAGACAATGCCACGGCGCGATCGATTCGAGACCGATAATCGATTGTGACGAATAATCGATACAGTTTTAATTGCCGGCGGATAGCTGTTGCATTGAGATGTTTATTCCAAGATTAGAAATGGAGTTTCGCACGTGAACTATTTTGTGGACCGCACATTTAAATATTTCCCTTAAAATGATATTGAAACCTTTGGAACAGATATTATGAAATGATATCGCGATTTCGCAACGTACAGTCGCCATCAGATATATCGCGGCATATAAGGCGTTCATAAATATCTGAACATGTACTGTAACGCCCAGTCAATAAGAGTCGTGTTCAGATATATATGAGCTGCGAAATATCTGATGGCGACTGTACCTTCGTTCGCGGGGTAAAATAACTTTTAGGACTCAGAAAATTATTTATTGCTTAGAATACAGGTTACGCGTGATAGAAAAAAAATTTAGTTGCAAAATAGAGGCTGAAGAATTACATAATAATAATATACAAAACAATAACTTATTCAAACAATGACATACGGCACTGAAACGTGGACGCTCACAATCACAATGGGCCTCATAAGATGGATCAAAGTTACTCAAAGGGCAATGGAGCGAGCTATGCTCGGAGTTTCCTTGCGGGATCTAATCCGAAATGATGAGATACGCAAAAGAAAAAAGGTTGTAGATAAAGCTACAGACAGTCGCCAAACTTAAGTGGCCGGGGCACATTGCTCGTAGAACCGATGGCCGTTGAGGCAGAAAAGTTCCTGAGTGGCGACCGCGGACCGGAAGACGCAGCGTGGGAAGGCCCCTAACATGGTGGACCGACGACCTGGTTAGGATCGCGGGCAGAAATTGGATGAGGCCGGCGCAAGACCGAGCGTTGTGGAAAACTTTGTGGGAAACTTGTCCAGCAGTGGCCGTCTATTGGCTGATATGATGATGATGATTCAAACAATTATGAGCCAATGGGTCTGTCTTAGCGTGGTCTGGGCAATAAAAGCCCTTTTTTTTTTTTTTTTTTATACTACGACGGTGGCAAACAAGCATGCGGCCCGCCTGATGTTAAGCAGTTACCGCCGCCTATGAACGCTTGCAACGCCAGGAGCATCACGCGCGCGTTGCCGACCCTTTAAGAACCTATTTACTCCCCTCTTGAAGAACCGCATACTGTAATACCGCCCTTGCTTTAATGAAGACACAAGTATGACAGATTTAAACACACTGAAGATTAATTCTTTAATCTTGGCTAACTGGTCCAGAGGCATGGCGACTATGATCTACAGGAGTTGCTACAAACGCGCGCCGATTTTACCTCGAACAAAAGCGGGGGCAGAGCCACGCAAGGCCGTCTTAACTTAAGGCATGTGGGGGCCAAAGGTATTCCACAATTAGGGGCCTCAAAAAACGTCATATAGGTATGTTTTTCGGGATTGTTGGGTTGAGGGCCCCCAAGTGAGACTGGGTCCCTGGGCACGTGCCCAAAGTGCCTAGTGGGAAAAAGGGACATGGCAGGAACCCTGGTGCGAGCAAGTGCATATTTATATATGGCTATATGGCTTTTGGCTGGAGATCGAAGAAATTCCGGCCACAAGCCAGGCCACCAACGTTCCAACTAACTTATACCTATAAGAGATAGCTAATAATCGAATAATGTCTATTAATCGATTATCAACGATACGATTGTGCGCGCTCGGCGGTGCGAGACGCGTCCGTCCGGTATAGTTATAATTATAAAAATACAGATGTTCGTCAATTTATGGCTTCAAATCATCAAATGTCTTTATAAAGAATAAAATCCAAGACTCAGTTTGAGTTGTTTATTTTCATCATACTTGCTCGTAAATGAAGGGTTTACATACTAGAAAACCGGGCGGTAAGTCGTATATTATGCCCTAGGGCGGTGAGTAATTGGAAAATTAAGTCAATAGCAATACTGCCTACTATTTATTAGTTACTTTTGTTTTATTTCCTCCAAACTGTGATGAAAAACGTCGTACGTGACTCTGGTGGTAAAGGAATTCCAAACTCGTGTCATTAAAGCCCTCGCCTTCGGCTTTGGGCTTCTAACAGACACTCGATTGTAATTCCTCATTTACCACCCTTGTTACCTAATGTACTATTAATTACGACACCCTAGGCGGTAAGTAGAATTTACAGCCCGCCACGCGGAGAGATAATTTGACTTCCTGGCTAAGACAAGACGTAAAACTTTAGACAAACCACGGGCAGTCATTCGTACAGCCCCAAATCGCATATTACCACAAACATCTGAGATTTGGGGCATTCACGAATTCACCGCCCTAGCTATGTATTTTTTTTTTTTTTTTTTTTTTTTTTTTTTTTATTAAAAACACGTTTACATGACATTACAGTTTCTTAACTAATGCGCCATGAAACTTACATTATTAGTACAACATTATCATAGAAAAACCAACATAAACATAAAAAAAAACAGCAACACAAACAAATAATAATAATAACAATTATCATCGATCATCCAATTCCTCACAAAATCTCAAACATTCAGTGCACACAACCGCCCATCGCCACGCAAACAAATCACACTCCGGTGCTGATGTCAGGAACGCATTGAGTAGCACAAGAGCACGAACAAGTGGGGAATTTTTGCGAGACACAGTACGCGCCGCCGGCGCCATCAAGAGATCGCGCTGCCGCGGTCTGAGAGCTATCCTAGGGACGTCAGGAACAAACAGTCGCACGAGGCGGCCTACAAGCTCAGGACAGTCGGACTTGCCGCGCAGGATTCGACATGCGGTAGTCAGCAAACAAAACTTTCGCCTAACCTCTAGTGAGTTGTAGCCGAGTGTTCCCAGAAGATATTTGGTTGGGTACATGAACGGGTAGTACCCATACATTTTTTTATATAAAAACCTGAGAAAGGCTTTTTGTACTTTTTCCAGTAGTAAAGCATATGTTGATTCGTATGGGAGCCACACAATCGACGAAGTTTCCAGCTTGCTTCTGACCAGGGCGTTATAGACTAGCTTGATCGCTAAAGGGTCATTAAAGTCACGCAAGTTACGAATGACAAAGCCTAGTCTTCGATAGCAGTCAGCTGCAAGTATCGATATGTGCTCATGAAATGTGAGACGCGTATCGAAGACCACACCAAGATCCTTAACTGAAGACACACGGCTTATGAGCTCAGACCCTAAAACATATTGCGCAAGTATTGGAGTACGCGCTCGACTGAAACTACAAACGCAACACTTGGCTGAGTTGAAAAGAAGCTTGTTATCCATACTCCACCGAAAGACCAAGTTGATATCATCCTGTAATGAATCCGAATCCGTTTTCGTCTCCACTCTGCGCACTAACTTTAAGTCATCAGCGTAGAGGAGGCATTGAGATGACCTGAGAACGGACTGAAGGTCATTTATCATAATTCCGAACAAAAAAGGTCCTAATATGGAGCCCTGACTAACACCAGATCGAGTATGATAGGGGGCCGAGACGAAGCATCCATGTCGGACATATTGCTGCCGATCACGTAGATAGCTTGCGAAGAAGGACAGTAGCCTGGGAGAGAAGCCAATTTGGTCCAGTTTCTCCAGCAACAAATCATTATCTACGCGATCGAAAGCTTTCCTGAAGTCAAAATAAATGACATCAACCTGGGCACCCCTATCAAGATGCTCAGAGATAATATCTATCAAGATAAGAAGGTTCGTGCTTACGGAGCGATTAGGTCTAAAACCATGTTGAGCATCACTTAAGAACGGCCTTACTTGTGCTGATAGGGTTCGGTGGAGTATGGATTCAAACAACTTGGCAAGCGTGGGAAGAACGGCTATGGGTCTGTAGTTTTCTACCGCAGAGGTGTCCCCTCCTTTTGGGATCGGCCTTACTCTGGACACCTTCCAGCGACGAGGGTAAACTCCAGATCTCAGTGCCAAGTTGAAAATATAATGTATAGGGATTTTTAAACTATCGGCACATCCTTTTACAATATATGCCGGTATATTGTCTGGTCCTACCGAGCAGTTGGACTTTAGTAGCTTTATTGCTGCCTCAACCTCACACATCGATACTGACTCAATATCGATGTGATTAGCATTAGCATCACGGCGTCTATCTCCAGTCCCTGGCTTCTTCGGATCTAGGCACGGAACATCAGACAAGAACACCCCCGAGAAGTAATCGGCAAATGCGTTAGCTGCCTCACCTCCTCTAAATTTCTTCCCGTCAGACGTCACACTAGAGACAAACCCACCCTTTGACTTAAGACTATCAAGGTATTGCCAAAATTCTCGAGGATTGTCTTTAATCTTACTCTGAGTTCGATCAAGGTAGCTGGAGTAAGCAGACGCTATACGTTTCTTTACCGCAGATCTCAGTTTCGAAAACTCATCATACACTTTTTTGTTCTGTGTAGCTTTCCATTTCCGATGAAGTTCACTTTTCCGTTTTAGGTCATTAATAATATCTGCAGAATACCAAATGGGGTAACGTCTACTAGGCTTCCTGGATCGAACCCGTTTCGGAATACATAAGTCAAATATCCCATACAAAACATTATACATACCATCAGCAGCGTTGTCGACATCCTCAGCACTAAGAACTTCCTGCCAGCACACCTCTGAGATTAATTTATAAAGAAGCTCATAATTGCCTTTAGAGAAATTCCAGTCTAGCTGCCTGTCCACATTGCTAGGATTTAACCATTCAACCCGAGCTAGGCGCGCGAAACAATCCACTGGTATAGAAATTTCCAACGGAGGATGGTACATATCTGGACTTGGGACTAGTCCATCATCCACCATCTCTAAAACTACGGAACCGGCAATGCATTCCGACACCAGCACGACATCTAGCTTACTTCCATGTGTATTAATGACCTCATTCGTCTCTTTCAAACCACAGACAGCTAAAAAATAACAATAATAATAAAGAACATTTTGGGATGTGTACACTGGATTTAGATTCAAGTCACCGAGTATTATCACTGCACCCTTCAATGTATCAATCACAGACTCCAAGGTTTGAAACCAGGTAATATAAGTTTCGTCCGCTGCACTGGGAGGAATGTACACCACGCAAGTATAATGCGTAACTCCTTGAACAACGAACGACACCCATAAGTCTTCACCACTTGAGGTCTCCAGATGTCGACAGCGGCAGAGCTCTATACCGGGGCGCGACGCAAGGAGCACGCCTCCACCGCGCGCCCCCGTGGCACGGTCTCTGCGCAGCACGCTCCAGCCGCCACTCGCTAGTTCCGCGTCATTGACAGCATCAGTCAGGAACGTCTCGGTCACAGCTACAATATCAGAATCCAGTGATAGAAGACTTTGCCGAAAGTAACTAAGTTTGGTGTTGAGGCCCCGGACATTCTGATAAGTAATGTTTATCACAGGTCCTACTGTTTCTTTGGCGATCGGTGGTACCCGAGTCCTTGACGTTATTGCTGTACGATCTTCGAAAAAACCACGCTTTTACCCGTGCATTTTCAGGCCAAACCTCTGCAGATAAGCATTTGTCATACAGTTCCGGGGGGACGCCAATTCTAAAGGACTTATACGCTCCTTTCGGCTTGAGCTCCTGGACCGTGAGCGTTTTTCCTGGACACATGGATTTTAGATAGGCTCGTATGTCGTCTGCACCTGATATCATATTCCAAAGGTGAATAAATTTGAGGAACTCCACCGCTTTGAGCGACGTGACGTCAGGCCCCGCTGTGCCCCGAAGAGACGAGAAACGTTTTTTGCCGGTGTCATTCCTGCCTTTATCTGTTGGATGGGTTTCATCAGTTATGGAATGAGTATCAGCCTCTCCGTCTGTGGAATTAGTCTGCGTCCTAATCAGATCATTTTTCCTAGATGCTACGGAAGACGGCTCTTCATCTCCTGTACCATCCGGCGACTCGACGCCCGTTGTGTCTTTCGATTCTTTCCACGCAGCCGGAGTTAACTTTTGTGCATTTCGGCTCCTGCGTCTCCGTTTGGTCTTCGTTTCTGAATCGACGTCCTTAGCAGGTGCTAGACTCTCCTTTTCGGCACATCTACAGGCATTTATTGGTGAAAGCTCCAATTGCTCCAACCTCTTGTTAACCATTCCGAGCTTATTGGAACAATCAGTCAATGCAGCATGGTACTTTGCTACAGTGGCCAGGGCATCCGCTAATTGCTCGGACAGCATTGTCATTTGGTCCCGGATCAAGTTTATTTCAAGCACCATAGATGCCGCCTCACCTGTCGACTGTGTTCGCAGTGCAGACTCCCCACCGTCGTTACTTCTTGGTTTGTTCTGAGACATGGGTTCCTCACTCCTGTTCCTAACCGCTATGTTCTTTACGGTTAGGGGCGTACCAACCGGTGTTGCGCAATTTCTGTATTGAACTACTAACTGTGCCCCGCGGTGTTACCCGCTCATCCCACGGGAACACTACATTTATTCGGGATGAAAAGTATCCTATGTCCTTCCCCGGGACTGAAACTATCTATATACCAAATTTCATCTAAATCAGTTCAGCGGTTTTAGCGTGAAGAGGTAACAGACAGACAGACAGACAAACACACTTTCGCATTTATAATATTATATGGATATGGATTAGTATGGATAGTATGGATTACATTACAACAAAGTAAAAGCCATTTTAGTATAATTTAGTACATTAGAAAAATAAAAATAACAATCGGCCCACCATTACTACATTTCACACTATAGGTATATGGCCTTCGTATACCAACTGCTGGTATAGCCTTTTCTCTATCCATCTAGTCTAAATTTCATAATTGAAGTAGTAGAAACATAAATGAGTGCCCGACATTTGATGTAACATATTTTGACGTAATGTAACATTATGCATAATTGCATTGTTTGATCTATTGCGTTTTTCCTTTGTTTTAGTTCCTTTCAAATATATCAACTTGTAAATTCTCACATGAGTTAGGTTAGGTAGGGGTAGCTTATATTAAATTTGGCTTATATACTGCTTGAATGGTGTAACAGACTTAAGCGGTTTATTCACCCTACACCAGCACTTGCTAGGTTAGTTAGTTATAAATATATCCACTTCCTAGCAGGTTTTCTTGAATAATAAATTTTCACTGGTCTTTTTATGTTCATTCAGCTAATTCTCTTATTAAAATGATTGTATCTATAATAAACCACTGATACAAAGATCAAATGACGAAAGATGATTGTGTCTATGTTTAATTTGTAAACTTTTTTTGGTGTGCAATAAAGCATTTTGTTTAGTATTGTAATTCATAAAAGAGAGTTTTTTATTTTGTATGGCAAGAACCGGGAATACCCGGTTCTGGTACTGGATTTGAATAGAAAATGAGGCACACCCTAGTACTTCCCAATAAAAGTACTTAAAAAAATGCATTCAAAGCTCCAAGCCATGATTAATAGAATACAGATACCAAAATGGGTTAAAGAGTGACAGGGTATTTTCTAATTTACATAAATTATAAAATTCTCATGTCTGCCACCTCTTTCCAATCAGAAAAAATAATTATCTCTGCCACCTACAAACAACCAGCTAGAGTATAAATCATTGCTAAACGCAACCATAAATAGATAAGTAATTTAAATCAAACAACAATTGAATGCAAATCTTTAATCGATAAACTTGATAAGCTTATTAAAATTCAAGGCTCCTTAGCAGATTCATGAATTTTAAATCTTTGTCATAATACTGTCATTGTCTTAGAATTACACAGATTACAGATATTGGGGATCTAGTTCAAAGCCTCATTGAATTAGGTCCTAAATTTAGCAATAAAATAAGAATTTTAATCATTGATAAGTTGACATTTTCATTCCCTTTTTCCGCTTTAAGTATATTGATTGATACATTTAAATTGTTGCACTCTTAACTGTGACAAGTACTTAAATAACAAAAGGTCACTTATTTTTATTCACTCTACAAAATTAATATTATCAATTCACAGCCTAATAATAAGTAAAATAATATTAATAAATTGATGGTAATGCAAAAGTTAGGCTTAAGAATTATGGATTTATGGTGGCTAACAAACTGAACAGGAAAATTATTATTCTTGAAAGGATAAAATAATGGACAAATTCAAAACTTTTAAAGACATAGAACTGAATTACATAGAATTTGGCGGTAACGGAATCATAATGTCAATTTTTTTTGTTTTTTTTTTAGACAAAAACGATAAATCTGTAACAATACAACAGACCTAAAATGTGAATGAAAAACTTCTACACAATGGGGCTGAAAGCGATTAGAACTAATAATCGCGATTAAATACTTTCACCGGTTGTGGGACGACGTCCGATTTTATCTCGCAAATAGCTTACGGCCGAATTATGCGAAAATTTCACGGTAAGAACAACAACAGAAATAACCAATAAATATACAAAATATGATTCAATTCAACTCACCTGATGACGTTACGTGTTTACGAAAGTAAATGAAACGTTGTAATCCATTTACACTATGCTAAAACGATAAGAATGTATGGTAAATACGTGTTATTCAAGACACTTCTCTCCACAACACAAGAACACGGTTCACAGAACGATGTCACGGCGTCGTGGTAATTAACGACGGAGCACGGCAAACTAGTAAAACACCTTCGCGACGGGATTTGAGCGATTTTAACTAAATATCACAGCGTTTGAAAATTATATCGTTTGATCGGTTGGCATTGGCAATCAGCGACAATTCCATTTGATTGATTGAATTGAGTGAACTTGAATGATTGATATAAATTCCATTCCGTTCTGTTGCTATTGCAGGTGAATTGAATGAATGAATAGAAAATATTCTTATTGGGAGGAATCCATTTATTTAATTGTGGATATTTTGTAATTATTAAAATTTGACTTTTAAAATATTATTTTAGTGTAAAAAATGGGGCCTGGATTTATTAAGCAGTCTTTGCCAGTCGAGAAAAATATTTTTTCTTGTCTCTTATCTTGTCATTGACCTCTAGTTTGCGTTTCGTTTCACGCAGCTCATTTTAAAGACAATTACAATAAAATAAATTTATAGGGCTATTTTATTTCATAAGGGATTTCATTGAATAAACGTAAAAATAAACGTAATTTTTCATTAAAATGACCATTTAAGTTTTAAGTTTTTGCATATATAACAACTGAATCGGGTTTAACATCGCAGCCCGTTCGCAATCACCATAATTTGGCTTGACTTGACAGGTCAGGCTCAAATCAATCAGTGATCAGTGTCAAAATCATATCTAATTAATTTGTCAGTATTGTTTGCAACTTGCAATTGCGTCTTTAAAATCGTATCAAATTCATCAAAATGTATGCAATTTTCTATAGTACACAGCAACAATTAAATTAAATGAATAATTGTAACGATAATTTCGTTGGCGAGTTGAAAACGTATTTTTGTAACGAAGCGTAAAGTTACTGGCATTATGTCGGAAGTTCTTGTGAAAACAGAGCCAGAATGGATTGACGGAGAAGAAAACGAGAGCCGTGTTGAGACGCGGGATGTAAAATATGAAGTAGAGATTGAGATCGTTCCGGGCGCGCCATCCGATGAATTAGCCCGAGGTAAGTTGGATTTCAGCACTGGGGCCCGGGGTACTCCATAATTTAGAGGTCATTTAGGATAGCAAAACTAAGTCATTTACGTGAGATTGGGGGCTGTTCATTCCTTTGACAGTTATGCAATTTTTTATTATATTAAGGGCCCTAGTCGCCCCCAGCCTCCCAGTCTCCGGCGAAGCTAAGATAGCTAGCTGGGACTTGAGAATACAATGATGATTTTATTAACAAAATTTAATTATTACATCTCATGTTGTGTTGTCTGTTCCTGATGATTGAAGTGAGCAATAAATAGTATTGGTATTTGTATTTAATAATCAATATGTATTTTCACAGATCCACTAGAAGGCACCAATGCATGCAACTCAGAACCTACAGTTGAATCCTCAAATGAAGAAAATAAACGTAAATCTTGGGAAGTGGAAATTAAAACAGAAAAGATTTCATGTGAATATTGTGAGCAAGCAGTCCCCAGTCAAGCTCAATTATTAATTCACAAACGGATACATAGAGACGCAAAACCGTTTATATGTGATGATTGTAATAAAGGATTTAGGAGGAATAGTGAATTGAAGAAGCATAGACGTATCCATTCAACGGAGAAACCTTTCTCCTGCAATTTATGCGATAAAAAGTATTTACGGAAAGAGGAATTGATCATGCATAAACAAATACATACTGGAGACAAATTATTTAAATGTAACGAATGTGACAAAGAATTTGCGGTTAAAAAGTATTTATTAAGGCATAAAGAAACTCACAAAGATGGCAGTTATAGCTGCAATGAATGCGGTAAAGAGTTTACGGTTAAAAAGTATTTAGTTTATCATAAACGGACTCATAGTGGTGAGAAACCTTTTAAATGTGATATATGTGAAAAGACATTTGCGTTAAAAATTCATTTAAATAACCATAAACATACTCACACTGGTGAAAAGAGGTTTTATTGCGAAATATGTGAAAACCAGTTTACGCAGTTAAGCTCTTTGATCAGTCATAGAAAAAAGCATTCTGGAGAAAAACCATTTTCTTGTGATGTGTGCGAGAAAACATTTGCCTTGAAATGGCTGTTGATTCGACATAAGGATACACATATAAATGAACGGGTTTCATATGATTGCGATATATGTGACAAGACTTTCTCAAGGAGACGTTTTTTGGTTAGACATATGAAAACACATTGAGGAACTGTAAGGGCGACACAACGTCATAAACCAGGCCGTCTAGCACAACTATGTTTCGCGAGTCTTGTCGCGCGACATAGCGCTACCCGTCACCCTCTCACATTACTGCACAGAGAGAGACAGGCAATTATACCGTGCGAGAAATAGTCTCTTCTGATAGTTGTGCTAGAGGTGCATGCTAGGAATAGCAAATCAGGTAATAAAACAAAACTGGGATGACATGCGATGAATCATATTCATATATGGTAGAATAAACGCAACTTACTGCAATGGATATAGAATGGTCTGTTATTACGACATAGAAATAAATAGAAAAAAGAAGCAATATTATATGACACACTGATACCCTAGAGATGGTAACAGAATCAGCGGGGCTAGCATAGCATATCTTGCCAACTTCACTTGTCGCGACTCAGTGTTACCTGTCTTGCTTGCACAGTTAGGGTTACCATTTAGGAATTTGAAAAGTCCTGGCAAAAAGCCGGACGAATCGAAAAAAGTCCGGACTTTTTAGTCACCAAAATAGGTAGGCATGGTAGTAGGTAGACGCTCGCATTGCGAAATTTGCGAGGGGTAGGTGCGGGGTGCGGGCGGGGTTTTCTCATTATTCCAACTTATTTGAAAAAAGCCGGACAAATTAAAAGGCCGGACAAAGTCCGGACAAGAGTCGAAAATTCCGGACATGTCCGGACAAATCCGGACGTATGGTAACCCTATGCACAGTACACAAAGGACAGTGACAGATATTATTTGTTGCACGGCAAGAATTTGGAAGGAAGAAAGAAAGGAATAGAGTAAAGGAATACATAAGTTGTTTATATTATACCACCTTATTATGTAACTTACCATATATTCAGTGAATAAATTATCATTATCATTATCATTAAGATGGGATGATGAACTGAATAAAAATGTTAGGTTATGGAAATGGTTGGAGGAGGCTTTTGTCAGGGAGCTACACTGAAAATATTCAGGATAAAAAGGACTCATAAATATTTTACATAATATGGAGTTTTATTTTTTATAATTTTCCCTGTATATGTATTGAATGTTAACTCCTAAAACCTGTCTACAAAGTTCTGTAATGGAATGTTCGTGAAACGCCATTTTTTTTATATTAAACCTGTAATTTACTACGAACTCAACATGCTTGTTGTTAAACAATTATATTACGCGCCTGAACTAGGATTTACAGACAAATTAACAAGTTAAGAGGGATTGAAGCGTCTGTCTCAAATCATTTATATACAACCATAATAACGAAATCTGGTTCCACCAGATCGGCTAACAACCTTCATTTCATATAGGAGAAATTTTGACCGATAGGAGTTCCAGCGTTTCTGCAGCTGGGTGATTGCACAAATCATATTCCACACAGTTAATTTTGCTACACCTGCATTTTAATGGCTATCTATGGCCTAAATATGGCACTTATATATTATTATGGGACATTGTATCAAAATCGGAAAACATTAGTAACTTTTCTTAAATACAACTACTTGTGCCATCTGTTGGTGAGTAGTATAAAACGTGCCTGCCACAGGACTTGTGATGAGTTAATGAGTTCTATTTTAAAATGCAAAATTTTTATCAATCGATATGTATTAATTTTCGATAAATATTATTTTTTTATAATATAAAAAAATACAATGGAATAATGTTCAATATTATTTGGGTCAAGGCACAATGTTCTGAGACTGTAGTCGGCTAACTGTCATCTTAGCGAAAAAAAAACGGTCAAATGTCAAATAATAATGGCGGATTTGATTTGATGACACTTCAGATCAGATAACACCTCATATTGATATTTTACCACTATGCTATTTTACATGAATGGTTCTTTAATTTGCCTAATAACAAACTAGTTATTATTGCATTATGTAGACTAAAAACAAAAAGAACAACTTATTTATTCTTCAGCCTATACTTATCAGTATCACGCATTATTCCTGTCCGGGATGTAAATAATGTTCTGTTAGTATTTTGATTTCATCGTAATAATCGAATTAAAGAATGTCAGTGACTGTAAAAGTCGAAGTGAAGGAGGAACCGGAATGGACCCACGAGGAAAGTCAGGAGATAGACGTAAACGTGAAGAGGGAAGTCAAATATGAACTGGAGATCGGGCCTGTGGTGGAACAGCCGCGTGATGTTCAAACAAACCATGGTAAGTTATGAATTAGGTTGTGGACTTATGGTGTTTTGATGCCACGACTGATATTTGACTTTGTCCACTATTGTAAGCGTATCCTAACCTTGAGCATTCGCCTGTAATGTACAAAAACATAAATTCTTAAATATTTTTTACATTTTGTCTGTAATAAGCCAGCACCTACCAGTAATATATAACATAGAAAACTATCGTGTCTCAGGCATATTAAAATACTTAAGCGGGTTGAGTGTTCGATTGGCCGCCGTCGCGACTGATCGTCTCTCCTGATGATAATCGCGTACCGATTCGAAACATGTCGAGCGTTATTCGACTTCTACGACATGAGTAAACCCGCTGAAGTATTTTCATATATAACATCGATCTAACACAACAAAAAATGTATGTACGCTCCTATAGAGGCATAAGTCTTTACAAAACTATCCATCTGGTAAAATTAAGCACCAAGAAAGAGGTACCTATCTAGATTTCACGAAAACTGAATGAATTATTAATTGAATGACAAGGAACGAAAAGAAATATTTTTATTGAGACTAAAACCATAAAACAGCATAGGATATCCAGCAGTCCCCAAACTATGCAAAACCTGTACTGCATGCTAAGGTATTGTATTTTACTTTATTTTATTTTGTTAGTTGATAAGTGTTACTAGTCTAGTCCTAAGTCAATTGTTACTAACACACTATGGATGTAATCGTCCGACAGAGCAGCCATTCCCAGTTCCCAGCACTAGCCAAACTGCAACTGCATTGCAGAGATGTGTTTTTTTACTTTTTGCTACACATTATTATTTTCATTACTATTTCTTTGTTATAAGTTAAGTTTTTCTTGCAATAAATTATTCATTCTTTAAATAAAGAATTATTATTAAGGTAAAATGCGCCCTATTGCTATGGAGCTCCATACAAAAAGGTTGCCTTTTCCTTAACACGGCAGTGTATCTTGGGACTCTGTGAGTCGGTTAACATTGAGAATTATTGTTTTACAGATATTTAAACTTAAGGATATTTAGATATGTTATTTTAATATGACAAGACTGAAACTGTGTGTGAATGAGATCAATATTCTCCAACTTTCTATGTAATCAAAATAACAGGGCAGCTATTACTCATACTCAGTTCACAATGGGACTCTAAGGCGGCTTAGAGTCACACATGTCATGAAAAGGGTTGTGCTTGGATTTTCTCTGCATGATAGAATTAGATATTCATAGAAGAACACATCACAGACATAGCACATAGGATTGCAGAATTGAAGTGGCAATGAGCAGGCCATGTAGCCTGGAGAAAGGGTGGCCATTGGAGCAGCATAGTCCTGGAGTGGTGAACACATAATAATAATGATATTTTTGTTTTTCTCCACTGTTTGCCAATTGGCAAAGGCCTCCTCCAATCTTCTCCACTCTAGCCTATCGGTGAACACATATTAGAAACAAAACCCCAGACTAGGTGGATGGATATTGGATGACCTTGTGAGCGTCTCAGGGAGTCAATAGATGCGGACTTCATATGCTCTCACCTTGTGGCGAGTTGGGGAGATCTATGTTCAGTAGTGGACAACTGTAAATAAGAAACATTAAGAGGCCTTATTCCTTTTAAAATGCTGATTGTTTAGACATTTTTCTCTGTGATCAAACATGTTTCTTAACATATTATTTTTTTTTTTTTTATTGATGTTACTACCTAGAACAGGGCTATTGGGATTTATTGGTATATATTTGAAACCTACAGTTTGAATTTTTCATTGATAATTTTTGTTCGAAAAACTACTCGAAATTGACAAATTTAACGTGGAAAATTCGTTTTTTTATCTTATTTTTGACTACACGCAATGAAAGCCTGAAATAGCTACGTTACTACCTAGAACTCGGGAAAAAGTATTATTCACTTCAAAAAGTTGGTTGAAATTATCAATAAATAAAAAATAAAAATAATAAAAATCTTTATTCATGAAATCATAGTAATAACAATTGGCATAAAAGGTCTTAGATCTATACAGAGCATTCATAATACTGGTGCCTGAACTAGGAGAATCCTGTATCTCAGGCTTTAAGAGTTCAAATTATACTCTACAAAAATAATAATCATTTACAATTAATACAATACTACTTATTGAATTCATAATATAATATGTAAAATATTTATTTTAAAAACTTAATCCAGGAATTAGTTATAAATAAAACTAGGTCGATGCAGAGTCAGCCACCGGCTAAGCTTGCACCATAGATTGGAGCGGAGTTGTGCGATCTTCGATTTGTATAACGCAGTAACTACAAAATAAACTACAACAGAAAGTTGAAAGAAATAATAATTTATTTAGAAAAGTTCATGGAAAATATTAATATAGAAATTAATTTTTGATGATGATTTGACTGGCGTTCAGATAGCTCTACCAAACGATTCAGCTCTGTGCGCTTTTCAGCCAATTTCTTCTTTTCGTTGATTTTTTTGATTCGTGCGAAAGGAAATCCAGGCTCGAAGAATAAACCATTGATGTTTCGGACTCTGGAAAGCGCAACATAAGACATGCCTAATGCAAATTCAGTGTCTCCAATGTTTACAACTGCTTGATCTAGAGTTAAGCCTTGAGAACGGTGAATGCTTATTGCATATGCAAGCTGTATGGGAAATTGCTTCCTTGAGAACGTTGTTGAGCCTTTCCCGAATGAAACTGTCACTGGTGGTATTGGCAATATGTTGCAGTTCTGGAGTTGCGGACCTGAATATGATGCAAATTCCACCATAATGCAAATTGGAAAATCGTCACTGAAACGGTTGTCTTCGCGGTGATTGTACACAATGTCTACAAGTTGCGCGCGCTTTTCACTTACAAAGTCCATTCGAGTCGATCCATGGGAGCTTTTTGTTTTTTTATCATAACTTTTTAATTAAGAACAATTTCAAAATTTTCTCTTCGTCACGACCTAGCGAAATTTAATTTGTGCGTTTTAAAACAAAAATTTCCAAAATCGGTTGAGAACTCGCTGAGATCTGCGCATTGTTACAAAGTCCATTCGAGTCGATCCATGGGAGCTTCGCTCGCTTCGCTCGCTCCGCTCCAATAATTACGTAACTAAAATAAACTAAAAAAGGTGTTGAAAACTGTGCCCCCGCGGCAAAATTATTTAATAATATAATTAAATTTATTTGATATTGCTTTTAAGACATGTTCAACTATGTAGGACATTGCATTGTCACCGTTAGCACAAATTGAAACTAGGACAGTCGGATTGCATGAATCGTCAGCTTGTTTAATTTGTTTAGGTATATTACAAATCAGAACAATATTTAATAATAAGAAGTTACGCGGTTATGAAATATAGGAAATTATGAGTCGAGAATGTTTTGAGTAGGTAAGACTAAGACTGAAAATGGACTTCTTATAATCTAAAAAGGCGCACTTAGGCGCCTTCGTAATCTATAGAGTTTTGGCACCTTTTTTCGGCTAGTTTTCTTGCTGGGCATTCGGCAGTGCCAGTTTCGTGATTACACGGTTTCTTATAGTGCATGCATGTCGCGCACTTTGGTGGTTCGGCCTTCTTGGTGCAGTCCTTTATTGCGTGCCCTACCTCTCCGCAATGCCTACAGATGTTAACTTCCATCTTACATGTCTTCGCCGCATGCCCGTACTGCTGGCATTTATAGCACCTTGTGACCAGAGTAAAATCCCTTACAGGGCACGACGACCAGTTCACGAAAACTCTGTCATTTGTGACTAGTACCTTGCGAATTTGAGCTGGAACTTCAATAATATAATTGCAGGTCTCGGCTTCCTTCCTTCGCGATTTATGGCTCAATCTTGACGAGGACAAAAACTTTTCTAGGGTCAGGTCTTGTAGTTTGTCGGCTAGGTTTTGTTTAAAGATACACTTGAAGACTTCCGCTTCTTGCATATCCGAGGGCACTCCGACTATTACTACTCTGGGCTTTCGTTTTTGTGTTTCATCCACAGTGAGGCCTGACGTCGTTAGCTGCTGCAACTGCTTCAGTTTCGCGATGTCCTCCTTGGAGTCGGTGCTGATAACAACGCCGCCGTTTTTGATTTTGCGCAATCCTCTCACGTGCAATTTCATTTCATCGGGCCTAATGATTGTTTGAACGAGGGATTTTGTTTCCTCGCTCGACTTCGATTTGTCAGCCGGGTAAATTGCTACCGAGCTGATGTTAGAGGGGCTTCAGTACGTCGGCAAAAGATACTTGGCCAGGATTAGCTATAGAGGACTCCTGGATGCATTGCTTGAGTTCCTGGAAGCAACGGGAGAGATCTACTTTTTCCTTAAGTGTCTTATGGGAGTTATAGGCCTGAATTGTTTTTTGTTTCAGGGACTGGTACTCGATAGTCATTTGTGATGAGCAATGACCCATTTTGCGGCATAGGGTGCTTCCTTCTCAATCCTTGATTTTTGGTCCGAGTTAAGTTGACCTTCTGTAGAGATGGTGCATACTTCATTGAGGTATTTTTCAATGGTCTTCATCCAGTTTTGAAGGTCCGTGGAGGTGACGAAGGCCAGGGGCTCGAGCTCATCCTGTTGGCGGGGCTCGGGCGGGGCGGGCTGGTCGGGCGGCGGTAAGGGCGAGGGTGGTGGGCTGCGGCGCGTGAGTCCACTCCGGTTAAATGGACTGCTTCCATCCATTTTCCATAAACTCCGTTAAAAGTATGTAAATTGTTATACCCTAAACATTCTCACTAGCAAGCACTATGCAGTGACATAGATACTTGCTTCCGCGTTATGTACAGAGCTAGGTCACGCACGATTTAAAATGATTATTTATTTTATTAATTGACACGTCCGATACGTATGACGACTGGACTGGTATCAATATATTCGTCATAATATTGAAATTGTTTTTTTTTTAAAAGGAATAAGGCCTCTTAAGGGAAAATTTCAAAACACTTTTTAAGGTTAAATCATAAAATTCTTCATGAGCAATATCCTGTATACCAAGTCTCATGCTTGGTTCCTTTATTGCCAGTATTTAATAGTGTATGCCTTTTGTGTTTTCAGTCTCCGAGACAAAAGATTCAAGCCATCCTCCATCACCAGAAGACACCCAAAGCAGCCATCTTACAAACGAAGCTTCACCTATACCTCAAAGTGGCAAGCGACCCAAGATACACTACTGCCACACTTGCAACCGACATTTTGCAAGCAAGGCCGTCCTTACCGATCATATCCGGATACATCTCGATGTGAAACCGTATTCGTGTGATACTTGTGACAAGCAGTTCCGGAGTGCATCATGTCTGACGGTACACAGACGGGTGCATACCGGAGAAAGACCATACAACTGTGACTTTTGTGAGAAAAAGTTTGCAAAGCGAGTTAATTTGAAGAGGCATTTGAGGACACATACAGGTCAGTATACCGAAGGGGCGTTCCACCAGAAAGTCTACTTTGGTGGGCCCGTGATGGGCTATGACAGGTTAAAAACATCCAAAAAATCGAAGAATTGACTATAAATACCGAAGCAAATTTATAAAATATTGACATAGCAAAAATTCACTTTCTAACTTCTTAGTGTCCTAGTACACTAAGGTTTAAAGCCTTTCAAATAAACAATGTAAAGATCGACACAAAGCATAACGAAAAATTCGTAAGGTTATTTGGCGTTAGGATGGTGTAAACGAGCATTGGACGGGTAATCCAGAGATCCAGAGGTACCAGGTTCGATTCCCGGTCTCTTCCGCCAGGTTACGCATTTGGGTCAATCAACTATTTTCTGCCACTCGTTGCCATGGTGATTCCCCTGGGTCACTTTTTAAAACTACGATTTTCCGTGGTTATATTTAGTAAAAGCCAAATTTAAGCAGTTATAAGCCCATTCTTATGTAGACTATCTCCTGATAATACCAGTATTGTCAATTATCAAGACTTTTCTTAGAAATGTAATCACTATTATCCCCTGGGTCACGGACAGAATAACAGCAAGAAAAAGTTGATCCACCCATTTACGGGTGTCCCTTGTCTTGTCGACAAACTTTTCATCGAAAACATTTCAAGTAATATTTAATTGAAACTTATTGAACCGGGTCTATCGCGATATTTTAATTTACCTTCATTACCTGACGTTTCAACACCGTTTCACGTGCCGTGGTCCCAGGCGTACTGATGAAAACAGCGGGTTGTTACTGGAGATGTCGGCCAAATGTATCACTACCCGACGAAATGTGTAATAAAACTGATGGGTAGGAAGATAAAAGTTCGACTACCCCCCATTTGTTAATGTTTATTATCACCGGCACGAGACACAACACTCACAATCACAATGTCGCAATGTTGGTTCAATAAGTTTTAATTATGTGTTCAAACCGCGAGAGTATAATAGTAGTTTATGTGACTGTACATAATGAAGGGTATTTAACACGAGTGTGGGTTTATGAAACGCGCCGAAGGCAAGTTTCATAATAATATCACACGAGTGTTTTAATGCCTAATTATGTACAGTTACATACACTACTTTATCTAGCCACATATTATAAGCCTCCATGATTCATTCAGGAGTCGCACATTATGACAAATATTACCCGGTAATGGCGGTCATGAAATTTTATGGCAGCTGTCATAGTTGTTTTTAATTCAAAGACAAACTAAAGTCGACCCCAACTATCATATCGTTCGATATCTTACTTACGTGCGACATTTGTAAAATTTTATTGCAAATTGACAATTTATTTCGAACTAAACGTCATCTCGAGTGATATTAGAATAGAGGTCAAATCAAATTTGTTTGTTTTTTTGATGTTCGAAATTTGAATAAATAATACTATCGAAATCGATGTTATTATTTAGCAATAATATCATTTTTACAGATAAGAAATTTGTTCTAACAAAACAGTCTATTTTTATGTTGGTCATAATGTGCGGTTCTTGACCGCATCATGGAGAGTTTATGATATTTGGATAGATAAAGTAATATTTAGTTCACGAATTATTGTTTGGTGTAATTTTATTTCATGACCAGGTCATTCCAACATGGACATAATACAACTATGTAATGAATCATCGTACAAGTAAAAATACACGATTTAATATTACTCGTAATGATCATTCCACGAACTGAATTGTTGACAAAATGTAAAATACATGAAACGTTGACTTTGAAGTGAGATTCGACGAAGTGAGTGTCGACAATTTAATTATAAACCCGCATTTACATTTTTCTTTGTTTTTTAATCTTTGTATCTATAGTACACTAAGATTTAATTTGTTACAATATTATGCCCATTTCCATCAATATTTTTTTCTTTTCAGGAGACAAGCCGCACGAATGCGAAATATGCCACAAGCAATTCACCAACAAACGCAACTTAATAGACCACGTCCGAATCCACACTGGCGAGAAGCCTTACAAATGTGATTTCTGCTCAAAACCCTTCGCCGACAAACGCAACCTCGACAGCCACGTCCGTATTCACACGGGCGACAAAAGATACGCGTGCGAAATCTGTCAGAAACAATTCGTGCAAAAAGGACAACTGACAGCGCATCTACTCAACCACGCTACAGAAAAACCTTATCCATGTGACCTTTGCGACAAACAGTTCACGAGAAAAGACGCCCTAGGACACCATATGAAAGTACATACCGGAGAACGACCGTTTACCTGTGAGACGTGCCAAAAGAAATTCGCCAGAAAAACACATTTGAACAAGCATATGCAAACTCATTCGGGTATCAAACCGTATTGTTGCACATTGTGTCCGAAGACGTTTACGAATAAACGGAATCTACTCGCTCATACCAGTATTCACGCCGGAGAGAAACCTTTTGCCTGTATGGTGTGTATACGACAGTTTAAAACAGACAAGGCGCTGGCAAGCCATAAGCAAATGTGTGAGAAAGGTATAAAGATTGTACGGGTCAGGAATCGTTCTGAACCTTTGAATTTGAAGGTTAAGAAACCGAAAGGATCGTGATCAAGCATGTAGATTATTAATGTACATCCCTGCTCGTGATTAAGAGTTGGATTTCAATGGTGTGTGTTATGTGAACATTGGTATTGGGCCGGTACAAATTGACAGCACTTTAACTGCAAATCGGCAGCAAAATGGCTTCTTTCTGTCTCGGCTCTAAGAGCAAATCCTATCATCGGCATAAATGAAAAACCAGCTTAATGCTCAAATCATTATTAGTCCGCTCTACGATCGATCGATAGGTGTAAGTCTGTCAGAATTTGCTCGTTGTTGTATGGCATTAAAATACAGTGAAAATGTGAAATATATTGTTCTTTTGCCGAGTGAATGCGACCTTGGATGGTCGTTTCTCAAATATCACAGTAGCCCAACTTATCGTTTAGGTTGACTTCGTGCATATTCCCATTTTGTCAACTTCATAGCACGTCAACAATCGTCCACATTCAATTTCCAAATCGTCCAATTGCTATCTCTTCTACGTGCCCAACTCGTCCGCATTCTTATATCGGCCACATTCTCATGGAGGTAAAATATTTATTTCTTTATACAGCTGAATTGAGAACCACCTCCTTTTTTTAAGTCGGTTGAAAAAAACTAATGTGAAACTAAACAATATATCCGATATTGTGATAAAATTTGTACATTCCTACAGCGAACGAGTACGGATATGTGTGTGTGGACGATTTGGGTTTGTGTACGACGAGATGGGAATGTCGATGAGTTGGGAATGTGGTCGAGATAGGAATTAGGACGATATGGGAATGTGGACGAAATTGGCATGATGACGAGTTGGGAATGTGGACGAGTTCGGATTTTGGACGAGTTGACATTTTAGGAAACGGACGGAACGAGCCTGAGACCGCACGCCATGTGCATGAAATGATCTAGGTACGTACACACGGATGATACGCACTCAAGATACGAATAATAGAGGGTCTGATCCATGGTATAATAATATACTCCGCCAGGTATTCCATTCCGAGACTCGCGAACCACGTGACTGACACAAGCCTACGTCATCATGCTGTTCACAGATTCTCAAACTTTAAAATGTGGGAGAATTTTAACCAACGGTGAAAAATATTTAAATGGCATTAATTTTAAGTTAGTTAGTACAATAAAACAAATCCAATGTATTAAATCAAAATTTTATTTATCTATACAAGAGAAACTTTTGAAAAACGTATCCACATCAAATCAATAAACGGTGTTCGACACTAAGCAATTTTCGTTTTAATTTCTTCTGGAGTTGATTACTAACGAGTTTTTTTATTTAATTCTTTTAGTCTTATGTAACTATGTCCTCGTTCTGACTGAGCAAAGCAAAGTATTACAGCGAATTTCTAATAAGCATTTCTATTTGAGGGTATTGTTTTTGACGTGCTTGTGTACAATATGCCGCCGCGGTTGGCTCACTTTGTAAGCACTTGCCTACTGAGCCGGCGGTCCTGGGTTCAAATCCCGGCCTGGGCAAATATTTGTGTGATTAACTCGAATATTTGTGCTTGAGTCATGGATGTTATCTATATATGTATTTATATATTATGTCTATCGACGTCTAGTACCCATAGTACAAGCTTTGCTTAGTTTGGTACTAGGTCGATTTGTGTAAGATTGTCCCTTAATATTTATCTATTATTATTATTATATCAGCTAGGCTTTTAAAGATAAATTTTACGATTTTCGTCCTTCTTTACTTAGTTTTATCTCATCAAACCCTACAAAAATAATGACGATCCTTAGCACTAACGCAGCTTTGTTACACACAACGCACCTGCATATTTATCTTTGCATAGTGTCCGGCCATGGTATTTCTCAAACTCATTTTCCACTGTTTGAGTGACTTTTATGAGCTCTTCACATGGATAAATCAATTTTCCCCTCGATATAAAGTTAATCCACTCAGAGGAACCACTTCTAGGTTCTAAGTCAGGTTCCGAGTTAGGTTCCCAAGATGTGGGTACTTTCCCATAAATCTTGAAGCGACATAGCCGGCAATGTATTTTAGTATTTTTAGTCAACAAGCAAACATAGAACTTAAGATTTTATAATTAATAGTAATTATTGTCAATAAGTATGTATAAATACCATTTTTATATGTTTTCAGCCCACAATAGCGAAGCCATTCATTGGCTACGGTTTCTTTTTAGGAAACGTATAAAATCTTATTATGCCCATTTCACTCCTACTCTTACAGTTCCGAATAGAACAGCCAACCATTTTCGTAACAAAGAATAGTTCCCGATTCGCCGGATTCTTGTTTCGTCGGATTCTTTTTTCGCCGGTTTCTTGTTTTGCCGGACTTCTTCAGTTGAGCAAAACTATGAAAATATCGCGACTTTACTCATAATATATTAAATAAAGAAGAAAACAAGCTTTTGGTGGCTGAGAGAAAGATCCTCCGGAAGATCCTGGGACCGGTGCGAAGGGAGGACGGTAGCTTTCGAATCCGTAAGAATGCTGAAATTGAGGAGCTGTTCGCCACTCCCAATGTCATTGGGGAAACGAAGGCCCACCGTCTCCGCTGGCTTGGCCACGTGGAAAGGATGGACGAAGATCGCGGCGCTAAAAGGGTATATTTGGGACGATCTATTGGCCGAAGGCCGGTCGGCCGTCCCAGGTATCGCTGGATCGGTGTCGTAGAAGCCGATCTGCGTGAACTCCAAGCCGGTAACTGGCGGGAAACGGTGCTAGATCGGGACAAGTGGCGTAAACTCGTGTCGGAGGCCAAGATTCGCTTTGGGTCACTGAGCCATTAAGTAAGTAAGTATATTAAATAAAAGGTAGACTTACCTAAATACGTTAGAAAAAAAAATATTTATTTGATCAATATACATAATTATGACAATTGGCATAACCTATTTAAACATTCAATGACAGTCGTTTTTTAACCGACTTCAAAAAAAGGAGGGGGTTCTCAGTTCGGTTGTATGTTTTTTTTTTTTTTTTAAATGTTTGTTACCTCATAACTCCGTCATTTATGAGTCGATTTGGAAAATTCTTTTTAGGTTCATGAATAGACATCTCAAGGTTGGTCCCATTAAATTTTGGTGAAGATCGGATGACGAGATCCATGAGGAATCGAAGGAATTCCTGAAATTTTATAGGCACTCATAATATTTTTCATATATTTTCTAAGACTATTTAAGTTTATATGGTAGTCATCATCTTCCAATGCTGAACTGATGATGGAAGGTACAACTCCTTAACGGTTAGGAGTTAGGCGATAATTCAAACAAGATGCATGCCTTCAAGTCCTCTCTGATCACCCCGACATTAAGTATTTTATATGAATCACTAAAAAGCGAAAAAAAAATATTTAACAAAAAAAAGAACCGACTTCAGTGAAACTAAAAAGCCAAAAATAACCCGTTCAAGTACAGATTACATTTGACTCACCCTTTGAAATCGATCCTAAACCACTCAGTTATTATATTTAGTTTCACTGAAGTCGGTCCTTTTTTTTGTTAAAAATTTTTTTTGTTCGATGTAGTCATTGACTATGGCCCTTTCTTGTTCGTATTTTGATATGTCGATTCGACGTAACTTTGTTACATCAGGGCAATGTAGCTGCATTTACATTTACATTTTAACTGCGATACAGTGCGAGTAAAAGGATAATCGGAGAGAAAGACTCTTAAGTGATTAGTGCGCTTTAAGTACAGTTCGTGTGAATAGTGAGTGCGTAATTTTGGTAATAAAGTGTGTGTTTTAATTTGTGGATTAATTTGTGCTTTTCTATCAAATACGAACCCCAAGCTCGTAACAGTATTTTGACATTGTAAACAATATTTTCTCTTATCATTAATTTTGCCTTACTTTTGACGATCATGATATTAATTCGTATAATTTTGACATCAAGCAAATTTGTAATAATCGTGAAATAAATAATCTAATCTAATCATTACGACCCGCGGGCTAAGTTGATTACTATCAAAGAATCAATTATTTCTTTACCAAACCGATTTTATTGTATATAAATATTTCCGACGAAACAAGAATCCGACGAAACAAGAATCCGGCGAAAAAAGAATCCGACGAAACAAAAATCCGGCGAATCGGGAACTATTCGTAACAAACATTAATTACCAAGTTTACGATGTGAACAGTTTGGAAAACGCTGCGATTGCTGAAAGTAAGCGAGAAGGAAATAACAATTAACACGCGTTAGACAAGGATGACGTTCAGGGACAAAATGACAGATTGTCAAATGTGACAGCACTATCCTGTGATGCCAGTAGTGTAATTAGAATTACCCGAACGTCTGAAGTTTATTTCGTGCATCGGAAGATATTGCTAACGAATAATTAAAAATGACGTGTTGTTGTAAAATTTTACATGAAATACATATAAATGAAAATTATAGAATTATAAATATTTTTTTTAACTAATTAACCATAGTTATAATGTACCCATATAACATGTTATGTTGAAATAAAGTGGCAATGTTATTGTGACGGTAGGCTTGTGTCACTCTGGGAATGGAAGACCTTGTTTTATTAGACCATGGTCTGATCTTGCTTCTTTCTTGCATGCCTTAGGGTGGCATCGTAGCGCCATCTACCGTAAAGATTCAGACTTCATGATCGGCACGGCACCATCGTCTTAAATTATGTTCGAACCTTCCTGAACCATTACATTTTGAATTTTTTCGCTTCAGAGGTTGTACAGATCGTTGTGTGATTCTGCTTAGCAATGTTTTCCGCTGACTATACAGTTGGAAAGGGAATAAGTAGGTATTATTGTATTAAGCGGTTCACACTCACGTGAAATTGTCAGGAACGGCTTGACATGTTGCCGCGCCAGTGTACGGGCAGCAGTCCGTGATGAAGAGCTCCATACGAGTTCGAAACATGTCGGGCCGTTCCTGACAATTATGAGTGTAAACCGCTAAATATGTCTCACGAGAGTTTTAATAAGATTAGGGAATAAGTATGTACAGTTATGAAACAAAACGTTTATTGTATTACATGGAGCTCCTGGAATCCTTAGTCCTCCTCATCGTCCTATGCAGCGACGCATTCGACGACGAGAACATCGACGCCCGCGACATATGCAGCAGCTCCAAGTCGTCGCTGACCCCTCCACCAGGATCCGAAGCCGGCCCAAGCTTATGCATCGATATAAAATGCGCTTTCTTAGACGACGCACCCGAAGACGTGTTGCTGAATGTATACCTCGATTCGCCTATTAGATAATCTAAACCGTGCTCGGAAAGGAAATCGTCTATTGAATCTCTTGAGAAACTCGCTTGCGCGCTTACTGTTACAATATTCGTGTTCACATTTTGTACTTTCTCTTCATAGTCGAAACACTTTACTTCTCGCTCTGATTGTCTCTCTACAGGCACATCTTCTGGAAGTTCTGGAACGCTCTTCTCAATATTACACTCGCTAAACTCTCTATTCTTCGTCCACTTCTCGACGATTTTGTTCATCGTGTCGTCGATATATTCAGCTTCTTTGATCTCTGGAACAACGTCAGAGGATTTAGGTCTCGTCCAATCCCGCCTCTTCAAGCATCTTGTCAAAATATCATCAGACATTGTACATTTTGTTTGATCTTTGTGGAATGCTTTGTAGCTCTTGATTTTACTGTCGATGTGCGATGACGATTCGCTCTTGTACTGGCAAGTTGTTAATGTACAGTTTGTGCTTAGCAAAGGTGTAGTCATGGAATCGATTCTATTAACGAACTTATTCACCACATCCTTGTTCTTCTTAGCACGTTTGCAGCGTTTTCTGATCCAAATGATTAACGTAACAACCAGGCAGCATTGTGCGAATATAATAAAAGTTAATGCTCCAACGGAATTCCAAGCAAAACACTTCATCTTTTTAGGAGTTGTTTCTTGGACGCTGTCCGTTATATTTGTTATATTTGATTTTTTATTATGTGATCTCATTGCGTTTGTGCTACCTTTACGTCTCCTTTTCTTTCTAACGATAGATTTAATAAGTCTAATATCTCTAGTACGTATCGGTTCAACACACTTATTGGTGTCAGCGTTATACATGACATCTTCCGGACAGGGAGGTATGGTCAGACATCGCTTAAGCCTTCGGCTGTAATGTGGTTTCTGTCCGTTGTAATGCGTGTCACAGTTGACTGGGTGGCAGTCGTTGAAGGGATCCTGATCGACCTGTGGGCAGGGTGTGGCGTTGGACTCGCTGCTGGTGTCGAAAGGGATGGTGATCCTATCACGAAAGACGTGGCCTGTGGACAGATTAGTAGATTAGAAGGTACCTAAAAACATTACAGGTACCCGTAAAAGCGAGAAAATCATAAATTTTGACAATATTTGCTGAGAAAACAATGCCAAACGATCAGTTCACTTCGTTCATTTTACAATTTTGTCAACATTCCTATTTTATCCACATTCCCACCACGTCTACATTCCCAACTTGTCCACGTTCCCAACTCGTCCATCTTCCCATATCGTACACATTCCCAATTCTTCTACATTCCCCTATCACCCTTATTCGATTTTAAAATATATAGTCAAGCCATTTATCAACAAACACTTGTGACTTAATAAAAGGAGGTGGTTTGTAAGTTTTTTTTTTACGTTTTTTACCTCTATGGGAATGTGGATAACTTCAGAATGTGGAGGACATTGAAATGTGACGATTTGGGAATTTAATGTGGACGAAATGGGATAGCGGAAGATATGGGAATGTTGACAAAATGGGAATATGGACGAAGTGATGGGTTCCATTAATATAATTTAATTGACATGTTTACTAGCAATATACCTACTATAATAACATTTCTACGCCAATACTGGCCGAATATGTAGCACTAAGACACTTTATAATAACCAAATGTACCATATTCTTGGAAATAAATAATTATGAATTATATTCCCATATTGTCAACATTCCTATTAACGCAGCAAAATTCAATTAATTTTCTTTTTTGTCTAATCTTAATCTAAGACTTATCTGGATTGAACTGACACATACTTCTAAGTTTCGAGTGCAAATGAACGACACAATAGCCTCGCCTCTCAAAAGGGTCGAGAAGAGGCGCTGCCAGTCTCACCGTCCTGCTCTCTCCTAAAAAAGAAGCAATAAAGTGAGTAGTGTTGAGCTAGGGTTACTAATGTGTTGCACAAAATTGGTTGGCATATTTTCGTTTCGCATAGCAACCATTGGCACAATCATCATTTCGCACAATTGCTTTTTGCCTAAATTTCTTGGCATACTATCATTTCGCACACGTTTCTTTGGCAGAATAGTACATTGGCATAATGTTGATTAGAACAATACTCCTATGGTCGAATAATCGTGTCGCCGAAATTTACATGGCATAATATTCCGTTTGCACGATTATTTTAATACACCGAAAAATGAAAAGTCTGACTCAATATTAATACGAAACAACAAAATACCTACCTAATCTAAGCAAAGTCGGACCTGCGCGGCTCGCTCGCTTCGCTCGCTCGTTAGGATCGTAGTTTAACCTAACACTCCTCCTCGCTTCGCTCGTCGTCGTACCTAACCTAAGCCAAGTTGGATCTGCCTTAAGGTGAAATAGGTAATGTTAGGAATCGTAAGCCAAGTCGGACCTGCGCGGCTCGTTCGCTTCGCTCGCTCGTTAGGGTCATAGTTCAACCTAACACTCCTCCTCGCTTCGCTCATCGTCGTACCTAACCTAAGCCAAGTTGGATCTGCCTTAAGGTGAGATAGGTAATGTTAGGAATCGTAAGCCAAGTCGGACCTGCGCGGCTCGCTCGCTTCGCTCGCTCGTTAGGGTCGCAGTTCAACCTAACAATCCTCCTCGCTTCGCTCGTCGTCGTACCTAACCTAAGCCAAGTCGGATCTGCCTAAAGGTGAAATAGGTAATGTTAGGAATCGTAAGCCAAGTCGGACCTGCGCGGCTCGCTCGCTTCGCTCGCTCGTTAGGGTCGCAGTTCAACCTAACACTCCTCCTCGCTTCGCTCGTCGTCGTACCTAACCTAAGCCAAGTCTGATCTGCCTTAAGGTGAAATTGGTAATGTTAGGAATCATAAGCCAAGTCGGACCTGCGCGGCTCGCTCGCTTCGCTCGCTCGTTAGGGTCGCAGTTCAACCTAACACTCCTCCTCGCTTCGCTCGTCGTCGTACCTAACCTAAGCCAAGTCGGACCAGCCTTACTTACCTACCTTGCCTTCGTTTCGGTGAGGGACGCAGTTTCAACCTAACCTAACCTAGTTTTCTGGCAGCGATTCGGTTCTGTGAGTATGCTATGGTACAATTATGCCGCAATAAATTCGGCGGAACTTATATTGTGCTACATAAAATTCTGCGAAATAAAAGTTGGCGATATTAGTATTCTGCTATACAAATTTGTGCCAAATGAATATTATGCGACATAACAATTGTGGTAAGTATATAATTATGCGATAGTATCATTCGGCTAAAAATGATTGTGCGAAAACGATTATGCGAAGTGTATTTCGGACAATAGAGATTGTGCAAGATAAGGGGTACCCGTTGAGCTAGGGCGTGTTTTCCGTATTGCGGCTTCCCACTACTCGCAAAATTTACCGAGGCGAAGTTGGCCGAAGGATGAATTTGTACAGCAAAGTGCCTCCCACACTATCATATTCGCCCAAACTCGATCAACTTCGCAAGTAAGGTACTTGCGCCAAAGATGGCCCGTTTACCGGACCATATAGGTAAAAAAAGGAACCGACTTCAGTAAAACTAAAAAGCCAATAAAAATAACCCGTTCAAGTACAGATTACATTTGACTCACCCTTCGAAGTCGGTGCCAAACCTCGCGTAAACTATAATATATAAATATAAGAACTGAGTGGTTTGCGATCGACTTCGAAGGGTGAGTCAAATGTAATCTGTACTTAAACGGGTTATTTTTTTTGGCTTTTTAGTTTTACTGAAGTCGGTTCCTTTTTTTGTTATTTTTTTTTTTTTTTTTACTGTAACAAGTTTATTTCACACCGCACACTAGAATGTTTTGCTAGTTACACACGACAAGACATTGTGTTTTTGTAAAATGCACAAATGAGCGTGTTCCAAAATTAATCGCCATTAATTTTGACGATTTTTTTTTCAATCGATTACAAAATTAATCGATTAATGCCCATCTCATTATGAGACATTACGGCACGTGTTACCTGGGGGCACGTTCAGAAAGCATCCCCCCAACATCTGTAGCGTGTCGCAATCTTCTTCCTCTCCTTGCTCCAGGCAGCACTTGTCGGGGATGCATTCTACTTCACAATTCTCACCTAGAATTCCAAATTCAATTATAGTACATTACTGCAGACGCCGGGAAATAAGGGCTTGCCGGGTGAGCTTGCGAACGTAGGGCAGCAGGATAGTGATACGAAGCAGGCAATAAAAAAAAATACTTCCCAGTTTAGACCTTAAATTTTGTATGATATTCCTTTACAGTTCTCTCGAGTTGTTCCGCTCGAAACGTGATACTTCGAAGCCTGTTATAACGCACGTTAAGACGACATTTCATTGCATACGCAGGATCGTCGTTGGTTTTGTATGGGCGCACGACGTCATGCCAGCCTGGCGCCATCTGTTTTCATAACTTCCTTTGTCCTCTCATCACGCCTGGCTGGACGGATTTTAACCAATTTCGGTACAGGGATAGCTGGACATACAAAGATGGTTATAGGATACTTTTTACACGGGTAGGAGGTGCCCGCAACTTCGTCCGCGTATTTTTTTTCTTTACCTAAGGTACACCTCCTTGTCTTTGAATAAAACAGGTCTTCGCGTTATTCTTCTTTGTAGTCGGGTATAAAGTATCCTAGAATATTTGAATGTTCAGCTGTTGGTTAAAATCCGTTCGGCCGCTTCAATATGATGAGAGGACAAATACAATTTTATCAACAGATATGGCGCTATAGGGCTGGCGCCGCGAACTCTACTCCATCGCTCTGTTAAGTTTCGTCGAAATTTACGAAAGTTCTCTTCAAGAAAACGGAAATGGTTCTCAGTGCGTAGCGATATATTTCTTTTCCTAAGTATAATTCATTGGCTCTCATCATACGACACGGTTTAAGCGCCTAAGGTCCTATTCGCAAATTGTCCCTCTGTATTTTTCATGAAAGGTCTCTTTACTACGTGTCCTTTTCCCAAAACGACGATTCCGTAGGTATCCCATTCTCAAAATGTACGTTCAAATAAATGAGTATGGACTCAACAAAAGGGGCTTAGGGGCTGTTCAGAAAAAAAATACTGACTTGTGCATCAAAAAATTATCTAATTGCACAACAAGTCCGTAGACAGCATAGTAAATTTGATATATGCAATTCAGAATTTTTGGTGTGTTATTTAAACGCCATGCACTTTAATTAAAACTTTCGTGAGACATATTTAATTATTGTATTAAGCGGTTTACATAGGTACACTCACGTGAGATGCTCAGGAACGGCCCGACATGTTTCGAACTCGCTTTGTGACAAAGTTGCCGTGCCGCGGTGTACGGGTAGCAGTCCGTGATGAAGAGCTCCATACGACGAGACATGTCAAGCCGTTCCTGACAATGTCACGTGAGTGTTAACCGCTTAATACAATAATTAGCCCTGCACTTTATTATTTTCACATTAAAATTTGCCTTTATATGACCATACCTGTGTTGCGAAGTTTTATAAAGAACCTCATGGCTACAGAACCTTGCGTCGGCTCGTCCAAGCCACACGATATCTTCAAATGCCTATTGACTGTGCTGAATGTAAATTGTAATATAAAACTTAATATATAAATACGTAATAACATGCCGGAATATTCATATAAAATTGGCAGAGAGTTGACGTGCAGACATAGAGTATTCTTTGACTTTATTGTCCAGGAAAAGGTGTGTCGTAATTGTAAGACTATTTTTTTAATGATGTAGGAGGCAAACTTAGAATAAATACGCCTAGAACGAGAGTTTTCATACAACAGATTTGCGAAAGATGAAGACGCTTTTGGTTTTGTGTGTGCGTGTGTACGAAAAGAAAGAAAGAAAGAAAAGAAAGAAAGAAACTTTTTGCTTGTGACATCGACGTTGTGACAGATGCGCACACGGTCGAGTAATCACGTGGCTAATCAAAACTGGTTTCACATTCAAGCACTCGGTGTCTAGGGAGGCAAATTAAGCTGGTAGAGTCAGATCACGCCAACTCTTCCAAGCAAATTAACTGTCAAACCATACAAAGTGTTAGTTTGTATGGTTTGACTGTTCATTTGTTTGGAAGAGTTAGTGACTACCGTTGCCCGTAGACACTTGCAACACCAGAGGAGTTACAAGTGCGTTTGCCGGCCTTTCAGGTAATAGGAGTACGCAGAGTCCGCTGTTTTCTTGAAGGTAGCTCTATATAGGGCCTTGTGTCTCTTGCAGACGATTTATGGTGTAATGTTCGGGAGATACCGTTTTTTTAGGGTTCCGCACCCAAAGGGTAAAATGAAACCCTATTACTACAGTTCCACTGTCCGTGCTAGCATGAACTGTGCTAGCTATGACAGTTGAAATTTTCACAGATGATGTGCTTCTGTTGCCGCTATGCTATAACAACAAATACGAAAAACAGTAATATTTTAAGTTGTGCGCTCATAGAACGTGATTTAGTGACGGAACCCCTCGTGCGCGAGTCCGACTCGCATTAGGCCGATTCTTATCGGTACGGAAATATCCCTAGCGATAGCTCGTCTAGTACAGAAACGTAGAGCTAAAACAAGATGGCACCACAATCGCAAAAACACCGGACCCCTAATTGCGACATGTGTTTTCTGAAGTCTTTACAGATATGTATAATACAAATGTTTTGTCTAACATAACATAGTAAACAATCAATATTTTTATTTCCTTGTTTATTTACTAGTTTAGCTATATATTACTTCAATCCATTGTATGGACTTTGTTACAATTATTACTGTATGGAAAATGTATTGATATCGATTGTGACTTATAGCGTTTCGGTTTTGAATGAATGAATGAATGTAGTTTATTCACTTGAATATATGGTACAAACATATTACAGGTGTTCCATAAAAGTAATCAAACAAAAGCTTCCCAATATATTCAGCCAATGAGCATTGGCATGTGAAAATTTAAATGGCAACAAAGAAAAACTTGTGCCTTTTCATTGATTTGAAGCTATTGAAAACGGATCAAATAAAATTAAAATTAATATAACATTGAAATAAAAATTAATATAAAATCGAATAACATAATAAAATCAAGATCCATTTGAAAATAATAAACAACAAAACAAAGATAAAAGTCAGCTGATTAAAATTAGTGCACAAATCAAAATGTTAAGTACAGTTAAACATAATAATCTTAAAATTAAATTTAAAATTACAACAGGATATTTCAAATAATAATAATACAGTTATTAAATTCAAATTAAAATATCTTTTATGTCAAAATCCTTATTAGTTCATTAAATAATAATACCTATGCTTAGAATTAAAATTTATGTTCAAAAAATTCATTAATGCCATAAAAACAATTTTCTAATAATATTCTGAATAATGTTGTCTTAAATTGCTGATTATTTAAAGATTTTAGTAATGATGGCAATTTATTATATAGATTTTGATGCACATGTTATGAGCGCTTTTGTTCCTTATTACTAACTTAGTATTTTCCATCAAGACTAACTGATGTTTTCTGTGCGCCCTAGTGGTTTCTTTATCACTATAGCTGAAGATATCAGGATGTGTTCTAACAAAATTTGCTACTTCGAAAATGTAAACACAGGGCAGTGGAAGTAGTCCGAGTTTTTGGAACAGCGGTTTACATATTTCGCGTCTATTTACTCCACATAGGGTCCTGATGCATTTTTTTTGCGCCAAGAATGCGCGATTTGCGTCCACAGAATTTCCCCACAAAAGGATTCCGTATCTCAAGGTCGACATAACATAGCCGTGGTACGTTGTTAATGCAGTTTGTAGTGACACAGTCTGTTTAATGCGCCATAGCGCAAATACAAATTTGTTAACTTTTTTCAGACTGTGTCAACGTGCTCCTTCCAATTGCAATGTGTATGAGGAAAATAGTACTGTTTACCTCTTCGATAGTGTCGGAGTTGTGCGTAACTTTTAATGGATGTGTCTTAGATTTATGTGACTTAAATTGCATAAATTTGGTTTTACTGAGATTGATTTGTAGATGATTACAGTTAAGCCAATTGATAACATTGCTTAGGGCTCCATTAATTTCATCCTCAAACCTATCTGTGTTTCTACCTTCAACTATTATAGTTGTATCGTCAGCAAATAGGATACAATCTTGTTGGATGGAGTCAGGCAGATCATTAATATAGAGTAGAAACAAGAGAGGTCCCAAAATGCTTCCTTGGGGGACTCCATATGCGTTAATTTTATATTTTGAACTGAACGAAGTCACTACATGTTTAACCGTTTTGTTTATTTGGATACATTGTTCTCTGTTAGATACATAACTTTCAATCCAAGAATACGCCGGACCACGAATTCCGTAAATGTATAATTTTTGTAGAAGTAGCTTATGACATACTGTGTCAAATGCTTTCGACATATCAAGGAATAACACTCCTACTGGTATACCTTTGTCTATGCATTTAGTTACTTTATCATTAAGGTGAAAACAAGCTAATGAAGTGGATTTCTTTTTCCTGAAACCATTTTGCTCTGTTTTTAGAATGTTATATTTTTCTAAGTACTGTTCTATTCGTATATACATGGCTTTTTCATATATTTTCGATAAAATTGGTATTAATGTTATGGGTCTGTAGTTGCATAAATTTTTATTATCTCCTTTTTTAAATAATGGCTTTACTACTGATTTCTTTAGTCTTTGCGGAAATGTGCCTTGTTCAAATGATATGTTGATTAAATAAGAAATGTGAAATGACAGTGCAAACGCGACTTCTTTTAGTATTCTGGTAGGTATTTTGTCATAACCAGTGGATTGTGTATTTTTGAGGGATTTAATTATTTTATTAATCTCAAAGGGTACAGTTGGTGACAGGAAAATAGTATTTTGGTAAGATTGTATGGTATTTAAGGTCTGTGAATTCGTTCCATGTAACGTATGAATTTTATTTATATTTATAAAATATTCATTAAATTCCTCGGCAATATCTTGTGGAGAATGCAATAGGTTATTGTGCCTATCTGTTATATTCTGTATTTCCTTCATCGGCGGGTGGTTAAAGTTTTGTTTTACTATGTTCCAAGCTGCGCGACATTTGTTTTTAGAGTTTTTTATAAGGTTTGTGTTGCACATTTTCTGTGAGCAGGTGATACATTTTCGTAGTATACGTGTGTAGGTCTGTAAATAACTTTTACTTATAGTTTTACTCCTATAATGTTTATAGTATAGTTTTCTTTTTTTAATGCAACATTTTCTAAGCGTATTTGTTAACCACTTATTAGTTCTATTTCGTTTAGATGTTATTTTAACTTTAATAAGTGGAAAGCAAAGGTTGTGAAATAACATTAAGAGGTCATGAAATATTTGGAATGATTTATCTGGACACTCAACCTCATAAATTTCGGAGAACGATAAGCTGTTGATACATTCTTTGAATTTTTCAACATTTTCATCACAGTAATCCCTCTTCTTTATGTACCAATAAGATGACACATGTTGAGTTTTGCAATTAAATGTCAAAGTTTGGGCCGTATCGTGGTCTGACAATCCTAGCGAGTGTGTTTTACCTTTGAAGTGCGAGTTCATTCACTAAAACATCTATATATATATTACGCGAGGCCGATTTTTGTACATCCCATCAGATCTACAGTTATGGTCCGATTTTGATAAATGATATGTTATTAGATTCGTCCCATGCTGGAGATGTGCATAAAACTCTTGGATTTTTAATTTTTTCCCGAAAAAGTACTGAAAAATGGATTTGAAAAAACTACTGTGCGCTAACCACGTGACATTGACCACGTGACCTGTGATCCCTATTTTGACTTAAGATGACCAAATAATAATAAGCATGATTTGCTCACAAACCTGTAGTAAGTTGTTCAGTATGATGAAATATTATTTTTGAGTCGGCAACATAATATCCGCAACACTTAAAACATGTACGAATATGCAAAAATAATTTTACAGTTTGTTGACAATGAATGACAGTAATCATATTCTGACAACTTTTAATGTATTTTTTATTGGGGGCTATAATGTCAATGATCTAAATTGCCAGGTTGTTTTTCTTTTTAAAATGTTGATATGGAAACTTTTTTCGCATGTTAAAAATGTGGAGGAAAAAGCCGGTTAAGTGCGAGTTGGACTGGTGCTCGCAAGACCAGAAAAACTGACCGTCATTCAAGAATAGATTATTTTTATAAGCGAGTTTTACAATAAATCAAAGCAGAAAAAATGTAGTAAGTACAACTAAACGTCATTCAAATAAGTAAATTTATGATAGATTATTTTAAATATGATTATATAAGTCCATCAAAAAAGAAACCAAAGCAAATAGCATGAGTTATGGTAAATTAAATAGTATTTTACTAGAAAAAACTAAGTCCTTCCGCTTGAATGTCGACGGGATGGGAAATGTGGTCGAGTTGAGAATATGGACGAGTTGACAATGTAGCTAAGTTGGGAATTTATCTACATTGGTAATATGGATGAGTTGGTAAAATGGACGAGTTGGAAATGAGGTCGAGTTGAGAATATGGACGACTTGACAAAGTAGCTTAGTTGGGAATGTATCTACATTGGCAATATGGATGAGTTGGTAAAATGGACGAGTTGGAAATGTGGTCGAGTTGAGAATATGGACGAGTTGGCAATGAAGACGACTTGGTAATACGGACAAGTTGGTGATATGGAAGATTTGGCAATAAAGACGAGCTGATAATAAGGACAAGTTGGTATTGTAGACGAGTTGGGTGTATCGTCGAGTTGGGAATATGGACGAGTTGGAAATGTGGATGAGTTGGCAATGTGGATGAGTTGGTAAAATTGACAAGTTGGGAACATGGAAAAGTGGGCAGTTTTTTTTTATGTCATAGGGTGAAAACGAGCAAACGAATCGCCTGATGGAAACCGATTACCGTCGCCCATAGACACCTGCACACCTGTGGACGAGTTCGCATTATGGACGAGTTGGCAATGAAGACGAGTTGGTAATACGGACAAGTTGGTAATATGGACGAGTTGTCAATGTGAATGAGTTGGGAATATGGAAGAGTTGGGAATGTGGATGAGTTGGCAAAATGAACAAGTTGGGAACACGGACGAGTGGGCAATGAAGACGACTTGGTAATACGGACGAGTTGAGAATATGGACGAGTTGGGAATGTGGATGAGTTGGCAAAATGAACAAGTTGGGAATATGGACGAGTTGGCAATAAAGACGGGCTGATAATAAGGACGAGTTTCTATAGACGAGTTGGGTGTATCGTCGAGTTGGGAATATGGACGAGTTGGAAATGTGGACGACTTGGAATTGTGGACGAGTTGGGCCTATGGACAAGTTGGAAATGTGGACCAGTTGTATTTGTGGACGAGTTAGCAATATGGACGAGTTGGCATTGTTGATGAGTTGGAAATGAATGCGAGTTGGCAATGTAGATGAGTTGGGTGTATGGACGAGTTGGTAATGTGGACGACTTGGCATTGTGGACGAGGTGGGAATACGGATGAGTTGGAAATGTGGACGAGTTGGCATTGTGGACGAGCTATTATAAATGAATACATAAACAGTTACGCACTACATGATTTCCTTTTTAAAACCTGCGTAGTGAGTGCCCAAATCTGTCGTTTCGATTCATGTGCTTTTTCTGGAAATTGATAGAAATCGATCAAATCGATAAATTCTTCTTTCCTGAAGAAAGAACAACAAATTAAAATTCTACCAATCTTCGGTCCTATGAAAATATGTCAATATTTTTTTCAAGATATGGGATTATTTTTATGAATTAAATTTTTCCATAAAAAATAATATACATTTTATTTGTGGAACAGATCAGCAGATCACATGTCATTAATGCACAAGTTATTTTTACAAAAGAGTTGAAAAAGTTGTCACGATGAAACTGGCAGTTGGCTATCAGGCCTAGCTCTAGCCTGGCATGTTTCAACGTTTTTAAAACATTATTTTAACGTGTTTTTTTACAGTATTTATTCTTCGTTCGCCAAAAACTTCTTTTCGATAAAGTAGTTATTTTCTGTAACACTACCGGATTTCCATATTCTAGCGGCGGTTCGACGCCGCAACGGGCCTCTAGTTATCACTATTAGCCCTTTGTCTTGCATGTCGCCGCGGCATGCACGTTAAGGTTTTTATAGTCTGTACTGTACCTACTTTTAGGTATTTAAAAGAATGTAAACAAAGGGTTGTTTATAAGATAACGTATAGTTCCTGTAAAAAAATATATATTATAAAATAATTGACCTCAGTACTGCAGGCCGTTCCATTTAAAATAATTTAAGGCTCCTCAATCCGTTCAAAAATACTGATGGATTTAGATATTTTTCTTTATGATCGAATATATTTCTTAACATATTATCAATGTTACTAGTTACAACAGGGCTATTGCGATTTATTGCTATATATTTGAAACCTACAGTTTGAATTTACATTGATAACTTTTGTTTCAAAAACTACTCGGTACTGACATAATTTACGCAGAAAACTTATTTTAAACTAGTTTTGGACTGCAAGCAATAAAAGCATGAAATAGCTATGTTACTATCTAGAACTCAGGGAAAAGTATTATTCACTTCAAAAAGTTGATTGAAATTATCAATATACCATAATGTGAAAAAAAAATCAAAAGGAATAAGAATAAGTCTTTAAATCACAGTCGAAACACATGTCTTTTATGGGAGCACTGTTTTTATGGAGTTACAAATACGACAACCCACTTCCGATGTCGTTATCTAATCAGACCCTTGGCCCTGGGTCAGCGAGGGCTAATTATAACAATTAATCTTTTAGAGATAAACAAAAAATCTGTGAATGAATCTGGGAAACGGTATTTTTTTTTTAACTTTTCAATCATCTTATTAAAACTTTCGTGAGACATATTTAATTATTGTAGGTACCTATTAAGCGGTTTTACATGTTTCGAGCTCGTATGGAGCTCTTCATCAGGGACGGCTGCCCGTACACAGCGGCGTGACGAGGTGAGTGTAAACTGTAAACCGCTTAATACAATAATTACTTTTCAATCCCACACTTCCACCATTACGGCTTCATCTCTGATTCAGCTTGCGTAACAATGCTTTCGTGTGTCAGGATCAACATTTTGTGAGGAACTTCGATCATATTCGAAATATCCATACTAATATTATAAATGCGAAAGTGTGTCTGTCTGTCTGTCTGTCTGTCTGTCTGTCTGGTTACCTCTTCACGCTTAAACCGCTGAATCGATTTTGATGAAATTTGGCATGGAGATAGTTTAAGATCCGAGGAAGGACATAGGATAGTTTTCATCCTGGAAATTATCCCTAAAAAGATTGAAAAGTGAATAAGTAATTCATGATGACATTGATGACCCTGTAGAAAATATAATGATTAGACCAAAAGCACAATTGCTCTTACATTTGCTTAGGCGCCCCCTTTCATTAATAAAGGTGATTAGGTGGATATCTATCGTGTTGTACGAGGTTGCTGTCATACTTCCAAGTTCCACGCGGACGTAGTCGCGGGCAAAAGCTAGTTTTAGAATATATGGATATACGGATGGCGGAGAATGGCGTGGCTTAGTTTCGGAAGCAAAGATCCATTTCGGGTCACATGACTCAGCGTGGTAAGTAAGTAAGTCAGCATAAATTGAAATGCACAACTAGGAACCCTTATAGTTTCGCCATGTCCGTCTGTCCGTCCGTCCGCGGCTTAGCTCCGTGATCATTAGCACTAGAAAGCTGAAATTTGGTATGAGTATGTGTATGTATCACGCCGACAAAACAATAAAATAAAAACTAAAAAAACTTTTTTCGTGTACCTCTCGTACACCTAAAGTGGGTGTGAATTTTATTTTTCGTTTCAACACTAGTGTGTCGTTGAATAGGTATTTTAAAAATAATAGGGGTCTACAAACATTATTTTTTTGTTAAAGTCAGCAGTTTTGTAACTATTCGCTCCGAAAATAGAAAAAAGCGGCCAAGTGCGAGTCGGACTCGCGCACCGAGGGTTCCGTACAAACACTTTCCATCCCTAAGTGTTTAAGTTAAGTTTGCACCTGGTATGTATAGCGCCCCATATAAATTAGGTGCAAACTTGCAAAGTTAGGTATTAAAAAAAAACTACTTACTAGATCTCGTTCAAAACAATTTTCGTTGGTAGTTTTTATAGTAATGTACATCATATGTTTTTTTTAGATTTTTCATTTTCTTATTTTAGAAGTTAGAGGGGGGGGGACCAACTTTTTTCCACTTTGGAAGCGTCTGTCACGCAAACTATTCGGTTTAGAAAAAAAATATTATAGAAACCTCGATATCATTTTTGAAGACCTATCCATAGATACCCCACACGTATGTGTTTGATGAAAAAAAATTTTTTGAGTTTCAGTTCTAAGTATGGGGAGCCCCCAATATTTATTATTATTTTTTTATTTTTGCATCAAAATCTTAATGCGGTTCACAGAATACATCTACCTACCAAGTTTCAACAGTATAGCTCTTATAGTTTCGGAAAAAAATGGCTGTGACATACGGACGGACAGACGGACAGACGGACAGACGGACAGACAGACAGACAGACAGACATGACGAATCTATAAGGGTTCCGTTTTTTGCCATTTGGCTACGGAACCCTAAAAATGAGGCCTTATAAGTACTTTCAATGAAAACTATATTGAATAAATTCGGTCGAGCCGTTTTTGAGTCATCACAAAATTTTATAATTTTCTTTAAAATAACGTAAGTGCCGCGCAGTGTCCTTAATACTTCGAACGTTACACATATTAGTACAGTGCCATAATGCATTAAAACATTTCGCTCAATCTGGCGCGTATAATCGATAACTTCCAGAAGGTACCTAGTAAGTAATTACGGTTACTTTGGCGTTAACGACCTTTTTACAGAGCTTGAAATCTTTCTCAAAATCTAAACCTAGGGCTTAAAACCGCTGTTTTACTCGTAAGCCCGTCTAATGTGAAGGATGGGCAACTACAGAACCCTACACTGAGCGTGGCCCGACATGGTCTTGGCCGGTTTTTTGTTTTGTATACCATACGTGACATAGTTTTGGCAAACTGAATAAATAAATGGTGTCGTCGTGATACCATGTCATACTTATACAACAATGCAATAAGTAAGTTATTGGGTTTTTTTAATGATTTATATTGATTTTTATATTATTCTTGTAATGATCTCTTCTGCGGATGATTATGATGATGTATTTTTTTTGTTTTTTTGAAAAGTGATTGGCCCGTGTCTTTCGACTTTGGCTGTCTTGGCGGTGCGGGTTGGGTCACCAGAGGGGTACCTCCAGACCCGCAACGTGGTGAAAAAGAAGAATGTGCTGTGTCACCAAAGGTGACCATGACCAGCTGTTATGATGGATGCGTTTATAACGTGATAAATAAGTGACAAAGCATCTGTCACTCACACTTGCTTTGTCAAAACGTGACGATTGTTTATCACCTATTTATCGCGTGATTAAACAACCATCATAGCCCGCCGGCCACGCCACGGTCGAATTGGTTTGGCTAATTGGGAACGTGCAACAAAAACAGCAATTACATTACTAGGTTCGAATCCCGACAAGGGCAAATATTTGTGTCATGAACTCAAATATTCCTGGGTCATGACTCATGGATGATTCTATGTATTTAAGTACCTATATACACTTAGTGCCCATTACATAAACCTAGGGTGTTTTTTTGGGTCATCGAGCAGGAGTGTGTGTGTGTGTGTGTGTGTGTGTAGTATAGGAGTAACTATCAAATAAATATCAATGTACTCTTAATTAGGTTTTTTTTTTGAGATTTCGATAAACATTATCCTTAACAAATTCCCCGCCGCCGCAATCTTATTGGAGCGTCGCGTAGAATACGCGACAGCGTCGATAACTGGGTGATGAATTGATGATATTATGAATTAATTTAATTATACCACATTATACGTAAAAATTGCGTAGGTAAGTATTACGTCATGCATTTCTGAGCGTTTTCCAAAAAAAAACCCGAGTGCCTGTTTCTTCATTTTCATCATTTTTACGATTCCGTACCTCAATCGGAAAAAACGGAACCCTTATAGGATCACTTTGTTGTCCGTCCGTCTGTATGTCTGTCAAGACCCGTTATCTCGAGAAAGCGTGGAGGTATCGAGTTGAACACCAATACCATATACTCAGGACTACGGTCCCTTGAAGCTGTGAAAAAATCAAAACCGGCCAAGAGCATGTCGAGCCACGCTCAGTGTAGGGTTCCGTAGTTGCCCATCCTTCACAATAGACGGGCTTAAAACAGCGGTTTTAAGCCCGAGGTAATATTACGAGAAAGATTTCAAGCTCTATAAAAAGGTCGTAAACGCCAAAGTAACTGTAATTACTTATTACCTTCTGGAAGTTATCGATTATACTCGCCAGATTGAGCGAAATGTTTTAATACAGTATGGCACTTAACTAATATGTGTAACATTCGAAGTATTATAGGGACACCGCGCGGCACTTACGTCATTTTAAAGAAAATTATGAAATGTTGCGATAGCTCAAAAACGGCTCAACCGATTTTATTCAATAGGTATAGTTTTCATTGAAAGTACCTATAAGGCCTCATTTTCCTGAAATTTTCCATAATTTTTTGGTTGAAAAGGTAGAGGGGGAGGGACGCTATTTTTTTGATTTCTGGAGCGAATATTTACAAAACTGCTGACTTTATCAAAAAGTAATATTTGGAGACTCCTACTATTTTTAAAAGACCTATTCAACGACACACAACACACTAGTGTTGGAACAGAAAAAAAATCACCCCCACTTTAAGTGTACCTACCATCAGAGGTACCCAAAAACATTTTTCTTTTTAGTTTTTATTGTACAGTCGAGTTCATTTACATCTACACACTTACGAGAACAAAAATATCTGAACACGACTTTATGTTCCTGACAATAGGGTCGTGTTCAGATATTTTTGTTCTCGTAAGCGTGTAGATGTAAATGAACTCGACGTACCGTTTTGTCGGCGTGATACATACATACTCATACCAAAGTTCAGCTTTCTAGTAGGTACTAATGATCACGGAGGTAATCCGCGGACGGACAGACGGACAGACGGACATGGCGAAACTATAAGGGTTTCTAGTTGATTACGGAGCCCTAAAAAGATACGGTTATGTCGCAAAAAACGTACATTTCGACACTCAAGGGCTCTATATCATCAATATCGAAACAGAAGTTACGTCAACAAGGCATTACCTATACAAGTATAATAGCCAAATAGCCATACAATTTATCATATGATGCGTCAAATAAGCCAGTGGGTCAATTTCAACAAGACGCATTTTTTGTATCATTTCGGTGTGATTCTTTATTTTTGATTATTTTTAAGTTTTTTAAATGTGAAGAGATACTTTAGACTATATTATTAAACATATGTAAAAGGGACCCTGAAATCTGAAATAGTTTTCGAGATATTCGAGATCGAATATGAAACACACAACGGAATGATAAATGTACACCAGGATGATAAAATAAGTGCACCGCAATGAAATTTCATACGCCGGAATGAAAGAAAAGTGGCATATTATGAAAGTAATTTTACTTTTTATATTCGTAATATATATTATATTGGCATTACATAATAATATAAACATATATCTTAGTATTGTATTAAAAACCAAATAAAAAAATATTATTATTTCAACAATATTTATGAAAAGTGAAGCTACTTTTGATGTCATTCCGGTGCTTTCCTCATTTTGGTGGGGTTTAAAGTCATTTTACTACACCGGAAACACCGGAATGAGAATGGTGGAATGAGAAACACGACATATTTTTATTTCTTAAAAAAAAAGTAAGCCTTATATTCTAAAACTAATTAAACTCTTGTAATGGCGAGTGTACTTTACCTGATATAGATAAATTTCAAACCACGCAGTTAAAAAATAAAGAAGCTATAACAAACTCCGGAATGACATTTTTTTTGTCCCCTGTCCACCGCGATGAAATATTCACGTTTATACAAGCCAACGTATTGCCACTATACACAACCGGCCTCGTCGAGCGCCGCAGCTTGACTAATTCTTTGAAGTGCGCGGGAGACGGGGGGCGTACTTGATCAAATTTGGGAAATAAATCGGTTCGAAACATTGTCGGCGGTGATGAGAAGTTTTCTCGGGACAAACGTATATGCACTTATTCAAGGGTATACAAAGGAGATATATAACGGGTAATGTACTTTTTTCGTTACCTATTTATATGGTAATAAAATAATGGTAACAGATTTTCTTTGTCATGCATAGTATTTGACTTACCCGGCATTTTACAAACAAAACCGGCTTGGGGACAACCCACCTTGATGAGAAATTTGGTCTAAATATATTTTTTTAAATTATTATATATATTAATATTTAAATTTTAGCTGTTGCCCGAGGTAGACAATGGCGGGCTGTTTCCGAAAAAAAATGGTACTTTATTATTCAACCTTTCTGCACCTGCGTTTTCAGTCTTGCCATCAAAAAATAGTGCTTGGGAAATTGACCCCAGTAATTCCATCGCACTTTGGACCTCGATTGTACTATGGAAATTCTTGCTACCAGACGACGTATTTGTTTAATAACAAATTATGTACTAGTTTATGTAACTAGCACAATGAGGGTCTTTAATAATATGGGTTTGATTTCATTGATTGATTTATTTATTCCTCTGGTGTTGCAGGTGTTTATGGGCGACGGTAATCGCTTTCCATCAGGCGATACGTTTGCTCGTTTGCCCCCTATGACATAAAAAAAAAAAAAAAAAAAAAACAACATACATTGTGTTTGAAATTATACTTATATCTAACTATCTACAAATTAAAATGCACTGATTATCATGAATTGAATACAAATAAAAATAATCTGAATAAGAATAACATCAGAGACTCTCGCTAGATGGCTGGATCAAGGTTCAGATACAGAAGGCGGTACTCCTGGACACGGCGCTATTGTCAGGAGGTTCCTCTCTGCAGCCCTAACCACCGGTAGCCTGGGCCCTGCCCCGCTGCCGGCGGCACCCTAGGTTAGTTTTTTTATAATGTATATATATTTTGTAATTAGGTACTTTATTGTATTTTACTTTTTATATAAATTTATTGTTAAAAACCTAGCCTAAGACGAAAGATAAATAAAGGAAATAATCTGAATAGTATTAAAATATAAAATTAACGATAGAAGATGTCAAGAAGCAAACCAGATGTCAGATCAGAACATAATTAACAATTAAAGGTAAGGGTAAGGATCAGTACCCTTACCCTTACAATGAGTTTACAGCACCGACAACCCCCACTAGACGGAGCATGTAAGGCGACCCGCGCGCACCAACGATATGGTACGGCAGAACATTGAAGTATCAACACGGCGGCCACCGTTTAGTTGCGTCCTTGTTTATGATCCATGCGTACGTCAACGAAAAAAGAAATTAAATAAATAACATGGTAAATTGTAGAGTTAAGTGGTGTAGAGAGACCTCATAAACATGGACGCAACTAAACGGTGGCCGCCGTGTTGATACTTTAATGTTCTGCCGTACCATATCGTTGGTGCGCGCGGGTCGCCTTACATGCTCCGTCTAGTGGGGGTGGTCTGTGGTTTACAGTGACCGTACTCACTAGTGACTGCGTAAACGATTTGTATGGAGAACAACTGTAGTTCTACAAAGCGACCACTAGAGGCGCTGCCCTATTCTCCTTGCGTAACGCATGCGCTTGCGTGACGACGCGTTTGACTCGGTTTGTAGACACCTGCCTACTAGCCGGCGGTCCCGGGTTCGAATCCCGGCCAGGGCAAATATTTGTGTGATGAACTCGAATATTTGTGCTTGGGTCATGGTTGTTCTATGTATTTAACCTGTGTAGACCCTCTGGCTCCTTATCTCCATGGAACATCTCATAAGGCAGGCGCGGCGGCCGAAGCGGCCGAAAAATTAAAAGCACATAAGTACAGGGGTCTCAGCGCTGAATACGATTTTGTTCCATTTGGAGTGAGACCCTTGGTCCGTGGGGGCCCAGTGCACATCAACTGTTTATGCAAATTTCTAAAAGACTGGTCGACATCACTGGGGACCGAAGAGCTGGCAGCTTCCTCGCTCAATGCATTAGCGTTGCTATACAGCGAGGAAATGCTGACAGCGTCTTCGACACTATGCCACAGATTATATACAAGTTACTACGTAACAGATACCCCACTTGTTTGGACGGCAGTCGTTGCCACCGCTATCGATGGCCCCTCCCGCGGATGACGCAACGTCATTGGAATGTGCGCTAGGGTTGCCTCCGTTATGTAAACGCTAGCTTTTTCTCGTGCCTTCGCTCGTTTGGTCAACCAGTCTAGTCAGCAGAGGCGTGGCGACCATACAACCCGATTCCCACTGGGTTGCCCACTTCAGGACGATTGAACACCATTCTCTACACGGTTTGAACAGGGTCTTTTTCTTTAAAAACACCCTGTTCAAACCTTTGCATCCGACCGTTCCCTCTTTCCGCTTCTCTGCTTTCCGTTCTCCGCACGCCGCTCTCCGCACCCGGGTACCCGGGTTTTCGGGTACCCGGGTTGCATTCCCTAACTACGCTCTCCGCACGCCGCTCTCCGCTCTTCCCTCTCCGCTCTTCCCTCTTGTTACAGTAATACAAGATGGTTTTTTATAGTGCGGTACTCTAAGATGTTCTAGGCAGGGACTTGGACTTACAAAAAGTCTTCTTATTTATCCTAATATTAATTTAAGAGAAAGTTAATCGAATTAATTAATCGCTTAAAAAATTAATCGCTAAAAATTAATCGACAGTTAACTTAATCTTTCGAGATTAAATCAATACGAACTCGTACGATTAGATTAACTAATCGTCAATTTTAATCGTTAATTGAGATTAAAAAAGTTAATCTTAATCGTTAATCGATTAACTTTTGCCCATCTCTGCTGGGAGCCGCGGAAATCATGTTTTTTCGGTTTAATTATTAAAATAATACAGATTTTGAAAATGTAAGACGTATACATTATAGTTAACATCTCGTTATGTTATTATTAAAAAAAACTGATAACTTTCCCTGCAGTATTCATGACATACTAAGGGTTGACGTTGCTTTTTTGAGGTAACTAAAAAAAACTATCGAGGAAACTACAAGTAATCGTGTTTCTAAAACATAACGAATAATAGAGTGAATCTTTAAATATTTTACTTATTGATTGTATAACTAAACATTCAGTAATAACAACACAGCATGGAATCAAACCAACACAATTAATTCTAAAAAAAGCTAGGCGCCCCCATAAAGATTTTTAGAGAAATACCCAGACTTTAATAGTTACGCGTCAATAGTGCCCCAGTAAACGTTAATTCTTAAACAAAATCTTTTATTCCGGAGAGTTTAATGTGTTCTGGAACAAATGAAATCATTTTCAATCGTGTTTGTTGCCACAAAAACAATATGCCCGACTTTTATTTTTCGACATCGTACAGCACAGGTTGCGCGGGAAACGTTAACTGTAGGTACGCCGTCCGCTCGCCGCGAGGCGTGGCAGCCCACTGGCATTTTGTAGCGCGGGGTTGGCACTTAGAGATCGGAATGTTTCGCGCGGCCGAAACGCGTGGGGATAGCCTGACTATGCCAAAGGGGTCCGATTTCTGTTTTAGCCTTTTACTTTCGTTAGACAAGTTCTTAGTTTATAGTTAGTATTTTAATTTCTAGTATTATAAATGTTGCATTTAAAATTAGATGATAAAATTGACTAAACTCGCCTTTTTAATTAGGCGAACTAACTTGACAGCTGAAAATGTTGTCAGGAATAGAAAAAAATAAATAGTGATTGGTTTATGTCGATACAAATATGTCGATATAACCTTAACATGTTGCGTTAAGGTTTACATTCGTTTACAAATGTACAGTTATTAGTGTATTCGATAGTACCGCGGAACTGTCAAGAAAACAAAAAGGCGGACAGCATTCTTAGCGATCTCCTAAAATAAAGTTAGTTCGATATAAGTATTTTAATTCCGACGTTTTCTTAGTATTGTCTCGTGTCATAAAATTATTAGTTTGATTTCAAACATAATAATGTAAAATTTATGAAACATATAACGTCTACTTTTGTTTTAACGCTGTTTAACTAAAGCTCTGGTATGAACCCGGGACCGCCCGAGTATATGTAGATACTCTACGAAAATTTCAATTACCATTCAACTGTTAGAGCAAATAGGAAAAATCCTGCCAGATTTTTTCTATCCTCATTATTTTATGAATTTTAATTCAGGCCACATTAAACGAAAATGTCAAATCTCTATCTGTATATTACAGTTGGAAAGATACAGCCATGTGACAGACGGACAGACAGCGAGGTTAGTAATAGGGCCCCATTAGCATTCATTTGGAACCCCAAAAAACTACTTAATTTATTGTATGATGCCTATTGAGTATTCATGTAGAGTCCGTTTTATGCTCATGTACCTAAATTACAATACCAGTAATATATTTAAATCTGCTCTGTATTTGAATATGTAAGGTGCCTTACCCATCTAAATATACATTTAGCAATTTTAAAATTGTTCATATTGAAAAACGTTCACGAACTTTTGAAAGTCAATATAGTGGGAGGAATTTAAATTAAGTTCATGCAACTAATTTCAGATATCTCTGTTTGGCTGTACCTACTGGTAGAAAAATATCGTTTGGCATTTAGTCCGCCATGTGTGCTGACTTGTTTAATACTATAACATAACATATAACCACATAAATTGTATTAGTAAAACTTTTTAAACACCGCTCCTTTTTAACAGAAAATAACCGACGACAACGAAATGAAGTTATATTATATAACAACGGGACCAACTAGAAAGCATGCTCTTTGAAACAAAAAAATCATTTTTCAAATCGGTCCAGCCAATTTAGAGAAATCGGAGAATATACGGGGAACGAACTGAAAACCAACTCCGCTAATGGGTTGATAAGAAAGAAGACACGAGTTACATTGTATATCTCCGCATATCTCTGTCACGATATTAAACAGTCGGCAAAATCGCTCCACGCTATTAATGTAGTATGTTGCGTCGAAATAAAAAAGACATAAATTTACGAATAATCAGAACTCTCGAGCTTAACATCTAGAAGTAACTATAAAAATCTACAGACACATCGACAAAAAATCAGTTACAAATCAGCTGAAGCCCTCGATTAAATAAAAATAGTTATTTGTTATATAAGGGGGGAAAGTTGTATTTTACCCGCGAGTGTTTATTCGAAACACGAGCTAGCGAAAGGATCCTATGATTGACCACGAGCGAAGCGAGTGGTTCAAAATAGAATCCTGAGCGTAGCGAGTGTTTCAATATACGAGACGTAAAATAACTTTTCGCCCGTGTATAACACAAAACTTTTCACCTCACTACAGCGAGGAAAAAAGAATAAGGGTTTGTACTACTATATCTTTGAAAAATATCTGCAATAATTAACCAATTTGCCATTTATTAAAACTAAGGTCTAATTAGCTTTCATGTAGGTATTTTAAACGGGATTTTTCAGAAAATAAGCTCATGTCAAATTTTACTTTAGCTGCGTTGAAACGTCAAAATTCTTTCTCCACATGTGGATAAAAAGCGATTTTCTCAATAGATATTAAACAAACAAACTGGGCTTTCCGAGCTAGTGAGGTGAAAAATTATTTTTCATTGTTAATTTTTGTTTCTTAACTTTAAAACTAATCAACTTATTTTCGACTGCACGCAATAAAAGTATGAAATAAGTATGTTATCTAGAAATCAGGGAAAAGTAATATTCGCTTAAAAAATATTGGAATTATATTTTTATTTGACATAATTTGAAAAAATACACTAAAATGTATAAGGCCTCTTAAACGTAACGCTGTACAAACGCTCCACAAGGCGGTTGAAACCAAGGAATATAATACTCACGTTGAAACGCTCCACAAACCCATTCAATGTAATCTGTCCCGTCCATTAAGATTGAGCGAAACTGTATCCCCGATCCACCATTGGCGCAGCGTAATTAAGCATCGTTTTACACGTCAAAATATGAAGACATCTTAACATGATAACCTATTTAAAAACAACTGCGATAACCTAACACTCGACCTCGCTTCAGTCTCCACTCGTCCTCACTAGCATTCGGTCGCGCGTGTTTAACTAATATGTAACAACATTCAATCGAAAATAACATACCTACAGTTTCTGCTCAATAATTAAAACTATCTGTTTGGTTTCAAATATGGATCGTAATTGTGATAAAGCATGCCCTACGGCGTTGCTTGAAAAAGATGAACGGAATCATCATAATCTGGAGAAAGTGTCATCCACGGCACCGATGCTGCAGGATGAGAAGCTGCCCAGGATACTGATTAGAGAGGATACGATCCTGGCAGGGTTGCAAGGCTGTGCTGGTTGTGGAAGAGCACATTTTACTTGCGCCGGAGTGACCAAGCAGTGGTCTGCGCTGTGCTGGGGAAAGCAGAGCGAAAAGAAGTATTATTGCTGTAAGTAAACATTTATTTATATTCTAATTAATCAGAACAATATATTCAATTCAAATATACTACTAAAATCTTAAATTAAAAAAAAAAAATTGGCTCAATAGTAAAGTAGTAAGTAAGTAAGTTTTACGTTTTTCACAAAAAGTTTCCGCGAACTTCCGCGTTTAAGGAAATGTTATAATTTTCTTATTTGTTTTTTTCGAAATTAGATATAAAGTATTCCATAACCATCTTTGGATGTCCAGCTGTTTCTGTACAAAAATTATTTTAAATAAATAATCCGTCCGTTTTTTGGCGTGAATTTCGATACAAAAATGTATAAGATCTTGCCCGCGGCTTCGCTTGCGTTAAAACATATACGTTAACCCATGTTGACTACGGAACCCATGTTATTTTAAGGATAGAAAGTAGGTTTACCCTCGTATTATATAGGGAAACGTTTTATCGTATTTTACAGGGAGCGGTGTTTTTATAGTATTGCATACAATACTTTTTATAGGAGCAAAATACAGAAAAATATTTTTTACTTTAATCGTCATTCACCACTATGAATATTTATTTTTGATGTAACCTTTTTCGTTCAACTAAAACTGACCTATTAAACAAAACATGATCGCGATGGTCATGCTCGTGATTAGTTTTTTTTTTGACAAGTAATTTCAACCAATCAGTGAACAGTAGCGTGCTTTTTTTTAAATCAAATATGCTGATGTTCTCTTTTTGAAATTATTAGTTGAGTAGAGAGATGTCTTATGAATATTCAAGTTCTGTAGCGGGTTCCATTGAGTATAGAATTTTGGTACAGGATTAAAAAGTGCGTTATTGCGATTTTGTCTTTGATATTATAATTGACAGATTAAAGTACGCGAGTATAAAAAGTTTTACTAATAAGTCCTATTGCTTAACCATTAAATATACTTCCAATAAATACAGAATATAGTAATAAGTAAAATGACTGGTATTGGAATGCCAATGTTATTCATATTCTTAGCAATACACCTACAGTTAATATAAAAATTGGGCAAGTGCGAGTCCGACTCTCGCATGAAGGGTTCCGTACCATAATCTATAACAAGTTTGTTGTATGGGAGCCCCCCTTAAATATTTATTTTATTTTATTGGTAGTATTTGTTGTTATAGTGCCAATAGAAATACATCACGACGCGGTTGGCGCAGTTTGCAGACATCTGCCTACTGAGCCGGCGGTCCCGGGTTCGAATCCCGGCCGGGGCAAATATTTGTGTGATGAACTCGAATATTTGTTCTTGGGTCATGGATGTTATCTATATGTATATGTATTTATATTTTATGTATATCGTCGTCTAGTACCCATAGTACAAGCTTTGCTTAGTTTTTGGGACTAGGTTGATTTGTGTATGATTGTCCATAATATTTATTTATTTATCATCTGTGAAAATTTCAACTGTCTAGCTATCACCGTTCTTGAGATACAGCCTGGCGACAGACAGGCGGACGGACGGACGGACGGACAGCGAAGTCTCTGTAATAGGGTCCCGTTTTTACCCTTTTTGGGTACGGAACCCTAAAAAACGATCAATTGCAGCGAAATTTATTTATTATTTTAACTACAACTGTTTCGAAATCGGATTCACCCCACACACTGATTTATTTTGAGTGTTTCCCTTACCCCAATATGTTTCTCTTACCCCACCTGACCTTACTGTCAATCTTATTTTTCCTCGCAATAATTCTCTCCTCGTAGTAGGTAAACTGTTTTTCACAGAAAAAATAAGCTACATCGTCATTACGTGACTACTCGTAGATGTTCTTTATGTTAAAATCGAAGCTCAATTTTCATGATAATTTTATTATAACTTGACAACAACAATATGCACATCTAGATCAACATGCTTCATGGTCATGAAATTGGGGCTAAATTCGAACATATAACTAAAGTGGAAATGACAGGCCCTTTCTTTCATATGTCCAGATGTTTGGATGTTCGAATTTCGGGCTGTTCTCGCCTACGGGCCACATTTCTCAATCGACTCGTGAAAGTTTGTGATAATTTTTTGTCGAGGCAGTTTTTTTATTTTTCAAAAAACGGTATGGGGGTTTAAACCGACCTCTCTTTTTTCGTTGTACTGTGAGAGAGTCGCGAAGTTTAGTTGTGTTAGAAGGGCAGGCTGCGTCTTTCAAAGAAGAGCATTTAAATCTGATGATGATTGGTGGTGATTAGACCCTGGACATTTGTCGCGGTGACGTCACAATAGAGTAGTTTGGGGAGTAAACGGACAGGTGTTAATTAATACAATAAATTACATAAAAATAAATTAATATTATATAGGTCAATTGTCAATTGATTTATTTATCGACGTTGTTCTATTGTTAACTGACTCTCCGTAACAAATCAAATGTTTCGTATGTATTAATATACCAAAAATTATATTGATCAATTAATTATGTCATTTTTGTCGTAAATTAATTAAATTTATAAACATATACAAAGACAAAAACATCTAAAATATTTAAGATTAATATTTTTTATTGTTTATAATTTAATAACAAATGGAGTGTATTATTACATTAATAAACAATACAAAAAAATGTGATATTCATTTTTGAAAAAAAAAAAGTTATAATTTATTGGGTTAAAAACTGTTAGTTTTTCCTTATTTATTAACACAGGTCCATTTACTCCTCAAACTACCCTATTGTCACGTGACTGCGACGAAAATCCGGGGTTTAATGATGATCATTTGATGTATAGTCGAGTTCATTTACATCCACACACTTACGAGAACAAAAATATCTGAACACGACCCTATTGTCAGGAGCATAAAATCGTGTTCCGATATTTTTGTCCTCGTAAGCGTGTAGATGTAAATGAACTCGACTGTACGGACGCCCGGCCGGAGACAGGCGGGCTGTCGATCGCTAGGTTGCGTTCATTCAGCCCAATTCTCCAAGCCAATTAACCAACGGTTACTGTCCCGGCGGCGCTCCAATACAGCCTTCTGCGAATCTTCTTATCTTCCTGCAGAAAGAAAGAACATCTTTAAACCTACTGTCCGTCAGCTGTTCCTCTCCTAGTTAATCTTTTCTGAAGATACATGCAAAACTCCTATAACATGTAGTTAAATCTGAGAAACGTGATTGAAATGTGATTCGAATTGACAACATTTCATATTTATAACAGGTGGAAATTAATATAGAGATCGACAGGGCTTTATGTCGTGTACCTTAAAAAAAAATCTTTGAATTTATTCTTCTGTACTTATTTAAAGAAATATAAGAAAATACATCAAATAACTGCAATCTAAGACAATACGGGCTGAATAGGGTTGTTGTCTAAACCAAAGAGCGTAAAAATATATTTTTTTTTATTTGACGTTGACAGATGACAGATGCATACCGAGCTTTATTAAGTTTTTTTTTTTTTTTTTGAGTTCCGGGTCGTGTCTCAAGATGGCCGCATGCGTTTAAGTTGCGTTGTTCATTATTTATTCATTTTTGTTGTTCAATGTGTAGTATTGATAGCGTATTGTGCAGTGATCTAACGTATGAGTGAATAGCTAATGAAGAATTCAACTTGAAGCGTTCATAGCCCTTCCTGGGTCAAGGCCCGGTAGTCCGCGTGGTTTTTTGTAAATCGCTATCACTTTACAAAAAGCAAAACCTCACCGAACAACGGCAGGCTCTACGAGCAAACTTGAAATTGGCGAAATCATCATTAACTCTGATGGAAGTCATATTTTAAAATTAGAATTAGAATTAGAAGTTTTTTTTTAATAAGAAAACCGACTAAAGTAACCGTTCCATTAAGTTCTGGTTTTGGTGTTGCCACATTTTAAAATGAGTATGTTTTTATAAATTAATAATAAAATAAATAATCATCTCAGAAAATAAATAAAAACACAGATTACTTCATCTTTTTAAGCAGAATTCAGAAAATTAATAAAATGATAGTCTTAAAAATATGAAATGTTGTCAATTCCGGCGCAGGCAAATACTTGTGTGATGAACTCTATATATATTTTGTATAGTCTATCCGGAATTGTAAGATAAAAATATGTCAAACTAGCATAAGTGAAAATCGACCTTCAATTTACACGCAGGTACCTATACGGTTGTTTGTACAAATACAAAATACAAATACTCTTTATTGCACACCTCCAACATCAAGGAATATACAACACAACATGAAATACATTAAAATAACAGGCAGAGGTAAACAACAGGCGGTCTTATCGCTAAATAGCGATCTCTTCCAGACAACCTTTAGGTAGCGGAGTAGTTGAAAAAAATGTTTGAAATTAGTAGGTGGTGCATAATAATAATAGGACTAAATGAACGACTTCCATAAAAGACAAAAGTAATAAACATACATAAATAAAAAGTACCTTGTACCTTGTGTGAAAGTGACTTTATTTGATCTTAGATTGAGATTGAGATATTTATTGATAAAATTATAGAATTTTACATGTCATTTCATTATTTTACATAAATAGTATAAGTAATTTCATCACAAAATTTTATATTATGCCATGAGATTATTAATATTCATTTAAATTATTTAAATTACATATTATTCATTTAAATTATTTACAGGTATAATTTTTATTAGTATTTTAATTATAATTCTTCAATTTAATGGTTATACATTTAACATTTTATCTGTTGTCCATATTATGTCCAAACATCCAAACCTCTCAAGCAAATAATGTAGGGTGTTATCTAATTTAATACACAAAAAGAGGTGTGTTGTAGATTTTATTACCGCGACATAAATTCCGCTAAAAACTGACCGTCATTCAAGAATTGAATGGCGAGTTTTACAATAAATCAAAGCAGAAGAAATTGACGAGTGAAACTAATTTAATCGTCATTCAATAAAATCAATCAGTGATTGATTATTTGAAATATTATTGTTTGATTATAACATATTTTTAAACTTTTTCAAAAAGAGAAAGTTCTTAATTTGACTGCACGATTTTTACATCTTCGTCTTTTATAAACCGATATGGAAACTTATTTTTATGTTTGAAATTTTAACAGAGGGCCCTCCAGGATGGCCCATTTCATTTTATATATTGACTACGAGATACACGAGAAATCGAAGAAACTTCAAATATTATCGGCACAAATTTATAATGTCGACACTTCTCTTTGAGGCGATCCTCAAAGAGAAGTGTCGACATTAATTAGTAAGGATCGCTTTTCGCACGAACAACTCGATAGTTGTTCGTGCGAAAAGCGATCCTTACTAAGTATCCTCAGAAGGCGTTTCTAGGACCACATTTCCATGGCCATTTTTCCAAATCTTTCCAATCACTCCGCAGCCGACCTTGTGATGGCACACCTCCGTTTAATTTCGACTTTTCAATAACTAAATTAGAATTTAAAAAAAACTTATACTATACAATCACTCTTAGTCAAGATAATCGCCATTCAAATAAAACGTTATTTTAAATGGACCTCTAACAAACTAACTCAATCAATGCGTTAGCGGTAATCAGAATGACGTATTCTTGATTTATTATATTTCACGCCATTCAGACGAATGACGCGCTCTAGAATAAATGATATTTGTTTTTTTTTTAATGTGAATGACGTCTCGCCGTTAATTCTTATTCTCATTCAAAATGAAATTGGCCCAACAGCCGCTATATTATAAGTGCAGCCGACCTTGATGTGATGGCACACCTCCGTTTAATTTCGACTTTTCAATATCTAAAGTAGAATAAAAAAAAACTTATACTATACAATCACTCTTAATCAAGATAATCGCCATTCAAATAAAACGTTATTTTAAATGGACCTCTAACAAACTAAGTCAATCAATGCGTTAGCGGTAATCAGAATGACGTATTCTTGATTTATTATATTTCACGCCATTCAGACGAATGACGCGCTCTAGAATAAATGATATTTGTTTTTTTTAATGTGAATGACGTCTCGCCGTTCATTCTTATTCTCATTCAAAATGAAATTGGCCCAACAGCCGCTATATTATAAGTGCAGCCGACCTTGATGTGATGGCACACCTCCGTTTAATTTCGACTTTTCAATATCTAAAGTAGAATAAAAAAAACTTATACTATACAATCACTCTTAATCAAGATAATCGCCATTCAAATAAAACGTTATTTTAAATGGACCTCTAACAAACTAAGTCAATCAATGCGTTAGCGGTAATCAGAATGACGTATTCTTGATTTATTATATTTCACGCCATTCAGACGAATGACGCGCTCTAGAATAAATGATATTTGTTTTTTTTTAATGTAAATGACGTCTCGCCGTTCATTCTTATTCTCATTCAAAATGAAATTGGCCCAACAGCCGCTATATTATAAGTACTTATGTACATCGTCGTCTAATACTCGTAACACAAGCCTTCTTGACCTCCATTTGAGACTAGATCGATTTGTGTGAGGTTGTCCGAATTGTCCGATATTTATTTACTTATTTAATAATCACCATAAACTTCAATAAAAGTGTCATATCATTCAACGTGTTAAATTTATCAACACTTGCATGATAATTTCAACTAAAAACATCACGTGTATTATAAATATTATAATATTATAGATAGTGACTGAAAAACATTCAAGGGGCTATATATTGATTTTTTCAACACACTTGCTCGTAAACAAGGGTTTACATGCTAGAAAAGCGGGCGGTAAGTCGTATATTAGGGCGGTAAGTAATTTTTATCGCAATTTAAGGGTTTACATGCTAGAAAACCGGGTGGTAAATCGTATATTACGCCCTAGGGCGGTAAGTAATATTGGTATTAATTACTACTACTTTTGTTTTATTTCCGCCAAAGTGTGATGAAAAACGTCATACGTAACTCTTATGGTAAAGGAATTCCACACTCGTGTCATTAAAGCCCTCGCCTTCGGCTTCGGGCTTCTAAAAGACACTCGTTTGTAATTCCTCGTTTACCACCCTTGTTACGTAATGTACTAAACCTTACACGATCGTATCATCATTCCCTTGCCCTTAATCCCATTTATTTGCGGTCGGCACAGCATGTTTTCTTCCTCCATTCTTCCTTACTCGTCATCTCGTCGTTTACTTCATTCTTATTTATATCATCTTTCACACAATCCATCCAACTTTTCTTTGACCTTCCTCTTCTATATCCGTTACGATTTTGACATAATATTTAATTTATTGTAGCGAAACGGGACTTAGTCGAGACCATGGACATAACCATACCTATGCTAACTCGGGGCATCGATACTAACATGATGTAGCAAAATATTTTATCGACAAAAAATATATCCATGTTTCTGTCAAGATTTAAATGCTATTCAACATATTTTTTTCTCTTAATTTTAAAATAAAACAATAAACCTATTATTCGGGTCATACTCATAAACATGTTCAGGAAGTATAACTGCGATTCTAGTTTAAAAATAAGTTTCTGTCAAAAATGACATTTTAGTGGCAAGCTTTTCGCATCAAATGCTCACTGAGACGATTCTAAAGAGCCCAAGCTCGGTAGGATTGCTTTTTCTATTATAGAGTTCCTATGGACACCTTCCGGCTCCATCATCAGATCAGCCCCATGGTACCATATGATTGTATTGTCATCAAAGTTAAGTAAGTATGCAAAATTTCAGCTCAATCGGTTGACGTCATCTGCTTCAAAATTGAGTTGCAAGATTTCACCCGAACAAACATACTTTAAACATACCATGCAAGTTAAATAAAAGCTTGTAAAATAAGACAATTTTGCGGCACTTCGTTCGGTGAATATAGACAAAGTACTAGGGGTGACCTTACAAACGGTCCAGTAGCAGATTTTTTGTATAAAAATAAACTTGGTTTTAATGGGTGGGCAATGATACCCCTCAGGGCTAAAATAACCCAACTTTACGGTAGACTTTTTGTAGTCAGTTTTCCAAAAAAAACAAAATAGCGGAGGTCTGGGGTTTGAAATAAAATATAATTTTTCAGCTATGTCAAATCTAAATCTGCACCGGAATTTCGAAATATTGCAATTAAGTCCCGTTTAGTTATAACTAGCTGCGTCGCTCGGTGTTACCCGCTTATCCCACGGGAACACGATTTTTATTCGGGATAAAAAGTAAGCCTATGTGTTAAGTTTTGAACTACCTTCTTACCAAAATTAATCAAAATCGGTCCAGCCGTTTGAGCGTGAAGAAGTAACAAACACACATAAAATACACTCACAATCTTTCGCCTTTATAATATTAGTCTGATAATAAGATTTTGTTTAGTTTAAATACTTTTTTAGTTGAAATGTTTTAATTTTTGTTGAAAAGAGATTATCATAATATGTTTTGAATATTATTGTGCACATTCTAAAAAATGCTATGTAAATATTTTCGCAGATATAACAAGTGCCAGCGTTTTTTGTCGGTTTGTCCTTGTGTTCTATTTTAGATCGTTAACTAAAATCTATTTTGTACTACGTACAATATAACGACAAATTTCTGAATCATGTAATGTAATTTTTTTTTAATGTGGGGTACACACCATATTTTTATATTCCATTAAACCAAGATCAAAGTCCAAAGAAAAATTGAAATGCCTGTGTAAACTGGTGGAAGAGACCAGGAATCGAACCCGGTACCTCTGGATTGCCGGTCCAGAGCGTTGACCTTTCCGCCACCCTAACGCCCAAGCAACCTTTCGAATTTTTCCTTAATATTACAGGTCCAGGGGTTCCACAATGAAAGATGTACTCTAGTAAATTGTATAATTGTAATAACTTCGTTGTACTCTATTTTTAGGGTTCCATAGTCAGCTATATCGTTTCGCCGTGTCCGTCTGTCCGTCCGTCCGCGGCTTAGCTCCGTGATCATTAGTACTAGAGAGCTGAAATTTGGTATGAGTATGTGTATATGTATCACGACGACAAAACGGTAAAATAAAAACTAAAAAAAACTTTTTCTCGGGTATTTTTTTTCGTACCATCATTAGTGTGTGGGGTGTCGTTGAATAGGTCTTTTAAAGATAATAGGGGTGTCAAAACATATTTTTTTGATAAAGTCAGTAGTTTTGTAAATATTCGCTCAAGAAATCCAAAAAATATGCAGTATGGCACTAACTAATATTTGTATCGTTGCGCGGCACTTACGTCGTTTTAAAGAATTTATGAAATTTTCCGATAACTCAAAAACGGCTCGACCGATTTTATTCAATATAGTTTTCATTGAAAGTACTTTAAGGCCCCATTTTCATGAATTTTTGCATAATTGTTTGACCCGTGGTTGAAAAGTTGGAGGGGGGGGCACGCTAATTTTTGGATTTCCGGAGCGAATATTTACAAAACTGCTGACTTTATCAGGAAATAATGTTTGGAGACCCCTATTATTTTTAAGAGGTCTGTTCAACGACACCCCACAGCCACACACTAGTGTTGGAATAAAAAAAAATCACCCCCACTTTAGGTGTACGAGAGGTACCCGAAAAAAAGTTTTTAATCTACCGTTTTGTCGGCGTGATACATACACATACATAATGATCACGGAGCTAAGCCGCGGACGGATAGACAGAAGGGCAGACGGACATGGCGAAACTATAAGGATTCCTAGTTGACTACGGAACCCTAAAAATAGAATCGATTGACATCATCACAAAATTCTACACGCCTGTTATCTTTTTAGGGTTCATGAAAATGCAGAAATTATGGGAAAAGGGCAATCTTACTCCCAAGGGCTAAAGTAACTCGACCTTATGGTACTAATTTGTAAGCATCTATATCATAAGCAGACCCCGTTATCAGTGGTGAAGAAACATTGAAAATACTAGGGCTGGCACTACATATTTATATTGCATTAATATTTTGACGTGTATAATTTGATAAACCTATTTGATAAAAAAACAATATATGTACCTACTTATTTTATTCATAGGTATATATAGTGTGAAGCCAATTGCCTTAAAAAATGTTTCATTTGGTTGTTGAACTCTATAAAATAATAGGTACTAAACTAAATAGACATTTATTTGTCAAAATATGTTTGATGTTATATAAATACTTAATTTTATGTTAAGTAAAAAAAAAACCTGGATAATCGCGCTGAATTTTCTCAGTTTAAAGTAGAACTAATAGCAAAATTGGAAATAAATCGAATGCAACGCAGAATAAATGGTTAGTAATTTTAGTAAAACTGTGCTTCATCTTAAATTGTTTGAGCGACGTTTATACCAGTATGTCAAATGTACACTAAGTAAAAGAAAGTGACAACCCTATGATTCGATTTCAATGAATTTTCACCACTGATAACGGGGTCTGATCATAAGTATACGCATGAAGTTTATGAAACCACGTATCTTGTAAAGTATCCTTCACAGTGATTTGAAGATTTCCTGGTAGCAAACTCGTTAATTGTGCCTTGACACGGTAGAGCTGAGAGTCAAGTCTCCAAATAAGTATGAAAAATATGATACTTTATAGTCTCGCGGTTTGTACACATAGTTAGTTAACACAAATTCACACCACGGCGTGTGCAACCCCGACGAAACGTTAGATTAAATATGAAGGTAAATAAGGAATGTCGCGATAGACCCGTTATTTGTTTTAATTAGGTATGAAAAAATTTAAACAAGCTAGTCCAAATTGTCTCGCCATCTCATTTTCGATCTGTCTTTGCTCCGGTATCCATCTTGTCTTGTGCGATCCATTGGATTGCTATTGTGGCTCACCTTTCACCTTTTGGGATCCATACGACAGATATATCCAGCCCAGTCCCATTTCGGACAATAAAGAAGATCCACCCAAATAAAAACAAAACGACGTGAGTAAACCCACTCTCGTCTTAGAAAGTCGAACATCGCTCGACATGTCTCGAATCGGTACACGATTCATCATCAGGAGGCCCGATTAGTGGCGACGGCGGCCAACCGCTCAAGTCATCTTATTCATCATATAGTAAAATAGCGATATATTTTCGCATTTTGTAATAGTAAATATACGAGAACTTAATTATTAGTTTCGTTCGTGATGACATTTTTAATAAGTCATACTTGCAATTATTCTTGTATCTTGTATGTACTAATTACCGTAGACATCCTTAAATTATCACAAATTGCTTGTTGATAAGAATCATTCTCTGGGGCTAAAATCAACGTTTATAACGACATGTGTCCGAGATCACTACATAGTATACAACAAAGTCGCTTCCCGCTGTCTGTCTGTCCCTATGTATGCTTAGATCTTTAAAACTACGCAACGGATTTTGATGCGGTATTATTAATAGATAGTGTTTCAAAAGGAAGGTTTATATGTATAATACATGCACAATATAGTAGAGAAACACTGATAATGTTGGAGGTTTCTAATTGCACCCGTGCGAAGCCGTGGCGGGTCGCTAGTGTCTACTATAGCGATGTGATTAGACATATAGAGATATAGCTGAGTAGTGAGTGGTTGCTAGGGTGATTGCTTATTTTGACAATATGTATCTTTTTTTTACAAAACGTAAAAACGTCTCTGTTTTTTTTAATTATGTTTTGAGTTTGCTACAAAAAGATAGTTTGTTATTTGGCCGAGATATTGTCAAATGGGGCATACCGCCTTGTCTATACGAATTAGGGCTATTATTTTGTAATTATGTTATTATAAGATCCATGTAACAGATTAGAAGATAAAATCTATTGTTTTTATATATTATTTAAAAAGGTTTGATAGACTTGAATGTTTAAGTAACACATATTATGACATAATTAGGGATAAGTTATTCTTTCAATTAAGTATAATGAGTTTCTCAAATGCGTATTAAAAAAATTGCATTTTATAAAAAAAAACTGATGGTCTTCAACTTCTAGAACGATTTTCTTGATTTAGTTAAAAGCTACGAGTAGGTATATTAAAAAACAGTTTTTTTTTACTTTCAATTGAAATTGCGTTTCCAGTGATAACGATTTAAGGGCCGATTAAATTTATCTGCCAGTTAAAATTATTGCTATCCTTTTCTCCCGTCATATAAAAGAAAAGTGACAGCCATCATTTATCTGACAGATATGTTTTATCTGGTGATTGAACAATCGGCCCTAAGACGAAAAATAACGATATCTTAATTTAAGTAAGTATCTCTTTAGGATCTGCGATGCCACTACAAACGAACCTACGCCACTTTTCCGTCGGGATTTATAAAGAACTTGGCGGTATTTTTTGGTGGCACTAATTGACACATTACCTATAATCACAGGCTAAGAACAGTTTCTCATAATTATCGGCTTAAGACGGTGGCATATGTGATGCTATTGCACTCACACGCATAGAGTCAAAGCGGGAGAAAAGATTTGCAGAAACACATTGTAACTTATGCAAAAATACTCAGGTTTTACTTTTATAGTCAGTCGTAAATCTACGTTTAAATACTTTTAAACTATGTGACACAAAACAATATAGGTAACTGAAGGTGATGAATGTATGAAACATGTAATGTCTCATTATTTTTAATGTAGTTACACCACTTTTTAGGGTTCCGTAGCCAAATGGCAAAAAACGGAACCCTTATAGATTCGTCATGTCTGTCCGTCTGTCCGTCTGTCCGTCTGTCCGTCCGTATGTCACAGCCATTTTTTTCCGAAACTATAAGAGCTATACTGTTGAAACTTGGTAGGTAGATGTATTCTGTGAACTGGATTAAGATTTTGATGCAAAAAGAAAAAAACAATAATAAATATTGGGGGCTCCCCATACTTAGAACTGAAACTCAAAATTTTTTTTTTCAACAAACACATACGTGTGGGGTATCTATATGGATAGGTCTTCAAAAATGATATCGAGGTTTCTAAATTTTTTTTTTTTTAAACCGAATAGTTTGCGTGACAGACGCTTCCAAAGTGGAAAAAAGTTGGTCACCCCCCCCTCTAACTTCTAAAATAAGAAAATGAAAAATCTAAAAAAAACATATGATGTACATTACTATAAAAACTACCATCGAAAGAGAATTGTTTTGAACGAGATCTAGTAAGTAGTTTTTTTAATACCTAACTTTGCACCTAATTTATATGGGGCGCTATACATCGGTTCGGTTTAAAGAATTTATTCTCATAAGAACAAAAAATACATGTTCACTTAAATGAGAACTTACAAGCTAATTAATCTAAATAGGTATTCGTAGAATAACAAGTAGCATGCATTATTTTTAGGTTTTTCAAATTTTACAATTACATAAAATTTACCAAAAATTACAACAAATCAATTGTTTCAAGAACATAGTTTTTAAGCCGTTTTTTAAACATATTAAATGAATTTAAGGTTTTAATTTCTAGTGGCAAGTTATTGTAAAGTTTTACTCCTCCATGCGTTATCGTTCTCTTGCCGTAATATTCAGTTCGAGATTTTGAAATTTGTAAATTATGTAAATATTTTTTTCTTTTACTATGTTTATTTGTTTTCGTTTTGAATGTGATCTGTGTATGTATTTGCTGTTTTAGAATTTTATGAATGAGAAGACATGTTTTAAATGTAAATAATTGTTTAATGTGCATAATTTTTGTGTCTTTATATAATAGTAGTTGTCGAGGTACGAAATGGATAGTTAAATAAAGTTTTGATTAGTTTATTTTGTGCTGTTTGTAGTATTTACATACCAGGTGCAAACTTAACTTAACCACTTAGGGATGGAAAGTGTTTGTAAGGAACCCTCGGTGCGCGAGTCCGACTCGCACTGGTACCCGGTCTCTTCCACTAGGTTACGCATTTCAATTTTTCTTTGTGCTTTAATCTTTGTATCGATTTTAGAGGTGATGTCGATACATTATACATTTATCGCTACATCTGTCTATATTCTAAAGTAACATAAATTGTGTAGAAATACTATCACAAAATCTAACTAGAATGCATAATTTGGATTTAAGTACCAAATGCTTACGACCTATGTCAATTCAGAAATGACACCTTTTCTTTTCAATGTGACACTTGCGAAAAAATTTCTAATTGAAATTTCGATTTTCCTTGCCGTTTTGCAGTACAAGACAAGTCAATAGTGACATAATCACAAAATCCTTACCAAGGAGAAAAAAACCGGCCAAGTGCGAGTCGGACTCGCGCACCGAGGGTTCCGTACAAACACTCCATCCCTAGGTGGTTAAGTTAAGTTTGCACCTGGTATGTATAGCGCCCCATATAAATTAGGTGCAAAGTTAGGTATTAAAAAAAACTACTTACTAGATCTCGTTCAAAACAATTTTCGTTGGTAATTTTTATAGTAAATGTACATCATATGTTTTTTTTTGATTTTTCATTTTCTTATTTTAGAAGTTAGAGGGGGGGGGACCAACTTTTTTCCACTTTGGAAGCGTCTGTCACGCAAACTATTCGGTTTAGAAAAAAAATACTTTAGAAACCTCGATATCATTTTTGAAGACCTATCCATAGATACCCCACACGTATGGGTTTGATGAAAAAAAAAATTTTGAGTTTCAGTTCTAAGTATGGGGAGCCCCCAATATTTATTATTATATTTTTTATTTTTGCATCAACATCTTAATGCGGTTTACAGAATACATCTACCTACCAAGTTTCAACAGTATAGCTCTTATAGTTTCGGAAAAAAATGGCTGTGACATACGGACGGACAGACGGACAGACAGACAGACAGACAGACATGACGAATCTATAAGGGTTCCGTTTTTTGCCATTTGGCTACGGAACCCTAAAAATGGTACATTATATACCTAGAGCGGAGAATACGTGAATACTCCAGATTATAAATAAATGAATATCGGACAACCTCACACAAATCGATCTAATCCCAAATTAAGCTCAAGAAGGCTTGTGTTATGGGTACTAGACGACGATATACGTACTTATAAAGATAAATATATACTTAAATACATAGAACAACCATGACCCAAGCACAAATATTCGAGTTCATCACACAAATATTTGCCCTGGCCGGGATTCGAACCCGGGACCGCCGGCTCAGTAGGCAAGTGTCTACGAACCGAGCCAAACGTGTCGTCGAAAAGATTGCAGGTGTTCGTGTGTGATATTTAAATGAATCTAATAGGTTAACCGATGAAATTATTGTTTTAAATTAGTCTATAAAAATATTTAATAAAAAAAGTGGATCTTTACTTTTTAGTATAGTAGAAACATAATCGGTATAATTGGCAGATTCAAGACTCACTTTACTGTCCACTACGAGGGAAGAAAGCCTCACTTTCTGGTTAAGGTCACTCACATAAATTAATACTAATAAAAACCCGCTATATAATAAAAGTAAATTTTGAATACGGAAAAGTCTTAAATTTCCTTGTATTTTGACAGAAATAGCGGACCAGCATTGAATAAATAAAAAATCTCATCTCATGTTTTCCTTATATTTTCATAGCGGTTGACCTTGTTTGTGAATACTTAGTTAAAAAAATAATACGTGATTGGCTATCTACGCCGATAGCGCATCGTATGATGGGATGTTGTGACTTGTTACCAAATTTTGGGGGCGTTGGTGATAAGAGGTCAAGCATACGACCACGTGGCTTTACAGTCTTTGAATCGTATGCGTATGGGAATATTTCATATAGTTACTGTTATTACATTATCAAAAGGTCTTTTACGTCATAAGTGGGGATTTTTGCTCGCTACGCGGGAGATACACGGGCGGTAATTTCGCAGTCTCAGATCGCATATTTGTGACCCTCACCTTCGTTTCGTGCCACGAACACCTGCGATCTGGGACATTCACAGCCCTAGGTATACAGGGTGATCAATCCAAATGGGTCAGTAGAAAACGAAAACCATAGAAGATAGGGAAATCTGTTCTTAGGAACCATGGCATCAATTTTAGTTTTAATAAAAACTGCACTTTTTTTTATATATCTCATACATAACCGGGAATTGCACCTGGTTAAAATTATTTAAGTAATCGCATGTCGTATTGTAATATTCTTTACAGCGGTTTTGACCGGGTAATGTATGAAATTATGTATGAGATTTATAAAAAAATAATAATGCCGTTTTTATTCAATCTGAAATCGACGCCATGGTTCCTAAGAACAGGTTTCCCTATCTGTTAAAGTTTGCGACTTCCCCCTACTGACCCATTTGGATTGATCACCCGGTATATACAAACATTTCATTTGAAATGTAGGAAAACAACGCTTTTCATGGCTATGCAAGCCAATACGAACGGCACACGCGACCTCAGGCTTGGCAGCTGTAAGACTGGCCTTCGCGCGTGTCTGTCTTTTGGCCCGCTTGGTTGCGAGAGTCCTGAACCATGCCTCATCTAAGATCTTACGCCCATCCAACACCAGTTTCCACCATTTATCCCTATCCACTGCGGACTCCTCCCGTATACTCATTATCTTTTTTGTTTATTTTTTCTTTTTTTTTGGAAACATACAGGGCTGTTTAACCCTCACTACCAGTAGTCGGACTTTGCGTCGGAGTATAAACCCGCTAATGGGATTATCTCCGCGCCACAGGAGTCATTTGGGGAGGGTGATGACGCATGGTTTACGTTGCTACTTGTTTTACAATGACACCCTGTATATAAAGTATTTTGTTGCAGTGTTGGTGTGCCTGTCGGCGACGTTCGTGTTGAGCCTCATCGGGACAGTGTTTTTCTGCTTCACAAATACCATCAACAATGCTGTATTATCTGTAAGTTGATAAATAAATAAATATAAATATAAGACATACCAGGAGCGGTAATCCAGGGGACCGGGTTCGATTCCCGTTCTCTTCCACCAGGTTACGCATTTCAATTTTTCTTTGAGCTTTGATCTTTGTATATAAAAGACAGCCGCACACAAATCGATCTAGTCCCAAATTAAGCTCAAGAAGGCTTGTGTTAGAGTCCAACCACGCTAAATCATCCAAGCAAATGAACTGTCAAACCATACAAACTGACTCACTTTGTATGGTTCATTTGCTTGGAGTTGGCGTGGTTTGCCTCAATGGCTACTAGAGAATAAAATACATACTTATACAGGACGTCCCAAGACTATGGGACATCAAGGGAAAGTACCTTAAATATCGTAAACTAGCTGTGCCCGGCGGTGTCACCCGCTCATCCCACGGGAACACTACATTTATTCGGGATGAAAAGTATCCTATGTCCTTCCCCGGGACTGAAACTATCTATATACCAAATTTCATCTAAATCGGTTCAGCGGTTTAAGCGTGAAGAGGTAACAGACAGACAGACAGACAGACACACTTTCGCATTTATAATATTAGTATGGACATGTATGGATTAGTATGGATTAGTATGGATATTAGTATGGATACGATATTTTGCTGAAAGAAGACTTTATTTTATTTTTGAAAGTTAGTAATTCTGCATTTGAAGATTTTCTAAGAATTACTTGCTTCGTCTGGACATCGAACCGACTTAAAAATGAAAAAAAAAGTCACCCCTATTTTTATGATGCCAATCGAAAGAATGGACAACAAATAATAATTCTTCCTAAGTAACATAGTAGTATCTTTAAAGAAAGGAACAACGTAAAATGTTTAAGTCAAATTTCAAGAAAATTATTTATTGCAGACGGCGAATAATTAAGCAAGAAATTCTTAGAAAATCTTTAAATGCAGAATTACTAACTTAAAAATAACATAAAGTCTTCTTTCAGCAAAATATCCTATCTACGATATTGAAGGTGCTTTCCCTTGATGTCCCTAGCCTTGGGACACCCGGTATAGATAAATATATACAGCGTGTATATTTGATATAACCGCAAATTGAAGCCAGACGGAGATTTTAGTGCTATAATCTGATATTTATAACAATTATAAATTTAGCTTTAACTGCCATAGCGTAATTAATTTTTGAAAATTTTCTGGTCAGCAATGTATGCCGTAGTTATTACTAGTGACAGTTGTGACATCACGATGTTAAGTGTCAACAAACAACAACTAACAAATACATTGCGTGCTGAATTATTTTATATGGAGAAAAAGTTAGATTTTTTTAATAACTTACGGATCAATATTTTAATAAGTGCCTATACTAAGACCTCGTAAAGTTTGCGGTGATATCAAATATACACGCTTTATACTTAAGTACATAGAACCACCATGACCCAAGCACAAATATTCGAATTCATCACACAAATATTTGACCTGGCCGGGATTCGACCCGGGACAGCCGGCTCAATACGCAGGTGCACTAAAACTGCGCCGACCGCGTCGTCAAAGTTTCTTTTTTATTGTGAGAAAAACTGCGAACCAGCACTACTCTGAAATACTAAATATCGAGTTTCCATCCCTTTTTCTCTCTTAAATAAAACTATATTTGAATGAGTGGGAATTTTGGAAATCGTTAAGTACAACTTGGTTCACAAGTTTTCTTACTAAATATACCGGGTGGCACCTGTAGAAGGAGCAATGAATTAAAACAGATTTTACTTTTCAAGCCGAACAACATTAGATTCACCAAGTTTCAAATAAAAACTTATTTGTAGCAGCAACGATGGAACAGCATAAACAATTATTTCTAATATAATCGCCATTTATATTTTTAGAATTTGACTTGACTGAAAAAAAATTGCATTTAGCGACTCCGTGGATTTTAAAACCACCGTATGCTACCGAAAGTCTTAAGCCTACTTATAAGTCTTAAAACCTACATTCCTTGTTTCCACAGAGCATGGTGATCAGAAACAACTCAATGGCATATTCAATGTGGCGGAACCCCACAGTACACCCGCTCATGAAGGTCCACATCTTCAACTACACCAACTGGCAGCAGGTCAGGGATGGAACAGCCACTAAACTCCACGTGGAAGACGTTGGGCCATTCGTTTATTCGTGAGTATCCAAAATCATCTATATTGCGATAACGGAACCAACTTCTCAGGTGTCCGATGTGAGAAGACCAGTATTTTGCGACTTTGTTTATCGCGTGACTCAGCGTCACCTGTCTTGCTCGCGCGGTATTGAAAGGAAAGTGACAGGTAGTATTTGTCGCGCGGCAAAGAGTTGCATATTAAAGTTATGCTAGACGTGCAAGTACCTGTCCGGTTCCAGAGGAATTTCCTACCGCGAATGCTCCGCATGGAATGAGCTCCCTGCCGAGGTTTTCGCCGGGGGCTACAGCATGCGGTTCTTCAAGAGAGGAGTAAATAGGTTCTTAAAGGGTCGGTAACGCGCGTGTGATGCTCCTGGCGTTGCAAGCGTCCATAGGCGGCGGTAACTGCTTAACATCAGGCGGGCCACATGCTAGTTTGCCACCGTCGTAGTATAAAAAAAAGTAACTAGACGTAACGGGACGACGTTTATGAACGGCGACTATTATCTTCATGAAACTACCAATTCGTCTACAGCCGAACAAGATTTTAAGATGATGAAAGACTTTCCCTTCTTTGTATGAAGGTTGATTTTTAATTTTGCTCAGTGTGTACAAGAAAAAATATGGACATGTCCGCCCGTCCGGGGTCTGAGCTGGTCGTTTCTTGTCCTGGTAGCCAGGTTTTAGAGATGGCAACACAAGTCCCAGCTGATCTTACTATACTTACTAATCCATACTTCCATACTAATATTATAAATGTGAAAGTGTGTCTGTCTGTTACCTCTTCACGTTTAAACCGGTGAACCCATTTAGATGACATTTGGTATAGAGATAGTTTGAGTCCCGGGGAAAGGTCATAGGATACTTTTCATCCCCATTAAATTTAGTGTTCCTTTGGGATGAGCCAGTAACACCGCAGCTAGTACAGTATATTCAATGTCAGGGTTGACACCTATTTAGAATTATTTAGTTTGCAGATGTCCACAGACCCCAGATATCTCTTCCAGGGACTTTGGACCATCTGGCAACCAGATTAGAGGCCGTTTAAATGGACTAAGTCTTTGATAAGAATTGTAAAAATCAGCGAAGTTTTCAAGGCGAATATGGCGCCTCATATCATCAGCGAATCGCGACTTGTCGTACGACATATCCATACCCGTCACTCTCTCACATTACTGCACAAAAAGAGACAGGTAATTATTTCGCGCGAGAAATAGCCGCGTGTGACAGTTGTGCTAGAAGTCCAGATCATACGGAGTTCGATAATGTTGTGGACACAAAGCCGGTCAAGTGCGTGCCGTACCCGCACAATGAGGGTTCCGTACGAACTATTAAAGCATTGTAGGTATATTGCCCTAACGAAAAGATACACTGTACTGAGCGACCAACTTAACTTTACTGTTGGAAAACGTTTTACGTACTTACTTTAAATGAAGACTATGTTTTGATGATTTTATTAAAATGTATGCATAGATATTTTTCTATACTTATGGTATTAAGATGGTATTACTTGCCAAATTTCATAGTTCTAGGGCAACGGAAAATACCCTATAAATTAGAATTACCATGAGAGTTTCGAAATATACGTATTTTGCGGCTTCAAAGCCATCAAATTAACAGCTTCAAGGGACTGCAGACCTAATCATATCATTTCAACACTATACCTCCTCACGTACACGAGATAAAGGGTCTTGACGGACAGACGGACATCAAAAAGATTTCCTTTTTTTTCCATTTGAGGTACGGAACCCTATTAATAATTCATACTCCTAAATTGGAATTGTTTACACGTTTATAATCTCAGTGGTCAGACTCAATGGTCAAACATATTTTAACACCTAATTAAAATGTTAAAATATTTATACATATTAGTATATCTGTCGGCTTATTTAGACTACGATATAAGTGACGTTCTTTTATCGTTGTAAAAATAACCATCAAAAACATAAATGTAAAATGAGAGCCAAGTTCAGTATCGCGTGCACTTCGCCGACAAAAGAATTGAGATCTGCAAGGGCGCCAAGTTCTTTGCCCTAAAATTTTTAGATACAAGGACATGCGACATACTCAATGCATTTATTTTACTTGGGGTGTAATTCAATATCAAGATTTGACTTGGCTAGTTTTCACAAACTAACTTGCGTACTTACCTTTACGAAAATAGGTTAATGATTTGATTGATTTTGATTTATAATATAAATTTATATTTTAAAACTAGCCAAGTCAAGTCTTGATATTGAATTACACCCCAAGTAAAATAAATGCATTGAGTATGTCGCATGTCCTTGTATCTAAAAATTTTAGGGCAAAGAACTTGGCGCCCTTGCAGATCTCAATTCTTTTGTCGGCGAAGTGCACGCGATACTGAACTTGGCTCTCATTTTACATTTATGTTTTTGATGGGATATCATTACTTTTTGTAAAGAAATTATTATGATGTGTATAAATTACTTAATTATTATTTGTTTATTAGTTCTGTGTGCTATTCTAGTACATCTTTTAAAAGTTTTGAACAAACAAAGAATTTTCCAAAACGGTTAGTACGTATTGGATTTTTATGTGCATGTACGTGTAAGTGTGTGCGTGTGAGTGTATATGCTAATCTGGTATATCTTTCAAACAAAAAAAGAATTTTCCAAATCGGTTTATAAATGACAGAGTTCTGAGGCAACAACCGTCAATAATAATAATAATAAAAAAAAACATAAAAAAATCACTGTTTTCGATTTTTATATGTATACACACACAATTACTAAGCTGGATGCCAAATTTCACCTTTCTAGGTCACCTGGAAGTGGGTTAGGTTTTTGATTACTAGTCAGTCAGTCAGTCAGTCAGTCAGTCAGTCAGTCAGTGATAAAAATACCGTTTTTTGGACTTTAATATCTCAATAACTATTTAACCTATATTAATGAAATTTGGGGTTCTACTTGTTCTAAAGGATCTTAATACATAAGCCAAATTTCATTTTTTTATGTTAAATAGATTTGGAGTTATTGGGGGGTCAAAAGTGGCTCCAAACGGTTCGTGTAATATAACACACGGCTGCTGCTCGCCAGTTCCTGCGGTGAACTTGGCTGGACACGCTGCCGCGTGTCTAGAAAAATGTTGAAGTTAGGCAAGTTAAAAGTTAAAGATAATTAAAATTTCACGCGCCCGAAGGTGATGACTTGATGAGAAATCAATTTAATTTCATTGTAAATAATAACAAGTGGTTACTGTTCGATAACGGTTACCTACCGAAGTGTAGTTGGTAGTTTTAAGAGGCCTTATTCCTTTTAAATTTATTTTTTTCTTTATATGACAAATATATTCATAACTAGCTTTTGCCCGCGAATTCGTACGCGTAGAACTCGTTAATTGATATCGACAATTAAAAAAACCGGTCAAGTGCGAGTCGGACTCGCGCACCGAGGGTTCCGTACAAACACTCCATCCTTTAGTTGTTTAAGTTAAATTTGCACCTGGTATGTATAGCGCTCTATACAAATGAGGTGCAAAGTTAACGCAACCTATCCCTTTGATGTATGGGAGCCCCCCTTAAATATTTATTTTATTTTATTTTTAGTATTTGTTGTTATAGCGGCAAAAGAAATACATCATCTGTAAAAATTTCAACTGTCTAGCTATCACCGTTCTTGAGATACAGCCTGGTGACAGACGGACGGACGGACGGACGGACAGCGAAGTCTCAGTAATAGGGTCCCGTTTTTACCCTTTGGGTACGGAACCCTAAAAAGAAAAAACAATTATACTTTTAACCCTACTAACTACTGCCCTTCTGCAATCACTGGTTTGACATGTCTTGCTAGATGGGTGTGTGATGTTTGTCAAATCAAGTGTGATTGTTTCAAATTCGATGTATTTGATTCTTGAAATTACGCGATTAATCGAATTTTGTGGATACATGTCCCCAACTTCCCATATCAGTATTTATTACTTTTTAACAAAGAATAGTTTGGTATGCGTTTCGTGAATGTCTATCGTAGGTACTCGTAGATTAATTTACGTCAAAACGATGACATGTAGGGAGTTGTTGCAAATTAGTCGGCGCGTTTGGCTCGGTTTGTATAGACACCTCCTTACTGAGCCGGCGGTCCCGGGTTCGAATCCCGGCCAGGGCAAGTATTTGTGTGATGAACTCGAATATTTGTGCTTGGGTCATGGTTGTTCTATGTATTTAAGTATATATTTATCTATATAAGTACGTATATCGTCGTCTAGTACCCATAACACAAGCCTTCTTGAGCTTAATTTGGGACTAGATCGATCTGTATGAGGTTGTCCGATATTTATTTTTTATTTATTATTATTTATTTAACTACAACGATTTGCCCTCCATACAAAATTTAATCCCGTTTTTTGTCCCTAAAAGGGATAAAACTTGATATAAATGATAGCCAGTGTCCTATTCTGATATATAAGGTACATAACTGGAAAATTTCATCATAATTCGTCCACTAGTTTTTGAGATTAAGTGGAACGTACATCCATCTATCCATCCATCCAAACTTTCACGTTTATAATATTACTAGCTTTTGCCCGCGACTTCGTACGCGTAGAACTCGTTAGTTGATATTGACAATAAAAAAAAACAATTAGATTTTCAACCCTTTCAGGTATTCAATACTCGAATGGAATCTAGTTAGTAGTTTAGTTCTGGGCTATTGGGTGAAAGTCATGGACAAAATGCAAAACATCCTTTTTTTGAATCTTTTTGGAGTTGCAAGGCTAAGTCCCATTCGATTCCATAAGCTATAACATTATTTAATGTTACTCACTAGCCTTACCCACGGAGAGAAATGAAACTCTTTAAAAAATAATTATCCCAATTCCCAGGGCGCCAGCTACTGGATGTTGGATTGTTAGAGAAATGAAAATGCAGTTTTATGTATACAGGTAATTATAGTTTATTTAAATTAAAAATTTGGCAAGTGCGAGCCCGACTCGCGCATGAAGGGTTCCGTACCTATACATATATATAATCTATAACAAGTTTGTTGTATGAGAGCCCCCCTTAAATATTTATTTTATTTTATTTTTAGTATTTGTTGTTCTAGCGGCAATAGAAATACATCATCTGTGAAAATTTCAACTGTCTAGCTATCACTGTTGTTGAGATACAGCCTGGTGACAGACGGACGGACGGACGGACAGCGAAGTCTCAGTATAGGGTCCCGTTTTTACCCTTTGGGTACGGAACCCTAAAAATTATGTAATACACCACTCAGGATTAGGGTCCTTGTCACTATCGCCGAAGTAAGAGTTCGAGAATTACACTGAATGTTAAAAAGGAGACTGACCTGGCTCAAGCACACAAATTTACACTGTTACTCAATCCAAGGTTGCACTGATGAAGCAGATGTCCTCAGGTGTACATCCGTCTTTGTCTCCTGTGCCACCCAATGCAGTCTTCCCGTCTACCGCGTCATGGCTTCCACTTCGTGTTAAATTCTCGTTATTAAATTATGGCTCCATGACCATATTGAGCTTACAGCTGAACTAAGATTAAGGACCCCTAAGACAAAACAAAGAAAACTATGAAATACCATGTACCGTTAGGTAAAGCACGTGTGTGTCGAAGAAGACAAGACAAAGAAAACCGGCCAAGTGCGAGTCGGACTCGCGCACCGAGGGTTCCGTACAAACACTTTCCATCCCTAAGTGGTTAAGTTAAGTTTGCACCTGGTATGTATAGCGCCCCATATAAATTAGGTGCAAAGTTAGGTATTAAAAAAAACTACTTACTAGATCTCGTTCAAAACAATTTTCGTTGGTAGTTTTTATAGTAATGTACATCATGTTTTTTTTTTGTTTTTTCATTTTCTTATTTTAGAAGTTAGAGGGGGGGGACCAACTTTTTTCCACTTTGGAAACGTCTGTCACGCAAACTATTCGGTTTAGAAAAAAAATATTTTAGAAACCTCGATATCATTTTTGAAGACCTATCCATAGATATCCCACACGTATGTGTTTGATGAAAAAAAAAATTTGAGTTTCAGTTCTAAGTATGGGGAGCCCCCAATATTTATTATTATTTTTAGGGTTCCGTACCTCAAAAGGAAAAAACGGAACCCTTATAGGATCACTTTGTTGTCCGTCTGTCCGTCTGTCAAGACCCTTTTTCTCAGGAACGCGTGGACGTATGAAGCTGAAATTTATATCAATTACTCAGGTCTACTGTCCCTTGAAGCTGTGAAAAAATCAAACTTCTAAGCCAACGCAATCAAAAGATACAGCCGTTTATGCCGCAAATTTTCGACACTTGCAAGGGAATCAAAACCTACAGGGTGCTTCCCGTGAACTCAGAATCTTGAAATTTGGTACGAAGCAACGTCTTATAGCATAGATAAAGGAATAATTACGAAAACCATAAAAAATTTTTTTAATACCTAACTTTGCACCTAATTTGCAAATTTTCGACACTTGCAAGGGAATCAAAACCTACAGGGTGCTTCCCGTGAACTCAGAATCTTGAAATTTGGTACGAAGCAACGTCTTATAGCATAGATAAAGGAATAATTACGAAAACCATATATTTTTTTTTTAATACCTAACTTTGCACCTAATTTATATGGGGCGCTATACATACCAGGTGCAAACTTAACTTAACCACTTAGGGATGGAAAGTGTTTGTACGGAACCCTCGGTGCGCGAGTCCGACTCGCACTTGGCCGGTTTTTTATTTTATTTTTGCATCAAAATCTTAATGCGGTTCACAGAATACATACCAAGTTTCAACAGTACCTATAGCTCTTATAGTTTCAGAAAAAAACGGCTGTGACATACGGACGGACAGACGGACAGACAGACGGACAGACGGACAGACAGACATGACGAATCTATAAGGGTTCCGTTTTTTGCCATTTGGCTACGGAACCCTAAAAACCACTATGTACTTACAATTTCTGGGATGATGATGTTTTAACATATTTAACTGCCTGCAGACATCTTCCTTTTAAAGGGCTTTACTCCCAACAGCTACAAATAATAATAATAATGGCGCATCGTCTGCATCTAGTTAGCTAACTCGAGTGGCTCACGTATGTTTCTAATAGCTTCGGAAAAAATCCGTTAGATGGCGCGCTAGTCAACTGTTTTAAGTTTACCGATGGTACACGAATATTTCGTGTTACACATTTCCTTTGCTTGGATTAAAAAGTTCTTCGTACTGAAGATACTTTTGTGAAGACCTAAGTACACAACCACACATTAAATCAAACAGGATCTAAATACCAAGAATGTTGAATAAGTTAAAATGTGTTCCTGACTAATTTTATTTTGTAGTTTCCCCACGAGCAGTGAATTACAGTTTACCCAGGCACTAACGACTAACATGCACACAGCAAATCCTCAGAGATGCTATTTAATTATTATAAATATAACTTTGTATTGCAACACATGAAATACTACTATATTTGTTTTTTAATACAATAACACAACGCTATTACCTATAACATAACTATGTACATATATAGGCTTTCAATAGGTTACATAATTACCTATATATATATCTATGCTTACACACGGTGTTTACGTTTCGACTAAGTTTCTATTAGTTGACTAACGAACGTGTTTTTATTTTTAGTTTTATTAAGTGGTTAAAGTGGTTAAGTGGTTTGCAAACCATTACAAGTATTTAAATTACTTATTTAAGTTAAGTTATTATTTTAAATAGTTAAGTTATTTCATTTACGGTTCGATACATTATGTACCGCAACACATTATTAAGTGAAATTATTTGTTCAAGTAAATTTGCGCACTGCAAGACAAACATTTTCTTATAAAATGTCCCGCGCGCTAAAACAGGTTCTTATCTAACTCGCACAGATGTTTAGTATAATATAACAAGCTACTTCTAGTTATGCATCGCTCAGTCATCAACGCAATCACAGCTTATTTAACCAAGATAGTTCACTAGTGATAAAAAATTTCTTTATTTCTTACATTCATTCAATCAATCATACAATACTCTTTTATTCAGCAGATCTATTAGTCGTCTTGTTTTAGGATGTCCTTTATGTGAAAATTACCTAGTGTTTTACCCTCCAAAGTGGCTAAAGTATACACTAAAGGTGAAAGTTTCGCTGTTATGACACATTTTTGAAATTTCGGTGCTAAGTTTAGCCGTAAATCTCTTCGAGGCATTAGATAAGTAATGTAATGTGTACGTTTATACACGATCTGACCTACTTTTAAATCGACATGTCTTTTCCTTAAGTTATAATATTTTTCATTCCTATAATGGGCATTGTGAATATGTTTTTGTACCTTTTTAAACATAGTGTCTAATTCTGCCAACTTTCTACTATACACTAGGGGTTCACCGAGTGTTACTTGAGATCTTTGAATTGGCTGAGTTGTATCTAAGTTATGTAACATTCCATCTATTATAAATTCCCGTCCATGTACTAGAAAATATGGAGTAAATTTGGTAGTTTCGTTCACTGCCGAGTTAAGTGCACATTGCAACATTGGGATGTTCTCATCCCACCGTTTGTGATCTGTACCTACTTAACAAGCAATAGCGTTAACTATGTTTCTAATCGCTCTTTTGGCTTGATTAACTTGTGGATGATAACGGGGGTTATAATAAATGTTTGGTACATTGTATTTATGTAACAGTTGCCTAAACTGCGTAGACACGAACTGAGGACCATTATCTACGAGTATATAGATAGTTTTACATACGCCATGCACTAGGAACACTTTCTCTTCAATGTACTTAGCCACAGCTGCGCCTGTTGCGCTCCTTATAGGATGCAACATAACATACTTGCTAAAGTAGTCTGTACATAAAATTAAATGAATATTCTTATTGCGTGAAGAAGAGACGGCGTCAGCAGCTATCAGACTGAAGTCACTTAACCTCTGGGGTGTAACACACGGGGGTCATACCGACATACTTGAGGAGGCTATCAGACACGAGCCAATGATAGCTGCTCCTAACGACAAGATACCCAAACAGTATTACTTCAATAAGAGCTACGAAATCGAGGTAATTGAAGAACCTTACGATCAATCCGATATAAATGAAATACGCATATATACGGATGGGTCAAAGACACAAACAGGTACAGGAGCTGGAATATACTCACCTGAAATAAACGTAAACATATCAATAGCCTTAGGAAAATATAGCTCCATCTTCCAATGTGAATGTCTTGCCATCACACAGGCTGCCAAGGCAGTTGCTACGCGAGGTATCAAAGACCAAAAGATACGTATTGCTTCCGACAGCGCTGCAGTTTTACGAGCTCTGGAGAATAAAACAATCAAATCCGGGCTCATACTAGAGTGTCGCTCAGCATTGCAAACGATCGGCATGAATAATCGGATCACGTTGCAATGGATTAAACGGCACAGTGGCTCTCTAGGTAACGATGCAGCCGACCAGCTGGCTAGGAGAGGATCCGATGACTTGGCAATTGGCCCAGATCCTATCCTCCCCTTGGCGTTTAATCAGCTGCGTACATGGCTTCGTCACAGAACACGATCACAACACGCCGATCAATGGGCAGAAACCAGTACCTACATGCAGGCAGTCCCGGGAAACAGTCCCATACCCAGACACACGCCTGACAAAGCGCCTGTTATCGCTAAGCAGGCCTGCCCTGCGAGTAGTAGTAGGCACTATCACAGGACACTGCACACATTTATATGTTATAGGAATGACCGATAGCCCCCTGTGTAGGGAATGCCTGTCGGCCGAAGAAACAGCTACCCACGTGATCCTGGAATGCGCTGCCGTAGCTAAGCAACGGGCTGAAATCCTCAAAGCACCGAGGTCGCTTCGTGAAGCCTGTGGAGACACCAGGAGAATCCTGCGCTTCTGGACGGAGTTAGGCTGGCTAGACTAATTAGCCGGCAAATCTGTACGCACAATGGCCCGAACATACACGGGCTACGTGTGGAAAGCGGAGCCCATAACCATAACCATAACCTATTGCGTGAAACTGGAAATGGTCCAAGGAGATCGCAACATATAGCCGCCCAGGGCTTATTAATTTATTTAAACTTTATTGCACAAAACAAAAGTCAATACAAATGGCGGACTTAATGCCAAATGGCATTCTCTACCAGTCAACCATAGGGCCAAACAGAGATACTAGAAGTGGGTGCAAATCAGAAATCTGATGGTACAGAGAGGATCTAGAGTACAAGTAAATACAAAATATTATATTACTGTTTATACAAAAATACATATACCTACATTTACACACTATAATATAATAAATATACAGATATATACATAATATAATATATATATAAATATATACGAAAGTCTACAACATGGGATGATGGATGAACTATTCGAGCTCTTGTTCCAGCAGATGCTTACGCAGCATACACTTGAAAGCTACCTTGCTTGGGGCTTGTCTGATAGAGAGAGGGAGTGAATTCTAGAGACGGCATGCCTGAACGGCGAAAGAATTAGACATAAAACCAGTATGGTGCGAAGGAATGGAAAGTTTGAGAGTTCGAGAGGAACGAAGTTCACAGCCTGGACGGGGAGTTTGAAAAATGAATTTACTTTTGAGATATCCTGGTGTAGAAGGCTCGAACAGGATAGAAAACAGACAGCAAAGGATCCTGAGGGATCTGCGACTACGAATAGGAAGCCAGTTAAGCTGACGGCGAAATAATGAAACATGATCGTATTTTCGAAGTCCGAAAATGAACCGTATACCATTATTAAGAAGACGATCAAGTTTGTTGAGGGACTCTTGTGTGATGTTCGTGAGGCACACATCAGCATAATCAATAAGAGGTAACACCAACGCCTGCACAAGTAACTTTTTGGTACTTACTGGAAGAAAGTTTTTAAATTTATAAAGGTTGCGCAACGTACCAGTGACCTTCCGACTTACCTCCGAAAGTTGACCATTCCATGCCAGGTTAGAGTCTAACACTAAACCGAGATTCTTTACCTGCTTGGAGAGGGGAATGTGCTCACCATCGAAGAGGATCGGAGCAACAGAGGTGGCTGGGAGCTTAGAAAGTTGCCGCTGACTGCCCAAAATTATAGCCTGGCATTTAGTGGGATTAACACAAATGCCAAATCTACTAGACCAACTTTAACAATTAATCTCTTTAGGGTTCCCCATTAAACCGGGTCTGGCCGTGTTGACGGGTTTATATTATATTGTTTACATACAATCACATTTCTTAACATATTCCTTTACATCGCGATACATGTTCGGCCAAAAATAATTAAGGCTAATGCGCTTGTGTGTTTTAAAAACACCTAAGTGAGCGCTTACTGATTCATCATGACATTTCTTTAAAATACCTAACCTGTCTTCTTCGGGTACCACTAACTTCCAATTAAATACATTTGTTAACTGATATTTATTAAATTGAATATGCCTTAATTTGACAAAAGATGACGAAGGTCGCTGGTTCAAGCCTCGTTATGGTAAAATAGAGCAAAATATTCTGGTTCGAAAAAATATATGGAATAAGATGGTCAAAGAATTTGTGCACCCTGCCATACACGCCAAATTAAGGGATAGAAAGAGGCAATTGGCTGTTTACGACGATTTCCGAACACTGGCGACCGTCCATCAATCCTCGTTTAAAATTAAGAGGAACGAACGTAAATACTTTCACGTTTATAATATTACCAGCGGCCGCCCGCGACTTCGTCCGCGTAGATTTTTGATGATGACAAAGATATTAAAATAGGTAGGTACCTAAGGAATTTTATTCTTAGTTAATTTACCCCCTCAGGGGCAGAATTTTTTAAAACGCTGCAATTGTTTTTTTTTTGTATTTGATTAAGTAAGTTTTCCACAAAGTTTCAAGTCTCTAGTTCAAAAAATAAAGTTTCACCCATATAAACATTACACCCCTATTTAACCCCTTAAGGGGTGGAATTTTCTAAAACGCTGAAAGTACTTTTGTGTTTTTTAACAAGTAATCTTTCTACAAAGTTTCAAGTCATTAGCTCAGAAAAAAAGTTCTCCCCATACAAACTTTGCACCCCTATTTCACCCCCTTAGGGGCAGAATTTTTTAAAACGCTGAAATAACTTTTTTGTATTGGATTTAGTAATATTTCTACAAAGTTTCAAGTCTCTAGCTCTAAAATAAAAGTTTCCCCCATACAAATTTTGCACCCCTATTTAACCCTCTTAGGAGAGATATTTCCAAAAATCCCTTGTTATCCCTAGCCCACGTTGTAAAAGTAACCTGATGTGCAAAAATCAACTCTCTAACGTTAGTAGTTTCGGCTGTGCGTTGATGAGTCAGTCAGGAGTTCTTCTTTTATATATATAGATTAGGATTATTGGAGCGAAGCTCCCATGGATCGACTCGAATGGACTTTGTAACAATGCGCAGATCTCAGCGAGTTCTCAACCGATTTTGGAAATTTTTGTTTTAAAACGCACAAATTAAATTTCGCTAGGTCGTGACGAAGAGAAAATTTTGAAATTGTTCTTAATTAAAAAGTTATGATAAAAAAACAAAAAGCTCCCATGGATCGACTCGAATGGACTTTGTAACAATGCGCAGATCTCAGCGAGTTCTCAACCGATTTTAGAAATTTTTGTTTTAAAATGCACAAATTAAATTTCGCTAGGTCGTGACGAAGAGAAAATTTTGAAATTGTTCTTAATTAAAAAGTTATGATAAAAAAACAAAAAGCTCCCATGGATCGACTCGAATGGACTTTGTAAGTGAAAAGCGCGCGCAACTTGTAGACATTGTGTACAATCACCGCGAAGACAACCGTTTCAGTAACGATATTCCAATTTGCATTATGGTGGAATTTGCATCATATTCAGGTCCGCAACTCCAGAACTGCAACATATTGCCAATACCACCAGTGACAGTTTCATTCAGGAAAGGCTCAACAACGTTCTCAAGGAAGCAATTTCCCATACAGCTTGCATATGCAATAAGCATTCACCGTTCTCAAGGCTTAACTCTGGATCAAGCAGTTGTAAACATTGGAGACACTGAATTTGCATTAGGCATGTCTTATGTTACGCTTTCCAGAGTCCGAAACATCAATGGTGTATTCTTCGAGCCTGGATTTCCTTTCGCACGAATCAAAAAATCAACGAAAAGAAGAAATTGGCTGAAAAGCGCACAGAGCTGAATCGTTTGGTAGAGCTATCTGAACGCCAGTCAAATCATCATCAAAAATTAATTTCTATATTAATATTTTCCATGAACTTTTCTAAATAAATTATTATTTCTTTCAACTTTCTGTTGTAGTTTATTTTGTAGTTACTGCGTTATACAAATCGAAGATCGCACAACTCCGCTCCAATCTATGGTGCAAGCTTAGCCGGTGGCTGACTCTGCATCGACCTAGTTTATATATGCTAGTAGGTATCCTATCTTTGCATACTGAGTTATTGGAGCGGAGCGAGCGAAGCTCCCATGGATCGACTCGAATGGACTTTGTAACAATGCGCAGATCTCAGCGAGTTCTCAACCGATTTTAGAAATTTTTGTTTTAAAATGCAAAAATTAAATTTCGCTAGGTCGTGACGAAGAGAAAATTTCGAAAAAAAAAAAAAACTCCGCTCCAATCTATGGTGCAAGCTTAGCCGGTGGCTGACTCTGCATCGACCTAGTTGGAGCGGAGCGAGCGAAGCGAGCGAAGCTCCCATGGATCGACTCGAATGGACTTTGTAACAATGCGCAGATATCAGCGAGTTCTCAACTGATATTAGAAATTTTTGTTTTTAAATGCACAAATTAAATTTCGCTAGGTCGTGACGAAGGGAAAATTTCGAAAAAAAAAAAATCCGCTCCAATCTATGGTGCAAGCTTAGCCGGTGGCTGACTCTGCATCGACCTAGTTTACTACTTTATACTATATCTATGATTTATACTCAGTTACCAAGCGGAGGTACATAATCAAAGCTCGTAGGCACTATTTTCAGATGCTATTGCGTATTGGAACGTGATAGGGACTACCTGACCTACCGGACCTACCTGAAGGGCTACTCCCATGTTCGAAATTTTACTTTCGTATAGTGCTATTCCATTCACTCAAATATACCTTGACAGGAGATCGAGAGGAATGGCACTATTCGACTGTCGAATTTTGAACATCGGAGTAGCCGTTCTGCTATCACTGGTTTGACATGTCTTGCCAGATGGGTGTGTGACGTTTGTCAAATCAAATGTGATTGATTCAAATTTGTAAAATGTTATGTATTTGATTCTTGAAATTACGCGATTAATCGAATTTTGTGGATACATGTTCCCATATCAGAATTTATTGTTTTTTTTACAAAGAATAGTTTGGTATGCGTTTCGTGAAGGTCTATCGTAGGCATAGATATAGTATAGTATCGTAGGTAAGTAGATTGGTTTACACGTCAAAACGATGACATGTAGGGAGTTGGTGCAACTACAATGATTTGCTCTCCATACAAAGTTTAATCCCGTTTTTCGTTCCTAAAAGGGATAAAACTTGATATAAATGATAGCCTATATCCTATTCTGATATATAAGGTACATAACTGGAAAGTTTCATCATAATTCGTTCAGTAGTTTTTGAGATTAAAATATATATATTAATATTAGGATAATATTAGGATATTAGGATTAGGATTTCAACTAAGTTTTTGAAGTAAATAATACTTTTCCCCGAGTTTTAGAAAGTAATATACCTAGCTATTTCATGCTTTCATTGCGTGCAGTCGAAAATAAGTAAAAAATCGAGTTGTTTTTGAAACAAAAATTATCTATCAATGAAAACTTCAAATTGTAGGTTTTAAATACATATATTGGTATATATATTATACTGTTGCAATTTATTGGTGTAAATCGTATTAGCCCTGTTTTAAGTAGTAACATTGATAATTATGTTAAAAAACATCATAGAGAAAAATTTCTAAAATCATCTGCATTTTTGAACGGATAAGGAGCCTAATAGTAGATTTTTTGACAAGGGGCCAAAATTTAATTAAATTTTCCTATTTTGTTACCAATTTTCTTTGTGATTTCCAATAGATTGATTTCAGATTATATATAATTAAAAAAATGTAATCACAACAGAACCTTAATTATCAAACATAGCCGTAACATTGATATAAATAAAATAACTTTAATTAAAGTCTTAAAATTGTGTACCTATACAAACTTTTTGATAGATGCTCTTTTAGACTATGACTGAAAATTGTTATGATATAAGAATGACGAAACAAAACGCCTTCAAAACGAAACGCTGAGGAGTCACCCAAGCAATATTTAGGACAACGGCCCAGCCCTGGGGTAGTGGGTTCAAACCAGATTCAATTGATGACTGACCCAGACGAATAACATTAAGGATGTTTTACGGGTGATTCAGTATTTTGCACGGCTTTATCGGTTATTTAGGTCAGTATTAGCCTCGGTTAAATTGAGGATAACTTGCCTGATCCAGTAAAAAAAACCGGCCAAGAGCATGTCGGGCCACGCTCAGTGTAGGGTTCCGTAGTTGCCCATCCTTCACAATAGACGAAGAATTTAAATGACGAGAAAGATTTCGAGCTCTTTAAAAATGTCGTAAACGCCAAAGTTAATAAGTAATTACAGTTATTACTTATTAACTTCTGGAAGTTATCGATTATATACGCGCCAGATTGAACGAAATGTTTTAATACGGTATAGCACTTACCTAATATGTGTAATATAAATGATAATACGGTATTTGATGACAGCTCAAATCAGCTACTCTTTATGAAATGTCAAAAACTATCTGTTAGCATGAAGTTTCTTTGAAGATACTTGCTTGTGACGTCATAAAAATCAGTAGTCAATCGTTTGGCAAATTAAAAATAGTAAATTGTCCAAAAGTTAGTGATATTTCAATTGGGTTTCGTGTATTTTAGAATGTATGTTTAGTGGTTTCAATGACACCATTAAAATGTTCAATATCGTCAAACACCGTATTTTGAACTGAAGGAATGAAACTACGGGATGAAAATACTGATTAATCCAAATTGGACAGCAAGGAGAAGTCAGAAACCATAAGAGATATGTAGTTAAATCTGTTCTCGTATTGGCTTGCATAGCCATGAAAAGCGTTGTTTTCCTACATGACACTGTTTTGTATAGTCAGTAAAAGACTGAAAGGCCATTCATGATAGGACACATAACGATTTTAGATTTAATAAAAACAACATTTATTTGTTCTTACAATCTCATACATAACCGGGACAAGGACAACCCATAGGATCAAAGGTGAAATATCCCCAAGAGCAAAACCACCGATCTGAACGTTTCGCATCTGTCAATCTTCCCAGGTTGACGACTAACCATCAATAGGCTATATTTAGGAAGCTAGTAAACACAACATCGTAAAAATACTCGTAGATAACGAGAAATTTGTGTAATGATAGGTATGATACCAGCCAAATTGGGCGATAGCTGATACCAATATAATGTTAATAACGGTAGGAGGCCAGTCAACTCGAGTGGACGGAGCACATGCATATAATATCTACAAAGTGGTTCTCTGTCTTTCACCGAATTATTGTTCATAGAAATCATTGTCATTTCATAGAAAGCATTTATCTCTTGAAGGCTCTTTATCCGTTCAAAAATAATGCTGATTGATTCAGTCTTTTTCCTTTATGATAAAGCATGTTTCTTAACATATTATCAATGTCACTAGTTAGAATATGGCTATTGAGATTTAATGGCATATGTTTGAATCCTATAGTTTGAATTTTTCATTGATAATTTTTGTTTCAAAAACTACTCGAAATTGTTCTTATTTTCGACGGCACGCAATGAAAGTCTAAAATATTAGCAATGCTTCATTGTAAACATTTGGTTTACGTTAGCAGACGTTACTGTTTAAATAAAAATAATTAGTAATTTTTGTTTCATAAACTATTCTAAATTGACAAAATTCATGGAGACATCTGGTTCTTTAAACTTATTTTCAACTGCACGCAATGAAAGCATGAAATAGCAATGGTACTTTCTATTATATGTTTGTACATTTTTCAAAAATATCTACATTTTTGCCGAAATATTCTTCGTCAAATGTTTCATTTCGCAGAAGTGTCATTTCATAGAAAGCATTTTTCTCTGAAACCGTAAACTGTTTGTGATTGTTATAAAACAAACCTAACCTAATCTAATCAATAGGATGATATTTAAATAAATAATAAATAAATATCGGACAACCTCACACAAATGGATCTAGTCCCAAATTAAGCTCAAGAAGGCTTGTGTTACGGGTACTAGACGACGATATACGTACTTATATAGATAAATATAAACTTAAATACATAAAACAACCATGACCCAAGCACAAATATTCGAGTTCATCACACAAATATTTGCCCCGGCCGGGATTCGAACCAGGGACCGCCGGCTCAGTAGGCAGGTGTCTACAAACCGAGACAAACGCGTCGTCGAAAAAATGTTTCACTACAGATGCTGCGAAATGAAGCGTAATAATAATAATTTAAAAATGAAATGTTACAGATATTGACACAAAGATAAATTGTGAAAGAAAAATGTACTGTGATCCACTGCAATGTAAGCAGGACTCGAATCTGCGGCCCTACGTTTCCGGCGTAGTGCTCTCCCAACTGAGCTATCACATCGTTACGTCAATCACACCAAATCTTCCATTATATAATTCTACGTCGTTTTTTGCGACATAAACGGCCGTATATTTTATTTTACATAGAAAACTATCGTGAGTCTCAGACATATTAAAATACTTAAACGGGTTTACTCACGTCGTAGAAGTCGAATAACGCTCGACATCTTTTGAGTCGGTACGCGATTCATCATCAGGAGAGACGATCGGTCGCGGCGGCGGCCAACCGAACACTGCGGGCATGCGCCCTGTTCGCGCGGCTGCTCGACGCGGGTGTCACCGGCGGAGGCGCAAAACTACCCTCATCATCACGCACAATTCCAATCGTCGGGTTGCACACAACACTCACTACGTCATTTGCTAAGGTTTCGTCCACACTAACCACCGATGTAGTATCCAAAACCGTCCTCCAACTAGGGGGCACTGACCATCCACAATCTTGATTAAAATTCGGATTCGTATATTTTATTCACGTTAACGTAGGAGTTTGATTTTTTCACAGCTTCAAGGGACCGTAGACTTGAGTATATGGTGTTAATTTCAACTCGATAAACGCGTTCTTGAGATAATGGGTCTTGACAGACAGACACACAGACCACAAAGTGATCCTATAAGGGTTCCGTTTTTTTCCGATTGGGGTACTGAACCCTAAAAACAAATTGAAATGTTGACAATCCCAATTCACGTGTCCAACTGAAATGGCCGCAACCGTGTCAAGACGTATTTCGTACATCGCTCCGCTCTAATTATTCTGACCTATGTTATCTAACACGAGAACAACAACTTGAGATAAAATGACGTATAAACCAATAGAGGTGAATGCAGTTGAGCCGTTTTAGAATTGAGTAGGTGACAGAGCACCCGGCAGAGATAGATTCTGAGAGAACTACTGATATACATTTAAATAACAAATCCAGTTGCGTTTCCGGAGTGAGTTCTGATTACAAGAGTTATTTATTTATTATAATCACTATTCAGAATTGTTTTTTGTCGAATGTTTCATGTCGTAGAATGCATTTTTAGGGTTCCGTACCCAAAGGGTAAAAACGGGACCCCATTACTGAAACTTCGCTGTCCGTCCGTCTGTCACCAGGCTGTATCTCCAGAACGGTGATAGCTAGACAGTTGAAATTTTCACAGATGATGTATTTTTATTGCCGCTATAACAACAAATACTAAAAAGAAAATAAAACAAATATTTAAGGGGGGCTCCCATACAACAAACTTGTTTTATGGTACAGAACCCTTCATGCGCGAGTCGGACTCGCATTTGCCCAATTTTTATTAGTTTCCGTTAACTATCTGAGATTGTCAAAAAACAAACATGTCCCTATTAAGGGACAATCTTATACAAATCGATCTAGTCCCAAACTAAGCAACGATGATACACATCTTATCTTATCATTAGGAAGGGGTTCTTGCGGATACACTTCGACCAAATGGGATCTTTTGTGTAATTAATTACCCCTATCGCGCCTACTCAAAGGATTGTTCGACCACCTTCATATATCGGGAACTAGTTGGTAGTGCCTGGAATTCCTTCGGTTCTGGGTAACCAATACCGAATTCCTTCATTCTAAGTCTGGCGAGGGCATGACATCCACACGGCATGTGCTACACACGATACACATTAATATATTAATATATTTATATACGAGTATACATTACATCTATGACCCAGAAGCATATTCGAGTTCATCAGATAAATATTTGTCCCTGCCGGGATTCGAACCCAGAAGCACAGGCTCAGTAGGCAGGCGCACTACACAACTGCATGAGCGGTCCGGGTTCGAATCCCGGCCAGGCCAAATATTTTGAGATGAACTCGAATAAGTATATGTGCTTGGGTCATGGTTGTTCTATGTAACTAAGTATATATTTATATATATACTACAGGGCGCCCGCTACTTCGTACGCGTATTTTTTTATACCGTATAATCGGGTATAAAGTATCCTATAGGTAACCATCTTTGGATATCCAGCTATCCCTGTACCGAAATTGGTTAAAATCCTTCCAGCCGTTTCGGCGTAAAGCGAGGACAAAGGAAATTATGCCCATCAGATGGCGCCAGGCAGGTATGGCGCCGCGCGCCCTTACAAAACAAATGACGATCCTGCATCACGCTATTAAGATATATCCTGAAATCATGACCCCTCTCCAAAGAGAACTGATTTTCAATACAAATCTATATATCGTCATCTAGCACCCATAACACAAGCCACAAGCCATCTTGGTACTTCTTTTTTTGGTACCAGATCGATTTGTGGGAGGTTCTCACATATTAATTATTATTATAATAATGAATGATGTTTGTTACAGACAGCAAATAGAGCGAGTAAACATCAAGTTCGACAAGGACAAGCTATCGTACCAGGAGCGGAACGTGTTCCGCTACCGCCCGGACAAAACCCACGGAACCCAGTTTGACAAAATCATCGTGCCAAACCTGCCGCTTATGGTTAGTAAATAATGTATACTTTTTAAAATATCTCGTCGTAAAAGTCGATTAGGCGTTTACCCGCAGTTATCAGCTTTCCTGATGATGAATCGCGAACCGATTCGAAGCATATCAAGATTATCAAGCGATATTCGAATTTTACGACGTTAGTAAAACCGTTTCATAGAATGATATTTTAATATGTGTGAGACTCACGGTAGTTTTATATGTAAAATCAATTTCTTAAGGTGCGACCACATCACTACTCAAAAAACGGTAATGACGCGTTTACGCAGCGACGTGGACGTGTCGTATCCGTACCGTCTTTACCGTAAGGTCTTCACACCGCTCAAAAAACGGGGACTAACCGTAAACGCATTCAAAGGCATGAATTTTATTTACATTTAAAACACCCCCACACATCATCGTCGCTGATCATCATTAGACCCCCCATTCAATAAGTGATATAGAAAATGCTACTAAAACTGAACATTACTACAAAATTTGGAAGTCTTAGCTTCAATATACGTTGAGATCCTGTCACTTTCCAATTAAAGCTGAATATCTTAGAAATAGCTTGTTCTATTTCCACTAAACATAGCTAAGAACCATCTCGACAAACCAGGCTTTCAATTAAAAAACCGCATTCAAATTGGTCCACCCGTACGGGCGCTACGATGCCACAGACAGACACACAGATACACATGTTAAACTTATAACACCCCTCTTTTCTCGTCGGGTTTTAAAAACGATAGACGCGTGACGTTTACGTCACGTTTTCTCGTACATTTGACGAGCGTCAGCGTATTTTTAACAGCGGTGTGGCGCTTGCGGTAAAGACGGCTCGGATATGACACATCACTGCGTAAACGCACCGTCACCGTTTTTTGAGGAACGCTGTGTTCGCGCTTTTACCGAAGTGGATCTTTGCCTAGCTCCCACACGAAACTGATCGCCGGCTTTTGCTGATGATGATGAATCTATGTAAGGATGTCCCTGGTTCCGTGGAGGCTTGTGTGCTTGTGTGGGTGTCACCTGTGTAGACACACTGGCGCTGTCCCACCTTCATGGAACATCGGGCAGAGTACGAGTATGTGCGGTTGCTGAAGCGGCCATAAAACTAAAGAGCACAAAATAGCCACCATAGGGGTCTCGGCCCTAAATACAATTATGTACCGTTTGGGGTCCCAGCACCCATAACCTTCACAAGGAACTCACCAAAAGGTTACCAGAGACCACTGGGGACCGAAGAGATGGCAGCTTCCTCGCACAACGTATCAGCATAGCTGTTCAGTGAGGATATGGGTGATTCTCATATAGTTTTAAAATATTAACATTTTTTTTTATTTTTTTTTCTGTGATATATTGCGGTGTATATTAAGAGTACATACCAAAGGCTAATTTTTGGTGCAGATGGACAAGCTTAATACCCTCTGCAAGTGATTAAAGTAATGCATGTGTACATCACGGCTGTGACATCCCTAAGCATAGTTGTGAGACTGTATAACATGGGTGTGACAATTTCATCGAAAATCAAGTAATTGTGTCAAATAACAAGTAACCAAGTAGCCAGGATCATTCACCAGCAACTTGCTCTTCGATACGGTCTTGTGGGGTCTGAGGTGCCGTACTATAAGTACGCACCGATGCCAGTTCTTGAGAATGGTCGTGCCACGCTCTATTGTGATCGATCTATCATCACAGACAGGACTATTGTAGCCAATAAGCCTGATATCGTTTTGGTAGATCGATCCAAGCGCTAGGCAGTGCTCGTCGACATCACCATCCCCCATGACGAGAACCTCGTGAAGGCCGAGAAGGACAAACTTAGCAAGTACCTTGACTTGGCTCACGAGGTGACCGCCATGTGGGATGTTGACTCGACGATCATTGTCCCGATAGTCGTTTCGGCTAACAGTCTTATAGCGAAGAGTCACGACAAACATCTTAAGAGACTCTCGCTAGATGGCTGATTTAATTTATTTTTCTTTGGTGACATCTGCGGAAAAAATACAACAAATTGATAACCCAACTTAGCAAACAAAATCATCAAATTATTCAAATATACTACAAGAATGTCACAACCAAGCATTACATGTCACAACCGAGGTTTGAAAAATTCCGTGGTCGTGACACTTAGATCTATCTATGGTCGTGACAAATTTTGAACATGTGCGACATAATGGAACAATTTGCTTTGTCTCGCCAATTTTAAACAATCACCTTATTCTGTTATTTCTGAGGTACAATTTATATAAGTATCAATAACATAACAGTAGAACTTACATTTAAAACTCATTCCACGGTGGTGACGTACTAAGGTTGTCCTTTTCTTTAATAAATACAAGAAAATAATTTTGCTATACATTCACCGCACTTTGTCATAAGCAGAACCGACAAGAAGGTAGTTTTTTCGTTCTTAAAAAGCCTAAATAGGGCTGCTAGCTTCAAATATAATTGTCTACCAAGTTACACGTATTTAAACAAACACACATGGCTGTGACAAAAAAATTGATCACAAACTTTATGATGTTCTGAATCAGAAACTGTTACATTATACTTTTACAATATTTTAATAATGTTATCAGACATTTATTAGCTTTGCGTCATTCGTATAACATTAGTCAAAATTACTTGATATTGTAGCAGAAAAAAATATTTTATTAGAAAATCGGGAGATATCACACGGCATGGACGTGACATTTTGGGCAAACATTCTTTTTTTTATATATATTTCTGAATATTTTAAGGTAAATGTGTTTATAAAAGATAAGTAGAGGATATTTGCTCAACAAAGGCATAAATAGATTTTTGATTTAAACAAAATAAACATGTGATTCTTACAAATCACAAAAAAATGCATGAGAATAAGAATTACCCATATGCTGCCAATATATTCGGTACCATGCCGCAACGCAATTTCTTAAATTTACTTTACTTTAATTTTAGCTTTTATGTACCTACATTGCTTGTTAGTAGTAAACAAAATAATATTATAAATTTATGAAACATGTAATGCCCTCTGTCGCTTGCTCGTTCACTGCTGTAAAGTAGTGCGGTAAGATGTGAATATTAACGTATCCTCTATGAGTGGTCGCTGTAAAGCCTTTCAAATTAAACGAATGCAAAGATCGACACACAAAGCATAAGGAAAAATTCGAAAGGTTATTTCGGTTTAGTGGAATGGTTAACGACCTTTCCACCAAACCGAAATACGGTTTGGTGGATAGGTTAACAGTTAACACGTTGGACCGGTAATCCAGAGGTACCGGGTTCGATGCCCGGTCAAATCCGCCCAGGTTATACATTTAAATTTTTCTTTGTACCTTGATCTTTGTATATATAAATGATACAAGAATAAGTTATATGTAGTATTTAACTCACATGCTATTTATTTTCGCAGGGCGTCGTGTCGAAAGCGATCCAGGTCAACCTGAATACACTGGGGCTGATGTCTCTGAACGGAATACTGTCGTTTGCCAACCACCCTGACGCGTTCGTCGAGCTGCCAGTGCACAGGTTAGTTCATAAAGTAGTAAATTAGTTGGACAGAACAAGTCACAAATGAAGAATTTAATCTGTTCAAAAATGCTGATTGTTTCAGAAAATTTTCTCTATGATCAAACATGTTTCTTAACATATTATCAATGTTACTACTTAGAACAGGGCCATTGATATTTATTTTATTGGTATAAGTATATTTGAAATCTCCCCTCAGTTTGAATTTTTCATTGATAATTTTTGTTTCAAAAATGTGCGGTATCTTTTTTCATAGTAATAATTGAGTGGTTTGGCACCAACTTCAAAATGTGATTTAAATGTAATCTGTACATATCCTTTCATGTACCTGCAGATTACATTTAAATCACTTTTCAGTTTTTTTGAAATCAGTTGTTTTTTTGTTTTTTTTTTGTGCTTTTTAGTGATTCAAATAAAATACTTATGGCGGGGTGATTGGGGAGGACTTGTTTGCATGCATCTCGTTTGAGTTATCCCCTAACTTCTAACCGTTAAGGAGTTATACCTTCCATCATTAGCTCAGCATAGGAAGATAATGACTACCATATGCAAATACTTAAATACCTTTATAAAATATATGAAAAACATTATGAGTGCCTATAAATTTGAGGGTTGCCCTCGATTTCCCTGGGATCCCATCATCAGATCCCAACTCGCTTATAATGGAACCACCTCAGAAGTATACTTTTTCAAATAAAAAAAGAATTTTTAAAATCGGTCCACAATTGGCGGAGTAATCGGGGCACATACGAGTACATAAAAAAAATACATACAGTCGAACATAGAACCTCCTCCTTTTTTGGGAGTCGGTTAAAAACAAGGTTAAACCTAGGCAACCAAAGCTGTATTTTCCTCGTTCCTTCTTCAGGAAGTTATGATAAAATTGTGTTTAGTTTTTCCGCTTTAACAAAAATCTTTGTACTTTGATCTTTGTACCAATGGTTTAATATTAAAATTGTGGTACCTACATTAAAAATAATGAGACATTACATCCATACTAATATTATAAATGCGAAAGTGTGTCTGTCTGTCTGTTACCTCTTCACGCTTAAACCGCTGAACCGACTTAGATGAAATTTGGTATGGAGATAGTTTGAGACCCGGGAAAGGACATAGGATACTTTTCATCCCGAATAAATTTAGTGCTCCCGTGGAATGAGCGGGTGACACCGCGGGGCACAGCTAGTGTTTCATATATTTATGACAATTGTGTTGCAGGTTCCTGTGGGGCTACGATGACAGCATCATTGACACTGCGAAGCCGATCCTGAGTCTGCAGGGCAAGCTGAAGTTTGAGAAGTTCGGTCTACTGGCTACGGTGAGTTTTTTTACGTGACACTAGGCTGCAAGTGGAAAAAAACTTCCTGGGCAAGGCAAGACGTTGAACTTTAAACAAACCACGGGCGGTAATCCGTGAAGCCCCAGATCCCCAGAGCCCCAGTCCTTTTCACCCCTAAAATGTTGCGCTTCATGCCCCGTTTGCAAACCTTCAATTTCGACTTTTGGTACTCACAAGGACGGGTACCCGACTGTCCGACTCCGATTTGAATTATTTTGATATATGTTATAGAGTAGTCTAAAATAGCAGACACGTATTTTTTTTAGCTGCCCAAATACAACCTGTTAGGACAAATTGTCCTTCAAAGTACTGAAAATTGACCAAATCCTCTAACTTCTTCAGAGAGATTTGTTCAAGCAAATTGATAATTATTAATTAGTTACTGGTATATGTTGGAGAACATGAAAAAATAATGAACACGTGTTTTGTCATTTCACCTCAAACTCATACTTTAATTATATCAAAAAAAAAAAAAACATTTTATTCATAAAATATGAGTTTAAGTGATTTTTTTTTAGTTGTGTACCTTTCCTTGTCAGTAAGGGACCATGTTTGGGCACCGTAGGTTAAAAAAAGGCAGAATGAGTTTCCATTTCAGCGACAGTGGAAAGTTTCCCTTCATGAACTCTTTTATGGACCAGTTAGCTCTTCCAGGCATTTTCGATATTTAAGATATATACTTGCTTCTATTTATCCTAAACGGAGCGACTCTATAGGAGTAAGACAATAGCATTGCAGGGTCACGTTTTCAAGACAAGCTATGTATGACCATTCGGACATCTTAGAAAATAATCGGCTCGTTTCATAAAACCACACTCTATTATTTCACTCCATTATAAATAACTAAGTATTGCATGCCTGAAACAGGTAACTGTTGGAACAAATGTGTATTTTTTTGTCGACCTAACTATGTACACAGTTTTGCAATAAATCATTCTTATTCATATTCTTATTCTTATTGGTATATATTTTGAAGCCTACACTTTGAATTTTTCATTGATATATTTTGTTTTAAAAATTACTCGAAATTGTCAAAATTCACGCAGAAAACTGTCTTTTTCAACTTATTTTCGACAGCACGCAATGAAAGCATAAATAGCTATGTTACTTCTAGAACTCGGGGAAAAGTATTCAAAAAGTTGGTAGAAATTATCAATATATTTGTATTAAAATTAAAAAGGTATAAGGCCTCTTAAGACCTCTAATTATGAAACAGTTGTATAACGTTTATTATGTATTTTACAGAAAAACGGCACCGTAGACGAGCACTTCACGATCAACACGGGGGACAAAGACAAGGACCGCATGAATATCATCGAGAAGGTCAACGGGGCTGACCATCTCTCCTTCTGGGGGAACCCGGAGTGCAATAGGTAAACAACCTTGTCTATACTACGATTTCTAATTCAAGACCAAAAAAACTACGACAGATACGTCACTGTCAAAATTGACAACATTTAAATGACATCTGAGTTTGATTCTTGGCTTGCGCCAAATGGACAATGTTACAAGTGCAATACCAGATTTTGTACCAAAAATCTCCGATGTTTAAGTTTTTATTATCTCCTCTCGTAATTATGTAATAATAAGTATTCCTAGTTTTTTTGTTAAAACATAGAGTTAAAGTTACCAATAAATAAATTATCTTAGCGTGTTTAAAAAATAAAAATAAATTTATTATTGTAAAAATATTTTATTGTAGTGGCAACCTTGTGGTAGTTTTTTTGGTCATGAATTAGAAATCGTAGAGAGCTTGAGCAGGCCCGTTTATCATTAGGCACATGGGCATATGTTCAGGACCTCCAGTTTTTCATGTTAAATAAAAAACATACCTAGATGACGTTTTTTGAGGCCCCTAATGGACAATATTTCATATTTCTAACAGGTGGAAATAAGTATAGAGATCGAGAGAACTTTGCGTCGTGTATACCCTAAAAATAATTTGAATTTTGTATTAAGAAATATAAGAAAATACGTAAAATAACCGAAATCTAAAACTATGCCTGAATAGAGTTGTAGTCTTCGACCTATCCGTAAAAAAAATAAGCTGTCAACAATGTCAAGCTGGACGTCATTCGTTTATTTTTAATTTAAGCTCAGACTAAAATATTCATATGCATTTTAATATCCATTGTCTCATAGTTTTGAAGTTACTACGTTTTAAATGAGCCAATTTTAATAAATAAATGTATGTCGATGTCAATGATGTATATTTCCTCTTTGTAAGCGGAATACAGAAATGTATTAAAATGTTAGCCATAAAAATATGAAATGTTGTTAGTTATGGAGTGCCCAGGGTCCCGGTCCCGGTATACTTTAAGAGGATGAATCACTGCTCGTGCAGGCTGCAACGACGCCCGTATTTATGTACAAGATGGGAAAAAAAACATTTTTCGTCTTTTTTTAGGGTTCCGTAGTATACTAGGAACCCTTATAGTTTCGCCATGTCCGTCTGTCCGTCCGTCCGCGGCTTAGCTCCGTGATCATTAATACTAGAAAGCTGAAATTTCGTATTAGTATGTGTATGTATCACGCCGAGAAAACGTTAAAAAAAAAACTATTTTTCGGGTACCCCTCAAACACCTAAAGTGGGGTTTTTTTTTCTTTTCGTTTCAACACTGGTGTGTGGGGTGTCGTTGAATAGGTCTTTTAAAAATAATAGGGGTCTTCAAACATTATTTTTGATCAAGTCTGCAGTTTTGTAAATATTCGCTCCGAAAATAAAAAAATAGCGCCCCCCCTCTTACTTTTCAACCACGGGTCAAAAAATTATGGAAAAGTTCATGAAAATGAGGCCTTATAAGTACTTTCATTGAAAACTATATTATAAATAAAATCGGCCGAGCTGTTTTTGAGTTGTCGCAAAATTTCATAATTTTCTTTAAAGTGACGTAAGTGCCGCGCGGTGTCCGTATACTTCGAACGTTACACATATTAGTTAAGTGCCATACTGCATTAAAATATTCCGCTCAATCTGGCGTGTATAATCGATAAGTTCCAGTTAATTTGGCGTTTACGACCTTTTTTATAGAGCTTGAAATCTTTCTCGTAATTTAAACCTCGAAGCCCGTCTATTGTGAAGGATGGGCAACTACGGAACCCTACACTGAGCGTGGCCCGACATGCTCTCGGCCGGTTTTTATTTTTTCAAGCTAGTTTTTTTCTTTTTTTTCTAGGAATGAGGGGACTTATATCATTATTTTATCAATATTGTTGCTTAATTGCCCGTATTATTTTCATGTATTAATTTATTTATCGCCTGTTCATATTTCTAATCAATATTATTGCAACATTGTCCCTCAATATTTTCATTTTTTATGTTATTAAAGTGATAACCTGTTTATGGTTATTTTGAATAACATAATGTTTACCCGTGGCTATCGCTGGTCATTCAGTCATTCAGTGAGCGATAGTATAACCCTATTTATGCTCGTAACTTTCTTCACTATCGTTATAGTTTATGCTTGTGAACTAGTTTGCTATTGTTTAAGAGGCCTTATTCCTTTTAAAATGCTGATTGTTTAAGACATTTTTCTCTATGATCAAACATGTTTATTAACATATTATTATTGATGTATTGGTATATATTTGAAATCTACAGTTTTCATTTTTCATTGATAATTTTTGTTCCAAAATACTCAAAATTGACAAAATTCATGCGGAAAATTACTTTTTCTACTCCAGTACTTTTTTCTGTCATTTATATAGTTACTAACTCTAATATAAAGACATAAATTATGAAAGTCTGTAAAAGTCTAATTATACTCTACTGCCCAAAAACACACTGCTAACCGATGGTATAATGTCGCCAAAAAAGCATCACTTAGTACCACAGATTACAAGATGAACAGCTGCATTCACACAATTTGCAAATTAAAAAAAAACTTATTGTACTAAGGCATTGCTGCCAACTTAAAAAAAAAGTTTCATCTTCAGTGCATGGATGTTTAGTATAGTGAACGTAACCTTTATGTATAAGTTTAATTTTTTTGACAGATGTTTAGTATGGTGATCGTATACCTTTATGTATAAGTTAATATTTTTTTGACAGATGGATGTGAATAAAAAAAAGTTTATCAGAGACAATTTTTCTTTTTAATTTTGTTGATTCCGAGCGGGAACATGTAATTATTTTCTTTGTTGTTTATTTGCATTTTATTTATGAAATGTCGAGTCGTAGAAAAAGTATTGTATGCAACGTTGTATAAGTAGGTCAAAAAACGCTCGTGGCATCTTTCTTACGATGTTCGCTACGCTCACATCGTAGCCCATGCCACTCGCGTTTTTTGGCCCCTCTTATACAACGGTTGCATAAAATACTATTTTTCGACTGCACGCAATTAAAGCATGAAATAGCTATGTTACTACCTATAACTCAGAGAAAAGTATTATTCACTTCAAAAAGTTGGTTAAAATTATCAATACATTTGTCATAAGTCATAATATGAAAAAAAAGATTTTAAAAGGAATAAGTAACTATAAATCACTGATGGATAAGTTTTGAACAGAAAACAACCGACTAAATTGAAACTTCGACCATTTTATTTGAGTTTGACGACGCGGCTGGCGCAGTTTGTAGTGCACCTGCCTACTGCGCCTGTTTGAATCCCAACCGGGGCAAATATTTGTGTGATGAACTCAAATATTTGTTCCTGGGTCATGGATATTATCTATATATGTATTTATAGGTATAATATCGTCGTCTAGTACGCATAGTACAGGCTTTGCTTAGTTTGGGACTAGGTCGATTTGTGTAAGATTGTAACATATATAGATAACATCCATGACCCAGGAACAAATATTCGAGTTCATCACACAAATATGTGCTCTGGCCGGGATTCGAATCCAGGACCGCCGGCTCAGTAGGCAGGTGCACTACAAACGGAGCCAACCGCGTCGTCAAAATTATGCGTAAGAAGTGGCGAGCAACATCTAGTAGGTATTTACATAAACATTTCAAAGAAAAGTCATTAAATAATAATGCTCGTTTATGCAATTCGATTGGATATAGTAAACAAGCCAATCAACCAGCCAAAACCGCGGCAAAACGTTAGCAAGTCCTTATCAAAGTTCAAAAGTGTATCGACATAATGTGGAGTGAGTGGAACGTGTAAAAAATACACATATCATATACATAATAAACTTTATTGTCGCTTACGACTCAAACCGGCGAATTCGTATCGATATACAGTCAAAAAAGGCGTAAGCGCCTGGTGATAAAGGCGGTTTTTTGATTTGTGATTGTAGACATCGTAATACCTATACATAGTTGTGTAAGTCAGATAAGGCGGACTAATGAGGGCTTGCAAAGGTTGTCTGGAAGTCGGCGTCAGGCGAATAAGGTTGCTTGAATGAATGAGCTATTGCGCAATTATATCTGTCCCTGACCGCGGAATTAAATTCTATAGAAGGTTTTCTTTTGATCATCCTTTAAGCCGCCGAAACCCTGTATTTTACTGGTTGTTTGTGTACATTGCGACTCAATTGGGATGACGACTGATTTTAAATTCTATAGCTTACTGTAGTTATATGAATAGAATTAGCTTAATATGTCATGAATAAAAAACAAACATACAAAATAATGAGTATTTTTTTAAATATGCGACTTCAAAGGTACGCAAATTCTACGTTTGTTTTATCTAAAAGAAAATGGCCTTCCAAAAGTTGTACAGTCAACCAATTTGATTCCTAGGCCATTTCGTACTTTGTCACAGTGAACGTCAATATGAAAGCCGCTTGAAATGTCATATCATTGTCATTGTGACAAGGTTCTAGGTTAGTGGCCTTAGAAATCAAATTGGTTGACTGTACCTAGGGTAGGTACCTACAATATTCGGAAGACCATTTTTTTCGATTGCAATTTACGAACTGATTTCACTTTCTATTCGCAGTATCGAGGCATCAGACGGTTCGATCTTCCCTCCCTCTCTCCTGGATCGCAAGACCACCCTGTACGTCTTCTTCCCCAACCTCTGCCGACGATTGCCCTTCATATATGAGAAAGACGTGGAGGTAAGTTGGAATAACGTCGTTGTAAGACAGGTTGTCTTTATCTGTGGTATTTATAAGGTTAGGTTGGCAATACTGGCTACTTAAAAACGAACATGGTGGTTTGGTTATCAATACAAGTTTTAATTACGTATAAAATATGTGACTTTCATTATGATATGGACACCCGGCCCACACAAACCATCATGACAGTTGTTTTTAAGTTAAGGTTAGAGTACTTAATGTTTACTAAATATTACAAGCAAAAACGGATGGACTTTGTTTTAGATTCATATTTTTACCATTGGTGCAAAAATACTTAATAGTAAAACTATACGTAATAAAAATAAAACTAAACTATAACAAAAAGATAAACTAAATCTAAAAATCAAAATGTATCTCATAATTTCACCCAACTTTTTAAAGTGAATAATAATTTTCACTGAGTTCTAGGTTCTAGATAGTAACATAGCTATTTTATGCTTTCATTGCGTGCAGTCTAAAATAAGTTGAAAAAACAGTTTTCTGCGTGAATTTTGTCAATTTCAGGTACCTACTTACCTACCTAGTTTTGGAAACAAAAATTATTGATGAAAAATTGAAACTGTATATAAGTATAGGTTTCAAATATATACCAATAAATCGCAATATGTAGTATCGCCGTTCTAACTAGTAACATTGATAATTATGTTAAGAAACTTGTTTGATCATGGAGCCAAATGTCTAAAACAATCGGCATTTTTGAACGCATAGGGAGCTGAATTCTGCCTCATTTAGGCGCGGGACATTTAATATCTTAACTTAATAATAAACTATTAACAAACCTGTCCATTTAATTAAATCAAATAATTTCGTTACAATGAAATACGAGTAATAACCTGTTAAAGTCAAACCACAACTCTTCCAAACTGACTCACTTTGTATGATTTGACAGTTAATTTGCTTCGAAGAGTTAACGTGGTTTGACTATTCCATATGATCGTTGATAATACTAGTTTAAACTTATTTGTGTCTACTAGATGTCTACTAGTTTAAGTGTACTCGGGTAATTCCGAATGTCGGGTAATTCCGAAAATTACTGATATTTAATAAACGGGGTAGGTAACATTTTTTGCGCTAGCAACACTTCCTCAGATACTATACACTTCTAAGCTTTGGAAAGCTTTGGAAAGAATTCTGGCAAAAAGATCAAGAAGTCAAGGGGAAATGGTACGGAAGCATACAAGAAGACCTACCAGCCAAGCCATGGTACAACGAATTAGAGTCAGCAAGTCGTGACTTCATCACCACAATTAATCGTCTTCGTTTTGGCCACAATAAGACTCCTGCACATTTAGCCAGACTTGGCATTATTGAAGATAACAGATGTGTAAACTGCGGTAGTTTTGGAGACATAGATCATTTGATCTTTTCGCGTCCCGCACATTCATTGGATCGGTTAATTTTGGCAAGTGAATTAAGTGAAAGCGAAGTGGTTTCATTAACTAACGACCCCTCCCGCCGCCTCAAAGTGATACTAAAAAATGTAAACTGTTTTAGTCCAATTTACAAGTTCATCAAGAACTCATGTGGAACTATTTGACATTGACATAAAGTGAAGTGCTCAAGTGAACTTTAGTTACTGACGTTTGTTATTAAATAAAGACTTGGCTTAAAGGTCTAGTTACCAGGCCATAAAATTCCCAAAAAAAAATATACACTTCTACAGTAAGAAGATATGTATACGTTTATAAGATATCAGTAATTTACTGAATTACCCGACATTCGGAATTACCCGACATTTGGAATTACCCGACATTCATGTCTATAGTGGGGCCAAAAATCTACAATAAAGTACCCGTCAATATCAAAGATATTGAAAATAATGTAACGTTCTTCAATGTATTAAAGAAATGGCTAACAACCAATGCTTTTTATAACATGGACGAATTTTACGAATTTAATAATGAAATAATATAATAATTAATATTACTAATAATGTAACTACCTATTTCAATTTTTATTTAATAATTACTTAATGTTTTTCTTATAATAATTTGTATTTTGAAATTTAATAGAACTTTTATAATGTATTGACTTGTAAAATGTTGACATTTTATTAATAAATGAGTATGAGTATGAGTATTCGGAATTACACCTCATTACAAATCAATGATCCTATCTTGCCTTCAGACTCCAGAGGGCATCCAGCTCCTGCGCTACCGCATGCCGATCAACGTGTTCGACGACCACGTCCACAACCCCGCCAACCAGTGCTACTGCGAGATCGACTCCGGCGCGTGCCCCCCGCGCGGCGTCATCAACGTCACCGCGTGTGCCATGGGTATGTTGAGCCCTGGTATAGAACAAATTTTTTAAACTAAGCTCATCCACTTATTTTCATTCACAATGGCATTGTGTCTAATACAATCCTATCTGCTTTTGTTCTCTTAACCGCCAACCAGTTACTTACTAAAAAGGTTAGAACTACATTGCGTGGATATTGAATTTTCAACCTTATTCCTTGTTGAATAGGTTTAAAATGGTTGATGATGAGAGTTCATAGTCCCTTCTCAAGAGAATACGTTCTTGTGGAGAGTCGGGCGGTTGTAAAATTCCAAAAAAATATTTTGTACCAAGTATTTTGTACTCTAATATCCAAGTAAACAGAGTCGATAATCTATATTAACCTTCCAAGGTGGTTACGATCTGCTTTTACTACGTGCTCGCTATCTTAATTTGTGGTTAACCACTTAATGGTATTCAGTTCTTAAGTGGATGAGCTTAGCTTAGAAAATTTTTACTATAGCTAGTGCTACTGCGAGGTACCTATAGCACGGCTCTTCCCAGGTGAACTTTTCGCTTCGAGCCCTAATCTTTCAAACAAAGGCCATTGTCTCTATTATCGCAAAGCCGCTACCGAGTTATCAGGTGCCACTACAACATTCATATTGAAGAACAAACGGTATCGTCATATAATTAAGGTTCAAATTTAATGTCACTGATTTGTAAACATTGCAGTTTTTCGTTATTTATCCTTATAATATTGTTAATATGGCCCATAATATTGCATTGTCATTCAAGCGTTACAAATTAAACTTGAATATATACATAATTTTAGCTCAATCGGTAAGAAGATATCTGCTTCAAAATAAGTTGCAAGATTCTACCCAAACCAACATAGATACAAGTGATACAACATACGAGTACCTACAATGTACATACCTACTTGTAGTTACATATTGCAAGTTAAATAAAAATGCAAAAACGAGCGACTGCGTAGTTTTAATATTGATTTAATCGTGAAATTTAGTCGATTGAAACTAAAACTAATTCAATTGTTAGTCGAAGATTCTCACAACTAATTTAATCGCAACTAAATTAATCGCGATAAAAAATTACGAATGATATTTTTAATCGATTGATTAGTTAACTAAAAAATTAATCGATTAATGCCCATCTCTGATCAGTACCCTAATAGTAATTATAAAAAAACAGAAAAAATATTTTATATGACGTTATTCGATCTTTTTTCCTCCGTACGTAATAATATAAAATCAGTTTTTCATTCAATAATGAACAAATTATCCGTTTCATTTCAACTTCAACTCAAATAATAAACTGGTCCGGGCGGGTCGCTCAGACGTGTATATTCAATACCCGAGTGAAGGCGCGAACCGCGGATCCGGATCCAAACTTAGAAACGTTTCCTAGAGGACACGTTTCCTAGCGGGTCCGTGTCGACCCGTTTCCGAAGGAAACGTTTCCTAGCCGGTTCGTGTAGATCGGGTTGTTAGTACCGCCGGTGTTAAGGACCCGTGTACACGTTTCCGCGTGTAACACGGATACCGGGAGCCCTAGATATTACCGACCGTCCCGAAGCATTACGGCACTCGTATTATTTTGATACTTTAGTGTGGCTACTGAGATCGACTCCGGCACGTGTCCCCTTCGCGGTGTCAACAACGACACCGCGTGTGCCATGGGTACGTTGGGCCCTGGTAGCCCGTTCATGCTTAATAGCCTCCTACAGTCGAGTTTTTAATAATAGTGACTGGTTTATGTCGATACAAATATGTCGATATAACCTTAACTATGCACCCATAGACCTTAATTGTGTTGCAATAAGGTTTACATTCGTTTACAAATCTACAGTTATCAGTGCATTCGATAGTACCATGGAACTGTCATGATAACAAAAAGGTGGACAGCGTCTTAGCGATGTCCTAAAATAAAATTAATTCGTTCGATGGAAGTATTTTATTTTTAATACCAAACGATTTTTTATTATCAATTCTTGTAATAAAATTATAAGTTAGATTTCTAAAAAATTTAAAGCAAAATTTATGAAACACGTAAAGTCTACTTTTTTAATGCTGTTTAACTAAACCTCTGGTATGGGTACTTTTTTTAAATATCGATAATTATTAACAACACTAGCGAAACTGGCAACATTCGTGTGCAATGAACTGTCAAGTTAGTTCGCCTAATTAAAAACTCGACTGTAACAAGGTGTCGGTCCGGCCCAGGGATAGTGGCGCTATAAACAGCATAATTATGGCAAGAATGTGGATAAAGCCCGACCAGAAATATATGAGGATGCGCCATATTGCGGAATATCATTGGAACTAACTTTCTTACATTGGCAATGATTTTATGATGGTTTATCAACAATATCAACGTGTTGATTTCTTTGAAAGACGATTATTTAAAAATATCTGTGGGTAATATTTCTCGTGCAAGAAAAAGTCGCGTTTCACAGTTATGCTAGAGGTATAGTTGGCGCCACTGTCGCCACTCTCTTTACATTACAAACGGATAGCAGGCCCTGATGAAGAGCTCCATACGAGTTCGAAACATGTCAGGCCGGCCCTGTCAATTTTCACGTGAGGTATAACGCACACAATAATTAAATGTCTCACGAATGTTTCAATGAGATTAGCGTACTTTTTTAGGGTTCCGTACCCAAAGGGTAAAAACCGGGACCCTATTACTGAGACTTCGCTGTCCGTCCGTCCGTCCGTCTGTCACCAGGCTGTATCTCAAGAACGGTGATAGATAGACAGTTGAAATTTTCACAGATGATGTATTTCTATTGCCGCTATAACAACAAATACTAAAAATAAAATAAAATAAATAGTTAAGGGGGCTCTCATACAACAAACGGGTTGGTTGCGTTAACTTTGCACCTCATTTGTATGGGGCGCTATACATATCAGGTGCAAACTTAACTTAACCATGCATTATGCATTATGCTTAAGGATGGAAAGTGTTTGTACGGAACCCTCGGTGCGCGAGTCCGACTCGCACTTGACCGGTTTTATTTTAAATTTTTGCTACAATACATTTTTGACAGGCGCCCCTGCCCTGGCTTCCCATCCTCACTTCTACCTGGGCGACCCGGAGCTGCGTGAAAACGTCACCGGATTGAAACCGGACGCGATTCTGCACGATTCGTACGTCGATATCCACCCCACGCTGGGGATATCGCTCAATGGAAAATCCAGGTACAAATCAGCTAAACGAGTTATAATAACATAACGGTATAGTAGGTAATCGATCGCCATTAAATGATAGTACATTTAATGGCTGCAGACGCCTGGAAAGAAGGGCTTGCGGGGTGAGTAGGTATAGACGGATAGTGATACGAAGCCGGCGAGCCCTTTTCACGGCTAAGGCACGTATAGTTCTTTTCTCAAACACATGCACTGAAATAAAAAAAATACACCACTAGAAAACAAATAATTTAGCTGTTTAGCCTGTTTACAAACGCCATGTTTAAAAAAAAGACTTCCCGGCCTAGGCCTTCAATGTTGTACGATAATCCTTTACAGTTCTCTCGAGTTGTTCCGCCCGAAACGTGATATTCGAAGCCTTTTATGGCGACGTTACATTGCATGTTTGTGAAAATATTTAACACATATTGAACGCGATTAACTGCCGTTTTTAATCTTGTGAAAATTGCCGTCATTCACCATGGTACATGGTGATCATGAAATTATTGATTTGTTGAATTCTGAAAACAATCTCAAATTTGGTTTTGAATAAAAAGATACATAAAGAACATATTTCTTTAGAGACGAAATGGAGAAGATAGTATAATTATGTTCATTCAGTCCACACACTTTTCAAAATGTAATTACTTAAAGGTAAGGTGGGGTAAGCCTTAGGTACGGCTGAGTTCATTTACATCTACACACTTACGAGAACAAAAATATCTGAACACGATTTTATGCTCCTGACAATAGGGTTCGTGTTCAGATATTTTTGTTCTCGTAAGTGTGTAGATGTAAATGAACTCGACTGTACATAGTTTAATATCTAGGTAATGGGGTAAAACTAACAGTTGTTACAAATACAAATCCACTTTATTGCACACCTCAAATACACAGGGATACAAACAAAGAGATATATAGTAAAATAATAAACAGAGGTTAACAACAGGCGGTCTTATCGCTAAACAGCGATCTCTTCCAGACAATCTTTAGGTAGCGGAGCAGATCAATAAAAGTGTGAATTGACTAGGTGATGCAAAACATATTAAGCCTCAAAAAAAATATTTACAATAAACATACATAAATAAAAATAAGCAGATATACCTATACAATACTTAGACATAATAAATACATATAGCAGAGTAAAATAGATAGTTGTTAGTTGTTGGACTGTGGCAGTCGTCGCCCGGTGATAATCCCCACATTACCTGACACAATTATTTATCTTTCAGCATGCAGATAAACATTCAGGTGAAAAAGAATACTCTGATCTCAGCGCTGAACTTCTTGGAGGAAGGGACAATCCTGCCCGTCGCCTGGATAGACATGGTGAGCCTGGGTTTCGTAATACCCGAGCATTTCTTTTCTTTGCATTTTTTCGCATCCCTGGTGCGCCGCAGTCCCAATAGCATTCCACGATGATAGCGGACAGGGTTGACTGTCCCTACATGTCGCACTGTGAGGATTGCACTCCGCTATCAGTGTTATTCTGTTTTACATATAAGTTATAAGTTAATATATCAATACTAACCCCTTGGCTTGTAAGTTCTACTAGTAAATTATGTGTCTTTGTTAGGTACATGAAATAAATAATTCATTCATTCATCTATATTCATTAACCGACTTCAAAAAAAGGAGGAGGTTCTCTATTCGAACTAATTTTTTTTTTTGTGTGTATTTTACTCGATAACTCCGAGAACCGTGAACCGATTTTCAATTTTTTTTTAATCGAATGGGTATAACTCCGAGTTGGTCCCAAAATACAAATACAAATATCTTTATTTTGCTTAAAAATGTGGTACAAAAGCTGGTATACAAATGTTATTTTAGACACACACATTCCACCAGAAACTGGCATGCAAAATTATCATTGACAAATGAGATTCGTGTTTACTAGAATGTCACAATTACTTACACTTATATTAATTTAAAATTGAATACCTAACTAATTCACATTATACACACCACGGAAAAGTAAGTTTAATAAAATGTATCAAAATTACAATTAAGTACATTATTAATAAAAATATGTCAAAAAAATTTAAAAGAAAAAAATAAATTAAAAAATCAAATAATTTTATAAAACTAATTACATGATAAAATGTCAAATTAAACGTTTAAAGTAGTCAAAATATTCTTCAATAGAGTAAAAACATTCTTGTACCAGCCAGTTTCTAAGTTTACGCTTAAACAAACTAATAGGCAAATCTTTTATGTCATCATTCAAACGATTAAAAATGTCAATGGACTTACAGTATGCGTTCTTGTTGTACAATTGTGTCTTACGGGCAGGACCAACGAGCCGATTTGGGTACCTTGTATGAAAGTGGCATGTATCTTTACAAGTTTTGAAGAGTTCTGGGTGAGCCTTGACAAATAAACAAACTTCATAGATATAGATACATGGTACTGTCAACAAATTGAGATCCCGTTGGCACTAAGTCAGGATCTGATGATGGAATCTTGGAGAAATCGAGGGAACTCTTCAAATGTTATAGGGACATGTACGGCGCTTTCGGTAATTTATTGATAAAGTCAAGAATTTACATTCAGTAAATAGGATTTGATGTAAGTAAACTGATGATGAACACCACAGATGGCCACTAGAACCACTAAAAAGCAAAAAAAATAATAATTTTTAACAAAAAAAAGAACCGACTTCAGTAAAACTAAAAAACCAAAAATAACCCATTCAAGTACAGATTACATTTGACTCACCCTTCGAAGTCGGTGCCAAACCACGCGTAAACTATAATATAACTATAAATATAAGAACTGAGTGGTTTGGGATCGACTTCGAAGGGTGAGTCAAATGTAATCTGTACTTGAATGGGTTATTTTTGGTTTTTTAGTTTTACTGAAGTCGGTTCTTTTTTTTGTTAATTTTTTTTTTCTCAAAAAGTTTGTACAAAATTAAGACACCAATTATTTTAGTAATTTTGGCTCAAGGCTATGTTTGATAATTAAGGTTCCTTCTCTTATGCTTATACTTTTTTAATAATATCTCAAATCAATGTATTGGAAATCACAAAGAAACTTGGCATATGTGTTAATCCAGAGTGTCAGCTACATTCATACTAATATTTATCAAATTTGGTCCAGTCGTTGAGCGTGAAGTAACAAACAAACACACATAAACACACTCACAAACTTTCGCCTTGACTTTTATTGACATTAAATTGGCGACGCGATTGGCAAAGTTTGTAGTGCAGCTGAACCGGTTCGAATTCCGGCCAGGGCAAATAGTAGGAAAAACCTGATGCAGTTTAACACCACAAAATGTATGGTTATTTCATTTTCACGGTCACGCACTCCCATACAGTATAATTATATGGTGGACGGAATGCCGATTGGGAGGGTCACGGAGGTGAGAGACCTGGGAGTCCATTTTACCACTGAGCTAACGTTTCGCAATCATGTCACTCACATATGTAAAAAAGCATTTCGGAATCTAGGCTTTGTACTCAGGATGGCTAACAGCTTTACAAATATGAAGGCTATTCAGGCATTGTATAATGCATTAGTGAGAAGCCAGTTAGAATGTAACTCGGAAATCTGGGCACCGCACGAAGCAAAGTATAGTGTCATGTTAGAACGAATTCAAAATAAGTTTATTAGATATATGTACAAGAGGCAATACGGAGTGTACCCTTTTTACCCGTTAATGTATCCAACATTGTTTATTTTAGGCATGGTCGGATATAATCAGCTAAAAGTCAGGAGGGATTTGTCACTTGTGACATATATCTTTAAATTAATTCGAGGAAAACTTTTTAATCCCGATATATTGAGCATGGTGGGAGTAGTCGCCCTCGCCGGGGCGGGGTGCGGCCGAGCCGGCGCGCGCACGAGGCTGTGGCGGGAGGCACCGCTGACGCGAGCACTTCGCACTTTGAACCTCATTGCCACCGATTTAGACATATTTTATTGTCATATAAATGAATTTACTAAGTTAGCCTTGTATAAAATATGTTACTTTAATTAAGTTATCTTTTGCTACATTGTCGCATTGGGTTTATCCTGTTATGACTATTGTAGATGTGGAAATATAAATAATAAAAAAAATAAAAAAAATGTATTTATGTGATGAACTCAAATATTTGTTCCTGTGCCATGGATGTTATCTATATATATATATATGTATTTATATATTATGTATGTCGTCGTCAAATGTAAAATTCAAACTAGGTTTCAAATATATACCAAAAAATCCCAATAGCCCTGTTCTAGGTACTCGTAGTAATATCCATAATATGTTAAAAAACATGTTTTGATCGTAGAGAAAAATGTCTAAAACAATCAGCATTTTAAGAGGAATAAGGCATTTAATGTTTATGAAAATAATATTATTGCTTTGCTATTCCGCGATATAATATCGTGCCAGTTAAATTTTTGCTAACCCGTTATACTTATTTGCGTATTTTTTCATGCATATATGCATTTAATGGTCCCACCCTCCCACCACGATAAGAAAAATAAATACGCAAATAAATATAACAAACCACCACCAAAATAACAGAACTTACTCGACACGTGTTTCGCCCCTCTACGAGGCATCATCAGGAGATGTTGACGGTCTGGAGTCCGACAACCGAAATGTTTCGGTTGTAAAGCAATATTATTATTTTCATTAATATGGATTTCCGCAAAGTAACGCCTGATTTAATTAATTATTTAATGTTTATTTATTTGATTACAGTCTCTCGACGAATTACCGGAGAACCTCCGCTCCCTGATCTACCACGGCACCTTCTCCACCGCAGCAGCCCAGTTAGCGCTGACTGTGATGTGCGTCATAGCACTCATCATTTCGTCCGTCTGCCTCTCTGTCATGTTTGTGAGACGGAGACAGCGGCCCTGTATAACCTTGAAAAAGGTCGTGCTGACAGAGGCAGAGATGAAGGCGGTATCGTGAGGATAGCAACGAGTATACTACGACATTTATCCACGTAGCACACAGCCTGCATAATCACTTATACACCTTTATACAGCTTAAACCATAGTGACTCTCATGGGAAGGTAATAGTGCCGTGGTTTCCCATTGCCTTCTGCACCAGTCTTTTAGGGATTATTTAGACCCTAAGGCGACTAAGACCTTTTCCAACCAGTTGCCCAGCTAGTTGTGGTTATACCGCCATTTCTCGGTCGCCAGAGAGCGAGCGAGAGCCTTGAAAAACTGGTCATGGTGGTGGCATTGAAGGCAAGCCCGAGGCCGTTCACTAACCAGATGGCCAAGTCAAAGAAGCAACCTCAAGCAAAGTCCACCAGGCGGTGAGCAACGATGGACCGGGACCGATGGAGACAGATCATTAAGGCAAAACCAGTGTGATCACGATCCTCAGTATTGAGGGACCGATTGATGAGATATATAGCTTAAATTAGAGTTATAATGGCTGTATAAGGTCATATATACCCTGTTTGCTACCTAGGAATGCGACATGAATCGCCCCATTGTTTTCATTCCAACAGTGACTAAGTGTGTTCAAAAGTGTAGTCCTCGCTTTGCCACAGAAATATCAGTCGTTAATGTGGCAATTATTATACATTCGAGTGACTGTGTATACACCAATAGTGTCGTAGTATTTGCTTTACCAGTTTGAGAGACTTGTTTGGTGTGCGTTTATTGTAATTGTATTGGATACCATGGTTAGGTACTCTGTGAGTTTACAATGACCGCACTAGCTAGCGATAGCGTAAACGATTGGTATGAGGATTAGTAAAGCCCCTAGTGGCTACTTTGGGGTCATCCATAAATTACGTCACACGAATTTCATGATTTTTTGCCCCTCCCCCCGTCCTTGTCACAGCTGGTCACATTTGTGAGACTCCCCCCTCCCTAGTGTGACGTCACATATGTTGCAAATTTACATTTAGAAATTATTGAATGAAAACAGCGGATCAGAAATCAGTTCTATTTCCATTTAAATATTTTTTTAATAAAATTAACATCAAATCAAACAATTAAAAAAACAAAAAACGATTATTTTAGAGCGTGTGGTCGACAAAACAATTGGTATCTTATATTTACACAGATATAGTTGTATATATTTGAGGTTTTCGTAAAGTAAAAGTAAAGTTCGTGTTTTAACACTTAGATTACAATAGATTTTGAAATGTGACGTCACGAAATTTAGGACCCCTCCCACCCCCTTGTCACACAATGTCACACTTCGTCGACCCCCTCCCTCCCCCTTAACGTGTGACGTAATTTATGGATGGCCCCTTTGTAGAACTACATTCTTGATACAAATTGGTTACGCAGTCGCAGCGAGTACGGTCACAGTAAACTCATGGTAACGGTAGGTCTACGCGATCTTCATGTTTAAATTACGTCAGATAATTACCGATACGATAGAAATTTCAAGATGATCTTCCAACGGCTGATCCAACTACCTTGATTCATTGAATAATAGCTAAATATGAAAAATATAAACATTCTGTTGTTAAAAGACACACGCCAGATACTTCAAAAGTTCGTTGTACAATTAGAGAGTAAAAAAAAATACCAGGGAGTTCCAAGATTTTTTGCATTTAATACTTAAAAATGTCTTAAAATTTATTTTAAGTTCATATTTACCTTATTTATAATTGAATTCCATTGATAGGTTTTGAAAATGATCTGAATTGTGAAACCTAATTCAACAAGCAATACATCAAGCACTTTATATAATCTTTCTCGACAAAGTCAATGTCTTTGGGTATAATTTCAAGTAGTTATCTTACATAATAATGGGTTTGCCGAGGATATATTTTAGAATAAGGGACAAAGATTTCGTCATCATGACGTGGAACGTTGTAATAGTTTTTAAACTGAGCTAATCCACTTAAAAAATATAGTAGGTACCCGTGGTATCAGAAATTAAAGTACCTATGGTACTTCGGCTAGTGAGACTTTCTACGTCACTGGTTAGTTGTCGCGTTATGGTAACAAAATAATTGTAAGGAGACAATTGTTTGCCGCCACTCATAAAAAAAATGATAATTATGCATTTATGCATTACGATTGTCATGTTATTTTTATTTTGTCGTAATAATTGATTTAAAACACTCGCGATTTTATAAGATTCATACAAGTAACAAGTGAATCGGGGAGTATTATGATACACCACTAGCAACACAAAAACGGATTGACAGAACCAACCGACCAATCATAGCGTGATGGCGTCAAAAGTCTCGTCTGTCATTTCGGAGTGCCATACCTTAGTTTTTAAACCATGAGTACCCATCTATAAAAGGTTGATCGCAATTTGGGATTACCAGAATGTAGTTTAAGGAGATTATACCATGTGGGTCCTGTAACAGGAGCAAAAAATAAAAACATAGATTTTACTCGTCAAACTGAACAACATCTGTCTAACAACTGAATAACACTGCAAAGATCGTGAACAACATCTGTTCAGAAACTTTTTTAAAAACCACTGTTTTCATACGAGGGTTGTTTGATAAATACACGTTTTAAAAAGTTATTCTTGTTACTGGCTGAAATTATGTATACGAACTTTTTAGGCATCCTTTATGGACTAGAAAATTAAAAAAATAAATACAGCGTTCTTTTTTTTTTTTCTTTTAACGGCTTTTTACGACGGAGTTCGCGTTGTTATTGCAATAATGGAGAAAGAGCAGTATCGTTCTGTAATTCGTTTTCTGTTTTTGGAAGGAAATTCTTGTGATGAAATAAAAGTACGCATGCAAGCTGTTTACAATGATCATACTCCTTCTATGACAACCATTAGATATTGGTACAATGAATTTAAACGAGGCAGAACGTCCATCTTTGATGAAGATCGCCCAGGACGTCCTGTTGAGGTGACCACAGGTGATATGGTAAAAAAAATTGAGAATATTGTATTAAGCGATCGCCGAATAAAACTTAGAGAAATTGTCGACATTGTAAATGTTTCGATTGAACGCGTGCAGCACATTTTAGAACACAAATTAGGCATGAAGAAGGTTTCGGCGAGGTGGGTGCCGCGTTTGCTCACCGAGGAACAAAAGCTCACCCGGAAGCAAATTTCAAGGCACTGTTTAGATAAGTACGAAAGTAGTCCGGGCGAGTTCCTTCGGCGTTTTGTGACTGTTGATGAAACGTGGATACACCACTATACCCCAGAAAGTAAAGAACAGTCTAAACAGTGGATTTTGCCGGGGGAATCAGCTCCAAAGAAGGCGAAGACCGTTCCATCGGCCGGAAAGGTCATTGCGACTGTTTTTTGGGACTCGCAGGGAATCATCCATACTGATTATTTACAAAAAGGAAGAACGATAACCGGGCAATATTACGCTAATTTATTGCAAGAATTTGATACCATTTTGAAAAAAAAGAGACCACATCTAAATAAGAAAAAAGTTCTCTTTCATCATGATAATGCACCAGCTCACTCCTCAAGAATCGCAGACTCCAAATTAAAGCAATTACATTATAAATTGCTGCCTCATCCGCCCTATTCCCCAGACCTGGCTCCCTGTGACTTCTTCCTATTCCCAAATTTAAAAAAATGGCTCGGTGGAAAGAAATTTTCGTCCAATGAAGAGGTCATTGCCGCCACGGAGGCCTATTTTCACGACTTTCCGAAATCTTATTTTTTAGACGGCTTATTAAAGCTAGAACACCGTTGGAACAAGTGTATAGAGTTGGAAGGTGACTATGTAGAAAAATAAATATACACGTATACAAACCTTTGTTGTTTTTTTCTAAACACGGGTCATCAAACAACCCTCGTATGTTCATTATTTCAAACAAAGTAACTAAATAGCATTTTCAATGTACGCCGTCCAACATTCATATCGCCTTAGCATTGACATAACTGTCACTTTACTAAATATCAAATGTTTCGCGATACATTGCTCCTTTGAATAAACTTTATTTTACAGGTTTACATTATAAATGAGTTATTTTTAAAAGTTGTTTAATAAATGTTGTTCAGTTTGAGGGGTAGAAATCTATATTTTAATTGATTGCTCCTGTTACAGGGCCCACCTGGTATATTATTATATTTAATGCACTTATACAATACTTGTAGAAAATAGTGATGAAAACTTAGTATGCATTTCGCGAAAAATAACTTGGTCAGGTATAATGGTTCAACAAAATGGCTATGAAAAAATACACTATTGGTCCATATGAAACCTAGTAACTAAATAATAGGGTTTGTTGCAATGTTCGTACCTACCTTTTGAGCGCCACAGTCGGCTGTGGCCGTCAACAAAAAATCGTGCCCCTGACGCCACGTCGGCCACAGCCGTCCAAATTTCAATGATCAAAAACTTTGTAATTCTAACCGCTACAAGTATTTTTCAATCCCTGTTGATTTTGGGGCACATCTTTTTTTTTACTCTGGCGTCAGTGGCACGGTAAATTGCTAGACCGCTTGGCGGTCAATAGGCTAACTGCATTGGTTTCAAATACACAGCAGCCAATAACATATAGTACGACTATATTTAAGATACAATACCAATGTGCGGTCTTTAAGTGAATTGGCTCAGATTAAAAACGAATCCACAACGTTACGTCATCATGACCTGGAAATCAAGGATGTGAGTTTTTTAAAATTATTTTTTTAAAGTGTATGAAATGAACAAACCCACCATACCTAAGCCAAAAACTGTGATTATGCTCTCACATATCTATTCATTGCTATCACAATATAAAATGCTTGTGATTTTTAGTTTAATTGATTTATTTTCTTAAAGCCATTGTTTTTTAATAGGTATTAGATAAAAAAATCTTTAACAATAGGTAAGCTTTGTATTTTTACAATATTGCGCTAATTCTCGTTGTACATAAAAAGAAAGGGACCAGTGAAATGTATGGGTATAGTTTTAGTTTTTGAACTGAGCTAATCCATTTACAGACTAGCTAGACAATGCATTAAGAAGCCTTATTCCTTTAAAAAAAAACATTTTTCATATTATGACGAATATATTGATTTCGACCAACTTTTTGAAGTGAATAATACTTTTTCACCTCACTAGCTCGGAAAGGCCAGTTTGTTTGTTTGATATCTATTGAGAAAATCGCTTTTTATCCACATGTGGAGAAAGAGTTTTGACGTTTCAACGCAGCTAAAGTAAAATTTGACATGAGCTTATTTTCTGAAAAATCCCGTTTAAAATACCTAGATACATGAAAGCTAATTAGACCTTAGTTTTAATAGGTAAATGGCGAATTGGTTGATTATTGCAGATATTTTTCAAAGATATAGTACAAACCCTTATTCTTTTTTCCTCGCTGTAGTGAGGTGAAAAGTTTTGTGTTATACAGGGGCGAAAAGTTATTTTACGTCTCGTGTATTGAAACACTCGCTACGCTCAGGATTCTATTTTGAACCACTCGCTTCGCTCGTGGTCAATCATAGGACCCTTTCGCTAGCTCGTGTTTCAAATAAACACTCGCGGGTAAAATACAACTTTCCCCCCTTGTATAACAAATAACTATTCCCCGAGTTCTAGGTAGTAACATAGCTATTTAATGCTTTCATTGCGTGCAGTCGAAAATAAGTTTTTGAAACAAATAATTATCAGTGAAAAATTGAAACTGTAGGTTTCAAATATATACCAATAAATCCCAATAGCCCTGTTCTAGGTAGTAACATCAATAATATGTTAAAAAACATGTTTGATCATAGAGAAAAATGTCTAAAACAATCAGCATTTTAAAGGAATAACGCCTCTTAACAATAGTCTTATTTTTTATATAGTGTTTGTAGCCAAAGCATGTTAAGAGGCGTTGTTCCTTTATTTTTATTTTTTTCATATAATGATAATGACAAATATATTGATAAATAAATTGAACCAACTTTTTGAAGTGAATAATACTTTTCCATGAGTTCTAGAAAGTAACATCGCTATTACATGCTTTCATTGCCTGCAGTCGAAAATAAATGGAAAAAACTAATATTCCGCGTAAATTCTGTAAATTTCGAGTAGTTTTTGGAACAAAAATTAACAATGAAAAGTTCGTATTTTTTTTTTAGTTTGTATTTCTCAAATTAGTTTGAGGTTAACCTGTAACTGTTCATTGTATTGTTTATTAGCTCAGTTCAAAAAATAAAAACTATACTAATAGTTAAAATTGTGTAACATAGAATGTCTCGATTTAACTATAGTTTTATTTTGTGTTGGGTATGCTAGTACGATATTATTATTATGGAACATAGGAAATTAATAATGCTATTTATATATAGGTACTATTTAAATACAGGGTTCTAATCGAGTGTATACGTAACTATTTTTAAATAAAGCACCAGTTTTAAATAAAATTGTGTTTTGGCAATGAACATTAAAATTATATAGACTGAAACGATACAGTTTCATTTGTTATAATTATCAGATTAATTATATTATAAAGGCAAAAGTTTGTGAATGGATTTGTATGTTTGTTACTTCTTCACGTACAAACGGGTGGCCCAATTTTGATAAAAATCGGTATGGAGACAGCTGGATTAAAACATAGGCTATCTGATAAACCGCGGGTAACACCGCGGGGCGCAACTAGTACAATAATAAATAAGGGTGGGCTATATCTAATAATTTATATCTATTGTTTTGCTTTATTTATTTATTTACTTATTATTTTGTTTATTTTGCTGCACACAATCATTATAATCCACTATGGGGTTTAAAAATCAACACCCGTGAAAAAAATATATAGGGTCTTAAATTGAAACTTTGAGCATAGAGGCGTGTTCATGTATTTTTGATCACATAAATTTATGAACTCGACTGTACTACACACCCCAGATTACAGTAGGTTTGTACTAATTATCAATGAGGCAATTGCCTCAGGTAGTGACGTTACTGCGAATTGCAACTATGGGCCAAATGCGTCTTTTGATGATATCATAGAAACTAAACACTTTAAAACTACTATCACCACTCCCTTATTACCCGATAAAAAAAGAAGGTATCTCTTTTTTGGTTACTTATCTGAAACACTATTTTTTGTTTCCCATCTGTAACGGTTCACCAAATGTTTTCCAGAACTGTTAATTTTTCAGATCAATTACAAAACAAACCTAACCTAACCCAATGGGTTCTCATTTGTTCTTATCATAGATATTAATAATAATAATCCCAAACTAGCCAGTAATGTGCCTTAAAATGTTCTGCGTCTATGATATCACCAAAATACGCATTAGCCCCATAGTCGCAATTACCACAGATGACCCCGAGTCATTTACCTGTGCAATGAGTTTGACTTTGCTTTTTTTACGTGACATATACCTACCATATACATAAGTTTATTTCCTATCAAAATTATATATTTATGATTGTAGCAGGACCTACAATAAACAGCACTTTAAATTAGATTTACTGTCATTATTCAAATATTTCTTTATAATATGATCTGACAATTTTACCGCAATAATTTTCATTTTAAGTTGTACTTAGACTATTTTAGGTAAGTTTATGAATAAGATAATTTAATATCTGAGACAGATCTGTAGTAGGTACGTAGATAGATCAAGATGTATATAATAATTACTAAATTAAGTAGAAAAAGCTTGCATCTGCTTCCAGTGTTGTAATTTTTTTCAAAGTCAAAGTCTAAAAATACTATATGGGGATATATTAGATACCATGATCTATGCTATTACATCATTACAACTAAATTAATTTTAACCTTTTGAGCGCCACAGTCGGCTATGGCCGTCAACAAAAAATCGTGCCCCTGACGCCACGTCGGCCACAGCCGTCCAAATGTCAATGATCAAAAACTTTATAATTCTAACCGGTACAAAGTATTTTTCAATCCCTGTTGATTTTGGGGCACATCTTTTTTTTTTTTACTCTGGCGTCAGTGGCACGGTAAATTGCTAATCCATAAATTACGTCACACGAATTTCATGATTTTTTGCCCCTCCCCCCGTCCTTGTCACAGCTGGTCACATTTGGGAGACTCCCCCCTCCCTAGTGTGACGTCACATATTTTTCAAAATTATATTTAGAAATTATTGAAAGAAAACAGCGGTTCCGAAATCGGTTTTATTACCATTTAAATATTTTTTTTTAGAAAATTAACATCAAATCAAACAATTAACAACACATAAAACGATGATAGTAGAGCGAGTGGTCGACAAAACAATTGGTATCTTATATTTACACAGATATAGTTGTATATGTTTTTGAGGTTTTCGTAAAGTAATAGTTTAAAGTTCGTTTTTTAACACTTATAATAGATTTTGAAATGTGACGTCACGAAATTTAGGACACCTCCCACCCCCTTGTCACACAATGTCACACTTCGTCGACCCCCTCCCTCCCCCTTAACGTGTGACGTAATTTATGGATGGCCCCTTAGCGGTCAATAGGTTAATACAAAACAGTATATTTTGAAGTCACCGTAAAGTTAACACGTTCGCTGCGGGACCGAAACTGACGTTTTTTCATATGGTGCGTTAAAAGGCCGATTGGCCTGTTACTTACGTATACTATCCAGCAGTGCGTTGTAGGGCTCATAGGCCTAGTAAGGTATTGACGGATATTAAAGACTGTAACTATGCGAAAACTTAAAATGTTCGATAACCACCTATTAATATCATTAGTAGACGAGTTTGTTATCTTAGTGTTTGCCTCGCCCCGGGTTCCTGCTATTTACTTAAGAGGAATAAATATGTAAAGGTGTAAGGTCTTGCAACCCGAAACCGCACTGAATAACAGGAAAAAATAGAGAGTTATTAGTGATGGGCAACAACTTATCGACAAATTATTTATAATATCGTTTAATAATTAAATAGAAATGGGCCCTTTAGAAATATGACAAGCATTAATCGTTTCTTACATTCCACACAGAAAGGTTGTTTTTTACATTTTTATTTGTTTCTCGGCTGGTGAGTGCCCCACGCAGCTTTAACATCGCTTACATCATTTATTTGGTCGAGACATTATTAACGGTTTTAAGCCACATCAAAACGTACACAGACACTAGGAGATATTGAATTATGTACTATCGTAATATACGTCCATTCGCGATAATTACGTCACAGTCACAACACTAATCGGAAGTAAACAATGCAATCATCTACACCAGTGCGGGAGGGGGCGAAAAGACCTTGTAATCTATGATGGGCCTTTCGACCCGGTACCCGCAAGGAATTGAAAAATATATCAGCCAGTGCGTTATCGGGCCGAAAAACCTTAGCACAATCTTAATGCTTTATTGAATTGTCCTTAAGGTCCTAAACTCAAACCTATACTTGTCTCTTTTGTACATGCAGAAATACTCATAGTACAGCCGCCGCACCAGAGGAAATTCACCGTTTCTCAGCTCCGCACAGAGTGGGAGCACATGCATCGGAACTTTCAACCTTATATCGCAGCGAACGTGTTAAGACTTGAATTTTCTCCATCTAGATATTACGGGTAGGTGGAAAAGATGTTTAGAGCCATTTGTTTAAATAATCTAACTCTTTACGGTGGGTTTAATAATATTTTTTTTTACTAAATACTAATACATTATGCTCGATTAAAATGAGTTTAGTAATGATATAAAAGCCTTGGTATTTTATATATGGCCATATACCTACTTAAAGCTTTGAAAAAAAAAACAATAAGCGACCCCTTGGTTTCTAGAACCACGGTATGCTAGGTAGAACCCGGGACGTCAAAATGACCAAATGTACATTACTTATTTATGCCTAGACCGTACCTCATACATAAGCTTTATTTTCAACTGTGCAAAACATACTAAACTAATTAAAATAATGTGATATGTGGGCCAGAATATTTTATAAAACAGAATTAAACAAGGTTTTGTCTTTTATTTGGTTTCACCCGACCCCGTTCCAGTTAGACTGTAATCGAAGGGAATCGTGCTAACAACATGAAAGGTACGTGTTGATTCGGGTATTTCTAACCGATGTACAAAATCCCATGCCAAACGGCACAGTATTTACGGATAAATAACTGATTTACGATTTATTACTTCGGAACAGCCTCTATGTAAATACATTGTAGTTCATATGTCATGGCATTAGTGTCACTTTAATCTCAGCGTTATTGATAATGGCAAACAACCAATACTATTTATTGTTGATTTGCCTCAATTTGTTTTTTTTCTGTTTTATCTAATCAAAAAACATATTTTATTACAGACTTCATGAGACATAACTATACTCGGGATTTCGGTCTTTGTCCAGAAGCCGAGGACACGTTGTATAACAGATAATGGAAAATAAAAAAATGTAGGTATAATGTAGGTACCTCACAGACAACCCCCACTAGACGGAGCATGTAAGGCGACCCGCGCGCACCAACGGTATGGTACTGCGATCTTATAAAAGTATCAACACGGGCGCCACCGTTTAGTTGCGTCCATGTTTTCGACCCGTGCGTACGGCAACGAAAAATAATATCAAATATCAACGAAAAATGGTAAATTGTAGCGTTAAGTGGTGTGGGAAGACTTCTAGGACTTCAAGCTATGATAAAGATGGTATAACATTCCATAGGTGAGTAAATTTTACTGTATAAAACAAAATTTTTGTTTCCTAGCCACGGAGACCGGAGCTCTCTTTATACTGGTCACTTGGAACTAACGAACGTCGCTCGGAAGTAGTGAAGCATATCTGTCCCTTTTGATCAAGTAAAAAATGCAATTGAGCTATCCTTTTCTACCGGTTCTTACGAAAGCACGTGTATCGTTAGTGATGTCCTGCAGACAATACCAAATCGACTTTTGGCTGAAGCGTATTTTATTAATAAAGTACGTATTAATATTTATTTTTATTGTTGTATTATAGTTATTTAGAGTAGTAATTCGGTAGTTTTATTTAGTTTGTAGATGTTTTTAGTTTGAGTAAATATTATGTATTGATTTATTTCTTAAAATTTGTAATTAAATCGGTATATGCACGTACATATTATTTTGTTTTTGTAGAGATATCATGTTGTTTGGAGTTTTCAAGTCCTTTTAGCAGCAAGACGTTAGAACCAGTGACACAAGATGGACCTGATGATGGACTTGGAGGAAGTGCGACGGATCTCGGAGTTGGTTTGAAATAGACTTTTGCTGCTTCAGTTTTTCGATTCCTCTTAGCGAGCAATTAGAACCAGTGTCACAAGATGGACCTGATGATGGAGTTGGAGGAAGTGCGACGGACCTCGGAGTTGGTTTGACATAGAGTAATGCTGTTTCGGTTTTTTTATTCCTTTTAGCGATCAATTAGATCCAGTATCACAAGATGGACCTGATGATGGACTTGAAGGAAGTGCGACGGATCTCGGAGTTGGTTTGACATAGAATTTTGCTGTTTGGGTTTTTCGATTCCTCTTAGCGAGCAATTAGATCCAGTATCACAATATGGACCTGATGATGGACTTGGAGAAAGTGCGACGAATCTCGGAGTTGGTTTGACATAGAGTTATGCTGCTTCAGTTTTTCGATTCCTCTTAGCGAATAATTAGAACCAGTGTCACAAGATGGAGCTGATCATGGAGTTGGAGGAAGTGCGACGGATCTCGGAGTTGGTTTGACATAGAGTTATGCTGTTTCGGTTTCTCGATTCCTCTTAGCGAGCAATTAAATCCAGTATCACAATATGGACCTGATGATGGACTTGGAGGAAGTGGGGTGGGACTCAAACCTCAGCATAATACTAGCTCGAAAGCCAGTGCTGATCTTCCGGTGAGACCTGACCATTGCAAAGCCATAAAAGTAGTCTAACCTCCTTGTTAAAAAAAAGTCGTTTGTACTGAGTAGCATAAGTAGCATGGGGCTTTCTAGATATTTTTGTCGAAGACTCGAATAATCTTAGCAGATACATTTTTTAATTGTATGGTTCTTGTTTCCTTTTGTAAACTATTATCGGTATGTAATAAAGTATTGTTGTATTGTATTGTATTATTATTATTTTTAAACCATTCACTGTAGAATCATGTACCAACGAATGAAATTGTACTAATGTGGAGTGCGTTAACAGCAGGGAATGTGTTAAGTATGGTATTTTGCATTTTTCTATTTTTTTATATAATTATAATAATTTATATAATTATTATAATTTTACAGTCTCGGAAAAACATACGTATAAGAACCTCTCTTTTATTAAGTCGGTTTAAATTCCAAAACCTTCTCCTAAGTGTAATAATTACTCTTCTGAAAATCGGTTCAGCCAAACGCCAGATAATCGCGGACAAGCATACATACATACTTACAGGTCCTCCTTTTTTTGAAGTCGGTCGAAACGAAAAGCATTTTTATTAATTAACCCTCAAAATAATTATAATAATAAATTACCAGGTAATTTCTAGAAGTATATTTTCAACTACTCCGCTACCTAAAGGTGGTCTGGAAGCGATCGCTATTTAGCGATAAGGCCACCTGTTGTTTACCTCTGCCTGTTATTTTAATGTATCTCATGTTGTGTTGTATAGGTATTCCTTGAGGTGTGCAATAAAGAGTATTTGTATTTGAATATTATCAACTTTATATTATATGAAATTATTTAATACCTTTAGTTACATATCCGTAATCTGCTATAACTTTGTTTGTTTACCTTAAATATTTTTTATAATTAATATCTCCTATTTAGTACAACTGTGTACAAGCAATAATATTTAATACCGGTTTAGACACTTCCAATGAATGTGTCGCATCACTATGATCACGTGCGCTTTAGGAATCGGCCAATCATGACGCAGGTAACGCCCACCCGCTCTCCCCGTCGTTCCTCGCCGCGCGGTGAACTGAGTCGCGAATATTACTATCAACATTAGCTATCTAGTGGAGGTGATCTGTGAGGTACCTACAGTGCTTGAGGCTGTCAGAATGAGATTGTCGTTTTATATCTCTCCCGCTCGCTCTTACGCGATCGAGCTGACCCTTTCAGCTTTCACCCAAGCCCGAATCGAAATTTAAGAGCTCTCTGTGTATCGGATGATAATATTGATAATTCATGAAGCTGAACTGATACGGTGTTATTAGCTTTAAGGGTAACATTTAGAATAATCTAGAATAGAACGAAGTTAATATAGTAATCGGTAAGTGTAACCATGCGAGTAGGTATTCCGCAACTATAATACATATTAAAAAAAGATGTTCAAAAAAACTGATATTGAAAATACGTTAGTAATGGCTTATTTACCGTCAACGTTATTGAAATAAAACCACATCTATATAAATATTTACATTTTATTCTCGTTCATTCCTCATTGCTGTTGAGAACATTTAAAACAACATTATTGCTACATCTGAAGACAGGGTTTTCTCTCTCTCTTTACTTTTGTAATTAACTTCAAATACAACCCATTATCATTTTCCGGACAGCTAAAATAACATCTAAAATTAACTTGGCATAAAAATTATAAATTGGCATGAATGCGTAGGGAATAGATTACAACTTATTCTTTAACCTATTGACCGCCAAGCGGTCTAGCAAGTTACCGTGCCACTGACGCCAGAGTAAAAAAAAAAGATGTGCCCCAAAATCAACAGGGTTTGAAAAATACTTGTAGTGGTTAGAATTACAAAGTTTTTGATCATTGCAATTTGGACGGCTGTGGCCGACGTGGCGTCAGGGGCACGATTTTTTGTTGACGGCCACAGCCGACTGTGGCGCTCAAAAGGTTAATCTGCCAAGTTATTATTTTTGTAGGTTAGGTTAGATTAGTTTTTTTTAGATGCCCGGTTAAATAGGTGTCAAATACAAATATTAAAGCCTAGTATTTTTTTTTCGAGTGGAAAATATGGTTAAACAGCTCAGATCGTAAAATACAACTGACTAGAAATGGATTCACACTCAAATCCATAAATCTATGGTAGTTTTTTTGTCGAATTCACATAAAATTCTAAAACTTCGTAAGACAAAATAACGAAACATACCGTAAACTACCCTACTGTCGGCATCCTTCCAATTACGAGTATGGGCAGCATCTATTTATTTTAAGGCTGTAGGAGTGAAAATAAATGGTCAAAACTAGTGCCAATCAATGGGCATTTTACCCTTGAGTTTTCACACAAAATGTAAGAAATCAGTAACCACTGAGAACCATTCAGATATAGCAACAATAGTCAATAATTTTGGACCGCAAAAGAAACAAAACGTCATATATACAATCAGTCATATTACAAAATCTTAAGTTTTAAGGAAGTCACCATTCCGAAAATTACTTAAAATAATACACTAGTGACCATACGATGTAGAATCTTTATTTACCTACTATTTAGGTAATAAATAAAGCATTTTTGTCACCAACGAATTTTTGTTTTTTAACTCGCAGATGCATTAAGTAATCCAAACGACATTATACTGAAATGATACAGTCACAAATTCTGAATCGACGGATTTAATTTCTACCCGGCTGTGCAAGAAAGGGTCGGGTAATGTTATTTCGTTAAGGAAATAAAACGTCATATCATTTTTGATACTATATGCATTAATATTGTATAGAGCTTGCTAACTTTATAGAATCAAAAAAGTAGCTTCAACCTATAGTACAAACGAAGGCACAGTTAACTATACACCCATAGACCTTAACATGTTTCAATAAGGTTTATATTCGTTTACAAATGTACAGTTATCAGTGTCTTCGATTACCATTGTATACTTTTTGACAGACTACAAAAAGTTCCCAGTTCATTGGTTATTTTTTTAAACTATCTGTCTCATTTCTCAGTCGTATGGTCACATGTGCAATTCTGAGAATGCACACCGACGATCACAATACTAATCGATTTTAATCAAACTCTGTCAAGTCACACGCTCAACCCATACATAATCATATTACCTCTGCGTTTCAGGCTTGACCATACACTCAATAGGCGTGGTACAATTTTGGGAAAACCATTATATTATATTTCTTTAACATTAAAAAACTTTCCGAAATGTTTTTTTTTAATGATTGACTTGCAGTTTATATTGATAACAAAAAAAAAATATGATCATCCGAAATTTTTACAAAGCCTATTGAAACATCCTTTGTAATTGATTAATTGATAAATATCAGAATGCATTCTCAAACTAAAAGAACCAGTTAAAATCTATATTACAGACACTCCCCTTATATTTGGCATATCTATAGTACAAAATATACAAGTTTTAGGTGGCTATTCACTTTTTACCAAAATACGATCAAGATTCGGGATAATCATTTCAAAAAGCGTAGCGAGTTTATTATAACGTACGGAGATCGTCATAAAAAAATACTCTCGCGAAAAAATACCATAACCTAATTTATCAAAAAAAAAGAGAATTCGTGTATGAGAAATCCATTAGGAAAAAATTGATCGGTGTTTAAATATCTTGCCCGTTTCATTACACGTGAAGTTTTATGTTAATTTGGACTAATTTACAGTGAATAGCCACTCCATTTTATTATCAAGCGTAGTTTCAGGCAGTTCATTATTTTATTAATTACTATAAGTAGTATTTCATGCAAAAATGTGATTTGAAAACTTAGAAACTTGATATTTTAGAACATTTCAACTGCCAGTAGATGAAAAAAATACAAGTTTCAATTTTCCAGATACATTTTTACACAAAATCTCCAGTTAAAAATAGAAAATTAAGACGAAAATTATCTTATTAATATCTCGAGGTCCATTAAAGTTGAAAACGAGAGACACGATAAGAAAATAATTTTGTCACAAAATACCGATGAGTCATCTCAGTATAAAGGGTAAAAGGGAGGAGCGATCTCTCCATCGTTTTGGCGTTTTAACAACGCAAAGCAAGGAGTTGAAATAGCTCAGCCTGCAGTTTATGGACAGTAGACAATTTAACTTACTCCAGCGCCACTTGTGGAGCCTTTTGGAACTATTATTTACTGCATACCGCTGGACACTTTCAAATATTCTTCTAAGATGCTGCTCCTCCCTTCTACACTCCATAAATCATACAATAAATAGTATGAAACAGAGATTACGTCAAGTGGCGCCATCTAGAGAATATCGATGATACACACCTTGTATAGGCATTGGCAGTCCTTTAACACTTACGACCAGGTAAAAATTGAAACTGCCCCAGAAACCGACAGCGCCCGATAGGTGGGCGCATCCCCACCCCGGACGCCGACAGAACCCGCCAGATGGGCGCTTGTATAGTCCGCTGCGAGCTTGGCCGGCAGCTGAGAATCGAGCGCCCACCAGCCGGGTTGTTGGGTAGTGAAAGTGTTAAATCATTACTCCATCGGCATTTTCAGACATGACAGGAATTATTAAACCAATGACAGTGTTAACTTAGGGAGCTAGAATAAGAGTTAATCAAGTATATTACAAATTATAATAGATTAAGTAGCTCTAATCGATTAAAAACGAGTTTATTTCTATTGTAATTTTTGACAAGGACCTCGATTATTTTCTGTGGGGTTATTAGAACGTTTGGTATTTTTATGACATAAGTACAAAACATATCGATTCCTCTCTTTCTTATAAGTGTGAAAAGGATGACTTACAAGTGTCAGTCCGGCCCAGGGGTAGTGGCGCTACAAACAGCTTTCATATGGCAATAATGTGCATACATCATATATTTACATTATTGAACGTCACTAGCGATTTGTCATCAATCAAATTTAAAACATAGTTTACCAGAATGCTGTTCAATCCTTCGTTCTTGCGAAATGAATACAGAATCCTATTGAAAAAAAAAACCGGAAGACGCATTGTGAAGGCCCCCAATAAGGTGGACCGACGACCTGATTAGGATCGCGTGCAGAAATTGGATGAGGGCGGCGCAAGACCGATCGTTGTGCAGAACTTTGGAGGAGGCTTTTGTACAGCAGTGGCCGTCTATCGGCTCAAAACAAATACCTTGTAGAAGTTTAACAAATATTACTGTACTATGAATAAAAAAACACTAATATTAGGATCAGTTTTGAATTATCATATAATTCTCATGAGGTGTATTTTCCTTAGATAATATCGTGAAGACAACGATAAAACGTCTTATAACCCCACAGAAAATACAGAAAGATAAGTAAAATTTAATCCACATAGACATAAGTGTAAATTATTTAATCCTCCGTAAACTTTGGTTTTAAACTTTAAATCCAATGTTTTGACTCAATATAAAACTAAATGTAGTGTAAAACGTTGCATCACGATCTCATAGTCTACGTTAGTTTAGTTTTGCATTCTATCACACATCCATAGTTTCACAAATCATGTGTTTTGCGCTGCGGGGATCCATAATTGTATCAAAATATTCTCACAGTTTACTTAAACTAGAAAATTTGGCAGAATGTTGCCTCTGGCTCAAATTCATGATTACTGTAACCATTTCTGTACTTTCATATGCCATTATTTTTGAGTTTCGAAATTTTTCATTACCATGCAAATTTTTAACAAATCACAACAAACTTGCAGGTTTTTCTACTAAACATAACTCTTCAAAGATCCCCGCCACTTCAACGTAGTTGGACATTTCACTAGCCAAACTAACTTCACAATCCGCAGTATTTTCACTGTCCTTTGCAAACTTTTCACTAGCTGTACAAACTTTTCAATGTCCTTTGCCACCATTTCACTATCTATACAAACTGTTTGTTGTCCTTTTTCAACTTTCACTATCCTTTGCCAACTTTTCACTATACTTTGTCAACTTTTCACTATCCGTTGCCAACTTTTCACTATCCGTTGCCAACTTTTCACTATACTTTGCCAACTTTTCACTATCCTTTGCCAACTTTTCACTGTCCTTTGCAAACTTTTCACTTTCACTAACATTTCACTAGTCCGCAACAGTTCGCAGTTCATTCGTGCGTGTAGAAGATGAGCTGCGGGTTGGAGTCGTCGGGCGACATCTCCAGTTGGACGAACTGGGGCGTCGTCCGCGCAGACTCGTAGGAACCGCCGCCATTGCGGGATAGCGAGTTTCTTGACCTGTTGACAGTAGAAAAGAAATATATTAAGCGAGGGTTCCGTGCAAACCCTTATCCCATGTTAACTGGCCGGGTCAAGTTAGGTTAAGCACCTGGTATGTGGGTCAATCAACTATTTTCTGCTACTCGTTGCCATGGTGATGCCCCTGGGTCACTTTTTAAAACTACGATTTTCCACGGTTATATTTAACAAAAGCTTTGTAATTTAAGCAGTTATAAGCCCATTCTTATGTAGACTATCTCCTGACAATACCAGTAATATCAACTATCGACACTTTTCTTAGAAATTTAATCACTATTTTCCCCTGGGTCACGGACAGAATAACAGCAAGAAGAAGTTGATCCACCCATGTATACAAATGTGGTACAAAGTTATCGCAACCGATCACGTTTGTTCTACGGGATCTAAATATTCTTATTTTATTCCGTTTTTAGTATCTGTTGTTATAGCGGCTTGTTGGAAGTAGATTTTTTATGTACCCCGAAGCCACTCTCGAGTGCGATCCTAATTAAAGGCGTCCAGCTTTTCCGCTGCAGTAATTTTCGTGATAAAGGAATGACGTTAGAACCGCGCGGTTAAAACGCTCGGAGAATCACCCCAGTTTGGATTACAAACGACACTTCCTAGATGAACCATTGATGCATCTTAGATGGGTGGATCAACTTTTTCTTGTTATTCTGTCCCGTCACCCAGGAGACAATGGTGATGAACTTCTTAGAAAAATGTTGACAATTTATAATGTAAATTATTTTCAAGAGATATTGGAAATAAGAACAAGTTTAGTTTAGGTTAGGCAATTACAACATTTTTGTTGAATATTGCCGCCGAAAATCGTAGTTTTAATGGATGATAATGGTGATGAAGGTGTTGGTGATGATGATGATGATGGTGGTGATGACTGATGTCGATCATAGTGGTATTGGTGATGATTATGATGATGTACACAGTCTTGACAATAAATAAATGTCTTTAATATCTTTGATGGTCTGGGACCGGTGGTAAAGACTATGGTGGAGTGGAGGTGATGATAAATAAATAAAAATAAATATTAAGGGACAATTATACACAAATCGACCTAGTCCCAAACTAAGCAAAGCTTGTACTATGGGTACTAGACGACGATATACATAATATTTAAATACATATATAGATAACATCCATGACCCAAGCACAAATATTTTGCACAAATATTTGCCTCGGCCGGGATTCGAACCCGGGACCGCCGACTCAGTAGGCAGGTGTCTACAAACCGAGCCAAACGCGTCGTCAAATGTCATGATGATGATGAGACATCATCATCAGCAACAGAAAAAAGTCGATTGACCCAGATGCATGTACTCACTTGGCTTTCGCGTGTGTCAGTATGTGCGACTTGAGGTTGGTGCTTTGCGCGAATTTCTTGTTGCAGCCGTCGAACGGACACACGTAAGGACGGTCGCCGGTGTGGATTCTTACATGTGTTCTGTAAGAAATTTAAGAAAAAACCAGCTTAGTTCGAGTCTGACTCGCGCACCGAGGGTTCCGTACAAACACTTAGCCGTCTTGACAGACGGACGGACAACAAAGTGATGAAATGAAATGATTATTTATTTACGGAATATGGGATACAATAATTTTATTTTATTTTATTTATTTATTAGGTTTGCCAACAGGTGCAATACTATATAACATACATAAAAAACAAATGCAGGTACGAAACATTTCTAAAAACAAATGCAGGTATTTACCCAATTACAGGCAAACACAAAAGCAAATAAGCTGGTATAATTTGCAAATTACAAGAACCACCATACTCTACTTAGAAAAGCATGCAAATCTTAAGTCTAAATTTTGTTACCTTGACAGATAAAGAAAATAGAGCAGATGAACAAAAAGAGATGATCTTATAAGGGTTCCGTTTTTTTTCTTTTATACCTTAAAACTAATTACATTTCTTTTTCGCTTTAAAAACTGCCTGATGATATAAATGATGGACGTAAAAAAAACAAATAAGTTTCTAAGCTCACCTTAGATTAAAGTCTAGTGAAAACCTCTTCCCGCATCCCTCAAAGGTACATTGAAACGGTTTCTCTCCAGTGTGGACGAGCTGATGCCTTTTTAGTTTTGAACTCTCTACAAATGCTTTACCTGTGAAATAAAATAAAATTATTGTCACTAAACAAAAGTCGGCCACCGTATAAACTTAACTGGCCGGGTTAAGTTTGCACCTGGTATATATGGCCCCGCATACAAATGAGGTGCAAAGTTAACGCACCCGATCGCGTTTCTTGTATGGGAGCCACAATTAAATGTTTATTTTATTCTCTTTGTAGTTATAACGGCTACAGAAATATATCATCTGTGAAAATATTTGCCCTTGCCGGGATTCGAACCCAGGACCGCCGGCTCAGTAGGCAGCTGCTTAACCACTGCGCCAGCCGCGACGGTTAGAAAGGGACGACACTACAGTATTGCCACTTTTTAATTTATACTCTTTTATATCATACTGTACTATCACAGCACACTTTGATGTGTCATTCAGCTTAATCACATGTAACGGACTTTGCAAACGTGCCTTTCTGGGCACTTCGACCGTGTGCGCACGTTAGTACAGTTCAGTACATTACGTTCGGTTGAAAAAATACTCAGTACCAATACGTACCACACTCTGCACACACGTGTACCCGAGGTCCGTGCGTGTGAAGATGTTTTCTCATAGCGGAGTTGTCTCTGAACATTTTGGTGCAGCCTTTGTGTGGACACGCTGGAACAATATCGATATTATCAATTATTTGATACTTATTCTTCTTAACAGCTGTCACAGATCAAATACGTCACATGATGAAAGAAATTATGATAACAGATGGCGCCAGGCTGCCACGTGCTCATACAAAAACAAATGACAATCCCACATCACGCTATTAACATTTTTCCTGAAATCTTGACTAGAATTTTATAATAGTATAGATGAGATATCCGCAGTGGATAGGGAAAAATGGCGGAAACTGGTGTTGGATGAACGTTGGACCATAGATGAGGCATGGTTTAGTACTCTCGGAACCAAGCGTGCCAAAAAAATGAAATGAAATGATTTATTTAAATGCACGTGGGAAATCGGGGAACATTTGCAGTCATTGCTTAATATATAGAATCACGAAACCCTACCTTTTCAGGCGTACATACATTTTTAAATCCATACTATCCATACTAATCCATACTAATATTATAAATGCGAAAGTGTGTCTGTCTGTCTGTTACCTCTTCACGCTTAAACCGCTGAATAGATTTTGATGAAATTTGGCATAGGGATAGTTTAAGATCCGAGGAAGGACATAGGATAGTTTTCATCCTGGAAATTATACCTAAAAAGATTGAAAAGTGAGTGAACATTTCTGTTGGGGTGCGATGACCCTGTAGGAAATGTAATTATTAGACCAAAAGCACAATTGCTCTTACATTTGCTTAGGCGCTTTTAATAATCCTTTTTATCAAGTTCCACGCGTACGTAGTCGCGGGCAAAAGCTAGTTACTTATATTAATATATTATGTAGATCTGCTAAAAGATATTAGCTCGGCCCGTGCTCGCGCGCAGTCCAGTCGTATATCACAAGCCTGTGGTCGCGTGCGTTTCTCGTATTGGCTTGCATAGCCATGAAAAGCGTTGTTTTCCTACATGACCTCTTTAGAATTTGATTGTGCTTCATACATGTGGAAGCACATTGCGAGCACTAACCTTCGGCAATACTTTCACCCTTGAGTAGGCAGCCATTAGCTGACGTCAGAATGGCGGGCGTCATTAATTTCTTAAATATCTCTGAAGTTTAAAGAGCACACTGCTCGAATTTTGGCGCACATTTGGCACATTGCTAGCACTAACTCCTGACGTATAACCGCAGCTCCATTTGTTGATATTACACCCGCCATTTATTGATAGATGAGAAATGTCCATACATGAAATGCTCACCTATAGTTCTGTCTGAAGACTCTGGCGATGGTTTCTTTAGCCTGATCTTGTGTCCGGGCCGCGCGAATTCCGCCAACTGTTTCGGGTCTGACAAGTCTAAACCTGCAAACATACAGATGGATAATCAATACAACACATGACATAAGATATCGGTACATACGGTAAGGTACATTGATAAATAAAATAAATAAATATCGGACAACCTCACACAAATCGATCTAGTCCCAAATTAAGCTCAAGAAGGCTTGTGTTATGGGTACTAGACGACGATATACATATTTATATAGATAAATATATATACTTAAATACATAGAACAACCATGAACCAAGCACAAATATTCGAGTTCATCACACAAATATTTGCCCTGGCCGGGATTCGAACCCGGGACCGCCGGCACAGTAGGCAGGTGTCTACAAACCGAGCCAATCGCGTCGTCCAAATATTGTGTGTGTTTTAGTGTGTTGTATTATTGTGTTTTATGTTTGTATAAATCCACATTAAAATATATTTTCGTTTATTAAAAGGTTTGCCAACAGATACAACACTATATGATTACAATGAAAACCATGAGTACATAACATGCCGGTGTCTATCCAATGATAGGCTAACACAGCATGCTATATGATGACCACGAACGTAAACCCGGTTATTTTTTGTAAAAAAGTAAGTACCTATTTAACCCTTTAGTGGTTAGTGGCAATATATTTGCCGCCATAATTTATTTCATTTACTGAATATACATAGAGACTATTTTGGAAATTTATTACATAATGCCAGAAAATATAAACATAATTATGAATCCATAAAAAAACCATAGCTCGTAAAACTTGTTTTTTCCATTGAAAATAGGGTTTTTCTTCGACAATATTTGGTATTTTAGAGGATATCTTAATTGTAGTAACTGAAGAAAAAAAGCTAGAAAATGAAATTCGTATCGTCTGATTTTGTTACTAGTCATAATATTAGGCTTTTGGAGATTATGGTGGTGGTGAAATATTATGTTTTCATAATAAATTAGAAAGAAAGAAAGAAAGAAAGAAAGACCATTTTTTTTTTCTACGGTGGTAATTCAAATTCTGGCAGTGTGTACGGTTCAATTGATTTTTTGAATGATTTTTGTCGGAGAGATTTTTTTAAAATTTTCCTTGAGATTACAGAGATATAAGAAGGCAATATATTTGCCGCTGTCCATGAAGCGACTGACAATTCGTCGACATTTGTATACTTAAATGGTTCAATAAAAAAATGTGGTGTTTCCACGTTAAAAAATTAGTTAAACATTACATGTTTCACAAATTTATAAATAATAAATAAATACCTGGCATAGTCTCGTTCCCCAGAATGTTCTTCTTGCCGGTCATGTACTCTGTGTAGTCAGGGTCGGGTTCGGGGTTGGAGCCGTCATCTGGGAAATACAAGCAACTTTGTTACCCTGGCTCTACACTACTCGCGTAGTTCACCGGATATGTGTGGAGATGCACTTCGCTGCAACCCATACGGCGTATACCTGTTTACTCCATCCCAAGACTATGGAACATCAAGGGAAAGTACCTTAAATATCGTAGATAGGATATTTTGCGGAAAGAAGACTATGTTATTTTCAAAAGTTAGTAATTCTACATTTAATGATTTTCTAAGAATTACTTGCTTCGTCTGGCAATAGAACCGACTTAAATATATGCCAATCGAAAGAATGGACAAAATAATAATAATTCTGCCTAAGTGACATATTATCTTAAAAGAAAGGAACAACGTAAAATGTTTGAGCAAAATTTCAAGAACATTATTTATTGTAGACGACCTTAGAGCATAGACAAATGGAGATGTCATAACGTAAACTCTTCGAACAAATTTTTTCGCCAATTTTAGCGGGGGGCGAGGTAAACACGTACAGCACACCACCAAAAGACGAATAACTCAACAGACACAAATTTTGCTGTTCCGATAAACGCACACTACAGCAAAATTCAACACATCAAAAATGACATGCACACAGATACTGTTTTCACGTAAATGTGCAGTATACATAAGAAAATCATAGTGATGCGACACATATGAAGAATGAGTCAAATCATTTTAATGAATGAACTGCATTGTCTTATAGGTACTATTTATTGTGAAATTTGAAAAGTGTAAATTCTGTATATTGAAGATGTAATCCTATTAATATATTTTTTTTATATGTATATCTGTCTATATTTATTGTATCCTTATTGTTGCAGTTTATGTAGCCTTAAGTATTCAAACCTCCTTTATAAGCATTCCGATGTTTTATATTCTTAAAGAAGAACGTAAATGTCACTAGATTTTGTCACGTCAAGATTGAAATACACGTAAACTATTTTAAAGCTTTATTTTCATTATTTATTCGTTTATACTCGAATATTCACTTCCACTGCCGAAACTATAACACTTATCACTCTCGCATAACTAAACTGTGAAATAAAACTGTCGCCCGCGGTTGTTTCGGGCTTGAACAATCACTGACTTCTAAAACAAGTACACTCGACTTCATATTGTCGTTGCTAAAATGAAACCACTTCATTTTCGCCATTTTGGAGCCGATACGAGGGCTGTTCCGAAAATAGTTAGTCAACGGCGTACTATTGTATTCGTTTAATTTTACTGTAGCCTAAAGGCAAATTTCATTACGAACTCTTTCGCATAAGAGTCACTGGCCAGTGACATTCAGTTATTTTTTTTGAGAATCAGAAAAAAAACATGTCTGTCACTTTTTGTTCGCAAAAATGGAGCTAACGCGGGAAGCATTTCGTGCTATGATATATTATGATTATAAACGAGGGTTAACTTACAAGGATTCTCATGAAAATTTAACTAGTGTTTTTGGGGCCTTATCCCCATCTGTTGCCACTGTCAGTTACTGGTTCCGTGAATTTAAGCGTGGGCGGAGCGACATCAAAGATGAGCCTAGACCGGGGCGACCGCCAACGGCAGTCACTCTAGAAAATGTTATCAAGGTGGAATGGCTAATCAAGGAATCTCGAAACATTACCCACCGAGAGATTCAGGACGAACTGAATATTGGATCCCGGGCAGTTTCTACCATTTTGCATGACCACCTTCAAGTTCGGAAGGTTTCGTCTCGATGGATACCACATTTTCTCACACAGGAGCAAAAAGACATACGTGTCGATTGGTGCAAATTTATGCTAAAAAAATTTGATAATGGTAATTCACAACAAGTGAGCTACATTGTGACATCCGACGAATCTTGGATATATAGCTACGACCCATTTACAAAACAGCAATCAACACAATGGTTCTTTGAAGAAGATGATTTACCTACTAAAGTAGTTCGCGGTCGAAGCGTCAACAAAAAAATGGTTGCTGTTTTTTTTCGACGTAGTGGACCTGTAGCCGTAATTCCACTTGAAGATCGGAAAACAGTTACCAGCCAATGGTACACTGAAGTTTGCTTACCACAGGCCTTCCAGGAGCTGAACGTCAGTCGTCCAAGTACTGGAGCTCGGGGCATCATTTTTCATCAAGATAATGCTCCGGCCCACACGGCTGCCAGAACCACGGAATATATTAGCAAATCAGGAGTGCAATTGCTACCACACCCTGCATACAGCCCTGACCTGGCTCCGTGCGATTTTTTTCTGTTCCCCACGTTAAAAAAATCATTACGTGGGCGACGATTTTCGACGGCGGATGAAGCAGTGGACGAATTCAGGCGACTTTTTTTTGACCTTCCGCAAGAACAGTTTTTCTCCTGTTTTGAAAGTTGGTTCAGTCGTATGCATAAGTGCATAAAGGCAGCAGGGGAATACTTTGAAAAGTTGTAAATAAAGTTTTATTATATTCCTTATAGTTTTTGTTTAACTAAAAAATTTCGGAACAGCCCTCGTATCTATGTGCAAGTTGTGTGAGCGTCCATGGATCTAATATTAGAGATTCACAGATCGTCACAGATCAAATAACCGTTTGTTTGAAATGACAATTTTAGTAGACGTTCACGCAGGGTACTTTGAATGGGCACTGAAAACAACTGTCATTCCCTGTGGAATATTGATTTAAAGATAGGAGTAAATAATGAGTAAAGAGAAAACAATAAAACAAATGGTTACTAATTTAATTAGAATTACCACATATAAAATAAAATTAAAAAATTATAATTAAGTAAATATCTATCTATCAGCCACAGACGTCCACTGCTGAACATAGGCCTCCCCAAGAATCGTCACAACCCTCGCTACGCTGCGCTTTCCTATACGTGGTCGCCACTCTAGCACTTTGCTGACCTAACGGCTAACGATTCTCCGGGCTACATGGCTTGCTCATTGCCACTTCAATCGTGCAGTCCTGTGAGCTATCCCGGTTACCTTGGTTCTTCTGCGGCATATCCTCATTTCTCATTCTATAGAAGAAAAGAAGAATAAGGAAATAAGGAGGCAGCAGTGAAGATGGAAAAAATATGAAATAAAGTCTATAAATAATAGTATATGTATAACGCATATAGTCATAGCCCAGCATTAAATGTTCCTTTTACCTAGATATACTTTAGCAAACAATTGTTTTCATTTTCATATTAAATTTCAACATCGTATGTCTAGAGAAAGGTAATATTTCTAATTCACCTTACAAGATTTAAAAATAACATACATCTATACCTATTATTAAATTCAATCACTACATAGTACCTATAGAACAAAGTCGCTTCTTGCTGTCTGCCTGTTTGTCTGTCTGTGCCTATGTATACTTAGATCTTTAGAACTACGCATCGGATTTTGATGCAGTTTTTCTTAATAGATATTTTAATCATAATTTTGCACCCGTGCGAAGCCGGGAGGGTCGCAAGTATCTAATAATACACTAACTATTAAACGAACTGCAGTGATCGAATGAATGAATGATTCATTCAAATGTTGAGTCGCGGTTTTGATTTTGTCACATCCCTCGCCCCCGTACCACCGTTTTATGTTTTCATTTTTCTGTCGTTTACGTATCGCAACGGTTTTTTTCTTTAAATGGAGATTGTACTTTAATACACATTTGATACTTCGTAAAAATACTTACCTGTGATAGGAAACGCGATCTTGTTACGTATTTGAGCTGTCAGATCGCCTTTTACGAGAAAATATCTGCACAATTCACCATTTTTAGAGGGAAGTGTCACGCGACACAGATCAATGCAAAATGGCGGTGAAGCGACTTCAAGTAGTTTTATATAACGTGCTTGACCAGTTGACCAGTTATTTTGCCGGAGGGGGTCGCCCGTCCATGGCATCTCCTGTCATTATAAATACTCAAAGTAGACGACGAATAGTTAAGCAAGTAATTCTTAGAAAATATTTAAATGCAGAATTACTAACTTTTAAAAATAACATAGTCTTCTTTCAGCAAAATATCCTATCTACGATATTTAAGATACTCTCCCTTGATGTCCCATAGTCTTGGGACACCCGGTATATCGGCTTCGCGATAGTGTAGGAGCTAGAGTTAGAAAATTTCTGCCTAAATAGTGTTTCATCTTCTATGCTAAACTTATCTGCCAAATAGTTATTTGATATGTGTTTTTTTTTTCTTTAGGATTAGGCCAAAAAAAGTGCGAACGAGTCATGTAACTGTAATTGGGAACACCACGTCCCCGGCATGATTACATATTATGTAGACGGTTTATCATTGAATTGCCGACACTCACTTGGTCAAATTCCACTTCAAAGTCAACGTTTCATGTATTTTCATTTCGTCGACAATTCAGTTCGAGGAATGATCATTACAAGTAATTTTAAATCGTGTATTTTTACTTGTCGGTTGATTCATTACATAGTTGTATTATGTCATAGAAAACGTTATGTGGTTTATTGTTTCAAGTATCTTTAAATATCCTACAAATTATTACAAAGATTATTAACATTAATTTATTATTTAAATCGTCAAATGTATCGATTGACGAAGTTTTATTTCCCGCAAGATATAGACCTCCGCGGTCGTGTGTCACTGGCATAGGATTACGAATATGTAATCCTATGCCAGTGACACACGACCGCGGAGACACATTTGGCGTTTCACCAGCATAGGAGTAGCAATTCTTTGAACAATTTTACAAAGACTACTCAAACTAGCTGGCTGCAAATCCTCAACCACAAAACAGATAGGTACCTACAGAAGTCAATCTACATACAAGCGCGCTCGAACAAACTCAGACATAGACATTGCTCACGGACACGTCAAGCGGATGGCACTCGCGCTCGCACTGGTCTGAACTGGTCCGAGATATCGTGTACCTATCTGTTTTGTGCCTCAACTGACCGGTGTCCTATCGTTTGACCAAAAAACGTTTAACGTTTGACCAAAAAACGTTTCACCAAAATAACCTTTCGCCAAATGATCCTTTTACAAATGGTTCATTTCACCAAATGATCATTTAGCAACTGAGCCATTTGACCAAACTTGAGGTGAATCAATCACCTTTCAGAGCAGATCCGACCCGGCCGGGTTAGGTTAGGTTAGTTTTTTTTAAATATCCATAGAGGACAGGACAGGACAGGACAGGACACGACAGGACAGGACAGGACAAAATAAAGACAAGATAAGATAAAGATGAGACAAAGATGAGACAAAGATGAGACAAAGATGAGACAAAGATGAGACAAGATGAGACAAAGATGAGACAAAGATGAGACAAAGATAAGATAAAGATAAGATAAAGATAAGATACAGATAAAGATAAGATAAGATAAAGATAAGATAAAGATAAGGATAAGATAAAGATAAAGATAAGATAAAGATAAGATAAAGATAAGATAAAGATAAAGGTAAGTTAAAGATAAGATAAAGATAAGACAAAGATGAGACAAAGATAAGACAAAGATAAGGCAAAGATAAGATAAAGATAAGATAAAGATAAGATAAAGATAATATAAAGATAAGATAAGATAAAGATAAGGTAAAGATAGGATAAAGATAAGATAGAGATACATTTATTTTGTTAAACAGAAGTAATTTTTATGAAATAACATTTGGTTAAATGATCATCTGGTGAAACGTTGTTTGGTAAAGTGATCATTTGCTCAAATGATACTTTTGTAAAATTATCATTTGGCGAAACGTTATTTTGGTGAAACGTTGTTTGGTCAAGTGATCATTTGGTCAAACGTTTTGTGGTCAAACATTAGTGAACCCAACTGACCGTCATCTTCCCCGGTGGCCCACATGGTGACGCTGAACTCGCCCTCCATGGTCTTGATCTGCACCTGCTTCTGCTCCCAGCGCCGCGCCGCGCCGCGCGCCCCGCCAGCGCCCTCCATCAGCCCCATCGGCACCTCGCCTGCCACACACACCACAATAGTACATTACTGGAAAAGCCGGGAAATAAGGGCTTGCCGTCTGAGGAGGTATAGGTCAATCTGTGGGGAACTGTAATAGTACATTACATCAGAGGCCGGGAAAATGAGGATTTCCGGCCAAGTAGGTATATACGGCCAAGCGAGCGAGCGTGCGAGCGAGGCCGGATAGTGATACGAGGCCGGGAATCCGTTTTCACGACGAGGCATGTATAGTGCTTTTCTCAAACATACAATGAAATTAAAAAAGTATACTTCAAAGAACAACATTTTATTAATTGACAAATAGGACATTTTAGTCTAACAACCAACATTTAAAAACAAAACCTGCTTTTTGTCAAACCAGCCAGCTGTGTGAAAGACCTTGTTGTTGAAACAAAAAAAAAAGTTACTTTGCAGGCCTAGGCCTGAAAAGCAGTATGAAATCCCTTTACAGTCCTCTCGAGTTGCTGCGCCCAAAAAGCGATACTTCCGAGCCTATTATAAGGAACGTAAAGACAATATCTCATTGCATGTTTGAGAAAAAGCCTTTGCTCTACAAAAGGTGGCGTAGAAAATGTTTTGACACAATATTGTTTAGGTGTGGCAGGTTAATAGAAATCCAAGTTCTCGACCTTGAAGGACCCAGGCGTTAGCCGCCATCTTGATATAAGGTGCCAAAATTAGGTATATTTTAAATAACTTCTCAATTGTTTACTAAATCACAAAAGTGTCTATGAAGGTATAGATAGTGATACGAAGCCGGCAAGCCCATTTCACGGCTAAGGCATGTATAGTGCTTTTCTCCAACATATGCGGGTCGTTCTTCTTTTTTACCTACATTAAATCGAAGGTTTTCCGTTTTTTGGCCTTTTGAACTATCGATAATTGAGGTTTCAGAGTAGAATTAAAAAAAAAATGCATTTGTTTTATTATTAGGACTATTACCTAATTAAAATTTATTTTACAGCCCATTCAGCTTTTTATTGTGTTTTTTTTTTTATAGCGTGACAGAGTGGTCCTTTTAAGGGGAGACCGCGTTTTAGCTTACCACTCTGTCACGCCATTTTACGAAATAATAAACAAACGTTTGAAAAAAAAATGCTGGTTAGAGAAACTGACAGATTACATAATATTGATAGATAGAAAAATATGGATGATTTTTCGAACATTATAAAACCGAATATGATTACTCTGAGATGCCATAAAAAGACGAAGGACGGACTATTGTAGGTAAAAAAGAAGAACGACCCATGCAATGAAATAAAAAAAATACACCACTCAAAAAAACATAATTCAGCTGTTCAGTGAGTTCATGCACAGACGCCATGTTTAATAAAGAGTATTTTTAATTTTCCCTCCAAACCCTTCATATTTTTTTTCTTTCGGAAGTCGTCCACGTGTGTAGTGTTCGAATATTAGGGCCATTATACACAACCTGATAATATAAATCTTAATTTCTATAATAAATAAAATAAAGGCAGAGGATTTTTTATATTGTTTATGGTCTCTGGCGACTTAAATATAGACAGTATTTTAAATTTATTCATCAACACATTTTATACCTATTCTTAATATCAGTTCGTGTGTATTAGGCTTTAACGCGGATATTGTTAATCCGATACCCATTCAGCCACTAGAAGAAAAATTAAAAAATATATTTCAGCTGTTTAGCCTGTTCATGAACACGACGCCATGTTTACATTAAAATTAAAAAGAAATTACTTCCCGGCCTAGGCCTTCAATTTCGTATGAAATTCCTTTACAGTTCTCTCGAATTGTTCCGCCCGAAATATGACACTTCGAAGCTTTTGCACGTTATGACGATATTTCATTGCATGTTTGAGAAATAGTACCTTACTGCAAACGCCGGGAAAGTAGGGGGAGGCCGGATAGTGGTACGAAGCCGGCAAGCTTTTTTCACGGCTAAGGCATGTATAGTGCAGTCAGCAATTTTAACTCTCGGCAAATGCCATAAAGTTGCTTATCCACCAAAATGACAATGCACGAAAGCCTTCTCTTTGAAGCACGCTTCTTTTTTATGACCAACGATGATGAGATACTACACCAAATAATACCACACAATAGGCGGTGTTTTCTTTAAGTAGATCATAAACAACACCAACCGTAGAATATACATTACATATTTATATTATACATACATTATATATATTACTAGGGCAGTGATTTCGTGGATTTTCCAAATAGGTCAGGTCAGGGCCATAAAAATGTGATCGGGTGTCTTACGAATTACCGCCGGTCGTTTGTCTGGTACGTGGTGTCGTAGTACGTCTTACCTAGACCAGGAAGTGATATTTTCTCCCCGCTTAGCGAACAGAAATTCCCACTTACGGGATCATCAAATTTTTAGTGAGTGTAAAATGTAGACCTTTAGATCGCTTTTTCTTCCATGGCAATATGGCTTATACGGCAATAGTTGAAAAAAGAAAGAGCGAAAATATACCTTATCTGTCAGCGGGAAAATTGCTTTGACAGCGTCCGCCATTACCCCTTTAATTCACCGTGCCACTGACGCCAAACCAAAAAAAAAAAAAAGTTCTCCAAAATCAACAGAGATTGAAAAACACAGATAGTGTTTTGAATTAGCATGTTTTTGACCATTGAAATTTTTGACGTCAATAGGCGTCGTTGGCGTCTGTGGCACGAATTCCCGATGACGTGATTTGCCGTCTTTGGCGGTCAAAGGGTTAAAGGTTTGTGACCCGTTTGTGTTCAAAATACTATTTGGTTGATTGAATATTTACTTGCCCAACCTACGTGCAAATTAAGTATGATGGATGGACACTATGTTACTTACCAATAGGCATGAGGTGGTGCACGTTGTTGGTAGTGTTGTTTGTTGTCGTCACCTTCGACCTGCCGCGCCCTCTGTTAAGGAATACAAAGCGTTATATATACTCACAATTATAAAATTGCATTGAAAATCAGTTTGGATGATCCCATCCCTATAATTATTTTAAGTTTTTTTTTATAGCGCGATCAAGCATTTGTATGGCGCGGCGCCAGACGTACAGTCAACCAATTTGATTCCTAGGCCATTTCGTACCTTGTCATTGTGACAAGGTTCTATAGGGGCCTAGAAATCAAAGGCATGTATTTAAATCGATATCTGTATATTCCCTTTTTTCGATCAATATATTTGAAAGTTTTACCAAAAATACTGACTTGCACACTAATTATGCACACTAAATAATGCGAATTCAATATACTATTTAAGGTATTTGCAAAACTGTTTTACTGGATATAAAAAAAAAAACTAACCTAACCTAACCCGGCCGAGTCTTTTTACCTGACTATGGTTAAGAAAAAAGTTGTGATCACGAGCACCTCTAGCATAACTGCCATACGCGACTATTTCTCGCGCGGGATAATCATCCGTCTCTTTCTGTGCAGTATTGTGATCTCTCACATTACTGCACAGTGACGGGTAGCACTATCTCGGGCGACAAGAGTCGCGAAGCATAGGTGTGCTAGGCTGGTGTTACTGGTGGAGGCTGGGGCAGTGTAGACCGGGTCGTACGAGCGGAATAAATACTATGACATCTAAAGGCAGAATACTTTTATCCGACTGCGGCAAAGGACAGTGTTCCATTGCAGACATAGGATACTTTTTACCCAACTATGGTAAAGAAAAACAAGTGTAATACAGACCGGGTCTTACGAGCTTGACATCCAAAGACAGGATACTTCTTACCCAACTAAGGTAAAAGAAAGTGTAATACGAGCCGGACATCCAAAGACATAGGATACTTCTTACTCAACTAAGGTAAAAGAAAGTGTAATACCTGGTGTTACTGGTGGAAGCCCGGGCAGTGTAGACCGGGTCATACGAGCCGGACATTCAAAGACATAGGATACTTACCCAACTACGGTAACAGAAAGGGTAATACCTGGTGTTACTGGTGGAAGCCGGGGCAGTATAGACCGGGTCATACGAGCCAGACATCGAAAGACATAGGATACTTACCCAACTACGGTAACAGAAAGCGTAATACCTGGTGTTACTGGTGGAAGCCAGGGCAGTATAGACCGGGTCATACGAGCCAGACATCGAAAGACATAGGATACTTACCCAACTACGGTAACAGAAAGCGTAATACCTGGTGTTACTGGTGGAAGCCAGGGCAGTATAGACCGGGTCATACGAGCCAGACATCGAAAGACATAGGATACTTACCCAACTACGGTAACAGAAAGCGTAATACCTGGTGTTACTGGTGGAAGCCAGGGCAGTATAGACCGGGTCATACTAGCCGGACATCCAAAGACATAGGATACTTCTTACCCAACTAAGGTAAAAGAAAGTGTAATACCTGGTGTTACTGGTGGAAGCCCGGGCAGTATAGAACGGGTCATACTAGCCGGACATCCAAAGACATAGGATACTTCTTACCCAACTAAGGTAAAAGAAAGTGTAATACCTGGTGTTACTGGTGGAAGCCAGGGCAGTATAGACCGGGTCATACTAGCCGGACATCCAAAGACATAGGATACTTCTTACCCAACTAAGGTAAAAGAAAGTGTAATACCTGGTGTTACTGGTGGAAGCCGGGGCAGTATAGAACGGGTCATACGAGCCGGGCATTCAAAGACATAGGATACTTACCCAACTACGGTAACAGAAAGGGTAATACCTGGTGTTACTGATGGAAGCCGGGGCAGTATAGACCGGGTCATACGAGCCGGACATCCAAAGACTTAGGATACTTACCCAACTACGGTAACAGAAAGGGTAATACCTGGTGTTACTGGTGGAAGCCGGGGCAGTATAGACCGGGTCATACGAGCCAGACATCGAAAGACATAGGATACTTACCCAACTACGGTAACAGAAAGCGTAATACCTGGTGTTACTGGTGGAAGCCGGGGCAGTATAGACCGGGTCATACGAGCCAGACATCGAAAGACATAGGATACTTACCCAACTACGGTAACAGAAAGCGTAATACCTGGTGTTACTGGTGGAAGCCAGGGCAGTATAGACCGGGTCATACTAGCCGGACATCCAAAGACATAGGATACTTCTTACCCAACTAAGGTAAAAGAAAGTGTAATACCTGGTGTTACTGGTGGAAGCCCGGGCAGTATAGAACGGGTCATACTAGCCGGACATCCAAAGACATAGGATACTTCTTACCCAACTAAGGTAAAAGAAAGTGTAATACCTGGTGTTACTGGTGGAAGCCGGGGCAGTATAGAACGGGTCATACGAGCCGGGCATTCAAAGACATAGGATACTTACCCAACTACGGTAACAGAAAGGGTAATACCTGGTGTTACTGATGGAAGCCGGGGCAGTATAGACCGGGTCATACGAGCCGGACATCCAAAGACTTAGGATACTTACCCAACTACGGTAACAGAAAGGGTAATACCTGGTGTTACTGGTGGAAGCCGGGGCAGTATAGACCGGGTCATACGAGCCGTACATCCAAAGATATAGGATACTTCTTACCCAACTAAGGTAAAAGAAAGTGTAATACCTGGTGTTACTGGTGGAGGCCGGGGCAGTGTAGACCGGGTCGTAGGAGTCGCTGGCGCTGAGCACCTCCTCCCCGGACATGCCCGGCAGGATCACCTCCTCGCTGCCGACTGCAAGTTTGTAATCTGTCAGCAGCGCTGACATGGGATTGTGATGATGATGGTGCGGTGATAGTGAGTGATGGCTTTTTAATACAGTGAACCCAACATGATTTAAACGGTATAGAAAAGGAGATTTAAACAGATCAAATCGCGTAATTTAATTATTTGAGCCTCCTTGACGTTTCGGTAGGTTTCTAGTAACCGTTGTCAAAGGCTGACTGAGAATGATACAATTTTTCTCTGTCAAAGTTACATTTCAGCAAACTACCCATTTTATAAATATGATTTCAAAATAAAGGTGTACATACATGCCAGATGGGGTTAATGTGTAAAGACAGTTACACATGTGCCAGAAGGGCATTGATACGCGATACAATCCGTTCAAATTGATTTATTTAAAAGCGTAACAGTCGCGGAAACCGAAAAAATATTAAATAAAAAGAGCTTGAGAAGTCTCGTGCGACTTTTCTCATTTCGCATAATTGTTATTCTATGGAATAATTAACAAACAATAATTTATTTATTCCAGAAATAGTTGGGTCATTGTGTTAAAAGGCGTACAAGTAGTGAAAATTTAATGTTTCAACCGATTAGGTTAACCTTATGAACGCCACAGCCGAAAGCGGAAAATTGCTCCTCCGACACCAACATTAAATTTCAATAATTTTCTGACACTGTGTAATTCAAACCACTACAAGTATTTTGGAATCCCTGTTAATTTGGAGCACCCCTTGGCGTTGAAAAGGTTAATTCGTTTGAAACAATCGCTCATAGTGATGATAAGTGAATAAGGAAAGTAATATAAGCATACCCTTTCGGATTATGATAAAATTATCAAAAGTGATTCGGAATTAGCGCTCGAATACGACCCACTTCGAGTTGGCACCCTATCGTGACTGATAGTCGACAAGTTAACCCACTATTCTAAGGTGATCTGATGGTGTATGATGACCAAACTTCGCACTCTGGCCCCTCTAGCACGACTGTGACATGTCTCTTTCTACGCGATATTGTGAGAAAGTGACGGATGACGCTATGTCGCGTGATACGAGTCGCGTAGCAGGATGTATTTATGCATAAGGGAACCAACCGACACAGTTTTTTTTATTATATTGAACCCTCTCACTGTAACATAAAGTAAAAACACTTATTGTGGGTTGGTTCCAGTTCCAGTTTGCATAAATACGGCCAGTAGTGCTAGTCATGCAGGGGACATGCGGGCACGTCAGTTGGTAAGGTAAACGTTGTAATTAACAAGTATTCGTACTTAGTATTTGTAACCTAGTATTTATACTAGAAGGTATAGTCATATTGTAATGATATAACATTAAATTGCTGATTGCTACATAGAAAGAGCAACACGAAAGGAAAAATTAAATTGCGCTAATTGATACGTGCTTAGTATCTAAAACTTACCTATTTATACACGCTGTTAACTTGTCATGTCATAACTCATAAGAATCTAACATCAAAATTAACTTAATATGTATTAATTTCATATAAGGCTAGCTACAAATATTAAGTACTAATACTAAAATTATTTATCTTTTATTAATATAGTAAGGTGAGTCGGGGCTATTGTAGCTATGGGGTTATTGTATCTTCTTACCATTATAATGGTCTGTGTATATATAGGATACACAGACCAATGGTATATATACACAATCCTATATATACACAGACCATTTTAAGGGTCACAGACCATTATAATGGTAAGAAGATACAATAACCCCATAGCTACAATAGCCCCGACTCACCTTATCAGAATTAAATTGATGTTAATAATTGAATGTCAGATTATTACTATATGACTACTGGTATAAATACTAGGTTACAAATCGACGCTTGAATCAATATTGTCTAAGAAACAAAAAAAGAATTTTTTGACGATTATGGCATTCTATTCGTTTTTTTTTCTGAACCTAACTGCATTAAAAGGTGAAAAACGTCAAAAATGTTAGTTAGACGGTATTGATTCTTAAGCGTCGAAATACTAAGTATGAATAATAGCTATAATAGTAGCAAAACTGTAAATACTCTAGACTAGATTTTCGGTCATAAATTAGATATAATTAAATTAGTTAAGTTTACTTAAATCCATTAACCATTAAATAAATAAAACTACATGTAACCGAAAGGAAGAGTGGTGCCACCCAACACAGGCTTGTTTGCTTACCGGGTGGCTCCATCACCTTAGATCACAGACTAGTGTGTTTTATGAAATAAAGTTTTTTTTTTTTTTTTTTTGATACTCGTTAAATAGAATGTTTCTTTGCAAACCTTACCAAGTGACGAGCCAACATATCCCCTGCGACGTTTGACGATAATGCTACCCACTACTGAACTGACCTTCCTCGAGGTGGTGCATCCCGATGACCTGCTCCTCAACCTCCTCATACTGGTCATCGGTTATGTACTCCTCGTACTGGCCGGCTTCTATCTCTTCATACTGGAAACAATTCAAATTAAATATTAAATACAAATACACGACGCGGTTGGCGCAGTGGTTAAGCAACTGCCTAATGAGCCGACGGTTCTGGGTTCGAATCCTGGCAAGGGCAAATATTTGTGTGAAAAACACGAATATTAGTGCCTGGGTATTTATCTATATAAGTATTTATATCGTCGCCTAGTACCCATAACACAAGCCTTCTGGAGCAATTTGGGTCTAGGTTGATTTGTGTGAGGTTGTCTGATATTTATTTATTTATTTGATACACTTGACTCCTGGCGGCGAAAGTATAATTCGAAGGCTACAAATTAGATTGCTAATATTTTAACTTTAATAATCAATAGCTTCATGGAAAACTGGGATACACAAGCCGTCCTGACAGTCACAGTGTAATAACTTTATGTACAGAGTGGCTATTTTTAGGGCACCGTACCCAAAGGGTAAAAACGGGACCCTATTACTGAGACTTCGCTGTCCGGCCGTCCGTCCGTCTGTCACCAGGCTGTATCTCAAGAACGGTGATAGTACAACAAATACTGAAAACAATAATAACAACAAATACTGAAAAAAAAAATATTTAAGGGGGGCTCCCATACAACTTGTTATAGATTATGGTACGGAACCCTTCATGCGCGAGTCGGACTCGCACTTGCCCAATTTTTTTTAAAGTAGGTACAGAATAGCACATTGCGAAAACATTTCTCAGGTATAGTTGTTGCCACTCTGACTCTCAGTAATTATGAACAGAGATTGGACGCATGAGCGTTATTATTCACAAACTTTTAATGTTAGAGTGCCCAAGAAACTAAGGGCTTGTGCACAAATCACGCGAGGTTTTTTCAGCTACTCTTTGACCCCCGGTAACATTATGAAAAAATGTTGGACACGAATGATTGCTTTTGTCAATCAAACAAAAAAATACTAAGATAAAGCATATCAACGTACTTAGAAATATAGGTTTATACACGATGATTAAAAATCATATAGGTATATACAGTTGAGTTCATTTACATCTACACACTTACGAGAACAAAAATATCTGAACACGATTTTATGCTCCTGACAATAGGGTTGTGTTCAGATATTTTTGTTCTCGTGTGTAGGTGTAAATGAACTCGACTGTACGAAATCATCGTGTATATACCTATATTTCTCCTATAAGAAACTGCGTTCACATGGGGTAAGTTAAGAACAAGACATACTACCTTGACGCCGACCTGGTCGTCGTCTATCTCTATGCCGCCGTGCGTGCCAATCTCCACCTCGCACATTATCTCCTGGTTCATCATCGTGAGCCGCCACACCCTGAAACATGGTCACCAGTTTAAAAAAGGAAAAAAAAATGAAAAAAACATAATAGAGGCTTGTCCACAAATCACGCGAGGTTTTTCGGCTACTTTTTGACCCCCCTCTCCCCCCCTCTGGTGATATTTGGTGAGGCTCTTTGCTAACCCCCCTCCCCCTCACTACCTCACGTGTATTTTTTTTCCGCCAGTGTTTCGTAAAATATACTCGCTTTTGTGAAGTATTTAACAAGTGAAGATTTATTTTTAACGCAACCGAGAAAACATTGATTTTTTTCTTATTTCGTTCACTGTAGAAAAATACATGTGAGGTCTCCTTATACCCCTCCCTCCCCCAACGTGATCTATCGTGATTTTTCCAGCTTTATTTGTTTGTCTATGGATGTTCTGTCAGTGTTTAAATTAAGAATCTTGTTAACGCTGAAATGTCACATAAATAGGTCACATTCTTCTGTGTTTAATAAACATCTACATATTACTAAACCGGCGTACTTTCTACAGGTTATGGGCCTAGTATGCTTCCACTGCGTAAATTTATTTAGGGACAAAACATAATTACAATATTATTAAATATATAAAGAATCTTTGTTCTTTCATCACGCCTAAACGGATTGATTTCAACAATTTTTGGTGTACGACTAGCTGTGCATCCCTGGATGTAAATAGGATACTTTTTACCCGACTATGGTGACGCGAAACAGAGGGTCATGACATTTTCTTCAACAGGGACAAAGTATGCACCTACTTGTAATTACATAAATAAATAGTGACAAAGATATGAATACAATAAACTATAATTTTGATTTAGATCTCGGTCCTCGGTTCCACCTCAGCATAAGGTTAGCTTGAGTGTCAGCGCTGATCTTCCAGGGGGACCATAGGTGGCGCCACGGAGGGCTGCACGCGCGAATGCTGACGCGATGCATTTTGCATAGTTTATCCATATTTATATGATAGTTGTTCCCCAGACACAATATAGTCAAATGACATGCAAATTTCCATGAAAAGCTTCGTAATTCGAAACCACTACATATATTTTGCTACATTATCTTGCTGTGGTGTAAGGGGCATGATGAATTGCTTCATAATTTGGCATTTGACGGGATAAAAAACTGCATACACTTGTGGTTTCACAAGTGTATGTACAATACCCCTTACATGTTTATTTAATAAACACATAAGTTGTAAGGTGTTTAATGCAAAATTCAAGAGGTCTCATGGCATTGGGGTGGTTGAGTGGTTGAAATGTTGGACCAGGTTTGATTTCCAGCCACAGCTGCCAGGTTACACATTTAAATTTTTCTTTGCACTTTAATGTTTGTATCAATAGTTAAAAAAAAAGCATATTTAAATGTACTTCGGCAACAGGGTAAGGTGCAACAAACCAAACAAGGTGATAAAATATCATTATACAACCCATACATACATACAATATAAATATGAAAAAAGAAAAAAAAAATCATTCATGCTTTGATTTTTGTATCAATAGTTCAAAGAACTGCATGTTTAAATTTACTTCGGCAACAGGGTAAGGTGCAACAAACAACGAAGGTGATAAAATATCCCTATACAACCTATACATACATTGTAGATATGAAGCAATTAATTTATAAACGGATAGATAGCTATTTTCCTGCTGTGTAAACACAAGTAGTTATTGTAGTAATTAAATTACGACCATTTCATAAATAGCCACACAATTATTATATCCGAAAAGTATTTAGTAAAAAAAATAACATACCTTAGCAGAATAAAAGTTCTAAAGGCCTCAACAATAAGAAAACACAGCATTAACACAAGTGGATGTTCAAACGCTATCTACTTATTATGGTTTTTAATATCAGTTACTTTCTAGTAAGAATGATGATTATGTGTAATTTAATCAATGAGTACTCATTAGTTGAACATTTCCGTAATCACCCATTAAATAAGCAAGCAACATTAAATAAAAATAAATACAAAAAGTTGTTTGTTTGGTATCTGTTCTATTGATAAAAAAAAAGTTTGACAGGTGCGTCTGTTTGATCGCATTCCTTAGCCCATCGAGATAAAAATTATAAGTAGTTTAAACAACACAAATAAAGCACAAACCAATGTCATTTAATTGTATGTAAGTGCTCGTTATGGTAAACAAGTACGTGAAATGCTCGAAACCGCACATATAATGCGCAAATGCACGTCAACGCAAAGTGGCTGGTTCCGAAAACAATTAACTAGGTGATATCATATTACAGAAGTCTGCCTACGTAATGGAATGGGTTGTCACAGTTTCTTGGCGTGACCGTAATGTAATATACAGTGAATACCGCATAAATTACTGCATTGGTGCAGGAAAACAACTAGCGGTCACAGCGGGGGCGAAAGCCGCCGCCGGCAGCGGCGGTCGACGGACATAAAATAAGACCGTTTTTTTTAGATATCTATAAAACGACCACGCCAAATGCTAACCAGACAAAACCCCTACAATTTGACCTTCGTTCACTCACCTTCAGAATACACCCTGCACCGTAAAATCATAGAAAATACAAAGCACTTGTTACAATGTGTCAAATCGTATGAAGTTTTTGGTGGAAATAATTTACCTTTATTTATCTTATAACAAAAGCTGCACGGCCCCTTGGAGACAAATTTGGACTGCTGCGTAGGTAGAGATTTTTTCCGAGTAATCTTCACCCCTATCAATCCCCCAGACTTCAGTGAAAAAAAGTTCGATATTTAGGCTTAAAAATATTTGAAATTTACGCGAAAATGTTTATAAAATATGTCCGACTAAACATGGCGTCAAAGATGTCCGACCAAATTCAATATGGCGAACAAAATGGACGCCGCCCGAGCAATGGCGAAAAGATAAAGTTCACACACACGATATCCTTTCAGAAAAATGGTTTTCCGATGTTGCTATAATACAAAACACAACTGTCATTCTATAAGTACAAAAATAGGCGTTTAATAAAAAATATATATTCGTAGTTTTTTTCTTGATTTAAAAAGCTGTATTCCTTGAACTTTATTTTGTACTAATAAATCATATAGTATTTAGAAAAAATATATGTTTGATTGACATTTAAAAAAAAAATACATATAACCTCGGGGGCGATATTTTAGGGGAAAGCCTTTGTTTTGTAATTTAGTGTTCCGAAAAACAAGTATTATTTTTATTTTAAAAAATTTAAGCAGAAGTGGAGTTTCAAAGTAGCAAATTATTACTTTTCATTGACGTAATAATTACATGGACACACAATCAGACGGAAAAAATGGCACCCTCCCAACTAATGCAAAATCACAAATCGCATTAGTTGGGCGATCAGTCTCGTTTAGACCATGACACGTGACGGGTCTCAAAAGTGACTTAATTTTCAGTGAAAAATTACAGAAATAACAACTATAAAATAAAGGAACAGGACGGAATATTCTTTTTTACTTAAGTTCTATTGATTAATTAACGAATCCTATGTAAAATCATAGCAATTTTTGTATTAGAATCATTAACTTTGTCCCTACAAAATGCACCTCATCACAGAACAAAAATCTATGGAGTCGCTATAGTTTTATATTTTATTAATAAATAAAGGAATGCAATAAATAACTAGGTCGATGCAGAGTCAGCCACCGGCTAAGTTTGCACCATAAATTGGAGCGGAGCTTTTTTTTTTCGAAATTTTCTCTTCGTCACGACCTAGCGAAATTTAATATTTGCATTTTAAAACAAAAATTTCTAAAATCGGTTGAGAACTCGCTGAGATCTGCGCATTGTTACAAAGTCCATTCGAGTCGATCCATGGGAGCTTCGCTCGCTCCGCTCCAATTATCCTATTTTTTTTATTCAAGATTCCCATGCGATACTCAACAACGTAAAAATGGAGATCACATTTAGCAAGAGACAAACGCGAAGAATAATTGAAGCCAAATAATTCGTCTCTCGTGTGTTCGGCATAATCATGTTTTTTTTTTTTATGTTAATCAACAGAAGCGTAAAATGGTGACATTCATAAATTGCTATGTTGTTATTGTTTTATTTTGTCACAGAGTCTAGACACTGTCAGTTTAAACCTTTGAACGCCAAGAACACATAAAGGCGACGGCGACAAATAAGATCAAACTTTAAAGGGTTAATAATGTCAAGTCAATATTTTGCACTTGTCTTACTCTCATTTCACATACTGGAACAAGGAGAAATAATGTCATTATTACTGATCCCTTCTATCGGAAACTTTTTATGCAGTTGTTAAATAAAAACGTAACTAAATTTGTTATTAACAATTTACGAGTTTATTTAGTTCAAACCAAAAATATATTTTAATACCTAAATAAAATAATAGTGAAAATATTTTTAGTACGTAAAAATATTAAAATCTGATCCATTCGTGCCATGTTCCAAGTTTGACAAGAGACTTCAGTCAGAATACGCTATAAATGTAATTTACACGTAAAATATTTGTGGTAATAAGTAATTAAGTCAATTTGACACTTAAACGTTTAAGCAAAGAGTTCTTTTGTACGAAGTAAATATGTTGTTGCAAATTATAAATAAGCGTTATTGGCATCTACTTGAACATGACAACGGTGCCACTTTATTTGACACTTTTGTTCGGGTCTGTGGCTCTATAATAAATAATACCTCAATGTTACTTTTGAATTTGTTGTATTAACTATATCCGTGTGTGTTGTCTTTACTTTCAGTGGCACCATCTACCAAAACTTTGACAGTTCAGCGCCATCTGATGCGTACATCTGCGCAACGTCCTTCATCTTCCTCTTCCTGTGATTATTCAACAGCCTGTCCAAAGTATTTTCTGTTTAAAAAAGGTTCTACGGCCTTGTCTGAAGGAAATACGAAATGGCATTAAGGCTGCTAACTAAGCTGAAGTTTGTCCCGGAGTTGGGAGGCGCGGCGTACTCTAGCTCGGCCGCCGCTCCTTCATTATCAGATTTCGATATCCAGCACAAAACACCAGTTATCAGAAAACAGCACCACATTCCCAAGGCCCACTATGGAGGAAGGCACGCAGTTAGCATGCTGCCTGGTGGTGGCATCGGCCCCGAAGTTATGGGTTACGTCAGAGACATATTCAAGTAAGTTTCTAGAGGCATTCCGTCTTGGTTATATTTATCCATACTGATGCACCTATATATGTATTTTGATCTTAATCCCATTAGGGAAATGATCCCTAATGGGATTAAGATCAAAATACATTTTTCGAAGTTTCGAAAGGATTGTTAGAAATAAGAACTAATTTACTTATATTTTAAGTACGTTACATTTTCAAAGCTACTTAATATGAAACATTAACCATTTGCGCAGTTTATTCATATCATGTGTCGCATTTACGTACTTTACTACTTGTATATTATGTTTCTACCGCAATCTTAGATGTGATCAACAGTTGCTAGCTTCATAAAGACTTCCTAAACTTGAAATTTTTAAATAAAACACTTGCTCTTTTAAATTTTTTTAAGCTACAGAATAATCAGTAATTTTTACAAGGAATTTGGTTGGACTGTAGCAAAGGGTGGGCCGTTTCTAGGACGTAGAATTTTTTAAACAATTTCAGTGCAAAGAAGTAACGAATATACACACTCAGATGTTCGCTTTTATAATATTAGTGGAATAACATTACAGATACATTGGAGCTCCAGTAGACTTCGAAGTTGTAGACATTGATCCTAATGTGGACAATGATGAGGATGTGCAGTATGCTATCACCACAATCAAGAGGAATGGTGTCGGAATTAAGGTATATCCGTTCAATTTAATTTGAAATATTTATTTCAAATAGAGATTCATAGATTGTTTGCAAAATACCATGAACATTTTAACCCTTAATGCATGAAGTAACCGAAATCCTACAACTGAAATGGCATAAATCGATATAAACTTAATCATAAAGTCTCAGTTGTTGCGGATTTGATTCTCCGCCTCGGACTTCAAACACAGGTGTTAACCAAGCTCTGAAGTCAGGGACTTCTGACTTTTAGAGCAGTCCATAGTGTTGTTAGTTCTATAAGAAATTTGATCTTAATATAAAATAGGATCGATTGGTATCCCTTTTTGTGGTTATAACAATTTTAGGCATCAAGGAACCCTTATAGTTTCGCCATGGCCATTTGTCTGTCCGCAGCTTAGCTCAGAGACTGTTCATATAAGAAAGCTGCATTTTGGCCTGGATATACATACATAAAATCTTTATTTTTAGTGTTAGTCCGTTTTCTATTGGGAAACGGTATGACATTTGGGAGTATAGCAATGTCATTTGGTATGAATATTATACACGTCCACCTGAGCTCAAAACACCTGGTAGCCAGTTTGAACTCCACGACAGGTGGGGTTAGAAGGTCTGTCACGATCCTTTATCTGCGGAACGCGTAAAGGTATCGAGTTGAAATTAATACCATATACTCAGGTCTACAGTCCCTTGCTTGCAGTTGCTGTACTCTAGAGATGTGTAGCTCGCGAGTGAGTGATTCAAACGAGCTATATCATTTGGTTTAGCTCACTAGCTCTTTCGCTCACTGAAGATTGAAGTAGCTCAGTATATCATCTTAGAGTAGTAGGGCCTCGTGCAGGGTCCGTCCGGATTGTTACTACCGTCTTGCCTGCTAACCCACCGCCAAAGCCGTGGGGGTAAGATAGCCGGTGAAATTACTAGCATAGAGGCATTCTATCTTCGTCCTCCGGGTAGGCAAGCACTTGTGACTCCTCTGGTGTTGCAGGTGTTTATGGGCGACGGTAATCGCTTTCCATCAGGCGATACGTTTGCTCGTTTGCCACCATGATATAAAAAAAAAAAAAAAAATATATCATCTCAGTATTACTCGCTCCCTCTCGCTCATGAAATGAATGTTGCCATGCTGCCGTGAATCTAATTCATCGACATCTCTAGTTCTCTGCTCACTCGTGAACAATATAGTCTAAAGATCTACTGAGCTAAATGAGTGATACGAGGGCTGATTGAAAAGTTCGCGGCCTGACCTTTAAAAAAAAACTTTTTAAATTTTTCTGCCGCCATTTTGAACTGTCATTATTCAGTTGTCATCCCGCGAAATTTCAATTGTCAGACATTATTTAAAATAAAATTTACGTCTGATTTAAAAGTACGAGTCAACAGATTTTTCAAAATGGACAATTTGGAGCAACGCGCTGTGATTAAATATCTTCATAAAAAAGGATTGACACCGAAACAAATTTTTGAAGATATGCTGTGTACATTGGGGCAATCTTGTCCGTCATATACGACGGTAAAAAAGTGGGCGGCTGAATTCAAGCGGGGACGAGTCAGTATCGCAGATGACCCTCGCCCCGGGAGACCAACCACAGCGACCAATCCACATAATGTGGCGATTATATGCCAGATGATAATGAAAGACCGACGGTTAAAAGGACGAGAAATAGCTGATATCGTAGGCATCTCCTATGAAAGAACTCAAAACATTATAATCAATGAATTAGGCTTTTCAAAGGTGTCGGCCAGATGGGTTCCGAAGCTCCTTTCAGTGGAACAAAAAATCACTCGTCTAACAATTTCACGCGACTGTCTCGACCTGTATGAAGCTGACCCTCAAGACTTTTTGGACAGATATGTTACTATGGATGAGACATGGGTCCACCACTACACGCCCGAGACTAAACAGCAATCAAAGGAGTGGGTTCGTGCTGGATCTCCGCCTCCCAAAAAGGCGAAGGCCATTTTGTCGGCGAATAAAGTCATGGCATTGTTATTGTAGCACTGTTTTATAATGAAAACGATTTGATAACTTTAGAACTAGAAAATATTTAATCAACAATAACATTTAGTAACAACATTAAAATCGGTAATGACACCTAACAATATTGAAACACAGGTTGCTAAGTAACGTACACGAAGGAGTTTCAATACTTTCCCTCAACTTGTGTTTCCTTTCAAGAGACGCCTAAAGCTTCTCGCAGGCGAACGAACGAGGGCTTGGCGAGTCCTTTAGTCAAAATATCTGCGACTTGGTCTGCAGAATTTACTCGCTTCACAACGATGTTTCCTTCAATAACTTGCTCGCGCACGAAGAAGTGGCGAATGCGGATATGCTTTGTTCGTTTATGGAATTCTGGGTTGTGAGCCAGTCGAACCGCAGCCTCATTATCGACACTGAGAAAGGGTGTCTCCGCTAAAGTCGTTAAATCTCCCAAGATTCGCGTCAGCCAAACTATTTCTCGGGCACCTTCACTGGCGGCGACAAGTTCAGCTTCGGTAGTGGAGATTGCGACGGAAGCTTGTCGTTGGCTCATCCACGATATAGCTCCGCCTGCGTATCGACATACAACTCCTGTCGTGGATCTTCCTGTTGATACGTCTCCGCCATGATCTGCATCACTAAAGCCCTCTAGGATGCCTCTTGAGACGTCTCTCCGATACTCGACTCCGAGTGTCGACGTTCCTTTTAAATAACGTAAAATACGTTTCACTTTCAGCCAGTCTGCCTTGCAAGGATTCTCTAACTTGCGAGATGCTACTCCCACTGCAAAAGCAATATCTGGGCGCGTACAAACCATTACGTACGCCAATGCTCCTACAGCTTCTCTATAAGGAAACGGCTTCTTTTCTCTATTTTCAGCTTGCAACTCGTTTTCAATAGCTTTCCCTGACACATCAATCGGTGTGGTGAGCGGGTTGCAGCTTGCCATGCCAAAGCGTTCTAATATCTTCGTAATGTAAGCCTTTTGATTAATTTTAATCGTCCCATCTTTAAGGGTTTCGATCTCCATTCCCAAGTAGAAAGATGCTGGTTTCGTCGTGATCTTTAGTTTTCTCTTTAAACTGATCAGAAATTCATCAGCAAGCTTTTTGTCTGTTGCTGCTATCAGTCTATCGTCCACATATAAGGTAAGTAGAATTTTGCGATTCCCAACCTTCTTGGTGTAGAGACATGGATCTGAAGTACTTTGCTTGAAGTCCAACGTCAGAAGAACTTCATGGAAGCGATAGTTCCAACAGCGAGGCGCCTGTTTGAGGCCGTATAGGCTCTTGTGAAGTCTACATACTTTGTTTGAGCCATCTGTGTATCCTTCGGGCTGCTGCATGTATATCTCTTCGTCCAAGTTGCCGTAAAGGAAAGCTGTGGTTACGTCAAACTGTGTCACATACATGCCTTCGTTTGCAGCTACGCTTATCAATGATCGAATTGTGGCATATCTCGCAACAGGACTATATGTCTGTTCGTAGTCCTTTCCTTTGCTTAAATCCTTTTGCAACAAGACGAGCTTTGAAGCGTTCGATTGTTCCGTCAGGATGCCTTTTCACCTTGAATACCCACTTGCAAGGTATAGCCGATCTGCCCTTTGGCAGAGTTTGTAGTGTCCATGTACTATTCTCTTTGAGTGAGTCTAACTCTCTTTTCATAGCTTCATCCCATTTTTCTTTCAGGGGACTCATTATAGCCTCTCTGTAAGACTGTGGTTCTGTGAAGCTGTCAACATTGCACACATAGTCGTCGAATTTTCTCGGAGGCCGAAGTGTCGCTCTAGACCTTAAATCATATTTATCTTGCACGGTGTCAAAGAATTCATCTTCCACTTCTTGTTCGACATTGTCAGAAGGTTCTTCTGCTACTGAGTCGGTTACTTCAGCATGTGGTTCGTCAGACAAGATCGAATCTTCTGGACTTCTGGACTTCTGGACTCTTCATTCATGATCGTATCTTCGATTGCATCTATCGGGACTTCGGCACTTTCGGCAGCACCTTCCTCCTCAAATTCGACAGATATTGTGTCATTCTCTTCATGTTGAACATCGAGTATGTTAGGGGGTACCACTTGACCAAAATCGAATACTGGACGACTGATCGGTGACACTAACCTTATTTCAAGCTCATTGGATTTCGTGTCGTGGGATATCGGGGCCGTTACAGTGTCAGCTCTGTAGAGCGGTTTTTCGTCAAATATGACATCGCGAGAGCGTATCAGTCCGTATTTGTTATTCTCGACTGCTGCCCATATACGATAACCGTCGTCATTATCGTAACCGACGAGTCTTCCTTTGTATGCTTTCTTGGAGAGTTTTTTTTCTCTTTTGCTTGGGGATATGGGCATAGCACGTGCTTCCAATTATCTTTAAATGAGCTACGTTTGGCTTTTTTCCATGCCATATTTCGAACGGTGACTTGTTTTCTACTCTTGATGGACCAGTCCGGTTTATGACGTATGTCACAGCGTTCAATATCTCGGCCCAAAGCGCTTGAGGGAAACCCTCTCCACTGTACATGATGGTTCTTGCTGCTTCGACTAACGTGCGATTATCACGTTCACAACAGCCGTTTTGTTCTGGCGTATACGGCATCGTTAATCTCTGCTTGATACCATGCTGAGCGAGGATCTCTTGTACGTCTTTATTGTCATATTCTCCTCCATTGTCGCTCAAAAGAGTTTGGATTGTATGACCTGTATTATGTACTTCTGCAATCATCTCTTTCAGCTTCTGTTTTACTTCAGACTTGGCTTTCATGAAGTATATCAGACGATAGCCAGAGTAATCATCCCGGAAAAGTACAAAATACCGTAGGTTCGTGATAGAGTTGGGAAATGGTCCACACACGTCGCTGTGCATAAGCTCACCAGCTCGCGATGCTCTAGTTCGTGTGCCGAACTTCTGTCTGTGCGACTTTCCGAATAGACAGCTTTCGCATAGTGTTTCATCTATGGGTAGCTCTATCCCTAACTCTCGTTTCACAAATGTTCGAATATGCCGCTTATTCTGGTGGGCAAATCTCTCGTGATACAGCTGAGTCTCTATCTTCTTTGGTATAACGTTCTTGACTTCCAGCTTGTAGAGACCTCCACATTTTTGTCGGCTACCGACGATTTTGACAGCTCCTTTGACCGATATACTGCATTTTTCAGTTGTCGACATGAATTTGCTATCAGCGTTCTTATCATGAGCCGCTAGGACGGAAAATAGATTCTTCTGGATACCCGGAACATGCCATACATCTTCTAGAGTGACAGGTAAGACATTCCCTTCAACATTGGCTTCAACAACAATTGATCCTTTACCTTTGGCCTGAAGAATATTGCCATTGGCAGTCGTGACCGTATGCGTTTCATCAAAATGTCGATAAGTTGTAAACAAGTCTCCTCTATTAGTTATGTGGTTTGTTGCACCATTATCTACGTACCATTTGTCCTGCTCAATATTGCAGACTTTGTTCTGCACAAACATCACAGTCATATTAACAACTGAAGCCTGGGAAGTAGTTGGATTACTAGTGCACTTCAGTGGATTACTGTTCTTAGGTGGTTTGCCATCTTGAATCCATTTCTGACAATTCTTAACGCGGTGACCAATTTTTGTACAGTAATTGCACTTGAGTTTTCTATCCTTGTTCTTCACATTCTGTCTTTGAGCATTCGAACTAGTTATGAGAACTTCTTGATCAGGTACTAAATTACTTGCCAAGTTCCTTTCAAATGCGTACAGATGGTTGGTCAAACTGTCTACAGTTCGTTCTGCTTTTGGTACCAAGAGCCAGCTACTCTTAAATGAAGTATATTCCTCGCCTAACGTGTCAAGTATCTTGCAGATCAATAAAAGTTCTGGTAACTCCTTATCGTCTTTTTTCAAGTTTTGAGAGAGCTCGGACCATATATTCTTTAATTTACTCATATGCGTCGCGATGTCATCTTCAGGGTTCCGTTTGAATCCGAAGAAACTCATGTATAAGTTGTAGCTTTTGTCTTCACTGATGCCATCGAACAATCTGTGTAATTCCAACCAGACTTCACGGGCGGATCTAAACCGCATGACTTTTTGTAATGTTGCATCCGTCATATTACTTGTTAATAAAAGAAGTGCACTGCAGTCAGTCTTAACGAAGGAAGCAAGCTGGTTTCCTGCTCCTGCTACTGCTGCGGCTTCTGCACCTTCGTCTAATTCGGGTCGTACCATTCTACCCTCCACGACGTCTAAAGCATTCGGAATGCTTTGGAGTGCTATAGAAATCTTATACTTCCAGGTCGACCAATTTGCCTTCCCTTCAAGATTGCCGATAAGCAATTTCGTGGTCAAGTTATCCATTTCAAATATTGCTTAGCCCATAACCTGTTATTGTAGCACTGTTTTATAATGAAAACGATTTGATAACTTTAGAACTAGAAAATATTTAATCAACAATAACATTTAGTAACAACATTAAAATCGGTAATGACACCTAACAATATTGAAACACAGGTTGCTAAGTAACGTACACGAAGGAGTTTCAATAGGCATCAGTCTTCTGGGACGCAAAGGGAGTAATAATGGTTGACTATCTCCACAAAGGTAGCACTATTAACTCGGATTACTATTGCGACCTTTTACGCCGATTACGAGAGGATTTGAAAGTAAAAAGACCTGGATTGTTGACAAAAAAGTTATCTTTCACCAGGACAATGCACGTGTGCACACGTCAATAAAATCGATGGCAGAAATTCACAACTGTGGGTTTGAATTATTGCCCCACCCGGCCTATTCGCCTGATTTGGCACCATCGGACTTCCATCTATTTCCAAACTTAAAAAAAACACATGGGCGGTAAGAAATTTTTTACCAACGACGAGGTCCAAGCTGTCGTGAGATACTGGCAATCGACTATTTATGGTTCTAGATTTGATATGATTCAAATCTAGTGACAGATGTAAAACTGTATGTTGATGTTGACTTACTCCGTTGACAGCTACTAAAGGGAACACATCTTAAGTTGACATGTGTATTGTATTTTCAGAAGTGTATTATTTAATGTGTTGTGCTTAAATAAATAAGTGTTTGAATTGCCAAGGCCCTTTGATTAAACCCATTAGACAAGCTGAAGTGGACACCTATTTTGAAGGCCTGGAGGAAAGTTTTTTCAAAAGTGGTGTAATGGCTTTGAAATTCAGATGGAATAAGTGCAAAGAACTCGACGGGGAGAGAAATAAAAATAGTAAATAAAATCTTTGGATTTGATTTCATAGTTAGGCCGTGAAATTTCCAATCACCCCTCGTACATATCTCGGTGAGCTTAAGACACATATCACTCTTTTCACTTTAGTGACACTTTCGCATCTATTGTATACCTCTCCATACAAGCATTCCAAATAGTAAAAGGACCATGTATGTCCCTTACATGTAAAGTGGGGTTCTTTAACGTCCATTGTCATCATGCCTATTAATTTATTCCAGGGCAACATTGAAACCAAGAGCGAAGCAGCATACGTGACGTCCCGCAATGTGGCGCTCCGTAACGAGTTGGACATGTACGCGTATGTGATGCACTGCAAGTCTTACCCCGGGCTCACCACTAGGCACAAGGACATCGATGTCGCTATTATCAGGTACAGATGAATAATAGTACATTACTTAACAAGGCTGGTAAACGAGGAATTACAAACGAGTGTCTATTAGAAGTCCGAAGCCGAAGGCGAGGGCTTTAATGACACGAGTTTGAAATTCCTCTAACACCAGAGTCACGTATGACGTTTTTCATCACACTTGCGAGGAAATTAAACAAAAATAATAAATACTAGTCAATAGCAAAATTATTTACCGCCCTAGTTCGTAATATGATGATTGAAAAATACCGCCCTAAGGCGTAATTTACGACTTACCACCCGGTTTTCTAGCATGTAAACCCTTGTTTACGAGCAAGTGTGATAAATGATGAAAATAAATATATGTGTGTGTAACAAATTGGACATGTACGCGTATGTGATGCACTGCAAGTCTTACCCCGGGCTCACCACCAGGCACAAGGACAGCATTATCAGGTCGCTATTATCAGGTACAGATGAATAATACTACTAATATAAAAAGCGGTGGTAGCCTAGTGGTTAGGGCATGCGACTTTCAATCCGGAGGTCGCGGGTTCGAACCTGGCCCGTACCAATGAGTTTTTCGGAACTTATGTACGGAATGTCATTTGATATTTACCTACCACTCGCTTTTCGGTGAAGGAAAACATCGTGAGGAAACCACCTAAGCCCAATAAGGCCTAGTTTCCCCTCTGGGTTGGAAGGTCAGATGGCAGTCGCTTGCGTAAAAACTAGTGCCTACGCCACATCTTGGGATTTAGGTAGCCGACCCCGATTGAGAATTCATTCTCTACAATATGGGACAAAGGCTAGGAAGAAGATGAAGATGAATAATACTACATTACGTAACAAGGCTGGTTAGGTAGCCGACCCCGATTGAGAATTCATTCTCAAAAAATGGGACAAAGGCTAGGAGGATGATGATGACGTAACAAGGCTGGTAAACGAGGAATTACAAACGAGTGTCTATTAGAAGTGGCTTTAATGACACGAGTTTGAAATTCGTCTAACACCAGAGTCACGTATGACGTTTTTCATCACACTTGCGAGGAAATAAAACAATACAATAAATAGTAGTCAATAGCAAAAATATTTATTGCCCTAGGGCGTAATATACGACTTACCGCCCGGTTTTCTAGCATGTAAACCCTTAAAGTGTGATAGCTGTTTTCTTCCTACCCTGTCAAAAAAAAACTATGCACGCTACTGATCATGAGTTTTGAAAGGACCTATCGCAACTTCGAAACTTTGATTCCTTGCTGTATCGTTTCGCCGAATTTTCATTTGCCGGAAAGCAATTTTGCTTGAAACCCTTAATATTTACAGGATTTTATAAACATCGTTTTAAAGAACCCATTAGGTTAGGTTTGTTTTTGAAATATATAATTATTTATATAATTATTTTGAAATATTAATAGTTTTGGAATAAATAGCTTTCGGGCAAATGAGAATTCGGCGAAATGTTACAGCGGGGAAACAAAAAATCGGGATTATGATATCCGAGACTGATTATGAGACCGTTTCGAAACTATATCTAAACTACTTCTTTTTAACCACTTGACCGTCCAGCCCGCGAGACTATTTTCCTGTCAACCGTCCGGGTTTTTTTAGCGACGCACGCGCATCCTCAACTTTCTACAAAACTAGCGTAACTACACTGCCATCTATATTTTTTACAGCAAACTATTTGGTTAGGCTAGGTTGTCGCATCAAGATAATTAGTAAATAATGCCGGATCATTCCACTAGATGCCACTATAATCAACTGTTCCGTCTTCCAATCTTGGATAGTAAGGTATCCGCGGACGGTTAGGAGCATATTGGTTTTGGATGCTATAGTCGGACGGTCAAGTGACAAATCGCCAATATAACTAAACCTCTCTCATTCCAGACAGAACACAGAGGGCGAATACGCCATGTTAGAGCACGAGTCCGTCCATGGCGTCATAGAGTCTATGAAGGTGGTGACCGCGAGCAACTCTGAGCGCGTGTGTCGGTTCGCGTTCGAATACGCGAAGAAGAACGGCCGCAAGAAGGTATAAATAAATATCGGACAACCTCACACAAATCGATCTAGTCCCATATTAAGCTCTAGAAGGCTTGTGTTATGGGTACTAGACGACGATATACGTACTTATATAGATACATATATTTATTATATAGATACATATATTAAGCCCAGTTTAATATAACGTTTGATATTCTAAGAGCAGCTTGTGTAGATTAGCAATGCGCAGTCAAGGAAATTGAAACGCTTGTCCTTTTTCGCTCTTGTAGCAATGACAATACAGGTTACAAAGGTTCGCGTTTCAGTTTCCTTTACCGTACATAATATATTGCAAAAGATTTTCAAGATACTGGTCCACCATCAGCATAAACATTATAGACATACAAAGAAAATATCTATAGTTACCACACTATTTTAAAATTTATTTTTCATTTTGATTTAATTTACATATGTTATATGTTTGCATGTAAAAGATTATTATGTAACTATATACTGTATCAGTATGTACTAATTAAGAGGCCTTATTCCTTTGAAAATTCTTTTTTTTTTTAATATTATGACAAATATATTGATAACTTCAACCAACTTGTTGAAGTGAATCATATTTTTCCCCGAGTTCTAGGTAGTAACATAGCTATTTCATGCTTTCATGGCGCGCAGTCGAAAATAAGTTGAAAAAACGAATTACCCGCGTGAATTATGTCAATTTCGAGTTGTTTTTGAAACCTGGAACAGGGCTTTGGGATTTATTGGTATATATTTGAAACCTACAGTTTGAATTATTCATTGATAATTTTTGTTTCAAAAGCTACTCGAACTTGACAAAATTCACGCTTCACGCGGAAAAGTAGTTTTTTTCGAATTTATAATTTGTCGTAACATGAAAAAAATATTTTTTAAAAGGAATAAGGAGTGAATTTTGTCAATTTCAAGTAGTTTTTGAAACAACAATTATCAATGAAAAAGCCAAACTGTAGGTTTCAAATATATACCAATAAATCCCAATAGTCCTGTTCTAGGTAGTAACATCAATAATATGTTAAGAAACATGTTTGATCATAGAGAAAAATGACTAAAACCAATCAGCATTTTAAAAGGAATAAGGCCTCTTAACATCTTGCACCCATTCCTCAGGTGACCACGGTCCACAAAGCGAACATCATGAAGATCTCTGACGGCCTCTTCCTGGAGACTTCCCGAAGGCTCGCGAAGGAATACCCTGAGCTGGAGCACAACGACATGATCATCGATAATTGCTGTATGCAGTTGGTAGCCAAGTGAGTTGATTTGACACCCTTCTAGTTTAGACATTTGCATCCGTTTAGGCCTTTTATAGTACTAATTATCTAAGCTAAGCTCATCCACCTACCTGCATTCACAATAGCATTGTGTCTAATACAATCCTATCTGCTTTTGTTCTCATAAGCGCCAACCTGGCGCCAACCAGTTACTTACAAAAAAAAGGTTAGAACTACATTGCGTGGATATTGAATTTTCAGCCTTATTCCTTGTTGAATAGGTTTAAAATGTTTGTTGACGAGAGATCATAATCCTTTTTCAAGAGAATACGTTCTTGAGGAGGGTCGGACGGTTGTAAAATTCCAAAAAGTTATGATCACCGTTATTCTGTTAGTGCATTTTGTAGTCTAATGTCCAAGAAAATAGAGTCGATAATCTATATTAACCTTCCAAGGTGGTTACAATCTGCTTTTACTACGAGCTCGTTATCTTAATTTGCGGTTTACCAGTTGTGGTTTGTTCAATGGTATTCAGTTCTTAAGTGGATTAGCTTAGCTTAGATAATTAGTACTATACATCTGTAATAGACTAGCGAGCCGCCTTGGCTTCGCACGCGTGCAATGCTGATAAATGTGCATGTATTATAAAGCCTGACCAGAAATATATGAGGATTGTCAAGAGGGCGCTATTTATAAGATTTTCTCAAACGTACAATGAAATGTCGTCATAACGTGCGTTAAAACAAGCTTCGAAGTGTCACGTTTCGGGCGGAAGAGTTCGAGAGAATTGTAACGGAATTTCATACAAAATTTAAGGCCTAGGCCGGGAAGTGATTTTTTTTAAACATGGCGCCTGTGTTTTTGAACGGGCTAAACAGCTGAATTGTGTTTGTTTATTTCATTGCATATGTTGGAGAAGAGCACTATAAGCCGTGGAAAGGGCTTGCCGGCTTCGTATCACTATCTGTCTGTATAAGTGGTTCTTAACCCATATTTGTTTTTTTTTTTGCTATAAAACAAGATTACTTAAATGCTGATACCAAAATTTTACTTTATTTATGAAGGATAATATTATACTGTTGCTGTGTTTTGGATTCTGTGCATTTGTAATTTTCATAATTCTTATCTCGGATGCCGAAGACGCGAATTCGCGTCCCATGTATGTGTAATCGTAATGCCGAAAACGCGAAATTGCGTCCTTGACAACGTAATGCCGCGGACGCGAATTCGCGTCCTTAAAATGGGTTAACCTAATGCCGCGGACGCGAATTCGCGTCGTCGCTTGGAAGGCGGCTCTGCGTGATGAGTAAAAATATGAGGCGTCGGCAATGAATGGGTTAACGTTTTAATTATGAGAGACCGTTTTACCAAATTTCTGTCTTGCCATGGACTACTCAGTTGTTTTATTAATTTCGAGGTACCTAATTAATAATACCTAAATGTAAATAATCAAAAAGACGTTCTATGTCTATGAATAACACACGCATAAAATATTTTAGGGCCAACATTTTTGCTATTAACATTGACTAATTCGCATTCGCACAAAGGATTTTCTTCTTTAATAGGATGGCTCCGCGGACCACTTGCAATGCCTCCAGGGACCACGAGTGGTCTACGCACCATCGGTCGAGAACCACTGGTCTATACTTACTAACCCAGAAAACTTTTATCTCCCGGCGTCTGCAGTAATGTACTATATCACGGTTTCCAGGCCGCACCAGTTCGACGTGATGCTGATGACGAACCTGTACGGCTCCATCGTGTCCAACGTGGTGTGCGGGCTGCTGGGCGGCGCCGGGCTGCTGGCCGGCCGCAACTACGGCGAACACTACGCCGTGTTCGAGCCCGGCACCAGAAATACCGGTACGTAATGTTTACCTTTACGGCCCCTTAAATAAATAAATATTAAGGGATAATCATACACAAATCGACCTAGTCCCAAACTAAGCAAAGCTTGTACTATGGGTACTAGACGACGATATACATAATATATAAATACATATACAGATAACATCCATGACCCAAGAACAAATATTTGCACAAATATTTGCCCCGGCCGGGATTCGAACCCGGGACCGCCGACTCAGTAGGCAGGTGTCTACAAACCGAGCCAAATGCGTCGTCAAATCGTCCTTGAGTTTAATCCAGTACGTACATTACATGGCGCAGTCAGTTGGATCCAAACCAAAGGTATTCTATTAACGAACACCGATACGTCATCTTAATGACGATATCTGTACGACTTCTATCATATTTTATGTGTGTGATTGAGAATAAAAATTGAGTTTATTTCACGTCCCCGTAGCCAGTATATATGTACATATACATGGCGCAGTCGGTAGGATTCGAACCAAAGAGAGTCCGTTGATGCCGACGGGTACGTAATGTCAATGATGAAACCTATACGCCCCTCTCATGTTTAATTTGTGTGTGATTGAGTGGTTGAGAATAAACTAGAGCGTTCGAGTTCAATTCGTCTCCATAGCTGGTACTTACATATAAATCATGGCGCACTCGGTAGGATGGGACCTTAGCTCTCAAAGCGAATTTAATGAAGAGCACGGGTACGTAATGTAGATGATAAATAAAAATAAAAATAAATAAATGATGGAGCTTGTCCGGCTCCATTAACCCTTTGAGCGCCGAGCGGCAAAGCAATTCACCGTGCCACTGACGCCAAACCAAAAAAAAAAAAGTGCTCCAAAATCAACAGAGGTTGAAAAACACAGATAGTGGTTTGAATTAGCATGTTTTTGACCACTGAAATTTTTGACGTCAATAGACGTCGTTGGCGTCAGTGGCACGAATTCCCGATGACGTGATTTGCCGTCTTTGGCGGTCAAAGGGTTAAGTACAACGTGGTGTGCGGGCTGCTGGCCGGCCGCAACTACGGCGAGCACTACGCCGTGTTCGAGCCCGGCACCAGGAACACCGGTACCTTATGTTAACATTTAACCGATTCAGAGTGGTGAGAGAGAGAGTAGTTAGAGTGAGAGTTTAGTGTGATTCACGTCCCCGTAGCCAGTACATACATCACATGGCGCAGTCGGTAGGATTCGAGCCAAAGGTAATCTGTTGAGGAACACCAGTACATGTTAACCTTTACGGCTCCTTGAGTTTAATTTAGTACGTACATTACATGGCGCAGTCGGTAGGATTCGAGCCAAAGAGAATCTGTTTAGGAACACCGGTACGTAATGTTAACCTTTACGGCTCCTTGAGTTTAATTTAGTACGTACGCATGGCGCAGTCGGTAGGATTCGAGCCAAAGGGAATCTGTTGAGGTACACCGGTACGTAATGTTGATGATGGGACCTTTACGGCCCCTGACATTTTTTGTGTGTGATTGAGACAGGTTGAGATTAATTCAGTATATACATTACATGGCGCAGTCGGTAGGATTCGAACCTAAGAGAGCGCCAAGCGGCAAAGCAATTCACCGTGCCACTGACGCCAAACCAAAAAAAAAAGTGCTCCAATATCAACAGATATTGAAAAACACAGATAGTGGTTTGAATTAGCATGTTTTTGACCATTGAAATTTTTGACGTCAATAGGCGTCGTTGGCGTCAGTGGCACGAATTCCCGATGACGTGATTTGCCGTCTTTGGCGGTCAAAGGGTTAATTAGTGCCGTATTTACCCCACAAGGCCCGAGCCTAGGTACCCAGTCAGTCTAGGGGACCCAGTCCCAGAAGTAGGACTTGCGCCATACTTATATTCTCCTTATTTATCACTTAAAATACTACTACTTAATTTGCTGAAAAGCGTTTTGGGATAGGGCCAAAATGCCAAGGGTCTAGGAGCCCTGGCCTTCTAAGTCCGGGCCTGATCTTAATGATGAAATATACGGTTTCTGTCATAAATCTTATGTGTGTGTGATTGAGAATAAAGGTTGAATTTAATTTACGTCCCCGTAACCAGTACATACATTACATGGCGCGGTCGGTAGGATTCGAACCAAAGGTAATCTGTTGAAGAACTCTACAAGTAATGTCAATAATCGAACCTATACGGCTCCTGTCATATTTTATGAGTGTGTGATTGAGAGGTTCACGTCCCCGTAGCCAGTACATACATTACATGGCGCAGTCGGTAGGATTCGAGCCAAAGGTAATCTATTGAGGAACATTGGTACGTAATGTCAATGATGAAACCTATAGGGCTGTCATATTTTATGTGTGTGTGTGATTGAGAGTAGTTGGGAATAAAGGTTGAGTTTAATTCACGTCCCCGTGGCCAGTACATACATGGCGCAGTCGGTAGGATCAGGGACTGAAAAGGTACCTTTAAAAACGGTTAAGACCGGTCTTTTTAAAGGTATCCGACCGATAAAATAGCATTTCGGTACCGATATCAAACGATACCTTTAAATAAAAGTACCTATAAAAACGGTCTGACCGTTCCTTATAAAGCAGCATTTCGGTACCGATATCAAACGATACCTTAAAATAAAAGTACATTAGAAACGGTCTGACCGTTTCGTTTCGGTCAGATGACCGATAAAGTAGCATTTCGGTACCGATATCAAACGATACCTTTAAATAAAAGTAACTATAAAAACAGTCTGACCGTTCCTTATAAAGCAGCATTTCGGTACCGATATCAAACGATACCTTAAAATAAAAGTACATATAGAAACGGTCTGACCGTTTCTTTTCGGTCAGATGACCGATAAAGTAGCAGTTCGGTACCGATATCAATACTCTAGACAATATTATGTATATCTAACAAGCTTCCGTCCAAACGGTATCTTTAAATAAAGGTGAGCTTGCGACTTTCGCGTAAGGTTCACCATCTAGGTTTTTGGGGGTGTAAATTTCACAAACGGCATCTTTTTTTTTTGGAAATATAGAAGGCGGACGTCACTTTTTTGAATAAGTCGTCATGGGTGTCGTTTTCCGGGTTTTTGGGGTGTAAATTTCAAAAATGGCATCCATTTTAGAAATAAACATGGCGGACGTCACTTTTTTGAAATAGTCGTCATGGGTGTCGTTTTCTAGGTTTTTGGGGGTGTGAATTTCAAAAATGGCATCCATTTTAGAAATAAAGATGGCGGACGTCACTTTTTTGAATAAGTCGTCAATCGTCATGAGTGTCGTTTTCCGGGTTTTTGGGGGTGTAAATTTCAAAAATGGCATCCATTTTAGAAATAAAGATGGCGGACGTCACTTTTTTGAAATAGTCGTCATGGGTGTCGTTTTCTAGGTTTTTGGGGGTGTGAATTTCAAAAATGGCATCCATTTTAGAAATAAAGATGGCGGACGTCACTTTTTTGAATAAGTCGTCATGGGTGTCGTTTTCCGGGTTTTTGGGGGTGTAAATTTCAAAAATGGCATCCATATTAGAAATAAAGATGGCGGACGTCACTTTTTTGAATAAGTCGTCATGGGTGTCGTTTTCCGGGTTTTTGGGGGTGTAAATTTCAAAAATGGCATCCATATTAGAAATAAAGATGGCGGACGTCACTTTTTTGAATAAGTCGTCATGGGTGTCGTTTTCTGGGTTTTTGGGGGTGTAGATTTCAAAAATAGCATCAATTTTGGAATAAAGTTTGACGGATATTAATTTTTCTTAAAAATCGATATTTTATTTTATTTATTGCGCAAGAAAAAATTACAAACTGGTACACTATACATGTTTCGCCAAACTGCGATGCATTTTGTTGGCGAAGACCGCACTCTATAAATATTAGGTATAATTACAATATAAATCAATGTATTTTTACTTGTTAAATTAAGTTACTATTGCTGATTGTATCACACTTGTTGGTAATGTATGACTAGTACTGAATAAATTGATATACTTACTGCTATGATATTTCAAACAAACAATTGCACTACAACGACATGATCTACGTTAACTAACAGTGTCAGTTATTATAACAACGTACTTAACTACCTACCTTCTTTCATTTTCTTTAACAAAGGTAACTATGGGTGTCATCTCTGAGGTGCCACGCGGTTCCGGATACAAAAATGACGTCCATTTTGACATCCAAAATGGTGGACGTCATTTTTTGAAATGGGTGTCGATGTGTGTAGCAGTGATATCAACCATCTTTAATTATAAAACAGAGTCCTCTATTTCTTAATTCTGCACCGCCAAAAACCAAGAAAAAGATATCCATGACTACTATGAAGCCTCTTCGTCAGTTTTAATTCCAATGTTTTAATTTTGAAATCTACACCTCCAGAAACCAAAAAAAGACACCCATGACGCCTTTTAAAAAAAATTACGTCCGCCATCTTTATTTCCAAAATGGATGCCATTTTTGAAATCTACACCCCAGGGACTGAAAAACCGCAAAAGAACGGTACCCTAAAATAAAGATATCAATTGAAATGTATCCAACAGTATCGGTACCCGAATAAATAAAATTATATTTGTACCTTTTTTAAACCGTCAGAGTTGACCGTTTCGAGTAAAGGCATCTGACCGATAAGTTAACCATACAATTACGTTAGTACGTATTTTGTCAACCTGAGCTTGAGCATGAATTTTGCGGTATATGGTATTCTTTTTTTGTTTAAAGCTTGGGATCGGCTTAGAGCTTGCCATGTGCAAGCCTTTATCGTTGATTTCTAGTAAACATCGCCGATAAACTTTTGGAGCTGGTTCTCTCCCTTGGGCAGCTTGTTCCACGTATTTATTGATTATGATATCAACGTCATTTTGAGTTTCGTTTGCTGTACAGCTGCTCAAATGATCCCCGAACCATAGGATTGCCTTTTCATTCTACAAAAAAAATAACGATCAATTGATACCTACCTCAAAAATCACCACAAGACGCCACCAATATTTGAGCACTTGTGCTTTAGGAAAAAACATCACCATTATTTGAATTGAACTTACATCCGATACCATTATATATCCCTTACATTTTAATTTCTTGTATTCTTTGCAACGCCAATAACTTGTTTTATTTGCATTTATTGTGTTACGGTAATATCGATGACCCGCGTAAAAGAGAACTCTACCGCGTCCTTGTCGAATAAATTTTAAATTAATTTCATTTGCTGGAATAGCACTTCGCGACATGTTTGTACTTTAATAAATCAAAGAATTATGGAAATGTGTCAAAAAGGAAGTTATATATGACACTTATCTACAATTGGAACTACTGCAACCAAAGATTCCCAACAGCTCGGTTTGACGTCACAACCGAACTAATGAGACTAAAAGTGTTGCATTAGTTCGACCCCGGACTATACAACCGAACTACTGCAACTAAAGGGAAAAATGCTTTTGGCGAAATGAATCTTTTGCGAAATGAAACGTTTGCGAAACATAATTCGGCGAAAAGGAAGTACACCATACCATTATAACCATTAATGTAAAATATGAATATGTATTTTTAAAATATAATTAATATGTAATATTAATATGCTTTTGGGCTCATTAGGATTGTTTTGATTTTGACGAGTTTGATACATTGCTTTGATGATAAGCTAACGAGGGCCTGATGATAGAGCTAGGAAGTGGGACTTTTTAATGGCTTCTAGTAAAACCTTGGGCCCCGTCCCGTACGCACGAGCGATTACCGCGGGCGGTTGCGATTAACCATTTAGTGCGTATAAGCGCCGCAATACTTAGCGCTTCCGACTGTATGCACACACTGGCAACCTGTATACCTATACTTATATTCATATCGTAGGAGGCAAACGAGCAAACGGATCGTTGGATGGTGCGCGATTACCGTCGCCCATAGGAACCAGAGGAGTTATAGGTGCAATGCCGGCCTTACAGGTGGGCGTACGCTCGCTCTTTTCTATATCTAATATATATACATCCACACAATCGTGACTAAACCGCGCTCGTGAAATAAAACTTCTGCAGTTGGTCGTGTTCGTGTACTTCTTTTTTCTCGAATATCTTATTATCTTATATGTAGGTACTTCTATTTTATAGAATCACGAAGGTTAATTTTCTTTTCAGTTAAAATTCTAGAACTTGGAAATTGGAAAACAGTCAATTTAAAAATGATTAATTACATGGAAAAAGCAACCCTATATCCAAAAGATGATGAAAGTAATGCAGCCGCAGCTGTAAGTACTTACTCATACAGAATATAGGTATAGTAACGAATGCAAGGTAGTTAAATGGATAATATGATTAAGTGATACGAACATTTATACCTAATCAGTGTGAAATTCGTGGTCTAAATTTTACTTTGTCGGTATTTAGTAAAACGTTATATTAACCTAACCTACGTTTTTTTTTTAGAATCTATCATCCACTGAAATTGGTACGCACGCAATACCCAAACCCAAATGATGATGACTGATGGTGTCCTTGCAATTGCAAGCGCAATATAGTGGCAGTAGTTATCAGAAAAAAATTGGAGCAAGTTCCCGAAGAAAAATTGTTAGATTGTTTAAAAGAGATAGAACATGTTATTGAAACATTTGAAACACAATCATCGTAAAAAACGCATACCATTGTTTGAAAATAATCTGCATCAGAAATATACATATACTAGAGACCCGTTGCGGCGTCGAACCGCCGCTAGAATATGGGAATCCGGTAGTGTTACATGAAAATAACCACTTTATCGATAAGAAGTTTTTGAGGAACGAAGAATAAATACTGTAAGAAAACACATTAAAATTATGTTTTAAAAACGTTAAAACATGCCAGGCTAGAGCCAGGCCTGATAGCCAACTGCCAGCTTCATCGTGACAACTTTTTCAACTCTTTTGTAAATAGTATTTTATGCAACCGTTGTATAAGAGGGGGCAAAAAACGCGAGGGGCATGGGTTACGATGTGAGCGCAGCGAACATCGTAAGAAAGATGCCACGAGCGTTTTTTGACCTACTTATACAACGTTGCATACAATACTTTTTCTACGACTCGACATTTCATAAATAAAATGCAAATAAACAACAAAGAAAATAATTACATGTTCCCGCTCAGAAACAACAAAATAAAAAAAAAAAATGTCTGAAAAATATTTTTTTATTGACCTTATACATAAAGGTATACGATCACTATACTAAACATCCATTCACTGAAGATAAAACTTTTTTTCAGTTTGCAGCAACGCCTTAGTACGATAAGTTTTTTTTAATTGCAAATTGTGTGAATGCAGCTGTTTATCTTGTAATCTGTGGTACTAAGTGATGTTTTTTTGGCGGCATTATAACATCGTTTAGCAGTGTTTTTTTGGGCAGTAGAGTATAGACTTTTACAGACTTTCATAATTTATGTCTTTATATTAGAGTTAGTACCTATATAAATGACAGAAAAAAGTACTGGAGTAGAAAAAATAACTTATGCATTAATGACATGTGATCTGCTGATCTGTTTCACAAATAAAATGCATATTAGGTATTCGATTTATGGAAAAATATAATTCATGACAATAGTCCCATATCTTAAAAAAATATTTGACATATTTTCATAGGACCGAACATTAGATTGGTGGGATTTTAATTTGTTGTTCTTTCTTCAGGACATAAATTTATCGATTTGATCGATTTCTATCAATTTCCAGAAATAGCACATGAATCGAAATGACAGATTTGGTCACTCACTACGCAGGTTTTAAAAAGTAAATCATGGAGTGCATAGCTGTTTATGTATTCATTTATAATCGTAACTACTTCAAAATATTGATACGAACAAATTTTACATAAACTCAATTGTATGAAATAGAGAGTAAAAAACGTTTATAGATACCTACACGAAAAACCACTATTATCAATGCTTGTTTTTTTTATGAAATTCAATAGATCGTGCAAATTTTCTTAATATGGGTGCTGCCATGTCATCATCATCAATCATTTATTCAATAACAATTACACATTGTATTTGAAATTCTTATGATAGTTATACTTAATCGACCCTACTTACTAATCTAAATAAATTACTGACCAACAATAATCCACCATAAAAAAAAGAATGTGTCAAATATGTGCAATAAAAAAAGCCAATATATAACAGCTAAACATTTTTGAAAAAAGAATATAAGATATTTTTATTTTTCAAAAAATTTAGAGCTGAAGGCTAATACCCGAATTCCAAATTCAAACTTTCGTGTCTTTCCTCTCATTGAAATAGTGTCTGACAGAAGAGGGAGAGGGAGATGCTATCTATACTCTCATGTCTATAATAAAAACCTAATTTTAGGGTTCCTTACCATAGTCGGTAAACACGGAAGCCTTATAAAATCAATTTGTTTTGTTGACAGCAGAATTTGTCAAATTTTATTTTGAATGAGAATAAGAATGATCAACCAGACGTCATTAATTCAAATATGATTAATTATACTTGAGCGCGTCGATTTTTTGAAATTTGCATCATATGTAGGTTATTTCTACCATCAAGTTTCGCATGTTAGGGTAACATGTTAATTATTCCACATTGCCAACTCGTCCACAATGTCAGCTCGTCTATATTCCCATCTGGGTCACAATGCCTCGGCTTTGGAATGATCTACCGCTTCCCATCAGGCAAGCGCAAAGCAAGCTAACCTTCAAGCACATGTTGCGCAAGCATTTCTCCGATAAGCTATGTGACGAACTGTCAGTATAATGATTCACACAAGGTACATTTATTATATAAGTAAGTATATTGTATGTCATATTTATGTACGTTTATGTTATATATATAGGTATATATATATATATTTGCATATGAGGTATATTACTTATGTGTTATTTAATTGTTTCATGTAACAGATTACATAAAAGACCCTGCACCATACAAATGTTTCTGTTTAGTCCTATAATTGACTGGTAGAGAATGCCTTATGGCATTAAGTCCGCCATTTGTACTTTTACCTGTGTATTGTGTGCAATAAAGTTTAAATAAATAAATAAATAAATGCCAACTTGTCCACACACCCAACACGTCCACATTGCCAACTCGTTCATACACCCAACTCATCTGCATTACCAATTCGTCTCCATTGGCAACTCGTCCATATTCCCAATTCGTCCACAATGCCAACTCGACCATATTGCCAACACGACCATATTCCCAAGTCGTCCACAATTCCAACGCGTCCATATTGCTTACTCGTCCACAATGCCAACTCGTCCACAAATACAACTCGTCCACTTTTCCAACTCGTCCATATTCCGAACTCGTCCACATTCCCAACTCGTACACAATGCCAAATCGTCCACATTGGCCACTCGTCCATACACCCAACTCATCTGCATTGCCAACTCGTCCATATTACCAACTCGTCTTTATTGCCAACTCATCCATATTCCCAACTCGTCCACAATGCCAACTCATCCATATTGCTAACTCGTCCACATTTCCAACTCGTCCATACACCCAACTCGTCTACAATACCAACTCGTCCTTATTATTAACTCGTCTTCATTGCCAACTCGTTTATATTCCCAACTCATCCACAATGCCAACGCGTCCATATTACTTGCTCGTCCACAATACCAACTCGTCCACAAATACAACTCGTCCACATTTCCAACTCGTCCATATTCCCACCTCGTCCACATTACCAACTCGTCCATACACCAAACTCGTCTTCATTTTCAACTCATCAACAATGACAACTCGTCCATATTGCTAACTCGTCCACAAATACAACTCAGCCACATTTCCAACTTGTCCATATGCCCAACTCGTCCACAATTCCAAGTCGTACACAATTCCAAGTCGTCCACATTGCCAACTCATCCGCATTTCTAACTCGTCTACAATACAAACTCGTCCTTATTATCAGCTCGTCTTTATTCCCAACTTGTCCATATTCCCAACTTGTTCATTTTGCTAACTCATCCACATTTCCAACTCGTCCATATTCTCAACTCGTCCACGTTGACAACTCGTCCGTATTACCAAGTCGTCTTCGTTGCCCACTCGTCCGTGTTCCCAACTTGTTCATTTTGCCAACTCATCCACATTCCCAAGTCGTCCATATTCCCAACTCGTCCACATTGACAACTCGTCCATATTACCAACTTGTCCGTATTACCAACTCATCCACATTGCCAACTCATCCACATTTCCAACTCGTCCATATTCCCAACTCGACGATACACCCAACTCGTCTACAATACCAACTTGTCCTTATTATCAGCTCGTCTTTATTGCCAAATCTTCCATAACACCAACTCGTCCGTATTACCAAGTCGTCTTCATTGCCAACTCATCCATATTCTCAACTCGTCCACATTGCCCACTCGTCCGTGTTCCCAACTTGTTCATTTTGCCAATTCATCCACATTCCCAACTCGTCCATATTCTCAACACGTCTACATTGACAACTCGTCCAATTAACAACTCGCCCATATTAACAACTCGGCCATATTCCCAACTCGTCTATATTACCAACTTGTCAATTTTACCAACTCATCCACATTCCCAACTCGTCCACATTTCCAACTCGTCTATTTTACCAACTCATCCATATTACCAATGTAGATACATTCCCAACTTACCTACATTGTCAAGTCGTCCATATTCTCAACTCGACCACATTTCCCATCCCGTCGATATGCAAGCGGAAGGACTTAAGTTTTTTCTTGTAAAATACCAGTTAATTTACCATAACTCATGCCATTTTCATTGGAATTATTTGTTTGATGGACTTATATAATCATATTTATAATAATCTGTCATAAATTTACTTATTTGAATGACGTTTAAATTAGTTTTACTATTTTTTTTCTGCTTTGATTTATTGTAAAACTCGCCTCTAAAAATAATCTATTCTTGGATGACGGTCAGTTTTTTTAGTCTTTCGAGCACCAGTCCAACTCGCACTTAACCGGCTTTTTTCTCCACATTTTTAACAGGTATGCGAAAAAAGTTTCCATATCAACATTTTAAAAAGAAAAACAACCTGGCAATTTAGATCATTGACATAATAGTCCCCAATAAAAAATACATTAAAAGTTGTCAGAATATGGTTACCTACTGTCATTCATTGTCAACAAACTGTAAAAATATTTTTGCATATTCGTACATGTTTTAAGTGTTGCGGATATTATGTTGCCGACTCAAAAATAATATTTCATTATGCTGAACAACTTACTACAGGTTTGTGAGCAAATCATGCTTATTATTATTCGGTCATCTTATGTCAAAATAGGGATCACAGGTCACGTGGTCAAAGTCACGTGGTTAGCGCACAGTAGTTTTTTCAAATCCATTTTTCAGTACCATTACAGGAAAAAATTAAAATTCCAAGAGTTTTATGCACCTCTCCAGCATGAGACGAATCTAATGACATATCATTTATCAAAATCGGACCATAACTGTAGATCTGATGGGATGTACAAAAATCGGCCTCGCGTAATATATATATAGATGTATACTCCTGGTGCAGATTATTTTCAAACACTAACATGTTCTGTAACAGTAACATATTCTATCTCTTTTTAACCTTATATTGATTTAGTGTAAAATACTGTGTTAAAAATAAACGATATCATTGTGTAAATGTAAATATTGATTTAATTGATGTTTGTGATCAACCAACAACATGATATTAAATTTTGGTTTTACAGCATCATTATTTTATTATAAATCAAAGTCATTTGTATGAACTAAATTAAAAAATAAACAAATCACGCCTTTGTTTTGTCCATGAACTTAGACACAGAATAGAGATAATAGTTTTAATGTTTTAGCTTTTAATGTTTTTCTGACGATCCCATTGGTGATAATCAATAGAAACAAATTTTAATAGTAATAATCATTCAATTAAGTCAATTACAACATCATAAAATAAAATCGTAAAATGCAATGTCAGATAAAACAGACAACTTATAATAGTATACATTATGTGTATACCTATTGTAAGTTGTGTAAGCTAGTTTTTGACACATAGTGACATATGTTTCTGTTTTTTCTGACATTGCATTTTACGATTCTATTTTATGATGTTGTATTTGACTTAATTGAATGATTATTACTATTAAACTTTGTTTCTATTGACGATCATCATATAAAAAAAAACATGTAGATTAACTTAGGATAATTTATAATGAAATTTGTTATTATAAAATAAACAAATCTAATCTAATCTAGTACGAGTACAAGGACAGAAGGCACACTAAATGGACCTTTAGCCTTTTTTCAATCATAGATTAATTTGTTGATACCACAAGGAAATGTTTGGCAAGCCAGACTCTATCTGTTAAAGATATTTTAATAATCAGAAACAAACCAAATCTTTACTTAAATATATTTGGGTTGTTTCTGATTATCAAAATATTTTGGACAGTAGCTTCAGTCAAATTGTACCTGTGAGGATTCAGTACAAATTTTAATGAGGAAAACAGGCGTTCGACGCTCACTTGTGTTGATGGCACTGCCAAAACAACAGACGCTAAACTTTTTAATTGTGGTCGTGTGTTTTTTTGGGATTGCCAAAATTTTAGAACGCTCTGGTTTATTGGAAGTCTAGTATGATCAGAGAAATCTATAATTAAGGATCTTATCACTCCAGATGCCAGATTGGAGCTGCGGTGCCGGACACGTGTTCGTTCACATTCAGCTAGCATCCTTTCAATAGGTTGGGTATTGAGTGCATCTGTTGCCAAGGTCTCGTTTACGGGGTCACGGGGAATATCTAAATCATTTTCTGTTGATAAAATACGACACAAACGACCCCAAGTCGAACACAGATGAGCCAGGGCTGCCTGCTTGTGAACATTACTCAGTGTAAGATTCAACCGGGGATCTAAATATAATGCAGCGCAAAATGTTCCATGATCCATTAGTTTCACTTCTCGAATTTTCATGTGTTCTGTTAATTTTAATGATAGCCTTGTGTTTAACTCGACACTTTCTAAGAAACAGTTGGTCCATATTACATAGAAATCGCTGAACGCTATTTGTGTGTCTTGAAGCAATACTGTAGCTTTTTTAGCTGGTTCCAATGACTGAACTATCATTTGAATAGCATTCCATTTCTCCTCCGACAAGACATTGAGCATGGGCATATCCATGCAGAATTCTTTTAACTCAAGCAGTCGTTTAAGCATTTCATATGTAGAATTCCAGCGCGTTGCACAATCTAGTATTGGCTTTTTGTGATTTGATGCCTTGAGGCTTTGTTTTATAAGGGGTGTCCGCATTTTTCGAACAACCTCTCTAGCCTGATCAATGCAATCAGCTGTCTCTGTTTCCCTGCAGGTGTCACGGACTGCAAGCTGCAATGTGTGTGCCGCACACATCACAGAGGTGATTTTTTTGACAGTTTGTGGTGGAGTGGGAGTGGGACACGAGGTCGTGAAATTTTCTCGAGATTCGTCTTCAGAATCATCCAGTTCTAAGTTCATATCGGAATCAAAATGGTCATTGTACCAAGGAATTTCTTCTTCGCAATCTGAGTCGGAATCGACAGCATCCTGCATTAGCCTGCTCATTTTTTTAAAATTTGATCCATTATCAGTGGTAATGGAATATATCTGGTTTCTTTGGATGTTATATAAATTTAATATCTGTGAGAGCGTCTGTTTCAAGTTTTCTGCTGTTTGTCGAGAAACCATTTCCTGTGTGGCCAGAGTACGTAATACAATTTCGCCATCCTCAATATATTGCATATTGACTCCTAAAAAGGATCTGTCAAAGCATGTTGCAGAATCTAATTTCAGACAAACCATTTTATTTTTTGCTTCCTCGGATATGCGTTTTCTTACCCGGTCAGCCTCATCAAAAACATGTTTTTTGACATTATGACAATTGATAACTCTCTCATCTGAACTATCTTCGATATGTAACATCTTGATTATGTCTTGGAAGGCCTCGTCATCAATCATGGAAAACGGTCGCCCGTGTACGGTGACCAAACGCACACACCGGTCCATCACAGCTTGAAATGTAGGTTTATCTTTTCTTTTTCTTTTCGGGGCCGCTTGTGACTGGAGTGAAGACGAGCTTGAACCGTTGTTATCACCGAGTTGAAGCGCTTCATTTGGGTGACATCTAATTAAATGTCGAATTAGGTTTGTGGCGTGATTGCCCTGCGAAAACGAAATTTCAATTTAGGCCAAAAGGAATTTTAAAGAGTAGAAAAACAACTTAAAGGGATAAGTTCGCCTTTGTACATGTATTTCTTTTGTTTTAATGTATTTCTGTTTTGTGTACAATAATATTATATTTGAAACCTACAGTTTGAATTTATCATTCATAATTTTTGTTTCAAAAACTACTCGAATTTGTCAAAATTCATGAGGAAAATCAGATTTTTCAACTTATTTTCGACTGCATGCAACGAAAGCATGAAACAGGTACGTTACTACCTAGAACTCGGAGAAAGGTATATATTCAATAAATTGGTTGAAATTATCTATATATTTATCATAATATGAAAAACAATAAATTAGAAGGAATAAGGCCTCTTAATCAAAGTTTATTATATCGCCTTACAAAATTTTGACACTGACAAAATGGCTACCACAACCGCATTTTCTATTTTACTTAATACTTATTGATCTTATTTGGCCAACTTATGAATTATACACAATAATGTAACACATATAGTAACTATCCTAATATCGTTATTTTTGAACTATTTCATGCTAGTAGCGTAGCAATGACAATTCTTCCTCATCTGAGTCCGTTTCCGTCCGTTCCTACATGCAAAATATTACGTTAGGTAGGTACAATACCTTCACTTCGTAGCTACACCCTTCCACAGAACACGTTGACTTATCTCTTTCTTTTGAAAAATTAAAAAACACGTGAACTTTACTCCTTTTTCTTCCCATTTTCACAATTACAAGACGCGCGAGCAAGTTCAAGAAACGGAGGTCAAGAGTCAAGTGTTATGTTAAGTATGTCATCATGACAGGACAGGACAGATCGGCGTCATTATACGAGCATTTCTCAAAAAGTTTGTACACAATTAAGACAAAATTAAAGTCATATATAATTTTCCTATTTTGTTACCATTTTTTATTGTGATTTCCAATACATTGATATCAGATTATGTATAATTAAAAAAAGTATAAGCATAACAGAACCTTAATTACCTAACATAACCATAACATTGATATAAAATTACTAAAATAATTGGTAACAAAATAGGAAAATTATATTGGACTTTAATTTTCTGTCTTAGTTGTGTACAAACTTTTTGAGAAATGCTCATTTATTGGATAACCTCCTGAATCGTAATTATGTAAAGTAAAGACAAAGACGTGTGTACATATTTGTTACCGCAAATAAGTAAATATACTTTTTCATTACATTTTGTAAGTTTTTTTCCTATAGTTTTATTGTAGTTATTTTATTATTTGTCCCATTAAAGTTTCACTGAAGTTATTTTATTATTGGTCCCATACAATATAACATGCATTTAAAACGAAAGCCTCACCGTCAACAATTAGCACTGGAAAAACGGGAGAATTATTTAGAACCTGGTAACCCAGTGTTATTGCCACGGTAAACTCAGCCGGTGGAGTTTGAAATAAAAGAAAACCGTTACACAAAAGATTAAATTTATTTTTTTAAAATGGAGGTCGTGGTTAGCCCGTCGGGTAGGTTCCTGTAGGCGCGGTACTCCCCTCAAAACGCCATCAGCCCTTCCATGGCAGCAGCGATAGGAAGCGGAACAATAGCTTGTAGGTGCAGCCAGGGTTCATCAGCTCAACCAGCTCCGGAGGGCGACGGGAAGCCTCCAACGTGCGCCGAGCAATGGAAGCGGCGCTTTTAAAATGAAAACGTAGCACCCTGTAAGGACGACAGGCATTACAATTTTGTCCACATTCCTCCGTCTGCCGTTCTATCTGGAGCACCCCGGGCCCCGGGACGGCCGGGACAGCGAAAAGCGAGAGGAGAACCGTGAAATTAGTTGAAGTGCTCCCGGCAGAACGGAGGTACAATCTTAATTATTTTAGAAAACAGGTAGGCGGACAAAACTACAGAACAAAGACGGCTGATGCAATGACTTGCAAAATTGCATGACTAGAACAAAGGTATTAACAAGAAGCTAGGAATCTATGTACACTTTTCTTTCGAATAAAAACATTATTTAACGGCTACACTTAATATTAAACATTGTTCAAAACTTACCCGTATTGGGGCGCGTCACTAGTTTATTATATTTTATAAGAATGAATTAAAACGTTCCACTACGTTCCTGTTCAAGTAGGACTAATTTAATTCCAAAACTATTGAGACAAGACTGTTAGCATAGCAGCCGTGTGATGACATGACGCTAATAATGTTTGCGAACGGACTAGTTAAACTGTCCTGCTAGCGAATGAATGTCTACAGCCACAGCCGAGCGACGCGCTCGCAGCGCAGCCTATACAGAAAAAATACAATGTTATCGCTCACGGACTTAAGGCGACGCACCGCCTGATTCAGTTAAGGCGAATACAGTTCGATGCGGTGTAACATTTTGATGCATATTATTAGTTTTTTATTCATTATTGATTGTAATGTAATTAGTTGTCCCAATTATTGTTTAAGTGTTAATATTGTTTCTTCTTTTATTCTTTGTTTATTATTATTTAGGATTTATTTATATATTTTATATTTAAATTTGTGAGTGAATATTGTTACTTTATTAAACGCTTATAATATTTAACTATTACGTTACATTAGTTGACGACGCGGTTGGCGCAGTGGTTAAGCAACTGCCTACTGAGCCGACGGTCCCGGGTTCAAATCCCGGCAAGGGCAAATATTTGTGTGATGAACACGAGTATTTGTGCCTGGGTCATGGATGTTCTATGTATTTAAGTATTTATTTATCTGTATAAGTATTGTATATATCGTCGCCTACAGGGTTCGAAATTATCAAGATAATAACGAACGTGCTTGAGTAATTATGAGCCAAAAAAATTGAAATATGCCGAATTGTGCCATTATATTCGTCACAGGCGAGATCCGCATACTTAAAAAGATACCTGATGCAGTTTAATTTCACTGGTAAGTAAAAAAAAACGGTATTTTGTAATATTTCGTAAAATATTGCAGTGGATTATGACAATTATACAATTAAAAAGCCAGAAAACGACATCCATGCCGCCTTTTTTTTTTAAAGTGACATCTTCCACCTTTATTTACAAAATGGATGCCATTTTTGAAATGTACACACCCTAAAACCCAGAAAACGACACCCATGACGACATTAAAAAAAAGTGACATCAGCCATCTTTATTTCCAAAATGGATGCCATTTTCAAAATTTACACCCCCAAAACCTAGAAAACGACACCTATGTCGACGTTTTTTAAAAAAGTGACGTCCGCTATCTTTATTTCCAAAATGAATGCCATCTCTACGACCTCAAAAACCCAGAAAACGACACTCATAACGATTATTTAAAAAAATGACGTCCACCATTTTTAATTCTTCTATTTTTTGATATTGGTATTAAATTTATCGAAACGGACAAAATGAGACGCACCGGCTTCGACGACATATTCAGCGATCGCAGTCGTCGAAGCCGGTGCGTCTCATTTTGTCCGTCGATCAAAGAAGCAGTGACGAGTTTACCGCAGTGGTGTTCGGGTAGCCGTCCCTGATGAAGAGCTCCATACGAGTTCGAAACATGTCGGGCCGTTCCTGACAATTTCACGACCGCTTAAGAGGGAAGTATAGTACGCACTCGTCCATACAAAAAGAGAAAACGTTTTTCCACCTTTAAATATTTTCCAATCTCCATAATTTTTTAGTATGTTATTGACACAGTGACAAACTAGGTTTGTAGGTTTTCCTTTTTTCAAAATTTGCTATAGATTCTAATTTAAAGGTAGCTGAAAAACCTAATTTTTGTGATTAAAACGTTGTTGAATGAAACCGTTTGTATTATAAAAATAATGCACTTTTTAAAAAAAAGCGAAACCTATAAACCTAGATTATATTATGCTGAAGCGATCGACATCAAAATCGAAGTGAAGGGAAAAAAAGACAAAAAATGTGGGCTCAGCGACTTTAATTTTTTTTTCAAACAGTTGCTCTGTACTCCCTGTGCACCCAAAACATTTTTTAAATCGATCGGGTGGTGAGATTAATCAATATGTAAGCCCCAAAAAAATAGCCAATACAGCTGAGCCCACACGAAAATTATTATTATTTTGGTACTTTTAATTAACGCTGGCAACCCCTTCCCACCACCCGATCGATTTAAAAAAAAATGTGGGTGCACAGGGAGTACAGAGCAACTGTTTGAAAAAAAAAATAAAGTCGCTGAGCCCACATTTTTTGTCTTTTTTTTCCCCACCCCACTACACCCGCACCCACCGCCCGCGGCCTGCCAGCACGAAGATTATAGGAAAAGGTTGTTCAGGGAAGTAGCTAACGGAGTTTCAATACAGCTGAAGCCACATGACCGATTTGGTCGCTAGCTCTTAATCTATAAGATTTAGTTAGTGGAAAACGTTTTCTCCCGTAACGCAAATTTCATCAAAAAAGTACCTATTCTCAGTCGCAAGCTGCAACGCTCTCTATCGCACGATTGCGGGTCGGGGGAGGAAGTAAAGTATCACGTATTTACAAGGATGTTAATGAAAAAGTAAAAAGGATCCTAACCCGCGTAATCGATATCTAAATCTGTTTCAAAAATTATGGGAGTAGAGTAGGAACTTCTACTAACACTAGTTGGGTTTCAAGAAAAAGATCGATCGGTTGATTATCATTATATTACAATTTAATTTAAAAAATCGGCCAAGTGTGAGCCACCCACGCACCGAGGATTCCGTACAAATTTTCACTTATGCCATCTTAACTGGCCTGGTTAAGTTTGCACCTGGTGCGTATGGCGCCGAATACAAGTGCAAACTTAATATAACCAGGTTCACCAAACACGATATTTGAAAAGGACTATATTTTTTATGATTATATTACAAATGTATAGTTTCAGGGTGAATTTCAACAAGCTCAAAATTTACCTAATTTTGGTGGCTTTTTTTATTTTTAATGTTAGAGTCAAAATTATATACATATCAATAATACGAATCAAGTCATAACCAATATTGTGTGCCCTTTGTTATACATAATAGTTATAAAGTTATTATGATTTTAGTAATTTGCCTGCCACCAAAATTGCTTGTGCCCGCAAATATTTGATTGTTTGGCCACCAAAATTGTAGATCTACACCAAAATTAGTTATTTGTGCTAAAAATTAATATTTGTTAATGAAATTGCCTACTGGAAATTGAAAGAAAGTAAATGTTTTATTAATCATTTTAGTTATACCAAAATATCTATGAAAATACAATCACTAACTCGTTTGTAAAAACAATATATTTTTTCTTTTCAAGGACTTCTTCTCTTGATTGTTTTTTTTTTTGCGATTAGCCATCCTTAAAAATAAATAAATTATGAATAGCAAAAGTAATAATTTAGATTAATTGTTTGCATGTAATGTATCTAAACACTTTATTGTACACAATAACAAGAAATACATTGCAAAAAAATAAGCATGTCGAAAAGCGAACCTATCCCTCTAAGGGATTTCTTCCAATTAAGCTTCAAGTAAGTCAGTATTAAACACAAGTAAATGGTAGACAAACCAAGCAACATGTACAATACGATAACTTTACAATAGTATAAATGAAAATGCAAAAACCAAATGAGAGAGAGATAGGCAAACAGTCAATGTAATACATATTACGTAATATCTATATAAATACATATAACATAAATATAATCATAATTATAACAAAAACAGCATCCTAATCAAGTAATCATTCGTTCGACAGCCACAATTTCTGTAACTTCCCCTTGAGTGATGCTACGAACTGCGTCTACCTTAGGGCGGGAGACAATTTATTCCATAATTTCACGGCGCGCACAGCAAAAAACACATCGTAAACATGAGATCTATGCAGTGGGATAGATAGATCCAGATTCGCACTTGACCGCAGGCGATGGCCACTACCATCCGCCATGTAAAAGAACTTCTCTGCAAGGTAAGGAGGAGAAGAAGGAATGAAAAGGACACTATACAAAAGACAAAGAACATAGTATCTGCGCGCTGACGGATCGGAAGCCATTTAAGTTGAGCGCGGTATTGAGACACATGATCAAACTTGTGGAGACCAAAGCAAAAGTGAGCGGGCAAGCATGATCTTCGTATGAAGAGGAAGGAAATTCTGCAGACACCTCAATGAATGAAGGGACGCGAAAAGTTTCCTACTGATCTCAGAAATAAGAGGTGCCCATGACAAAGTTTGATCCACGGTAATGCCAAATTTGTTTACAGTAGAAGAGCAAGGTATAGGCGTACCATCAAAGAAAATAAGTGGCTTAGCTTGATCTGAAAGCTTGGAAATAAAATGTGGGCTTCCAACGACAATAGCCTGCGACTTCTTAGCATTCTTCATCAAACCAAAGGATCAAGCCCAAGCACGGATTGATTCTAGGTCTGAATTGATTTGTGAAACCAAGGAGCCAAAATCCTCAAACCTCAAAGCTGCAAATCGTCTGCATAGAGATCGAACGAGGAGGAGAGTGACTTGGTGATTCCGATGGAGAGAATATGCCCCCTTGGGGGACACCAGCAGACGGTTCACACCAGCTAGAAAATCGGTCATCAACTCGAACCCGCTGGGAACAGAGGTAATCACGAAACCAGGACAGTGAAGTTGAAGATATATTTAAAGTACTAAGTAAACTGAGAAGTATATCAAAATCAACAGTGTTAAAAGCACTACTAAAATCAAGGAGCACCAATATAGTCACTTTTCTATATTCTATATTCAGACGAATGTCGTCGGTGATCTTAACCAAAGCGGTGGTTGTGCTAAAGAATTAAACAAGTTAAGTCTATTTAGATGTGATGAGAGACGTCGATTTACAAAGGATTCAATGATTTTAGATAAGACGGGAATAATGGACATATAGGACGATACTGCGAAAAGTACGACGGATTAGGAGTTTTATATGGGTTAAAATAGTAATATAGGAAAGGATAGGAGCTATAAAATCCGCTACCAGCATAATATCTAAGCTAAGATTACCCTCACCGACAGCTTGTTATATTAGATGTATTTTGTTTATTCTTGACTTCAAATAAATTATGACACTTTATACTCTCGCGGTTTGTCAAATAAATTCACCGAGTCAAAAGTTTTGGAAATGCGAAAAAGACGATAAAAAATGTGAAATGATATACAAAATTAACAATTCTGGTGGCATCTGGTACCAAAAAAACACCAAAATTAGAAACAGTGATTAAAAAAATATTTTAAAAATATACGTATTATTTACTTCCAATTTAACTTTATATTTTAAAAAGGAAACCTTTAACACGTCTTGCACACAATTCCCACACAGTCAATTATTCCTAAGGCACTAGAAACATATACCTCAAAAATTGTGTCAAAAAGTATTCCTAGTTGACTACGGAACCCTAGAAAGACATAGTAACTCCGATATCATGTAAACATTATAAGTAAGTATAATAATTATGTACTTTCGTACACAATAACAAAGTCAAATAAAAAATGTTTTGTTTCGTAAATATCAGTAAGTAACTCATTATATAAATACCTTTGAAATACCTAAACAATATTACAATAAAAAATGACAGTAATTTACATCCTACCGGTACATCGGGAACAAACTGATTTATCAAAAATTTATTTAGCTTGTAGGTACATACTCGTTACTAATAATTACATAAAGAAATAAAATACTTCTTTATAATATCGGAATTTCAGTCGCACCACAACAATTCATTATCCGTAGGTACGAAAACAAAACAGTCCACCTTTATTTATCGCAATATTTTGCTTGTCAATCCGATCGTCAAACTAGCCTAGCAGCAGTAGCAGCGGCGCTGTGTCATTGGATGTGTGCCTGAGGCGATTTGTATGTGTTGTGCGCGATGCCGGGGGGTGTGAGCGCTCAGAGCGACAGCATGCGTTTTCGTAAATACCTATTTCGTTAGGATCGCGATGCTATACTGTAGTCTTAATACAATGATTAAAGTTTTTCGTGAAAAAGTAGTAGCGCCCTTAGGCTTTCCCTCTTCCCTCTTCGCTTTTCACTTTCCACTTTTTACTTTTCGCTTCGTTCGCTCTGCTCTGTCAATTAGTTGAATTAGTTATGCAAAACGCCTTGCTTCCATCACAACAAAGTGCAGCTTTTTAGGGTTCCGTACCTCAAAAGGAAAAAACGGAACCCTTATAGGATCACTTTGTTGTCCGTCTGTCCGTCCGTCCGTCCGTCTGTCAAGACCCTTTTTCTCAGGAACGCGTGGAGGTATGAAGCTGAAATTTATATCAATTACTCAGGTCTACTGTCCCTTGAAGCTGTGAAAAAATCAAACTTCTAAGCCAACGCAATCAAAAGATACAGCCGTTTATGCCGCAAATTTTCGACACTTGCAAGGGAATCAAAACCTACAGGGTGCTTCCCGTGAACTCAGAATCTTGAAATTTGGTACGAAGCAACGTCTTATAGCATAGATAAAGGAATAATTACGAAAACCATAATTTTTTTTTTTAATACCTAACTTTGCACCTAATTTATATGGGGCGCTATACATACCAGGTGCAAACTTAACTTAACCACTTAGGGATGGAAAGTGTTTGTACGGAACCCTCGGTGCGCGAGTCCGACTCGCACTTGGCCGGTTTTTTCACAACAAACAGGATTAACGCGACGTTGCCACCTTTATGGGTACCCGATACTTAAACCGAAATCATTGTGATAATCGTTGTATCGGTCAGCGTTATTGTACAGTTCATTTTTCGGTCAGGTACCTACACTTGAAACGGGCAATCTTAACGGTACCGTTATAGTTTATTTTTCGGTCAGGTATCTACACTTGAAACGGGCAATCTTAACGGTACCGCTATAGTTTATTTTTCGGTCAGGTACCTATACTTGAAACGGGCAATCTTAACGGTACCGTTATAGTTTATTTTTCGGTCAGGTACCTATACTTGAAACGGGCAATCTTAACGGTACCGTTATAGTTTATTTTTCGGTCAGGTACCTATACTTGAAACGGGCAATCTTAACGGTACCGTTATAGTTTATTTTTCGGTCAGGTACCTATACTTGAAACGGGCAATCTTAACGGTACCGTTTTATAAAAGTACCTATAACATTTATTTATTTCGGTACCGTTACTGTTGGGTACCTTTTCAATTGATACCTTTATTTAAAAGTACCGGTCTTTTGCGGTTTTTCAGTCCCTGGGTAGGATTCGAACCAAAGGGAGTCTGTTGAGGCGGACTGGTGCGGGAAATGGCGGACGGCGTTTTTGTCTGTTCATGAAATTTATATTTCCAATCAAGAGGCCTTATTCCTTTAAAAAAACATATTATGACAAACATATTGATAATTTTAATCGACTTTTTGAATTGAATAATACTTTTCCTTGAGTTCTAGAAAGTGACTACTATTTCATGAATATCATGATATTATTGCGTGCAGTCCAAAATAAATTGAAGAAAACAGCTTTTGCGTCAATTTTGTAAATTTCGTCAAGTTTTTGAAACAAATATTATCAATGAAATCTTCAAACTGTACGTTTCAAATGTATACCAATAAATCGCAACATCACTGTCTAAATTGTAACATTGATAATATGTTAAAAAACATGTTTGATCACATGTCTAAAACAATCAGCATTTTTGAACGGATAAGGAGCCTTAAAAACTAGTCGGTATAATGAATGAAAATTTATTCGTAAACATACACGAACTGGAGAACACATTAGAAAAAAAATCGCAGGTTTGTATGCCACGAAAAGGTCACACCTCAGCATAAATACTGGCTCGGGGACCAGCGCTGGTCTTCCGGTGTAACCTATAGGTGATAATCAAATAAAAATAAAAGTTTTGGGTTCTATAATAAATTAATGGTAAGGTAAATCGCCAATTACTGGCCACCGTTCAATAACTGGCCACCTCATACTAAAAATGAACTCTGTTCACCTGCAAACAGAATTCATTTTAGTATAAGGTTTTAATTACTGGCCATCCTTCAAAAACTGGCCACGTTATACTAAAATGAATTCAGTTTGCAGGTAAAGTTTACCTGCATAGTATAGTAGCTCTGTTTACCTGGTAAACAGAGCTCATTTTTATTATGAGGCGGCCAGTTATTGAACGGTGGCCAGTAATTGGCGATTTACCTAGGAATTCAAAGTTGACTTGTGTCCCGTATTCCAGGCACGGCGATCGCGGGCAAGAACATCGCGAACCCGATCGCGATGATCAACGCGTCCGTCGACATGCTCGAGCACCTGGGGCACCACTTCCACGCCGACCTGATCAGAAACGCCGTCACCAAGGTGAGACACTTGTGACACAGCGACTTGTTTAGCCTGACGAGGTGAGACACTTGTGACACAGTAGCGACTTGTATAGCCTGACAGAGAGAACCCGATCGCGATGATCAACGCGTCCGTCGACATGCTCGAGCACCTGGGGCACCACTTCCACGCCGACCTGATCAGAAACGCCGTCACCAAGGTGAGACACTTGTGACACAGCGACTTGTTTAGCCTGACGAGGTGAGACACTTGTGACACAGTAGCGACTTGTATAGCCTGACAGAGAGAACCCGATCGCGATGATCAACGCGTCCGTCGACATGCTCGAGCACCTGGGGCACCACTTCCACGCCGACCTGATCAGAAACGCCGTCACCAAGGTGAGACACTTGTGACACAGCGACTTGTTTAGCCTGACGAGGTGAGACACTTGTGACACAGTAGCGACTTGTATAGCCTGACAGAGAGAACCCGATCGCGATGATCAACGCGTCCGTCGACATGCTCGAGCACCTGGGGCACCACTTCCACGCCGACCTGATCAGAAACGCCGTCACCAAGGTGAGACACTTGTGACACAGCGACTTGTTTAGCCTGACGAGGTGAGACACTTGTGACACAGTAGCGACTTGTATAGCCTGACAGAGAGAACCCGATCGCGATGATCAACGCGTCCGTCGACATGCTCGAGCACCTGGGGCACCACTTCCACGCCGACCTGATCAGAAACGCCGTCACCAAGGTGAGACACTTGTGACACAGCGACTTGTTTAGCCTGACGAGGTGAGACACTTGTGACACAGTAGCGACTTGTATAGCCTGACAGAGAGAACCCGATCGCGATGATCGACGCGTCCGTCGACATGCTCGAGCACCTGGGGCACCACTTCCACGCCGACCTGATCAGAAACGCCGTCACCAAGGTGAGACACTTGTGACACAGCGACTTGTTTAGCCTGACGAGGTGAGACACTTGTGACACAGTAGCGACTTGTATAGCCTGACAGAGAGAACCCGATCGCGATGATCAACGCGTCCGTCGACATGCTCGAGCACCTGGGGCACCACTTCCACGCCGACCTGATCAGAAACGCCGTCACCAAGGTGAGAACCACCAACCACGGGTGGTTCAGATTTTTATTTTATTTTATTTATTTATTTATTTATTAGGTTTGCCAACAGGTACAATACTATATAACATACTTAAAAAACAAATGCAAGTACGAAACATATCAGAGTATTTACCCAATTACAGGCAAACACAACGTGCGTTATGAACAAAAATTTATGATTTTGATTTCTTTATTGCTCAATAGATTTACACAGTACGGCCCGACATGTTTCGAACTCATATGGAGCTCTTCATCATAGGTGTATTATGGGGGGATGCCCACCTAAATATGGTCTAGTGCCCGCCCCAATATGGTCTAGTGCCCATTCCAATATAGTATAGTGCCCACCCCAATATGGTCTAGTGACCATTCCAATATAGTATAGTGCCCACCCCAATCTGGTCTAGTGACCACCCTAATATGGTCTAGTGCCCAACCCAATATAGTCTAGTGCCCACCCCAATATGGTCTAGTGACCACCCTAATATGGTCTAGTGCCCACCCCAATATAGTCTAGTGCCCACCCTAATATGGTCTAGTGCCCACCCCAATATAGTCTAGTGCCCACCCCAATATGGTCTAGTGCCCACCCCTGGATTTTGGGTTACCCATAAAAATTCATGACTTCAACTCATAGGCCCCCACCCAGGCCCCATCTGAAAAATAATCATAGATACGCCAATGCTCTTCATCAGGGGAAGATATCTGTGCTGCTACGTGACGCGCGGCCCACTGCACTGGCTATCGCTCTCCTCGCTGCCTTCAGCGCCAGAAATCATATTTTTTTCATTCTTGCAAATATTATCCTATTGATTAGGTTAAACGGAAACTTCGGGGAGGCTCAAAAAATACATACGCGATGTAAATTTAAATGTTTCATTTAAATGTGTTACAGTCGCGGAAACCGAAGAAAATATTATTTTTCTTTCTTTTATTTCAATATCCATACTAATATTATAAATGCGAAAGTGTGTCTGTCTGTCTGTTACGTCTTCACGCTTAAACCGCTGAACCGACTTAGATGAAATTTTGTATGGAGATAGTTTGAGACCCGGGAAAGGACATAGGATACTTTTCATCCCGAATAAATTTAGTGTTCCCGTGGGATGAGCGGCTAACACCGCGGGGCACAGCTAGTTGTTTATAATCTACGTATATCGTCGTCTAGTACCCATAACACAAGCCTTCTTGAGCTTAATTTGGGACTAGATCGATTTGTGTGAGGTTGTCCGTTTTTTTTTTTTTTTATCTAGCCTGTTTGTGTGTGTCCCACTGCTGGGCAAAGGCCTCCCCTCTTTCTCTCCCTACTCGTCTCGCTGAAGAGGAAGTTGCTCCCGAACATTCTCAAATGCGTACAGGTCATCCCGCCATCTCCGTTTCGGTCTGCCTCTGCACCGGTACCCATCCCGCGGTATCCACTCAGTCCGATATTTATTTATTATTATTTATTAATTGACGGACAACGGACAGGCTGAAGACCTCGCAATCCTCAGCGAAGGGGCCATTGGGTATCTGAAGAAGGCTAACCTCAATCTCTAGTTTAAGTTTTTATCCAGTGACTAATAAATAAATAAATAAATAATAAATAAATATTAAGGGACAATCATACACAAATCGACCTAGTCCCAAACTAAGCAAAGCTTGTACTATGGGTACTAGACGACGATATACATAATATATAAATACATATATAGATAACATCCATGACCCAAGCACAAATATTTGCACAAATATTTGCCCCGGCCGGGATTCGAACCCGGGACCGTCGACTCAGTAAGCAGGTGTCTACAAACCGAGCCAAACGCGTCGTCAAATGCGAAAGTGAGTCTGACTAATATAAGTGCCATACGATAAATAAATAAATTTATTTATTAATTTGCAGACCATCAACGTGGACCGCATCTTCACACCGGATGTGGGCGGCACTGCCTCCAGCACGGAAGTCGTCAAGGCCATCATAGGTAACATTGGACACTCTCAACACTAAGCTATTATTGTTCACAATGCTTGGGTAAAGCTCAGGAGCTTTCCAACTGCTTGTTACCTTGCGTTACGAAATTAAGACGAATATCATCTTATTTTTGGATTAAATCACAACTCGAATCGCTCTGTTATGAGCTGACTAATTAACGCTTTTTTTTGCAAAAATAATGGTATTTCTTAGTGAAAACGTAGGTCAAAGAGCGTTCAATACGCTACTGAGCTTTGCACACTTACGCTACCACGAGTGTAGACATGGCAATGTCACGTGTACACGACAGCCGCATTGAAAGGGTTGAATTCTAAACGTTATGTATTGCTCACAAGAACATACAAGGCCACTCGAATTATACACACTTTCTCACAAACTTTTAAACACCAGTGAATACATCACAACACACACAGTGAACGCTCACAATAGTGATTTAAAATTACGTAATTTCATATCCCAAATTCATCTTTTTCCTTATTTATCATCTTCAAATGTGCTTTGTGATAAAACAACATTAATTTGGTCACGCGTGGTAGCGTAAGCGGTTGATTAGTTACGCAAGGTGCTTCTTAAATGCAGTTGCATAAACGTACATTAACATTAATGCCCTATTAAAATACAGTTATTTTATAAAAGTTCCCAATAGTGACTGTTCTGTACTTAGACTCCATTGAATTGAATGTATGTTTCTGCAACTAACATAAGTGTCATTTATGGAAAAGTGATAACTAATTTATAAACTTGACTAAAGATGATTATTCTGTCAGTTTAAGTTGTAAAGCAACAGTTATTTCGCTTAAATGGGTAAAATAACTATTCGTACTATCTGGTCAAATTAAATTTGTACACCAAGTGACAACTTAATTTAAACCAGATTTTAGTTGAATCTATGAAAATTCTATTTTAGATATGAGATGAACCAAAAATATTCGAATAAATCATTTTTAACTAGTTTTTAATAGTCATTTTCTGTAGTCCTGTAAGCTTCATAGACAATCTGTTATCTTTTTAAGTAGTGACCATAAACAAAGTTAAACTTTTATAGAACATATGTGTCAAATAGCTAAATTTTTAAATCGACTATAATATTCAATCATGTATTTATTTTACCTTTTTTGTATTATATTATATTTCGATTCATTTATTAATGAATCGTAATATTCTGTAGATATTATTAGAAAATTTACTGTGAGATTAGAATCTGTAAAATACCTAGACTTATGAGCTATACTTTTTTTCTAAAGCAAATTGTCCTCTTGAAGAAATGAAATGTATTCAACTGACCATTGAAATAACCTACTGATATTCAAATAAGGTTAAATTTAACTCGCAATATATATAATGAAAGTATTTTCAAAATTATCCAGTGGTTTCATATTTTTTGGTCACGTTACTAATATTTTTTTTATTGATTTAAGAGGATTCAAATTTTTGACTGTCGCTTTTGTCTGTCCCCTGCGTTACTCAAAATATCACTGGAGTTACCGAGAAATCGGGCGTCTAATAAATATAGTTTTCTGTTTATTAGGTTTAACAGTTGGTACATTGAACGTTTTTACTTAAACCATACATTTAAACATAGAGAAGCCATTATTTTAGAGTGATATTTTACAACAAAGATAAGTTGTGGACAGATTTGTACCAGTAAAAAAAAACTTGATTCCCTTATTAGGCAACTTGTTTTTATATAAAATTCTTATCTCGTATGCATTGTCAAAGAACTCGTTATAAACAAATCTTTGACAAAGCACGTAATCCAAGTACCTACAAGATCTAGCTATTAAAGCGAATTTCAGTTACCATCGTGTAATATTTATTTATTTATTTGTATTGTTTAGATTTTGAGAATAAACACCAGTATTACCATGCTTTGTTTTATTGTAGCCCTATTTTAACCTTTCGAGCCATACGAGCAATTCACCACGGCCTCTGACGCCACAGAAAAATAACCTAAGTTCAAAATTTAAGAAACCCCCGACACCAAGCAAACATGTCTGGGCCATTTTATTTTTTGTTGTACTCTATTTTTGTTTCTTTGGATATTTTAGGATTTTTCTACTCCGAATCACGGGCTCTTTCGATCTAATTAGGAGAAGCGAAGTATCCCAAAATGTTCATATATTTTTGTTTTTCCATTCCGTTACCGCTATAGTAGGTTATACGAAATGGTAACGGAATGGAACGAAAAATATTGGGACTTTTTTTCTCCAACTTAGATCGAAAGAGATCGTGATTCGTAAAAAAGTGGGGTGTACAACAAAAAAAAATAACCAGAACCATCTCACCAGACAAGGCTCTCGATTAAAAAAAAACCGCTTTCAAATCAGACCAGCTGTTTGGGAGCTACGATACACAAATATTTAAATTATAACAACCGACACCCTTATTTTTGGTCGGGGGTTAATAAAAGAAGTGCTTTAAAATCATCGTGGTTGTTCATGTGATTGAAAAAACACTTGTAGTTTTTTGAATTACGAAGTTTGTGATTATGAAATTTGACCTTTTTTGTCGTTGTGGCGTCAGCGTAGCAATATTCCGATGTGATATGACGGCTGTGGGGTTCAAAAGGTTAAATCTATGCTTTTGGTGGTTTTATTATTTCGTCCGAATCGTTCATCTATATTGCTCTAAAAAATATTAGGGCCACGTAATTTTTGATGCCGCTTTTAAACTCCTTAAATACATCATGACCTTAATAAGAAAAAGGGATTAATTTGGGATTTAAAATTACGTAGTTCTAACCTTAGAATAAATACGCCTAGAAACCTAGTCTACCCTTGAAAGTGAAGCCAGTCTTGGTAAGCTACGGGCTAAGTTTCGTCCATGTGCGCATCTGTCAGAACGTCAAGCTCACAAGCAACACGTCTCACCCTCCATTCGTCCCTACTCGTCATCACGTTTACTTCCTTCTTATTCATATCTTTCACACAATCCATTTTTTCTTCGGCCTGCCTCTTCTATATCCATCCACATTCATGGTTAACGCTTTTCTGGTGACGTGTCTTTCCTCCCTAATTAGGAAGCTTGTATATGATTTATTAAGGGTGGTCCACAGTTGTATGGAGAAAAAAAGGACATTCAATCTTAGTTCCACATGGCTAATTTTGTTTTGCTGTTAAGTAATAATCATTGTACCAATCTAAAATTAATTTGGAAATGATTTAGTGGTCGCTCAACTGCGAGAAAAATGTCTGATGTTCATATAAATTGCATTTTGAAAACAAAACCGAAATTTTCGTATAGGATAGTATGGAACAACTTTCAACGAGCTTTATATGTGGGCAAAGGACATTGAAAAGTTATAAAATTTGTTATTATCGTCAGCTATCGCAAGCGATTAAGTGAAGCATTCTTTATTATCATCTTTCGGTTTAACCGACTGACGATAATGACAATTTTATAACTTTTCAATGTCCTTTGCCCACATATAAAGCTCGTTGAAAGTTGTTCCATACTATCCTATACGAAAATTGCTACACTTCGAGCCACCTCTTAATGTCATCGGATTGATTTGAAAAATGGTGAGTATCATTTTTGTGGGTTTTGGACAAAAAAGAACCTTTTGGAGGAATAATATTAGAAATTTAGTTTTTTTGGACCACCTTAATGTGCTTTGTAGTGGCCCTTACGGAGATGCCACGGCATTGCGCGACCAGCGGCACGGCGAGCGGTTGAGCGAGAGGTCCGAGCGCGGCAGCATAACGAGTGAGCGGGACACACGTACCGCGCACCATGCCGCTCGCTGTTAAAACCTAAGTCGTGGTATCTCCGTTATTTTCTTTAGAGCAGTATAGGTGAGCATTTCTCAAAATAATTGTACACAATTAAGACGTCATTAATGTTTAATTATATTTTTCCATTTCGTTACCAATTTCGTTTGTGATTTCTATACATTGGTTTCCGATTATGTATAATTTAAAAAAGTATGAGCATAACAGAACCTAACCTAACCTTAATTATTTAACGTAGCCGTATCATTGATATAAAATTACTAAAATAATTGGTGACGAAGTGGAAAAAAATATAATTGTACATTAATGACGTCTTAATTGTGTACAATTTTTTTTTGAGAAATGCTCAGGTACACCTCTAAATATCGCAACATTCCTATCGAGATTTCGATACCTCAGTTCATTACTCGTAATTACAATTATTATGCCAATGAAATTTAAACCACATAGTGTGGGCACTAACGTCCTAATTGCAACTACTTTTCCGAAAAGTTAGTACGATTGTGCTCAAAGGTATCGATTTGGGCGAATCAACTTTTTGTCTGACACGTTTGATTGTCTCCTGCGTTACTCAAAATGTCTCTGAAGTTACCAAATCGAGCTTTCAATAAATTATTAAATTAAACAGTTGGGACATTGAACGTGTTAATGTAAACCATAAATTTAAACGTAGATAAGCCATTATTAAAAGGTAAATTTTACAACGAAGTTTAAAAGTTGTGTTGGTCAAAAAGTGTATTCGCTCATTTTCACATTTTTTGTATGACAGCATAGAGTAAGATGATGACAGCTATGTTTATTTTAATGGGAAGGTATGTATTGGTAATTGAGAACATGGTAATAGGGAATGCAAACCCGGTTATTATGTCATAGTAAAACCGGTTGTTTGTATGGTAAAATAACCGGGTTTGAATTTCCTACATGGTGATGTGCTATGCGGAACCAAACAAATGGGATATCATAATATTTTCAATATTTTTACTACTAATCTCGTTTATGCATGCCTGGTTTTTGCTTATGGTATTAGGTGTAATAATGTTTTTTAAATGTATATATTGAAGCGAAAAAGTACATTATTAGTCAAGCTTTACGGTAGATGGCGCTACGATGCCACCCTAAGGCATGTATGAATTGAAGCGACTAGTTGAAAATTAAATGGCTCAGGCTATAGATTCGGTGGCTTAAAGGTAAGGCGTGTTGCCTGAGCCGTTGGAGGCGCAGGTTCGAATCCCGCCCGAACCATTAAATTTTTCATATCTTCGCTTCAATATAAATATTTGGTATACGCTAGCTTTAATAAAAAATAATAATTCTGTTTTTTGTCTTTGCAGATAATTGTTGGTACTTTATCAGAAATCCAAGTACCCTTGAGTGGACGCAGCATGCTACTTAATTTATGATTAATTTATTATTAAGAGGCCTTATTCCTTTTAAAATGCTCATGATTTTAGATTTTTTTCTCTATGATCAAACATGTTTCTTAACATATTATTGATGTTACTACCTAGAACTATTGAGATTACTTGGTATATATTTAAAACCTACTGTTTGAACTTTTGATTGATAACTTTTGTTTCAAAGACTACTCGAAATTGACAGAATTTACGCGGAAAATTAGTTTTTTTCATTTATTTTCGACTGCAGGCAGTGAAAGCATGAAATAGCTATGTTACTACCTAGAACTCGGAGAAAAGTATTATTCACTTAAAATAGTTGGTTCATTATACCAATTTGTCATAATATGAGAAAAAATAATTTTAAAAGGAATAAGGCCTCTATTAACTCTAAATCAATTAAATCAAGCTTGCATGTGGAATGTGTGATTTATGAAACATGTACTTAAATAATCTTATTAAAACATTCGTGAGACATATTTAATTATTGTATTAAGCGGTTTACACTCACCTGAGATTGTCAGTAAAGGGGGTCTGGCAGAGAATTGTCTTACAGAATGTAAGGTTCCTCATATTGCTAATTTCCCAGAAATTTTCTTCAACTGAAACGAGAAATAGGCTAAATGTTTCGGTGTATTCTGGTAAACTAGGTTAGGTTTATTTTATAACTTTTCAGAAAAGCTACTGGTATCAGTAGAATTACAATTATGCGAAATGAGCATTCTGCGAAACATTACGATAGAACAATCGTCAGGAGAGAACAAGTTGTAGGCTTGCAAGCACCCCCGCCTCCGCTATTAGAGCGGAGCGTCAAATAATCAGTGACGAAGTTACCGCGCCATTGAGCTAGTCCCTGATAAAGAGCTCCGTGCGAGTTCGAAACTTGTCGCGCCGTTCCTGACAATTTTACGTGAGTGTAAACCTATTAATTGAATGAAGTACCTACTTGGGTCATTGTCAGTTCAAAAAACAAAATTTGTCCCTTCGGTGGTCAAAAGTAAAGAGCTTGTATGAATCCAGGTTATGTTGCTATTACATCGGATTATAGAAGGGGGAACGTTCTTTATTCTCAAAGGCATTTAATCTGAAAATTAGGTCCTAGAGTCCTTAATTTCGCAAATGTCCACCCGAAAGACCTATATCCTATATAGATCTAAATCCCCTACCTATATCTGACAATGACCCACTTAAATCATGTTACATAGAGCATTTAGTTAAATATATTATCATTCCTAATGAAAATACAACTAGGGTAGTTTAATAAGGCCAGTCGGGGCAAGCGTCCTATATCGATAAATACTGTGTATTATACTTCTAACGCCATCTTGCTTTTTGCCAACTATAGTTGCGTCTTACGCAAGTAAAACCTACGAACTATAAAGGTAGGACCACACTGGGCGTAACTACGCGGCAGCGGAGTGACGCGGTTAAATATTATTTGTATGAAATTGTATGAGAACGCACGCACTACGCGGCGCGACACCAAATTCTATACAAAAATATTTGGTCTTGTCGCTTAGTGCGTACGTACCTTAAGATGGTGATAGTAGTTATAACATCTGTACTATGGAGTGTTAGTATCTTTATAATATATATATCCTAACATTTTATAATATATTTTTTAGTATTTGTTGTTATAGCAGCACCAGAAATACATCATCTGTATAAATTTCAACTGTCTAATCTAACTATTACGGTTCATGAGATACAGCCTGGTGACAGACGGACGGACAGCAGTCTTAATAGCGTTCCGTTTCTTACCCTTTGGGTACGGAACCCTAAAAAGTTGATCGATCTGTCGACCAGGTTAATATATTAGTGAATTCTGGACAATAAAATATAAACTTATTGAAACTTTCGTGAGACAACTCGAATAATTGTTATAAACGGTTTAAAACTGAAACGGGTTGACTCAAGTCGTTGAAGCCGAATATCGCTCGACATGTTTCGAATCGGTTCGCGATTCATCCTCAGGAGGGCCGATCAGTCTCGGCCAATCGAACAACGCTTTGTTAACCCGTTTCATATTTAATATGTCTGAGACTCGCGGACGGTTTCATTGTATTATAATATGGTATTATGTAGAAATAAAAACACAAAATAATTACAAATACGTTTTATTCATAATGTCAACATTGCGGCTATGCAGTTTTGAACATTAGTTCTGTAAAAAATTCCGTCTTATCCTGATATATTGTATGAAATAATTTTACATACATACACACATTTAAATAATTCCAAGATGTCAGTGGTTATAAAGACATTACCTTGCAAACATGGTTACAACGCCATTGTCTTACTTGTGTAGAGGTCACTTTAGGACAAATGGAGGTGAGGGCTTGTGCACAAATCAGGCGAGGTTTTTGCGGCTACTTTTTGGCCCCCCCATAAAGATTTATTTTAGACGAAACCGAGAAAGGGTATCTACTCATGTGATAGATTTTTTCTTAGTTCGTTCACTGTAGAAAAAAAAATACACGTGAGGTCCCCTTATACCCCTCCCTCAACTTGATCTGTCGTGATTTTTTCCCCCCTATAGAACCTCACGTGATTTGTGTACAAGCCCTGGGCGCTTTCCAAAAACATCCTGAATCCCTCTTTCTTCCAGACGTGTTTGGGTTCATCCTACTCAGAATCGATAGTATTTTCAAAGAGAGCAAAAAAGTGTTTCAAAGTTTGTATGGAAATTTTCGTTTCCACTACGTAACGCTCGTAAAGTAATGGAACGGACAAATTTAGGACACTTTCTTTTATTCTTCGCATTGATAATGCTATCGATTCTGTGTAAGATATGTTCTTTTTTGGAAAAAGCCCAGGTAGGTCACGAAAATACGCAAACAAATATATTTTTGTCAAATTTATTTTATCCTAATATACATAATTATGGCCCACAGTTGCCTGATAATGACGATGAATTATTTGTTTGATTGATAAATAAATGGGTAAATTTTTATTTTGTTATAGATTTCACTTATTTCTCAGATTACATTCAAATTTGGTGAGTTGATAAAGTTGCTTATTTATTACAAAATTTTCCATTGAGTTACACAAAATGTATGGGAATTTCTTAACTTAACTTCGTTTTTTGTACTAAAACTTAGTACAAAATGAGAATAAAATAAATCGAAAACAAAAAAAAACCTTCCCATGGGCCAATCTATGTTATACATTTTGTGCAACCCAATGGAGAAAAATGTGTAGGACATAGCGTGAAATTGTGCTTACCATGGTTAGAAATTAGAATAAGCAACTTTACCATCTCACCAAAGATTGAAATCTGAGAAAAAAAAAATCGACACAAATAAAAATTGGCCCGAATATCAGTAGCATGTATGCATTATACCGGGTGGTCAATCCAAATGGGTCCGTAGGGAGAAGTCACAAAATATAAGAGATAGGGAAATCTGTTCTTAGGGACGATGGCGTCGATTCTAGATTTAATAAAAACTGCATTATTATTTTTTTATAAATCTCATACATAATTTCATACATAACCCAGTCAAAACCGCTGTAAAGAATCTTAGAATGCGCCATGGGTTAGTTACAGAATTTTAACCAGGTTCAAAACGTTAGTATGATATTTATAAAAAAAAATGAATGGAGTTTGTATTAAATCTAAAATCGACTTCATGGTTCCTAAGAACAGATTTTTCTGTCTCTTAGGGCTTGTGCACAAATCACGTGAGGTTCAATAAAGGGGACCGGGGGGTCACGAAAAAATCACGATACATCACGTTGGGCTCCCCCAACGTATGAGGAGAGGGGTATAAGGAGACCTCACGTGTATTTTTCTAGAGTGAACGAACTAAGAAAAAAACGATATTTTTCTCGGTTTCATTACAAATAAATCTTCACTTGTTAAATACTTCAAAATAGCGAGTCTATTTTACGAAATTTTGACGGAAAAAAAATACACGTGAAGAAGTGAGGGGGTTAGCAAAGAACCTCACCAAATATCACCAGGGGGGAGGGGGGGTCAAAAAGTAGCCGAAAAAACCTCACGTGATTTGTGCACAAGCCCTTATTGTTAAAAGCTTTTATTTAACTTGCATTGTATGTGTGTATGTTTGAAATCTTGCAACTCAATTTTGAAGCAGATATCGTCAACCGATTGAGCTGAAATTTTGCATACTTCTTTGATGACAATACAATAATATGTTACCATGGGGCTGATCTGATGATGGAGCCGGAAGGTGGCCATAGGAACTCTATAATAGAAAAAGCAATCCTACCGAGCTCGGGCTCTTTAGAATCGTCTCAGTGAGCATTTGATGGATATCCAAAGAAAAGTACAGTCGGCTATAAAAGCTTGCCACTAAAATGTCATTTTTGACGGAAACTTATTTTCGTTTTCTCCCTACTGACCCATATGGCAGTGTTTCTTAACCTGTGGTCCGCGGACCCCTGGGGGTCCGCGAGCATATGTATGGGGGTCCGCAACCTTATCTATGGACTATCTAACAATCATAAATAAATGCCACTAAAAGTCTCGTAATCGCTACGCACGCCGTGCTAGTTTTTGCTGCTTTTATTAAGGGGGTCCTTAAAAGTGTGCTTGATTTCCTAAGGGGTCCGTGGACAAAAAAGGTTAAGAAACGCTGCCATATGGATTGATCACTACACTCCGGATTTTAATTAGGCGAACTAACTTGACAGCTCAAAGTGTTGTCAGGAATAGAAAAAAAAAATAGTGATTGGTTTATGTCGATACAAATATGTCGATATAACCTTAACAATACACCCATAGACACTTAATTATGTTGTAATAAGGTTTATATTCGTTCAAAAATGTACAGTTATCAGTGTATTCGATAGTACTATGGAACTGTCAAGAAAACAAAAAGGCGGACAGCGTTCTTAGCGATGTCCGAAAATAAAGTTCGTTCAATGTAAGTATTTTAATAGCAACCGTTTTTTTATTATTAGTTAGATTTCAAACACAATAATTCAAAATTTATGAAATACGTAATGTCTACTTTTTTTTAATGCCGTTTAACTAAACCTCTGGTAGCAACTGATTTTTTTTAAGTATCGATTAACAACACTAGCGAAACTGTGGCAACATCCGTGTGCAATGAACTGTCAAGTTAGTTCGCCTGATTAAAAACTGGAGTGTATAGTTGTGACGACGTGACTCGACACTAGCGCCGCCTAGCGGCGTCGGCAACACTACTTGACGCGTTTCTGCTGGCGCTGCCGGTAGATGTCGTTGACTGGCGGCGCCACGCTCAAGTCTTCGTCGTCCGAGTCCTCGCCCGCTTTCCTTCTGCGAGTCTGCGGAGTACACTCCAGTGAGCTATCAGCACTTTGACATAACGATTGATTGTAAATTTATGAAACATGTAATGTCTCATTTTTTTTAAATGTGGGTAGGTACACCACAATTTTTATTTAAGTAGGTATTTAATACAAAGATCAAAGCTTAAAGAAAAATTGAAATAGGAGCTACCTGCTAAGGTGTAAAAACCTTTTAAATAAAACAATGCAAAGATCGACACACAAAGCATAAGGATTTTCGTCAGATCTTCCTGGAGCTAGGGTGGCGAAATGGTTAACGCGCTGGACCGGCAATACAGAGGTACCGGGTTCGATTCCCGGTCTCTTCCCCCAATTAGCACCTTTTTAAATTTTTCTTTAAACTTTGATCTTTGTATTAAATACCTACTTAAAACGATTGATTGTCATGACGTATTGTTTGTCATAAAATCGTTAGACATAACTCCGAAATTGACCATAGTTATACAGAAAGCGACCAGCGTACATTTTTTGTCAAAGTGACTTAAGTCTTAATCAATTAATGAGTTTGGTCGCTATTTGCATTATGAAAAAAAATCTTTTGGTCGCTTTCTGCATAACTACGGTCAATTATGGCTCAGTTTCATTGGGACTCCCCGCATGCGGTATAACAACTAGTGAAACTCACAAGTCGATAACTCGGTCGATATACCGCGTGCGGTACCCGCATACGGTATAACGACCAGTGAAACTCATAATGGCAATCACTATGGCAATGTACCGCACCCCGCATGCGGGCCCTATCGACCAATTAAACTGAGCCATTATTAACTTTACAAGAGTTGAGAGGAAAACCCACTAGCTTAGCTTAGGTAGGGTTAGGTTTGTATTATCACGATCCTAAAAGGTTTTTGGTTTTAAGGAAAAGTAAAAAATTATGACTACGAAAATTGTGACTTATGACAATAATGAATAAAAAAATTATGTGAGGCTATATGAACCCGTCAGCTTGCGATTCGGGTTTGGATGAAAACTAGGTTCTTATGCGACCTTATACATTTAACGTATATATATTTATAATTCCAACCATCAGCCGCCGCGAAAGACGGTCTTGCCGGGTGAGTGTAGTCCGACCAAAAAGAGTAGAAATTAAAAAGTAGCAATACTGTAGTGTCCTCCCTTTCTAATCAATATAAGACAACGGGGACGACACTACATTATTGGCACTTTTTAATTTCTACTATTTTTGGTCGGACTGTAGGTATTGGTAGTGATACGAAGCCGGCAAGCCCTTTTCACGTCTAAGGCATTTCTCAAACATACGCGATGAAATAAAAAAATATACCACTCAAAAAAACATAATTCAGTTGTTTAGCCCGTTCATGAACACAGAAGTCATGTTTTAAAATTACTTCCCGGCCTATGCCTTCAATTTGGTATGAAATTTCTTTACAGTTCTCTCGAGTTGTTCCGCCCGTAACACACTCAACACTTCGAAGCCTGTTATAACACACGTTATGACGACAGTTCATTCCATGTTTGAGAGAACGTTAATTTACCTTGTTAGCCACGGTGGTGATGCTGTAATCATCCTCCGAACTTTAGAATTATCTTTGGTCACGGGACCATTTGTAATTACTCCTAAGAGCTCCTAACCAAATATATCACTGGGCACAAGTACCAAGGATAATTCTAAAGTTCGGAGGATGATTACAATTGGTGCCGTGACCAGGATGGTTACAATGCCCTCGTCTTCCACGACCACAATTCAGTGCACGGAGCGCGCCAGTTCGAGCAGCTTCGTGTCGCAGCCGTTCTCTTGAGTGGGCTGGGGCTGGGACCGATACAACCACCCTGTGAATGGTCACGTGTGACCTACCTTGTTAGCCACGGTGGTGATGCCCTCGTCGTCCACGATCCAGTGCACGGAGCGCGCCAAATCGAAGAGTTTCGTGTCGCAGCCGTTCTCTTGAGTCGGCGCTGGGGCTGGAATAGATGGAATTCAGTTTAAATATAGTTATAAATAGTATAGTAAGCCGGAAACGTAGGGTCGCAGGTTCGAGTCCTTCGATTGTAGTAGATCACATGACATTTTTCTTTCATAATTTACCTTTGAAGTGTCAATATCTATAAAAATTCAATGTGGTATTTCCACATTAAAAATAGAATCGATAAAAAGGTACTGTAAAAATCTTAAGTATAGTTATAGTCTGGCTCCACAGAAAAAATACTTGTATAATTCAACATCAGTCTACACCCCTATTGTACGTAATGTGGATGGTTCTCTAAGTCATAGACTATGATTTAGTTGAATATAAGTCATAGACTATGATTTAGTTAGATATTAAGTCATAGACTATGATTTAGTTGAATATAAGTCATAGACTATGATTTAGTTGAATATAAGTCATAGACTATGATTTAGTCGAATATAAGTTATAGGCTATGATTTAGATGAATATATGTCATAGACTATGATTTAGTTGAATAAAATCTATGATTTTGTTGAATATAAGTCAGACGAGTATTTGTTTGAATAAAGTCAGAGTATGATTGAGTTGAACAAAGGCAGAGTAAGATTTAGTTGAATATAAGTCAAAGAGTATGATTAGTTGAATATAAGCCATAGAGTATGATTTAGTGGAGTACTCACGCTTGTCGGGCAAGGAGATCCTGTTGAACAGCTGCATGAGCCGGTCGACGGTGACGAAGGGCCCGCGGAAGGAGGCGGGCGGCGGCATCAGCGTGCACAGGTGCGCGGCCGCCGGCGGCAGCGGGAACGTGCCGCCTGCGCACACGCATACACATACACCGTCAATACACATGTTGAATATACAATTGACAACATTTCATATTTATAACAGGTGGAAATTAATATAGAGATCGACAGGGCTTTATGTCGTGTACCTTAAAAAAAATTCTTTGAATTTATTCTTCAGTATTTAAAGAAATATAAGAAAATACATCGAATAACTGCAATCTAAGACAATACGGGCTGAATAGGGTTGTTGTCTAAATCAAAGAGCGAAAAAAAATTTTTTTTTTTATTTGACGTTGACAGATGCATACAGAGTTTTATTAGGTTTTTTTTAAAATAAGAAAACCGACTAAAGTAACCGTTCCATTAAGTTCTGGTTTTGGTGTTGCCACATTTTAAAATGAGTATGTTTTATAATTTAATAATAAAATAAATAATCATCTCAGAAAATAAATAAAAACAGAGATTACTTCATCTTTTTAAGCAGAATTCAGAAAAGTAATAAAATGATAGTCTTAAAAATATGAAATGTTGTCAATTCTACTCGATCTACTACATTGTATTATTGTGTCTCCTATTAGACGCTGTACGCAGCGTGCAGCACTTTTCCATACTAATAACGCAATGCTTAGTATGGAAAGACACTTTTGACGACGCGTTTGGCTCGGTTGGTAGACACCTGCCTACTGAGTCGGCGGTCCTGGGTTCGAATCCCGGCCGGGGCAAATATTTGTGCAAAATATTTGTTCTTGGGTCATGGATGTTATCTATATATGTAATTATATATTATGTATATCGTCGTCTAGTACCCATAGTACAAGCTTTGCTTAGTTTGGGACTAGGTCGATTTGTGTATGATTGTCCCTTAATATTTATTTATTTATTTATTTATTTATTTATTTATTTACTGTACTCTGTGTCACTCTGCGTATAGCGTGTAATAGGAGACCCAGACTTTAATAAAATAAGACTGAATTAAATTGTTATTTATATATAGAGTGGATGACTTAAAAAATATTATATAAGGGCCTTATTCCTTTAAGAAAAAAATTATTATATTTTGACAAATATATTGATAATTTTCAACCAACTTTTAGAAGTAGCACTTTTCACTGAGTTCTAGACAGTAACATAGCTATTTCATGCTTTCATTGCGTGCAAGCGAAAACAAGTTGAAAAAACTAGTTTTCTGCGTGAATTTTGTTAACCTCGAGTAGTTTTTGAAACAAGAATTATCAATGAAAAATTCAAACTGTAGGTTTCAAATATATACCAATAAATCGCAATAGCCCTGTTATAAGTAGTAACATTGATAATATGTTAAGAAACATGTTTGATTATACAAAAAGACATCTAAAACAAACAGCATTTTTGAACGGATAAGGAGCCTTAAAACGCAACTTTTCAGGCTATTACAGCGTAACATACCGGGAATAGGATGTTCCCCGGGTAAGGGGTTCGCCTTGGGCTTGTATGGGATCATCTGGTTGGTGTCCGGCCGCGCTATGTCCTTATTTGGGTCGTTATCTCTGCAAAATAAAATAGGCACCGTCAACGGACGTCAAAAAAGGAATGTCTTTTGATTAAAAAAAACCGCACTCAAATTGGTCCACAGACAACACAGATACACATGTTAAACTTATACACCCTTTTTTACGTCGCGGGTTAAAAACGAACCTTAGGTTAACCTAATATACAGAATGACATTTTCAAGATTTATGAAAAATTGACTTAAGGAAAAATATATTTGAAATGAAAATTCTATGAAATGAAACATTCGAAGAAATTAATCATTAGATGAAATAAATAATAATAAATAAATAAATATCGGACAACCTCACACAAATCGATCTAGTCCCAAATTAAGCTCAAGAAGGCTTGCGTTATCGGTACTAGACGACGATATACATACTTATATAGATAAATATATACTCAAATACATAGAACAACTATGACCCAAGCACAAATATTCGAGTTCATCACACAAATATTTGCCCTGGCCGGGATTCGAACCCGGGGCCGCCGGCTCAGTAGGCAGGTGTCTACAAACCGAGCCAAACGCGTCGTCGAAATGGTCGTCTATAAAAGTCGATGTCAGACTGGACCCGTAATAATAAAACGTGATTATGTAGGGGGAAGTCCTCTAACGCCGGACGGCACCTAACGCCGGACACTCTATATACTATCTCGGCAACTGGAAGCTCGGCAACGGCAACTCCACAAGTGGAAGCTCGGCAACGGCAACTCCACAAGTGGAAGCTCGGCAACGGCAACTCGGCAAGTGGAAGCTCGGCAACGGCAACTCGTCAAGTGGAAGCTCGGCAACGGCAACTCGGCAAGTGGAAGCTCGGCAAAGGCAACTCGGCAACTGGAAGCTCGGCAACGGCAACTCGGCAAGTGGAAGGGGCGCGGGGGACCCCTTCCACTTGTCCTTGATACGCTCGCGTTGCCAGTTGCCGAGATAGTTCGAGTGTCCGGCGTTAGGTGCCGTCCGGCGTTAGGGGACTTCCCCCTATATTTAACTTACTTTTGTCCTAATATAACGGCAGCCAGTTCTGGGGATATCCCGGCGAGCGGCCCGCCCAGCGCCCACGACTTGTTCGACATAGAAGCCACCTGCACACGACCTTCTTATGTAACCGGTACATTATAAAGTTTGACCAAAATGTCACTTCGAGGTTTTAAAAACTGATATTTAAACAATTAACATTTCATATTTTAATACCTACTACTACTACAATTTTATTGCTTTTGTGTATTCCGCTTAGACTTAATCACTGTTTTTATATTTTTCCTGAGATTACCAATTATATTATTATCATTTATTAAAATGTAGTAGGGCCATTTTTCTAAAGTTGTACACCTCACTTTTTTTTTAATCTTCGATATTTTAGGTATTTTCTACTCAGAATCACGCGATCTAATTAGGAGAAAAAAACTGTCCCAAAATATTCATACATTTTTTGTTTTTCCATTCTGTTACCGCTAGGTTATATGGAAATGGTAACGGAATGGAGCGAAATAACTTGGGACAGTCTTTTTCTCCTAATTAGATCGAAAGAGCTCGTGATTCTGAGTAGAAAATACCCAAAATATTGAAAATTAAAAAAAAAGTGGGGTGTACAACTTTAGAAAAAATGGCCCAGTAACTCCAAAACTATGACAAAATAGTATAGGTCAGTTTAGTCTAGCGTCGAATTAAAAAAAAAATAATGTCGTTGATCTTGACATTATTGACAGTTTTTTTCGCGGATAGGCCGAAGACTACAACTCTATACAGGCATAGTTGTCGTCGATTTTCATTACACGCAAAGATTAATTGAAATATTTTTTAACCCTTAAATGCATACAATTATACTAATTTTATTTCTGAAATTACGTAATTAGCTATAAAATCCACGTCCGTTTGAGACTTCGGGACAATCATATTCAGATTTTGACTTGAGTCATTTCAGTAACGTGATACATCATCATGCATTTAAGGGTTAAGAGTCTACAAGACTCAAGACTCTTTCATCTCTATACTAATTTCTATCTGTATCCAAAATGTACCCAAATAACGCAAAAATTCAGCAAAAAAATACAATTACGAATTTCGTAAAACGGAATATTTATTCCCAATTTTCTGCCAGATAGTCTTACCTCAGTGTACCCGATGGACTTGAGTTCCGCGATGCTGCAAGGATACAAGTCGAGGAACTTGTACCGGTCCACGAGCTGAGCCGTCTCCTTGCCTTCGAATTCTTTGATCTGAGAACAAAAATTCAATTGAAGATCGTACTGTAAATGAGTCATTTTCAAAAAACATGTAAAACAAAATTACGATCGCGTCTTTTGTGTTACGATAGTTACTCATACAAAAGATGGGTAACTATCGTTACACAAAGGAATCAATTAATTCTTGTTTTAATGAAAGCCATAGGACTTGTTTGATGTTTTTTTGAAAATGACTCAAATAGGTTAGTTGACTTATGGTAAATTGTATTAAACTAATGTTTATTTCGTATAGTATTTAGCATAGGAAACCTAAATATATATTTTTCAGTTTATGTAAGTAGAAGATGGCTGTAAAAATTTAATTTGAAAATATGGTTTTTATTCCGTATTTTGAAATGCTTAAAACGCTGCCCGCCATTTTCGCTCATGATAGTGACGACACAGGTCCCGTAAAGAAAACTGAAAGGCTACTCCAATGTTCGAAATTCGACCGTCGAATAGTGCCGTCCCTCTCGATCTCCTGTGAAAGAATGGACTCCACTGTCCGCCCGTCTGTCACTGTGACTGTGACTGTGATGTATTTCTGTTGCCGCTATAACTACACATACTAAAAACAGAATAAAATAAATATTGAAGTGTGGCTCCCATACATCAACCATGATAAGTTGCGTTAATTTTTCACCTCATTTTCATACGGCGCCATGCATACATATCAGGTGCAAACTTAACGCGGTCAGTTAAGATGGGATAAGTGTTTGAACGGAACCCTCGGTGCGCGGGTCCGGCTCGCACTTGGCCGGTTTTTTATTAAGAGAGCATGGTCCAAATTTGGAATACGTACCTTCTCTAACACAGCTTGGCGTCGCTTCTCCACCTTCACGATGGAGACCAGGTCTCCAATGTTGGACTCGAACTCCAGGAACCTGTTCCATATGTCCACGGAGCTTTCTGGTTTGAGACTGCCTGAAGATAGGACCCGCTCGAAAAGAACACGAGTGTTGTTGTCCTCTGGAAAAAAGAACATATATACCGGGTGATCAATCCAAATGGATTAGTAGAGAACTCAGAAACTATATCTATTAAATATAAATATCAGACAACCTCACACAAATCGACCTAGTCCCAAATTAAGCTCAAGAAGGCTTGTGTTATGGGTACTAGACGACGATATACATACTTATATAGATAAATATATACTTAAATACATAGAACAACCACAAATATTCGAGTTCATCACGCAAATATTTGCCCTGGCCGGGATTCGAACCCGGGACCGCCGGCTCAGTAGGCAGGTACAAACCGAGCCAACCGCGTCGTCAAAAATCTATAAGAGATAGGGAAATCTATTCTTAGAAACAATGGCGTCGACTTTAGATTTAATAAAAACTGCATTTTTTTAATATAAATCTCATATATGTATTTTTGAGCAGATTCGTAAGCGTCAGGATAGCTAACTTCTATATAAAAACTGCATTTTTTAAATATAAATCTCATATATGTATTCTTGAGCCGATTCGTAAGCGTCAGGATAGCTAACGTCTCTACAGCTCTCCGTTTGGTTTTCGCTTCCAGAAAGTTCTAAAAGTGCTTTATGTTTTAATAAAAACAACCAATTAGTTTCCTATTATAGAATAGGAAAACTAATTGGGTGTTCATTGAATGTGCAGCGATGACCATCAATGCCTTTACAGTCTAATTCTTATAGCTTTGTGCGCGTGACATCTACCATTTCAGTACATTTTATGACCGAAAGTCGATTGGAACAAATGTCATGAAATAGACTAGTTATTGGAGCGGAGCGAGCGAAGCGAGCGAAGCTCCCATGGATCGACTCGAATGGACTTTGTAACAATGCGCAGATCTCAGCGAGTTCTCAACCGATTTTAGAAATTATTGTTTTAAAATGCACAAATTAAATTTTGCTAGGTCGTGACGAAGAGAAAATTTCGAAAAAAAAAAAACCGCTCCAATCTATGGTGCTAGCTTAGCCGGTGGCTGACTCTGCATCGACCTAGTATTAAAGTAAAATACGAAACGTGATTACTCGAAACAGGTCAAGCGATATTCAACTTCTACGTCGTGAGTGAACCCGTTTTATATTTTAATAAGTCCGAGACTCACGGCATTGTCTATATAATATAGTGAGTTAGTTAAAGGTTGTAAACTTACCGTTAAGATGCGAGAGGTAGTCGATATAGCACAGCACGTACTCGGGTATGTGTGAGAATTTCTTAAGACCCAGTTCAAATATTCGGAAGGCAATGTTCTTGTCCTTGGAGCAGTAGTACTCCATGAGAGCTGCAGCTACGAAGACATGGTAGGCTGATCTGAAATAATAGAAACACATTAGAAACAAAATCACTTGCTCATCTTCTTATTTGAATTTTAGTCTTGAAAAGTTGCAGGCGCACCAACTAGCCCAAAAGGCATTCGGTTGAATTTGTAAAGCCCTAGGGGTAGATAGAGTGGGTACTATTTTAACAGACATTAAGGCTTTGAAGGCAGTGCAGTCCACTAGATGCGTTTTGATCATGAGACTTCTTCTTTTTTCTGTTACTTGCGCTAGGTGGCGTTAGTAGCCGCGGTAAAGACATGTTTGGATTAAAAACTGCGGTTTACCTGGAATCTTCTCTAGCACGTTTGAACACGGTCCTAGCAGATTTGATGCCCTCAGCGCGGCGTGCGAACTTCATGTACTGGACATAAGCTAGTGTGGGGTCAATGTCCTCCATGTCCAAGTAACGTGTGTAAACTGAATGCACCTGTTTAAAAAGTTTTTGTTAAAATATAATTTTAATACGTTTTTTGTGATACTCATCGAATCTACGCTTATATATGTCAAATTTCATGTTGATTGTATGCCAAAGAACGCTACAAAAAGAAACAATGCATTATTATTGGACGTACCCATATTTTTCTTTGCCATTAGACACTTTAGAGAAAAAAAATAAATGTAAATGACATAATTGTGTAAATTACGTCTTTTTACACTTTTTGACAAGAAATGTACCTGTGGCATTGTTTTTATAATTCTCATCGTTTAAAAAAGGTAACAAAGACCATTCGATTTACCTTGTTGTAGTGAAGACGACTCTCTTCATAATCAGCGTGAGCGAAGTGCAATAATGTAGAACGTTTGAGAGGACCACTCGTCGCTCGCTCGTAGACGGCCGCTGCTTCGTCCGAGAATAATCGAGCAGCGTTCGAGTCCTGGCGATGATAAAACAATCCCATGTTAGTCGTGTTATTAACAAACTGTATCCCAGTCGGCAAATTTAAGATCCTTCGCAAAATGTGATAAATTTCTAACAGTATTGCTAGGATGCGAAGATTTTATATAAAAAAACTTTTTATGCTACTTTTTACATATCAGGCTTACAAAAAACTTGATGTGACCTCATGAATTTTTGATACGTCAAATGGTCCCAGGCATTCGCCGACCGACGTAAATACAAAAAGAGGTTTTCTAGTCAAACAAATCTTAATTGTTACCTCTTTCTGAAGCCATTTTATGTTGTGACCATGGACGAAGATAATGAATGAAGACTACTAATAAGTATTTGATATACGAAGTCGCGTTCCAACGTCTGTGGAGATAAGGTTTACCCGTGTTTTATAGACAAACGTTTCATAGGATTTTAATTTCATAGAAATATAATTTCATCGAATGCATTGATTTTCTGACACACTGAAATACTTTGGAATTATATAAAACAAACCTAACCTAACCTAATCTACAGGTCGACTTGGTCCAGATTTCTGAAAAAATTATGACTTCCGGGGAAAACATTGTCTATGACACTAAATTCTATGAAGTGAAGCATTTTGTGAAATGTTACTGCGGAGCTAAAGAGGCAGATCATGATAATCATGAGTCATAATGAACTAGTTGACATCAGGTGGAAAGAGCTGTAAAACGGGTATAAACGTGTTTGTTAGGAATTTGTATTCGGCTTTTGCCCCTAGACTCCTTAACATGGCGAAGTCAGTAGGATCCCGAAGCGAAACTTCTTTCCAATTAGCACAAACTACCTCCACTACACTAGACTCACCCCCTTCTCTTGAAGGAGTTTGGCGGAGTGGTCCAGGAACTGCGCCACCTGGTGCCACACGTCGGGATGGTGCGCCAGGCACAGCAGGCACTGCTCGATGGCGAACATGACTCCACTACACTAGACTCACCCCCTTCTCTTGAAGGAGTTTGGCGGAGTGGTCCAGGAACTGCGCCGCCTGGTGCCACACGTCGGGATGGTGCGCCAGGCGCAGCAGGCACTGCTCGATGGCGAACATGACTCCACTACACTAGACTCACCCCCTTCTCTTGAAGGAGTTTGGCGGAGTGGTCCAGGAACTGCGCCGCCTGGTGCCACACGTCGGGATGGTGCGCCAGGCACAGCAGGCACTGCTCGATGGCGAACATGACTCCACTACACTAGACTCACCCCCTTCTCTTGAAGGAGTTTGGCGGAGTGGTCCAGGAACTGCGCCGCCTGGTGCCACACGTCGGGATGGTGCGCCAGGCGCAGCAGGCACTGCTCGATGGCGAACATGACTCCACTACACTAGACTCACCCCCTTCTCTTGAAGGAGTTTGGCGGAGTGGTCCAGGAACTGCGCCGCCTGGTGCCACACGTCGGGATGGTGCGCCAGGCGCAGCAGGCACTGCTCGATGGCGAACATGACTCCACTACACTAGACTCACCCCCTTCTCTTGAAGGAGTTTGGCGGAGTGGTCCAGGAACTGCGCCGCCTGGTGCCACACGTCGGGATGGTGCGCCAGGCACAGCAGGCACTGCTCGATGGCGAACATGACTCCACTACACTAGACTCACCCCCTTCTCCTGGAGCAGTTTGGCGGAGTGGTCCAGGAACTGCGCCGCCTGGTGCCACACGTCGGGATGGTGCGCCAGGCACAGCAGGCACTGCTCGATGGCGAACATGACTCCACTACACTAGACTCACCCCCTTCTCCTGGAGCAGTTTGGCGGAGTGGTCCAGGAACTGCGCCGCCTGGTGCCACACGTCGGGATGGTGCGCCAGGCACAGCAGGCACTGCTCGATGGCGAACATGACTCCACTACACTAGACTCACCCCCTTCTCCTGGAGCAGTTTGGCGGAGTGGTCCAGGAACTGCGCCGCCTGGTGCCACACGTCGGGATGGTGCGCCAGGCACAGCAGGCACTGCTCGATGGCGAACATGACTCCACTACACTAGACTCACCCCCTTCTCCTGGAGCAGTTTGGCGGAGTGGTCCAGGAACTGCGCCGCCTGGTGCCACACGTCGGGATGGTGCGCCAGGCACAGCAGGCACTGCTCGATGGCGAACATGACTCCACTACACTAGACTCACCCCCTTCTCCTGGAGCAGTTTGGCGGAGTGGTCCAGGAACTGCGCCGCCTGGTGCCACACGTCGGGATGGTGCGCCAGGCACAGCAGGCACTGCTCGATGGCGAACATGACTCCACTACACTAGACTCACCCCCTTCTCCTGGAGCAGTTTGGCGGAGTGGTCCAGGAACTGCGCCGCCTGGTGCCACACGTCGGGATGGTGCGCCAGGCACAGCAGGCACTGCTCGATGGCGAACATGACTCCACTACACTAGACTCACCCCCTTCTCCTGGAGCAGTTTGGCGGAGTGGTCCAGGAACTGCGCCGCCTGGTGCCACACGTCGGGATGGTGCGCCAGGCACAGCAGGCACTGCTCGATGGCGAACATGACTCCACTACACTAGACTCACCCCCTTCTCCTGGAGCAGTTTGGCGGAGTGGTCCAGGAACTGCGCCGCCTGGTGCCACACGTCGGGATGGTGCGCCAGGCACAGCAGGCACTGCTCGATGGCGAACATGACTCCACTACACTAGACTCACCCCCTTCTCCTGGAGCAGTTTGGCGGAGTGGTCCAGGAACTGCGCCGCCTGGTGCCACACGTCGGGATGGTGCGCCAGGCACAGCAGGCACTGCTCGATGGCGAACATGACTCCACTACACTAGACTCACCCCCTTCTCCTGGAGCAGTTTGGCGGAGTGGTCCAGGAACTGCGCCGCCTGGTGCCACACGTCGGGATGGTGCGCCAGGCACAGCAGGCACTGCTCGATGGCGAACATGACTCCACTACACTAGACTCACCCCCTTCTCCTGGAGCAGTTTGGCGGAGTGGTCCAGGAACTGCGCCGCCTGGTGCCACACGTCGGGATGGTGCGCCAGGCACAGCAGGCACTGCTCGATAGCGAACATGACGCGGCGCGCGACCAGAGCGGTGTCCTCGGAGCGGAGCGGGTTGGATCGCTCCCAGGTTATGTATTTCTTCCAGAGTTCCACCTGAAATTAAAGGGAAATAGAGGAAGATAAAATGAAATCTGTTTCGTACCCAAAGGATAACAACGGGACCCTATTACTGAGACTTCGCTGTCCGTCCGTCCGTCTGTCATCAGGCTGTATCTCAAGAACGGTGATAGCTAAACAATTGAAATTTTCACAGATGATGTATTTCTATTGCCGCTATATCAACAAATATTAAAAATCAAATAAAAAAATATTTAAGGGGGCTCCCATACAACAAACTTGCAATAGATTATGGTACGAAACCCTTCATGCGCGAGTCGGACTCGCACTTGCCCAATTTTTTGTTGTGAGTTTTCCGGAGAGAAGCTGAGAGAAAAAAACAGTAATAGAGGCTTATTTTGTTTTAGTGCTTTTGACTGCGTTAGAGGGTTACTGAATTATGATTTGTCAGTCGCACCCTTTCACGGGACAATGGTGTCCCGGACCTTTGGGAGGCGTGCACGGAGCCGAAGCCAACGAGCAGAGGCCCTTCCGACAATTTAATGAAATGCAAGGGGTGATTTGTCTTATTATTATCTACCATATATATTGTCTACCATTTTAAACTTATGTTTTCAAATTTTTCAATTGTAAAAATCGTGTTAGTGTCCAATAAAGAATTGTTGTATTGTATTGTATACCTGTTTCATCTCCTCTCGGTCGACGGCGGGCGGAGTCGCGGGCATGTTCCTGTTTAGACCGCGAGTGACAGTTTCCAATTCTTTGGCCACGCGTCTCGCGTTCATGTACTCTCTGGATCGCTCCATTGCCATGCGTTCCGCTGTTAAAGGTATACAAAACTCGTTGGATAAGTGAACAAAATCAAGCAAGTCCCGAACAAGTTTGCTTTCAAAAAAGTGTTATGCCTGTGTGACCTCTTTTTCGCAGAAATGTGATTAGTTTATATCATTTGTATTAAATCATGTAACTCGTGTCGCGTCAGGTTCAGTGGTCCAATAGGTAGGACGCCCGTGTTGGCCCGGAAAGCCGTTGGAAACGCAGGATCAAACCCTGCCCGAAACGTCAAATTTTTGAATTTTTCGCTCCATTGCAAACATTTTGCATATCTCGTGATTTTTACGCACACCGCACCTCATAACACCCCTATCTATTTTCATCGACAGTTAAAAAGTGTATGGTTTCGGAAGTTTTTTTTAAATGTTGAACATTTTAGGATAACGGTAATTTCTGATCAACGCCTTGAAAAGATAACCTAACAGATGCGTCACTGAAAACAGCTTACCTATAATAGTATTGATGCTTTGCTCGAACGCAATGTAGTCTTTCCACAGCGTTTCAATACCAATAATAGGAGTAATTACAGCTCTTTGGTACACCTGAAACAATTTGGTAGCCTGTTAATACAATTCAATGGCTCGAGTATGGTTTCGGTGGTCTAATAGGTAAGACACCCGTCACCCGTGTTGGCCCCGAAAGCCGATGGAAACTTGGACTTTGTAGTATCGGTACGTTCGATGAGTCGGCTTCAAAACCCAGCAATAGGCTGTAGAAATGCATGGTCCATTTATGAATGAATTCATTAATATATGGGCCATGCAATTCTGTAGCTCATTGTACATACCTTTCTGACAGCGGAAATCTTTTGGTTCTCCGCGTAAGATCCAACAGCGTCGACGCTCTTCAGGAACGTGACGTAATCGTTCCAAATCGGGTACGCGTGTATGTCTAGTCCGATCTTGTCGAGGGCGAAGTCGTACGCTTGCGCCATTTTCTCCCTGAAAAGATATTGGGTTGTACAGTCGCCATCAGATATATCGCAGCATATAAGGCGTTCAAAAATATCTGAACATGTACTGTAACGCCCAGTCAATAAGAGTCGTGTTCAGATATTTATGAGCGCCTTATATGCTGCGATATATCTGATGGCGACTGTCCCGTTGATACAAAGATCAAGGCACAAAGAAACATTTAAATACGTAACGTTATTTGGCGTTAGGGTGGTGGAAAGGTTAACACGTTGGACCGGTAATCTAGAGGTACCGGGTTCGATTCCAGGTCTCTTTCAGGTTACACTTTTAAATATTTTCTTTGTGCTTTGATATTTGTATCAACACGCGTTTGTAAATACGTATTTAAAATGCCCCCTGAAAGGAAAAAATAACGTCAATGCTTGAGTTTGGAGTTAAAATTAAAAGTTATTACAATAAAAATTGGGCAAATGCGAGCCCGACTCGCACATGAAGGGTTCCATACCTATACATATAATCTATAACAAGTTTGTTGTATGGGAGCCCCCCTTAAATTTATATTTTTAGTATTTGTTGTTATAGCGGCAATAGAAATACATCATCTGTGAAAATTTCAACTGTCTAGCTATCACCGTTCTTGAGATACAGCCTGGTGACAGACGGACGGACGGACGGACGGACGGACAGCGAAGTCTCAGTAATAGGGTCCCGTTTACCCTTTGGGTACGGAACCCTAAAAATGAATAATAGAGTACCTCGATATACGCGAAATTCGCTTTACGCGATTTTCCCTGGAACGCATCTCTCGCGTAAAGCGGGGTATTTTAGCGCGAAAATTAAAAAAATAGGGTTCCGTAGTCAACTAGTAACCCTTATAGTTTCGCCATGTCCGTATGTCCGTCGGTCTGTCTGTCTGTCCGTCCGCGGCTTAGCTCCGTGATCATTAGTACTAGAAAGCTGAGGTTTGGTATGAGTATGTGTATGTATCACGCTGACAAAACAGTAAAATAAAAACTAAAACAAAAAAATTTTTTCAGGTACCCTTTTCCGTACGCCTATAGTGGGGGTGATTTTTTTTTTCGTTCCAACACTAGTGTGTGTGGTGTCTTTGAATAGGTCTTTTAAAAATAATAGTCTCCGAACATTATTTTTTGATAAAGTTAGCAGACTTGTAATTATTCGCTCCGAAAATAAAAAAAATAGTGTCCCCCCCCCTCTAACTTTTCAACCACGGGTGAAAAAATTATGGAAAAATTCATGAAAATGAGGCCTTATAAGTATTAATTACAGTTACTTTTTATAGAGCTTGAAATCTCTCGTCTTTTGTGAAGGATGGGCAACTGCGGAACCCTACACTGAGCGTGGCCCAACATGCGCTTGGCCGGTTTTTAATATTTTATTTCGAAACCCAACTATGCTCGAAATGGTTTGAAGAACGTTGGACCGGTAATCCAAAGATACCGGGTTCAAGTCCCGGTGTGGATCACGTATGAGCGCAATTTAATTTATTTTTGCGTGTTGTTCTTTTGAAATACATTTTACCACCAGATGACGCTGTACGGCTGCTGCAAATATTTTTCCTGCTCCGTTCCGCTATAAGCCCTTGAATCGAATAAACCTTTGAAATAATAAGGTAAACCGCTCTCTCTATAGTCTGCGGTGGAGACAGAGTCAGCGTAAAGCGAACCCGAGTACCTAAGTATACACCCGACTTTTTCTCGCGCGAAATACTACCTATCTCTTTTTGTAAACTGTAAAAGAGTGGCGGGCGATACTATGTCGCGCGACAACAGTCACGAAGCATAGTTGTGCTAGAGTTGCTAGACTTGTTCCATCCTTTGACTAAAATGAAGGCTGTTACTATAGTCTCCTAATGATAGAGATCCATTTGGTAGCCCGGGGGTGTATGAAATACCTTGTGAGTGGGTCTAAGTGTACCTACATAGGGAAGACGGAACGTAATGTGACTACAAGATTGTCTGAGCGTACCTATACATAGCGCGAGCCCACCCAGACACTGGCACTCTGCATCAAACACACTTGCGTGCAAATTCGTGCTGACTTTCAACGCCGCATCCCCTTTCCGAAGCAATTTTTAGAAAACGAACACCTGGATTCATGGATTCCTCGGTTGCAGAGAATGTCGTAGAGGCCTGTGCGTCCCATTTCATCCGTTTCCGCCAAATTTTAAAATAGGCCCCTGCTGCCGACTACCTTCCTCGAGCTCCCTCTTTGGATCTACCTCACAAATTGTTATTGCAGAGGTCGGTTTACCCGACGTCCGACGCACGTATGACGGTACCTGGACGATAATATCGCTACTTATTAGTTCGCGTCTTTTCTTCGTCATAGTCTGACTCTCTTTCCCCTCTCCTCCCGTCCTAAGTTAGGCCTACTCGGTTTAGTGTATTCACGACGCAGTCCATACGCCCAGTCCAGTGAGTATACTCCCACATAAAGTCCAACTACTGGTAGTGAGGGCTAACCAGCCCTGATACAGTCTTGTCTTTAAAAAAAAACTTACTTGTATGTGGGCAGCATGCATTTGGTTTCCTTTACGTAGTTCAGGTACAGCCGCCACAGCTCGATGTTCAGGATCTTCATTAGGCACCGCTGGAACAGCTGCACAGACACACACTTAGGGACCTGTCCGTCTAGAGAATAGATCAGTAATACAAGACTCGCAACGCCTAGATCAGGAATGGCGAACCTTTGTTTTCCTATTTCGTTCACATTCCCATTTCGTCCACATTGAATCCCAAATCAACTACATTCCCAACTCGTCTGTGCATTCCCATGTCGTCCACATTCTGAAATTAACCACATTCCCAAAGAGGTAAAATACCTACCTGTTTTAAAACTTACAATTGAGAACCACCTCCTTTTATTAAGTCAGAAGTGGTTTGCAATTTTTTAAATCAAATAAGATAGGGGAGTGTAGACGAGTTAGGAAAGTGGACTAGATGGGAATAAGGACATGTTGGGAATGTAGAGGTGGGAATGTGGACGAAATAGGAATATTCACAAAATGGGAATATGGACGAAGTGAACCTAAACGCCTTTGTTTCTACGTGCTAAATTTAAACCATTTCGTATCATTTTGATATTGGATAAAACCAAGCTTAATTCATAAGTTTCTGAAGGGACCAGGCAAAAAACGCGTCTTAAACGAATAGGCGTATTATGATGGCGGAATAAGATGTTCAATACCTACTAGGGTAAATCGCCAATAATGGCCACCGTTCAATAACTGGCCACTTCAAACTAAAAATGAACTCTGTTCACTTACAAACTGAATTCATTTTATTATATCGTGGCCAGTTATTGAAGGGCGGCCAGTAATTAACAGCTTATACTAAAATGAATTATATTTATAGGTAAACAGAGTTCATTTTTAGTTTGAGGTGGCCAGTTATTGAATAGTGGCCAATTATTGGCGATTTACCCTATTAAGCTATCAAAGGTTACTTTTTCTTGAACGTGTTTTTATTTTCTTAATTTTTGACACCATTGTACTACATTAGTACATTACCTACCATTATTACGGGAAGGTCTTTAGCGATAAGACCGCCTATTATCTACCATTGTTGAATTTAAGATTTCTCATGTAATATTTTTCTTGTTGGTGTGCAATAAGGTATTGATTGTACATATTTTAGTTAAAAATAAATCGCGTGGCTTTACCCCTTTGAGCACCAAAGACGGCAAATCACGTCAACGGTAAGCTGTGCCCCAGTTGCCACGACATCATTTGCCGCTATACAATGCCATACTATCTGCTGTCAGCTTGGCGTGTGCGACACAGTTTTCCGTCAAAGAGCAGTCATTTCATTATTATTATTTATTTCATACTTATGTACACATAACATCCATGACTCAGGCACAAATATTCGAGTTCATCACACAAATATTTGCCCTTGCCGGGACTCGAACCCAGGACCGTAGGCTCAGTAGGCAGTTGCTTAACCTTTCGAGCGCCGAGCGGCAAAGCAATTCACCGTGATACTGACGCCAAACCAAAAAAAAAAAGTTGCTCCAAAATCAACAGAGATTGAAAAACACAGATAGTGGTTTGAATTATTATGTTTTTGACCATTGAAATTTTTGACGTCAATAGGCGTCGTTGGCGTCAGTGGCACGAATTCCCGATGACGTGATTTGCCATTTTTGGCGGTCAAAGGGTTAACCACTGCGCCAACCGCGTCGTCATTATCAGCTCCGCAGCTCTGTAGTCTTACCGTACTGTCAGAAATCCGATGCCTAATTTTATTATGACTCATTTTATGATTTTAGTTACAGACTCCAGTTTTGAAAATTTGCGTTGCTTTGCCTTTACCTGAAATGCGGTATCTTTGGAATTTATTTATAGAATTTTGGGATCAATCTACCTATACCAATCTAAATATACCTACCTGCTTTAGTGAATGACGTATTTTCACATGGCCGATAGTCATTATTGTCTTTACTATTACATTGACAATGGCTGTGAAACTTCGAAAAGTAACATACCTATCCCTCAGGAGAACTAGCATTATCTAAACGTGATTATCAGGGGTCGGACTTTCGTTCGCACGGTAGGACTAAAGGAGAGCTATGGAGCCGATATTAACATTAAAATACAATTCATACTCATACTCATAAGTGTATTTCATTCGCAATTTTAATTTTATAGTCAAGGACAAAGTCAAAAGAATATAGAAAGACCTGATTTGTGTAGGCATTGTTTTTTTCGCCACCATAAAATACGTAAATATTTGCAACTTTATCCATGTTTTCTGGAGTAAATTGGGTTCTATATTGATAGAATATCCATTTATGACTAGAAAGTGCATGATATTGACAATAAATTGAGTTAAATTAGGAGTTTGAAATATTGTAAAAAAATATTTTATTTATAATTTTAGTCATTTAATGCTTGGGAATGATAACCATAATAACCATAAAGGCAGTTTGGAATGAAATAAATAAATGAATATGAGTATGAATTGTATTTTAATGTTAATAACGGCTCCATAGTTCTCTATTAGTCCTACCGTGCGAACGAAAATCCGAGGCCTGGTGATTATGTCGCAGAATCGCCCGTCTCGCTCGCACGGTATTGAAAAGAGAGATAGGCAACAATAATCGTGGGACAAAGAGCTGCGTGTCACAGTAGTGCTTAGAGGGGGTGGCTGTACACTAAAGGCTGATTTAGACGATGCCAATTTTCAGCCGCCTAAATTACGGCGCCAGTGATTACCGCACAGCACACCTCCGACCGTTTAGACAATGACTATGTTCAGCCGCCTAAATCTCGCCGCCAGTCGTGTTTACACGGTGCTTTTTTTCAGTACCAGTCATTAGTGGCAGCGAGAGACGCGGAGGGGGGGTCACTGGCGCCGAAAAATAGGCTCGTGTTCTATTCCGCGCCAGCGCTGGCATGCGGCGAAAAAATGGCGCGGAAAGTGTTTACACGGTGCCTTTTCGAGGCGCCGTAATTTAGGCGGCTGAAAATTGGCATCGTCTAAATCAGCCTTAATTCTCTATCCCATTACCCCACAATATTAAACCGTATCAAATATTGACGTTACGTATGCGTGATAGGCCGTCAAAACTAACTTTACTGAATGATTATTCAGAAAATGATGGTCATCAGGTAACCAGACGAAATTTAGCAGCAATCGCCCAAACCGGGTGTTGTTTTTTTATAATTTGTTTTCGGTCGTTAATTCGCCTAATAGTAAGTGCCTTGCAGATGCCCTCAAAGTAGTCAGGTTTGCTCAGGTCCATTCACGTCACCCTAAGGGTGCGTCTCCACTGAAGCGAGACGTTCGGAATCGACCAATTACAAAAGGGTCATTATCAGTTCAAAAAACAAAATGTATCCCTTCGGTGGTCAAAAGTTAAGAGCTTGTATGAATCTAGGTTATGTTGCTACTAGATTGGATTATAGAAGAGGGAACGTTCTTTATTCTCACAGGCATTTTATCAGAAAATTAGGCCCTGGAATCCTTAATTTCGCAGATTTAAGTTTTTATTTTTATTTTATGTATGATTTTGTTTTGTCTGATTTTGTAGTTCACAGTGACTTAGTTTAATTACTGTAATGCTGTGTAACTAATTTGAATAAATAAATAAATAAATAATAAATAAATAAACGTCCACCGGAAAGACGCTCACCTAAATCTGACAATGACCCAAAAGTGAAGCGAAGCTGAGATACAGAATTCAACCCGGGTGATTGGTCTCTTCCGCACATCTCCACTCCCCTCACTTCAATGGAGACCCTAAGATGTGTTTCGTGAAGTTGCTGGAGTGAGCATCGTTACATTAGGTTTCAACAATTATTTTCACATAATAATAAATTAATTACTCATTGTGAGATAAATGATAATTAGGGATAATACATGTCAAAAGTGACCTTCTTTAGCATAATGTGTTTATTTTTGAGGATACAAAAAAAAAACATTTCAGAGAAAATAAGTTTTTAACTAATCAATTCAACGAACACTGCCAAGTTCAGAATAAAACTCAACTGAACATTAAAATAAGGAATATATGGCTGTAGAAATTAAAATATGGCAATACTGTAGTGTCGTAACTTGTCTGTAAGCTACAATTAATTTAAATCCCACATATGCCAAAGAAAGTCGCCTCCAACATGTCTGAACACAAACAGACACCCTAGCAGAAAGAAAAGATACAATTAATATAGTCTTCTTTATTTTTTACATGCTAAAAATTATACTGTTGTAATTTCTTAAGATCTAATTTTCTCTTATGTCTATAAGGAATAGGTAGTTAAGGTTGTATTTATTAAAATAAGTACCATAGGAAGATTCAAGTAAAAAGAGTGAATGCCAACTCATTGCGAAGTAGTTATTTTTACTGTGAAATGAGTTTAACACCACTATTTTACTGTGATATTAGGCATGTTTGTAAGTCACACTAAGCACACCATAAATATATAACAATTTAAACAGATTATATCGCGTAAATAAATTTTTTGACAACTTTCCAGTAACCATTGACTGTGGTAACTGGAAAGTTGCCGAAACGTCAGGGACGCGCAAATAATATTAATATACGCGATATAATCCGTTTAAATTGTTTTATTTAAAACCGTCGCGGAAACCGAAGAAAATATTATAAGCACATCATCTAAACTTAATTTGTATATCTAAAAATGTTTACCTAATACGATACAATTATACGAAGCAATCTTCGAAGGCCCTTATACGCGATATAATCCATTTGAATTGTAGGACTATAGTCACAGGATCTTTGAAGCATCTCTTCCATCTATTTCCCCATTTCACCATACATGCTTTCAGGCATGATTGAGCCTGTGACACCTGTCATGCATGTAAATCGTTTGCTGCCCCTATCTGACTTCCCTTCTCATGGGATGCAAGCCCTGTCAACCTTATGAGAGATCCACTTTTATATATGATATAATTTATGTTATTCCCTTATTCGGATTTAACACTTTTGTACTAACCTTTTCTACTTTTTCAAAGTTTCTCGCCTTCATCTGAAAATATACACAGTTTTGTTAATTTTGATTGAAAAAGAACTCCCAATTATATATAAATATTATTATCAAGGTGGACAGTGAACAAAAAAGTTTCATATTGCCTGGTGACAAACAAAACTAATGGTACGTTTACATGCTTGCCAAGCCTCGGCAAGCCTACAGGACGCAGTTATATGTTAGAGTGAGCATGTTGTAGTTTCGTCTTACTTTAACACATGACTGCGCCCTGCACGCTTGCCAAGGCTTGGCAAGCGTATACCGTAGCATAAAATTTGTCATTGCTCTTGAAAATCTCGTATCTAGTAAGAAGATAATTGTTACTTTGTGAGTTTTCATAGTCAACAGACAGTATAATGTTAGTAGATTGTTAAATATAGGTATTGCTCCAGATTGTCTTTTAGATATTTTTGAATCTACAAACAATACTTCAGCTTTATTCTCCCTAAACTACACATTTATTAAGTGTAAAGCATTAAAATAGTTTCACATAGTTGCCATTATTAATATATATTACAGAACAAACTGAGTGATGCAATGCAAAAAATCATATAAATACACAAAAACATCCATGACCCAGGAATAAAATGGTGCAAATCACACAAATATTTGCTCTTTCTGGGAATCAAACCCAAGCTGGCCAGCCTCATAGGCCCTATTCAGTTGCCAACCAAATCATTTTGGATGAAAAGGAAATGTCTCACCTCAACATGTGCAATTTAAGGATGTCACATCACTGGATGTGCTTTCCACCTGTCATTTTACACGATAAACAGATTTGATTGTGGCTTAAGGCTGATCGCAAATAGATAGCACAATTGGAAAAAAAAAAACAAATCATTATAGTTTTAATTTGAATGAATGATTAGGCATATTTCAAATAATACATGTCAAAAGTGAGGCAAATTTCAAGACAAAGAGTTAAGAAAAAAATTATTCAATAAATTTAGGGCAATGCCGCCTGTGAAATATATTTTGGAACTTACTCTGCAATACAGAATGGTGAATTTATTTTTGTGCATTAGTCAATTTTGTGAACTTCCTGGTAATGGTGAAATTTGACTACCACTAACAGGGACAGGTACTGGGGCACTGACTTCAACTCTACTGGGCATCTACGATACCATACAATTAATGACCTGTCCAGAACAACTGTATGGCCAAGATTGGTCATGACCACTGCCTTAGACATAGAATTATAAAGGGCTAGCATTAATACTTATTAAAATACTGGCGGATAATTTAAATTACTTACCTCCTGTTCAATAAAAATCTTCCAATACCGCCCCGTGGTCGGAAATGCTGCGATCAGCTTCTCGTACACCGACCGAACTTCGTTTATGGGACGTGTTTGGGCTTCTCGAATAAGTAGTGACCATGAATCCACATCGTAGATATTCGCTTCGACGGCTCTTTGTGCTCGAGTCAGTCGCTCATTTCCCCAATCCTGGATAAAATAACCCTCATTAACATCTCTGGTAACTTCTAATAACATAAAGTTCATATATTTCACTGTAAATTTAAGTAAATACTCACGATTTCTGGGTTATCCTCCACTACTGGAGCTGGGGCTGGGGCCGCAGCCGGGGTAGCCATTTTTTATATTTCAAGTTCTGATGAATCAATATGTCGCTTAACCAGACACTTGCTTATTGCATATCTACACTAGCAGCCTATATCAAAGTAATTCATAAAATAATTGTTACGATATTTGTCAAACCAAACACAAACGCTCGACAGCACAGCACCGCCGCTAGTCATAGACAATTTTTAGTTTGTTTTTAAATTTCAGTTGCCATTTATAGGGAACGCTACATTCAATTTAAATTTAAACTTTAAACTATTTTATAGTGAGTGCGTATTACGTGACGCAAAAACAAAATATTTTGTATGAAATTGTATGGCACTATACTGACGCGTATAGTCTGACCAAAAAGAGTAGAAATTAAAAAGTGGCAATACTGTAGTGTCGTCCCCGTTTTCTTATATTCATTAGAAAGGGAGGACAATACAGTATTGCCACTTTTTAATTTCTACTCTTTTTGGTCAGACTGTAGGTAATAGTTTTATTTGTCGTGCGATTTGATTCAAAGAAGGCACATTGTGTCGCTCGTCTACTGCATAATGCGCGTTTACCTTTAGAGTCATAGATACAATAGCGACCTTTTATTTTGGGCTTAAAATATCAGTATCCAATCCATATCCACAAAAATGACATTTGACAGCTTGTTCTAAGTGACGTGTAAAGTGTATTCGTCGGCGCCTCATAATTTCCTAATAACCCAAAAGAAAAAGCTCAAAATGAGCTCTTTCAAACGCGATAAGAAAGAAGAAGAAGATGGAAGCAGCAATCCGTATCAGAACCTGGACAAAACCATCGTCCTGCAAGAATCTCGATACTTCAACGAGAGTAACGTCCATCCGCGAAAATGCACGCATATTTTGTCGAAAATATTGTTTCTACTCAATCAAGGAGAGAAATTCAACACCCAAGAAGCTACCGACGCTTTTTTTGCGACCACCAAGCTGTTCCAATCTAAGGATGTGATGCTACGTCGGATGGTATACTTGTGTATAAAGGAGCTCAGTGGAATGGCTCAAGATGTCATCATCGTCACTTCTTCATTGACTAAAGACATGACTGGGAAGGAGGACTTGTACCGGGCAGCGGCCATAAGAGCCCTGTGCAGCATTACAGACAGTACGATGCTCCAGGCTATAGAGAGATACATGAAACAAGCGATAGTGGACAAGAATCCGGCCGTGAGCTCGGCCGCTCTGGTTTCGGCACTGCACCTGTCATCGAGCGCCCCGGATTTGGTGCGGCGATGGGCTAATGAAGCTCAGGTATGTTGAAAGCCTTACATTTTATTATATAGTATAACAACATAGTATTTATTTAACACATTTACTGCCAGCAACGCATATACGCATTCACCATCATACAAGTTTGTTCCTAGGCCACACCTGGCATTGATTGCGCTATACTTTATTGCTCTAGAGGCCCTGGTAACAAAATTAGAGTTCATCACACAAATATATTTCCTTGTTGGGATTCGAACCCAGGACTGTCGGGCTCAGTAGGCAGGTACATTTTGATTTTGATTTTTGATTTTGAATTTTGATGGAGAAAAACTTTTTTAAAACCCATAAAAGTTATTGTAATATTTGAGTTTTATGGAGTACAAAATTTTACTACCTGTAACTTAAGTTTAGTAAAATAAGTTTCTAAAAGTCAAAAGGCTCCCGATTCTATCACCATTGGTACCTGATATAAATGGATTAATGGATCCTTTAAGAATGAAGAGGTACTTAATAGAAAGATTTACTTTCACATTTATAATTATATAAGGATGGCAGGGATAAATGATGTTTCTCTCAAAATCCATATTTTTCATCATACGTAGAACTATTTTTCAAACAAAAAACACGTTTTTGGTTTGGCTAAAGGTTGCGATTGTATTTTCAATAAAAGTTCATATCTATTTTATATCAATACATCTCAACGGAATTGAATTATTTCATTAATTAATTATACCGATCTATATTGCGTGTCGTGACGCCTAGAGACCTTCTACATCTCTGAAAAAATCACTTTATTTTATATAATTTTTAGTGTAAACATTGATTTGGAGACTTGTACATCTCCTCTAACATATATGTATCAATTACCTAGCTATAATATAATTGTATTAGTTTTTAAGTATAATTCACGAAAAAATGACTTACTGTTGAGTTTCTTTCGGCTTTCTTCTCAACAGCGGTCTCCTCTTGCGAAATGCCGGTAGACTCACAATCTGACTTGTAAAAGTGCCCTTGTGGCCTACTTACTGAATAAATTATTTCATTTCATTTCATTAATATGGCATAATTTTGGCCCCTTTCACCTACTGCTCTAATACCCTAGAATGCAAGCAAAAAAAAAATTGTTTTGTCAAATATAAATATACAATTTTATGCAATCCACTATATTGCAAGTAGGGATTGAGCCCATAACCTATACTTATCTGGAGTAGTGCTCTGACCCCTGAGCTACCGCGACATTACGCACATCGCGTGAAATTAAGCATTATATGCCGCCAAAGCGCCCTATGTAGCACTTTTTGTTTTTTAAATGCTAATCACCACACTTCTAGGACGTGCACATCTCCCACCCTCTTGCTTCTCCAGCCAGTGTTAGGAAGGGGGGAGAGACGGCGCTATGGTCAATGTTTGCTTATTTTATTTTCCTTTGTGGAATTACCATTTTTCTGTTCCTTTTTATGAATATTGATGCAGAGGTTAAATATAAATACAAAGTATTTCCATTGGTCCGGGACGCCACATGCGTGGATAGTGGATACATTAGCACCGCCCCACCTTCCAGTGACCACCACCAAAGCCGAGGCTTGGTGTTTACCACAGCTCGACAGTGGCTACATGTTTGAGCCGTTTGGGGTAGAAACACTCGGGACATGGGGACAAAGTGCCCATACAATTTTCCACGAACTGGCACAGAGACAAGTTAATGGTACGGGTGACCAAAGGGCCGGCTCGTACCTATGCCAAAGAATAGCCCTGGCTATTCAGCGTGGTAATGCTTCCAGTTTTGCTGGGCTCTGAGAGATCTGGAGCCCGTTTTTTATTTATTACTTATATGTATATTATGTTCTTAGTTTTAATGGTTTCATTGTATCTTTAGTATTGTGCTTAATAAATACCCACTATTTTTTTCGCGATCCACTACATTCCAGGTGGGGATCGAAAGACCGAAAAAATACCGACAAAGAAGACCAACCTTTGCAGAAGTCGCGTTGTGTAACATACCTGAAAAATTTAAAACCTCCTTTTTAAACCTATGGTCCCACCGGAAAAGTCTTGGGCCATAAATCATTGTTTACTTATAGCAATCTTATTTTTGTCCCTTCTCTTTTTTTTTCATTAACGCATTCACAACCGCGTAGCGCTACGGGCTACGCTCGTAGCTGATAACATGGGAAAAACCGTATGTAGCGAAAACTTACTACGAGCAGAGCGCCCGGCTACCGGGTTGCTGGTGTCGAAAGTGTTAAGTAGTGTTTCCACTGACGTGAGGCTGAGCTTGAACAATAAGTTGTTTTGAAATTCTAATATATTTAAATTGTCTTTACAGGAAGCCATCAGCTCCGATAACGCCATGGTATCCTACCACGCTTTGGGCGTAGTGGCGGGTTCGCGTCGCAACGACAAACTCTCCACCGTGAAGCTAGTCACTCGCCTCGCTCGGGCTCCTTTAAAGTCCCCCTACGCCCTCTGTCTACTCATCCGTCTCGCCGCCCAACTGGTCGAAGACGACGAATCCGACGCCTCTCAACCTTACATTGAGTTCATCGAATGTTGTTTGAGACATAAATCCGAAATGGTGATATACGAAGCAGCCCATGCGATTGTTAACTTAAGGAAGACAGCTAGAGACTTAGCACCAGCGGTATCAGTTTTACAGCTCTTCTGTGGCTCTTCTAAAGCCTCTTTAAGGCTCGCCGGAGCGAGGACCTTAGCTAGGTTGACAGCAAAACATCCGACAGCCGTCGCTGCCTGTGCGGTCGATTTGGAGAATTTGATTACTGATCCGAATCGCTCTGTTGCTACTCTTGCTGTGACGACTTTGCTAGCGACAGGAGCTGAGAGTTCAGTTGATAGATTAATGAAGCAGATCTCTAGTTTCGTTTCTGAGATCTCAGATGAGTTTAAGATAGTTGTGGTGAGGGCTATAAGGCGTCTTTGCACTAAGTTCCCAAGGAAACACCAGTCGCTCGCTGCATTCTTAGCCGGTATGCTTCGAGACGAAGGCGGTTTGGAGTACAAAGCAGCTATAGCTGATGCTATTATCGCTTTGGTTGAGGAAAATCCTGATGCTAAAGAGACGGGATTGGCACATCTGTGTGAATTCATTGAAGATTGCGAGCATACGGCTTTGGCTGTGAGGATTCTTCATTTACTTGGTCGAGAAGGACCGAAATCGCGTCAGCCTTCGCGTTACATCCGCTTCATATACAACAGGGTTATTCTCGAATCGGGACCGGTCAGGGCTGCCGCGGTTTCAGCTGTCGCCCAATTCGGAGCGCAGCGACCAGAACTCCTTCCGAATATAAGAGTTCTTCTTTCGCGATGCCAAATGGATGACGATGACGAAGTCCGCGACAGAGCTATATACTACTCCGCTATCTTAGACACAGGAGACGAACAACTTATCAATGATTACATCGTCAACGTCCCTAAACCAAATCCGGTGTTACTTGAGAGAGCGTTGAGAGACCACATGGCTACCAGACCCGAAGAACCATTTGATATAATGGCCGTTCCGACAGAAGAAGAACAGAAGGAGAGCAAGGAAGCAGTCGTTGAGATTGAAGTCAGGAAACCTGTACAAGTCTCCATTGAGGAGTTGTATTCTGAACAGCTGTCGAAACTGCCTGGATTCGAACGACTCGGGCCGATCTTCAAGACCACACCCCCTATAGACCTGACAGAAGCTGAAACCGAATACAGAGTCCGTCTACTTAAACATGTCTTCTCCCGACACGTGATACTCCAATTCGAGTGCGTAAACACTTTGAACGATCAGCTTTTGGAGCATGTGCATGTGAGACTCGAAACTCCACCGGAATATGAAGTCAAATCCATCGTACCGTGTCAGAAGTTGGAGTATGATAAACCTGGAAGCGTTTTCCTTATCCTAGAGTACCCTTGCGCTTTCAGAGACAGTCTAGGAGAGTTTGGAGCGACTTTAGAGTTCACCGTCCGCGATTGCGACCCAACCACAGGAGTACCAGACGCTCACGAAGGTTACGCAGACTCCTATCCTTTGGAGGAGTTCGGGATGGGTTGCGGCGATCAGATCAGAGCCAGAGCTGCGTCAGACGATTGGGAACAGATCTGGGAGCGAGCTGCAAGCGCCCCAGAAGCAAGTGATACCTTTGGACTGTCCCAGAACAACGTTAACGATGCCGCAGCGGCGGTTTGTGAGCATCTAGGGTTGCCAAAAGCGGCGATTTCTGGGGATGCTGTTAAGGAGATCAGAGCTCAGGGTATCTTTAGAGGTGGAGCGCCAGTTTTAGTGAGAGGGAAGCTGGTAGCAGGGGGGGAAACGGTCACTATGAAGCTTGCAGCGCGGTCGCCGAGGGAGGATGTGGCTCAGCTGTTGCTAGCTGCTATTTAAGTTAGGTTATGCGTCCTGTATCTAGTGCATTGGATCTAGGCTCATCCTCCTAGCCTTTGTCCCATTTTTTGAGAATGAATTCTCAATTGGGGTCGGCTACCTAAAATCCCAAGATGTGCATTGGATCTAGGCTATGTAATATAAATCTGTTATTAAAGTAGATTAAAACAGCATATGTGGTGAAGATGAACTCAATTTTGACAGTTTAATTGTAATTTCTTCTCTAGGGAGTGTCGACTAAGGCAATTTTGATTAGAACTTACACATTGTATTATACGCAAAACCTTTACACGGACCTGTTTTGGATTATTAATTTCCAAACTTGATTGAAAAATGAAATCAACACTATTTACTAAACAAGTCACTTAATTAATGGTTTAAAAATATGGCTTTGTGTCCTACCTAAATGTCCCATACAGACTATAGGTATTTAAATAACAGCTATCAAAATTATATATACCGCTAGTATAATAATATTAGTAGGTAATCAATATTAATATGTAATATGTTGCGACCATGTACCGGAAGACGTAGCATAGGGAAAACAAGAAGGCCTACGAATTTGGGAGAATCGCGAGTAGTGAGAGCGGTACTGGAGATCTTCGGGAGAGGCCTTGATCGGGCAGTCTTATTAACTAGGTACTTTCTAAATTTCAAGCATACATAATATCCCTACTTGATCCAGGCTTATTCGTCTTATTTATTAAAGAAAACTGTTAACTTCTAAATGCAGATACAATACATAAAAGTAGACAATATTCTAGAAAATAGCTATTGCATTTAAATAATACAATATTTGAAGTTATAAACACAATTTAGTTTCATACCATATTCACTGCTCATGCCAGAAATATTTAAATTAAATTATATGAATACTGTAATTACTGTATTGCGTTATTTATATACTACAGAGGTGGCAAACAAGCTTACGGCCCAACTGATGGTAAGCGGTTACTATAGTCTATACGCTTGCAACTCAGGATTCGCATGCAATGCCGATGGTGTACCCTTGTTTTGTCGACAAACTTTTCATCGAATATTATTTCATCGACAACGATTCATCGAAACTTCAGTACTAGTAATATTGTTTGGCGTTATTTTATTTCAACTACTATTTATTTAAATTTATCTTACTACGTAGAAATACTATTCAACGAATATTACTTAATCGCTGATTTATTTCAAATTATCTTAATTGGCACAACTAAAAAACATTGCAATTCATTTCTTCGACGTATTACTTTAATACAATTTTATATGTCCTACTGCACATTTATACATTTACAAAAAAAACGGCCGAGTCGGATATGCTCTGAAAGGTGAATCATTTAAAGTTTGAGAATAGGTTGAGGTGAATCAATCACCTTTCAGAGCAGATCCGACTCGGCCGGGTTAGGTTAGGTTAGTTTTTTTTTTATATCCCTAAAAAATATTTTCCATTTTAGTTGTAGCGAGCTGGACCCGTACATGCAAGTGAAATGATATTACGTGAAGTAAGTTTTATGTAATTTAAAAAGATTTTAAACGATAAATTATGAAATGTACTTCTATGAAATAATACATCTGTGTAATTAATCATCCGCCATATGAAAATCCGTGATATAAAAATACTCTTAATGAAATGTCGATGAAGTGAGTTGTCGATGAAATGAAAATACTTGAAACGTTGTCTTTGAAGTAAAATTCGACGTAACGAGTGTCGGCGATTCAAGGGTAAACCCTTTCTGCATAACTATGGTCAAATGGTCGCGTACGGTACGGTTCCAAAGGAATTTTCTCACGCAAATGCTCAGGCTATGGAATGAGCTCCCTACTGAGGTTTTCTATGGGGACTACAGTAGTGAAGCGCTTCAAAAAAGGAGTGTGCAGATTTTTAAAGGATCGGCATTGGTTTACCCTTGAATCGCCGACACTCGTTACGTCGAATTTTACTTCAAAGACAACGTTTCAAGTATTTTCATTTGACCATAGTTATGCAGAAAGCGACCAGCGTAGATTTTTTGTCAGTGACTCAAGTCTTAATCAATTAATGAGTTTGGTCGCTTTCTGCATAACTATGGTCATTTAGAGTCCAGGGTATGAGGATGAATGCTGCCGTGGGCATCATGTCGGATAATTCCTCAGAATACAACCCGCCCCACGATGCCCACCCCCCACCACTACGCCCACCCCATTATGAACATTTCTCAAAAAGTTTCTATAAAATTAAGACGTCAATTAATGTTCAATTCTATATTTCCTATTTTGTTATCAATTTTCTTTGTGATTTCCAATAGATTGATATAATTTAAAAAGTATAAACATAACAGAACCTTAATTCTCAAACATAGCTATAACTTTGATATAAAATTACTAAAATAATTGGTAATAAAATAGGAAAATTAGAGTAACCTTTAATTTTTAGTCTTAACGTTGTAAATTTTTTTGAGAAATGCTAAATACATGCTACTATTAATTTACTTAATAATATATTGTATTAAAAAAGTATTCGCTAATTATTCTTCATTGCATTAAATAAAACGTATTTTCGCATTTATGATATTAGTAATGACTTGGAAAGGTTTAAATTATTTTTACAAGGTTTATTAAAAGTTTCTTGATTCTTTTGAGATTTTTATGTGAATCGAATTCAATAGTAAAATCATTAAAGCAAACAAGATACTTATTCAAAATGCGTTCCTACTAACAATGCCTAATATTTGTTAAGGCAAAAATTATATAAATTTTCTGCATTCCTGAAAGTGTACTACCTATATTGTATTGTTTTAATATATTTCCTAAACTTATTTACAATAAACGAATAAAACAACTGATAATATATTGATTTATTTATTCATAATCAACTCTTAAGAACTAACAATGTCATGTGGTATCAACGGCATTAATCAAAAAATTGTCAAGTGGTCGGTGTCGGCAAGACACGACAACAGATAACCAATGTCGGCATATACCGACAATGTCAGGGGCAAGGGTATCTAAATTCAATCATATAATGTTATAAATATAAACCCTTTCGTATGCGATTACGAAAAAATCTCGAGTACAGTCAGTATCAAAAGAAGCTGTAATTTTACTAATTATGTTAAATTTCATACTAAAATTGACAACATTTCATATTTCTAACAGGTGGATATTAATATAGAAATCGAGAGAGCTTTGCGCCATGTATACACTTTAAAAAAAAACAATTTATTTTTCTGTATGTTAATAAATATAAGAAAATGACCGAAACCTACGACAACTATGCCTGCATAGAGTTGTAGTTTCCAACATATGGTCCAAAAAAAAAAAGAATCAGCTGTCAATAATGTCAAGCTCAACGTCATTCGTTTTTTTTAATTAGACGCCAGACTTGAGTAACATATACGTTGTGTAGTTTTGGAGTTAAGTACAATTTTTTAGAGTTAGTAAATTGTAATAAATCAACAATAAAATAATTAGTAATCTCAGGAAAAATATAAAAACAGTAATTAAGTCTTCTTTTAAAGCGGAATACAGAAGTAATCAAATTGTAGTGTTAAAAATATGAAATGTCAGTTTTCAGCTACTTTTGATGCGACTGTACAATCCTCATTTGCGCCGTAGGCAATGAGTTAAAATGTATCTGTAAAAAAAGGCAAAAAGACGGGCCTTACTACGCGGTACCAAGGAGGATTTCCACAGATGAGCATACGAAAGATATCTATCGATTTGTTTGGTAGTTTCTAAATGGGCGATTTTTTATTTTGTTGTCGATTTCTTTTTTTTCTCAGATTGCAATAAAATTTGGTGAGTTAAAGTTGCATCTTCTGACCATGGCACGCCCAATTTCACGATATGTCCTACAATTTTTTTTCCATTGAGTTACACAGAATGTATTTACATAGATTGGCCTTTTATTTTGCTGTCGATTTATTTATTTTTCATTTCGAGCTCCTCATTTTGTACTAAATTTTAGTTCAGTAAAAAAGTAAAAAGTACTTAACTAAAGTTTAGTAAAAAAAAATCATAAATTTTTTGTAACTCAATTGAAATTTTTGTAGGACATAGCGTGAAAATTGGGCTTACCTTGTTCAGAATAAGGAACTTTACCAACTCACCAAATTTTATTAAAAACTGAGAAAAGAAATAAATCGTCAAAAAAATAAAAAATCGCTCATGTAATAAACATACGGGGTTTTCGGTCCACAAATAATTGAACACTAGGCCGAAAGTTTCAGATCATAACCCCGAGGTATAATAAACTTTTAATTTTAATCAGTATTGTCATTTTTCAAAATAATTATCAATAGTTGAGCTTCAGTTTATTTGTTGGACAATTATTATCTTAAATATATTTTCTATTATGTCTCGTTTATACTTAAATCTAGTTGATTTTTATTTCAAAATCTTTTAAACTCAAAAAGTCCGAGTAACGCTTAGAAAATAACTTAAACCTATTAACATTTATTATATATTTTTATGTACTTTATTGTACAAGTATTTGTATAGTTCCTTAAATTAACAATAGCTGTAAAAGTCAAGAATTAATTGTTCGGATGATTAGAACATAGAAAACAAAAAACTTAGGATATCGTATTTGTCATAACTATAATAAGTTAAAACTGACTAACTACTATTTTTCATCAGTTCAAACTTCGCTGTGAGATTTCAAAGTATTTTCATCATAAGATCTTTCGATTGATTTATCGATATCTTCATGCTGTTTAAAATTAAGCAACCTGTACCCCGGCCGGAGAACGATGATCTGTGTGGCATTACACAAAATGTTAAAAATTTCTATTATGTTCTCCAAAACAAAGATCTTTTTCGGTGATTGGTTTAAAATAGGCTTTTTAGAGTTCCGTACCACGATCGGCAAGACCGGAACCCTTCTAAAATCACTTTGTTGTCCGTCTGTCAAAACCTGTATGAAATAACAATGTAGCACTCATAAATAAAAATGTACAAACTCAATTTTCAAAGGAAAGTTTTTTGTTTTCCTGATCGAGTAATGCCCCAATTTATGAAATTGTAACATCTGCCTGTAGATTCGCTGAGGTACGCGGATGGGCTAAATGTCAAAATCTGCGTCTGCCAGAGGGCTTCAAAGTACCATTTGAATTCCCAAAATTGGTAACTTATTGAGATTCACTAAAATTTGAAATAAAAATAAAAACTGTGGCTTTGATCGAGAATTTCCCAATAACTTTTTTTGAGCTCGCTATTAAAGAAACTGAGAAAATAGGATCTTTGGATTGAATTAAACTACAGTTAAAGCCATCTTAGTAGGCGGGCGGACACAAAATGCAGTCGGTAGCCTCCTTAAACGCGAGACCAGTAAATAAATTTTATCATGTGCTTTATTTCTAAATTACATTTTCAATGCCTTTGGTAGTTGCGCGTAGTGCGAGGTCAAAAGATTTTTTCAAAAATTATGCTTTGTATATTTTAATCAGGCTTACACAAATATTGATGTGAAATGTACGCCATTAAAAGGTGAATTTTGAAATGTTAAATGAAGTCTGGGGTCATCATTCGCCGACCGGGGGTCGCCACATACATGTATGTAGGTACTTGTATTATACGGTCAGCATTAAAAGTAGTTGACATATTTACCACAGGTTTATGTCAAAATTCATACTAAAATTGTCAGTTACTTTTGATGTTGATTGTACATAATATACACACAAATGTTTTAGAGTCAGTTGTTAAGTCTTTCATACAATAATCTTATTAAATCTTTTGTGAGACATATTTAATTATTGTATTAAGCGGTTTACACTCACGTGGAATTGTCAGGAACGGCTCGATATGTTTCTTTGATCAACGGTCCGTTCTAATAGCGCGGGGGGTGCTTGCAAGACTTAAGTACAACTTTTCCGTCCGGCACTCTAAACATGTCGGGCCGTTGCTGACAATTTCGCGAGAGTGTAAACCGCTTAATACAATAATTAGTCTTTTATGCGCCCAAAATGGAGTTAAAAGGCGGATTTTTAAGTGAACTACCATGCTGAACATCCTAGTCGGCATATGCCGACAAAGAATTTGACGAATACACTAAATTACTACAAGATTTTCTTAGCTTCAGTTAGCACCAATTTAGAACAAGGCGAAAAAAGAAAAAGATCATGTTTTATTTCTTAAAGCTACAGAAAAATCTGTGCCTTTTCTAGGAATAAGTAACAAGTTACCCAACCTTTAAAAAATCAATCTTTTTGAAAATGTTCACCAATTCCCCATAAAAGATATCTATATATTAGGGGTGTTATTTTCAGCAATGGAAGTCTTTCGGCTGTCGAGATCGAAGGAACTTGCGTCGCCAATCTTCAGAACGACAGAGACGTGTTATCGGCTCCGCGGCCGCGGCTCAACTGAACTAAATCGTCGGATAATCCCGGCGCTACCTCAACGTGTCGTTTATGATTATACTGGAAACAGATGGGTTTGCATTTATGTTTACCGTCGGGCAGTTTCGTACAATACAATCGCTTTGCGTAAGTATAAAAGGCTTGGCATCACGTGCAAAAATAACAACACACTGGACGTCTTTGAGGTCAAGCGGAGAAGAATAGGTGGAGCCCGTTAGGGTTCGTCTCCACTGGAGTGGAGAAGTGCGGAATCGACCTATCACCAAAGTGTAGCGGAGCTGAGATACAGATTTCAACTCAGGTGATTGGTCAATTCCGTATGTCTCCGCTCCGCGTGGAGACGTACCCTAAATGTCCGCTCAACTCCTTTCCGCTTTAGGGCATATACAGGGTGGAACAGAACTAAGGACTTTAAAGCAAACAGGGAATTATTCAGACTGAGTACCTAATTTTTCACCAATGAACTATGTAAATATTTCTATCCATTATTGAGATACAGTTTGTTAACATTAGTGTAAAAATCTGCACATATCAACCCTAGCATCTTTTGAACATGGCTTAAGTTAAAGACATGTGTCTATTTAAAATGTAAATAAAACCTTTGAATTAGTAGGGTTAGTCACTGATATTAAAATATTTTATTTTAATGACTTTTTTTACTTTTAAATCCAGCTTTACAATTATAATAGGTATATTGTATTATCACTCAGATGACACTATCCTATCCGCTCAGTTTTTACAAATGTTCCACCCTGTATAACATTTGTGAAATCAAATATTTATGCCTTAATGATTGAAATATATAAATTAGACATTCCTACATCGATTAAAAATATAAAATATAGATATTGCCCAATAATTTCGCGAATTAATACATATTAAAATCGCAATGCATACCATATTATAACTAACCTTACGGGCCCACGACTGCGGCAGCAAGCGGCAGTGATTTTCGTCTAGAGATGCAACGGATAGTTGTTTCGACGGATACTGGATATTCGTGAGCGTCAGGATGGCGGGTGTACATCAAAATGAAGCTACTATACGTCAGGAGTTAGTGCTAGCAATGTGCCAAATGTGCGCCAAAATTCGAGCAATGCACTCTTTAAACTCCAGAGATATTTAAGAAATAAAGGACGCCCGCCATCCTGATGTCAGGTTGGCGAGTGCATTTCCAGTTCTAGCTAATGGCTGCCTACTCAAGGGTGAAAGAACTGCCTAAGGTTAGTGCTCGCAATGTGCTTCCACATGTATGAAGCACAATCAAATTCAAAGAGCGGTTAAAGAGTAATATGGAATCACTTTTTTCAGGGTTCCGTACCCAAAGGGTAAAAACGCGACCCTATTACTGAGACTTCGCTGTCCATCCGTCCGTCTGTCACCAGGCTGTATCTCAAGAACGGTGATAGCTAGACAGTTGAAATTTTCACAGATGATGTATTTCTATTGCCGCTATAACAACAAATACTAAAAATAAAATAAAATACATATTTAAGGGGGGCTCCCATACAACAAACGGGATTGGTTGTGTTAACTTTGCACCTCATTTGTATCGGGCGCTATACATACCAGGTGCAAACTTAACTTAACCACTTAAGGATGGAAAGTGTTTGTACGGAACCTTCGATGCGCGAGTCCGACTCGCACTTGACCGGTTTTTGTATAAAGCGCCTGCATGTTTTGTGTGTGCCTAAACTGCCTGCAGTGAAGATGTGATGTCGCTATTTCAAATAAGCAGGCGTTTATATATATATTTGTTCAATTTTATATTACTCTTTAACGACTATCTGAATTCGATTGTGCTTCATATATGTGGAAGCACATTGCGAGCACTAACCTTAGGCAGTACTTTCACCCTTCAGTAGGCAGCCATTAGCTAGATCTGGAAATGCGCCCGCTGACCTGGTCAGAATGGCGGGCGTCATTAATTTCTTAAATATCTCTGGAGCTTAAAGAGCACATTGCTCCAATTTTGGCGCACATTTGGCACACTGAAATGAAATGAAATGAAATAATTTATTCGGTAAGTAGGCCACAAGGGCACTTTTACAAGTCAGATTGTGAATCTACAGGCATTTCGCAAGAGGAGACCGCTGTTGAGAAGAAAGCCGAAAGAAACTCAACAGTAAGTCATTTTTTCGTATATAATACTTAGACCAATTACATTACATTAGTGTTATAACTAATTATTACATGCGTACACGTATAGGAGATATATAGAAACTCCAAATCAATGTTAGGTAGGAATATTAAAATAAAATTTTAACGATCAATTTAAAATATTATATATACCCAGAGATGTATAAAGTCTCTGGGTGTCACAACATGCAATAAAATATAATTACTTAATTAATTTAATTCCACAGCTAGCACTAACTCCTGACGTATACCACAGCTCCATTTGTTGATGTACATCCGTCACCCTGACGCCCACCCATTTTTTACCCCTAAATCAAGCAAGTTGACTATCCTTATCCGGCCGGATAATAAGTTACTATCCGTTATCCGGCCGGATATTAAATAAGAGCCGGATAGTAACCGAATACGGTAATCGCTTCCCATCAGGCGATTCGTTTGCTCGTTTGCCCCCTATGACATAAAAAAAAAAAAAAAAAAATCGGTGTATCTCTACTCTCGTCGCTACTCACCGCTGTCGCTTGCCGGAGTAGTGTGTCCGTTACTGGAATCGCTCGCTATAAGTCCATAAAAAAATTGTATACCTTCGTTAGTCACCAGAACCATCTGGTTGCTTCTCAACACACGTTGTAGAATCGGACTGGAAGTCTTGAAGGTACCACTGTATCCTTCCCTTTCTGTCTGGCTAGCGTTGGACAGTGACAGCAATACTGTTAGAGCTTCTTCGAGTATTTGGGCTTGCTCGAGGTATTTTTCGATAACTTCTCTGAAAAGTTGGTTAAATCTATAGTCATGGAATGAAAAGGTACTTAATTTTTATGATTTATGTCAAGATCCAAAAGTGAAGATCCTTTACATTTCGCGAATGAATGATGAATGAATGAATTAATGCTGAATGAATAAATGAAGGAATAAGCTTTATTTACTCAAATATGATACGCGTATATACTATTACTAGCTGCGCCAAGCGGTATTACCCGCTAACCCCACGGGAACACTACATTTTTTCGAGATAAAAAGTAGCCTATGTCCATTCCAGAGTATCCATTCGCTTGAGCGTGAAAAAGTAACAAACATACTCACAAACTTTCGCCTTTATAATAGGGCTTGTGCACAAATCACGTGAGGTTTTTTCGGCTGCCCTTTGACCCCTCTCCCCCCTGGTGATATTTGGTGAGGTTCTTTGTCACCCTTCCCTCCCCCTCACAACCTCACTTTTTTGTTTCACCAGTATATCGTAAACTAGGCTCGCTATTTTGAGGTAGGTATTTTAATAAGTGAAGATATATTTTTAAAGAAACCGAGAAAAAGTACCTACTGATGTTTTCTTCGTTCACTGTAGAAAAATACACGTGAGGCCTTAACCCCTCCCTCTCCCAACGTGATCTGTCGTGATATTTTCGTGACCCCCTATCTAACCTCACGTGATTTGTGCACAAGCCCATATCAGTGTGATTTGTAGCTTGTTGTAAACTAACTTGTAGTTCCCGACGCCCTTATCGTTCTCCACGAAGTCTCCAGCCTTAATAAGGAGGTCCTTTAGTGTCGTCACGTTGCCAGATTCCCTTGCGATTATACTGAAAAAGGAAAGGCACACTTCAAACAACCCTAAACAATTAGCTGGCCATCATGAGACCCTCATTCAATGAGTGATATAGAAAATGCTACTAAAACTGAACATAACTACCAAATGAACATTTTATGACCACCAATACCTAATCAATATTTGTTTTATTTTATTATTATGAGTTTTTTTTTACATTGACATTCAAAAATGATTTATTAAGTATTGTAATTTGCTGTTTACCACTTTTCTATATGCATGACATTAATTTATTATCTAACTACTTTTATTCTCCTCATAACTTATTTTACAAGCTTTTATTTAGCTTGCATGGTATGTTTAAAGTATGTATGTTCGGGTGAAATCTTGCAACTCAATTTTGAAGCAGATATCGTCAACCGATCGAGCTAAAATTTTGCATACTTACTTAACTTTGATGACAATACAATAATATGGTACCATGGGGCTGATCTGATGATGGAGCCGGAAGGTGGCCATAGGAACTCTATAATAGAAAAAGCAATCCTACCGAGCTTGGGCTCTTTAGAATTGTCTCAGTGAGCATTTGATGGATATCTAAAGAAAAGTACAGTCGGCTATAAAAGCTTGCCACTAAAATGTCATTTTTGACAGAAACTTATTTAATCTGACATTATTAAATACATACTCTTCATAGGTTTTAGTGACATGCATATTTAAAGACAAAATATTGTGCGCCAAATTCTGGCTGATTGTGATGTACCAAACACTAACCCTACCACCATTTATAACCACTCACATTAAAACAATAAATAATTTTGTATTTTGTAAATTATTTTTTATTAAAGCAGTAACTTCTGCTAACGTAAACCAAATGTTTACAATGAAGAGAAAAATTTGAAAAATGTATGCCACCCTAAGGCATGTTGAAGCAACTGGTTGAAAGATTCAATGGCTCTGACATCTGGTTCGTGGTCCAGTTGGTAGGACGCCCGTGTTGGCCCGGAAAGCCGTTGGAAACGCAGGTTCGAATCCTGTACGAACCAATAAATTTTTCAATTTTTCGCTTCATTGTAAACATAACTACCAAATTTGGAATTATTAGCTTCAATATTGGCTGAGATCTTGTCACTTGTTTCAATTAAAGCTGAATATCTTGGAAACTACTGGTCCTATTTCCACCAAACATAGCTAAGAACCATCTCGACGGACAAAACTTTCTATTTAAAATTACCGGCCAAGTGCGAGTGGGACTCGGGCACGAAGGGTTCCGTACCATTATCTGTAAGTTTCTTGTATGGGAGCCCCCCTTAAATATATATTTTATTTCATTTTTAGTATTTGTTGTTATAGCGGCAATAGAAATGCATCATCTGTGAAAATTTCAACTGTCTAGCTATCACCGTTCTTGAGATACAGCCTGGTGACAGACGGACGGACGGACGGACGGACAGCGAAGTCTCAGTAATAGGGTCCCGTTTTTACCCTTTGGGTACGGAACCCTAAAAACCACACTCAAATACGGTATTCGATGACGGCTCAAATCAGCTACTCTTTATGAAATGTCGAAAACGATCTGTTAGTATCAAGTTTCTATGAAAATACTGGCTTGTGACGTCTTAAAAGTGAGGAGTCAAAACACGTGTTCTTTTTAGTTATTGTTATTGTACTTATTGTCCAATTAAAAATAGTAAAATAAAAAGATAAAAAAGTAAAAACCTTAAAATAGAACGTTAAGGTACGTTATTCGATCGTTGATTGTCTTCGCACAACGAATCATATATATTTTTTTCACCCATCTCTCCTGTTCGGAAAGTGTCATTTTCATGAGTAGATAGCCGGGTGGAAAATAGCTTTTCCATCCCTAGGGTGGAAAGTAAATTTTTTTTTAATTGCCTCGGAGTCAAAGATAATTAAATAAATAAATATTAAGGGACAATCATACACAAATCGACCTAGTCCCAAACTAAGCAAAGCTTGTACTATGGGTACTAGACGACGATATACATAATATATAAATACATATATAGATAACATCCATGACCCAAGAACAAATATTTGCCCCGGCCGGGATTCGAACCCGGGACCGCCGACTCAGTAGGCAGGTGTCTACAAACCGAGCCAAACACGTCATCAATTGCCTCCTAGATGCACGTCGTGACCAACTAAATTAGGTACAATCTAGTCGGCCGTGGTAAGTGGCATTAAAAAAAGGTCTCCAAAGGTTAGATATAGGCAAGCCTAATTTATTTATATATAACTAGCTGTGCCCCGCGGTGTTACCCGCTCATCCCACGGGAACACTACATTTATTCGGGATGAAAAGTATCCTATGTCCTTCCCCGGGACTGAAACTATCTATATACCAAATTTCATCTAAATCGGTTCAGCGGTTTAAGCGTGAAGAGGTAACAGACAGACAGACAGACACACTTTCGCATTTATAATATTAGTAGATATGGATTATTAAATATAAATTTCCCTTATATTCATAATACATGCATATAATTCGGTCCCACATTATTGATAGATCGTACATTTATTTAAAAAATTAAAATTGAAACCATTGGATTGTTTTTTTTTTACTTTTTAAATGTTGGCGGTACGTATATCTTAACTTTTTTTTATCTATTAAAAGTAAGAAGAATGAAAGTTTGTAGTAGAAAAAGCAGGAACACGAGATTAAATATAAATACCGTGTCTTTAATTGATTATTTGTTAAAAATGACATGGACATTAATATAACTCACTCTCGACATTTATGTGCGTGTAGTATTTTATTTTCCTCGCAGTCGAAATGAAAAGTAGAGTGTTTAACTCGGGTGAAATTACCCATTTGGCAACTATTAGCGCTCTCACTTCGTTTGAGCGCCAGAAATATCTCGGGTGCAATGGGTCACTTTCTACCCTTGGTTAACAATCTACTATTAATTGTCAATTAAAGGCTTCTTATCTCTTCAAAAATGCTGATTATTTTTCTCTTTGATCAAACATGTTTTTAACATACCTACTATAAATGTTATTACCTAGAATAGGACCATTGCGATTTATTGGTATATTAGAAACCTTCATCTTCAGTTTGAATTTTGTTGATAATATTTGTTTCAAAAACTACTCTACATAAAATTCACGCAAAAAACTGTTTTTTTTTTTACTTATTTTCGACTGCTAATAAAAGCATGAAATAGCTATGTTACTATCTAGAACTCAGGGAAAAGTATTCTTCACTTCAAAAAGTTGGTTGAAATTATCAATACATTTGTCATAATAAGAAAAAAATATTTTAAAAAGGAATAACAAATATTTGTGAGATGAACTCGAATATTTGTGCTTGGGTCATGGTTGTTCTATGTATTTAAGTATATATATTTATGTATATAAGTATGTATATCGTCGTCTAGTACCACACAAGCCTTCTTGAGCTTAATTTGGGACTAGATCGATTTGTGTGAGGTTGTCTGATATTTATTTATTTATAATAACGCATTTTAACGTTGTGGCGTAGATTACCTTTTGAGTCTTTCAGCGATTTTCAGCACGTATCCTCGCGCCATTTCAGTTTTCAGCTTCACGTCCGCTTTCTTGTCTTTAGTCATTCCTTTCTGATATTCCTGCATAGAATCATTTCTGAAAAAAAAACACACTTAATCATATCACTTGAGAAAGAGCTCAAACAAGTACTTTCCGAAAAAAAAAGCCAAAAATTTCCACAATGATGAATGTCAAGTTTTTTTTTTAATCCTATTAAAAAAAACTTGAGTATTTTCGCAAGAAGAACGAAGGATTAAGCAGCGTTCCGGTAAACAATGTTTTGATTTTCGTTAATGACAAATCCTTAAAAAATCGGTATGACGTTTAATAATGCTAATAATATGTGAGTGTGTTTAGTAAAACGTCCCACTTTGTCGATTCTAGTTACGGAGTTACGGGCAGTTTAGTGAAATATGCCAAAACCTACCGAAAATCGGCTTTCTACATATTTCACTAAACTGCCCAGTTTAGTGAAATATGCCAAAACCTACCGAAAATCGGCTTTCAATAAAAACTGATGGAACATACTGTAATAAAGCTATGAGTTTGATGTCGACGCATAAATGTCCAATTTAAGCACCTTAGGGTTAAATGTCCAATTTAGGGCCTCAAAGTTTAGTGCCTAGCGTCCCACTTTGTTGAATACCTAAAAAAATCGTAGATATCATATTTGTGACTGTATTAGGGAAAACTTCCTAGCTTTGTCGATATGCACTTATGAGTAGTTTTTAATATAATAAAACAGCTGTTTTGGTAAAAGAATTATGGCTATAGGTGCTATAGTTTTTTTTTAATTCTTCAAATTTGCAAAAGTGAAAAAGCCACAACTGAGAAAACGTTGGTTAAAGTTTCGGACGGTAAAAACACACTTGTACTGTAAAGTTATGGAGTGGTTGGTATCAAAATACTTTAAGGATTTCAAATTAGTCAAAATCATATATGTATATCCTAAAATGTGATTTATAATATAATACTTACATAAAGCAATAGATTCTTATGAACGTCCTTTTCAATTTCACCAAAAATGTCTTCACCAGTGGATAAGCTCGTACACATTCAGTATCTAATTCACTGCTGACAGATTCTAAATCTTCGATTTCATTATTTTCCGCCAAATCATTGGGGTTTTCATCAGTTGTTTCATCAATTTCAACCGCCCCTAAGTTATCTTCGTCATCTGATGATATACTAAGAGTATATAACGATTCATCATAATCGAGTTTATTTAAATCTAATTCTTGTTTCTGTTTCAATTTCTCTTCAAAAGCCTCTATAATTTTCACGTTTCGTATCACTTTTGGTTCAATGTTAACTTTATCAGTCTCCATAGTAATCGTTTTAGTATTATTAATTTTCAGCATATTCAAGTTTTTTCCAAAAGTTCTCACTACATTAGGTTCTTTATCATTGGCTGTATTTGTTTCAGTAACATCGTTTGTTTCTTTAGGACTGTCTACTTCATACGATTTCCAAGCGTCAAAATGCTTTTTCAAATATCCTATAACTTCAGTGTCACTTTTTCTGAACGCAATCGGTATATTAGGTTCAGGAATATCACTTCTACTGAAAATCGGTGTGTTCATTTTCTCTAAAGTCAGATCTATATCTGTAGTGGGATCTTCGATGTTTTTAATCAGATCGCTCATCATATCATCAGCTTCATTCAATTCTTTGTGGTTCAAAATCTCCTTTAATTTCTGTATAAGAATCATACTGAAGCCAACCATTTTCATCAAATCATTTGGTTTGATATTTTTGATTACTTTTCCATTATTCGATGTACAATTAAAATGTTTCATTGAAAATCTATCTAATATTGTTTTGATGTTTTGTTGCTTTTTAAATACTTCTCCGGCTAGTTGTATGGCCTCGAATAAGTTCCATGGCAGCATAATTTTTTTGGAGTTAGCTTTTTCTTTAAGAAGAACATCAGTTAATACTCCTTCCATAATCTGATTCAACCTACAAAGCCATTCGTCTAATCTACTTTTAATTCTTTTTTCCATTATAACGTTTTTAACACGAAATCTCTCTAGTTCTTCATCTAAATTGAATGGAGCATTCAATTTTGTTATGCCACTTACTTCTATATTATCTTTTGCTCTCACTGGATTGTTTTCATTTACATTTGGTTTTCTTATATCTAGATTGATTTCCTTTGACATTACATGCTTATGATTTATACTATTCATTTCATTTGTCTCACTAAGGTTCTGATTATTATTTTTTTCATCGAAAACATAGCTCTTATCTTGATTGATTTTATTAACTTCTGTATTCCGAAATACGTTTTTCAAAATAAGCTTAGTGCGATTCTTTACAGCGTTATTCTCTGCAATACTTAGATTCAAGATTTTGTCATTAACATTTGATATTTCACAAGTCTTCAAATTCTTTGGTTTGGTCAAATTGATTAACTTATCAGAATTTGTGACTATTTGACTAAATACGTTATTATCTTTCTGTTCTGCGTTATTTGTTTTGGATTGATCTATTTTAACAGAATAACCAGTGATTTTAGAGAAAGGAAAGTTGTTGATTTCGCTTAAATCTTGTAGGAATAGATTTTCTGATTTCTTTTTATCATTCGTTACTATGATTTTCATATTTTTAATTTCGTTCAACTGATCTGAAGTGGGTCCATGGTTGTCATTCTGCTTCATAATTTCTTCTAGCGTATGGCACTCCAAATCTATGCTTTTAGCTTTCTTCCTCATTGTTTTATTATCCGTTATGAGAACCTGGAAATATTTTATTTATTTAATCTTAATTGCATAGAAGTTTTGTCATATAAACATACTTCGGGGTTTTTAAGTTGAAGGTACCTTTTTCCTGATTTTCGCTCATATCTCAAATATTTGTAAAAATAGTATTATGATTACACGAATTATCTTCCCTGATTTTATTAATTTTCTTGAACTAAAATAGTAATCAATCAAAGGCTGGACGGTTGTTCGTCATGAAAAAAACTTACCACGTGACAGTTATCTTGCAAGAGATCCCAGCAGCATTGCAGTACGCTGTCTTCTGAAGACGCGTGTTCGTATTCCGGTTTGCTTTGTACTGAAACGAAATTAAATATGCTCTTCATTTATTATTTTCTTCCTCATGTATTGCGAAATCCGATGATGCCTATTTTTGGGGTTCCGTACCCAAAGGGTAAAAACGGGACCCTATTACTGAGACTTCGCTGTCCGTCCGTCCGTCCGTCTGTCACCAGGCTGTTTCTCAAGAACGGTAATAGCTAGACAGTTGAAATTTTCACAGATGATGTATTTCTATTGCCGCTATAACAACAAATACTAAAAATAAAATAAATATTTAAGGGGGGCTCCCATACAACAAACTTGTTATAGATTATATATATATATATATGTATATGTACGGAACCCTTCATGCGCGAGACGAACTCGCACTTGTCCAATTTTTAGGGTTCCGTACCCAAAGGGTAAAAACGGGACCCTATTACTGAGACTTCGCTGTCCGTCCGTCCGTCCGTCTGTCACCAGGCTGTATCTCAAGAACGGTGATAGCTAGAGAGTTGAAATTTTCACAGATGATGTATTTCTATTGCTGCTATAACAACAAATACTAAAAATAAAATAAAATAAATATTTAAGGGGGGCTCCCATACAACAAACTTGTTATAGAGTATGGTACGGAACCCTTCATGCGCGAGTCGGACTCGCACTTACCCAATTTTCTTTATTTTAAATGATGATGAAGAGAAGAAAATGTTTTTTTTTCGATTAATTGTAAACATTTTGTTTATGCCAGCAGGCGTTACTGTCTTGATAAAAATAATTACTTCTGTCAAGGGAGATATACGGGAAACGTAATCATACAAGCAACACCGAGTTAAGACTGATTTATTATTCATCCAGATCTACCCACATACATTTGTCTAGATACCCACAACCCCTTTCCTTAACAAAATATGATAATCGACTTTGACTTGTGTTAACAAGACCATGTATCAAAGATAATCTTTTGATATACATACCTACTAGCTTTTAAGATAGATACAATTTGTACGAGTAGGAATTCAAATAATTTAACGATTAAACACATGCAACCTAACCGTTACCTACTGATTTTTTTATTTTTTATTATTATTATTATTATTTGCACTATAAGTATTCATATGATATAATTATATATTATATTGTATTTATATTATACTCGTACATTCAACACTATTATTCAATAAGATTTACAATAATTATACTTGTATTTATGTACTTCACCCTCATGCTATGGTGTTACAATCACAAGTTTTATTATCTATGTTATCATAACACTAAACCATATTTAGCTTGTACGAACATTTATTATAAGTAAGTAGTATAATTATTCGAGTTTTAGGTGTACAAAGTATGTTTATGAACAGTTATTATTAACTTTTGATAATTTGTGATTATATGATTATTTAGTAATTTAAATTGTTTTATAATAAAATTAATACACCTATTAGAGCGATGGATGTGCAGGTACAGCAGGCGCTGAGTATCCCCACCGATCAGGAGGCCTCACTGTCCTGCCAAATCGAGAAACATAATGATCAATGGACTGTGATATTGTACGGGGCTGTTGTTGTGAGGTGCATGGGGCTCTGGAGCTGTGCGAATGGTCTGCCCCGGCGCGGGCGGCGGCGTCGCCGGCTGATACTGCGTCGTACGGGAACGGGTCGCCGGGCGCGTCGCGACGCCTCAGCGAGTCTAGTACAAGTTGTCGGCGGTTTCGACGTATTACCCTACCCGTGTGAAGTCTAATTGAGTACGACCTTGGACCCGCTACTCCTAAAACTTGTCCATTACACCACGTTCCGTTGATACGTGCTTTGATTAAAGATCCCGGTTGAAGCGATTTTAGGTTTTTACTTCCGCGACCAAAATATTGTTTTTGTTTTGTTTGCCGGTTTTGAAGCTCCTGTCTTATTTTGTTGTAATTTACATGTGTCGGTGATAAATGTTCCGGTAAACGAGGCAAGTGACTACGTAATTTTCTATTCTTCAAAATTTCCGCTGGACTGGGTAACTTATCGCTTATCGGTGTGTTCAAGTATTCTAATAGCCCCAATCTAAAGTCCGACGAATCATGGGTGGTCTTTCGCAATATTGATTTTATGGTTTAAATTGCTCGTTCGATTTGTCCATTCGATTGGGGATACCTAGGTGAAGAAGCCTGATGTTGGAACACCCACTCATTGCTAAATTCTTTAAATAATTTGGAGGAATATTCTGGACCGTTATCTGAAAATACTATATCCGGGATTCCCTCTCTGCAAAATATGTTCTTTAACTGGTTCACAACATGCGCGGAGGTCATGGATTCCAATTCAATGACCTCAACATATTTGCTAAAGTAACCAAGTAAGTAGTATCGATAACCGCAAGATACGACTTTCCAGCGTAATGAAAAATATCGGTACCTATCTTTGACCACGGACGTAACGGGACATTATGCGGCATGAGTGGTTGTTTACTGTTCTCCTTCCTGTGCGTGAGACAGGTTTGACAATGGGAAATCATGTCTTTCAACTGGGAGTTCATGTTCGGCCAGTATATTATTTCCCGGGCCCTCATTGTGCACTTTTCTACCCCTAGATGTCCTTGATGTATTTTTTGTAACATCTCACGACGCATGCATTTTGGTATTATTATTTGTTTACCTTTCCATGCCATATCATAGGCTATTGTTAACTCGTCCCTGCAATCCCAGTACGATCTAATATCCTCATCTACTTGGTTTTTGTGTGCAGGCCAACCTTTTTTAATACACTTTTTTAATTTTTGCATCTCACTATCCGTACTATAACATTTCTACAGTTTTATGAAATGAGAATCGCTTAGCGGGTTACTGATCGCTACCGCGCACACCTGGGCTTGTGCTTCCAGGTGATCCCGTGGCTCACCGGGCGCCTCGTTCGCGCCGCTCGGCGCAACGGCACGCGACAATGTGTCCGCTACATACAAGTACTTGCCTGGCTTATAGACTAGAGTAAATGTATAGGGTTGCAATCTCAGCAACATTCTTTGCAATCGTGCCGGTGCGCTTGCTATTGGTTTTTTTATGATGCTGATTAATGGTTTGTGATCTGTCTCAATCCTCACGTCTCCGCGTCCATAAATATAAGTGTAAAATTTCTCACAAGCGTACACACAAGCTAAAAGCTCCTTTTCTATTTGTGCGTAGGCTTGTTCTGCCTTTGTCAAGGAACGTGATGCATAGCACACCGGCATGTTATCCTGCATCAAGCATGCGCCAAGGCCATTTTTAGAAGAATCTACAGATAGTGTAACCGGTTTTTCTAAGCTGTAAAGCCCTAAAGCAGCGCTCGTGATTGTCATCCCAATGCCAAGCAATATTTTTCCTTAATAGTTCTCTTAGCAAATGTGTTTTTTCAGACAAATTGGGAATGAAGCTTCCTACATACGTTATAAGACCTAAAAATCTCTCTAGATCCTTAACATTCTGCGGTCTAGGCATGTCCTTTATTGCCAGTGTATGTGACTGATCTGGCAAAATCCCACGTTCCGATATGATGTGTCCCAGATATTTCAGTTCTGACAAACCAATTTTACATTTTTGTTTATTGAGTTTTATATTTATCTGCCTGCACCTCTCCAGGACTTGCCGTAAACGCTTGTCATGTATCTCCTTCGTCTCGCCATATACAAGCAAATCATCAATAAACAAAATAGTCCCTTCAATATCATCGAATTGTTCATACAGTTTTTTATGGAAAATCTCACTTGCCGATGAAATCCCAAATGGCATACGCAAAAATTTATATCTTCCAAATGCGGTATTGAAGGTACATAGATCAGTTGATTCATCACTTAACTTCACCTGCCAGAATGAGTGCTTCGCGTCCAAAGTGCTAAAGTATCTAGCGCCGGCTAAATTCGCCGTAATCTCTGTTAACGTTGGCAATTTAAAATGCTCCCTACGGATTGCTTCGTTCAAATCACGCGGGTCTAAACAAATACGAAGCTCTCCATTCGCTTTTTTTACGACCGTCATACTATTGACCCAATCGGTGGGTCCCTCAACCTTTGCGATGACGCCCTGCTGCAGCATCTCATCCAGTTTGCTCTTAACACCGTCGCGTAATGCAATAGGCAATTTACGTGGAGCATGCACGACGGGGCGCGCGCCCGGCTGCAAACTTATCTTATACTCCCCAGGCAAACACCCCATACCTAAAAATACGTCCTCAAATTCTTTCAAAATATCCATACTGTTCGTTCGTACTGAGGAGTCTAAGCTCATAACCCGTTTAATGAGATTGAGTTCCTCGCACGCCATTCTACCAAGTATTGGCGGTGATTCGACATCAGCAACGATGAATTTAAGAATATACGGATTTCCCTTGCAAATAACTTTCAAAATAGTTTTTCCCATTACGTTAATCTGATCTCCCGAGTAGCCGGTCAGTTTTACTCGCGTCTGAACTAAATCACAATCACGCAATCCTATCTGTGAGATAAACTTCCGGGGCAAAACGTTTACATCAGCACCAGAGTCCTATTTGAAAGTTATGAAAATTTTCCCAATTAAAATTTCAACATTCCAGCCGTTTTTAGTACTTATATTATCGGTTAAACTCACCCGATCAGTGGAGTCCTCCTGCACAGTATAAACACGGCACATCCTCGCAAAATGATTAGCCTTATTGCAACTAGCACATCGTTGGCCATACGCCGGACACTTAAACCTATCATGCACCAAACCACAATATCCACAGTGTTTACGATCATTCCTGCGCGCTTGCACATTCTTTCGAGATAACGATGACGTAGGCGCGTTAACTCCGCGCGCGGCTGGCAGAGGGCGCGCGCGTGCGCGGCCTCCCCTGTCCCGGCCGCTCCCGACAGCGGCAGATGGCAGGCGGCCGCGGCGCCCGCCCGGCGGTGCTCCCGTCCGGCGCATCCAATGTACTTCACATTCCCTCTCAGCGTCCTCCTGCTCGGTGACTTGATGGACGTGGCGTTCAACCTCAGCCTCCTGCTTGATATGGTTCGCTTGTACTCGGGACATCGCGGCGATTCTACAAATATCCATTGCTTTTGTCAGCGTAAGGTCACTCTCTCGTAGTAATCGTTCTCTCATAGCGTCTTCTTTGATGCCACATATCAGCCTGTCCCGTATGAGGTCGTCCTTTAAATTTCCAAATTCACAAGTTACTGCCAAGCGCTTTAACTCGAAAGTGTACTGTTCAACTGACTCGCCGTCCATTTGATTTCGTGTAAAGAACTTATGACGCTCGATTGTTAAGTTTTTTGTCGGTAAAAAATAAGAATCAAATCTATCTAATAACAATTTCGTAGTTCCATAAGTTCCCGTAAATTGTTCATATACTTCCCGACATTGTTCTCCAATTACGTGTAATAATATGCTAACTTGCACGTCATCGACCTTTTTGCTCAATTCACACGCTTTTGCATATTTCGAATGATTTCCGCCATTTTGCCCACTGCCTACTAAGATTACCCGAGACCCGAGGTCACACTCGTTAAATCGTTTTCAAAACAAAACGCCGGCGGCGGTCTCAACACAGAATCCATTGCGAGTCACTTCACTGTCTATTTCCACAATGTAAATAAATACAGAAACTACTAATAATTATCCGGCTGCGCCATGTCAAAGGAGATATACGGGAAACGTAATCATACAAGCAACACCGAGTTAAGACTGATTTATTATTCATCCAGATCTACCCACATACATTTGTCTAGATACCCACAACTTCGGGTGTACCGCATCGTCACTATCAATTCTCAACATAATTTGATACGATGGTGCAGATCACGAAGTCTGAATCTTTACGGAAACCTAAGGCTCGCCTGTAAAAAGCAACTGGTTGAAGAATTCAATGGCTCGCATCAGATTCAGTGGTCTAATAGGTAGGAAGCCCACGATCGCTCGGATTTTTTTCATTGGAAACACAGGTTTGAAACCACACCCGTTTAATTTTTTCGTTCCAATGTCAACATCTTATATTTTCAGACACAGGGTTGTAAACTTACCGATAACGTGTGATGTGGCGGCCAATCTCCTCAGCAGTTGCCGCGCGGCCACCACACCGCTGTCTCCGCGGCTAAGGGCCTCGACGTCTTGGTACACGGCGTACGGGATCAGAAGGCGACAAAAAGCATCTATAGGTATAAACAATACGGTATTTGATAACAGCTCAAATCAGCTACTCTTTATGAAATGTAAAAACGATCTGTTAGCATGAAGTTTAATATGAAAATACTGGCTTGCGAATTATAAGAATCCATGGCTAAAATAAAATGGAATTAGAATATTGAATTTGTCCAATTATAGGTCAAAAAGTGTCTCACTATGAGGTGCCAAAAGACATACAAATTGTGGGTATGCCATGAGAACGAATTCTTATCAAGGAAAAAAATATATAACAGAGTAATATGCTTTGCCAACTAAATGTAGGTATTTACAGCTTTTTTAAATTTGTTAAGATTTTGTAATATTTTTTTGGCAATCTATTATAAAGCCATGCCATGTTTTAGGTACTTATGTTTAATACTAGCTTTTGCCCCTGACTTCGTACCTACGCGTAGAACTCGTTAATTGATTTTGACAGTAAAAAAAAAAAACAATTACACTTTCAAGCGGCAACTTTACGCGACATCCTTATTTTCATATACATACCTACACCATATACCATGGTATCTAGCTAACTCACCCTTCTTGACAATCTGCTCTATACTCTGCAGATGAGAGAGAAGTGCCGAAGTATCCGTCGCAACGTACCACAGAGACCCCTCAGAAATCGAGTTTTCTTTTTGCGAAGAGGTGAGACTCTGACAACGAGAATAGATACATAAAAAAAATATTACCCATACCTAATATGACACTCGAAAATATTTAATATTTGATTCTTTTTAAACTTTTTTTCTTTTCAGTTCTTTTGTTATAGCGATCATACTAACATTCACATTATACGAAAATTCCAAGTATCTACATATTATGGTTAGAAAGATACGGCCCTGTAACCGACGGACAGACGGATAGATAGACAGGGAAGGCTTAGTAATAGGAGTTAGAACCTTTTGGGTACCTACAGTACCCTAAAAAAAACTTTCAAAGCCATAAGAGCTTCTGAAGTTACTGCGTATGATTATTTTTATAGAATAGTTGACGTATAAAGAAAAGTACAGTCATAAGTTGTCAAAAAAATGTGTCAGAAATTTATTTACTACTAGAAGGTGAACGCAACTTCGTTGTTGTATTTTTTCATGACCGTAAACGGGTAAAAAGTAAGTATCCTATTCTTAGGCTGGTTTTAGTGTCACGCGGACCGTCCGCGCGGATCACGTACGATGTATTAAGCTTAAGGGAGCGTTTTAGAGTAATGCGGACGGGTCCGCGCGGACGCGCCATACATATTGCTCCGCGCGGAGCGATCCGCGCGACGGTCCGCGTGACACTAAAACCAGCCTAAAGCTTAATACATCGTATCGTACGTGATCCGCGCGACGGTCCGCGTGACACTAAAACCAGCCTAAAGCTTAATACATCGTATCGTACGTGATCCGCGCGACGGTCCGCGTGACACTAAAACCAGCCTAAAGCTTAATACATCGTACGTGATCCGCGCGGACGGTCCGCGTGACACTAAAACCAGCCAAAAGCTTAATACATCGTACGTGATCCGCGCGGACGGTCCGCGTGACACTAAAACCAGCCCAAAGCTTAATACATCGTACGTGATCCGCGCGGACGGTCCGCGTGACACTAAAACCAGCCTAAAGCTTAATACATCGTATCGTACGTGATCCGCGCGACGGTCCGCGTGACACTAAAACCAGCCTAAAGCTTAATACATCGTATCGTACGTGATCCGCGCAACGGTCCGCGTGACACTAAAACCAGCCTAAAGCTTAATACATCGTATCGTACGTGATCCGCGCGACGGTCCGCGTGACACTAAAACCAGCCTAAAGCTTAATACATCGTACGTGATCCGCGCGGACGGTCCGCGTGACACTAAAACCAGCCAAAAGCTTAATACATCGTACGTGATCCGCGCGGACGGTCCGCGTGACACTAAAACCAGCCCAAAGCTTAATACATCGTACGTGAGCCGCGCGGACGGTCCGCGTGACACTAAAACCAGCCTAAAGCTTAATACATCGTATCGTACGTGATCCGCGCGACGGTCCGCGTGACACTAAACCCAGCCTAAAGCTTAATACATCGCACGTGATCCGCGCGGACAGTCCGCGTGACACTAAAACCAGCCTAAAGCTTAATACATCGTACGTGATCCGCGCGACGGTCCGCGTGACACTAAAACCAGCCTAAAGCTTAATACATCGTACGTGATCCGCGCGGACGGTCCGCGTGACACTAAAACCAGCCTAAAGCTTAATACATCGTACGTGATCCGCGCGGACGGTCCGCGTGACACTAAAACCAGCTTAAAGCTTAATACATCGTACGTGATCCGCGCGGACGGTCCGCGTGACACTAAAACCAGCTTAAAGCTTAATACATCGTACGTGATCCGCGCGGACGGTCCGCGTGACACTAAAACCAGCCTAAAGCTTAATACATCGTACGTGATCCGCGCGGACGGTCCGCGTGACACTAAAACCAGCCTAAAACCAGCCCTATAACCATTTTTGGATGTCCAGCTATCCCTGTACTAAAATTGACTAAAACCCGTCTGGCCGTTTCGGCGTGACGCTGCCAAAAGATGGCGCTGTCCAGCCCGGCTGCTTCATTGCTGGTAGACTTTTCCTGATTGACCCTGCTCCATATAAAATTAAGTTTCAACTCAATATAATTTTCTCATGAATATGCAATGAAATGTCGTCTTAACGTGCGTTATAACAGGCTTCGAAGTATCACGTTTCGGGCGGAACAACACGAGAGAACTGTAAAGGAATTTCATACTAAATTGAAAGCCTAAGCCGGGAAGTATTTTTTAAACATGGCGTCTGTGTTCATGAACAGGCTAAACAGCTGTTTATTTTTGAGTGGTGTATTTTTTTATTTCATTGCATATGTTTGAGAAAAGCACTATACATGCCTTACCCGTGAAAAGGGCTTGCCGGCTTCGTATCACTATCCTACTATAGTCTATACCTCCTACTCACCCGGCAAGCCCTTATTTCCCAGCGTCTGCCGTAAATGTTTACCTGATCAATTTCCACAGAATCCTCAGAGCTGGAGTCTCTTGGCTGCTGGAGGTCGAAGGTCACGCGTTTCTTCGGGGCCAAGGTTTCTTGTGTTCTAGATTTTGATTGATCTACAAAAATACGTACATGATTAAAACCTATTGAACCGGCTCTATGGCTTTACGGCACAAAACAGATAGGTACAGAAATTAATCTACATACAAGCGCGATCGAGCAATAAACGCACACATAGACATTGCTCACGGACACGATATCTCGGACCAGTTCGGACCAGTGCGAGCGCGAGTGCCATCCGCTTGACGTGTTCGTGAGCAATGTCTATGTGTGCGTTTGCTGGAGCGCGCTTGTATGTAGATTGATTTCTGTACCTATCTGTTTTGTGTCTACGGCCAGAAGTTTCGACACGGTTTCACGTGCCGTGGTCTCAGACGTACGTGAAAACGTATCGAAACGTCAGACAATAAAGGCAAATCACAAATATCGTGATAAACCCGGTTCAATAAGTTTTAATTATCTGTACAAACCGCGCGAGTATAAAGTGTTATATTACGTACAGTCGCCATCAAATAGGTCGCGGCATTTAAGGCGTTCATAGATATCTGAACACGACTCTTATTTACTGGGCGTTACAGTACATGTTCAGATATTTATGGAAGCCTTATATGCTGCGATATATCTGATGGCGACTGTACATGAAGTATTCTTTGCAGGTAAATTTCGGAGCAGTTTTAAATGTACAGGGTATCCCAAAAATACACGTTTCAGTTATACTGCAGGTAGGAAAGCCTAAGGTACCGAAGCAGCTTAATATGACCTCAGTCAAAGTTGCATGGTTTTTGGATATTCCCAAATTAAAGGGTTTTTGTTTTTTTTTGTTTTTTACTTACAACAGATAATAATATTAATAGAAAGAAAGAAAAACACTTATTCGTAACGTGGCCATAGAACATAATTACAAATAGTGACAAAAATGATTATGACCCAAGAGCCAGCGCTGATCATTCAGTGGGACCATAGATGGCGCCACAGAGAGCATATACTAGTATGAACAAAAAATTTAGAGAATCATTAAATAACAAACCTGTTGATTTCGGCACCTCATCGGACACCTCTTTTTTCTTCTTAGCGACCAATAAAAACCTCAAATCATTCTTATTTAATTCGCTCAATTTGTCAACTTTTGTTTTTTCATTTACACTCGGGGTTGAAGTTTCAACATTCGTAAATAGGGAAGTTAAGTTTCCCACACACCTGCTTCTTTTTAGAACTGATTTTGGGGTAGAGTCGCTTTCGGATTGGGTCTTAACTCTTTTTCGTATGGGTACAAATGTTTGGCTTGCTTCTTTCTGTTTTGTACAAAACATTTGTGTATTGGATGTGTTTAGGGGACTATAAGTCGATGTTTGACCAAATATTTGCCGTTCTCTTAATTTCTGATACAAAGGTGTTTGACCAAATGTTGGTTGATCATTAAAATTATGATATGTTGGAGTTTGATTGAATCGGAATTCTGGAGTGAAATTAGAAGTTGTTTTTACATTTTGGAATGGATTACAGGTTACATTTTGGCCAAATAACGGATTTCTGTCATATGTTTGTGTTATTCGGTCTGTCATTTCCCTGTGTTGATGCATTGGTTGGGGCGGCCTTGGTTGTTCTGGAAGATATAACGGTGTGAATGCCCAAATTACGTTTGGTGTAGACACATCAGTAACATATTTAGGGAACACAGCTTGACCAAACATTGGTGCCGGTAACGGACCATGATTTATATCCTTTGGAGTGTTGCTAGTCGATTCTGGAGTGGGATTTTTGAGCGAGGAGAATGAGTTGGTTGTGTTGGTGCTTTCATCAATCGGTGGACCAATTGGTTCAGGGTACGAGTGAGCTTTATCTGTTATTCTATGGATTGTGCCCTTTTTCAAAGTTTTCTGTGAACAATAACAAACATGTGGTGTTTTGAATAAAGAATACATTTACGCCAGTATATTTATTTAAACTTTATTGCATAAAAGAAAAAAACTTAACGTACAAAAGGCGGACTTAATGCCATGGGGCATTCTCTACCAGTCAACCTTAGGGCAAACCAGAAAAAATGTAGGCGGTGCATCTAAGCAACATAATAACATACATTTCATACCTAATTATATACAATTAAAATACTCACAATATATTATATATGGTATAGGCCGTAAGTGGAATTTTATGTTCACTGCGCAGGGAGAAAATCTCAAAGCAAGATGTAAAACTTTAGACAAACAATGGGTAGTAATTCTTAAAGCCCCAGGTTGCATGCTTATTGCACCACCTGTGATCTGGCATGGCGAGGGAGAGGCCTATGCCCAGCATTGGACTGATACAGGCTGATAAAGAAGCACATTAAATGAAATTATTTATATTTGTTTATACTCATCATACAATACCGTACATAAAGACCATACATAAATACAATGTGTAATACTTCTACCCACTTTTTGTAATGACTGAACACTGTATGCACTCTAATTTTTTTTTTACTTATTGTTGTAATTCTCATAAAAGTGAATTTTGTAAATTATTTAAGTCACAAAACGTTATCTGATCTACCAGAAATTCCAGAGTACTTTGGTTACAAGCAAAACTGTCATGGTTTTCTTCAAGCGCGTATTTACCTAAATTTTTTCTATAGCACATTTAAAAGTACATTCACAGTTTCTTCTTCCATACTTACATCAACGTCGCTAATAGTCCATGCTGCTTCACCGGTAGAACCATTGAAATAATAAAATTTACCAGGAATACTTTTCGATGGACATAATAGCCAAGGACTAGTGTTGTTCGGATTTATTGTTTTCTTTACAGGAATCATTGTTCAACCTAAGCACTTATTTAACTGGCACATTATTATTCTAGACGGCATGGAAATCGCAAAGCCGAGTATCGCAAATCACATAAGAAAACTTTGCTTACCGCCGCAAAATTCTAAACATAACATCTCACATTTCAAAGCGTTTAGTTGTTGCCCTTTCGAAAGCGGCTCACGTTATCAGTTCTACGTTATCCAGTTATCAATCATAACTTGGAATTGGAAATTAAACTTGTTATTTAAGTTATAGGAAATTTTAATATGATTATAGTTAATTGTTTCTTTTATTCACTATTTTCCTACTAAACAAATAACTTCCGTACTTTTTGACACTTTACGTCCAATTAATTTAGGCTAGGAACAAAACGCAATAATGATACCAGTTTACGGGGGCATTCCTAAAAAAATAGGAAAATAACACTTGTAATTATTAATTTTTTTACTTATTTTTTATTTATTATCAGTTTAAGCTGTTTTTTTAACATTTAATATAAAAAATCTTGTCTCGTTCTAGCGTAGGTATAGTGTTGTCTTTTCCATTTTTTTTTTCAATATTATAGTCCCTTTCTAACAGTTCTATCTCATTGGCACATAATATTATCTCGAGTGTTCTCTGTACAACATTATCTTTCTAAGGGTATCCTGCCTTTTCGCCGAATTATTTTTCGCCGAATGTTTCATTTCGCCGAATGTAATTTGTATGAATCCTCTGTAGTCGTAATTTTTTCACAATTGTTGTAAATATCATCCTATAGATCAGGTTAAGTTAGGTTGGGTTTGTTTTATAACAATCCTAAATAGTTTCCAGTTTCAGTGAAAAATGCTTTCGGCAAAATTAAACATTCGGCGAAAAAGCAGAGAACCTTATCTAAAAGATTTTGAAAGAACTCGCATCACTATGAATAGTTTTGTGTGAATTAAGCAAACATTACTTGAAATTAAAGGAATATTTAACCTTGTTTCCTTTTTGTTTAACATCAGTGACATAGGATAACTTTCAACGTCAGTAACCAAAAAGTAGACCTAACAAGTAAAATAAATTAGTGCCACTAAACATACGCAATATAATTATGACGTGGGCTGAAAAAAAGGGCGACCACGCATACTTTCATATAGAGCAGTGGCTCTCAAACTAAACTGTAGAGATGTGGTTTTCAAACATTTTTATAGAGCAGTGGTTCCCAAATTGTCCTATTGAGCAGTGGTTCTCAATTATATTACTACGCATCTCTTTTGCACATTTCTCAAATGTTTTAGTGTAAAGTTTAATAATCGGGCATAGTATTGCTTACATTTATTATTTAAGGAAAATAAAACAACGAATATAAATCTTTCACTTTTTCATTTATTCACATTTTTACAGCTAAAAGTGAGCAAATAGTTCATTATCTTATCTTAGGAACAATCACAGCGTTACACTAGCCCTGAGAATATATAAACTTGTAAAATCTGTACACAGTTCAAAGATATGTTTCTCGTATACATTGGGTCAGTTGATATAAAAATTATGCTCGAGAAAACGCATGATGCATGCGATAATATTGTAAATGCGAGTATGGTTTTCAGTCTTTACTCGATAAATCATTTTTGTGTTAACACTAATGACACTCTTATATTTAAAGAAAGTGTAAGTTTTTATTATTTTAATTATAAAACTAATTTAAATCAGCTACGTATATTAAGGAAGGCTTCTTTTTCATTAGCAAACCATTTTGTAGTAGCTAAAGCCTTATTCTGATTATATTGGAGTTGTAATACGGAGTTCAAGCTGTCATTCTTAAATTTATGGATGTAAATTTGTCTAAATATAATAAAGCACGCCAGTAATAAACTGGCAGATGAAAGTACAATTGTTAAAGGAGGTAGAACAACTGTCATAAAATATATCGTTCCCTGAATCCGCTTTGGTAAACCTTCTTGATTCTGAAACAATAAAAGTTTGAATTAATTAAATTATCGGAATGTGAATATAGGTATTTTCCAGTTCGATTAATCTAAAGTCGGATTTTTAATTATCCGGGGTAAACAAGTTTAATTTGGTTTCAACATATCACTTTTTATCAATAAAAGTCAATCTAATATCAGCAATTACGTGTTTTCTCATTCATTGTTTTTTAAGAAATAATTTTTGAATAACAAAAATATAAATTACGTCATCTGTCAAATCACTTTAGCTAATTAAAAATTCAACTTTAGATAAGTTACAGACGACTGTAGTCACTTTAAAGACCTTTAGGAAATAAAATATATAACTTTGATTTAAGAAAATGATTACCTACCTCTTTAGGTAAGGAAAATGTAAATGTTTATTATTTGTAGGTTATAATATAAAAAAAAATATATAATGTTCAGTGTAGACTTTTCGACATAAAATTTAGTTTGGGCAAGGCATGATGTGCTTTAAATAAATAGTGTTACTGAGATACTCACGTATTCGGCCCAGCATAGAGGTATTATCTGGTTGGAAAACTTATTATACTCTTTTGAAAACCCGGACAGGTCTTGTACGTGCAAGTTGCTCTGCATTCGCGCTATAGAGCGGAACGGTGTCCCTGTCAACTGAAATATAAAACAAAATTTCCTATAACTTTTAACAAATTTCAGGTTATTTGAATGTTGAAGCTGGTAACACAATTATTCGACTGAAGCATAGATATAGTATGACTGAAGGAATTAATTCCATGGTCATGAAAAAAAAAATATGACAAAAGGTCAACAATGTCATGAAAAAACCGCGAATTTTGAATAGAATTTGGAATGAGTTTTAATTTTTACTACTGATATTTTAATTTAAATTTTCCTTCATTAGTACTTATCTCACGATCCGCTAAATCAGTTTAGAATGTTAAACCAATCACGTCGATATGTTCATGACATGTCAATTTAACGACCTTTCCGCACATTATTATTCTAAACTCGCGTGGGGTAGTGTCCATATTATTAACGACTTTCCTGTTCGCTAATGATATGATCATGAAATGTCGATGAGTGACCTCTCATATCATTGGTGTTACGTGTAAAACTTGTGTTTATGTGTATGTTTGTTCTTCGCGCTCAAACGGCTGGACCCATTTCGATGGATTTTGGTATGAAAGTAGCTGACACCCTGGATTAGCACATAGGCTAGTTTTTATCTCGGAACAATGTAGTGTTCCTGTGGGATGAGCGGTAAACAGCTTATATGGAGAGGTAGGTATACAATTTTGAGTACAGCAATGCCATTTGGTACAGGTATTATACCTAGATGTCCACCTGAGCCTAACACGCCAGTAGATAGCCACAGTTCATCTAGTTATCTGACACCAAACTTGACTCAGAAGGTCCAAACTAAACCGCCAGATTTTTGTTCTGTACTTTGACCCCCCCTCCTCTTACCTGTCGCGGAGTTCAAACTGGCTACCGGGCCTTTGGGCTCAGGTGGACATGTATAATACCCGTACCAAATGATATTGCTGTACTCCAAAATGTCATACTGTTTCCCAATAGAAAACGAACTAAGATGAACGGATGACCTCGTGAGCGGATCGATGGATGCGATCGGCACGGGATCGCACTTTCTGGCGAGCTACAGGGAAGGCCTATGTTCAGCAGTGGACTCTGATAGACTTACGGGTTCAACAACTGCGTATGAGTTATGCTTGTATCTGTCAGGCTGCAGGCCCGTCACGAAGTGGTCCTGCGGCGGGCCGCCGGTGTAGAAATGGGGGAACGATACAACCATCGGGAAATCTGGAAAGAATTTATGGAAACTGATAAATAGAGTCCAAGAAACGATAATTTTAATTCTCGATTATTTTAACTAACTTCAAATATGAGAGATCCGCCGAAACAGTCAAGCGCGAGTTGACATATAAAATATCAAGGGACGATCTTACACAAATCGACCCAGTCGCAAACTAAGCAAAAAGCTTGTAGTATGAGTACTATTAGACGATGCTGTATGTACATATTATATAAATACATATATAGATAACGTCCATGACCCAGGAACAAAAATTCGAGTTCCTCACATAAATATTTGCCCCGGCCGCGGGATTCGAGCTACTTCGGGAATCGAACTACGTCTCGCCACAGATTAGCAAAGGGCAAAAATGGCGGACGACGTACGGCGTTTTTGACTGTCAATGAAGTTTCCAATTTTCAATTAATAAAATTTTGCTTTCTAGCTCTCACAAAAATACGTCATTTTTTTTGAGCTAGTAAGATCATTATTAACAATTTCAAATATATTTCAAAACTGGGTCTACTTAGCCTATTTAATCTACCACTTTGTCAGCGTGACTAAGTGACCAATATGTATATCCGTGCCAAATTGCAGCTTTCATGTTAAGGTTTCCAATACTAGGATTCATGTATGGGCAATCACGGTATCCTGGCTTTTCTATACAAAGAATTAGAATCGGTATTTAAAGTCCTACTTATTTCTAGTACCTACACACGGACAGACGGACGGACATGGCGAAACTATACGGGTTGTTGACAACGGAACCCTAAAAAGTATACTCACCGAAGTAGCATTTGGCAGCGTCGCTCAATCCTGGTGGCAGTGAAGGTTCTGTGTCGTAGCAGTCTGTTTCGTTGGTGACCCTGTCGAACACGCTCTCTGATAAGTTGTAGCGGTAAGCTGGCACGCTGTCCACCGTCATCTCGCCTGGAAATTACAAAAGTCTCATTAGTAAGGCCAAGGGCGATTCACTCCACACCGCGTGTCACGAATATACCTACAAATTGCGAGTCACAATTGTGACCCGGCCGGCCCATCGATCCGCCTTTAGAAAGAAAGAAAATGAATTTAAATTGAGAGAAAACTATAAAAAAATACCTTATGTTATTGGGTCAACGCGCCATGTGCAGTTCTATATTTCGATTCAACAATCATCAAATTCACAATCTCAATGAACATTTAGACCCCGTATCATAAAATTGACTTCATGATATACCCTGGCTATCCAAACCACACAAATGTCTACGTTGGACCAGTTCTGAAATCTAATAGGTATTTCCAGGGCCCATCACCAGGTCAATTTTATGATGCTGTTCATTGAGGTGGACCAAAATATAAAAACACAATCCTGAGATCCAGTAGATATTCCAAGGTTCATCATTAGGTTAAATTTTATGATACTCTATCTGCTTATCAAAGTGAATTTGAATTCGAAAACTGTGAATATGTAGACCAATACCTTAAACTCAAGAACAATTCGATTTTCTCACAAATATTTGCCCTGGCTGGGATTCGAACCCTGGACCGCCGGCTCAGTAGGGTGCACTACAAACTACGCCAACCACGTCGTCGTGTGGTAAAATGTAACAATGATATACTGACAAGTGCTGAATACTTACTATCAAAATACAATGGCATAAGTTTGCAGACCGTCTTTCTCCAGTACAAAAGGACATCTTGCTTGGAGAGATGCTGCCGGTACATAACTCCTTCCGTGGATCCGAAAATGCGATCCGGACATTGCTGTGGAACCATGTTACGTCATGTTAGAATGTGTCTCATTTTTTTTATAACGGCACGACATAGTGTCTCCGGTTGAAAACTTGAGGTGGGGACGCTATTTTTTGGATTTCTGGAGAGAATATTTACAAAACTGCTTACTATCAAAAAATAATGTTTGGAGACCCCTATTATTTTTTTAAATACCTATTTAACGACAACCCATACACTATAGTTTTCGAACGAAAAAAAAAATTCACCCCACTTTAGGTGTACCAGAGGTACTCGAAAAAAAGTTTTTATTTTACCGTTTTGTCGGCGTGATACATACACATACTCATACCAAATTTCAGCTTTCTAGTACTAATGATCACGGAGCTAAGCCACGGACGGACGGACAGATGGACATGGCGAAACTAAAAGGGTTCCTAGTTGATTACGGAACCCTAAAAATATCTAAAACAATCAGCATTGTTACCGACTGTTATGTTGGCAGTAGATTTAGGAGCGGAGGGCCGTGGCCTCGTTCTGTGAGAGCCTCGTAAATTGGTGCTGGTATCAGGGAGAAAATCTTGATTCCACCAAGACAAAGCACTATAGTCTGGCTAAAATATCTTTGCCCCAGCAATTTTAGTTTTTTTATCTGTAAATCGGTATATCACAACATTGAAGAGGTAGGGCACTCATTAGTTTTGATACTTGTGTATTATTCTAGTATTAGATTCTAGCAAATCCATACATAATATCCATACTAATATTATAAATGCGAAAGTGTGTCTGTCTGTCTGTCTGTCTGTCTGTCTGTCTGTTACCTCTTCACGCTTAAACCGCTGAACCGATTGTGATGAAATTTGGCATGGAGATAGTTTAAGATCCGAGGAAGGACATAGGATAGTTTTCATCCTGGAAATTATACCTAAAAAGATTGAAAAGTGAGTGAACATTTCTGTTGGGATGCGGTGACCCTGTAAGAAAAGTAATTATTAGACCAAAAGCACAATTGCTCTTACATTTGCTTAGGCACTTATAATAATACCTTTTATCAAGTTCCACGCGGACGTAGTCGCGGGCAAAAGCTAGTACTTAATATTATAAATGCGAAAGTGTGTCTGTCTGTCTGTCTGTTACCTCTTCACGCTTAAACCGCTGAATCGATTTTGATGAAATTTGGCATGGAGATAGTTTAAGATCCGAGGAAGGACATAGGATAGTTTTCATCCTGGAAATTATCCCTAAAAAGATTGAAAAGTAAGTAAGTAATTCATGATGACATTGATGACCCTGTCGGAAATGTAATGGTTAGACCAAAAGCACAATTGCTCTTACATTTGCTTAGGCGCTTTAAATAATCCCTTTTATTAACTAAAGTGATTAGGTGGATATCTATCGTGTTGTACGAGGTTGCTTCCATACTTCCAAGTTCCACGCGGACGTAGTCGCGGGCAAAAGCTAGTTTAATATAAATAATAAAAGATCTTGGTAAGTTATGCTTTGATCAGTATTGTACTAACAAAAATATTTAATAAAGATATTTCGGAGGAATTTTGCGTTGAATTTACTGAGTTTAGGTAAGGTCAACCGGGGTAATTGCAACTTTGGGGTTATTGCGTCTATTTCAGTTACTTTTTAAACGACGTTAGTTACTACAACCTCTGCCATCTAGTGATATAGGAATAAACTACTTGGAGGGCAACACGTAACATAGAGGGCGTTTTGGCGTATCGTGTTCAAGAGGTCGACCATTTTAAAAATTTAGTGTCATGCTAGATCTACACGTTGCATGAGGTAAGTCAACAAAGTCTGTTTATATCCCTGTTTTCTTTAGATATTTGATAATTATTTGTAATAAATGTGACTACTATAAGTAAGACGATATGTTCGAACCACTATTTTTGTTGATAATGCTTTGGGTTTGGAAAAAAATCGATGTCAAATTCTTGGAGGTTATTTTTTAAATTTGGCAAAATGCGTCTCATACCTTGAGTTAATTGCGTCTGTGTATCGCATTTGCCCCAATGTCAGGTGTCGACAACCTTTTTCTTGATACTTGGTTGGACTTATAAACTTGTAGGTATAAGAAAGGGATAAAACATAGGTAACTTAACTAATTCAGGTTCGTAAAGTTTTATGAATAAAGGGGTTATTCTACAAAAACTTTTTGTTTTCGAGATATTATATACTTAGTTATTTAAGAAACGCTTATATTCTTAAATTGTTTTACTTACACGTAAGTTCTTAGACGAAACTTCAAAACAAATTTTATTTTGCTTTAAATAATGTAAAATATGATAGAAGAAAGTATTGACCTTAATAACAAAACTCCTCATCTGGATAAAATCTCCACTATTTAATTTCACTCATTAAATAGGTCAGTGACAAAGATAAAAATTAAAGCTCTCGGAACATTTCTAGATCTTCGTCTTTTGACCGACTAAAAGGTTTACAACATCTGGAAATTAGGTTTGGATATGTGCGTCCACATATTGTAGACGCGTTTACCCCAGATTATACTATTTTCTATCTGAGGTCGTTAGTAACTGTTTTTGATCCCTTGTATTTAGCTTTATCTTCTGGAATACTGTATTGCAAACATGTTTCATGAATTTTTGAAAGCCTCTTCGTAATTGATCGTGAATGGCTTAAAAAAGACGCAATTATCCCAACTGGGACAAATGCGTCAAAATTTCCGTTTAAAAAAAAAACATCTGTACTTATATCGTTTAATTATCGCAAACCAAAAACGTTACTACACGAATTTTCTTGGAAAAAAGCCACAGGAAGCACAGCGCGTAAGAATATTTCTATACACTAATTAAATATTTCATAACTTGGGGTTAAATGAGAGTATAAAATATCAAAAAAAAAACGGTGACGCCATTACCCCGGTTGACCTTACATTGTAATACACAACAGAAATTTCAGCATATTATTGACATTCTTACTCTAAGGGCTCTAAGGGGATTAAAACAAGATAAAAGTTTGTATGGGTACCTACATTTGAAATACAAATATGCAAGTACTTACGTACTGAGATTATTTGGTTCCTCTTTGGTTAATATTGTTATACAGGGCGTCCCAAGACTATGGGACATCAAGGGAAAGTACCTTAAATATCGTAGATAGGATATTTTGCTGAAAGAAGACTTTATTTTATTTTTAAAAGTGAGTAATTCTGCATTAAAAGGTTTTATAAGAATTAGTCTTGGGACACCCGTACACCGGGGAAGACTATGCGTAGTCTTGGGACACCCGGTATACGTACCTACTTAGGTTTTATGTATTTGACACTTAATGTGCTTGGAAGAGTTTGCGGTCCGACTCTATTATCCTGTATGGCGGTACAGAGCTAGGAAGAGAAATATTAACAAGACGAAAAGGAGACACTCACATCAGGGTCATACCCGGGTAACTGCGGCTCACCCCTGAACCGATCGATCTGGAAGAATTTCTCGTGCCCCCACCGCGGCCCGATGGTCACCGTCACCTCGTCTGTGAAGTCTGCGTAGATCTGAAACATAAGCAATAGTTAGAGTCAAGCCACGCTCTCTTCCAAGCAAATTAACTGTCAAACCATACAAAGAGTCAGTTTGTATGGTTTGACCCTACCTCACGCTACTCGGGAATAGAATAGAATAGAATACTCTTTATTGCACACCTCAAGAAGAAAGAAATACAAATACAAATGACACTTAACATTACAATAGAGGCAAACAATAGGCGATCGTATCGCTAAAAAGCGATCTCTTACAGACAACCTTTGGGTAGCGGATTAATATAAATGAAATGAGATGAGTAGGCGATGCAAAAAGTAATCAAGAAAACTACTGAAAAATTATTAAAATCTACTAAAACCTATAATAATATATATTGATACATAAACATACATAAAAATATACATAAATGAACATAAGACTAAATATTATGTACTCATATATAAACTTACTTAAACCTTATATTTAAAATAATATTTTAAATATAAGGAATTTTAGGGAATTTGGCCGAGGTTTGTCGAATATGTTAGTGTGGAGGCGGATGAATCAACTTTTAAGTGCACCTTGTTGCTATGGTCGGTTTGGTTCATGACGTCTATTTCCCTGAATGTCTAGTCGCCGGACGTTCATTCCCGGAATGTCTAATCTCCGTACGCAAAAATTGTCCCTCGGACAACCTAAGCATTTTTTCTACGTACGTACCTTTCTTAGAATATTCATCAACTCACTGAAATGATTCTAAAGACCCCAAACTCGGTAGGATTGCTTTATCTATTGCAGTTTCTAGAGCCACCTTCCGGCTCCATCATCAGACCAGCTCCATTGTACCATATTATTGTATAAATCAAAGTAAGTATGCAAAATTTCAGCTCAATTAATTTTAATGCCGTCCGCAATAGCACTATTAGAAAGATAGATACACTTTATTGAACACCTCAAATACAGAGGAATACAAACAATTAGAGAATAAAAACCGGCCAAGTGCGAGTCTGACTCGCGCACCGAGGGTTTCGTACAAACTTTCACTTATCCCATCTATATTCACAAAAAAAAATGACAGATATTTTTTTTAGGGTTCCGTACCCAAAGGGTAAAACACGGGACCCTATTCCTAAGACTCCGCTGTCCGCCTGTCTGTCCGTCTGTCGCCAGGCTATATCTCACGAACCGTGATATCCAGACAGTTGAAATTTTCACAGATGATGTATTTCTATTGCCGCTATAACAACAAATACTAAAAACAGAATAAAATATATATTTAAGTGGGGCTCCCTACCTACAAACGTGATCAGTTGCGTTAACTTCGCACCTCATTTGTATACTGCGCCATACATACCAAGTGCAAACTTAAGTTAACCCGGCCAGTTAAGATGGGGATTTTAACTATTTGTAAGGAACCAGGCGCGAGTCAGACTGGCACTTGGTCGGTTTTTACTTACCCTAGCTAACATTCCCATGTTATTAACTGGTACCAGGCCCGGTGCTATGGACTTGGTGGTGTCCAGGAGAGGTTCCCTGAACTCCCAGAGGTACTCATAGATGGTCTTCTTCACGAAGAAGTCGCTGTTGTACGCGATCCCACGGAAAAACATTTTGACAAAAGATGGCGCATCGTGGAGGAATGAAGATATACCCTGAAACAATAGAGAGCATTTTCAAATCTTACATACCATAATATAAATAAGAAAATATTTTCTGGCTGATGAAATATTACTCAAAGTTTTGGCGGGAAATTTAAAAAATCTACGGCTGGTCACACTTTGTGTAGTAAGAATTATAGTTTTGATACTAGAATATATATTTTTGATTTTCTATGCACACGTAAGGTACCTAAAGAAATAAGTTAAATATATGTTGACGTGCACTCATAGTCAGCTCATAGAAGAGAGATCAAGAGAAGTATAGACCTATCGCCATTCTCTCGACGCTCGCGAAAGTATTTGAGTCCATACTTAACCGGACTTTATCTCTTCAGCTAAAACCTTTTCTATGTGACTCACAGCACGGCTTCAGAGCGAATCGCTCAGTAAATACGAATCTGCTTATCCTCACTAATATCATCTCGGAGCACCTAGACAAAGGTATCCAAGTTGATATAGTATACTTTGACTTTCAAAAAGCCTTCGATCGCGTAGATAATGACATACTGTTACACAAGCTTGATAATATAGGTTTCGCCCCCAATTTACTTAAATTCTTTGCGAGTTATCTGCGCGATCGAAAGCAATATGTACAGCATGGGCACTTCGTGTCAGATGCCGGAGCGTGTGTGGTAGAGACCACACACGCTCCGGCGTCAGTCAAGGATCGATACTTGGCCCTTTCTTATTCGGGTTAATGGTAAACGACCTTGAATCAGTCGTAAAAAAACGCTAGATCACTTCTCTACGCTGACGATCTTAAATTGGTATACGGTGTGGAACGATTAGAGGACTGTGCGACGGTCACGAGGAGTCGCTGCAAGATGATATAGCTTCGGTGTACCGGTGGAGTGTGGACAACAAGCTTCATTTCAACTCAGCTAAGTGTTATGTCTGTTCTTTCACTCGTGCTTGTATCCCGATTTATGTCAATTACGTGCTTGGAACGGAGCCCATTAATAGAGTCTTCTCAGTAACGGATCTCGGCGTTGTGTTTGACACTCGTCTGACTTTCCACGACCACATCAAAGCTCTTGTCATCAGTAGTTTCCGTAGACTAGGATTTGTGATTCGCAATACAAGAGATTTCCATGACCAGGGGGCCATTAAGATTCTGTATAACGCCTTGGTGCGCAGCAAGTTGGAGGCTTCTGCAATTATATGGAACCCTCATGAAAGCACATATATATTAATTTTAGAGAAGGTACAAAAAGCATTCCTGAGGATGCTGTATAAAAAAGTCTACGGGTATTATCCTTTTTTATACCCCACAAATTTTCTACAAGGAGCTTTGGGATATAACTCCTTAGAGGTGAGACGAAATTTCAACCTGCTTACTGTCGCTTGTCGCGTTATTCGTGGGGAATCGGAATGCCCTGAACTGGTAGAGCGTTATTTGTTCCAGGAGAGGTCAGGTTATTTGTTCCACAAGTCCCGAGGATCAATCTGCGATTCTGCGGTCGCGCTCGCGCCCACTGTTTGCATTACCACCAGTGCGCACTGTTTCGCACAGGAACTCTCCGCTCCTTCGTGCTCTTACGCTTCTGAATGCGCTCCTGATAGCAGCACCGGAGTGTGACCTTCTTGCGTGGAGATGGACGACTGTTTGTCAGGAATGTTTGAGATTTTGCGAGATGATGTATAATAGGATTACTAGTACTTAATGTTTATTGTCTGTAACTTACCCTAATTTCACAGTGTATTGGTTAGTCTACTGTAATACTGTGTACATAAATAAATAAATAAAATAAATGAATATAATTTCTACCACTATACATACTGAACAGTCGACAACAAACACTATGTTTACACTTTCTAACCATATACAAGGCGAATTTTTTTATGTAATGTTAATAAAACCTAGCTCGATAATAATATTAATCCATCGCCAAAAAAATTACATAAGTACTATGCCAAATCATATCAATTCGATCGGAATGTTAAAACTAGTACACATAACATAAAGTATCAAAATTATTTATAGAGGACCCACCTGCTAAATTGTTTAAATCATAGACAGGTAATACCACAAGGAAATATCTGTCAACATTATTTGGCTAGCCAGACTATATTAGGTACAGTAATGAAAAATCTATAATAATGAATTTCTTAATAGTTAGGAGGTTTAGGTATCTGTTTTTGTCTATGGTGAAACAATGTACGGCTCGTGCACCGCGTGAGAACATAATCAAAACGGCTAGACCGAGATCCGGCCGTCGGTGACTCTACCCTTAGAATAATAACGCCTAGAAGGATAGTTTCAACCGGCCGAGGCGCCACACGTGAGGCATAAAATGGATTCATGTAGTTGTGAACAACTCGTATTTACACGCGCCGATACGCACACAAACACAGCAATAATGTTGCTAGCGCAATCACTTTTCCCCTGAAATTGGGGGTATACTCATGCCAGTGGTGATTGGTTACATTCTAAATTTTAATTGAATCATAGACCCGTTGTTGACTTCAAACACTATTAAATATATTAAACAAAGGTTTTTTTTATTTATTATTATTAATTTGCAATATCACTTGAAAATAAATAAAATCGTAAATAGTAGGTATGGTCAAATCCTGAAATGACTTTTCAGCCAGCTGAAAACGCTTCTAAAGCACTGAAATTGAAGTTCGATTTGACCTAATCCACCGGCGTAACATTTTTATTTGCACAGTCGTCAACTCATCATCAAGACATTTGTGACGAGCCCTAACACGTTGTGTTTTTGTGTAATTTAGGAGCTAACTATGGCCTCCTTCCGTCCTCATCATCAGACCAGCTTGGTAGTACCATAATAATGCATTCTCACGTGATTTAAACAGGTGTACAAAATTTAAACTCGATTCAAATTTGATTTGCAATATTTGACCCAGACATACTCTAACATACACGGCACGTCAAATAAAAGGATAATAAAATTCAAGTGATTAATCTTCTTTTTTCATATTTGTATTTTAAATTATAGGCTCCCAAAAATAGGTCAGTATATTATCAGGACAGAATTATGAGTAAAAAAAAGTCCGTTAAACTGGAAACACTACGTTGTCATGCCGCTTATATCGACTGAAGGACATTGATTCCATGGTCATGAAATAAAAAATAAAAAAAGCCGCTTATAGAAAATATGAGATTTTGATTACTGTTTTACGTAAAAATACGAGTTAAAGAATAATATTTACGAGTGAAATGTTGTCTTAGCATGTTTATCCTTTTTATCAGATGCATTGTGACACCCTATCACTGCACAAACCGTCATAATAATTGAAAATGCGGGAGCTCTTTACACCTGTCACGCGTCCTTGCAACTGACAAGCCGATCAACGCTTTTAGCCATTTCTGGCTAACTTTTAGTAGTGGCCTCACCGTTACGCGTGAACTGGGTTTCTAGGCGTTATTATTCTAAGACTCTACCTTATTAAGTACTTACACGATTTGTTTTTTTACCGTCATTTTAAAATTAGAGTTTATTTATTTATTTATTATTTATTTATTTTATTTATTTATTTAAAATAATTACACAGCATTACAGTTAGTACTAATGCACTGTGAATTACAAAAATAATTTAACATAACATGTTACATATTAGGTAGATTCAATTACTGAAAAATTACATCCATCCATCGCCTCACAGTACCTTAAACATTCACGACACACAATTATCCAGCTACTTCCAAAAACGTCCAAATCCGATGCTGATGCGAGAAGCGCATTAAGTTCTCGTAAGGCTCGAACTAGAGGAGAGTTTTTCCGCGCTATGGTTCGCGCCTCAGGAGCAGCCAACAGCAGCCGGCAGCGTGGGCGAAAATTGAACCTCGATTTAGAAGGGACGAACAATCGGATAACCTGACTGACCAGCTCCGGACAGTCAGAACATCCTCGCAAGATTTTACAAGCACTGGTCAGTAGCACATAATTTCGTCTAACCTCGAGGGAATTATACCCTAAAATACCTAACAAGAATTTTGTTGGATACAAAAATGGATAGTATCCATACATTTTTTTATATAAAAATCGCAAAAATGCTTTTTGGATTTTCTCCAATAGCAAAGCGTAAGATGCTTCATACGGATTCCAAATTATAGAAGCTGTCTCCAGTTTACTTCGAACTAGGGCAGAAAACACGAGTTTTATTGCTCTAGGACTGTCGAAATCACGCGCATTCCTAATCACGAATCCTAACCTTTTGTAGCAATTCGCTGCTAAGGTTTTTATGTGGTCGTGAAAGGTAAGGCGTGAATCGAAGATGACGCCTAAATCCTTCACTGTGTCTACACGAGATAACTGTTCCGACCCTAGAGTATATTGAGCATACAGTGGATTAAGGGAGCGACCAAAAGACATCACAGAACATTTTTCGAAGTTAAACAATAACTTGTTATTGATGCTCCATTGATGCATCAAATTAATGTCCTCCTGAAGTGAGTTGCAGTCTGAGGGCTGTTGTATACCATACAACAGTTTCAGGTCGTCGGCATAGAGCAGACATTTGGCATTCTTGGGTACCGACGCGAGATCATCAATCATAATCCCAAATAATAATGGGCCTAAGATGGAACCCTGGCTGACTCCGGAACGGGTATTGTAGGATTTAGAAACAAAGCATCCGTGCTGCACAAACTGTTGTCGATCGCGTAGATAATCGCTAAAAAATCTTAGTAGTTTGGATGAGAAGCCGATACAACTCAATTTACTCAAGAGTACATCATTATCTACGCGATCAAATGCTTTTTTAAAATCAAAATACAACACGTCTACTTGAATCCCCATATCCAAGTGTTCTGAAATCGAGTCCACCAGGGTCAGAAGATTCGTATCTACAGACCGATTAGACCTGAAACCATGCTGAGCGTCATTGAGGTGCGGCTTTATCTGAGGAGTTATGTGACTGCGTAAGATGGACTCAAAGAGCTTGGCGATCGACGGAAGAATCGCAATCGGACGATAATTGTCAACATTAGCCGTGTCACCGGACTTTGGAATAGGCCGTACGCGCGTAACTTTCCATTGAGAAGGGTACTTACCCGAGTCAATGGCTAAGTTGAAAATGTGAACCAATGGCAAAAGTAATGATTCCTTACATCCTTTTAAAACAAATACAGGGACATTATCCGGGCCAGGAGAGCTCTGGGGTTTCAAGTTCTTAATGCCAACTTCAACGTCTAGGGCTGAGATTCGGTTAATATGGACATAATTAGCGGTTTTCGTGAGATCATCTTGAAGGATCCTGTCACAATCAAGAAGAGGGTTGTTGGGCAAAAATACGCTCGAAAAGTAGTCAGCGAAAGCCTGTGCAGCATCCGGACCTTCATAAGTTTTCCCGTTTAAGGAAACCTGTGACTCAAAACCACCCTTGGATTTCAGACTATTGACGTGCTGCCAGAAGGCTCGAGGGTCAGAAGTAATTCTAGACTGAACGCGGTGAATATAATCTTTATAGGCCTTTGACGTTCGCGACTTGATGTCAGCTCTAAGCCCAGAAAAACGAGCATAAACCTCTGTATCACCTGAACGTTTCCAGTCGCGATGAAGGGCGGATTTAGTCAAATCATCAATTATTTATCAACTTAAGGTCATTGTCTCTAAAGAACTACTAACGATCTAAAGAATGCTACTTACGTCAGCGATATCAGAGAATTCTGAAAGTGTCAGATAGTGATTTTAAATAATTTATTTCTTCCTTACTTACATTTGAGTATACAGTACAGTATAAAGAATGGTATGTAAAAGAGTAAGGTCAGGAATCCTTTGTGCTAGTAAAAACTGAATGACGGCAGAATGCAAGTGATGTAATGAATAGGTAATTATTAACATGTATAAAAATAAATTATTAATATGTAGGTTGTGGATATGCAGTGTATGTAACAAGTAGCAACACCAGAAAAGAGCTACAAACAATCATAGAGACAATTTACGCACATAAACTCGATGAAAATTGTATTGAAATGTTATTTTTCAAAACGTCCGGGTTCGATTCCTGAGCTGAGTACAGGTTTTTTAATGTATGAATGCAGTTTTTCTTCTTATTAAAATCTATGACATGGTTCGTAAGAACAGATCTTCATATGCCTTATAGTTTCAGACTCTCCCCATACTGACCGATCTAAATGGGCCACCCTGTATATTGCAAATAATAAAAAGTTAATGATGTATATCCGACAACGGTAGGGGAACCTGAGGAGACTAGATCCCTTGGGAGACTTGTTAAAGTTAATTTAAAATTCAACCAAACGCGATAGGTTTTCTTACGCTAGCAACCCTCATTCATTTATGCCTAACTTCACGTTCTTTCGTGGCACGTTGTGACTCACGTCAGTATTTTGCACATGGTGGCCGTTGAAATATTTGTGTCGCGTCGAACTTAATTTTCGGTAAGTTTTAACTTGATTTATTTAATGAAAAGTGAAATAAATGCTATTGTTTTAGTGTGTTTGTTGTTTTAGTCGTTTATTCAAGTGTAGATTGTCATTGAATCCGTTCAAAATAGTTCAAATACGTGATAAATAGTTTTGAGTAGCGCATGTTTTATAACAACACTATGTATGGGGACTATGGGGAGACTTGAGAACTTTTGATTTGGGGGTGACATGATGACGGAATCATGTGTCCCCGTGACTGTGAGGGATCAAGTCTTATCTATGCTAGGATTCATAGAGCTATCGATGATATATTATTTTTCGCCCGACTACGACAAAGTTAAAAAGGCTCCCAATTAGGGGTAAACAAATCTCCCTTACATGGGAGATACATGGTAAAAGTCTACAATATTGTATTACATTTAATATTGAGTTAAATTGTAGCATAATCTTGTTTTCATTCAAACTATCAATGAATAGATAAATTTTGAATATTTTGGCTTGAAAAGATCTCCAATACTGTAAAAAAAAAATTGAGTCCAAAATCAAAATGGGGATCAACTATCCCCAGGTTCCCCTAAACAAGCCACATACCTATTCCCAAATTAAGCTATAGTGGGCTTGTTTTATGGATACCTAGACGATGATATACATACTCTTACGTATAAAGTTATGTACACTCAGATGTATCTATTCGAGTTCGTCACGTCAAGCGAGTAGAAAACACCTATATTTTGTCTTTTTCCGAGAATAGATAATACCTAATGAAGTAGTGTAACCGACGACCGGCTCTCGGTCTAGGCGGAAGCCACTAACAAATTGCGACCATCACGACAAAGGGCGTGAATATACGTACGTAGTTATTATAACTATTATAAGTACATTAAATGACCGCTAATCGACGCTTATTGTAATGATAATCGGGCGCCTTGACATGTTTTGGGTACATTAGTACATAATGCTTTATACTGAGTATGTGAGAAAATATATAATTTTACCTACACATATACTTACATTTTTATTAAAGTAGGTAATAGGGCCATTTTTTATTCTGTTGTACACCCCAATTTTTCATATTTTGGATATTTTAAGTATTTTTTACTCAGAATCACGAACTCCTTCGATCTAATTTGCAGAAAAAAAGTGTCCCAATATTTTTAAGCTCCATTCCATTACCATTTCCATACAACGTACTATAATATAGTGGTAACGGAATGGAAAAATAAACTTCACCTTCGGTTCGGGCCACAAACATTTATTTGTGTATAATGTAGGTATGTAAAATGCACTATTATGACAGTAATTATATGACATTTAGGTACTAAATGTTGATTCAGAACTTAAGAACTACAGAAAAATAAATATAAGAATAGGTATACCTATTATTTTCTCTTTTTAACCCCCGAAGAAAAACTGTCTGTCGCACGCTCTCGAACAGATGGACCGATTTGAGTGATATAACTTTTTTTGTCGAAAGACTTTTCCGTCGAGATGGTTCTTAGTTATGTTTAATGCAAATAGGACCAGTAGTTTTTAAGATAGGTATTCAGCTTTAATTGGAACAAGTCACAAAATCTCATCCACTATTCTATGTAGCTAAGAATTGTAAATTTTGTAGTTATGTTCAGCTTTAGTAGCATTTTTAATATCACTCATTGAATGAGGGTCTCATGATGACCAGTTACTCGTGTCAGGGGTGTTTTAAATTTTTAATTTAGGTCATATTTTGTTTCATTGCTTCCAGTAGTGTGAATTGAATTTAAATGAAAAGGACTTACTGTTGAGTTTCCTTCGGATTTCTTCTCAACGGTCTCCTCTTGTGAAATGCCGGTAGATTCAGATTCAGACATGTGAAAGTGCCCTTGTGGCCTACTTACAGAATAAACGTTTTGATTTTGATTTTTTGATTGATATTACACAATCGGATAATACCAGATGGACTTTTATCATTTATGATTGATAATTATTTTAGGTTTTTATAGATGTGAAAATCACGAATCAGTGATCACGATCGATCGGCCCACTCAATCAATCGACAAACATTATCACTCAATTTGCCGATAATCACCCAGATTTAATATTAGATAACCCCAAACGGACATATAAGACGGTTTAGCTCCATGCATTGTGGAGGTCGTCACCATTATGAAGTCGGTTCTTATTTTGGCTGTTGCGTGCTTCCTGCGAAGTGAAGTGAGGGGTGAAGAGGTCAATAATAGACCTATTATAGGTAGGGGTTGAATAATCAAGGGTGGAAAAGTAGCCAAAAAAACCTCACGCGATTTGTGCACAAACAAGCCCAAAATAAAATTACTAGGTACCGAAAATGTAGGTAAAAATATTAAACGAGTTTTATTAACATTTTAATCATTTTAAAGATTAATGGGCGTCTTTTTTCCGCTACCGGTAGCGCTCCCTTAAAACTTAATAAAAAAAATTAAAAACCCAGAGTAAAAACGTTCAAACACCCTACAAATCTATCTTGTAACACCTTATAGCTACCTCATTTGTTACTAACACGATATTATTACGGATTTTGCTTCAACCGATTGAGCTGAAATTTTGCATACCTACTTTGATGATAATATAATAATATGGTAACATGGTTCTGATGACAGAGCCGGAAAGTGACCATAGAACCTCTGTAATAGATAAAGCGATCCTACCGAGTTTGCAATCTTTAGAATGCAATTGGATGTTCGAAGAAAAGTACAGTCAGCTATTAAAAGCTTGTCACAAAAATGTTTTCTTTTTTTACAGAATCTTATTATTGTTATATTACAGGGGTCCTGTCTCAAGAGCAGTCTTTCTACCTCCACACCAAATATCCTGAAGAGAACTACACGAGCTACATTGCCGCTTCTTACGTGAAGGATGTGGAAGCTTCTGGTGCTAGAGTTGTGCCGATCATGTGAGTTGCTCTTATCTTTATCATTAATGCAGAAAATAAAATATAAGGATACATAAAAGTAGCTAAAATATACGCTAAAATGGAGTAGACTTAAAATTAAAAAGACTTAAAAATCGGCCCCCTTTGGCATGGTCCCGAAAACGTTGGCAGCATTTCCTCGCTGAGTAGCAACGCTAATTAATACGTTGAGCGAGAAAACTGAAGCTGCTTATTTATATTATACTACTATAAGATAAGCAACTATATCCACGTATTTTTTTTCTATACTATAGGCCATATATATTATGCTCTGTTTTCTAACATAATTATTATTTACTAGCTTTTGCCCGCGACTACGTCCGCGTGGAACTTGGAAGTATGGAAGCAACCTCGTACAACACGATAGATATCCACCTAATCACCTTAATTAATAAAAGGGATTATTAAAAGAGCCTAAGCAAATGTAAGAGCAATTGTGCTTTATTCGGTCTAATCATTACATTTCCTACAGGGTCATCAATGTCATCATGAATTACTTACTCACTTTGCAATCTTTTTAGGGATAATTTCCAGGATGAAAACTATCTATGTCTTTCCTCGGATCTTAAACTATCTCCATGCCAAATTTCATCAAAATCGATTCAGCGGTTAAAGCGTGAAGAGGTAACAGACAGACAGACAGACACACTTTCGCATTTATATTATTATAGTATGGAAGTATGGATTTTAGTTATTAACTAGGCTATGAATTGAGATAATCGGGCGTCTAGGTTATTATTATAAATGTTCTATTATATTTGTTTCAGGATTGGAAAAGATCGCGATTACTACAGGGACATAATGGCCAAGATAAATGGGTAAGTACCGATCTGCCGGCAAAAGAATTTCTTTTTAACTTATATATTATGTATTTAACCTCGAATAGCTATTTGGAGAAAAACGGTTTTTAGGGTTCCGTACCCGTGAGAACCGAAAATTTCAACTGTCTAGCTATCACCGTTCTTGAGATACAGCCTGGTGACAGACGGACGGACGGACAGCGAACTCTATAGGGTCCCATTTTTACCCTTTGGGTACGGAACCCTAAAAACCGTTTTTCTCCAAATAGCTATTTGAGGTTAAATACATAATATATAAGTTAAAAAGAAGGTTCTCTGCCTTTTCGCCGATTTACGTTTCGTCAATCGTTTCATTTCGCAAAAGTTTCATTTCGCCAAAAGCATTTTTGGCTGAAACTGTTAACTATTTCGAATTGTTAAAAATAAACCTAACCTAACCTAACCGAATCTAAAGGATGATATTTACAACAATCTGAAATAGTTTACAGTTTCAGTGAAAAATGCTTTTGGCGAAATGAAAGTTTTGCGAAATGAAACGTTTGCGAAACATAATTCGGGGAAAAGGAAGTACACCGAAATTTTCACAGATGATGTATTTCTATTGCCGCTATAACAACAAATACTAAAAATAAAAATGTAGAATAGAACATTCAACTCGGAGTCAATGGCCAATAACAATATTTATTTAGCGGAATAAAGATAAGATAAAGAGTTATTTATTGCATATGTAACAACAACAAAAAAATTACATTTATAAAGTTACTTTGTATTAAAAAATAATCCCGGATTTAAAACAATAACTGAAATGACATAATGAATTACATTACAAACTCTATAGGTAGCTAATTTAATTCATCTCATAATACATGCAAAGAATTCCGTACAACAATTAACTAAAGTAAACCACAACAGGATAGAAAATAAATAGAAAATACTTAAACAAATTTATAAATATATACAAGTATGATCTTAATTCCCTTGCAGTGCTGGTCCTTCGCTTCATTTAACTCTTTGTTTCCCGGCCTCAGGATGTTATTGACGCAAACGTTTAACCTCCTGGGGTCGCTTATTTTCCCTGAAGCTATATCTGACGCTTTCTCGTTGAGGAGGCGGATTCTTCTGGCGGCGGGGACAAGGCTTAAAGATCTCTCGGCTCACGTTGCTCTCACTTTGTTACGATCTTGTTTCGCAGTTCCCAAGCTCATGTACTTTCTGCGCACTGTGCCGGCTTGGTTGCATCACGGGGATGTTGACTCCTTTGACTCTGTGTTGAGGGAGACATTAGAGTCAATTTTGAATGTTTACTTCAATTCAGATCGATGGGATCTTGCGTCTCTTCCTATTCAGAGTGGTGGCTTGGGGATCCGGCGTGCGCGGGACATCAGCCTTCCGGCTTTCTTGGCATCGGCGTGTGGTGTTGTGGACCTTGTGACTGATATATTGGCCGTGGAAGGTGACAAAGGCAACCATACCGTATGCGTCTGACGCCCGGGATCCTTGGATGGCTCTCAACCCGAATAGTAGCGCGCCTGAAAGGCCGGACCGCCAGCGCTTGTGGGACGACGCAGGGGTGGCGCGGATACTGTGCTCTCTTGTCGATGGCGCGGAGGGGGTGGATAGGGCAAGGTTGAGAGCCATGTCGAAGCCGGAGTCTGGGGCGTGGTTACATGCGCTTCCCTCCCCCCACCTAGGCACTCTGCTCGATGACGACTCGATGCGGGTGGCTGTGGCTCTCCGCCTGGGCTGCGATGTTTGTGAACCACATTTATGCATCTGCGGTACCAGGGTGGAGAGCAACGGGCACCATGCGTTGAGTTGCTGTCGGTGCGCGGGGAGATTCTCGCGCCATCACGCTCTGAACGACATCGTGCGGAGGGCGCTAGTGTCAGTCAACATACCGTGTGTTCTGGAGCCTTCAGGGTTGAGTAGGTCGGATGGGAAAAAGCCGGATGGTTTGACCTTGGTGCCGTGGCAGAAGGGTAAGTGCCTGCTGTGGGACTCAACATGTGTCAGCACTTTCGCTGCCTTCGCACCTGGGTCGTACCATCTGTGCGGCCGGAGCGGCGGCCGAGACGGCTGCCCTTAGAAAGCTGGGCAAGTACTCCGTCCTGACAAATTACTTATTTGTCCCTCTCGCGGTGGAGACAACTGGCTGCTGGTGCTCAGAAGCCAGAACGTTCTTGGCGGAAGTCGGGCGCCGTCTGCGAGAGAGAGGTCATGACCCCCGTGCCGGTTCATTCCTGTTGAAAAGGCTGTCGATCGCGATTCAACGCGGTAATGCAGCGAGCGTGATGGGCACCTTTGCTCCCGGAATGACTCGGGGCGGGTTATTTGATTAATACCTATATTCAGGGTTGTGTTAGGTTAAGTTACTAACCTAACTTAAACTAATCTAACCTAAAAGAGCCCGCCCTGCATTATAACTGGCTCAAAGGTCCCCATAAAATAAAATAAAATAAATATTTAAGGGGGCTCTCATACAACAAACGGGATTGGTTGCGTTAACTTTGCACCTCATTTGTATGGAGCGCTATACATAACAGGTGCAAACTTAACCTAACCACTTAAGGATGGAAAGTGTTTGTACGGAATCCTAGGTGCGCGAGTCCGACTCTCACTTGACCGGTTTTTTATTGTTGCTGTCTTTTGTGTTTCATATTGCTACTGAAATATATCGACTATTTCAAAGGTTACCTTGTTTCTAAATTTGTAATGGTAGATGCAGGTATAAGTAATCGATCAAGCTCGGTTACGATAAAATAACGTAAACCGGGTGACGTGGTTTTTAGGGTATGATTAACCCAAAGAAGAGCGTCTTATGAGGCTGTATCTCTTTTTGTATTTTTTGCTTATCTCATAATAAACAATTTCATTTCATTTAATAAAGAGCTATTCTATTCTTTCCAGAGTCCTCATCCCCGGTGGTGCGACATACTTCAACCAATCAAACGGCTACGCGGACGCCGGCCAGCACATCTACGAGCTAGCCATGGAGCTGAACGATGCTGGGGACTACTTCCCGATCTTCGGCACCTGTCTGGGCTTCGAGCTGCTCCTCATCCTGGCTTCAGGGCGAGGGGAGCCAGAGAACAGGATCACCTGTTATTCTTATGAGAATCTTCCCTTGGACTTCACTGCTGGTAAGTTCTTATGTACATTCTCTATCTGCGTCTGCCTATCAATCTCTGTTTCTTTCGATCTTCAAGTCTTCATCTACAGAAAGACTTCAGGTCTAGGCAGTCAACTACTTTTCAAAACTTTCCTTTTGATCTCTCTGTGGCCGCTCCCTTATGACTGGATCGTGGTTATCGAGGGTTATATATGCTCTCTCTAGTTTATATGATCTGCCCCCACCGGTGCCTGTTCATTTGTCTCTGATGACCGAGCAAATCTTGGTTGAGGAAGGGCCCTTCACTTGATCGTTCCATCTGGTTGGGGACTGTCCCCGGGCTCGTTTGCATTCCGTGTTCCCAACAATGACCAGCTTTTCAAGGCTTTCATCTTCCCTCCTTATTATGTGGCCGAAGTAAGTGAATACATGCTGCTGGCAGATTGTGGATAGACGGGTTCGGACACGAAGCTGTGAAAGGATCGATACATTGGTGCCTTTTGATTATCCGGTCTTTATGATCTAATCATCTGTCTTCTCTGTCTATCCCCGTGAGTTTAGTGAGAGATGATTAGTCACATTTGAGAGCTCGCAATGGCGCTCAACGATGCACGGAACTGCTTTCCGATCTTTTGAACCTATCTGGGTTTCTCAACCTGGAATCAGGATGTGGTGAATTTAGTTAATAGCCCCAAGTTGTCGACTGGCGAGAAACCACATGAGGCCGAGACCAGCTCGTATCCTCGCTCAGAAAAAAACACTAAAAGAGTTATTTGTCTCCCCTTCTTGGTTATGGAGTTCTAACTGCGCCTTTGCGGGTGTGTGGTCTCACTGCGAAATATCTTAGTAAGCCGGACATAGTGTTTCTCTCCGATTTCTTCGAGGCATTGCTTTTTAACAAATTCCCGTCTACGTCTTCATTCCGGTACCCTATCTCCACTCCGAAACATTGCTTCCCTTCCCATCTGTAACGTTTCGTAATAGTAGTTTTTGATGCAAGTATGTCATTTTGAACGAGTCCCGAGGAGTCTTGGCCTGAGCCGCAAGGCGAGGGTCAAGACTCGGGACAAGTTAAAATGACACTTCCACACGTGTACCAAACAACGTTTTTTAATACATTTGCGAAAAATTGCAATAATACAAATTTAAAACAGTAATTGACAGATCCAATTATTTCTGTCTGATAAAAATTAAAAGTACCTAGGTACCTACAATTTTTAGAGCAATTGTGCTGGTAAGTTTAAAGTTTTATTCAAGTTGTTAATAATTCTCTTTTTCTCGTTTCCAGCCAATAAAATGTTTATAGACGGCAATGTAATTTTTCTTTCAATTTTGCGGGTAAAATACTCTCACTTGCAATTTTTGCCTTGGCTCCTATATAGGGCGGTGTTAAATCTATTCTGGTAACATCAGAATCCATCATTTTCTATCAAAAACTCTTATTTTATAAATCTTGCGTATCATTTACACATAATTAAAACAATCTTGAATGAAAAAGAAAGTTTTACTTTTAATTGTAATATTTTTTTCAAGATGGCGTCGGCTGTCATCGTTCAGCCAAATCAAAAGAAATAGTTTTAATATTTCAGAAGAGGTATGATAATGTTACGCAGTAATTTAATTGATTCCAAACAATAAACATCGTGAATCTGTTTTTAGTTCTTTACGTTTCATACAATTGTAAATAAATGTAATATTATTTAATACACATTAATAGTGACCATTCATAATTATTATGAATTTATAAAGCAGCGCGTGGGTCACGCTTAATACTGTATTTTATAATCTGTGACAATACTTTTCTTTTTAATTTTTTTAGGTCACGCATAATACTCATTTGCTCATTAAATAATAGTCAATCAGACAAATTATTAAAACCGTTTTTGAATATTTTTAATAGATAACCCTTTGATTGATCCAATATGCAATTTAAATATTTTAAGCATAATTATAAGATATACACTTGCAATGCTGTATGACGTAATAAATAAAGTCGGAAAGTGATTGACCTTTGTTTGGATGTATAAGACATGACGTGTTAGTACAACAGAAAATTAAAAAAAATTGAAAAGTAAAAAGCACTAGTTCGAAATATCCAACTTTTCGCACGATTTGCAGCTACGAAAAGTACCACTTTTTGAGCAACTGTATTAAAATAGTAGTTTTTGATACAAGTGTGGAAAGTATGTCATTTTGAACGAGTCCCGAGGAGTCTTGGCCTGAGCCGCAAGGCGAGGGTCAAGACTCGGGACGAGTTAAAATGACACTTCCACACGTGTACCAAACAACGTTTTTTAATACATTTGCGAAAAATTGCAATAATACAAATTTAAAACAGTAATTGAAAGGGGCAATTATATTTATTTCTGTCTGATAAAAATTAAGAGTACTTACCTACAATTTTTAGAGTAATTGTGAAGGGTCGCATTTAAGGCCTTTGCTGGTAAGTTTAAAGCTTTATTCAAGTTGTTAATAATTCTCTTTTTCTCATTTCCAGCCAATAAAATGTTCATAGACGGCAATGTAATTTCTCTTTCGATTTTGCGGGTAAAATACTCTTACTTGCAATTTTTGCCTTGGCTCGTATATAGGGCGGTGTTAAATCTATTCTGATAACATCAGAATCCATCATTTTCTATCAAAAACTCTTATTTTATAAATCTTACGTGTCATTTACAGTGTTTTAATTATGTGTAAATTTTACACATAATTAAAACAATACTGAATGAAAATGAAAGTTTTACTTTTAATTGTAATATTTTTTTTCAAGATGGCCTCGGCTTTCATCATTCAGCCAAATCAAAAGAAATAGTTTTAATATTTCAGAAGAGATATGATAATGTTACACAGTAATTTAATTGATTCGAAGATAAACATCGTGAATCTGTTTTTAGTTCTTTACATTTCATATATATATTATTATATAAATATATTATTTTATACACAAAATTAGCGATTATTCATAATTATTATTAATTTATAAAGCAGCGCGTGGGTCACGCTTAATACTGAATTTTCTAATCTGTGACAATACTTTTCTTTTTAATTTTTTTAGGTCACGCATAATACTCATTAGCTCATTAAATAATAGTCACTCAGACAAATGATTAAAACCACTTTTGAATATTTTTAATAGATAACCCTTTGATTGATCCAATATGCAATTTAAATATTTTAAGCATAATTATAAGATATACACTTGCAGTGCTGTATGACGTAATAAATAAAGTCGGAAAGTGATTGACCTTTTTTGGATGTATGAGACATGACGTGTTAGTACAACAGAAAATTAAAAAAATTTGAAAAGTAAAAAGCACTAGTTCGAAATAACCAACTTTTCGCACGATTTGCAGCTACGAAAAGTACCACTTTTTGAGCAACTGTATTAAAAAGTATTTTTCCGAAAGTATTTTTTTCCTGATAGTTACTCGTAATATTATCAGGATTTTATATTAAACATCGTTTTAAAGAAGCCATAGGTTAGGTTAGGTTGGTTTAATAATTGCACTGAAAAATTAACATTTCTGAAAAATTGGGCAAGTGCGAGTCCGACTCGCGCATGAAGGGTTCCGTACCATAATCTATAACAAGTTTGTTGTATGGGAGCCCCCTTTAAATATTTATTTTATTTTATTTTTAGTATTTGTTGTTACAGCGGCAATAGAAATACATCATCTGTGAACATTTCAACTGTCTAGCTATCACCGTTCTTGAGATACAGCCTGGTGACAGACGGACGGACGGACGGACGGACGAACGGACGGATGGACAGCGAAGTGTCAGTAATAGGGTCCCGTTTTTACCCTTTGGGTACGTGTTAACTTCTCAACCACCCCAAAGTTAGATAGCCTTTCGAATTTTTCCTTATGCTTTTTGTGTCGATTGTTTATTTGACAACCTCTATGTGAATACGTTTATATTCAAATCTTACTGCACTAAATACTATACACTAATGAACGAGTAAGCGAGAGGAGGTAAGACTTCGGGATCGATTCAAATACATTTATGGATACAATTCAGATACCGCCATCTAATCAAGTGATTGTAATGCAACAATACCACATCACAGATAATATACTACGGATGATGATGATGTCCTCTTCATCGGGTCCGATGAAGGCGACTTCAAGTAGTAGGGCTCGTAGGACTCCTACGACGATGGGCGCGGATATGACTCGCAAAACCCAGATTGGTGATATTACGGATATCAGTTCATCGTAAGGAGAGGTGGGTGTGTCCTCCAAATTAGCTTTTTCCTATTTATTTATTACATGTCACTTACAGTTAATACCAAGCATGACACATATTGTTTATATTAAAATTAAATTATATCACCTATCCCTTTTGACTCAGGCGGTAATCTACCTTCTAGAAAGGAAGGAAATGATTGAGAATACTTTCCTTCAAAATTTTCTCTGATGGAAGGTAATTTTTGGAAGGTAAATACAGACTTAAATGTATACTCACTATATCCTCGGTATCTAGGTAACAATCGAGCGATCGTATATCGAGATACACTGTCTACGTGTATCTACAAAATGAACTGTCTGATTGATATTAATTACTTGATTAAGTTGTTATGTTGTCTAATTATGATTAGATATAAGTCGGCAGGTTTTGAACTTCGAATATGATTTGATGGATTAGCACACCCATTAAGTTAATTGATTGTCAAGGCCGTTTCATTTACAAATTATTGTGAAAGCAGATGTACAGTCTTGTTCTTAAACTTCTGAGCCAAAAAAACGATCAAAAATATATGACACGACTCTGTTTTTAGTGGCGTATATTTTTAGGGTTCCGTACTTCAAAAGAAAAAAAAAATGGGCAAGTGCGAGTCCAACTCGTGCATGAAGAGTTCCGTACGATAATCTATAACAAGTTTGTTGTATGGGAGCCCCTAAAATATTTATTTTATTTTATTTTTAGTATTTGTTGTTATAGCGGCAATAGAAATACATCATCTGTGAAAATTTCAACTGTCTAGCTATCACCGTTCTTGAGATACAGCCTGGTGACAGACGGACGGACGGACAGCGAAGTCTCAGTAATAGGGTCCCGTTTTTACCTTTTGGGTACGGAACCCTAAAAACGGAACCCTTACTAAATTTTTCACGGCTCCAAGGAGCAGCAGATATATAGATAGAAGGTAGTAAACTATTAATTGCACACCTCAATAATAACACGAAATAAGTAAATACAAACACAGAAAAACTTAAAATTACAATGGAGGTAGACAACAGTCGGTCTTAGGTCTAAGTATTTGATATTTTCAGTTGGATACCTCCACAAGTTCCCGAGAAATAGTAAAGCCTGACCAGAAATATATGAGGATGCGCCATATTGCGGAATTTCACTGGAACTAATTTCTTACACTGGCAATTATTTTATGATGGTTGTCAACAATGACAATGTTATTCGTGCTGGTTTCTTTAAAAGACAAATATTGAAAAAATATCCAAAGAAAATGCCGAAAACCATTCACAGTTGTGAACGTGATATTATAAATAAAGTGTATACGTGTCTACTACACAAAAAAACAGTCGGCAAAAGAGTGCATTCCATTAAAATAATATTACGAGGTTACTATAGGAACTGACAGGTATTTAAACTGAGGTCATTATAGTGTGTTGCGATTGGTTGCAAAATTGTTGCCATATAAATCTTGTATATTGCGCCCTCTTGACAATCCTCATTTATTTCTGGTCAGGCTTTACATTAGTGCAGACCATAGAGTATATAGAATGTATTATAATATTTATAAGTGCAGACACTGGGAAAGAAGAGCTTGCCGGGGAGTAGGTATAAACAACCGACTGTAGGGAGGTCGAACGAAGCCGGCAAGCCCTTTCCACGGCTAAGGTATGTCTGTGACATACGGACGGACAGACGGACAGACAGACGGACAGACAGACATGACGAATCTATAAGGGTTCCGTTTTTTGCCATTTGGCTACGGAACCCTAAAAAAAATAACAGCTGTTTAGCCTGTTCAAGAACACAGACACCTCGTTTTAAAAAAAAACAAATTCTGTATGAAATTCCTTTACAGTTCTCTCGAGTTGCTCCGCACGAACCGTGATACTTAGAAGCCTGTTATAACTATAACGCACGTTATGACAACATTTCATTGCATGTTTGAGAGAAAGGTCTTTACAGATGGAAAACTAAGTGATCTTATAAGGGTACCTACAGTTTTTGGTGATTGAAGTACAAGAACACAATAATGGAATCGGTAATTTTTAGGGTTCCGTACCCAAAGGGTAAAAACGGGACCCTATTACTGAGACTTCGCCGTCCGTCCGTCCGTCCGTCCGTCTGTCACCAGGCTGTATCTCAAGAACGGTGATAGCTAGACAGTTGAAATTTTCACAGATGATGAATTTCTATTGCCGCTATAACAAAAAAATACTAAAAATAAAATAAAATAAATATTTAAGGGGGGCTCCCATACAACAAACTTGTTATAGATTATATATATGTATAGGTACGGAACCCTCCATGCGCGAGTCGGGTCGGGCTCGCACTTGCCCAATTTTTTTTAACTTTAGCTATACCCAACAGATTAAGGGCATCCAATTGATAGTTTAATAGATTGTCAAGGTAGATCGATTAACATACGATTGTGAGTATAGACAGTGAGTGTTTTCGGCAATAACACCGAGGTGCTAAAAAGAACTTCAGGATTGTTTGAGACTTTGTGACCAGATGAGACAGAAGTAGGTATAGTGATAATTGATAAACATGACGTATGTTTCAAATAAAGAAATAATTATTGGAGTCATGCTAATGAAAGTAGAAACAAATGACAGTTGACATAATAATTATGGCAATACCAAAGGTTACTTACAAAAATTCTGACACGTGTTGTTGCTCTTTTATATTTCGAATTTTCATTTCATAGAAATATCATTTCATCAATAATAGTTTTTTTTTTAATTTCTGCAATTTTTTTTGGAATTTTATAACACAAACCTATATTGAAAAAAAAAAAACAAAACTATAGGTTCTTTACAGTTCTCTCGAGTTGATCCGCCCGAAACGTGATATTTGGAAGTCTGTTGTAACACACGTTATGGCGATATTTCATTGCATGTTTGAGAAAAATACTATTTCAAAGTTTGTCTTTCCGTTGTCATAGATTTCCGCGACAGCAAGATGTTCAAAGATTCTGATGACCATACCCTCGAGGTGCTGGCCACCCAGGGTGTCACCGTTAATGCGCATCAGTTCTGCATCGTTGATGACGTAAGTATAAATCACACTATAAAGGTAAAAGTTTGCTAATGTGTTCATGTGTATTTTGTTACTTCTTCACGCTCAAATTACTGGGCCAATTTTGATAAAATTTGGTACGTAGGTACTTAGCTGACAACCCTGGATTAACACATTACTTTTTATAAAAAATTAAAATTTAAAAATGTAATGTTCCCTTAGGATTTTGGGATGAGCGAGTAATAGCCGCGGGAGGGACGCAGCTTGGTCTTATTTTAATTTGTTCTTGCCGGGATTCGAATCCAGAACCGCTATTTTATTAGTAAGTAGGCAGCTGTAATACCACTTTCGAAAGAATCTTGCAAAAATAATGCTATATTTTGTAACCCATATTTTTTTTAATGTTTCACTGTTTTTGTTGCATTACAGAACTTGATCTCCCATAATCTGACTGAGGACTGGCGTGTAACTTCATACAGCGATGACGCGTATGGTGTTCAGTTCATTGCAAGTGTTGAACATAACAGGTATGCTAGCACAGCCATTTGACAAGTGCCGACCATAGATATTTTTTTTTAATCGCGCTTCGAAGGCAAAGATTTATTCAGCCAAGAAAATTGCGAACTGACAGTCGTTTGCGTTTTGCATAGTTTAATTAAGCAAAAAATATTTTGGTTAAACTATGCAAAAGTAAAATTGAAGAGGGTAGCTCTTCCCTTCAGTCGCTACTGTAAGGAATGTTTCGAAAAAGTATATAAATTGATAGTCTTCCAAAAAATTGTACTAAATAACCCTATTCACCGAAACGCCCTAAGTAGGTAGTATTTTTATGTTAAAATGCTAAGCATTACCCAAGCTCTATTGCTTTCGGCAAGTGTCAGAACAGCGAGAGAGATGGCGTTATTTTCATTATTAAACAGAATCAATTGTTGATTCTATTTTTTGCAGTCACACCATATTTCTAATTTGTATAAAGATACAACGGTTTACAAACGTAGTCTGGTTCGTATGGAAATTCGGGATCCAGATGCGACTTATCCGTTTCAAGGTGTGCAAACAAGTTTCATCAGAAACCCTACTGTCGAACATCGATAATGGTACCATTTTAGATACCAATGAAGATTATCAATCTAAAATGATTACTTGACAGATACCCATTCTACGGCGTCCAATTCCACCCAGAGAAGAGCTCCTTCGAATGGAAAGCGAGCAAAAACTTCCCGTCAAACAAAGAAGCAATCAAAGCGAACCGTTACTTCATGGACTTCTTCGTGGACGAGTGCAGAAAGAGCCAACACGCGTTCGCCAGAGCGGCTGAAGAGAATGCCTACTTGATCTACAACTACGAGGCTCACTTCACCGGGGTTCTGGGTAGTGCCTACCACGAATGCTACCTCTTCGAGCCTAGGGGAACAGTGTCCTCATAGATCATCATTGCAGCCAACTTCTAGTTTCAGAAACAAGAACCTCACCTCACAATGTCTTTCATGAATGTTACCTTGCTGCCATCATCCAACATAGCGTTGATCATTCATTGAGTATAAGGTTCTTCCTGTATTCCAAACTCTTAACAGCTGATAGAGGTTAACATTTATAATATGATTGTTAACTACATTTCATTTACAAATTGCCTACAATACAATACAATGCCTTGTGAATTAAGTGCATTATGATAACAAGAAATACATTTTTTATTCTTCTTCTTCAAGTGCCTCTCCATTACTGAAGGTTGGCAGTCAGCTTCTTAAAATTGTCCTTGTCAAGCGCCAATCTGAACAGCTGCTCGACGGTCTTAATCCCTGTCCACTCCCTGATATTTCGGAGCCAAGACATCTTGCGTCTACCTGCTTTCCGCTTCCCGGGCACATTTCCCATCATGATAGTCTGCAGGAGGGCATACCGATCATGCCGCAGTACATGTCCGAGGTAGGCGACCTTTCTCTGTTTTACAGTCCGGATAAGTTCGACGTTTTTTCCCATACGGCGTAACACTTCTACGTTTGTAACTTTATCCGTCCAGCTGATACGAAGCATGCGACGGTATGACCACATTTCAAAAGCTTCTAATTTTTTACGGAGCTCTGCTTTCATGGTCCACGCTTCACATCCATACAGAACAACGGGCCAGATGTAGCATTGAAGGAGCCTGGTTCTCAATTCGATGGAGAGATGTCGACTGCACAAGACTTTCTGCATGCTGAAGCACGGGCTATTTCGATACGAGCACGAATTTCAGTATCGCTCTCCCAAGTGTCAGTAAGCCACGAGCCTAAATACTTATACTTGTCAACGTTCTCCAGTGTGTTGCCGTCGACCTGGATGTTTGCACGGATTTTCTGCGAGTGTGATATTACCATGACCTTAGTTTTCGAGACGTTCATATTTTTTATTAACCTTACGCTAATTTTCCAACGTTTCAACGCGGCCTTTGGCTGAAGCGGATTAACCTACTCATGGTTTATGACGTGTGAAGGGCTTATGTCATCGATCGCATATCCGTGGCGCCACCTATGGTCCCACCGGAAGATGAGGGCTGGCTCTCGAGCGAGCATCATGCTGGGCTGAGTATAGAGTACCTATATTGAATGTATTATAAGGTGGGACCAAGGACCGGTGGGACTGAGGGTGGGACCTTTTCGTGGCACAGTCATAATATTATAGTTGCCTTATTGTTTTTTTTAACATTTCTGTTCATGTAATTATGTTTTATGGCCACGTCACGAATACATGTATTTCTTTCTTTCTTTCTTTATCAAGATGATAGAAGGAAGCTGCTGCTAGGGAGGGGTTGCTGAAAGTAAGAGGGGATATGTAAGTATTAGGTGGTAAATTATAACGACCAGGACTTACCAGCAACGCTAAATTGGGCACGATGACGGTAGCGTTCAGGTCTATAGTGTTTTCATCAGGCAAGTAGATGGCGGCACGCTTGGCGGTGTACGTCAGCGTGCTGTTCTCGTTGAACCGAATGTTTGAGTGTTGGAGCTTCTCTCTGAAACAATGAGTTTTTTTAAATCTAATAATGATATAAGTAATTAACTTTATTCTGCAAGTAGGCCCCAAGGGCACTTTTACATGTCTGAGTCTCCTGGCATTTCGCAAGAGGAGACCACTGTTGAGAAGAAAGCCGAAAGAAACTTAACTGACAGTCATTTTTCAGAAAGGATTTAGTACTTAACTACGAGTAATATGAACTTTACTTAATTTGTACCCATCTTAAGAATTTAGGCGTACCTATACAGCAGTCCTCGAAAAAAATAATATTAAAAGTGTATTTTAAAATAAGGAAAAATGTAAGTATTAAATGGAAACTACAAGAAAATATGACGGTTTGTTAATACAATTTATGTACGTTTGATATGCTTTCTTATTAGAACTGTGCTCCTTAAACAAGTCAAGTAATAGTAGCGATGGTCATGGTCATGACGGGTGCCTCGTGATTAGTTCTATTTTTTGACAAGTAATTTCAACCAATCAGTGAGCGGTAGCGTGCTTTTTTAAAATCAAATATGCGATTGTTCTCTTTTTGAAATTATTAGAGTTGAGTAGAGATATGTCTTATGAATATTAAAGTTCTGTAGCGGGTACCATAGAGTAGAATTTTGGTACGGGATTAAAAAGTGCGTAATTGTGATTTTGTCTGTGAAATTATAATTGACAGATTAAAGTACGCGAGTGTAAAAAAGTAGTTTATGCAACTGTTACGTAATCAGAGGTCTTAAAACAGGAGTGTGGTCGTATAGCGTCTATTATTATATTATAGCAAGGTTATATGCTGCTATTACACTTTTTATTTAATTAGTTACTGACAAGATTCGGCAATACGAAGGCGTGAGAAGGACTTAATCTCCATACGTATCTCACATATCGCTGCATCCCGCTCATCAGTGACTAATTTAGGAAAGTGTGATGGCCGCAATAATTCATACTAATCCATACTAATATTATAAATGCGAAAGTGTGTCTGTCTGTCTGTCTGTTACCTCTTCACGCTTAAACCGCTGAACCGACTTAGATGAAATTCGGGAAAGGACATAGGATACTTTTCATCCCGAATAAATTTAGTGTTCCCGTGGGATAAGCGGGTAACACCGCGGGGCACAGCTAGTCCTAAAATATTCGGCTTATTGTACACAACGTCATCTTAAACTGCGTCGATACTTGTATCATTTCATCGTGTCTGATCTCCGTCGCGTAGAACCGCGGTTTCCGTTTTTGCCGATTGAGGTACGGAACCCTAAAAATTAACTTAGCGGATTGGGTCCAAGCGTTGGTCCCTTAAGGTATAGTACCGAAGGTCTAAAGATCATGGTCGACCATCAGGTTAATCCTTTTGATACAAAAAAGGTATTAAGTCATAAGACCTTCTCAATGTATTGATGATGGTACTTTATGAGACCTTCGTACCTATTTGTACTTTATAAGTATTGCATGGTTTGTTTAACTTACTAATCAAACCGTCTTTTTTATATTTTAGATTATATTAATGTTTATTTAATTAAATACACTCTCATTGGCGTATCTAAGATTATTTTTCAGGTGCGGCCTGGGTGGGGGCCTGGCCATGGCCTATGAGTTGAAGTCATGACTTTGTATGGGTAACCCAAAATCCTGGGGTGGGCACTAGACCATATTGGCGTGGGCATGACCCACTTGGCCACCGCCCTAAATAGAATAGATAAAATATGTTTATTTGCAAGAATACTTATGAGTACTTAGTTACAGGGTGTTATTGTTGTTTATAGAAGGTACAGTATTCAATCGTAATTAAACGATATGCAAATATCATGCTAGTGCAGAACAAGTACATGCATTTGCAATACGCCAATGCACACTCTGTTTGTATTGAAAAATATATAATATAATATTAATGCAAGTTATACAATGGGCCATTACGGATTTACATTTTACAGTCTTATCACTAGCAAATACAAACTTACATTGCGGTAAGAGACACATTCAGACAGAGTGGCCCTGTCAAACTAAGTAAGTGGCATAAGTGCAAACGTGTAAGTTAATAAATTGATGCTGAAAGTAATATTGATTTTTAATTCAAGAAAAAAGGAAAAACAAAGGAAACTAAATAAGTAATTACTAAAGTGAAGTTACAAATTATAAAACAATTTTTTTTGGTACCTACCTATGCGGCCATCCATAAATTACGTCACACGTTAAGGGGGTGGGAGGGGTCCTAAATTTCGTGACGTCACATTTCAAAATCTATTGTAATCTAAGTGTTAAAACACGAACTTTACTATTACTTTACGAAAACCTCAAATATGTACAACTATATCTGTGTAAATAAAAGATACCAATTGTTTTGTCGACCACACGCTCTAAAATAATCGTTTTTTGTTTTTTTGTTGTTTGATTTGATGTTAATTTTATTAAAAAAATATTTAAATGGAAATAAAACTGAATTCTGATCCGCTGTTTTCATTCAATAATTTCTAAATGTAAATTTGCAAAATATGTGACGTCACACTAGGGAGGGGGGGAGTCTCACAAATGTGACCAGCTGTGACAAGGACGGGGGAGGGGCAAAAAATCATGAAATTCGTGTGACGTAATTTATGGATGACCCCTATACCTAAGCGCATCTCCAGATATAAGATACTTTTTAACCAACTACGGAATAGCAAAAAAGTGGGTCTAAATTTTTCATACTATCTATTTATGTTCTAAATCAGATAAATATTCAGTAAATGCGAATTGCATTCCAGTAGGTTTATAACGCGCAATGAGTTTGACACCGATACAAACTGAAAACCCTGAAAAGTACGTAGGTAGGTACCTACATTTATTTTTCTCAAACATGCATGCAATAAAATGTCGTCATAACGTGCGTTAGAACAGGCTTCGAAGTATATCACGTTTTGGGCGAAACAACTCGAGAGAACTCTAAAGGAATTTCATACGAAATTGTCCAAAAAGTCCTACTTAAGCCAGGATGTATTTTTTTTTATGTCTATCTTCATGAACAGGCTAAACAGCTGAATTATATATGTTTTAGCGGTGTATTTTTTTATTTCATTGCATTTATGTTTGAGACAAGCACTATACATGCCTTAGCCGTGAAAATGACTTGCCAGCTTCGTAACACTATCCGTCCTCGTAAAACGAATAAATATTTAAGAATTCCATAAAACAAACGTGATCGGTTGCATTAACTTTGCACCTCATTTGTATGCGGCGCCATTCATTCCAGGTGCAAACTTAACCCGGCCAGTTCAGATGGGAAGTGTTAGTACGGAACCCTCGGTGCGCGAGTTCGACTCGTACTAGGCCAGTTTTTTTTCATGATTCCAAAGAGCAGCAACTGGATCTGTGTAAGTGTCACTAATATTATAAAGGCGAAAGTTTGCAAGAGTGTGTTTGTGTATGTTTGTTACTTCTTCACGCTCAAAGGGCTGGATCAATTTTGATAAATTATGGTATGAATATAGCTGACACCTTGGATTAACACATAGGCTACTTTTTATCCCGAAAAAATTTAGTGTTCTCGTGCGATGAGCGGATAACACCGCGCAGCACAGCTAGTAGTGCAGATAAAGTCGCGGGCAAAACAAAAACTAATTAGAGTACAATTAGGGTCAGTATCAGGTCAAATACCTATAAAGATAGTCCATCCATCATCCTATATTGTGGACTTTCGTATATGCATATTTGTTTTTATTATTTGTATATTTATAGTGTGTAAATGTAGGTATGTATTTTTGTATAAAGAGTAATATATATTTTGTATATACTTGTACCCTAGGTGCTCTCTGTACCATCAGATTTCTGATTTGCACCCAATTCTAGTATCTCTGTTTGGCTTAACGGTTGACTGGTAGAGAATGCCATTTCGCATTAAGTCCGCTATTTGTACTGACTTTTGTTTTGTGCAATAAAGTTTAAATAAATAAAATAAGATACGCTGCAATGCAAAAACCAATTCATACAGTGACATCAACCTACTTCACACTTTTTGTCAACTGAAGATAACCTTATATCAGTAGCCTTTTTACTACGTTTTTTTTTTCCTTCACGGATGTAACATATGATATGTTATGTACTTAGTTATGACGTAACCGGGTTACTGTACCGATAACTTACACGATATTCTTATGTGACGATTATTTACTCAATAAGATTACATTAACAGTTCCGGGAATAATTAGCTTCGAATTAGGGTCATTAGATACTATAGGTACTGAATATAGAAAATTATTTATTTATTTATTTTATTTTATTTATTTAAACTTTATTGCACAAAATACATAAGTAAAAGTACCAATGGCGGACTTAATGCCATGAGGCATTCTCTACCAGTCAACCACAAGGTCAAACAGAGGCATTATAGGTGCGGGAAGGGTGTACAACAATACGTGTATACACACGATGCAAATATCGAAACAAAAAAAAAACACTAGTTACGTTGATAAATACATAATTATGGGAATATATATATATATATAATATTTATTTATACTATATATATATATATATGAGTATGAATATATATGAATATGGATTAATAACCCGAAAGATTTAAACCACTTATTTTTGACGACAATGCGAGTAAATAATGTTATATCAACATGGGTCTAATTATGTGTCTTAACTAAATTACTATTTCAGTACAAATTAAATCATATTAATTTCCCGCTTCTTTGTGAACAAGTCTTTAGTTGAAGAAGAGAGAGCGAGCATGACACTCTACGAATCGCTCCGAAATCATACGACGAACGGCAAATGCCGTGACTTGTGTTCTATGACAAGTAGTGTCAAGTTATCGCTGTTTCACTTTTGACGGGTTCAAATTTGAACATTGGCATAATGGCATGAATTAGGGTGTGTTAGACTGGAGATTTCTTAACTTTTGATGTGTTTTAAATAATTAATATCTCCTTAATTATGAGTTTTTGGACTATATGTTACATAAGTTTATATACTCTAATTAGGCTCTAGTATCGTTAGCTTAAATCTTTCGGGTTATTAACGGTCACGGTGTATATAGGGTACCTGCTGTTAAATGACTACGACGAGATTTACCTAATGTTGAAGATTTTCCAAAAGGTGCTTGCGCACCAAGCGCTTGAAAGAGAGCTTGTTCTCAGCTTGACGTATACAGAGGGGAAGGGCATTCCAGAGATGAATTGCCTGCACTGTGAACGAATTGCCCATGGCGCCAGAGCGATGGGGAGGAACAGAGAGTAGTAGTTTACGGGAGGTACGGACGTACGGAGCTCGCCGCCAAGCCGGGCACTTACGAACTGAAACTTTGATCTGAGGTAATCTGGTGCCACAGGGTCATAAAGAATAGAGAAGAGAGTACACAAAATCCTTAGCGACCTACGCTCGCGAATCGGAACTCGGAAGCCACTGCAGCTGTCGACGATACGCGGAGACATGATCATATTTGCGTAGCCCAAAAATAAAACGGATACAGTTGTTCAGGAGCCGGTCTAGTCTGTCCAATTATTTATGAATATACTTAGTTTATTATAGTTGTGTCAATGACTAAGCGGTGGTAGCCTAGTGGTTAGGGCATGCGACTTTCAATCCGGAGGTCGCGGGTTCGAACCCGGCCCGTACCAATGAGTTTTTCGGAACTTATGTACGGAATGTCATTTAATATTTACCACTCGCTTTTCGGTGAAGGAAAACATCGTGAGGAAACCACCTAAGCCCAATAAGGCCTAGTTTCCCCTCTGGGTTGGAAGGTCAGATGGCAGTCGCTTGCGTAAAAACTAGTGCATCTTGGGATTTAGGTAGCCGACCCCGATTGAGAATTCATTCTCTACAAAGATATGGGACAAAGGCTAGGAGGATGAGTTGTGTCAATGACTGAACGGGAAAATTTACTCACAAGTAGACCACGGGTCCCAACTCCTGGACATTCAGTTTGGCGTCTTCCCCGTTCATATACCGCTCGTGGTTGGTCACGTTGAAGATGTACATGCGTAGGCGCACCTCGTCAGGGGGATCCGCCCACCACTCGTAGGGCGGAAAGCCTGGAAAATTAAGTACACTATAACTTTTCCAAAATAAATAAATCTTAATCGTACACAAATCGACATAGTCTAATAGTCAACTAAGTAAAGCTAATGGGCACTAGACGACGATAGATATACATAATATAAAAATACATTATATAGATAACATCCATGACCCAGTAACAAATATTCGAGTTCATCACACAAATATTTGCCCTGGCCGGGATTCGAACCCGATATTTAGGACGCATTATTGAATTTATTTTACGTATATTCGTATGTGGTCTTTTTAAGGTCTTGTGGCGGTTTCTCGCTCAAAGAATCCGTTAGCGATTCAGCGAAGAAACGCCGCCAGAATCTTCGGCTCTACGCCGCAGGGGCCATTTTTAGATTTAGTTTAGTTTAACTTTATTGTGTTCTACGTAGTTTAGTTTTATTCTTAGGTTTAGTTTCACTTCACCGCTTATGGTGTCGAGACCCTGGGCCCATGGGATCCAAGTTCTATATAAGAGGACTTCTTCTTTAATTTTATTTTTAATATTACCTATGACAAATATATTAATAATTTCAACCAACTTTTTAATGTGAATAATATTTTCCCTGAGTTCTAGAAAATAACATAGCTATTTCATGCTTTCATTGCGTGCAGTCGAAAATAAGTTGGAAATACCAGTTTTCTGCGCGAATTTTATCAATTTCGAGTAGTGTTTGAAACAAAAATTATCAATTAAAAATTCAAAGTATAGGTTTCAAATATACATGTACCAATAAATCGCAAATACCCTGTTCTAAGTAGTAACATTGATAAAATGTTAAGAAAGATCTTTGATCATAGAGAAAAATGTCTAAAACAATCAGCATTTATGAACGGATAAGTAGCCTTATGGAGCTTTCTACACGGCTTCTCGACACCACATGGTGACCAAAGGACTGGCAGATACAGCGAGGTATTGCTGCAAGCGTCTTTGGTACAATGCCAGGGCCCATTTTTAGACATACGTATACTTAGTTTTAGTTTAAAAATTAGTACAATATATACATATATATTTGCTCAAAGGTTAACTGGAAGAAATCCCTTACAGGGATAAGTTCGCCTTTGTACACATCATTAGTTTAAAGTCCTCGCTATAAAGAGTTTAAATACATACATACATACATATTTAGGTGGAGTTTTGTAATGAGTAGGTAATTTTATTGTTAATCTCTTATTTATGTTGTGTTATAAATAAATGTCGGTTTAGTTTTATTGTCTATGTTTCACTGTATGTATTTTTTTACTGATATTGACTACCGAAATGAATTACCTGGCCTCATATTAAGTTTCTCCCACAGCATCAGATCCTGTGGTGTATACAGCAAGCCTGCTATTGACATTGTGATCAGTAGGATCGCCCAAACGCACTGCGCCGTAGAACCTGCAACAAACGTATATTTAGAGTTGTATTTCGCTGCACGGTCTCTTCAACGATAATAACTCATGTAGTATACGCAGTTATACAGCCTTTGACCACAATATTCAGAGCATAAGAGTTTTAGCTTCGGAATGAAAAAAACCACCCAATTTCCGAACGCAACCTTATACCTCCCGCGCGTTACAACGCAACTGTCATGTCATTTAGGTTAGAGTAGATGGTAACTTTGGGAGAATTTCTTGCTTTTTTCAAAACTTGACATCAAGCAGAATTAAAACGCGCCACTATTACATTACTTTCACAACTGACATTGGCAAAAGCCTCGAGCTGCCATTCTCAGCTTAATGCTTAATAATAACTTGGTTCATGTTCATTTCATCTCATGTTTTATTTTTTGATAAGTTTTATTTACATTTAACACGGAAGTCATGCATTGGTTATAAACCAAAAAAACTGATACTGGCACAAGCTTCGAGCCGCCATTTACGGAGTAATAATAATAACTTTGGTAGCTGACAGCAACTTCACTATCCTAGCGTGACGCCTGGGGAACTGGAAAAAACTTTGAACTGGGTATAGGGCGGGGGGTTTATCATTTCGAGACTGTGCAGCTCATACAATTAAAATAGAACTTCACTTCAGGTAAGTTCGTTTAATTTCTAGATATTCCGTTCACGAGAACTTTTCCCGATTTGTATGGATGTAATAAATATCCACGGATTAAATTTTATCGTAATATTACATTTAATTACTTAAAATTATCTTAATAACATTAATCGAAGTACCAAATAGGTATTTTAGATTACACCAGAAATGACTCGGTCTTCCCCCTTTTGCCTGAGTCTACGGCCTGCAAAGGGTGTCCATTGCGATCCAGCGTGGACATGCTGCGACTGCTGCGAGCGTTATGGGCACCTTTGGACCAGAAACGACAGAGAGCGGTGCTTTTTTACCTTGTTATTTTTATAATTTAGTTTTAATTGAGTTTTTATAAATAATGACACAAAGGTAAATTAAGAAAGAAAAAAAAACCCCCCGCTTCGATTGTAGTAGATCGCATTCAATTTTTCTTTCTTAATTTACCTTTGTGTCATTATTTATAAAAAAAAAAAAAAAATGTGGTATTACCACATAAAAAACTATAGAATCGATAAAAAGATTCTATACAAATATTTAATTGAGTTATTAATTATTAAGTCATGAATTTGTTGTACATAGTATTTTAAAATTATTATTTTTTATATTCCTTATGACATTTTTTTTACATTATTAATTTTATGACTACGATTGCTGTTTGATTTTCCATTGTTTAATGTACCTAATTAAATTTTTACTACCCAAGTGTGGCGAAAACAAGCATACCATTCGAATGCGTTACAAGATTAGATATTTTTTTTATTAAATCAGTGACGTCTGCTATTCTTTGCTCCTGTGGACCACTTATGCACAAGAGAAGTAGGTATCTTAGAGCAACATTTTGTGCCCCAGAAAGGATACAACTCACTGCCCAAAGAATGCAGGGCAGGATCGTCTTTTGTTTCGTATGGGCGCGCAGCGCTACACCAGTCGGGCGCTATCTGTTGAGCATCATTTCCTTTATCCTCTCATCACGCCAAAACGGCTGGACAATTTTTAACCATAATTGTTTGGCGTAAATAATATTATAAAAAAACCAATCGTTTTATTTTACAAGCTTTTATTTAACTTGCATTGTATGATAAGTATGTTTGTTCGGGTAGAATCTTGCAACTCAATTTTGAAGCAGATATCGTCAACCGATTGAGCTGAAATTTTGCATACTTACTTAACTTTGATGACAATACAATAATATGGTACCATGGGGCTGATCTGATGATGGAGCCGGAAGGTGGCCATAGGAACATTATAATAGAAAAAGCAATCCTACCGAGTTTGGGCTCTTTAGAATCGTCTCAGTGAGCATTTGATGGATATCCAAAAAAAAGTACAGTCAGCTATAAAAGCTTGTCACTAAAATGTCATTTTTAACAGACACTTATTTCATTCATGGTCAAATTATAACTCATCCTCGCACAGCTTCCAACGGATATGGGTGAACAACACATCTCAAACAAAGACACATTAAAATAATGAAGTGCAAATTGTACGGTTTGTAAATTACAGTTTTTGGACATTAACAATCGGAAACGTGATGGATATCTTTAAACTATTCATTAGTTAAATTGAGCGTTGTGAACCCATTTCAGTTCAATGTTACAATCATAATATGGCGACTGGCTATGTTCTTGTGGACTATCGATTTAAACCAAGTACTTAACTAACTAAAATATATATGTTAAAAACTGGCTTAGTGCGAGTCGGACTCGCGCACCGAGGGTTCCGTATTAATACTCATCCCATCTTAACTGGGCGGGATAAGTTAAGTTTGCACCTAGTATGCACGACGACACATACAAATGAGGTTTCATTACATCAGTCATTTTATAAAGTTATTCAACATAATAATATATTTTTTAATTCTGATAAAAACTGGCAAGTCAAATCTAACCTACTTTAAGATCTCACATTTTTAAATAACAGCAATTGTTGTAGGTATCCAATAAAGCAAAGAAATAGAGTTTAACCCGTCAAGTGTCAGACCTCCCTAGAACAAAACACCCGGTAATGTCCCATACAAACAAGAAACGGCCGAATTTCCGCTAAAGATGGGAATTTTACCTACCCCGAGAATAATTATATGAGATGTGTTATATATCGTTAGAGAGCTAGATAAATTTGGAATTCGGCACAATATGTTATAATAGCCGCACTTACTTGTAATGAGATGTAGATTTATTTATATTCCAAGATGTTCGTTTTCCGTCACATCCGTCACTAATGATTCACAATTTGCACTCAATTTAAAACCACATATCACATTTTACATACACTAAAATGATACTGGCTAGTTTATGCGTCAATTTAACGTAAATTCACTACTCAACACCTAATAATTACTTCACAACAAATATTTCTTTACGAGAACGTGCGCGCACGGCACAATCTTGCGCTGCCGCTAATCGAAACTGTCATGGCGGATTTGCCGCGAAACTGAGCACTGTTTGAGCAAAATCATAAATCTATCAAAATTCCCAAGACCTTACACCAATCTAATATATGAAATGAAATCCTAAGAAAGTGTGTTATAAAACTATTATTTGTTCGTAAGGTTTTTAACAATTGAAAATTAGGATACAAATGAATTACGACGGCCATCATTGCAAAATTATTGCGTCATTCAAACTTGAGGACTTTTTTCATTAGGAAACAATGTCGTGCGGCTAAATTTAATATTAAAAACGAAAACCTTATTTAATTGCCAGTAATTTGATATATAATACATAATACAAACACTTTCCGTTTAAAAGATTTGGACATATTTATCACACGACACGACACCTCAAATGCAAGTGATTTTCGAAATGGCGGACGAATTCCGCCGATGTAGAGAAAAAAAAAAATTTACGCGTCACTACTGAGGATTCTGATTGGTTAAAAATCAAATTTGTGTGCTCTGATAGCTGTTGTTGGATAGTAAAATATCTATCAAGCTGCCACCATAACGAATCGATGCAGAGAAATTGATCCAATGAGCGGTTTGGGCTGTAGACTAGCGTGTGTCTACTGGACGCTACCGGCACAAAATTGCTGTAGACTAACGTTAGTCTACTGGACGCTTGACGGGTTAATACTTGTTCATAATGTTTTTTTGTTCCTATAAATACATATTTGGATTTTGCATAGAACTTGGCACTCATTTAGATCTCCATTATTTCTGCGGCGAAGCCCACAGCCAAGCATAATTTTTGCATTGAACTTGGCTCTCCTTTTTTACATTTATGTTTTTGGTGGGATATCATTACTTTTTGTAAAGAAAACCAAGCAAGTATTGAGATTTAATGTTTTTTCTTGCGTTTCCGCTGCATGGTTTTCTTCTTTATGCTATTGTCTACATTCTCTTGAATGTTAGATGCGCATTGCCCATTCATTATCTGCTACCTTTTTAATACGCTTCCTGTTTATGCTTAAATTACCCAAGTCCGGGCGATATAACGATCTCAGGCGGTTATTTTCTACTATAGAACTATCTTGTGCCTTAATTTGACTAGGGTCTAGATTAATAAGGTGTACTCCGTCTAGTGTTTTAACTCTGGAGAGCGCAACGTAGGCCTGTCCTCTGCTAAATATCGAAGTGCCTATGTCGAGAAGAGCGCCGCGCGCCGCCGACGACACACCGTTGGCCGGTTGTTTAGCGCGTATTACAAGTTTTTTGTATGGGGACACCACTTATTTTTTGACTTAACTTTATTTTTCTGTTATATAGCAAATATAATAATACATAAATTGGGATAGTTTCAAATATTTGCTTGTAACGGTTCCAAGGCTACAATTAAAAAAAAAATTGTATGGGGACCCCCTATTTTTTTTTTTTTAGATTTTTCCTACGCTTACACACAATTACTGAGCTGGATTCCAAATTTCATCCTTCTAGGTCATCTGGCAGTAGGTTAGGTTTAGGTACTATATGTCAGTCAGTCAGTGCTAAAATTTACGACTTTTTGACCCTCATTTATTTATAACCGTTTGAGCTAGCTTCATGAAATTTGGGCTTCTAGATGTCTTTATAGATATAATTAAACACGCGTAGTTTTATGTGTTTACGTTAAAGAGGTTTTGAGTTATAGAAGAGTCAAAAGTGGCACCAAGTGGTTCGTGTAATATTACACTCGGCGCTGGCTAGCCAGTTCCTTTGCTTGAACTTGGCTTGACACGCTGCCGCGTGTCTAGATAAATGCTAATATTTCACTTGTATTTTAAAAACAGGTTGCATTCATCGACAGACAGTCGTAAAATAATATTCATGTTTATAGAGATGCATGCACTTGACCTGAATCGGTGACGTCGGGTTAAAAGAGGGTAATGTGTTTTACGCAACGCGTTATCCGTATAGAATTCAATAATGAAATCATTGCCATATAGTGAAAGTTGTATGAACTATGTAGCTTCTAAAGTAATTTAACCATTGGGTAAATATACCATACCAATGAACTTAAGTATACAAGATTAGTTAAAAACTTTACACAACACACAACACACACTCACAACAACAAACTTTACACAATAGGGGTGTAGAAGTTTTTTTAGGATGCCAACCAATCCAATTTTTTTTTTAATCTTAAAATCGAAAATTTGTTGTTTCGTCACAAAATCATTACTTTTTTACGATTATAAATTTATTTGCCGTTGGTAAACTAACCGCACCTATGTAGATGTATGAAGACAACAATTTTCTAACGACAAAGTTAAATTTGCGCCTCAGTACAGTTTATCTTTTCGAATATGCTTTTATAATACGGAACCGTCGGTGCGCGACTCGCACCTTGACCGTCTTTTTAGGGTTCCGTAGTCAACTAGGAACCCTTATAGTTTCGCCATGTCCGTCTGTCCGTCTGTCTGTCCGTCCGCAGCTTACCTCCGTGATCATAAGTACTAGAAAGCTAAATATTCGCTCCGGAAATCCAAAAAATAGCGTCCCCCTTCTAACCTTTCAACCAGGGGTCAAAAAATTATGGAAAAATTTATGAAAATGAGACCTTAAGTACTTTCAATGAAAACTACCTATATTGAATAAAATCTGTCGAGCCGTTTTTGAGTTATCGCAAAATTTCATAATTTTCTTTAAAATTACGTAAGTGCCACGCGATGTCCTTAAATACTTCGAACGTTACTGCATTAAAACATTCCGCTCAATCTGGCGCGTATAATCGATGACATCCAGAAGGTAATAAGTAATTACAGTTACTTGGGCGTTTACGACCTTTTTATAGAGCTTGAAATCTTTCTCGTAATTTAAACCTCGGGCTTAAAACAGCGGCTTATCGGAACCCTACACTGAGCGTGGCCCGACATGCTCTTGACCGGTGTGAAGTTAGCAGCCTAAAGTTAGCAGCCTATGATAACCCGACCGAGTAAAGAAGTCACAGTTGTAAATTATCTTTAACTAAGGAAAATCGCATTTTTAAGGAATTCTAAGTAATGGCACGCAATGTAAGCAAAACAATATATATAAACCTTTCACATTTGCGACAGCAGAGCCTTTAAAAATCGAAATTATACCATTCTAATTTTAGGCTGCTAACTTCACACTTTTTAGGTTTAGGCTGCTAACTTCACACTTTTTAGGTGATGAATGTTTTTCAGTAAAGTTTACCCAGATGACACATTTATTTATTTGTCAAATGGTAAAGCATCGCTAATCAAGCCTACTATTGCTGGAATTGAGATTACAGGGCTACCACTGACATAAGGCACAATGTATTCGCCCATACGAAAATAAAGATTTTCTTCATTCTTTTTACAAGTTATCAAGAACACATCTTCTGATTGGTATCATAAGAAGCCTCTTTTAAAGAGCTATTCAAAAAGCATACTAAAGGTTAAAACGAAAAGAATAAAGCTACCTCTAGTGTAGGTTCTAAATTTAGCAGCTAAAATGAGAAAACAATTTATCTCGATTTTTTATGACAAGTTATAGAGGTCCCACCTTTAAATTTGTATTGTTCAATACCTATTTAAATATGCTATCGAAAACGCATACATTTTCCTCAATTGAAAGACCAATACTATCTCTAATATAGGTTCGAAAGTTAGCAGCCGAAATAAAAAAGGTATTTTTCTAAAATTTTAATGATAAGTAATAGAGGTCCCACCTTTTAATTAGTATTGTTCAAAACCTCTCTTAATACACTATCTAAAACGCATACATTTGCCTCAATTGAAAGACCAAGACTACCTCTAATATAGGTTCGAAAGTGAGCAGCCGAAATAAAAAAGATATTTTTCTGAAATTTGAATGATAAGCAATAGAGGTCCCACCATTAAATTAGTATTGTTCAAAACCTCATTTGATACCCTATCGAAAACGCATACACTTGCTTCAATTGAAAGACCAAGACTAACTCTAATATAGGTTCGAAAGTTAGCAGCCGAAATAAAAAAGGTATTTTTCTCAAATTTTAATGATACGTAATAGAGGTCCCACCTTTTAATTAGTATTGTTCAAAACCTCTCTTAATACACTATCTAAAACGCATACATTTGCCTCAATTGAAAGACCAAGACTACCTCTAATATAGGTTCTAAAGTTAGCAGCCTAAATGAAAAAGATATTTTTCTCAAATTTGAATGATAAGTAATAAAGGTCCCACCTTTTAATTAGTATTTTTCAAAACCTCTCTTAATACACTATCTAAAACGCATACATTTGCCTCAATTGAAAGACCAAGGCTACCTCTAATATAGGTTCTAAAGTTAGCAGCCTAAATGAAAAAGATATTTTTCTCAAATTTGAAAGATAAGTAATAGAGGTCCCACCTTTTAATTAGTATTGTTCAAAACCTCTTTTAATACCCTATCTAAAACGCATATGTTTGCCTCAATTGAAAGACCGAGACTACCTCTAATATAGGTTCGAAAGTTAGCAGCTGAAATAAAAAAGGTATTTTTCTCAAATTTGAATGATAAGTTATAGAGGTCCCACCTTTTAATTAGTATTTTTCAAAACCTCTCTTAATACACTATCTAAAACGCATACATTTGCCTCAATTGAAAGACCAAGACTACCTCTAATATAGGTTCGAAAGTGAGCAGCCGAAATAAAAAAAGGTATTTTTCTCAAATTTGAATGATAAGTTATAGAGGTCCCACCTTTTAATTAGTATTGTTCAAAACCTCTTTTAATACCCTATCTAAAACGCATACATTTGCCTCAATTGAAAGACCAAGACTACCTCTAATATAGGTTCTAAAGTTAGCAGCCGAAATGAAATAGATATTTTTCTCAAATTTGAATGATAAGTTATAAAGGTCCCACCTTTTAATTGGTATTGTTCAAAACCTCTTTTGATACCCTATCTAAAACGCATATGTTTGCCTCAATTGAAAGACCAAGACTACCTCTAATATAGGTTCGAAAGTTAGCAGCCGTAATAAAAAAGGTATTTTTCTCAAATTTGAATGATAAGTTATAGAGGTCCCACCTTTTAATTAGTATTGTTCAAAACCTCTTTTGATACCCTATCGAAAACGCATACACTTGCCTCAATTGAAATACCAAGACTACCTCTAATATAGGTTCTAAAGTTAGCAGCCTAAATGAAAAAGATATTTTTCTCAAATTTGAATGATAAGTTACGGAGGTCCCACCTTTTAACTAGTACTGTTCAAAACCTCTTTTAATACCCTATCGAAAACGCATACATTTGCCTCAATTAAAAGACCATGACTACCTCTAATATAGGTTCTAAAGTGAGCAGCCGAAATAAAAAAGGTATTTTTCTAAAATTTGGACTCTGATTGTGTGACTCCACACGTGTTGGACAGGCGGGCCTTTCCGCGCTTGCTGAAGCCAAATGGACCTCCATGCTCGGTCTCATATACTTATATATTTATATGTCTGCTTTATATACACATATTAGGGCGAGCTACTCCATGCTTCCGGCGTCTCATTAGCCGCGTGGGGGGGGCTCAAATACACCGATGATAGTCACTTCTTCGGGCTAATCACCCGAACTTACAGTTCAGTTAGCTAGGCCCGTACACGTTTAAATATAAATATGAGACTCAGGTCTCTAGAGTTCTTTGTACTAGCTAAGGAACGGGGGTATGGGGATAGGTACACTCCAGTAGGAATATTAGAACGGGGTTCTTTATCTTCCGAGCAATCGGCCATTCATCATTAACTAACATAACATCTATTCAAATTAATTTAATCTTGTTAGGTATAGTGGTCAAGAGGTTGAACTATTATTTTCTTAAGTGGTTATGACCCGGGACTACTAACGGTAGTGGAAAAGCAGGGTCTTGTAGCGGTTTGTAAAGATTGGGAATAGGGGATCTGGTATTTAGGTCATCCAGATATTTAACACCTATAACTTACCAACATTAATTATAGAAATAATTAATTAAAATTTACCGATTATGATTTGAAGCAATGTACCTTGATATAGCTTAAGTGATAGAATGGCATCACTGAAGTAAAGTTGAGTCAATTAGCAGTAGATATTCGCTTTCTCAATGAACAGAAATAGTTTAAACTTTGTTATAATTTTGATAAGGAAATTGTGGATCGTTGTATAGTATGGAAATACAAAGCATTCCTAAGACTGGATGTGGAGTATCTGAAGTGTAAATTGCTAAAAGAAAAGTCGGGGACTTATGGATAGCAATAATGAAAGTTATTCGTTCTCGTATTTACATCACAGATCTCAGAACTAAAGTAATTTATATCACAAGGGTTGAGAGTAATTTCCTTTATCAGAACCAGTCATTCGAGAGTTGAAAGTTACTCCGATCGGCACAATAGTCTTCATGATTTCAAGGGTACGAGTATACTACATTTATGAATATGGTCAAACGAAAACCAAGTTCTAGAACTCATTAGAAGGGTTCATACCTACTAGGGAAGAGTAGTGTATTAGACTTCTTACAATTTTAATTATAACTTCATCATTTGGATATGTCATAATCTTTTCAACCTTTTCATATATTTAGCAAGTTGTAGGTTTAGGCAGGTAGCTTAACCTAGCGTAGGCCTTGTGTAGTTAACTTAAGAAGCTTGCGCCAAAAGGCTTCCCCAAAAGATGGATCCTTGACACTTTGCCGTAGGCTAGGACGTCATGCATAGATGTGATGAGATCCCACAGTGGTTTGATAAGTTATTAGCCAGGCGTGAAGGTCCGTCCATCCCTGTGCTGTATGTCTTAATTAGCTTTGCCAAAATAGAATAGATAGCTAAGGCATACAGTATTATTCCTTCACACACTTAGAAGGGTTGGCGATTTTCTAAAAAAAAAATTATATTTTTTTTATACACCTTAAAGTTACCTTCTTCATCCTACTACAATCTAGGTTTTACTAGGTCTTAATTGTGAAGACTATAACGACTTCCTATTTATTGTATAGGTCTAGAATCCACTTCAGATTGTTCTACTATAGTTTATTTAAGGGATGTATACCATCTTCTCAGATTAAGGTGTAATGACAAAATTTATTTAATATTGTCAAATATGAAAACTTAAAATTAATTAAATTCATAATAAAATCTCATAGATCCTGTAACTTCCACCTATTTATAGGTTGGTAATGAAGTGTAGTTTCATATTGTACATAGACATATGTTTTCTAAGAATTCTGGAGTAAGAACATGCAATTTTAAGAACTAAATTATCTTTCATTCCAGAATTCTAATAAAATTTGGATAGAATCACATATTGACTTTTATTGTTACATAAGGTAATCTAGTTCGATTATACCTGACTGTGGTCTAAATGAATTCGATATTTCATATAGAATTAAACAACTTTCATAAAAGTATCTGTAATATTCCATATTGATTTTGATATAGGAACTATATAAGTTAGGAATTTAATTAGTACAAAGAACCGAGGTAGCAGTAGGATAGGAGTAGCTTGCACAAAATAAATAATAGAATACACACTTATTTAGTTAATTTAACAAAAATACTTAGTAGCACAGTATATAGGTATGGCGGCACTCAGCAACACATCACGGTTAAATGTCCCTTAAAAGATACTGAGTTGCTACTTCAACGTAGGTTCCTACCATCTAGACGTTCACAACGATTTTACCGATCACTTTTTTGGCCATTCGTTATAAGAAATGTTCAGCTCAATTGTTATAAAGATCCTTTCATATCTAGGTTTGGTTAGTTGTAGGTTCTGGAAGGCTAGGTAGTCGTTGAAGGGTTTCCTAGGGTTTCGTTGTAGGAGTAGAGTCTGGAGGCGAGGGTGAAGGAGGCGTAGGACCTGTACCTTTAGTTAGGGCTTAGCATACATTACAGTAGCCTTGGTCTTTCAATTGAGGCATGTGTATGCGTTTTCGATAGGGTATCAAAAGAGGTTTTGAACAATACCAATTAAAAGGTGGGACCTCTATAACTTATCATTCAAATTTGAGAAAAATACCTTTTTTTATTACTGCTGCTCACTTTCGAACCTATATTAGAGGTAGTTTTGGTCTTTCAATTGAGGCAAATGTATGCGTTTTAGATAGTGTATTAAGAGAGGATTTGAACAATACCAATTAAAAGGTGGGACCTCTATAACTTATCATTCAAATTTGAGAAAAATACCTTTTTTATTTCGGCTGCTCACTTTCGAACCTATATTAGAGGTAGTCTTGGTCTTTCAATTGAGGCAAATGTATGCGTTTTAGATAGTGTATTAAAATAGGTTTTGAAAAATACCAATTAAAAGGTGGGACCTCTATAACTTATCATTCAAATTTGAGAAAAATATCTTTTTCATTTCGGCTGCTAACTTTAGAACCTATATTAGAGGTAGTCTTGGTCTTTCAATTGAGGCAAGTATATGCGTTTTCGACAGGGTATCAAAAGAGGTTTTGAACAATACTAATTAAAAGGTGAAACCTCTATTACTTATCATTCAAATTTGAGAAAAATATCTTTTTCATTTAGGCTGCTAACTTTAGAACCTATATTAGAGGTAGTCTTGGTCTTTCAATTGAGGCAAGTGTATGCGTTTTCGATAGTATATTTAAAGAGGTATTGAACAATACCAATTAAAAGGTGGGACCTCTATAACTTATCATTCAAATTTGAGAAAAAATATCTTTTTCATTTCGGCTGCTCTTTAGAACCTATATTAGAGGTAGTCATGGTCTTTCAATTGAGGCAAGTGTATGCGTTTTCGATAGGGCATCAAAAGAGGTTTTGAACAATACCAATTAAAAGGTGGGACCTCTATAACTTATCATTCAAATTTGAGAAAAATATCTTTTTCATTTTGGCTGCTAACTTTAGAACCTATATTAGAGGTAGTCTTGGTCTTTCAATTGAGGCAAATGTATGCATTTTAGATAGGGTATTCAAAGAGGTTTTGAACAATACCAATTAAAAGGTGGGACCTCTATAACTTATCATTCAAATTTGAGAAAAATATCTTTTTCATTTCGGCTGCTAACTTTAGAACCTATATTGGAGGTAGTCTCGGTCTTTCAATTGAGGCAAACATATGCGTTTTAGATAGGGTATTAAAAGAGGTTTAGAACAATACTAATTAAAAGGTGGGACCTCTATTACTTATCTTTCAAATTTGAGAAAAATATCTTTTTCATTTAGGCTGCTAACTTTAGAACCTATATTAGAGGTAGCCTTGGTCTTTCAATTGAGGCATGTGTATGCGTTTTCGATAGAGTATCAAAAGAGGTTTTGAACAATACCAATTAAAAGGTGGGACCTCTATAACTTATCATTCAAATTTGAGAAAAATACCTTTTTTATTTCTGCTGCTCACTTTCGAACCTATATTAGAGGTAGTTTTGGTCTTTCAATTGAGGCAAATGTATGCGTTTTAGATAGTGTATTAAGAGAGGTTTTGAACAATACCAATTAAAAGGTGGGACCTCTATAACTTATCATTCAAATTTGAGAAAAATACCTTTTTTTATTTCGGCTGCTCACTTTCGAACCTATATTAGAGGTAGTCTTGGTCTTTCAATTGAGGCAAATGTATGCGTTTTAGATAGTGTATTAAAATAGGTTTTGAAAAATACCAATTAAAAGGTGGGACCTCTATAACTTATCATTCAAATTTGAGAAAAATATCTTTTTCATTTCGGCTGCTAACTTTAGAACCTATATTAGAGGTAGTCTTGGTCTTTCAATTGAGGCAAGTATATGCGTTTTCGACAGGGTATCAAAAGAGGTTTTGAACAATACTAATTAAAAGGTGAAACCTCTATTACTTATCATTCAAATTTGAGAAAAATATCTTTTTCATTTAGGCTGCTAACTTTAGAACCTATATTAGAGGTAGTCTTGGTCTTTCAATTGAGGCAAGTGTATGCGTTTTCGATAGTATATTTAAAGAGGTATTGAACAATACCAATTAAAAGGTGGGACCTCTATAACTTATCATTCAAATTTGAGAAAAAATATCTTTTTCATTTCGGCTGCTAACTTTAGAACCTATATTAGAGGTAGTCTTGGTCTTTCAATTGAGGCAAGTGTATGCGTTTTCGATAGGGCATCAAAAGAGGTTTTGAACAATACCAATTAAAAGGTGGGACCTCTATAACTTATCATTCAAATTTGAGAAAAATATCTTTTTCATTTTGGCTGCTAACTTTAGAACCTATATTAGAGGTAGTCTTGGTCTTTCAATTGAGGCAAATGTATGCACTTTAGATAGGGTATTCAAAGAGGTTTTGAACAATACCAATTAAAAGGTGGGACCTCTATAACTTATCATTCAAATTTGAGAAAAATATCTTTTTCATTTCGGCTGCTAACTTTAGAACCTATATTGGAGGTAGTCTCGGTCTTTCAATTGAGGCAAATGTATGCGTTTTCGATAGGGTATCAAAAGGGGTTTTGAACAATACTAAATAAAAGGTGGGACCTCTATAACTTATCAGTCAAATTTGAGAAAAATATCTTTTTCATTTCGGCTGCTAACTTTAGAACCTATATAAGAGGTAGTCTTGGTCTTTCAATTGAGGCAAATGTATGCGTTTTAGATAGGGTATTAAAAGAGGTTTTGAACAATACCAATTAAAAGGTGGGACCTCTATAACTTATCATTCAAATTAGAGAAAAATACCTTTTTTTTATTTCGGCTGCTCACTTTCGAACCTATATTAGAGGTAGTCTTGGTCTTTCAATTGAGGCAAATGTATGCGTTTTAGATAGTGTATTAAGATAGGTTTTGAAAAATACCAATTAAAAGGTGGGACCTCTATAACTTATCATTCAAATTTGAGAAAAATATCTTTTCATTTCGGCTGCTAACTTTAGAACCTATATTAGAGGTAGTCTCGGTCTTTCAATTGAGGCAAGTGTATGCGTTCTCGATAGGGTATCAAAAGGGGTTTTGAACAATACCAATTAAAAGGTGGGACCTCTATAACTTATCATTCAAATTTGAGAAAAATATCTTTTTCATTTCGGCTGCTAACTTTAGAACCTATATTAGAGGTAGTCTTGGTCTTTCAATTGAGGCAAATGTATGCATTTTAGATAGGCTATTCAAAGAGGTTTTGAACCATACTAATTAAAAGGTGGGACCTCTATAACTTATCATTCAAATTTGAGAAAAATACCTTTTTTATTTCGGCTGCTAACTTTCGAACCTATATAAGAGGTAGTCTTGGTCTTTCAATTGAGGCAAATGTATGCGTTTTAGATAGGGTATTAAAAGAGGTTTTGAACAATACTAATTAAAAGGTGGGACCTCTATAACTTATCATTCAAATTTGAGAAAAATATCTTTTTCATTTAGGCTGCTAACTTTAGAACCTATATTAGAGGTAGTCTTGGTCTTTCAATTGAGGCAAGTGTATGCGTTTTCGATAAGGTATCAAAAGAGGTTTTGAACAATATCAATTAAAAGGTGGGACCTCTATAACTTATCATTCAAATTTGAGAAAAATATCTTTTTCATTTAGGCTGCTAACTTTAGAACCTATATTAGAGGTAGTCTTGGTCTTTCAATTGAGGCAAGTGTATGCGTTTTCGATAGGGTATCAAAAGAGGTTTTGAACAATACTAATTAAAAGGTGGGACCTCTATAACTTATCATTCAAATTTGAGAAAAATACCTTTTTTATTTCGGCTGCTAATTTTCGAACCTATATTAGAGGTAGTCTCGGTCTTTCAATTGAGGCAAACATATGCGTTTTAGATAGGGTATTAAAAAAGGTTTTGAACAATACTAATTAAAAAGTGGGACCTCTATTACTTATCTTTCAAATTTGAGAAAAATATCTTTTTCATTTAGGCTGCTAACTTTAGAACCTATATTAGAGGTAGCCTTGGTCTTTCAATTGAGGCAAATGTATGCGTTTTAGATAGTGTATTAAGAGAGGTTTTGAAAAATACTAATTAAAAGGTGGGACCTTTATTACTTATCATTCAAATTTGAGAAAAATATCTTTTTCATTTAGGCTGCTAACTTTAGAACTTATATTAGAGGTAGTCTTGGTCTTTCAATTGAGGCAAGTGTATGCGTTTTCGATAGGGTATCAAAAGAGATTTTGAACAATACCAATTAAAAGGTGGGACCTCTATAACTTACGAGTATCTTTAAAATTTGAGAAAAATATCTTTTTCATTTTGGCTGCTAACTTTAGAACCTATATTAGAGGTAGTCTTGGTCTTTCAATTGAAGCAAGTGTATGCGTTTTCGATAGGGTATCAAATGAGGTTTTGAACAATACTAATTTAATGGTGGGACCTCTATTGCTTATCATTCAAATTTCAGAAAAATATCTTTTTTATTTCGGCTGCTCACTTTCGAACCTATATTAGAGGTAGTCTTGGTCTTTCAATTGAGGCAAATGTATGCGTTTTAGATAGTGTATTAAGAGAGGTTTTGAACAATACTAATTTAAAGGTGGGACCTCCATTACTTATCATTCAAATTTTAGAAAAATACCTTTTTTATTTCGGCTGCTAACTTTCGAACCTATATTAGAGGTAGTCTTGTTCTTCCAAGTGAGGAAAATGTATGCGTTTTCGATAGCATATTTAAATAGGTATTGAACAATACAAATTTAAAGGTGGGACCTCTATAACTTGTCATAAAAAATCGAGATAAATTGTTTTCTCATTTTAGCTGCTAAATTTAGAACTTACACTAGAGGTAGCTTTATTCTTTTCATTTTAACCTTTCGTATGCTTTTTGAATAGCTCTTTAAAAGAGGCTTCTTATGATACCAATCAGAAGATGTGTTCTTGATAACTTGTAAAAAGAATGAAGAAAATCTTTATTTTCGTATGGGCGAATACATTGTGCCTTATGTCAGTGGTAGCCCTGTAATCTCAATTCCAGCAATAGTAGGCTTGATTAGCGATGCTTTACCATTTGACCAATAAATAAATGTGTCATCTGGGTAAACTTTACTTAAAAACATTCATCACCTAAAAAGTGTGAAGTTAGCAGCCTAAACCTAAAAAGTGTGAAGTTAGCAGCCTAAAATTAGAATTGGTATAATTTCGATTTTTAAAGGCTCTGCTGTCGCAAATGTGAAAGGTTTATATATATTGTTTTGCTTACATTGCGTGCTATTACTTAGAATTCCTTAAAATGCGATTTTCCTTAGTTAAAGATAATTTACAACTGTGACTTCTTTACTCGGTCGGGTTATCATAGGCTGCTAACTTTAGGCTGCTAACTTCACACCGGTATGCTCTTGGCCGGTTTTTCATCTTAGATTAAAAAATAACACCGGTGCGGTACCGATTATGAATACTTATTTAAACAGCACAGATTTCAATATCATTGTTCGTAACTTGCTAACTATGAATTATTATCTAGTAGGTATTTAAATATTATCATAATGGTAGTTCATTCATCGCAGACATAATATATTCATGTTTACATTGATGGGTACACTTGACCTGAATTGGCGACGTCGGGTTCAAGAGGTAATGTGTTTCATGGAACGCTAATATTGCGATTGTTCCTATGCTATAAGAAAACAAGGTATACCACGGCTAGTGAGCCTTTCTACGTCACTGATTTGTTACCTTATTCTATACGGTACCCTTGCTGCCGGCAAGCTCTTTGAGCATAACATTGACTGCGCAGTAGCCGATTTACGTACAAATGTACATGCGCTGATCCGCCATTTTTGCTCTAAAAGTTTGCCGGCAACTATACCGCAGAATACTTAGTAGTATTACATAACTATACCATGAGTTTAGAATGACCGTTCTCGCTAGCAACAGCGTAAAGGATTTGTATGGAGAATTGTAGTTCTACAAGGTCGCCAGGGGCGCTGTTCTATTCTCGATACAAATATCGCAGATCCGCCATTTTTGTTCTAAAAGTTTGCCGGCAACTATACCTAGGCCCCCATACATGACCAGGTTTACCTTCAGTTCCATCTGATCGGACTTAAATCCGTACCGTGTATGACTGAAACGGCCTTAAGGTCACCACGCTTTACGGCGGCCGGATGAACTGAAGCGATTCAATCACATCGGCCTGATCAGTTTTGCCTTCCCATGTATGGTGACCTTAACGCGTTAGCACTAATTTGACTGGCACGTTATTATATCGCGGATTTGCAAAGCAATATTATTGTTTTGTCTAATTATATCAGGAAGTAGTTATAATTCGGATTTTCTGAAAACATTTGAATTTATTCCTTAATTATAAACCGGGGCCCACAGTGGGCCGCGAGTTGCGTAGCAGCTCGGATAGCTGTCCCTGACGAAGAGCTCCATATGAGATATGAGTTCGAAACATGTCGGGCCGTTGACAATTTTGACGTGAGTTTAAACCGTTTTTACAATTATTTAAGATGTCTCACGATAGTTTTAATAAAATTAATCTATTCCGTTGCTTTGAATTTATCTTGAAAAGTTGGTTATAATGAAGTATTGTTTATGGAAATAACTCAACTTGACACCAATCGCCGCTGGGTTGAATTTATGGATTATGGGTGTTTAGCAAGAGAGAATTTTGGGGAAGGCCTTTGTCCAGCAGTGGACGTCTATCGGCTGATATAAGAAACTCAACAGTCAGTACTTGTTTAACTATTACAGTAATATGAACTTAACCTAATTTGTGTCCCTCTTAAATTGTCCCTATCTTAAATTTAGGCATATAATAATATATGTATATAGCCTATCCGGAATTCTAAGATCAAATTATGTCAAACTGGCACATGTGAAAAACTACCTTAAACTTACATGTATACGGTTGTTTGTACCTTGTGTCAAAGTCACTTCATTTGATCTTTGAGATCCGACAGACTATACTTATGTAGTCCTCGAAGAAAACATAATATATTTATTTTAAGGTATACTACCTACGTTTGATATGATTTCTTATTAGACTGTGTCCTATGAACTAGTGAGGTGCAATCCAACACGAATAAAGGAGTCAGTTACTTGGTTTCTAATCTTAAATCATAATATATTATTGTTTATGGAAATACGCGCACTTGGCCTGAATGGCCGTTAGGTTAAAGGATGTTTGATGCAAGGCAACTCATCTGCGGCATAAATTAACGTGTCTTGTGTCTTAACATACTATTATAAAATTCTAGATTGCTTATTGCAAATCATTTTCCATGGAGAGGAGTCATGATTTCAGGAAAAATCTTAATAGCGTGATGCAGGATCGTCATTTATTTTGTATGGGCGCGCGGCGCCGTGCCAGTCTGGCGTCATCTATTGGTCATAATTTCCTTTGTCCTCGCATCACGCCGAAACGGCTGAACAGATTTTAACCAATTTCGGGTATTAGGCTTAAGCTAGTCTTAAGTATTAATTTATTTTTTATTTTTGTATGTGTATTTTTTTGACTTGAAATAAATAATTTCGGTACAGGGATAGCTGGACATCCAAAGATGGTTATAGGATACTTTTCATCCGACTATGGTATAAAACAATACGGTTGCGGGCATATTCATATTTTTATTTGGTAAAGATAAAAATTCATTACACGTCATTCATTGTACGCACATTGATATTATATAAATTATTAGTAGATACCATACATATTGTATTATTTATAACAGGTTTTAATAATTATTGCAACTAACAATAAAGTAATTGGGTCAACGACCTCCTTGAAGAATACTTTATCGCGTTTCTAAAATCCGTAGAGTCCGCAGAAAATCTCCCTTACCGTCTAGGGTGACGGAAAGTATACAGCGTGGGTATTTAATACGGGCATATATTGAAATGACGATTAGTATCGGACCCAGGGATCCTATTTACATTGATTTCTTTAGAAAATTTGAATATTTTTTTTTCATACGAAATAATTGAACACGCAATGCATTTATTTGCATCCACATTAATTAACGACGAGAAGACGACAAGAGCCCGACGTATGGTATCGTTTAGACAAGCGTGGCGGGAGAGTCTGCCGGCACTTTTGGGGCAGCTAAGGCGACCTAAACGATGTACCTGGTATCTGCAACGACATTGGTGTGAAAGACGATGTCTATGCCTAGACGAAGGCCAACAGCCACCCTGAAAGAATGATCATCTAATAAAGTGCCGAAATGAACTGAGGGAAGTGCGTGAAGCCAGTATCCGGACTCGCGAGCAGAAACAGCAAGGAGCCTGGCCTTGTCTCTCGGGGTTGGACTTGTGTCAGAAAGGTGGTTGTGTACTCTTAGATTTATCGGCATGTCCCACAATTTCTGGATCTCTATACTCGTCGGAAAGTCTGTACCAGGGCAGGCCTCTTTCCAAGCGTCCTTGGCCTCTGACAAACAGGCCACCTCAGAATCGGAAAGTAAAGGGTATAATATTTTACCGATAAGAGGTAGCGACTATGTGTCGAGTCGAGGACAAGAACGCTGGAAGGGCGACACCTGAGATTTGCCTTGCGCCGAGGCCACCGAACCGTACAGGTAGCGTAACCTGTAAAAATTTACGAGCGTCAAATTTCGCATTAATGATTTTTTCTAAGTGAGCGCGAATAATGTTGTCAATATTTTCACACAGTAATTTAAATTTCCAAAAGGGGCAGCATCGCAGGGCATACGTGTACTTAGGTACAAAAAGGCATGAACGTAGTATGAAAACGGCCATGTGGGCATGAATTTCTAATAGACGATCTGCGGATTCTTCAAACATGCTTATCTTATTCTCTACAAAACTAGGAATCCCTTCGTCAAAGATGGGAACACCAAGAAGGTGAAGCGTTTCCTTGGATAAAAACTTGATTCCTGGACTAGCCTACTCAAAAGCTTGTTTGACCGATAAAGAGTCGAAGTTGCCATCTAAAAATACTTCGCATTTGTCAAAATTCAACTGTAGACCGATCGAATCAAATTTATTTTTGATTAAGCTAATGTCGTTTAGGACAGATTCCGCATCTCCTCCGAGAGAACCATCATCGAGATACCAAACATTAAATTTAGAGGTTAAATCTGAAATAATTGAATGACCGGACCGAGAGGGTCACCTTGCTGACATCCGACAGATGAGAGCAAAGTGTTATTTCCAAAAACAAGATTGGATGCAGTAAAAAATAATAATTTAGCGTTAACTGCCATAGTCATAGTCATTTATTCTATAACAATATACATTGTGTTATAAATCCTTATAATATAGTATTACAAATTCATAAATAAATAATAACAATCTATACAATTTACATTCATAGCACCAATGTCAAGTTTAATTAGGTTACTTTGATAATTTTATATAATACTGATAGGTACAAAAAATAACTATTCATAATTATGTCAACTTTCACAAAAAAATAAATAAATAAGAATCTAAGATTTAAATAATTATAATAAAAGTAAACTACTTACCTACATTTGACAGGAAATATTTAAATCAATTAGCGCTGTGCTTACGAACCTCTTCTACCGAGTAAAAACACTTCCTTAGTAAAAATGCTTTTAGACCGTTTTTAAATTTGTTTGTAGATGTGACTGATTTCAATTGAGGTGGTAACTTTTTAAAGAGTACAATTGCCTGGTATTTGTGTAGTTATGGTGGAGGAAAATGGACACCATGGCTTAAGTTGCCAGAGATGTGCAGGGCATCATTCTATTAACGAAATTGTCCGCCGAGCCATGGTGTCCGTTAACATCCCCTGTGTGTTAGAGCCCCCTGGTTTATCTCGAACGGATGGCAAAAGACCGGACGGACTTACGCTGGTTCCATGGTAGCGAGGGCGTTGTCTTTTATGGGACGCAACGTGCGTTAGCACGTGTTAGCACTTTTGCTCCGTCCTATTTGAGGCAAACCGCGAGGTTGGCAGGTTCTGCGGCGGAAACAGCCGCTAAGATGAAACACGCCAAGTACGCAAACTTAGAATCGATGTACGATTTCGTACCCGTCGCTGTGGAAACGGCTGGACCTTGGGGTAGTGAGGCTCGCGAACTTTTTAGGGATTTAGGGCGGTGATTGAGAGAGAGGGGCAACGATCCTCGCTCTGGGTCATGGTTGGTTCAGCAAGTCTCCATTGCCATTCAGCGGGGCAATGCTGCTAGCATAATGGGGACTTTTGGACCGAATATGGCCCTGAGAGGGGATTTAATAGATTAAGTTTTTCTTTACGAGGCGTGTTGCGGATTTATTTTATGTAGTTTGATTCTGACATTACATACATTGTGAATTGCATGCATTATTTGTAAATTGACGAAGCATGTGGTGGTTTTTTTTTGTTCATAGGTGTCGGTTTTATTATCAATAAAATAACTACACATATTGCCTGGTAACTCGAAGAATGCTGGACCACCTTGAGTTTACTTATCATTGTTTGTGGTAAGTCCTTCCTTCGTGTTGCCAAGCGCTTCTGTCGTTCTTCCAACGTTTCGATGACATTTTAGTTGCTGTAGCGTAATGAATTTTAAATTTTCTGAGTAGCAACGTATGGCGTAGTTATTACTAGTGACAGTTGTGACATCACGATGTTATGTGTCAACAAACAAACAAAAAACAAATACATTGCGTGCTGAATTATTTATTTATGAAAAATAAAAAGTTCTATTTTTTAAGAATTTACAGATCAATATATTAATAAGTATACTAAGACCCCGTCAAGTTTGCGGTTATATCAAACATACACGCTGTATAGGTACTAAAGTAACGAATAATTCTCTTTTACATTTGTTAGTTTTCTAACGTGTAATATAGTAGTTTTTGATACAAGTGTGGAAAGTATGTCATTTTGAACGAGTCCCGAGGAGTCTTGGCCTGAGCCGCAAGGCGAGGGTCAAGACTCGGGACGAGTTAAAATGACACTTCCACACGTGTACCAAACAACGTTTTTTAATACATTTGCGAAAAATTGCAAGAATACAAATTTAAAACAGTAATTGAAAGGGGCAATTATATTTACTTCTGTCTGATAAAAATTTAAAGTACCTACAATTTTTAGAGCAATTGATGTGAAGGGTCGCATGTAAGGCCTTTGCTGGTAAGTTTAAAGTTTTATTCAAGTTGTTAATAATTCTCTTTTTCTCGTTTCCAGTCAATAAAATGTTCATAGACGGCAATGTAATTTTTCTTTCGATTTTGCGGGTAAAAACACACACTTGCAATTTTTGCCTTGGCTCGTACCTATATAGGACGGTGTTAAATCTATTCTGGTAACATCAGAATCCATCATTTCCTATCAAAAACTCTTATATTATAAATCTTATGTCATTTACACATAATTAAAACAATCTTGAATGAAAAAGAAAGTTTTACTTTTAATTGTAATATTTTTTTTCAAGATGGCGTCGGCTGTCATCATTCAGCCAAATCAAGAGATATAGTTTTAATATTTCAGAAGAGATATGATAATGTTACACAGTAATTTAATTGATTCCAAACAATAAACATCGTGAATCTGTTTTTAGTTCTTTACATTTCATATAATTGTAAATAAATATATATTATTTAATACACAAAAATAGCGATTATTCATAATTATTATGAATGTATAAAGCAGCGCGTGGGTCACGCTTAATACTGTATTTTCTAATCTGTGACAATACTTTTCTTTTTAATTCTTATAGGTCACGCATAATACTCATTTGCTCATTAAATTAAAATCACTCAGACTAATTATTAAAATCGTTTCTGAATATTTTTAATAGATAACCCTTTGCTTGATCGAATATGCAATTTAAATATTTTAAGCATAATTATAAAATACACACTTGCAATTCTGTATGACGTAATAAATAAAGTCGGAAAGTGAATGACCTATGTTTGGATGTATGAGACATGACGTGTTAGTACAACAGAAAATTAAAAAAAATTGAAAAGTAAAAAGCACTAGTTCGAAATATCCAACTTTTCGCACGATTTGCAGCTACGAAAAGTACCACTTTTTGAGCAACTGTATTAAAAAAGAATATTCGTACTAATTATAATGATTCTACTCCCCTGTCGAACAATTTTCTATTATTGTTCGGCGTCGTGAGCCCTTCGCTGATGCGTCAGACACTTCCCATGTATTTGAATGCGATTCGGCCTTCACTGAGATAATTGGCGTTTTGGGCCCAAGAACGTGTTTACCGACGCATCGCTTTTAGGAATAGGTGCTGTTTTTAATATTACAACTAGCGACCCGCCCCGGCTTCGCACGGATGCAATGCTATATATTATACATATATTATACATATAAAACTTCCTCTTGAATCACCCTATCTATTAAAAAAATGTTGCGTAGGTTAAAAGATCTATATATACATATTAACCATACATAGGGACAGACAGCAGGTATCGACTTTGTTTTATACTATGTAGTGATGATCATTTTGTTGTTTGTTGTTTTGAAGTGAAACCGGAACATAATCTAAAAGTGTTTATTTTAAATAAATATTTGAAGGGGATTCTCTTATTTCATCGACAAACACTTCACTGAATCTATCGAATTCATCGAATTTTCATTTCATAGACAAAAATCTGGATGTCGTACATTTTTCAGAAATCTTGAAAATGTCAACCTATTGAACCTATAGACTAGGTTAGGTTAGGTTGGGTTCTTGGTGCACGAGTGAATTATGAAATGAAATGAAATAATTTATTCTGTAGGTAAGTATAGGCCACAAGGGCGCTTTTGCAAGTCAGATTGTGAGTCTACCGGCATTTCGCAAGAGGAGACCGCTATTGAGAAGGAACCCGAAAGAAACTCAACAGTAAGTCATTTTTTCGTTAATAATACTTAAAACGATTACAGCACATTTGTGTTATAACTAATTATTACATGCGTACACGTAAAGGAGATATATAGGTACTCCAAATCAATGTTAGGTAGGAATATAAAAATATATTTTTTAACGATTAATTAAATACTTTTTGTCATTTAAGGTTGCAATAGCGGTCATTGACCACCCTTCACCACTAAAATGTAATTATCAATAACGACTGTTGCATAGTGTCCCCCAAAATAAGCATTTCTTGTTATCGGTGAAATAAATACAGTGGTACCGGCAACCTTGCGACGCAAGGACAAGCAGGTATCGGAAACCTTTATTTGCATTATTGGCGTCAAATTTATAAATAGGTAATCACATTCCAAATATTATTAAAAAAAATGCTTTCGATGAAATGGAAAGTCGATGAAATGTTTATCTATAAAACAAAGGTACAGTAACAAAACTGAGTAGAAATAAAAAAAGTGGCAATACTGTAATGTCGTCTTCTAATCAATCTAAGAAAACGGGGGCGACACTACACTATTGCCACTTTTTTATTTCTACTCTTTTATGGATCTCGTCGTCAGATATTGAGCCAAATTGTATCACCAACATGGAAATGTCTCCCGAACAAAAATATATTTTCGAAATGGTTCATAAACGACGGAGTTCTGAGGAAACAAAAAAAGAATAAAAGAACAACCGAATTGATACACCATTTTGAAGTCATTTGAAGAACAGACCGTCCGATCAGATAACTGGTGCCTTTTTAAAGCCAGGTAAAATAAAGTTTTTCAAATCCAATGCCTGTGAAAAAACTTTGTCGCATGATGAATTGATAAGTACTTAGTAGCTAAGAGCTAGGTGGCCTTAACCTACCGCGCGGCGAAGGTCAATAATTGACGGAACTCATCGACCAACGTCTTTTCAACTAAGCAGCTCTTAATGTGGAGTTTTTGCAACAGTGTGCAAAATGCGGCATTACCTACCTGTCGTGAACTAAGTTTTTTTTATTATGCTGGTAATTGTGAACAGTATGAGTCAAATATGCAGTTTTTTGTGTCGAGAATATACAAAATGTTTAAAGCGTGAGACAAAGTTTAGATACGAGTGCGTTTGTTGTAAAAAAAAACATACAATTAATATTATGTAATAAAGAACGCTAAAAACGCTCCATTGAAATGTGACGTTATTTTGTGGATATTGGTACCCATACCAATATTTGTACGGAGCCAATAAGTAATTTGCCATTTTCACCGTGAAAAAGCGCGTTTAAGTTCATGGTTGTCATACAATTTTTATTTTGGATTAAAAAAGAAAATCATAAAATTTGCGTAGGTACCTTTGAAGTCACATAGGTATTTAAAAAAAGTTTTTTTTTTGTTTGATGTCAAGACATATTACTACTGTATGTTGTATAGTTCAACATCAGTGTACACCTCTATTGTCTGCAGTGCATTTCCAATCGTATTACGTACGAGTACAGTAATAATATTTATTGTACTAGCTTTTGCCCGCGACTTCGTACGCGAAGAACTCGTTAATTGATATTGACAATTAAAATAAAACAATTAGACTTTCAGGTATTCAATAATCGTATGGTATCTAAATGTTCTAGGCTATTGGGTGAAATTGTTTTTTTTTTCTTTTTGGAGTTGCTAGGCTAAGTCCCATTCGATACAATAAGTTATGCTCAGAAATGGCTCGAGATGGTGACGGTCGTAATCAACTGACGAAGAAGTTATTCTATTCACTAAACAATTTTGTCATGTTATGAAATCGGGACATAATATTAAATAAATTTAAAATATTAGACATAAATCGATCTAGTTCCAAATTAAGCTCAAGAAGGCTTAATACATACTTATATAGATAAACTTATACTTAAATACATAGAACAACCGTGACCCACCCAACCACAAATATTCGAGTTCATCAGACAAATATTTGCCCTGGCCGGAATTCGAACCCGGGACCGCCGGCTCAGTAGGCAAGTGCTTACAAACGCCAACCGCGTCGTCATTATTGTACCCTTGGTGCAATAAGGCCACATGTAGTCCCGTTTTTACCCTTTGGGTACGGAACTCTAAAAAGCAATACTGTAGTGTCGTCCCTTTTTTCTTAAATTGATTAGAATTTAAGATTATAGACAGACAAAAATTCTAAAATTATCGATTCTAAGGATCCCCCGCCAACTTTTTTTCGAATATCTTCCATAATGTGCTGACTTTCGAGCCTCTTCAGCTTTATTATTTGTATAGATAGATGACCTACATTCGATGACCTAACTTCATAATCAGATGATCACACGGATGAATTATTAATAGAACATTCAGCTCACAATGAGTGACCTAGCCTAGCGTTACAAAGGAATCGTCACGCGAATTGCATACTAAATAGAACCCATATAAAGTAAGGTGGAGTAATAAGTAGTAACATATTAAACCATTGATACAAAGCAAAGCTTAAAGAAACATTGCAACGACCTGGAGGAAGAGACCGGGAATCGAACCCGGTACCTCTGGATTGCCGGTCCAGCGCGTTTACCTTTCCGCCACCCTAACACCCAAGCAAGTTATCGAATTTTTCGTTATGCTTTGTGTATCGATCTTTGCATTGTTTATTTATAAGGCTTTTCACCTTAGCTTAGTCAGCTAGTTATTGGACTGTGACATCCTTCTTCTCGTGATAGTCTCACCCCACCTTATCTTAACACGATTGACGTATGTACCACCACAGAATAGATAATATCTGGGCAAATTTTTATTTTCTTGTCGATAGCTTTTTTTTCTCAGATTTCAATAAAATTTGGTGAGTTAGTAAAATTGCTTCGACCATGGTAAGCCCAATCTCACGATATGTCCTACAAATTTTTCTCCATTGAGTTACGCAAAATGTATGACAGAAATTGACTTATGGGACCATTTTTATTTTGTTATCGAATTATTTATTTTGTATTTCAAGCTCCTCATTTTCAACTAAATTTTAGTACAAAATACGAAATTTGGTAAAAAAAAACCCATACATTTTTTGTAACTTAATGGAATTTTTTATAGGACATATCATGAAATTGGGCCTACCTTGTTCAGCAAAAGCAACTTTACCAACTGACCAAATTTTATTGATTTCTGAGAAAAAAACAAAATCGACGACAAAATAAAAATCTGCCCATCTCATGAATCGTGGTAGCATGACAGTTGAAATTTTCACAGATAATGTATTTCTGTTGCGGCTGTAACAACAAATACTAAAACAGAATAAAATAAATACTTAAGTGGGGCTCACCCGGCCAGTTAAGATGGGATAAATGTTTGTACGGAACTCTCGGTGCGCGAGTCCGACTCGTGTCGTGCTTGACCGGCTTTTTTGACAGACAGGCAGACGGACAGTAAAAAGTTTATTTTCTTAGGTCATGGCATTACTCATCTTGAATAATTAGTTATTTAGTTAACAATGCAATATGCTAATCCATGCATTACAACTTTACAACGGTTCCATAGGTACAACCGCTCTATGACGTGCGTACTTATACGTCATAACACCAAATAAATCATCTATTCGTATACATCGTGGGTATTTAATACGGGCATATAATGTATTCAGTTATAGTATCTGATCATAGGAATCGTACGCCATAATTATTTCCTTAAATAGTGTTTTTAATTAAGCACATGGACGCTGACATGGTATGTCATGACGTTTAGTTTCGTTTATTAATGTGGATGCAAATACATTGCGTGTTCAATTATTTCGCATGAAAAAAAAGAATTAAATTTTCTAAAGAAATCTATGCAAATAGGATCCCTGGGTCCGATACTAATCGTCATGTCACGCTGTATAGATGATATAGACGACGTGATAAAGCCTACTGAGCCGACGGTCCTGGGTTCGAATCCCGGCAAGGGCAAATATTTGTGTGATGTACTCGAATATTTGTGCCTGGGTCATGGATGTTATTTGTATTTAAGTACCGTACAGACCCGTAACTTCGCCTGGGATACCTAACATCGCCTATTTTTATAAAAGTTTAAATTCGCGTCTAGTTTTTAGACTACTACAAACTAAAACTATTAAATAGAAAGTGCTTTTTATGCGATATTCTCGCATCAATTGTAGCTAATTTAAAAACTAGGCGGGAATTTAAACTTTTATAAAATTGGCGATGTTAGGTATCCCAGGCGAAGTTAGGGGGCTGTACGGTATGTATGTATCTATATAAGTATGTTTATCGTCGTCTAGTGTCCATAACACAAGCCTACTAGAGCTTACTGTGGGACTAGATTGATTTGTGTGAGGTTGTCAGATATTTATTTATTTATTTATAAAAGTTCCAATCATACACTGATAAAAATATATGGTAGGTATATATGGCGCCGGAGATGCAAAGTTAACGCAACCGACCACGTTTGTTGTATGGGAGCCCCACTTAAATATTTTTTTATTCTGTTTTTAGTATTTTGTTGTTATAGCGGCAGCAGAAATACATTATCTGTGAACACTTCAACTGTCTAGCTATCACGGTTCGTGAGATACAGCCTTTTGACAAACGGACAGACGGACAGTGGATTCTTAGTAGGTAATAGGGTCCTGTTTTTTTACCCTTTGGGTACGGAACCCAAGAAATGAATTACCTATTTGTATAGTGTGGTATAGTGTGTACCACTTACAATACGTACAAAAAAGAGTAAGCTAGCGTTAAAAAAAGTCCGTGCGCAGCTTTTTTGCTGCCAGAAATTAAGTGTCGTAGTCTATCTGCTTAGTTTGTTTCATCGCTGTATATAATGTATTTATATTATATTAAATGTAGGTATGTATATATTTACATGAATAGCAAAAATTATGTATAAGTATTATAATTATGTTTTGTTACTTAATTGTAACTTAGTTGCACCGCCTACAATTTTTCCGCTTTGCCCTACGGTTGACTGGTAGAGAATGCCTCATGGCAAAGTCCGCCTTTTGTACGATAAGATTCTTTTGTGCAATCAAGATTAAGTAAATAAGTAAATAAAATATAAAATTACAAGTACGTCTAAAATTTTATGTCCCGGTAATAATGTAGGCGTAGACACGTGTGAATTATGTTAAGACTTCCTGGTCTTTGGTTGTTATTATAAAAACCATACGTCTATGATTCATCATCCATTTATATGCAAAACGTGACCGTTTTGTTGCATATTGATTTTATCCAAGTGCGGAATAGCCAAAAATAACAGCTACGCTTTAACAGGTTTTTATTAGGTTCACTTGTAACTGTTGTTATAGTATTTTCTGCAATCGTTGCACAATGAAGGTTCTTAAAGTCGAGTACCGCGTTTAGGTTACGAGGCTTGCCGAGTGGCCTAAGGAAGGTACGAGATTTTAAGGCCTTATTGTGGAACATACATACTTTTTATACTAGCAAAACACAGAAATTCGTTTAATTTACTTAATCGTCATTCCCCGATATGAATTATTATTTTTAATGTAACCTTTTTTCGTTCAACTCAAACTGACCTATTAAAAAATAACATAATCGTGATGGTCATGGCGGGTACCTCGTGATTGGTTTTTTTTTTTGACAAGTAATTGCTGTGCAGCGTGGAAACGCCGCCAGCATCTTGGGATCATTTCCGCCAATGACCGACCTTGGATAGGGTTAGGTTAGTTTAGGTTCTAGGTTTTTAAGTGTACATATTCGTATATGTAGTATAGGAAACCTAAATATATATTTTTCCTTTACCAATCAGGGATCAGTAGCATGTTTTTTTTTTAAAAAAATATACTGATGTTCTATTTTTAAATTAATTTGTGTTGAGTCGAGAGATGTCTTATGAATATTAAAGTTCTGTAGACATTTATAAAAAGAAGTTACAAACTAAGGAGCTACTTAAAAAAGAAATAGGGTTTCAGTACGGGAGCCGCCCGGGGCATTGTAAGTAAGTAAGTAAACACTTTATTGTACACAAAAACAGTAAAAAAATACATCTATTACAAACAACATATAGGTACAAAGGCGAACTTATCCCTATAAGGGATCTCTTCCAGTTAACCTTTGAGCAGTTTGAGTGAGTACGAGAAAGAAGATAGACAAACTAACACCGTGTACAAAAAGGTATTAAAAATAATAAGACTACTAATAATTACACATATAAACTATTAATACATACATACATACATACATATATATAATGTAATATAAATATACACATAAATATAAATACATTGTAGATCCAATTCACAAGTCATTGGAAAGCCATAACTTCTTAAGATTTGTCTTGAGCGATGCTACAGATGGAGACTTCCTAAGGGACAGTGGCAATTCGTTCCACATTGTCCCTAAGAATACTGGCCGCGTTCCCTCTTTGTATGCACAAACCCACTCGCTGTGCAAGGTATGACCCCGCTCTCGAGTCGCCAGAGGCGCCGACGAGTTTGACCGACACTTCTTTAATCATATTTTTGGTGTCGGACGACCATGGCCCAAAGGTTTCGACTGCAAGAGCCGCAAATACGTAGTTGTTTTTTAAATATGCGTATTTACGGCACTTGACGGTTTGGGCGTCCTCAGCGGCAGCCCCTGGCATTCGAGCGGAGCGGTGGACATGGGATGGAGGCAGCGTATCCACGCATGTGGCATCCTATGTTAAGTTCTGTAGCGGGTACCATAGAGAGTAGATATAGAATTTTGCTACAGGTTTAAAAAGTGCGCTGTTGTGATTTTGTCTTTGAAATTATAATTGACAGATTACAGTACGCGAGTATAAAAAACAAAATTTGGATTTCTTAGCTTCAATATTGGCTGAGATCTTGTCACTGGTTCCAATTAAATCTGAATATCTTGGAAGCTACTGATCCTATTTCCACCAAACATAGCTAAGAACCGTCTCGACGGACAAGTCTTACGATAAAAAAACCGCACTCAAATTGGTCCATCCGTTTGGGAGCTACGATGACACACATGTTAAACTTATAACACCCCTATTTTTTCGTCTGTTTAAAAATTAATAAACTTACTGCAGCACATAGCTCTCCTCTGTTCCTCCGGCTCGCACTGCCCTGACATGCAGTCCTTCCCGGCAGTCACTGAGTTCTCCAGGAGGCTGTTCAGGGAGTCCCTCGTCTCAGGGTCGGAGTCTGAGTCGGCGCACCGCGTGGAGGCTGACGCTGAGGAGTCTGTCGTCTCTGACATCTTTGGTAGAGCTATGGACAAAAAATGCTTTAAGAGGCTTTATTACATTTTAAACAGTATTTTTTCCTTTTATTACAAATATATTGATAATTACAGCCAACTTTTTAGGGCTCCGTACCCAGTGGGTAAAAACGGGACCCTATTACTGAGACTTCGCTGTCCGTCCGTTCATCCGTCCGTCTGTCACCAGGCTATATTGTATCTCAATAACGGTAATAGCTAGACAGTTGAAATTATCACAGATGATATATTTCTATTGCTGCTATAACAACAAATACTAAAAATAAAATAAAATAAATATTTAAGGGGGGCTCCCATACAACAAACTTGTTATAGATTATGGTACGGAACCCTTCATGCGCGAGTCGGATTCGCACTTGCCCAATTTTTACAACATAGGTACAACAAACTTACAGATAATGGTACGGAACCCTTCGTGCGCGAATCCCACTCGCACTTGGTGTATTTTTTTTAAAGTGAATAATACTTTTCCCTGAGTTCTAGATAGTAACAAAAGCTATTTCATGCTTTCATTGCGTACAGCCGAAAATAAGTTGAAATAACAGTTTTCTGCGTGAATTTGGTCAATTTAGTTTTGGGTCGTTCTCAAAATACTTGCACCGCCACCTGTCAACAGGTTTGTCTTAGAAGAAGTTTTTTACACCGCATTATTTCAAATATTCAATTATCATTACATATATAAAGACACTTTTTACATAGAGGCCAAATGCTTTCAATTAAAAGTAAAGTATATCAATAGACAAAAAACGATTTAAAACTAGGTTTGGTCGGTCACTTGCCGTGTCCCAACGCGAGGTACTCATGTTTCGTTGTAATAAAAACATATACATTACCGACTTAGCTTAAGTTCAGTACTCCATTTTATTTTCATATATGATGAAGATTGAATACTACCATATCGAATAATAATACTATGCTTATTTTGCGAATTATTTGCAATTTAATAAACATTACAATTGTGTGACTACTATTTCGTTTCCCCTGCATAACCCCGCATAAATCGAGACCTTCAGTTGCCACCTAACACTGTTCCGAGTGACACGTCGTCAGTGTGCTGCACTAAAAAAATATGATACATACTCTTACGCGAGCGGGAGTTTGTAATGGGTATGTAGTCTATATTCTACCTTCCATATTTTGGTTGACGTGTGTACTATTGCATTCATTTTAATTTATAAAGCGTAAAGTATGGTCTACTTTTATGTGTATAAATATGCAGTTCATCAACGAAATACTTTATTTGTTTTAATGACATAACTGTCATTTTGTCCATCACCTGTATGTCGTTCACTTGTCTATATAAAAACAGGTGAACGACACATACGGCAGGTGAACGACAATTATTTAAACACCTATACAAAATTATTTGAAAACCAGGTTTTATCGGTCACTCGCCGTGTCTCAACTCATGTTTCGTTGTTATAAAAACATATGTTTTACCGAAGTAGCTTAGTTTGAGTTCCATTTTACTTTTAAGCTGTCTTAGGAATCCTTAGCAGGCGGCGCCCGCACCAGATTTTGAAGCATCAATCCTCTGCCTGTCAGCGGCTTTGAGCGTCCAGGTCTCTGCCCCATAAAGAGATATGGAGAAGACAAGGGCACAGACGAGGTACATGTTAGTTCGGTTAGGGATGTGTCTATCTTTCCATATTTTGCCACGTTGGGTCATCGCTGTTTTGGCCATTCCGGTTCGCCTGCGAATCTCTGGTTTCCATGTGCCTCTATTTGTGACAACGGAGCCAAGGCACTGAAAATGTAGACAATGTGATAACCATAAATTAAATTAATTAATTCGTGAAATAAGTAACTACCTACCTATGCTTAAAATTGTTGACATGTAACTTGGTGTTACCAATAAAGAATTTGTATTTGTATTTGTATTTGAAACTGATCAACAGTTTCAAACTCTTGAAGCAAGTTAGTACTTTGTCGACTAGTAATGGTCGACTATCATCAGCTCAGTGTTATATTTATTAATATCGAGACCCATTTTGAGGCTGGTTGTTTTGAGTCATTCCAAAAGTTGGGCCACTTCTGCTTCGGGTGATGCAAAATAGGCGATGACTACCACGTACCTTCAAGGGCTTCATATCTGTTAAATAGTATTGGGGATATTGTGCATCCCTGTCCAGAACTTAAAGGTCTTGTATGTGACATCTCCTACTGACACCATTCTGTGTTCAGACTCGTAAAGGCTTTATAAAGTGTTACCAGATGTGCTGGCAGCTTCAGACAATACCTCCCATAACTTATCCCACCTAACGCAGCAGCTTATCAGATGTGAAGGTTCCTCGAAGATGACGAAGACAGCAGTAAGTTACTCAGCGGGTAGGAAAGAATATGTCAAAAGAGGCAGCATCAGTATGCAGAAACGTTATTTAAATGATTCGCTGTTGAACCTTCATAAGAAATTTATAAAATCACGTGGGTATGCTTGAGTTTTGCATCTTTTTGCCGGTTATGACCTTTCTGGATAGTACAGGCTTCAAAAAACCTCCTGAGAAATGTCCTGTGATATGAGAATTAAATGCTTGTTTTTTTTTTGCAAATTACTAACATAAGGAAAAAAGAAAAACAAAAATAATCAAAAAAGCACTAGTTGACAGTTCAACGTAGATTTTATTTAAAATGTCACTTACCTGCAACCGTCGTCGTTAACCTGCTAACAAATTCAGTGAAGTTGGAACATATTTGTCGCAAACCTGCACCCATTGTCGAGACCCAGACATCGATGTCAGGTAAACGACATTTGTTACCAAGTTAGTAACAAATGTCGTTTACCTGACATCGATGTCTGTCACCTGTCGACCTAAAATTTCAAACACCTATATCTTCTAAGATATTCAATTTAACTACTTCCCTCGACGTGATATCAATTGTCTGAATATATTTCTAGCGAACCTACCTATGAAAAATAAAAAAGAAATAGCAACTTTAAAAAAAAATGCAAATTTGACGCAGCGGTGCAAATTTTTTGAGAACGACCCTTTTAGAAAAAAAAAACAATGAAAAATTCAAACCTAGTAAAGTAAAAAATAAAAATAGACATGTGACAGCTACCTACATGAACGGTCAAGGAGTTATACCTTCCATCATCAGCTCAGCATAGGGAGATGATGACTATCAGACGCAAATACATGAACATCTTTCTAATCGCGGACAAAAACATATACATACAGTCGCCATCAGATATATCGCAGCATATAAGGCGTTCATAAATATGTGAACATGTACTGTAACGCCCAGTCAATAAGAGTCGTGTCCAGATATTTATGAATACTTTACATGCTACGATATGTCTGATGGCGACTGTACATACGGGTAAAACTGAGAACCTCCTTTATTTGAAGTCGGTTAAAAATACATTTTATGGTTTTCTCTTTCCCATGCGAAGGAGTACGTAATAGTACATATGTTATATGTGTTAGTATATAGTACACTTAACTGTTTTTATTATTACATCTTTTTTTATCATGTAGATGCTATTTAATACATATAATAGGTAGAGATAACAAAACATGCGTATGTTGCGTTAGACGTATCGATAACCTATGGTTATTTTGTTGTTGATAATAAATATGCTGCGCACCTACAGACCGATTTAATGATGTTATAATTTTAATGATATGCCTTAGAAGGCAAGAATGCCTCCGTCTGGGAATCGAACCGACTTAATTGTGAAAAAAAATCATCTTAACATAGTATCTTAAAAGAAAGGAACAACGTAGAATGTTTGAGTCAAATTTCAAGAAAATGATTTATTGCCGACGGTGAATAATAATTAAGCAAGTAATTCTTTAAATGCAGAATTACTAACTTTTAAAAATAACAAGACTCTGCTTTTAGTAAAATAGCCTATCTACGATATAAAATGAAATGAAATGAAATAATTTATTCAGTAAGTAGGCCACAGGGGCACTTTTACAAGTCAGATTGTGAATCTACCGGCATTTCGCAAGAGGAGACCGCTGTTGAGAAGAAAGCCGAAAGAAACTCAACAGTAAGTCATTTTTTCGTAAATAATACTTACTTAAAACAATTACATGATACAGTTGTGTTATAACTAATTACACTGGTACACGTAAAGGAGATGCATAGATACTCCAAATCAATGTTGAGTAGGAACATTAAAATAAAAATTTAATAAATTTAAAATATTAAATATACCCAGAGATGTATAAAGTCTCTGGGTGTCACAACATGCAATAAAATATAATTACTTAATTAATTTAATTCCATAGAGATGTATGAGGTCTCTAGGCGTCAACGTGAATAATTTAGAAAATAATTATTAAACCTAAAATTCTTAGAGATGTATATGGTCTCTAGGCGTCATAACATGCAATAAAATATTTTAAAATGATTTAATTTCCTCAGAGATGTATAAAGTCTCTGAGTGTCATACTACACTAAGCTGTTTCTTAGAGATGTACCTATACAGTCTCTAAGAGTTCAAAAAGATAAAATCAACATTGAATAACTTCAATCGAGTACAGGATGAAGTTTCTCACCTTTGCTTAATTTAACACTAGTATGCGGTTGCTACATATTTAATTTGGCCCTTGCTAGCATGAACAGACCGGACCCCACAAACGGCACCCGTTCACGAGTATGACGCATATCTCAGCCATCGCCTCCCTCAACCATATTATAGGGAAGGCTGCGACCCGATCAACGACGCCACCGTAAGCAGACCTTTAAGCGAGCATGACATGCTCAAGCTGCCGGGCATACTTGACTAATACCATTTGCCCGGTGAGAAACAACAAATTGTGCTCTCATGTTACATTAAAAATTACCCACCAAAATAATGCTTATTTAAAAATTTACTATTGACACACAACACTAAACTACTGGCTTAAAGGCATCACTGTCGTTTAGAAAGTCATTAACAGTATAATAAGCTTTATTCAATAAGTGACGTTTTATTTGCGCTTTAAATTTGCTACAGGGCAATTTTACTACATCAATAGGTATTTTATTGTAGAAGCGTACACAGTTCCCCACGAACGACGAGCTAACCTTACGGAGACGGTGGGCAGGTATTGCGAGCTTGTCCTTACTTCTCGTATTGTAGTGGTGAATGTCACTGTTGAGCTTGAATTCATGGAGATTTTTCCGCACATACATGATATTGTTACGAGCGTGGGGTTCGTATTTGATAGAAAAGCACAAATTAATCCACTAAATAAAACACTCACTTTATTACCAAAATTACGCACTTACAATTCACACGAACTGTACTTAAAATCCACTAATTAATACAAACACACTATTACACAAATTACGCACTCACTATTCACGCGAACTGTACTTAAAGCGCACTAATCACTTAAGAGTCTCTTTCCGAATATCCTTTTACTCGCACTGTATCGCAGTTAAAATGTAACTAACTCGCGCCGGCTGCTTGCGCCTTTTATATCCCGCGGGGCCCGGTTTCTCGACGCATTGTCCACACATATCGCGAATATTCTAGTAAAGTCCAGCGTGAGGGCCGAGAACATTCGAGGCCATATATGTCTCTCTCTAATGGTGCACTCTCTGTCACTCCCTTCTCGAATGTTCCGAGTATAGCTATTTCTTTCTAGTAGTCCCATCCTTGTTACACACTTCTCGAATGTTCCGAGTATAGCTATCTCTTTCTAGTAGTCCCATCCTTGTTACACACTTCTCGAATGTTCTGAGCATAGCTATCTCTTTCTACTAGTGCTATCTCTGTCGCTCCTACTGGAAATTTCGCCATATAATGATTTGTGCTTCAGAGGCCCATAAGGGGTCCTGAAAACGCCTGAAAACGGATTTTCAGGTTATGGCGTCATCTGATAGAGGGTGCCCTGAAACGGCCTGAAATGACTTTTCAGCCTGCTGAAAACGCCTCTAAAGCACTGAAATTGACGTTCAAAGTTTTTGACCTAGCCTACCGGCGTAACAATATTCTCAAGAATGTATTGAGATGCTACGGTGAGAATGTTTGTTTCCTTGAATTTCTCTCTTAGTGACGTACGACCTCCTAGTGCATAAATTGCGCGTACAGCTCGTTTTTGTAGCACAAAGATGGTTTGGATGTCCGCCGCTCTTCCCCAAAATAAAATTCCATATGACATAACACTATGGAAATAACTGAAATATACAATCTTTGCCGTCTCGACGTTTGTCAGCTGCCTGATTCGATATTTAAGGTACTTTCCCTTGATGTCCCATAGTCTTGGGACACCCGGTGTATATATTTTTTTATGTCATACTGGGGGCAAACGATCAAACGGATCACAAGTGCGTTGCCAGCCTTTCAGGTGGGAGTACGCTCTTTTCTTGAAGGTTTGAAGGTCGTATCGGTCCGGAAACACCGCAAGCGACAAATCATTCCACAATGCAGCCTTGCGAGGCAGGAAATTTCTTGAAAAAAAGGCACATTGATTTTATAAATGTATGAAACAAATAATGGTTATTTACTCATGCGGGTACGCACCACAATTTTTATATTAAACCTTTGATACAAAGATCAAAGCTTAAGGAAGTTTGTAAGGTGTAAAGCCTTTCAAGTAAACAATGCAAAGATCGACACACAAAGCATACGGAAAAAATCGATAGGTTGCTTGGGAGTTAGGGTGGCGGAAAGGTTAACGCGCTGGACCGGCAATCCAGGTACCGGGTTCGATTCCCGGTCTCTTCCACCAGGTTACGCATTTCAATTTTTCTTTAAGCTTTGATCTTTGTATCAATCGCATTGATTTTGTTTACCAAATTTTGAAAGTATCGAGTTTAACATTGAATACTTTGTCATATGAACAGTGGCAATATTTACGACAGTCAAACGGTGAGAGGCGAGGCCTTGGTCGCATTGGAGCGGAGCGTGCAACGGTGCATTGCCAGATGCATTATACCATGCATTTTGCACTTATGTATTGACTAGCAGGTGTTCGCGAAATATCGCCAAGCAAAAAAAAATCGGCCAAGTGCGAGTCGGACTCGCGCACCAACGGTTCCGTACAAAAACTTTTGAGGCATTATTCCTTTTAATTTTTTTTTTCATATTATGACAAATATATTGATAATTTCAACCAACTTTTTGAAGTGAATAATACTTTTCCCCGAGTTCTAGGTAGTAACATAGCTATTTCATGCTTTCATTGCGTGCAGTCGAAAATAAGTTGCTCGCACCAACTTGCTCGCAAATGCGCCACTTGTCCGGGCCATAAACATGCTGAACCAAATATCTAAAAAACCGGCCAAGTGCGAGTCGGACTCGCGCACCGAGGGTTCCGTACAAACACTTTCCATCCCTAAGTGTTTAAGTTAAGTTTGCACCTGGTATGTATAGCGCCCCATATAAATTAGGTGCAAACTTGCAAAGTAAGGTATTAAAAAAAAACTACTTACTAGATCTCGTTCAAAACAATTTTCGTTGGTAGTTTTTATAGTAATGTACATCATATGTTTTTTTCAGATTTTTCATTTTCTTATTTTAGAAGTTAGAGGGGGGGGGACCAACTTTTTTCCACTTTGGAAGCGTCTGTCACGCAAACTATTCGGTTTAGAAAAAAAATATTTTAGAAACCTCGATATCATTTTTGAAGACCTATCCATAGATACCCCACAAGTATGTGTTTGATGAAAAAAAAAAAATTCAATTTCAGTTCTAAGTATGGGGAGCCCCCAATATTTATTATTATTTTTTTATTTTTGCATCAAAATCTTAATGCGGTTCACAGAATACATCTACCTACCAAGTTTCAACAGTATAGCTCTTATAGTTTCGGAAAAAAATGGCTGTGACATACGGACGGACAGACGGACAGACAGACAGACAGACAGACAGACATGACGAATCTATAAGGGTTCCGTTTTTTGCCATTTGGCTACGGAACCCTAATGATTTGTTCAACTGTTCTCTGGCTGAATTCACAAAAGTCGCTTATGAATTATTATGTTATCCCGATAATATTTAGGTAGTAGGCTTAAAAATTTGTTAATAATGTAAACGTATATTATTATTTTTTCAAATTATTTTTTTTTGTTATTTCTTTGCACTTGTTTATTTTTTATTGGTTCCTTCTGTTAAATATGTATCACGTGTTGGATTAGTCTGTAAGTGATATGTATATTTCAATTATTAATAAATAAATAAAAATCATAAGTTGGAAAAACTAATTTTCAAAACAAAAGTTATCAATGAAAAATTCAAACTGTAGGTTTCAAATATATACCAATAAATCACAATAGCCCTGTTCTAGGTCATTAATATGTATGTTATGAAACATGTTTGATCCTAGTGAAAAATGTCTAGAACAATCAGCATTTTAAAAGGAATAAGGCTTCTAATTTTATCCCATTCTTACTGGCCAGGTTATGGTATATGTATGGCACCGGACACAAATGTCACAAATACGGTACAAAGGTAACGCAACCGATCACGTTTGTTGTATTGAGAGCCCCTTTAAATATTTATTTTATTCTGTTTTTCAGTATTTGTTGTTACAGCGGCAACAGAAATACATCATCTGTGAAAACTTCAACTATCACGGTTTATGAGATACAGCCTGGTGACAGACGGACAGACGAACAGACAGACGGACGAACAGCGGAGTCTTAGTAATTGAGTCCCGCTTTTTACACTTTGGGTAGGGATTAGGGAACCCTTCAGTCCCCATTTTTTTTATGAAAATGCGGTAATGTCCGCGATAAATTGTACATTTGATATTTTTGCTTGACTCAATTTTATTTCAATTTACCGGGATCCTTATTCGATTATATAAAAGCTGTTGGATATTGTTTAGAATAGAATATGCGCTCACATTTCATAGAATTACATAAAATAGAACATCTATTTTATGTAATTCTATATATGAAATTTGAGCCCACTGTTAGGTTTTTATTTGGTTTTTATATATTTTTATTCACTTTATCATTGACACCTATTTTCACTCCCATTTTGTCCAACTACTACTCCTGCAGCAAAAACTGTCAGCATTACGAAATGGAATCACTATCCCATCTTTTTAAAGTAAACATGCAGTTCTATGGTATTTAACACGCACGTTTCTGAAAAGCTTTCATCAAAAACTGTTTTTATTCTTTTTAAATATGTTTTTAAAAACGTGTCCACATTTTGATAGTATGTGTAACGTCATGAAAGTAACGCTTCTTACTCCACTATACAAACAGAATATCCTCCCACCTATAAATATTTTTCTCGAATGATGACACCATAATATGATGCCAACATAGAAAAAAAATAGCAGCCATATTTCATGAGTAAAATGATGTTATTGTGTCAACAACAGTTTTATGGCTCAAAATTTTTATTTTTTAGAGTTGTTATTGCACGGTAAGTATACATATTCCACTGTTCTAATATATACTATTACGCAGATTTCCAATTCAGTCACCTAATGAATGTGATGTGGAGTCCATTGCTATGTCGCGATTGAGTGCTATCTTCATTTTTATGTTATGTCCTACCATTTTTTGTCATGAATGTTACGTTACAGTCATGACGGATTGTTAAGGTGAGTATAGGTAACATTCAGTCATGTACGTTACATGTGTTATAATATCATGAATGTAACGGTACACTTTTTCGCGGACATACCCATAAAACTGTCATAAGACCCATAATCCTCATGTATGACCCTTAAAGAGGAATGTCAGCTCCTGGTAGCAAAGCGCAAAGTACTTCGGAAGATCCTGGGGCCTACCAAGAGGAATTTTATTGGTACAAATTTATTTTACTGGCAACGACACATTTTTGGTAACTGACGTTGAAAGTCAGCGAATGTCACTGATGTAAACAAAGAGGAAACAGGACTAAATATTCCGCAAATATCAAGTAATTTTTCCATAATAAAGCCAAAACTATCACCTGATCAACGTCAAGTTGTTTTCAATAGGGTTCTGTATTTATTTCGCAAGAAGAACGAAGGATTGAACAGCATTCCGGTAAACAATGTTTTGAATCCCTGGGTCGGACCGAGACTTGTCAGGCTATAATTAATAACAATGACACTTTATCAATGAGCTAGAATATTCTTATTCTTAATAAAAGGAAATCACACACATTAGACAACTTAAGATATCCGTTATCAAGAGTTCAAGCGGGGTCAGAATTATATTATCACAGCAATGAACTTGTGTACGAGGTTGTCGAAGAACTTATAACTTAGATTTTGTGCTTCGCTCACACGTAAACGGAATTAAGCGTGTGTACAATTGATAACATGTATAGAGATCGAGAGACCTTTGTGTCGTGTACACCCTAAAAAATATTTCAAATCCTTTTTCTGTATGTAAAGAAATATAAGAAAATGCATAAAATAGTTTAGGTTTTTAGCATATACTTAGTCTTTAGTTACATATTAGTTTATTGTTTATTGTTTTTATTAATATCTTGTGTTTTTATGAAATAAATACATGTTTATAAAATACCCGAAATTTACGACTAATGCCTGCATAGACTTGTAGTCATCGAGCTATCCGCGAAAAAAATAATCTGGCAGTAATGTCAAGCTCTACGTTATTGTTTTTTTTATTAGACAACAGACTAAAGTAACCTATCCATTGTGCCATAGTTAATAAAAAATTCATAATAAAATAATAAGTAATCTTACGGAAAATATAAAAACTGTGATTACGTCTTTTCCAGTGGAATACAGAAAAGTCACAAAGTTGTAGTCTTAAAAGATCAATCGTCGGTCATTCTCCAGACGTACATTTTTGCTTGTCTTCGCCGTTTAAAAATATAAAATTATTGATTTAATTATATCTTATATTTTTTGATCGTAGCAGGTATTCGTATTGAGCTGTACATGAAGTTTCAAGACCATATTTCAAACCCTTCGGGTAGAAAAAAAAACTTTTAGTCCTATTCTCCTAATTGACACGTCGCGTCCCACTACCCAAATTACTTAAATAACAATTTCTCCTGGTGATATACATGAAGAAAAAACAATGTAAGCAAGATTATTAAACAAAAGAATACATGTTTTAATCGTACAAAAAAAACCTAGTCAATACAAATAATATATCACAAAAATATCAATTATAGTAACTTTGTCTCGAAACGTATAATAATTGACGCGTCGCGGTCGGTTGTGATTACACAACTTCTCTGAAAGAAGGTACGGATCTCACTAACGCATTTCGGTGAAGCAGTCAGTCGTGCCCAGAGCCCCGTGTGGGATGGTTGTGTCAGCTGTGTACGGGTTGCGGACTATGACTGTAAGTATCTAATTCACGCGTTTTGGCTCACGAAATTTCTAATTCACACGTTCACGTTTTAAAAATCAACCAGTAACTCTATCGCGCAAAGAATTTTAGTGTACATTAAAGGCCGCATTATTTAATAGATACTAGATTCTGTAGATTATTACATGTACCTATAAAAAGTTATTTTGTATTTTTCAAGAATCCCTAATTCACAAGTCTAATTCACGCATCAAAAATGAACGCGTTAATTAGAATTTAACCATCCATGTGGTTCTAATCATCAGTTTGTTTTTTTTTTCTAGAAGATTTGTATATATAATAGTAATAGTACCTATAATATATAGCCGCATCTTCATGGGGTCATTTTAAAACCTCATCAGGTAGCAAGCTGTATTTCTCAGCGCTGGAAAATTCTAGCCGAAGCGGTTTTGCCATATATTAGCACCATCAGGCATGAACAATATTTCGTACTTGGATATAACCCTGTGTCTGATAGAATAATAACAATGAAGCTGATCACCAATTTATGTCTTCTCAACATCGTGCAAGTTTACAACACAGTCCACGGAAGAGGATATCAACTAGAGGAAACTCTAGACGGCATACCAAGCCGGCAAATCGCAATGGTATTGGGAGAATGGAATGCTAAAACAGGAAGCTCAGAAATAGTCCATGAAATCCTAGACACCATTGGAAAATATGGTCTAGACTAGGAACGAACGAGGTCAGAGGCTTGCAGAGTTCTGTGTTTTGTGTCTGACCATTACTTTAACACTCTTTCACCATCACAAAAGATGACTCTACACTTGGAAGTCTCCTGGAACCTGGGTCGTTTTAGGAATCAGATAGAATACATACTGGTAGACAAGCGCTGGAAGTCATCTGTCAAAAATGTGAAAACCTTCCCTTGAGCTGAATGCGGTTACTGGTTACCTCCTTCGCCATTCGTCTCAAAGCCGTTTACCGTAACGCGGGACCTAAACCCAGAACTTAGAATCCAATAGAGCGATCCCATTTCCAGAATCTGACGGAAGCGACGCTTGCACAAGATCTGCCACCACTTATGGCAAAATGGCAGATGGCCAAAAGTCTGGACCCAATCCGTCATCATCACGTTACAAAAAAGGTTCATCGAAAAAATGCGACAACTACCGTACACTTGCTCTGACTCAGTTTTGCTCCACATGATAAACAACAGACTTCGTCACTATCTAGACTGGCAGATCGCGCAAAAACAAGCGGGTTTTGAGAAGGGAAAAGGCACGAACGAGAAAATACTGAACGTGAGGCAAATCGTACAGAAGTGATACGAGTTCAATACACCTTCATCATGTGCTTTGTCGACTATATCAAGGCTTTTGACTGTCGACTGGGACTGTCTATGGGATATTTTGACCGATTTGGGTGTTCCTTTCCTCCTCACTGCACTACTACACTACAACTACTTTACTACAACAGCCAAGGACCAGTGAGAATTTTTTTTTTTTTATGGAGAATAATTTAATGCAAGAAAAACTTAACTTATAACAAAGAAATACATAGTAATAAAAATGATAAGGACAGGACCAGTGAGAATAGATAAGACGTCATACAATCCCTTCAGTTTCCAAAAGGGTGTAAGACAAGGTTGCATTCTTTCACCTATCCTGTTCAATATATACGGCGAATACATCATAAGAAGGACGGCTATGCTGGTAGCATTACTGTTGGGGGACGTAAAGTCTTGCGATACGCCGATGACAGGACCCTCCTAGCAGCTAGCGAAAGCATAAGATGGGCAGTTTATTGAACAGGATGGCGCGCTTTAGTGAAGAATTCGGACTCTCAATCAACAGATACAAGACCAAACTCATGGTTATTGATCGTACAGGCAAGCTAGAACTCAGTGAAACACTTAACTTCGAAATGACGGAGAACCTGGGTTCTAACATTAGCAATAATAGTTCATGTAAGACGGAAGTTCGCAGAATTCGCGCTGGGATGGCCAAGGGCGCAATGTCGCAGCTTAATAATGTACGGAAGGACAGGAACATCTCCGCCAACACTAAGACTACCTTAGTCCGAACTATGGTGTTCTCCCTATTTTCATACGGCTCAGAAACATGGACACTGAAGAAAATGGACCGTGATCGAATTGATGCTTTCTGCTGGAGAAGAATGCTGCGCATACCATGGACAGCAAGCCACGCCAACGCACCGATTTAGCCCAACTCAAGATCCGAACTAAACTGTCGACGACCTATCTTCGCAGGGTTCTGGAGTACTTTGATCGCATTGCCAGGAAAGACAGTGATAACCTGGAAAAACGACAATCACTGGAAAAGATGAAGGCAAGCGACCAAGAGGCAGGAGCACGACACGCTGGACAGACCAGATTCTCACAACCCTTGGCACTACAGTACACGATCCTCTACACACGGCTACTGACAGTAAGAGATGGCGCCGCATCATCAAGGAGAAGGAAGAGATAATATAGTAAGCGTAGCGAGGGCTGGTACATGTATAAATTATTTATTATAACTTATCATAATAATTCAATTTACATACGTAATTGCATACCTAACCTACATAGTAACTAACGGCCGGTGTGCTTGTTTCTTGAGTACTTAGGTACTTTCATATTATTTAAAACATAGCTTATATCATATAACTGTCACCGTATCAGTCATATATTATTATACAAAACGTTTTTATTTTAATTTAAAAAAATATAACTGAATTTGTATAATTAACGCGTCGCTTGTCTAATTAACGCGTCATACAAAAAGTCAAAAATTCTAATTAACACGACGTTTTTCTAATTCACGCGTCATATAAATTTGAATTTGCTTATAAGTAATGAACCTTTAATAATTATAAAGTGCCCTATCCACATTTAAGTTTCAATGATCGATATGTTACTATATTTCAGATAAAAATGATTGAAAAGTAAGTAGAAAAAAAGCGACGCGTTAATTAGAATTAGAACACAAATCTGGAGAATGACCGTCAACAGGTGTGCAAATTGTGCTCTCATATGACCATCAATATTTATAGACAATAACGCCGTATCAATTGGTTGTCCTGATTACAGCTAGCTGACCTACATTGTCATATCTGGCACAATTGGTAATTGGTTTGCGTTGCACCAATCTAGAAATTAACCTAAGTGTCAACGTGAAAGTTTAGTTGTCTGAAATAAACTATTATTATTATTATTCCTTTATTCATTTCGTATCTTAGGTTAGGTTTTATTATTATTATTATTATAGGAACATAGGAACATTTACTATTCTGACTGCATCACCACTGGTCTCGATGACAGATACAAAATGGCAGCTATTTTGTGTGACCTGTCCAAGGCGTTCGACGTAATCAGTCACAGGCTACTTCTAAATAAATTAAGTCTTTACGGTCTTCGAGGTTCTGATCACAAATTGTTATCATCTTTTCTGTCCAATCGTAAACAGGTTGTAAAAGTGTCTTCCAATGGCAAAATGTTAATTTCAGATGTCGGCTGCGTAAGGCTGGGTATCCCTCAAGGATCAGCCCTTGGAAATGTCTTATTCACGTTATTCGTTAACGATCTACCCTCGGCAATCAAGAATGGCCTATCGGTGCTCTTCGCAGATGATACCACAGTCATAGTCAGCGCAAAAACATACGAACAGCTTGCCGGTAAAATTCATGAAGCTTGTGTCCAACTGCAGAAATGGTTTTCGTCGAATGGCTTATTATTAAACGTATCAAAGTCTAATGTCATGGTATTCTCGGGACGGAACATCGCAATGCCCCCATGCATTAAAGCCGTCCCGATGCCATTGTGTAGTGAATGCAGGTTTCTTGGATTCATGCTTGACTCCAACTTGAACTGGAAGTGCCATGTAGACATGCTGTGCGACAAGTTGAGTAGTGCTGTCTTTGCTTTAAAGAAATTAAAACCGTTAATATCAAGTAATGCATTAAAGTCTGTATATTTCGCACATTTTCATTCTATTATGTCATACGGTACTGTTTTTTGGGGAAATTCCACTGATGCTCAGCGAATTTTGACACTCCAAAAACGAGCACTTCGAATACTGGCCGGAGTAGAACCCAGGTATTCTTGCAGGGATCTCTTCATAAAGTACCGCATTATGACTCACTACTCACTTTATATATTCGAGGTATTAATGTATGTACGAAATAATTTGTCAATGTTTGCACGTGTCGAGGTATCGGGCAAACTAATACGTTCTACGGGGAGACTTAGGACAGTCCCGCGTCGCATGGCACTGGCAAAAAAAAACCCACGCGTCATCGGCCCAACGTTCTATGAACATCTACCCGACGAGTTGCGAACCGAAGCGTCAGACGAGAAGTTCAAACATCAATTGAGAAACTTTTTATTGGATAATCCATTATACTCAGTAAATGAGTACATGGATAAATAAATTATATTTCATTTTATATTGTTTTGGTTTCTTGTAGTACATTGTTGACAATCCTCCAAGGAGACACCTTTGACATATTTAATTTCAAATTATTTGACATAGTAATATATAATAATAATAATGTTTGTATTTAGCACCGTGTATAAATATTGCTGGTAGTTGGTATTTTTTAGAGTTTTAGACAATCCCTTAAGGAGATATTCTTATATTGTAACCACATTTAGCTGCATTATGATTATGACATGTAAATATCTTTTGTTACAATCAATTGTTATGTTTTTGACTATTATTATATTATCTCATTTTTATCTTTATGACGATCATAGTATAAATGCATGTAAATTGTCTTAGCGTAATTTATACTGACATTTTATATTATGAAATAAATAAATCTAATCTAATCTAATCTTTAGATATGTCGCGTCGGTTCACTGATTTCATGATTCATCACGAACCTTACAATAAATATGTATGTATGTATGTATGTATGTAAACACTTTATTGCACATAAAACAATAACTTATCCCTATAAGGGATTTCTTCCAATTAACCTTCCAGTTAAATAGGTAGGTACCTACGCTTAGAACGATACCCTAGGTCCACACTTTATCCCAATAGTCACGGTTTTCGTTTCATCCCAATAGTGACGTCTTGTATGTGTCTGCAGCTACTTTTATACCAACAATTTATCAAAATTGGTCCAGCTGTTTGAGCGTGAAGAAGTAACAAACATACACATAAACACACAAACATACTTACAATTTTTAGCCTTTATAATATTAGTATGATGTATATCGTCGTCTAGTACCCATAGTACAAGTTTTGCTTAGTTTGGTACTAGGTCAAGTTGTGTAAGATTGTCCCTTAATATTTATTTTCATCACACTTTCTCGTAAACAAGGGTTTACTGCTAGAAAAGCGGGCGGTAAATCGTAAATTACGCCCTAGGGCGGTAAGTAATTTCTATCACACTTTAAGGGATTACATGCTAGAAACCCGGGGCGTATATTACGCCCTAGAGCGGTAAGTAATTTTGATATTGACTACTATTTATTACTTTTGTTTTATTTCCTCCTAAAGTGTGATGAAAAACGTCGTACGTGACTCTGGTGGCAAAGGAATTCCAAACGTGTCATTAAAGCTTCTATTAGACACTCGTTTGTAATTCCTCGTTTACCACCCCTGTTACGTAATGTACTATTATTGAAAGCGCCCTCTGTTTTATTAGGTCCGTTCACCATACTCCTAGGACGTGCGCTTACGCAACACCCCTAGGAGATGCCATAACTGCGCGACCAGCGGCGCGGCGAGCGGTAGAGCGAGAGATCCGAGCGCAGCGGCATAAAGAGTGAGCGAGACACTAGTACCGTGCACCACTGCCGCTGCTGTCGCGCAATGTCGTGGCATATCCGTATTGCTTCTTCAGCAAGTGTTAGTTTTAAACCATTGATACAAAGCTTAAAGAAAAACTGAAATGAGTTACCTAGTGGAAGATACCGGGAATCGAACCCGCTACCTCTGTACGGTCCAGCGCGTTAACTTTTCCGCCACCCTAACTTCCAACCTGTCGAATTTTTCCTTATGCTTTGTGTGTCGATCTTTGCATTGTTTATTTGAAAGGATGTTTCATAAATTTATAAGTGATATTTTGTATTTTTTTTTTTAATACCGGACAACCTCACACAAATCAATCTAGTCCCACAGTAAGCTCAAGTAGGCTTGTGTTATGGACACTAGACGACGACAAACATACTTAGATCGATAAATACAAAACATCCATGACCCAGGTACAAATATACGAGTTCATCACACAAATATTTGGCCCTTGCCGGGATTTGAACCCAGGACCGTCGGCACAGTATTAGGCAGTTGCCACTGCGCCAACCGCGTCGTCGTATTTAAATTTAACCTCTGCATCAATTCATAAAAATGATAAACGTGGTAATCCCAGAATAAACAAAATAAGCAAATTCTGTCCAATATTCATTTCATTGATGTAAATTACGTCGGTTCTTTATCTCGTTCGACACTGAACTTGCCCTGTTCTGTAAGATGCATAAAATAACTCAATACCTATATCATGAAATGAAGAAATAGTATATTAATTTAGACACCAGGAAAGAAGGGCCTGCCGGGGTGAGTAGGTATAGATTACATCGTAGGATAGTGATACGAAGCCGGCAAGCCCTTTTCACGGCTAGGCATGTATAGTGCTTTTCTCAAACATATGCAATGAAATGAAAAAATATACCACTCAAAAACAAACAGGTGTTTAGACTGTTCATGAACAAAGAAGTGTTGTTTAAAAAAAAAGACTACCCGGCTTATGCCTTCAATTTTGTATGTAAAATTCCTTTTCTCAAACATGCAATGAAATATTGTCTTTTCTCAAACATGCAATGAAATATTGTCTTTACGTACCTTATAATAGGCTCGGAATTATCGCTTTTTGGGCGCAACAACTCGAGAGGACTGTAAAGGGATTTCATACTGCTTTTCAGGCCTAGGCCTCCAAAGTAACTTTTTTTTGGTTTCAACAACAAGGTCATTCACACAGCTGGCTGACAAAAAGCAGGTTTTGTTTTTAAAGGTTGGTTGTTAGACTAAAATGTCCTATTTGTCAATTAATAAAATGTTGTTCTTTGAAGTATTTTTTTTTATTTCATTGTATGTTTGAGAAAAGCACTATACATGCCTCGTCGTGAAAACAGATTCCCGGCCTCGTATCACTAGGCCGTATATACCTACTTGGCCGGAAATCCTCATTTTCCCGGCCTCTGATGTAATGTACTATTACAGTTCTCTCGAGTTGTTCCGCCCGAAACGTGACACTTCGAAGCCTGCCATAACGCATGTTATGACGTCATTTCATTGCATATTTGAGAAATATTACATCATCCTGGATTTACACTCTCCTAGTAAAAACGCCGCTCTATGGGTGAAGAACCTAGATATAACCTGTTTACAATATAATTAGAAGATGCGCGACTTGGTCAAAAATGCCATACAATTAAATAATAGTACATTAGTTAGGTATATACCTAGGGTAGTGAATGTCTCAAATCGCAGGTGTTAGTGCCCCGAAGCGAAAGTGAGGGCCATAAATATTCGATCTGGGACTTACGAATTACCGCCCGTAATTTGTCTAAAGTTTTAAATGAACGATGCGGTCGGCGCAGTTTGTTGTACCTACACCTGCCTACTGAGCCCGCCGGTCCTGGGGACCGGTAATCCAGGGGTACCGGGTTCGATTCCCGGACTCTTTCGCCAGGTTACGCATTTCAATTTTTCTTTGTACTTTGATCTTTGTATTAATGGTTGAAAAACTTGGTAATTATGCTAAATTGTTAGACACTATAATTACAGTTTATAACTTAACAAGGCGTTTAGAAAATACCAGCGTTAAAACAGTCGTGTTTAAGAAATATCTGGTATAAGGTTGAGGAAAATCCTTCGCCCACTTTTTAAGGCAGATCTAATTAGTGTGCTGCTGTAAGCAAATAACTAAATATACTATTTAAAGTCGATAATGGATTTGTTTTCATTTTTTATAAATTATTTTTAAATTCGTTGTATGTTACTGTTTTATTTATATACCTAATGTAACGACAAAAAAGGGGAAAAACAAAAAAACAGTAAATACAAAGTTAAACTGAACACTACTAACAACTATGTACAAAAATCCGGCCGGACATCTCCTACCGCTACCATTCTGTATCTAGACTCGTAAGGGCCTTATAAAGTGTTACCAGATGACCTAGCAGCTTCAGACAATACCTCTCATAGCTTATCCCACCTAACGCAGTTGAAGACTTTCTGGTAATGATGTGAAGGAATTCCTCGTAAAATAATATGTCAAGATGCAGAAACGTTTTTAAAATGATTCGCTGTTGAACCTTCACAAGAAATGTATAAAGTCAAGTGGGTGGGCCATTTTTTCTAAAGTTGTACCTACACCCCACTTTTTTTTTTTAATTTCGATATTTTGTGTATTTTCTTCTCAGAATCACGAGCTCTTTCGATCTAATTAGGAGAAAAAAATTGTCCCAAAATATTCATACATTTTTTGTTTTGCCATTCCGTTACCGCTGTAGTAGATTATATGGAAATTGTAACGGAATGGAACGAAAAAACTTGGGACAGTTTTTTTTCTCCTAATTATATCGAAATAGCTCGTGATTGTGAGTAGAAAAAACCCAAAATATCGAAATTTAAAAAAATAAAGTGGCTTGTACAACTTTAGAAAAAATGGCCCGCGTACAGCTTGAGTTCTGTATTTTTTTGCCAGTTTAACGCTTCCTGGATTGTATAGGCTTCAAAAATCCCTTGAGAAATGTCTTATGAGATGAGAATTAAGGCTTGTTTTTTTATGCAAATTAATTCAATGTTGTTTTTATTTAAAATGTCACTAACCTGCAACGATATTTGTCGCAAACCTGCACCCACTGTCGATAACTTGGTAATAAAATCGGCCAAGTGCGAGTGGGACTCGTGCACGAAGGGTTCCGTACCATTATCTGTAAGTTTGTTGTATGGGAGCCCCCCTTAAATATTTATTTTATTTTATTTTTAGTTGTTGTTATAGCGGCAATGGAAATACATCATCTGTGAAAATTTCAACTATCTAGCTATCACCGTTCTTGAGATACAGCCTGGTGACAGACGGACAGACGGTCGGACGGACGGACGGATGGACAGCGAAATCTCAGTAGTAGGGTCCCGTTTTTACCCTTTGGGTACGGAACCCTAAAAAATGTCGTTTACCTGACATCGATGTCTTTCACCTGTCGACCTAAAATTTCAAACACCTGCATCTTTTAAAATATTCAATTTAACTACTTCCCTCCATTATAAGAATATATATTTCTAGCGATCCCATAAAAAATAAAAGAAAAAAACGCAACTTGAAATAATATGCAAAATTAGTGCAGCGGTGCAAATATTTTGAGAACGACCCATGGCATTGTTTTTTTTTTATGAAATTCAATAAGTCGTGCGGATATACGTTATAGAGTCCTGTGATATGTCAAATGTGTGTATAAAAAATAATCATATCTTCTATAGGGGCACGCCAAGACGAATCATTCGCTTTGCGAATTATGTGTATGCCTTATGGCGAAACATAGTGATGCTGCTATATATTTATAAGTTCAAATGTATCATCCACAAACCTATATGTTTACAAATAAATTATTTGACTTTTACTTTGTAAAATGTTGCCAAGTCGAAACCATAATGCCTAGCACTGACAAAATGTTATCTTATCAGATCTCATATGTCGATACCTTAGTTCACAATCGTACTAACTTTTCGGAAAAAGTTGTTGCAATTAGGACGTTAGTGCACAACTTCATGTGGTTTAAATTTCACTGGCAAAACAAAATGTAATTAGTACGAGTGTGAACTAAGGTATCGTAGAGATAACTTCTAGCTCTACATACTGTTTGATCTATGGCTCTACACGCGCTAACGACCCTAACTCTACAAGCCCTGACATCGCAAATTTCAGTTTTATTTATGTAGTATTCATTCTGTTTTTCTCTCATTCAATATTTAAAAAATACGTTAAATACGTCTACAGTAGGTACACCTTAGTCAAAATATGTAACTTATTTTCATGTAATATATTATATTACGAAGTTTATGGATTATATTTTTACGAAATTAATGGGTTATTCATTGTTGGTTATTACAAAGCTCCTTTTCACTTCAGATGCAAAAAAATACTATATAAATTATAATTGTAAAATCACCGTTCGCAAAAGCTGACTGATTTTCTTGCTTATTTATTTGTACACTAACAAAAACATAGATAAAATACAAAATGTAATTTCTCGCCGAACACTAAAACTTTTGTTGCCGAAACTTCTACCGTCTAAACTCCGTAAGTACCTAAGAAAATTAACGGAATAGATCGTAAATAAACGTCTAAATAAATTGCACCCAATGTATTCTATTCTTAGGCGTTTATCCATTTATATACCGGGTGTTGCCTCTAATAGAAGCAATAAATTAAATCATAGATTCTACCCTTCAAACTAAACAACATTTTGTTATGAAACTTTTGAAAATAACGTGTATTAAATGATAATTTGCAGAATATTTTTTAGACAAAAAAGCAATTTATTACGAAAGGTGCGATATATTAGTATAGTCACGTATAGTGACAGCTATGTCAATGCTCAAGGAAGGTAAATGTTGGACGACGTACATTGAAAATACTATTTAATTTGTTTGAAAGAATACAATTCTGAAAGCTGACTTTTTTTAAAGTTGCTGAACAAATGTTGTTCAGTTTGAAGAGTAAGATGTTATGTTTTAAATTATTGCTCTTATTACAGGCAACACCCTGTATAGTTTTAGTTGGGCTACCAGATGATCAGAAATGTTGGCCGATCTACTAATCTGTCGATTCTCAATTCGACTAAATATTTGTTACGGCGTAGTGATCAACTACGCCATTTATTTTATAGACCGACTATCTGCTACCCACGGCTTCGCCTGCGTAGAATTAAATAGTTGATCGCCATAAAGATGATTGGGGAAGGATTAAAACGCGCATATATAACATTTTATTGCCAACATTCAATGCCACATAAATAAATATCTCATCTTATTATACAAAAACCCACAGATTATCGCACTGCATTGGTAAATCCACCCTCTTTTTCACCCCCTCTAGGGATGATTTACGTAATAAAAACTATGCTAAGTTCTACCTCGGCACTCAAACTATCTTCATATGTTTTATCTAAATATCGCTTCAGCGGTTATTATTCCCGATAAAAAATTCCACCCCTCTTTTCACCCCCTCAAGGGATGATTTCCGGGATTAAAATTATCCTATGTCCTTTCATAGTGCTCAAACTAACTGCATATAAAGTTCATCTAAATAGGTTCAGCGGTTTAAGCGCGATGAGGCAAAAGACAGATAGATAGACAGGCGGACAGACTCACTTTCCAATGTATAATTATTATTACGGATTTGGAAAAATACTTGTCAAACGGGCCTACTCACGTCGTTAAAAAATATTGCTCGACTTGTTTCGAATCGGTTTGCGATTCTCCCTTAGGAGCGCGTCAGTCGCGGCGGCGGCCAGTCGAAAGTCGAACACGTCGAGCGATAATCGATTTATACGACATGAACCCGTTTCACATGTATTTTTTATATGTCCGAGTTTTTTTTTGTTTGAATTTTAAGTTGATTTGAGTTCAAGAATTGCCGACCTAAAAAAAATACAGTTTTGTTGATATTATATAAAAAAAATTGGGCAAGTGCGAGTCCGACTCACACATGAAGGGTTCCGTACCATAATCTATAACAAGTTTGTTGTATGGCAGCCCCCCTTCAATATTTATTTTATTTTTAGTATTTGTTGTTATAGCGGCTATAGAAATACATAATCTGTGTTGTTCTTGAGATACAGCCTGGTGACAGACGGACGGACGGACGGACAGCGAAGTCTCAGTAATAGGGTCCCGTTTTTACCCTTTGGGTACGGAACCCTAAATATCAAATAAGTACAAAAAAATATGTTTACCAATATTAATGGGATGACACCACGTTCTAACAATAATAAATCTGAATAACTCACTTTAACAACTGCATAAGTCCTATAAATTTATTTTTATTTAAAAACAATGCATAATAAAATAAGAAAAAACCCTCACCTAATTCCGTAATTAATTCAATTATATGGCATAAACTAATTTATTACAATTAACCGCAATTTAATAATTAAAAATAATCATTCATCTACTCACGCACATTTTTATTTTTTTATCACAACCATAAACAATAAAAACTCCACTGACCTCCTTATCTTTAAAAACACAACACTAGAAAGTCATATTAGGAACATCCAGGAACGCGAATTCAAACTGTTTTTTTTTAATTCGAAGCGTGCGCCGCGCGATTGCGAAAGACTATGACTGTGCGCATACAGCCACAGAATCCATGGCCTTACGGCCGATAGGATGATCCGTTGCTGTTGCTCATTAAAAACAATTAAGCAATAAAAACAATAGCGTATATTGTTTATGGATGTGTTATTGGTTGTAGCGCCTGTATAGATTTAAAGTAAAATATCGTTAAGCTGAGGCACGGAGGACCACTTTATAGAGAAAAAATATATATGCAGCCATTTTAAGTGATATATCCATCCGTCCAACATATTGCTGTTGCTGGAAAATGTGTAGCTTCAAATTTTATTTATTTAATCTTTATTGTACAAAAGAAATAACTTATCGTACAAAAGGTGGACTTAATGAACATTCTCCACTAGTCAACCATTGGGTTAAGCAGATAAATTTTAAGGATAAGAAAAAAAAGGCATCTTGGGAAAATGGTGCCAATTTTATCTGTCATTTTTCTTTAACGAAATTTATTAATAATTCAAGAAACGTAAATGCACTGTGGACCTTGTAGACGACGCGGTCTGACCGCGTCTTGAGCCAGTGCGCCTGGGTTCGATTCCCGGCCGTGGCAAATATTTGTGTGTTAAACTCGAATATTTGTTCCTGGGTCATGGATGTTATCTATATATGTATTTATATATTATGTATATCGTCGTCTAGTACATAGTACAAGCATGGCTTATTTTGGGACCTAGGACATCAAAGTGTTAAAAAGACACTAGACGTCCTAACTATAATGCCCCTGTGAGCTGTAGACCTCGCGAGTGTTTCGAAATGGCTGTTTTTTAGGGTTTGTACCCAAAGGGTAAAAACGGGACCCTATTACTGAGACTTCGCTGTCCGTCCGTCCGTCCGTCCGTCTGTCACCAGGCTGTATCTCAAGAACGGTGATAGCTATACAGTTGAAATTTTCACAGATGATGTATTTCTATTGCCGCTATAACAACAAATACTAAAAATAAAATAAAATATAAATATTTAAGGGGGGCTCCCATACAACAAACGGGATTGGTTGCGTTAACTTTGCACCTCATTTGTATGGAGCGCTATACATACCAGGTGCAAACTTAACATAACCACTTAAGGATGGAAAGTGTTTGTATGGAACCCTCGGTGCGCGAGTCCGACTCGCACTTGACCATTTTTTTATATTTTTTTTATTTATTTTTTATTTTTAGGGTTCCTCAGACATAGGGTATAAAACGCCCTATTTGTCTAAGTTTATCTTTGTCTCATCATCATAGGCCTTTACATCTTTATCAGATGATTTTATGCAGCGTTTTTGTGGCAGTGTTTGAAATGACTATACAGTCCGATGCGGGAGCGACAGTGACGTCCGCAAGATTGACATCTCATTAGGGGGTCGTTTGATGATTGTGTTGGTGAAGTGATCCTCCTCTCATCTTTGTCTACTTTTTGAAATACTATTGTTTTTACAAGTTCTTGTCAATACATCATCGAAGATTCCCGTACAATACATTATAATTTATAATATTATACAATGATGAACAATGTTGTTTACACATTGACGACAGACTATAACCATTAATGTATGCTTAGTTTATCTTCTTGTTAACTGTCTGGAAGATTGTGTACCTACGCGGTCTACCAGTTTAGTGATAATGATAATGTGTTAATAATATTGTTTCCGTAATCCGATTTGCCCTGGGATAGTGGCGCTACAAACAGTTTTCATATGGCAATGCATACATACATGCATACGTCATATATTTGCATTATAAAATGGCAGCAGCGATTTGTCAACAACCATAGCTGGGCACCGTTAATCAAAAAGTTAACTTCGTTAATCGTTAATCCGCTACAAAAAAAGTTAGCTTCGTTAAACGTTAAAGCTTTACATTTCGGAAGAATTAACGGAAGTTAACGTGAATCGTTAATCCGTTAATATGTGTAAAATTGCATTTTTATATCGTTGCGTTAGTGAACTTACGTACGACGCTTACACGCAAAAAGTATTTGCTGGCCCGATCTGGATACAAATTCCACATACTCAGTCAAATGTGGCCATGGATTCTCATCAGGACCGCTGGAATCCGATTCCATATCTTCCATGATATGGTTGTAATTACTACACTGCACAGTACACTTTTTCTATCTAACTAAATTACACTGCACTCTTCTTTATCAACACGCAAATGATCACTGACAGTAATTTATAATAACAATAACAAACAAAACACTCGTCACTCTAAGCACCGGCGCTAAGTAATGAAATGATCAAACGAAACAAATTCTTTCGCAGTTTTCTCACTCACAGGCGCCGGCAAAATATATCTAGTTTTGTTTTTGTTTCACTCGCTGCCACGCGCCACCCGGCACTTGTCGTTTCATACTTGTCTGGACCTGTTTTTTCGCGCCGCACCGCGGTGCCGTGCGGTGAATAGTAGGCATTGGATTAACGATTAACGGACTTCGGCATATTAACGGAAGTTAACGTGTCCGTTAACATTTTGAAAAGTTAACTTAAAAGTTAATCCGTTAATCAAAATGTTAACTTCGTTAATTAACGATTAACGGATTAACGAATTAATGCCCAGCTATGTCAACAACCAAATTCAACATTGTTTACCGGAATTCTGCTCAACTCTTCGTTATCCATATCCATACTAATATTATAAATGCGAAAGTGTGTCTGTCTGTCTGTTACCTCTTCACGCTTAAACCGCTGAATCGATTTTGATGAAATTTGGCATGGAGATAATTTAGCATGGAGATAGTTTAAGATCCGAGAAAGGACATAGGATAGTTTTCATCCTGGAAATTATCCCTAAAAATATTGAAAAGTGAGTAAGTAATTCATGATGACATTGATGACCCTGTAGGAAATGTAATGATTAGACCAAAAGCACAATTGCTCTTACATTTGCTTAGGCGCTCTTAATAATCCCTTTTATTAATTAAGGTGATTAGGTGGATATCTATCGTGTTGTACGAGGTTGCTTCCATACTTTCAAGTTCTACGCGGACGTAGTCGCGGGCAAAAGCTAGTTCTGAAATAAATACTGAATCGTATTGAGAACTTTAATCTCATCACTGTGGATAGTTTTTGACTCCAACATAATTATGCTATTTTTAGTGTTCCGTACCACAAAAGGAAAAACCAGCCAAGAGCATGTCGGGCCACACTCAGTGTAGGGTTCCGTAGTTGCTCATCCTTCACAATAGACTTAAGTTACGAGAAAATTTCAAGCTCTATAAAAAGGTTGTAAACGCCAAAGTAACTGTAGTTACTTTTTACCTTCTGAAAGTCAACTCAGTGTAGGGTTCCGTAGTTGCTCATCCTTCACAATAGACTTAAGTTACGAGAAAATTTCAAGCTCTATAAAAAGGTTGTAAACGCCAAAGTAACTGTAGTTACTTATTACCTTCTGGAAGTCAACTTACGTCCTTTTAAGAAAATTATGAAATTTTGCGATAACTCAAAAACGGCTTGACCGATTTTGTTCAATATAGTTTTCATTGAAAGTGCTTATAAGGCCTCATTAATTTTTCCATAATTTTTTGACCCGTTGTTGAAAAGATAGAGGGGGGATGCTATTTTTTTTTTCGGAGCGAATATTTACAAAACTGCTGACTTCATCAGAAAATAATGTTTAGAGACCCCTATTATTTTTAAAATACCCTTTTCAACGACACCCCACACACTAGTGTTTCAGCTTTCTAGTACTAATGATCACGTAGCTAAGCCGCGGACGGACAAACGGACATGGCGAAACTATAAGGGTTCCTAGTTGACTACGGAACCCTAAAAACGGAACCTTTATTAGATCGCTTTGTTGTTCGTCCGTCCGTCTGTCAAGACCCTTTATCTCGGGAACGCGTGGAGGTATCGAGTTGAAATTAAAACCAAAAACTCAGGTCTACAGGCCATTCAAGCTGTAAAAAAATCAAACTTCTAAGTTAACGTAAAAAAAAAATACGGCCGTTTATGCTGCACTAAATGGATATTTCGACAATGAAATTTGGCAAGTAATATCGTCTTATACTAGACGTATTGGGAAAAGTCTGAAATCAGTTTAACATGCGTACATCTTTAAAAATGTCTAGGACATGGATGCTACCAATATCTGATGCGCTCGAGTATGTCCATGCAACAGTTTTTTTTTACATTTTTGAAAATCTGTAGCCGCTCCCCCCACCGATGAAAAGGTATATCTTATATTTATTTATTTATTTAATCTTTATTGCACAAAAGAAAACTTATCGTACAAAAGGCGGACTTAATGCCATGAGGCATTCTCTACCAGTCAACCTTCGGGCAAAGCAGATAAATTGTGGGCGGTGCATGTATGACATGCATGTATGCATATATGACATTTTTTTCTTTTTATCATCTAAGCTTCGCAACCCAATAGCTCTCTATGACGCTCGAGTGAATCCCGATTTAGCATCGTGGCGTTCAAACTTAACCCAGCCAGTTAAGATGGTATGTTTCTGTACGGAACCCTCGGTGCGCGAGTCAGACTCGCACATGGCCGGTATTTTTTTCTGTATTATTTGCCTTGCGAAACGTTAAATTAATCGTTACATCAGAAAATAGTAACTAAATATATTTTCTACGCTGTGACAGGGTCCTTGAACCGACCTTTAAGGCTCCTTATCTATTCAAAAATGCTGAGTGATTTAGACATTTTTCTCTATGATCACACATATTTCTTAACAAATTATCAATGTTACTACTTAGAACAGGGCTATTGTGATTTATTGGTATATAATTGAAAAATACAGTTTGATTTTTCACTGATAATTTTTGTTTTAAAAAGTACTCGAAATTGAGAACAGTTTACGCGGGAATCTGTTTTTTTCAACTTATTTTTGTCTGCACGCAAAGCATGAAATAGCTATGTTACTTTCTAGAACTCAGGGAAGAGTATTATTCACTTTAATAAGTTGGTTGAATTTCTATACAAGGTGATCAATCCAAAGGGGTCAGTATATAGGGAGAAAACGAAAACTATAAGAGGCAGGGAAATCTGTTCTTAGGAACCATGGTGTCGATTTTAGAATTTCTCTAAATCTTAAAGTTTGTAACTTCTCCCTACTGACCCATTTGAATTGATCACCCGGTATATATCACTACATAGTATAAAACAAAGTCGCTTCCTGCTGTTTGTCCGTCTGTCTGCCCTTTGTTTGTTTAGATTTTTAAAACTACGCAACGCATTTTGATGCGGTTTTTTTTAGTAGATAGAGTGATTCACGAGGAAGGTTTATATGTATAATACATGTATAATATAGCATTGCACCCGTGCGAAGCCGGTCGGATCGCTAGTTTATCGTAATATGAAAAAAAGGAATAAGGCCTCTTAAACCTTTACCGCATACGAAGCCATATATGGCAGATATGAACTTGGACCTTATTGGCACAGGTCAAGGTTCAAATTCAAACAACTATTTTTTTTCTATATGCGGTAAAGGGTTAAGTACTTGGTTGCAATACATGATTATTATTATTGAAATACGGTGCTGCTACACGGCCAGTCGGCCATACAAGTCATACAATGACCTATGGTATAAGAAAACAAAGTGTGGCACTCCCATGGACCTAGTAAATACTATTTGGGCACTCCAGAATGACAGGCGGGACTCACGCTACGATTGGTTGGTCGGTTCTGTCAATTCGTTTCTGTGTTGCCAGTGGTGTACTTTACCTGTATGAATAAAATCGTGAGTGTTTGAAATCAATTATTACGACAAAATAAATTTTTGTTAAAGGACTGTAATGCATAAATGTTTTTTTTTGACAGTCGTTGGCAGAGATTTATTTCCTTATAATTATTTTGTTACCATATAGCTGCAAGTAATCACTGACGTAGAAAGGCTCCCTAGCCTGAGTGCCATACCATTTTTTTATAACATGCAAAGACCCTGCCCTTAATGGGTTGAAGGCCCCTCTAGAGCAGCTATTTCGCCGACCAGTCGAACGGGTTGGGTAACATAACCGCACTGCAGTTACATAGGCGAGGAATGAATGTAGCAGGCCAAGAGCGGGTCAGAAACAGAATAAATTTATTAAATTTAGAAATTAATTATCGATGTAAGGTATTGCGAATATTACGATAAAAGGACACCCCTATCGTTTTATCGATTTTTTTAAGTTGGTTTTTATAGTGTAGTACCCTAGGGTATCATAGGTAAGGGCGAGACTTCGACTTACAAAATAATATTTTATTTCTTCCTTATATTAATCGAGAGAAAATTCATTTAATTAATTATTCGAATAAAAAATAAACGCAACTGGAGACTTAGACTTCCAGAAAAATATCTTATTTGTTCCTAATATTAATCCAGAGAAAATTGGCCAAATTAATTACTCGATTCAATATTTAATCACTGGATTAAATAAATCGGAACTCGTACAATTAAGATTAATCGCCATTTTTAATCGTTAATTGATTAAGTAGGTTAAACTAAATCGTTAATCGTCAATCGATTATATATTTTGCCCATCTCTGGCTGTATAGTTGCAGTAGGTACTACGTTCATTCAAACGTTAGAAAGAAACCGTAGCTATAGACACGGCCATTCAAGTTATACAACAGACCCTGCCCTTATGGGTTGAAGGCCCTAGACCGTCGTCACTATTTCGCCGCGACCAGACGAACGGGTTGGGTTACATAACCGCCTTGCTGCAGTTAATAATAATCATACTGCAACCAAGTACTTAAACCTAGGGTACAAGATCCCTGTCAGGGCGTACCGAGCATTTTATGGATTGTCTTAATATTTGTTTTTAGTATTTGTTGTTATAGTAGCGGCAACAAAAATATATCATTTGTGAAAATTTCAACAGTCTAGGTATCACAGTTAGACAGACGGACAGAGGGACAGCCGGACAGACGGACAAGGAAGTATCAAGTTTTGAGCACTAATCAAATAATTATACGTACCTACAGTTCGTTTAGATTTAGAGTTATATGTGAGCTACATACATAATTATAAATGCAACAAAGAAATCAATTGAATCACCAAACTTCACAGCATACATAATTCACATTACCATACTCTATGAAGGTACAGTCGCCACCACAAATTGAGAACATTTAAAATTTTCAAATAGTGTTAAGTTTCCCAAATATATTGTTTTTATTTGGTTATATACGGACTAGTTTCGAGTATATTAAAATGTGAAAGCGGCGTCGTCTAAGAATCTGCACTCAAATTAGGTCATCTCTTGGAAAATTGACAGTCGCAGTCCTTTTTCAAATGAATTTTTCAATCACAAATTGGGTAATTTTCGAAAATGTAAATATGTGGTAAGTATTTAATTTTTTGTCCTTTATTTGATTGTATCGGAAAAAAGTCTGATCAAAAAAAATGCTGTCGGCGAGGCGGCCAAATCATAGACCGAGCGAGTGAAGGCTCTCTGTTAAAGCTTCGCCAAAATTTCTTTCGTATGTCCGCATGTTTGGATCTTCGGATTTCCGGCTGTTCTCGCTTACAGGCCACTTTCTCAACCGACTTTCATAAAATTTTGTGAGGAGATTCGATAAGTTAATAGATTTTTTGTCGAATCAAGTTTTCGATGTTTTTTTAAAGGCGCATATAATTATGGCGGTTGAAAGCGTAAATATAAATTTCTGCCATTTCAAAACAATCTCCCGAGGTTAACGAACCCTTAGTTAATGGTAGGTTTTAAATTATTTTTAACTGATCACATATTTTGGTTACAGGTACAGCAAATATCTTTAATTCGTTGTATATTTGGTGGTATCTGAGAACCGTGTGTGTTCAGATTCAGATATTAATAACACGGATTCACAACAATTACAGATTGTAAAAATTACACACCTATTCCATTAAAGCTGTTTAGTTATAAAACCAATTTTGTCTACACCCATATTGTTAAATTACTATAGTACCTACTAAGAACAGATAGGTAAAGACGTACATTAGTATTTGCGGTGGTGCACGTATGACCAAATTCATAACATGTTTTTCATAACATTACGATATCTCCAGGGGGGTTGCCTCGTTCATTCCTCCGCTGTACTGAGTACTTCATATCTAAATAAAAGAAAATTCATGATATGACGATGAATATGTGAAGATAATGTTGTGTATGCAACTGTTCATATATAAGGCCTAACCTAACCACACTCGTGCTTAAGAGCTCTCATTACGCAACACTTGCATAAACAACTATTACTTATAGTATTCAATAGTGATTATAATACCTTATGGCGCAGTGGTCATGGTATGATAAAAACATATGATACGCACATATTTTTATCGCTGACTGTACATAAGGAATACACGGAAAAACGGGCTCAGAATAAGTAATTTTCTTAACATCGTCTTATGTCAGTAGGCTCAGAAATTTATGTGATGACTAACATCAGTAGTTAATTGAATGGATACCGGAATTCAATTAATACATTAAATCTTACACTAAACTGTAATTAATCACTACATAAGTCAGTCACAGTCACTTCTGTATATCTGTCTCTATTTACGCAGAACTTTAAAATTACGCAACGGATTTTGATGCGGTTTGTTTTAATAGATAAAGTGATAAAAAAGGAAGGTTTATATTATATGTATAATACATGCATAATATATGAGCATTGCTCCCGTGCGAAGCCGGGGCGGGTAGCTAGTATTTTATAATGTACGCTGCGCCTGCGTGTTACTCGCTCAACACTACACGGGAACACTACATTTTTATGGCATACAAAAGTAGCGTTCATGTTAATCCAGTTAATAAAATAATATCACTGCTGAAAATTAAGGGTCTGCGCACACTAGCGTTTTTGCTGGCGGTTTCCCGGCGGAGCGGGGACGCGGCGTGCGCGCGGCGTGCACGCGGCGAACACGCTGCGATATCTTCACGATTATCTGCCGCCAGCGTGCCGCCGCGGTGAAGCCGCGTCGACGCGGCGATCAAGCCACGGTACGGTCACTAATGTTGACGTTAATTACAAAATGGACTCCGACGAAGAGATACTTAGCTGTTTTACTGACAAGGCAATTACGAGGGATAAGAACAAAAAGATCGGCGTTCGGCGGAAAGGCGTTCCCGGTCAGATGAAAGTGTCTATTACTATAATGTGAGTTTATTAAATTTACGGGCTCATTTATACCGCCGCCGTGACGCCGCGTCCACGCGACTTCAGCGCGGCGGCAAATAATCGCGAAGATATCGCTGCGTGCTCGCCGCGTGCACGCCGCGTTCCCGTTCCGCCGGGAAACCGCCGGCAAAAACGCTAGTGTGCACAGACCCTTAGAAGAAGAAACTATGAGAACCGAGTTTTATTAACATTTATTCCGGATTTATGGGCGGTAGCGACCCCTAAAACTACATTAAAAAATAAAATCAAAGACGTTTATATTTACGTGTTCTAGGCCAGAACGAGAGGTTGAGAGTAGGGGGTTAAAAATAAGAAGCACCCTAATAGTCAACCTAGGTTGAAAAATAGACATTACTGCAGACATAGAGAGAAGAAGGGCTTGCCGGATAGTGATACGAAGCAGGCAAGCCCACGGCTACGGCATGTACAGTGTTTTTCTAAAACAAATGCAATAAAAAAAATTACACCCCTCTATAAAAAATATATAATAAGCTGTTTAGCCTGTCCTCGAACACAAGAGCCGCCACGGTAAAAAAAATTACTTTCCGGCCTAGGCCTTTTATTTCATTGCATCTTTGAGAAAAAAAAATTTAGGCAACGTAACTGTTCGATCATAAGATTCATAAGAACTCCTGCGACCTTGTGGTAGGCTCGCGTACGCGAGGCCCGGTAACACCGTACTCAGTTAAACCGCCGGTTACGCTAAACCACGTTCTTTGTTACGTTTAACGTTGTCCTGGGGGTCTATGATAGTTGCGTTTATCACGTAATAAATAAGTGACAAAGCAACTGTCACTCACACGCATTTTGGATGCTTTGTCATTTATTTATCGCGTGATAAAGGCAGGCCATGTCTTCGTCTGTTCGTAGCTGTCACTTGTTTTTTTTTTTATATTACTCGTCGCGACGTAACTGCAGGGATTTACGTTTTGACCCTTCGACAATATTGCTTTATTTAATCTTATTAAAACTTTCGTGAAACATATTTAATTATTGCATTAAGCGGTTAACACTCACAACAAATTGTCATGAACGACCCGGCATGTTACGAAATCATATAAAGTTCCTCCTCAAGGACTGTTACCCGTACACCGGCGCGGCATCTTTGTCACTGTCACGTCGACAATTTAGCGTAAGTGTAATCCGCTTAACATAATAATTGCCTTATTTAATAAATTTATACAGTAATAAATGCCAAAATGTAAGAAACGATAGAAGTTGGGCTTTTTTGGCTGTTTTAGTTGTTTACTTGCCAAATCTATATTGAGGTGTAACCAACAGAGCATGATGAAAATATATGTGCTTTCACATATTAGTAAAACTCGCGAGAGCGAATATGAAAAATATAGAACTTTTACTTACGCGTCGTTTAAAGTCGAGTAGTAGGTAGATAGTAGATACTACCAGGCACGGCACACTCCGCGCTTACGTCGTACAGCTACAAATTAATACATCCGGAATCGACATTGAGGCCGTTTCGGTATAAAGTGACGCGCATCGGTAATCCACGAATGTTCACTTTTCAAGCACCGCAATATTCAATCACAAAAACTGCTCGCGCTGTCACTTTGTTAATGATAATCTACGCACAGTATCAGATAATATACTGTCTAAGAAAGATCTTGTGCCTATATAATTACCAGCTATAGTAATATCATCTATGAATAATACAGCTTTTCACACAGACACGTATATTTCTTAAACAGTAGGTGCACTCTATTAACTCCTTACTTTTTGGTTTATATTCACTGTACCCCGCTAGGAGATATGATCTTTGGGACACTTCGGATGGATAACAATAGGTACTTAAATGCAAAAATTTCACATGAAAAAAAGGAACAGGCTTACAAAAATGTTGATGAGACATCGAAGTCATTAAGTACCAAAGTGTTTGGGATGTCAAATGAAGTGTCCCAGGTATTACTACGCGAATTAATCCGAACCATTTGTAATGGATAGAAATCGGATTTAGAATCTGCATAGAACCCACTGTTCTTTTGACCGATGCACTAACTAAACTAAGATTAGACGATAATTAAATAAAACCTGTTTTATGTTAAGTAACCGCATTTTAGCGTCAAGTAGTGCTTGTAATTAGACTTGATTCTAAACGAAAGTTACCTATATTTAAGCGTGAGGGTGATTCTCATATAGTTTTAAAATATTAACATTTTTTTTTATTTTTTTTTCTGTGATATATTGCGGTGTATATTAAGAGTACATACCAAAGGCTAACTTTTGGTGCAGATGGACAAGCTTAATACCCTCTGCAAGTGATTAAAGTAATGCATGTACACGGCTGTGACATCCCTAAGCATAGTTGTGAGACTGTATAACCAGGGTGTGACAATTTCATCGAAAATCAAGTAATTGTGTCAAATAACAAGTAACCAAGTAGCCAGGATCATTCACCAGCAACTTGCTCTTCGATAAGGTCTTGTGACTCTTGTGGGGTCTGAGGTGCCGTACTATAAGTACGCACCGATGCCAGTTCTTGAGAATGGTCGTGCCACGCTCTATTGTGATCGATCTATCATCACGGACAGGACTATTGTAGCCAATAAGCCTGATATCGTTTTGGTAGATCGATCCAAGCGCCAGGCAGTGCTCGTCGACATCACCATCCCCCATGACGAGAACCTCGTGAAGGCCGAGAAGGACAAACTCAGCAAGTACCTTACTTGGCTCACGAGGTGACCGCCATGTGGGATGTTGACTCGACGATCACTGTCCCGATAGTCGTTTCGGCTAACGGTCTTATAGCGAAGAGTCACGACAAACATCTTAAGACTCTCGCTAGATGGCTGATTTAATTTATTTTTCTTTGGTGACATCTGCGGAAAAAATACAACAAATTGATAACCCAACTTAGCAAACAAAATCATCAAATTATTCAAATATACTACAAGAATGTCACAACCAAGCATTACATGTCACAACCGAGGTTTGAAAAATTCAGTGGTCGTGACATTTAGATCTATCCATGGTCGTGACAAATTTTGAACATGTGCGACATAATGGAACAATTTGCTTTGTCTCGCCAATTTTAAACAATCACCTTATTCTGTTATTTCAGAGGTACAATTTATATAAGTATCAATAACATAACAGTAGAACTTACATTTAAAACTCATTCCACGGTGGTGACCTACTAAGGTTGTCCTTTTCTTTAATAAATACAAGAAAATATTTTTGCTATACATTCACCGCACTTTGTCATAAGCAGAACCGACAAGAAGGTAGTTTTTCCGTTCTTAAAAAGCCTAAATAGGGCTGCTAGCTTCAAATATAATTGTCTACCAAGTTACACGTATTTAAACAAACACACATGGCTGTGACAAAAAAATTGATCACAAACTTTATGATGTTCTGAATCAGAAACTGTTACATTATACTTTTACAACTTTTTAATAATGTTATCAGACATTTATTAGCTTTGCGTCATTCGTATAACATTAGTCAAAATTACTTGATATTGTAGCAGAAAAAAATATTTTATTAGAAAATCGGGAGATATCACACGGCATGGACGTGACATTTTGGGCAAACATTCTTTTTTTTATATATATTTCTGAATATTTTAAGGTAAATGTGTTTATAAAAGATAAGTAGAGGACATTTGCTCAACAAAGGCATAAATAGATTTTTGATTTAAACAAAATAAACATGTGATTCTTACAAATCACAAAAAAATGCATGAGAATAAGAATTACCCGTGAGGCATTAAATATTAAACCCTTTTATTTTATGGAACCAAAAAAAATCATGCGGAATGCGGAATTTGAAGCCACGTATTCCACGGATTTCTGGGCCAGACGGGTGAACTACCAATTGTTATATAAAAGCCACTAGCAAAAGCATCAATTTTTTCAAACAGCCTCACCTCCACAGGTTTGGTATTTAGGTCGCCTTGAGTTTGGGGATCATTCTCAGCCGCTCCTTCCGACTCGCTCGGACCTGCCAAACTCGATATCAGGGGCGCGCTACGACCGCTCGCCGCGTCGCTGGTCGAGCTAAGTCATGCACTCCATTACCCAAGTATTAGTATAAGTTACACAGGAAATGTTAGACAAATTGAAATTACGCAAATCAAAATTAGACGAAAGAACCAATAAAGGGTAGACCCAAAAAAATATATAAACATATTTGCTCTTGACTTTTGTTCTCATCCTGTATGTTAAATATTTAAACTAGTTTCTAAAGAAAGTTGCTGGTAGGCTTTAGTTTTAATATTTTAATCGATTTAAAGTGTAATAAGTAATGATTGTCTGGGTATTTATTAATTGATCATTAACATGACTGGACTTGTTACAATTCATTCCAGCAGACCGTTAGCGAACTACCAATCAAATTAGCATCGGCCGGTTAAACCTTATAGACTCTGACCCGTCTATTCTATAAAGAAAAAAATATGAAATAATTAACTTTACGCTGTAAGTAGGCCACAACGGCAATTTTACGTGTCTGAGTCTACCGGAAACGGGAGACCACTGTGGAAAAGAAACGCCGAAAGAAACTCAAACAGTCAGTCATTATATATGTAGTCAAATTCAATAAATAAATAAATAAATATTAAGGGACAATCATACACAAATCGACCTAAAAAAAGTAAAAAAGTAAAAGTAAAAAATGTTTATTTATTTATACAGTGTTCCAAATACATAAAATATATAATTTGCATTTATACAATTAGTGGACACTGTTCAGCTTTGTTAAATGGGTCGACTACCTGTATTACCTACACTAGGCAATGCCTGTCTTGTAGGACAACACATTAATACAATTACCGCATTATAATATTGCATAATACATTGAGTTTTGCGTCAAAGAAAACAATACACATAAAGCAGAAAAAAAAAGTGAAAAAGTAGAACAAAACAAAAAAATAAATAAAGATTACACGTGAGAAATTAATTATGTGCTAGGGAAGGGAATGCGAAGATATAGGTATGTGTGTGTGTGTGTGTGTGTGTGTGTGTGTGTGTGTGTGTGTGTGTGTGAGTGAGTGAGTGCGTGTGTGTGTGTGTATGTGTGAGCGTGCTGCATTCAATATTATGATAGTATTTTTTCCGTGTCATTATAATTCAAAGTGCTTAGCCAATTGGTTACTTTAATTTTAGTTTCTCTCAGTGAGCAGGTTTTTATGTTACAAATGTGGTTGACTTTTTTATATATGTACAGATAACGATAAGAACCGAATCTTTTAGCGAAATGGGATCTTACTGATGGCAAAGGAAAATTGAAAGTGCGTTTTTGTATTAGGTTTCGGTAATTTGGCAAATTAACGATTTGCACATGAGCTAAGGCGGTGCATCTCAGTATATATAGCTTGCGGACGCTGAGTACTTCACTCTCCGTAAACAAGGCATGCGTAGCGTACCTACGGTGCCTTGAATGCATTACCTTCAAAAGGCTTCGTTGGGCTCTCTCTAGGAGTATCATATGAGTGCCGGCGGCACCGCCCCATATCGATATGCAATACGTTAGTATAGATTGCGCAAGAGCAATGTATATCGTCTTAAGGCGTTCTTTACACATTATATCCCGTAATTTTTTAAATATATATATTAATTTCCTTATTCGATTAGCAGTGACCACAATATGCTCTACGAATTTGAGTTTTTCATCCAAAACAACTCCTAGGTACTTAACAGAGGTCGCTCTCGTGATATTTCCACAGTTGCATGAAACGACAGCTCCAGAACATGTATGAATTTTCACAGCATCCAGAGAGGAAGGAGCAGAGGCCGCCGTTTTATGGAAACATACGTATTTGGTTTTGTCTGTATTGAGCGTCAATAGATTATTTTGAAGCCACTTCGCTACAGCAGACATGCCTTCTTCAACTGTAGAGCAAACGGAATCCCATGACGTGCCATGAAATATAATCGCTGTGTCGTCAGCGTAACATACTATAGTAGCGTTTAATAAATCTAGGGAGGCCAGGTCGTTAATGTAAAGGAGAAAAAGAGTTGGTCCGAGTATGCTTCCTTGCGGTACTCCGAAGCTGGTTTCCCTCACATCGCTGACGAGGTCGTCCACTTTGACACATTGCAATCGACCGGATAAGTAACTTTGTATCCACTGTAGCGGTATTCCTCTTATGCCTGATAGCTCTAGCTTCTTAATCAGAATCGGGACGGAGACCGTGTCGAAAGCCTTGGCAAGATCAAGGAACACTCCAATACATGCTTCGTTTTGGTCAAGATTTTTAGAAATATTATCGGTCAATAAGGAGATTGCATCTTCGGTACATCTGCCACGTCTGAAACCAAACTGTTTATTCGCGAGTATACTATTGTTCTCTAGAAAGTTTACCAATCGCTTATTGACGACTCTTTCCAAGACTTTCGACAGGGATCCCAGCAAAGAAATTGGTCTGTAATTGTTACAATTACTTTTGTCACCAGATTTATAAATTGGAGTCACAGCTGCGATCTTCCAAGCGTCAGGAAATATGCCTTCTGATAGGCTCAAGTTGCATATGTATACGAGTGGCAATATAATGCAATTTTTAATTCTTTTCAGCAAGGTATTAGTGATGCCATCAATGCCAGGCGCACTATCTGTCCGCAGGTCCATTATTATTCTTTCTATTTCTAATTCATCAGTGGGCTGCATAAATAACGAACCTGGAACTGAGGTATTTATCTTAGTTTTAGCTGTAAGAGAGTCCTGGTCGTGTTTAATATCATGGAGAATCTTTTTGGCTAAGTTCGGTCCAACATTTGCAAAATATTCGTTACAGCTATCTATTGACTCTTGCTTTGTGTTTTTAGATTTTAATAATTCATTGCTCTTCGTTTTGGTTTTATTACTGTACGTTATATTTCGAATACTGTTCCAAAGCTTCTTAGGGTTATATTTATTTTGATCAATGTTGTTAATTTCATACTCGTTTTTCAATTTACGCAATAGCTGAATATAAAAAAGTGTGTGTGTCAGCTCCGACGCACGACTGGAGTTTACTCTTCAGGCCATGCGCGCACCACGATTTTTTTTTAGTCGCGCGATAATTTTGTCGCAGAAATAAGCGTACTTCTGGGTTTATGAAAATCGTGGTGCGCGCACTCTCATATAAACCCATATGTTGGGGGTGCGAGTTCGCGGTGGTGAATGTTGAATAAAAGGAGTATGTTAACTTAAATGTTCTATAATTAATTTCCCACAATTCTAATGTTAATAATAATTAAATGTTATCTTAAATGTTGTACAAAATGTTCGAATGCGATCGCGACGATGTCATAAAACGCACTAAACTTAATGTCTTTAAACGTTGCCCGTGTTGCGCGTAACTAGGCCGCGGGCTTTAGGTATCACGTGTTCGGTGCACATGCACAGAACATCTTGCCGGGGGCAGAAATAAGAGCGTACACTATTTAACTAAGAGAAATAATAGCAAAAAAATAACTAAAGAAAATAGTCACGATTATACTGAGTCTTCACTAAACGCTATTTTACGTAACACTGGAGTTGTACCCCGTTCTTTATAACGCGCACTGTTACCACCAATGTTACACTCGTTTAATTGCACTCCCGCACTGTTTAGTTCGTCGTTGCTGTTGGAGGTGGCGGGCCGAGGTATAGCCTCCCGGCCCGCGACTACCGCTGCCTGCGGCGGCGGTCCTGCTGCATCCTGTTGTCTGTTATTGGTTTGTTGTAGATATCTTCGCCAACCGACAATGAGCGCTGTAATTGCTCCTATTATCAAGATGCTGTATATAAGTATATAGTGGTGTACGTCATGCACTGAAATTCCATCACTTAATGGTTGTTCTTGCTTCATTATCTTTATTTTGTCTTCAATAGTTGTCTTTAAGAACTGGGTTTTGTCCATTGTTGAATTGTCGATTATCGGCTTTGAAATTGTTATGTTTATGACGTTGTTTATTGGGGCTATTTCGGGAACATCAATTTCGGGTGTAATGTGGATTGTACTTTCCTTTCTTTTGTGAGTGTACACAGTCAAGTTGTCCATTTTTATGAGGCAATCTTCTGGTATGTTTATAATGTTCGCTCCCGTCAGCTGATGAGCTGTAACTTGATCTTTACACAAGGTTCGTATGTGGCAGGTGTTGCAGCAAAAGTATAGGTATTGATTACTCTTGGATAAGCTTATCCACTTGTTTTGGCAGGCTATAATGTTAGTTTTACAGCGATCCGCGGTGTTCAATTCTCTAACACATAGATCGTGATCTGTTTTCATTTTGTAAATCGGAGTGTTAAGTTGGCATAGATATGTTGACGTGTCACGTGACAGGCAATGTTCTAGGTCACCGGAGGTCACTGGCAAGTAAACATCTTTTTGCAGGTTCATGGCGACGTGAGCTTGAATTGGGATCACCATGATCATGTTTCCGTCCGTTTGATGTGGTATGGCTTGAATGTTATAAAGATCATAATTATCTCGGCTAATCAATGGAATTCTTATCTCAAAAAGGATGTATAATTTTGTCATCAAGCACTTAATTCGTAGTAGATGATAAATGTTCGGTAAATCAACTTGTATGTTATCAATAGGTAGCGTAAGTTCTTTATCCAACTGTCCTGATATGGTATTTAGTTCATTTTGTAGTTGTTGTGGGGTTATAAGGTTCATGTTTATATGCCCATTGTAAATATCGGTAATTGTATCCAGAAGTGAAACTTGAATGCTTTTTAAATGGGTCAGTATGTTATTTGCGGCCATTGCTATTAAAGTAAATTCTGCAGTGATATCCATTTCATTGACTTGTTTTGTTACAGCGAAGGTATTCCTTTCTATTTGAGCTAAATGTTGATTAATTATTTTGTGCTGTTTATTCATCGTATCTTCCGTTCGTTGTATTAAATTGAACTCTGCTTCTATGACTGACGTTTGGTTTTTCCATAACTGAGCTAAATGTTTTTGATTCTGTCTGACTAGGCTAATGTCTCGTTGATATTGTTCTGCGAAGCGACTGTCTAGTACTCCGAACAGACTGTTTGCGATATTCCCCACGCCGTCGACAAGGCCGCGCTTCCTTCGGGCACGCGCCTTTAATTGTTGTTTCAGCAAAACTTTATTATTATGCTCGAGCTCGTCGTAGTTATGACGTAACTGTAACATTATGATTGCACAGTGACTCACTTGTTTAATTTCGTTACATAGGCCGTCTAAATGTTGGTAGTATTTCATAAAAGCTACGTTTCCTTCCCAGTAAGGATTTAGGTCGTAGTAGGCGATTATTTTCCACTCGTCTCGGATGATTTGCATGTTAGCCACTTTATCGAAATAAAGCGCTTGATTTTCTTTCAGCGGAGTTGTTTGTAAGCAGCTGCCTTGTGTAATTAACGCCAGAAAGTAAATAAACATCAATGCTAGGGACAGCAGCTTGGGTTTTCGTATATTGTTAGTGTTGTTATGTTTTTTCTTCTCTTTTTCTTTTGTTATCGGCGGGTTTGATTCCGGCTGTTCTTTGATAGGCAGGACAGATAGTTTGAGCACCGGTCTCTTAAGGATTCCGTTTTTAGTTTTTATTGTTACGACTCTGACGTAGCCGTCGTTGCCAGGGTGGGTATCAATTACCCGACCCAGTGCCCATTTTCCCGGGGGCAAGTTGTCTTCGTGGATTACTACCATATCTCCAATTTTCATGTTTTGTTGAGGTACTTGCCATTTCCTTCTAGCTGTTAAGTGTGTTAGGTATTCTGTTTTCCATCTTTTCCAAATGTCTAGCCGAATTTTCTGACACAAGTGCCATCGAGTACGTGCATCTTCTGCGGTTTCTATGATTGTTACTCCTGGTCTAGTTGTTAGGAAGTGGGCTGGCGTTAAAAAGTCAAGATTGTCTACGTCTTCACTTAGCGCGCACAGTGGGCGAGAGTTCAGGCAGGCTTCGATTTGTGACAAAATCGTGGAATATTCCTCATACGTGAGTTTTTGTTCTCCCACGACTCGTTTCAAATGGTATTTAAGGGAGCCTACTGCCTTTTCCCAAAGCCCTCCTGCGCTGGGGTACGCGGGGGCATTAAAATGCCATTCAATGTTCATTCCTGTCACTTCAGCCATAAAATTTTTGTCTGTAATATGTTGTAGATGTTGATGTTCCTGTTGCAATATCCTGTTTGCTCCCACAAAATTCGTTCCTTGATCACTATACATATGACGTGGAGCGCCTCGTCTTGCCGCCATTCTTCTAAGTGCTGCCAGAAACGCAGTACTACTCATCTCTGTTACTAACTCTAGGTGTGCGGCTTTCGTCACCATACACACGAAAACGGCTACATATCCTTTTCCTGTTCTGGCTCCTCTTCCTTTACTTGCTTTGATATCTACAGCCCCTGTGTAGTCCACCCCCGTATGATAAAACGGTTCGGCGGGGTTGCACCGCGCCGCGGGTAAAGCCCCCATAAGTTGTTGATTTGTTTTTCTGTCCTGTTTGCGACATGTTATGCAGTTTCTGAGCTCCTTTTTAACGGTATTGTATCCCCCAGTTATCCAGTATTCTTGTCTCAGTGCTGCTAATGTCACCGTGGCACCCCCATGTAATGTTAATTTATGTGCTTGTTCAATTAGCAGGGTGGCCAGGCGAGTGTCTTTTGGTATGATCTTTGGATGTTTCATTTCTTCGCTCATGATAGCTTGGTTAAGTCGTCCACGGACTCGTAAGATTTGTTGTTGATCAATGAATGGATTTAATTCCTTAATTTTGCTTTGCGACTGCACGTGTTTATGTTTGCGCAAGTGTTCTAATTCATTAGCGAAGTCACGTTGCTGCACATATTTAATAATTGTTAATTTAGCTTTTCGTAGCTCTTGCAACGTGAGATAGCTCGTGCGATGTTTATGTTTCGGTGTCAATGCTCTTTGGACCCATGCTACTATATGTAATATTTTATTGAACGAGCTGTGTTTTTGTAATAATTGTTCAATAATGTCTGGGTCATTGTTGGAATGTTGTACGATGTTTGTTTGGGATAATTTTTTCTCTTGTTCTGTTGTAAATGTTTCTGTTAGAATGTTTTTTGGTTCAAAGGTGGCTAACCAAGCCGGGCCTTGTCTCCACAACGACTGTTGGCTTAGTAATTGTGACGCATACAAGCCACGGCTCGCGGCGTCAGCTGGGTTCTCACTTGTTTCTACGTAGTGCCAGCTACTAGCGGGCATTATTTCTGTTACTTGTTTCACTCTGTTCGCTACAAAAGGTTTCCAGCGTCCTGGTTCACCTTGCAACCATCCCAATGCAACCTTGGAGTCTGTCCATCCGTAGATGTCTAGCTCATGTTCACTTAAGGCTTGTTTGACTTTGTTCATAAGTTTGGCTAAAATACAAGCTCCACATAGCTCTAATTTTGGCAATGTAATCTTTGTTTTTATCCCGGCAAGCTTTGTTTTGGCTGCGACTAATACCACGTTTTGTTGTTTTCGCGTGCGTGCATATATAACACACCCGTAAGCTGCTAGGGATGAGTCACAGAATCCGTGTAACTCGATGACGTCATGTTCACGGCTTTGAAGCCATCTCGGGATTTCATACTCACTTAGTTTGTTAAGATCAGCTTGCGCTTTATTCCATTCTCGGGAAATGTCTTCGGGCACTTCAGAGTCCCATTGAATATCCTCTCTCCATACCTTTTGGAATAATATTTTCAATTTTGTTACGACGGGCGCGGCGAAGCCTACGGGATCATATAATTTTGAAATTTCAGATAGGAGGATCCTTTTCGTTAATTTGGTATGTTTCGTGATCTCATATCGAAATGTGAATTTATCACTGCTCGGATTCCAGCATATCCCAAGAGTTTTTGGTACTACTTCGGGCTTGAAACTAAAAATGACTGTGTTGTCGCTCTGTTGTCCTGTTACATCTTCTAATAACTCCAGATTGTTGGCTGACCATTTACGCAGGTTAAAACCTCCTGTTTTCAGTAATCGTTTGAGGTCACTAATCATCTTCTTTCCTTGTTCTATGGAATATGCACCGTGAACCAAATCATCCATATAGAATGCATTTTCCAAAACTTTCGCTGCTTCTGGAAAGTTTTCCCGTTCGTCTTCCGCTAATTTCTTTAACGTCATCATTGCTAAAAATGGTGCCGGTTTAGTTCCATACGTAATCGTTCTTAGCATATATGTTTGTAAGGGTTGTTCAGGAGATTCTCGCCAAATTATTCTCTGTAATGTTGCGTCGCTATCATGTACCATAATCTGTCGGTACATCTTCTCAATATCGGCTGTATAAGAAAACTCGTACTGTCTCCATCTTAATAAAAGTGACTGTAGGTCCTTTTGTAAACAAGGACCTTTGTACATCAGGGAGTTAAGGCTACGTCCTGATGATGTTGTTGCTGACGCATTGAAAACTACTCGATACTTTGTTGTTAACGACTCAGCTCGTTCGACCCCGTGATGAGGTAAATAACACTCGAGCGTTGCGTTACCTGACGCCAGTGCCATATGTTTCAGCTCCTCGTATTCTTTCATGAATGTTTTATAATCAGCTGCTAATTTCGGCTGTCTCTCAAACTTTTGTTCCAAATTTCGAAATTGCGCGATAGCTTTTTGTTTAGATAAACCGAGTTCTTTTTCAAAATTTGGTTTCATCGGTAATCGAACCTGGTATCTGCCATCTTTGTTTCGTGTTGTTGTCTCATAGAAATAATTTAAACAGTGCATATCGTCGGCTGATAATGTTTCCTCTTCTGTTATGTCCTCGATTTCCCAAAATTGTTGTAAATCCTCAATGTTGTTTATCACCACGTTACAATAAAATGTTTCCGCGTTTCCACACAACAACCAACCCAGATGAGATCTTTGGGCCATAGGCTGAGATGCATCCTCACTTCTTATAATTCCATCCATAATAATGTTAGGATAAACGTCAGCCCCAAGCAATAAATCCACAGGTCGACTTATATAGAACTCCGGATCGGCTAAGTTAATGTTTTCAATGTTGGGCCATGTTGGTTTGTTAAATGTTTTATTGGGTAAGTTTTTAATTAAGTTGTTCATGATTACGACCTCCGTCTGGAATGTGTAATCCGTACAGTTTGATCGGCATGTTATGTTAAGTTTTCCCTTACAATTGTTCTCTCGCTGACCAATTCCAAAGATCATTCCTCTACATTTCTCTCTCTTAATTCGTAATGTTTGAGCCGCTTGTTCAGAAATCAATGAAATTTGGGACCCTTGATCAATCAGAGCGCGCATCTTGTAATATTCTCCGTCGGCCCCCAATACTCTTACTTGAGCCGTGGCTAGCAGTATCTCCGAATGTTTATCTTGCGTTTGCGCCACGTGCGTTGTGTTACCTACTCGGTCCCTGCCTTGTGACGTCATAGCTGAGCTGGACATTGACTTATTCAATGCTTCGTGCAAAATAGTGTTATGTGCCGCTTGACAATTGCGACATTTCTTTGTCGAATTGCATGCCTTGCCGTTATGCGAGAATAGGCAATTTACGCAAAGCGCTAATCTATTTACCGTATTTAATTTTTTGTCATTTGGCATTTGTAAAAAGAACTTGCAATTATAAATTCCGTGGTCGCTCTTGCACAATGGACACTTGAAACCCGATACATGGCATGTTTTAGCGATTGGGAAATTTCCGCTGTTCCGCTGTTCGCTGTTTCCGTTGTTCCGATAATTGTTATTATTAGATGTATGAAATGGTTTTCTATAACCCGATGAATTTTGTTGAATGTTTGATTGTTGAATGTTTGACCTCTGCTGTCCATCTTGCCTGCGACGAGCGGAGGTTTCCAGGGTTGTAAATTTGCTCTCGAGAAAATCTAAAAGCTCTTGCAGCACGGGCATTTCCCTGGTATTTTTTAGTGATTCCAAGTAGTCTGTGTATGTTTCAGAATCTAATTTCTGGCATAATATGTAAACCAAAATTGGATCCCACGTAGTTATATCAATTCCCAGATTTTTAATTGCGTTAAATGTTTCCATAGCCACGTCATGCATCCTCTTAATTTGAGACACCGAGTTCTGTTGTATGTTTGGTAATGCGAATAGAATGTTCATGTGTGAAGTGAATATTAGTTTTTTGTTATCATAACGATGATTTAATATCTCCCAACAAGTCAAATAATTGTCGGAAGTAATTGGTAAATGTTGGATGAGTCTCTCGGCTTCGCCTCTAATTTTTCCCTTTAAAAACTGCATCTTTTGAGCGTTTGATAATGTTGGATTTGTATGTATGGCCTCCGCAAATAAGTCTTTGAACGAAACCCACTGATTATAATTACCGCTGAAAATGGGTATCTCTAGCGTTGGTGTTGTTTTCTCCCTGTGCGATACCGACCACATTTGTTTGTTAATGTTTTTCTTCATAACATTGTATTCCGCCTCGTATCGCGCAAAACTATCCTCGTATGTTAAGTTCTCTCCATTCAACTCGCTATCGATTTCTAAATGAAGAGCGTCGATTGCTGCCCATCTCATGTTCAATGCTTTCAGAGCATCTTCATACTCCCACTTGGCGGAAAGCGCCTGTATGTCAATGTTCGCTACTGTTCTTTGAAACGCCCTAAAGTTTGCCTCTTGCCTGCGAAGCGCTTCATCTATCCTACTGTACGCTCCTTGACTCTTATACGCTTCCGAGTCGCTGTTATGTTGCTTTAAGGGTTGTTTTAGTGCCTCGCGTGCTCCTTGCGGTAGGCTACGCAGATTTTCCTCTCCCTGTGGTGTTGATGACCCTTGTGCCTCTAAAAACCGATCTTCCTCTGTTATTTCCGCCGTCTTCTGGGCCCTTGACGGAACGGCCGGATTCTGGATTTTTCTAAATTCGTCCATTATCAATTGTTTAAAGGAGTTGTAAGTTCCTTTGGCCTCTTCATAAAATCTTTCCGTAATATATGGATCTGTTGGGTTTATCTCCTTAAGTAATACCTCATGGTTTATCTGAAACTCTTTCCATAATTCGTCTACCTTGTTCAATCTCCGCCGTAAATAATCCTCGTTGGTTTTTCTCGCCGCACCATCTTTTTTGAAGTTTGTTAAGGCTGTTTTTATTTCCTCTGCGATAATGTATTGACTTTTCACGTCTACCATGTTGATGTTAGTGGTGATAAATATGGAAAGATCTTACTTGAATGTTTGATGTAACGATGTCACCTGGACGATGTTGCTGAATGTTCTCTCTGCTTCTCCGCTCCCACTGATGTTACCACTGCTCACTGCACTTCCCAAATGTTCTACTAGTTCATGCACCTCGCCCGCCGAAACACTTGTCCAAGTACCGACGCGCGACGTACTTTGTTCGAAGGACCAAAATGTTGGGGGTGCGAGTTCGCGGTGGTGAATGTTGAATAAAAGGAGTATGTTAACTTAAATGTTCTATAATTAATTTCCCACAATTCTAATGTTAATAATAATTAAATGTTATCTTAAATGTTGTACAAAATGTTCGAATGCGATCGCGACGATGTCATAAAACGCACTAAACTTAATGTCTTTAAACGTTGCCCGTGTTGCGCGTAACTAGGCCGCGGGCTTTAGGTATCACGTGTTCGGTGCACATGCACAGAACACCATATCTTGCATTTATGCGACAAAATTATCGCGCGACTAAAATCGTGGTGCGCGCCTGGCCTTAAGAACGATTATAAAATATATACTCAATACATTTATTGCACATAATGATTAGTAAATAGTTTAAGTATCACATTATGTACCCTGTTGGGTGCTGCAAACAAGAACAAGGTAGGCACTTACATAATATTAATATACGAGTATAATATACAACAAAATTACAATATTTTACAAGGAAAATTTACTTCCGATTCATTTTTAACAAATTAGAGAGAGCATGAGTAGTAACTAAATAAGGAAGCGTGATGTAAAGCGCCCTCAAGCGGCTAGTTTTGTTACTACAGTCTGAAGTGCTACGGAAAAAACCGTATCTTACTATGAAATCCATACAAAGATACGACCTTTCTACCGTAGTATCGCAATACTTTTTTTTTTTAATCTATTAATTAAGGAGCTTTGATCATTTTTATGAACATGCCAGCTCCAGCAGGCCTAATACACAACATCATTCATCTAAAAGACATAGATAAATAAAAACATAAACCGTATAAACTTAAAAATAACATGTACACGAAAACAACTAAATTTGTATACACTATTTACATAAAAAAAACTGTATACAAATTTAGCCGATTCCGATAAGGGTTCCGCCAATATTGAATTGAACATTACATTCAAGAAAGATCTGGTATTAGACCTAGCCGTTTACATTAGACAAAAACAAACTTACAAAATCACCTTCCTTACAAAAATCCTTAAATAAATCCAAAATCTCCTTAACAACAACTCGCGTTTTGAAGTTCTCCTCCCAACTTTCGGTAGAAAACAAAATATCCTTCGTCTTCTCAACCAGCCTTTCAAAAGTAATACGTCTCTTCATCTTGTCCTTATTTTGTCTTTGATCTTCCATATCAGCCCGCTCAATAGTAGGCTGATTGACCAATAGACACTCGGACCTCTTCACATCTGTTACTCTTTTTGACTTCCGCGGCTTACGAACCTCTTGTTGTGGCTCGCTCTCTAATCTGTACTGACTTACTGATCGCTGGCCCTCAGCCTGACAGACAGAATCTTCAGACTCTTTAGATTGTAACGGCTTCGACAAAACAGCATCTCTATATGACTTTCCAAAACTTAAGTCATTCTCAAAAACAGATGGCGCATCCTGACTACAAACATCCGTATCGTTTTTTTCCTTTTTTTGCATATACAACCAAAAAGCCCGTTTATATATACATCCCTCAGCAGACATAATCCTGCGAATTTCTTACTCCTTCACAAAAACCGGGCACGACTTATCTAAGGCCATATGGCTGCCTTTACAATTAATGCATCTAAAAATAGTCGTTTCGCAATTGGCATGCTCCCCGCCGCATTTCGGACAAGTAACTTTAGTAGTAGGACAAAACCTGCTCAGATGACCGAACTTCCAACATATTGAACATTGGGTAACCGGGAAAGTGTACTGATTTACCTTAAATCGGCAACCGTAGGCATAAACATATGGCGGTAAAGAAGTTCCCTTAAAACACAGACGAATAGCTTCAGCCTTAACCCAACGCCCATCATGATCCAAACGGTTCAGTCTACATATTGACAAAATGTCTTCAGACCCTTCAATATTCTTTAAAAATTCGTCTTCCTCAACCTCCAACTCAACCTGCCTTATAATTCCATAAGTGCAGCATGCCATATTAGACCAATAAGAACGTCTCGTCTCATTGTTAAACTCCTGAGAAGCCAGAAGCTTCTCCGCATCATCCTTAGAGTTAAACTGTATGCGAACTTTACGTGGACCCATAAACTTGACGGATAAAATTCCTTTTATACCCTTAAATTGCAGCAACTTTGCCAAACCAGAATGCACGCGGGAGGAGATACTGGACGGGAAGCTCGTGACGTCATGCCTTGACCATGTGTGGATACGCGCGGGCGCCGACTCAGGGATGCGCGCAGCAGCCGCACACATGCTCAAGTCCAAGGTGGCGGACCATTATCTAGTCGGTGTCAGCTTCACGACGGCGGTCGGTGACACGCGCGGCAATTGTCAACAAAGAAGTGAAGTGCACGTAATTAGCGATAGGTTAGTGAAAACAGAGCTAGAAAAAATAGACTGGTCGGAAATATATAGCATTGAATGTCCTAAAGATATGTACGGAAGGCTATATTCCATTTTCAGCAACATATACATGAAGTCAAAAATCACGAAAACGTTTAAAAACAATAGAGTAACACAACCATGGATAAATGCTAATTTGATTAATATGTTGACGCGGAGAGATGAGTTGTTTAGAAGATGGAAAGCTTCTCCTAAAAACGCAATTTATAGGTTAGATTATACTAGATTTAGGAATGTAACAAATAAATGTATATATTGGGCGAAACAAGACTACAAACAAAAAGAAATTAGGAATTGTGAAAGTGATTTGAGAAAGTTGTGGGCAACAATTAATAGCTGGCTTGGAAATGTCAAACCAAACTTGGACGATGTAATAGTAAAATACCTGGGTAAAAACACGTCGTTGCAGACGGTGTGCACAAATTTTGCCAAAACATTTACAAGGGTCAATTTCCCAAGCAGTATTTTTTGATGGCAAGACTGAAAACGCAGGTGCAGAAAGGTTGAATAATAAAGTACCATTTTTTTTTAGGATACAGCCCGCCATCGTCTACCTCAGGCAACAGCTAAAATTAAAATATCAATATATATAATAATCTAAAAAAATATATTTAGACCAAATTTCTCATCAAGGTGGGTTGTCCCCAAGCCGGTTTTGTTTGTAAAATGCCGGGTAAGTCAAACACTATGCATGACAAAGAAATTCTGTTACCATTATTTTATTACCATATAAATAGGTCACGAAAAAAGCTCATTACCCGTTATATATCTCCTTTGTATACCCTTGAATAAGTGCATATACGTTTGTCCCGAGAAAACTTCTCATTACCGCCGACAATGTTTCGAACCGATTTATTTCCCAAATTTGATCAAGTACGCCCCCCGTCTCCCGCGCACTTCAAAGAATTTAGTCAAGCTGCGGCGCGCGACGAGAGCGGTTGTGTATAGTGGCAATACGTTGGCTTGTATAAACGTGAATATTTCATCGCGGTGGACAGGGGACAAAAAAAATTTCATTCCGGAGTTTGTTATAGCTTCTTTCTTTTTTAACTGCGTGGTTTGAAATTTATATATATCAGGTAAAGTATACTCGCGATTTCAAGAGTTGAATTAGTTTTAGAATATAGGGCTTACTTTATTTTTAAAAAATAAAAATATGTCGTGTTTCTCATTCCACCATTCTCATTCCGGTGTTTCCGGTGTAGTAAAATGGCTTTAAACCCCACCATAATGAGGAAAACACCGGAATGACAACAAAAGTAGCTTCACTTTTCATAATATTGTTGAAATAATAATATTTTTTTTATTTTGTTTTTAATACCGGACTAAGATATTTGTTTATATTATTATGTAATGCCAATATAATATATATTACGAATATCAAAAGTAAAATTACGTTCATAATATGCCACTTTTCTTTCATTCCGGTGTATGAAATTTCATTGCGGTGCACTTATTTTATCATCCTGGTGTACATTTATCATTCCGTTGTGTGTTTCATATTCGATCTCGAATATCTCGAAAACTATTTCAGATTTCAGGGTCCCTTTTACATATGTTTAATAATATAGTCTAAAGTATCTCTTCACATTTAAAAAACTCAAAAATAATCAAAAATAAAGAATCACACCGAAATGATACAAAAAATGCGTCTTGTTGAAATTGACCCACAATGGAAATTCAAAATATAAAACATAGATGCAATGTAAAATTCCTAAGTCGCGAGTCATATGTAAAACATACTGATGTATCTTTTCGGTATCAAAAAGTTACACACACGGATATTGAAAAAATAATAGATAAATTGAGTATCAGAAAGTCTCCAGGAATGGACGGCATAAGATGTAAGGACATAAAGCTTATCAAAACAAATATAAGTCCGTTTTTGGCTAAGTTTGTGAATAACTGCGCGGCGACTGGTGTTTACCCGGATTTGTTAAAAAATGCAATAATTAGACCTATATACAAGCAAGGAAACCACTTAGATTATACCAACTATAGACCAGTAGCTATACTATCAGTAGTGAATAAAATTGTAGAAAAAGTTATCACATCGCAAATTAGTAATTATTTAGAGAAAAATAATATAATATCAGATACCCAGCATGGTTTCCGACGAGGGCGCAGCACCGCTACCGCTCTGGCCCAATTTACGGATGAGGTAAATGAGCATTTAAATAATAAAAAGTACGTACTGACTTTATACATAGACTTCAAAAAAGCATTTGACACGCTGGGCCACGAACAGCTCATTACTGCTATGCAAGAATGTGGTGTCCGTGGTCCCGTGGTCGAGTGGATTAGAAACTACTTAAGCAATAGAAAAATAACCACTGTTATCAACGGCCAGAGCGGCGAGGAGGCCAATGTCGTATACGGGGTGCCGACCGGCTCGGTTTTCGGGCCATTGGGTTATATAATGCATGTAAACAGTATGATTAACGTCGTTGAGAATTGCTCAACTTATATGTATGCCGATGATACATGTCTACTGTACGCTGATAAGGATATTAAAACTGTGGTAAAAAATATACAGACAGACTTTATAAACATAATAAAATGGTCCCACGATAACGGTATAATTCTTAACTTAGAAAAAACCAAATGTATGTTAATTAAGTCACCATACCTACAGGAACCATGTGAAAATATAAGTATCATAGGGCACACATACGACTGTCTACATAATAACGAAAATCAAAAATATTGTAATTGTAGTAGTATACAAGTTGTAGATAAATATAAGTATTTAGGCTTAACTATAGACACTAAATTTAACTGGGGAGTTCATATAGAATTAGTATGTAATAAACTCCGCGCAATTATGGCAAAATTAATAGGTTTAAAAAATATAGTGAGTAGAAAATTAATGCACACACTTTATCACTCGTTAGCCGAGTCTGTAATTTCTTATGGATTAATTGCATATGGACGTACATTTAAAACTTACCTTGATAAAATTTTTAATCTCCAGACTAGAATAGTAAAAAATGTACTAGTAGATAAAAAAACTAAAAACAACTATAATCAAAATTACAAACGACTGTATAAAATGTTAAAAATCTTACCAGTGCATGAGAAAGTTAGGTACTTAATTTGTATGGACGATTACGACCAGGATAAATTCAAAACGCGTAGACTACTGTTGCGTAACCTCAGAGCAAGCACACAAAAAACATACGTAGAATACAAGGCCAACAACTACTACGGCAAAAGAACGCGTAAATATATGACTCCTAAGATACATAACAAAATAAGAACATCAGTAGATAAGTGCAGTAGTAAACAAGTATTTAAGAAAAAACTGCAAGCAGAACTCCTAAACCTGTTTGATGAAAGTATTCATTAGTTAATGTTATTGTAGTGTAGTAATTAGTAATAGATAAGGGTATTATATGGCCGCCCATCTGCGTCAGCGCTGCGGCTCGGGATGCTGCGCGGTGCGACTTTGGACCTTAGTAACTACTACTAGGGTGCGACTCGCGCAGCGTGGTGCCGCGGGGCGCGGCGTTGTTGTTGATGGGTAGCAGTAAAATTAGTGCAGTTATAAGTTATAAGTAATAATTTAAGTAAGTAATTTATAAGTGGTAGCACACGAAAATGTTTGTGAGCGCTTTATCCGCCAACAAACTGTCCTCAGTTTGGCGGAATATAAATGTTATACATACCAAAAAAAAAAAAAAAAAAAAAACCAATCTGTTTCGGTAAATCTTCTTTTGACACTATATAAACTTCAAATAGCTAGTCAGGCACACCGTCCGGCTCCAGCTGCGTTTTGGTGGTTGCTAAAACCCGCAAGCGTTTAGGTTTCCTGCCTATTGTGATAAAACTATCACTACAACCACAGCTTTCGTCGCTCAGACCGCAAGCACGCTTCACCGCTATATGCCGCACATCCGACATGGACTCAGCGTCCGATACAATATCCGATTGACTCGGCCCTGCCTTATTATCAAACTCCACTTCAGATAGCCACGACGGAGCTGCCCGCTGCCCACATTCTAAAAGTGACGTATCACTCACGACACCTCGACTTGACTCACTCATGGCAAAAACAGCGAAAAGGACTCTAAAACTGAATTAACTTATAAATAAAATAAAATTTGATAAAATTTTCAACCGTCGCCTTTGACAACCAAACGTCAATCCTCGCAATACTTATATTTTTGGAACGTATCTGCCGTGCTATATTAAAAAGTCGTATCTCATTATACGATCGGGGTAAAAATACGACTTCTTAATTTAGCAGGTTATGCGTTAAGCGTTATAGACTAAGCTCCCGATATAAAATGACCTTCACAGAGATGTTTATTTGATGAAATGTATTTTATATTTAGTTTAAAATGTCAATAAATATATTGCATATGGGTTGCCTAACAAATTTTAGTCCAGGGTATGTTTAGTTTAAAATTAAAATTTTTTTTTTTTTTTACATTTCACCGATTTGATTATTAGATAAATTCATAATTAAATAATCTTTAATTTTATTTAATTTCAATTCAACAATCAGACCTTTGCAAAATGCTAGTAGGTATAGATTTACCTGTTTATACCTGGCTACCCAATAGTTGTGACGGGAAAAGAATAGGCAACCTAACGTTTGCATATTCTATGGGCTTCATACTTTCGATTGGTATAGAATTTATCTAATATTAATCAAACCGGTGAAATGTTTAAAACAATTTTTTTTTATTATTATTTAAACATACCCTGGACTAAAATTTGTTAGGCAACCCATATGCAATATAATTATTGACATATTAAATTAAATATAAAATACATTTTATCAAATAAACATCTCGGTGAAGGTTATTTTATATCGGGACCTTAGTCTATAACGCTTAACGCATAACCTGCTAAATTAGAAGTCGTATTTTTACCCCGATCGTATACTGAGATACGAATTTTTAAATTAGCACGGCAGATACGTTCGATTTTACACCCCATATTTTTCATACCCCGGGCTTATATATGAAAATCGATTCTTAAGGAGTAAACTCCAAAAATTTCTATACCGGGTAAATATGGTTCTGGCAGTGGAATCGTTTGGGTTTTTCCGAGATCGGGCATGCAATGCGTCTTTGTGCTTTGAACATCTTAGTAGACCCGGTGTCATCCATGGTTGAACTAAGTGCTTTGAACGACTAATAGAAACTATTTGCGTATGAGCATTTATAATATGACTCAAGGTTGAGTCAAATACTCTCACGGCTTCATCTAAGACAGTTTCTGAGGTCACAATAGTCCAATCAACCTTGGATAGATCTGCTTCGATAGCCTGATAGTCAACTTTTTTAGTGCGGCGGTTGCAGTTGGAGTTGGAAGATATATTTTGTTTTATATTCACACCTGCCATAACAACATCATGATCGGTTATATCCGTGTTACATATTACAGATTCTGAGTTGTATTTTGAGGTGACATTGATATGATCAAGGCAAGTTTCGTTTCTCGTTGGCCTATTTACTAGGGGTGTCAAACCTAGTTCGGCCAGTAGGCAAAGATATCGCATACCGTTATCTTGTCTATTTTCCGAGCATATATTGATATTTATATCCCCTGTAATTATCTTACATGGGAATTTAGAACCATTTTTAACATTGAGTTCAAGCGAGTCTAAAAAAGGATTGATGTCAATAAATGAGGGTGAGCGGTATATAGCAAAAATGGGTTAGCTGTTTATTTATATTAACGCGAAGACAATTAGCATCGCTAAAAGCTGGCTCCTTTACCTCGTGCTCCCATCGATCACTTACATATACTACTACCCCTCCAGACTGTCGACAGTCGCAAACTAAGCACCTAGTCCCAAACTAAGCAAAGCTTGTACTATGGGTACTAGACGACGATATACATAATATATAAATACATATATAGATAACATCCATGACCCAAGAACAAATATTTGCCCCGGCCGGGATTCGAACCCGGGACCGCCGACTCAGTAGGCAAGTGTCTACAAACCGAGCCAAACGCGTCGTCGCAAATTATAAGACAAGCAGCGGGGTATTAGTCCCTCACCCCCGTTATCTTGCGTTCCAGAGCACAGTCGGACAATGGGAGTGTCATGAACGATATCGCCAAACTATAGCAACCAACCACAAACGCAACCAACCACAAACCAACGCACCGGTCAACCAACAGATAGTTAATACTTAAATTTTCAAATCAAATCAAATCAAAATATATTTATTTTGCTTAAAATGTGGTGTACAAAGATCGCATTACATTAGGTATTTTAAGTTTCACACACTTTACCAGCATCTGGCATACAAAATATCAAGTACTTAGTACTATGAATCTACACAATTGTCAAACTAATCATATTAATTATTGATAATAATTTCTACAAATAATAAATAAATGAATGTGCAAGGTACAAATGGATATCTTATAATTGTGTTCGAATTAAGAGTAATAATTTAATTAGTAGTAATAATTTAATGATATAACAATTTTGACTTATTTCAAATAGTCAAAGTATTCTTGAACAGAGTAGAAACAGTTTTGCACTAACCAGTTTTTGAGGTCACGCTTGAATTTGTCCAAGGGTAAGTTTTTTATATCTTCCCGTAGGGCATTGTAAATGGAAATAGCCATGCAATAAGTGTTACTACTATACAATTTTGTCTTCTTAGCTGGTATTACCAAACGGTTTGGGTATCTCGTATAGAAATGGCAAGTGTCCTTACATTTTTTGAAAAGTAAAGGGTGGGTTTTAACAAACAAAGCAGATCTCATAAATATAAATGCATGGTACTGTTAATAATTGTAGATCTCTGAACAGTGGTCTGCATGACGTTAAAATATCTACGTTGCATAATGACCTTATACATCGTTTCTGAACCAGCAGTGCACGATTCGCATGACATGAGTTTCCCCACAGTAAGATACCGTAACGGAGTAAAGAACATACATACCCATGATACGCCTGTATTGCCACATTCTTGCTGCAAATTTTTGTGAGCCGCCAAAGAGCATACGAAAAAGAATTTATTTGGCTGCATAATTTGTCAATGTGTTCATTCCAGGAGCATTTGTGATCTAAAGTTATTCCCAAAAAAGTTGTTTCTGAAGACTCTTTTATCACTTCATTTCCGTAGGTTACACTCAAAGATCGTTTACTGCCGTTTCTATTTATAAACTGCACAAATGTCGTTTTGCTTATATTAACCGTTAAGTTATTTTTGTGCAACCACGAAATGACTTTGGAAACGACATCATTTATATCATCATTATATGTACGAACATTACGACATGGCACGACAACAGATAAATCGTCAGCAAAGAGTGTACAGTTGAATGATGTAGTTTCCATTAGTGCTACCGGCTTCTTTAATTTGTCATCACACATAGTAGTGTAGAGATAGTCTAAGCTGATAATTATGACGCGTCTCACCTCCGCATTTGAGCATTGTCAGAGTTATCACCCGACTGGTCGACCGTCTTGTACGCATACAGATCATAGTTCACGGAATAGCCGATGCTTCCACACAGATGAAATGTCGTTATCTCGCTTGGGATAAATTTCAAAGAATATTTTGGAAACGTACGAAAAGTTTCAGCTCTTGTAGGTTGGAAACGGTTGAATTCATTTTGATAAAATGTTTCCCAGACAACTCGTATAATATATACTCACATGTCACGTCTAACTAACGTTATAGAAGCAAATTTGAATACCAAAACGCCGTATATGCCATTTTTATATCGTGAACAGCGTTCACTAGTTTATTTATTTGGAGAACAAACAGAGATAATCTATCTACATAAGAACAACTTAAGTATTTACGCTTAGGGTGGCGCTACGATGTCACCCTAAGGGCCAAAACACAATTACAATACACGACATCGCATCGTCGTACGACGCGATGTCGTGTCGTGGAAATGCATAAATCCAAAATGAACTTTATTTTCATGTGACTAGATACAAAATTAAAATTCATTTTACAATCTCACGACGTCGTATCGTGGCGCGACGACGTCTCGTCGTACAACGATGCGATGTCGTATCTTGTAATGGGTTTTGGCTTTAAGGCATGCAAAGCAACTGATTGAAAAATTTAATGGCTTTCGCATCAGGTTCGGTGGTCCAATAGGTAGGACGCCCGTGTTGGCCCCGAAAGCCGTTGGAGACGTATTTCGCTTCATTGTAAACATTTGGTTTACGTTAGCAGACGTTACTGCTTTAGTAAAAAATACTTGGTTACTTATACATTATGAAAAACGTAACCTAAGTATGTTGTTTTATGTATTGCTCTATACGTATTTAATAACGAGACTTAATCGCGCTAAATATACCCGATTTGATTGAAACCCGTTTTGTTCAAATTCAAATTCAAATATTTATTTTGTTATTGTAATATTACTAAATATAACTTAACTACTCTGTAACTCCATTGAGTTATAGAGTATACGGTATAAAAAGTACTTAGAGTCAAAGCACGCTTACTCTTCCAAGCAAATGAACGGTCAAAACATACAAAGTGCGTCAGTTTGTTTGTATGGTTTGACAGTTCAATTGCTTGGAGGATTTAGCGTGGTTGAACTCTAAGGCATACATTGTTTTATGTATGTTCCTATTACATTTAATAACTAAATCTAACTTAATAATACAAACTAGTTGGACGCATCCACACGTCGATGCAACTACTAACGGTCGTTTAAATTCCAGTCGAAATTAGTGCCACCGGTCCCTCTAATTTATCGTCAGCGCGTCTCTATACGTGGTCGGCATAAGTAATTTGAATATCGGTTTCCCGTACGATAAACAATTGTCTATGACAATATTGCCAATTCGCGGCGTCAATGACATTTTATCACATGTTGGTAATAAATAAAGTACTTATTGAGAGCGGCCGATAAAAATAATTTAAAACTAGAGAATTTTAAAATTCTAAAATACGGTATTTGACTATACTGAAAATTAATTATGTCATTGAAACTTTGAATGTATGAATAGATATTCAAAAATGGAGCCAAATAAACACTACTACTAACTTTTGAACGTTTTTAATTGGACAAAAACTAAAAATAACAAGACGTGTTTTGATTTCTTATTTTTATGACGTCACAAGCCAGTGTCTTCATTACACGCCTCTTACTAGGTACTATGGCCACTTTAACAAAAAATATTTACTTTAAAAATTAATGAAATTTAAGCGTTTTTTTTGAACAAAAAAACTAAAACCGGCCAAGAGCATGTCGGGCCACGCTGTGTAGGGTTCTGTAGTTGCCCATCCTTCACAATAGACTTAAATTACGAGAAAGATTTCAAGCTCTATAAAAAAGGTCGTAAACGCCAAAGTAAATGTAATTACGTATTACCTTCTGGAAGTTATCGATTATACGCGCCAGATTGAGCGGAATGTTTTAATGCAGTATGGAACTCAACTAATATGTGTAAACGTTCGAAGTATAACGCCTAACGACACCACGCGGCACTTACGTCATTTTAAAGAAAATTATGAAATATTGCAATAACTCAAAAACGGGTTGACCGATTTTATTCAATGTAGTTTTCATTGAAAGTTCTTATAAGGCCTCATTCATGAATTTATCCATAATTTTTTGACACGTGGTTGAAAAGTTAGAGAGGGGGACGCTATTTTTTTATTTTCGGAGCGAATATTTACAAAACTGCTGCAAAAAATAATGTTTTGAGACCCCAATCATTTTTAAAAGACCTATTCAACGACACCCCACACACTAGTGTTGAAACAAAAAAAATCACGCCCACTTTAGGTTCGAGAGGTACTTTACCCGATTTTTTTTTGTTTTTTAGTTTTTATTTTACCGTTTTGTCGGCATGATACATACACATACTCATACCAAATAATTTCAGCTTTCTAGTACTAATGATCACGGAGCTAAGCCGCGGACGGACGGACAGACGGACATGGCGAAATTATAAGGGTTGACTACGGAACCCTACAAATGAAAGGTGTACGCCCTTTATACAGAAAACATTAACACGATATGTGATTAAATTAATGTTTGTGCATTTTGCGATTTCTTATTATAACACAGTATAAAGTCAAAAAACAAAACTTCACATTATTATTCAACTGACAATCTTGCCGAAATTTTCAAAAAGTGCGCGCAACATTTTGTCAAACACGTTCCGATATCAACTGGTAAACCATAGTAGTAAACGAAGCCACGTCGGTGAGCAATAGGAATTCGGAACGCTCGTTTGAAGCATCAAGTTCGTGTTTGCTACGAATATGTAAAATAATGTAACTATAAATAGATGCCACGACTTTACGCGAGCAGCGGCGCGGTGAGCGGTTCAGCGAGAGATCCGAGCGTGGTGGCCATATGAGTGACCGAGACACACGTATTGAGCACCGCTGCCGCTGTAGCGTAGTCATGGCATCTCCGTAAGCAATGTTACGTGGTGCATCCAAGTATTTATTTGCATAAAATTGTATGTAATAAGTGGAACTGCGCGACGCTTAATGCGCGCTCACCTTAATTTTTGGCCAAAAATCTAGCACCCATAACTCCCACCCAGGTGCTTCTAACTTAAAAAAATATAAACGTCAAACAAATCTACGCTGTCAACAAACTAGGAAGAAACTCAGCGAATAATACTATAATTTTACTATATTTAAGTGTTTATATTTTAGTTTAAACCGATATTAATTGAAATTAAGTTAATAATGACGGAAATTTGGAGTTTACACGCTCTGTGTCGATGTTGTCATGCCGACGGTGAATTCAAAGACTTACGATCGCAGTACATGCATGATAACACGGCTGAAAATTATCTTAATATGTTATTGGAGACCTTGGGAGTTACGGTAAGCAATTATTAACGTCCTAACTCTATTCATTTAGATAAGGTACTTAAGTTTAACTTGTTACTGCGTCAATGCGGTAAGTTGGAAATCTTGGCAAAGATTCAAGCTATTTAGAGGAAATAATGCGTTTCTTCTTAAATTGCGATATTTCGGTTGATTTTATTGCAGAAAATTTATACAAAATTAGATCAATTACATTGCTGGAGAGAGACTTAGCAAATTTTTAAGTTAAAAAAACCTTGCAAATAGAGCACATTTTAAAGGCCATTAATTATGCAATAAATGGCAGTTTAAAAGATAAGAGAAGTTATAGAAAGTACTTGAATAGTTACAATTGTATTTATTAATGACCGTACCCCGGGGATTTCGAATCATATTAACTCAAATGATATTAACACTGGGCTGACAGTGGGAATCATTTGTGCACCGAAAACAACGGAGTATGTTAATCACAACAACACTATAAATCAAATGTATGAATAACTACATACAATAATTTTCTATAAGTAGTCCAATCAGTTTTGCTTGCTTAATGGTAGATTATGTTAAGGATTCATGTTACTCTGCAAGATCTTATTTACCAATCTTATACACCTTCATCACCTTATGCCATTTATTTGGGGTCGGCCTTCATTGTCCGTTTCTTCCATTCCGCACAGTTCAATGTTAGGTATGAGTCTATCTGAAGTTCTTGCAGGCTTTCTTCCACCCTTGTCAAACATGTGACAATCAGTAGTCAACCGGCACCCGCAATACCCGCATATTCACGATATCATGGTATCCGAAACACTACTTTGGCCATGTGATCTGGAGGTCACCTGTGTACCTATCCTTACCACAGCAGAATTCTCTTGATCTTGTCCATGATCGGTACAGCTTTGAAACTGCTCCTGACTTACTAGTTTCTTGCACATACATTACACAAGAATTACGCTATGTTAACGTTTTTGTGGCTCGTGTATGACAGGGAGGAGTGGAAAAGTATGGCAGATGCCTTTGCTTAGGCACACAGACTTGGTAACCGTATAATATAAAAAATAATGTTTTTTTTTATTTATCTGATATATAAGGCTTAAATAAATAAATAAAGGATTCTGTAAGCATTTTCTTTTTGTTAAATATTCAGACATTCATCATCAGTTCTCACTTTTACTCTGGAAGATCCCTGTAATGTAACCATATTCCTGTGAATAAATGATTTTGATAAAATTTGATTTTGTTTGTATAAGCAAAAAACAGACAGGTACAGAAATCAATCTACATACAAGCGCGCTCGAGCAAACGCACACATAGACATTGCTCACGGACACGATATCTCGGACCAGTTCAGACCAGTGCGAGCGCGAGTGCCATCCGCTTGACGTGTCCGTGAGCAATGTCTATGTGTGCGTTTGCTCAAGTGCGCTTGTATGTAAATTTATTTCTGTACCTATCTGTTTTGTGGTATAAAGTTATTCTGTGCCCTTACAGATCACTGTATGTAACACTGAGTGTATGTGACTTTACAACTGAATAAAGAATTAATTTCATTTCATTTCAGATAAAACCACCCCCTGTTAACGCCAGCTATGCAATCTGTGACAATTGCATTCGTCAGCTCAGACATGCTACCGATTTCAAGAAGAAGGTGCTCGAATGTGAAACCAAATTTGAAGAATATTGCAAAAGTGAGTTCATGAGTATTAATGTTAATCAGAAAATATACCCCCCAATGTATTCAATCGATGTATAAAAAGAAATTCTAAAATTGTAAAGAAAGTTAGTTCTCTATGGAGAGGAATCAATCATTTCAGGAAAATCTTAACAGCACATTGCAGGAATTGCAGAAGGTGTACATCGTCATCTGTTGGTAAAAAAATATTTGCCCGCTAATAGCCGGGTCCTGACTGAGCGAGCAGCCTCGCGAGGCCGCCTCGCGCGGCAAATCCTCGGCCAGTCAGGACTTGCCTCGCCCGAGGCAAATGCATGTCTGGCCTCGGGCGAGCGTGCCGCGGCCCGAGCCGAGCGTTGTCGGTTTTTGTCCATGCTCAAAGGCGCCTCAGTACGTTTGCCGCGCTCACTCAAGACGGTTGTGTTTTGCATCGCTTGTTCGTCGCGCGCGTGTTAGCGTCATGGACCCGAAAGAACAGTGTCTTTCTCTCGCGGATATTGCTTCTCGAAGATTTGTGTCCTTCCTTATTTTGGCGTTTATGTTTTATTTGTTTATTAAGAGAGTACAGATTTTCAAATTCAATTTTACTCATACTAGTAAAAAAAAATCTGCGTTATCGAAGCACAACTCTTCAAACAATCTGTTCCCAGTATGTAATCTGTTTTTAAATAACAGTTTCATCCAAAAAAGTTTAGGTCTCCGCTTTCTTTTTTTTACAAGCCGTAGAATTATTAGAAAGGCAGTGGTGGCGACAACTTTCCGAACGTGCGGCCTCATAGCGTTCTTGAGCAAAACTGGCTTAGCCTTTCCTCGCGCGGCACTTATTTATAAATATCGTTACAACACGAGCCGGCCTCGCGCGGCAAACGTCCGAGGCGGCCTCGCGAGGCTGCTCGCTCAGTCAGGACCCGGCTAATCACGACAAAATAGCCGGGTCCACACAGAGCGAGCGGCCTCGCTCACGAGGCAGTTGCCGCGCGCGGCGGCGCGGTCTGTGTAGAAGCCCCTAGCCCGCGGCGCCCGCACGCGTCGCCTCGGCCGGGCCGCGCGCTGTCGGTTTTTGTCCGTGCTCAAAGGTGTCTCGGTCGATTGCCGCGCGCAGTGTGGACTTACACGTTTTTGCTTCGGTCAAATTTATGACAGATAAAACAAGATGACGTTCGTCACCTACGTATAACGCGAAATGGAAGAACTGTAACTTGACATTGTGTGCTATTTGTTTGTTTTAAACAAAAAAAATATTGAATTAGCTTTTTTTGGAAAATCCTTTATAGGAACGTAGCAGCAAGTCAAAAGTCAAAAGCTGATTGCGTGCGGCGGCGCCATATTGTTTTATCTGTCAAATGGGCGAACAAGACGGCTCATGCTAGCCGCGCGCGGCATCCGATGAGCGTAATTTCATCCAATGCCCGAGGCATGCGCCGAATGCCGCGCGCGGCAATTGCCTCGCGCGGCAATTGCCTCGCGAGGCCGCTCGCTCTGTGTGGACCGGGCTAATGCGAAGGCTAGCTTTTACCAATGTTGGTACAGTTGAAATGAAATGAAATGAAATATATTTATTGAAACTTAGGGCATAATACATCATGAGATATCCAGCGGGCCCCAAACTAGGCTGAGCCTGTATCTTGGGACCCTTCAATACTTTTACCCGACTATGTACGTAATTTAAATAAAACTATCTAAACGGATTATATCGCGTATATTAATTATTTGAGCCTCCCTGACGTTTCGGTAACTTTCCAGTTACCGTTGTCAAAGGCTGACTGAGAAAAACTAATATTTTCTCAAAGATACATTGGTGCTAACTACCCATTTTACCCTTTTTTAGGGTTCCGTAGCCAAATGGCAAAAAACGGAACCCTTATAGATTCGTCATGTCTGTCTGTCCGTCTGTCCGTCTGTCCGTCTGTCTGTCCGTCCGTATGTCACAGCCATTTTTTTCCGAAACTATAAGAGCTATACTGTTGAAACTTGGTAGGTAGATGTATTCTGTGAACCGCATTAAGATTTTGATGCAAAAATAAAATATAAATAATAAATATTGGGGGCTCCCCATACTTAGAACAGACACTCAAAAAATTTTTTTTCATCAAACACATACGTGTGGGGTATCTATGGATAGGTCTTCAAAAATGATATCGAGGTTTCTAAAACATTTTTTTTCTAAACCGAATAGTTTGCGTGACAGACGCCTCCAAAGTGGAAAAAAGTTGGTCCCCCCCCCTCTAACTTCTAAAATAAGAAAATTAAAAATCTAAAAAAAACATATGATGTACATTACTATAAAAACTACCAACGAAAATTGTTTTGAACGAGATCTAGTAAGTAGTTTTTTTAATACCTAACTTTGCACCTAATTTATATGGGGCGCTATACATACCAGGTGCAAACTTAACTTAACCACTTAGGGATGGAAAGTGTTTGTACGGAACCCTCGGTGCGCGAGTCCGACTCGCACTTGGCCGGTTTTTTTACTATACATTAATATACGCTATAAAATCCGTTAAAACGGTTTTATTTAAATGTGTGAGTCGCGGAAACCATAGATAAAAAATATATGTATGTAATTTTTGGCTTGTAATTCCTCTATCACATCAAGGAGAAAGCTCTTTGGTAATTTTCTCAGGACAGTTACAATAATTTCTTAATCATTGTTTCAGATGAGTTATCACTCAACTATGATATAAAAGCAGAACCAGAATATTTAGGTGAGTAATACAACATTTATTATTGCAATCCAATACGATAACCAATGTATTGAAGTATTTGGGTGGATCAAGTTTTTCTTGTTGTTATTCTGTCCCGTCACCCAGGAGACAATGGTGATTAAACTTCTAAGAAAAATGTTGATAATTTATAATATTTGTATTTTCAAGAGATATTCTAAGTAAGAATGGGCTTATAACTGCTGCAATTACATTTTTTTTGTTGATTATTGCCGCCGAAAATCGTAGTTTTAAAGAGTAACAACCATCAGAACACCATGGCAACAAGCAACAGAAAAAAGTTGATTAACCCATTTAATTTAAAATTAACAAAGCAATGGATATAATCAGTACAATAAATGTATATTGTGTATTTTGACGACGCGTTTGGCGCAGTTTGTAGAGCACCTGTCTACTGAGCCGGCGGTCCCGGGTTCGAATCCCGGCCAGGGCAAATATAATATAATTATTGTATTTCAACACGACTGTATGTTGTTATGAATAAATTACTTACTTATAAATATATTTATCTACGCACATATCATTAGTGCTCTAAAATGCGTATAGTTGTGATAAGTTTATTGTAATTCACATTTTAGTTGAAAATATTGTTTCAATGTAAATGTAAATTACAACTATTACAATAAATAATCTGTTTATGTATTTGTTCAGATTTATTTCTTACTGCATTAGTATATGTCGTTTTTAGATATTTTACAGGTAGCACTAGTGGTGCCGGTCATTTCCTTATAGCTTCTGAACCCATCTTAGATTACTTATGATATGTGTGTAGATAAAGTAGTGTATATAACTGTACATAATTAGGCCTTAAAACACTCGTGTGATCCTATTATGAAACTCGCTGACGCTCGTTTCATAAAACCACACTCGTGTTTTAAGGCCTCTCATTATGTATCAGTTGCATAAACTACTATTGTGTGATGAACTCGAATATTTGTGCTTGGGTCATTGTTGTTTTATGTATTTAAGTATATTTATCTATATAAGTATGTATGTCGTCGTCTGGTACCCTTAACACAAGCCTTCTGAGCTTATTTTGGGACTAGATTTATTTATTGTTATTTTAATTGTTTTGGTGTGCAATAAAGCGTTATTGTATATTTATGTTTGCAAAAATTAAAACTTTGTTTTTTTTTAGATGATCCTGATAATGATTATGGTAAGTCAATATTTATGATATAAACTATCAATATTTATACAACAATCAAATAAAAAAATAATATAAAACTATGTTTCATAATTATTTACAAGATTTTTGTTCCAGGTGATGATATTGAAGTGAAAGACTCATTAAATAATAGTAAGGATGAAGGTAAGTTCTAACCTCAATTTAATATTTGATGTTCTTATCTAGTCAAGTTCCTATAACCTATACATGGTGTCCCAAGACCGTGAGACATCAAGGAAAAGTACCTTAAATATCGTAGGTAGGATATTTTGCTGAAAGAAGACTTAATGTTATTTTTAAAAGTTAGTTATTCTGCATTCAAAGATTTTCTAAGAATTACTTGCTTCGTCTGGGAATCGAATTGACTTAAATGTGAAAAAAAAACACCCTTTTTTATGATGGTAATCGAAAGAATGGACAAAAACTAATAATTTTTCCTAAGTAAAATAGTATCTTAAAAGAAAGGAACAACGTAAAATGTTTAAAGTCAAATTTCAAGATTTTATTAATTGCCAACGAGAAATAATTAAGCAAGTAATTCTCATTCATTCAGTCATTGTTGTTTTATGTATTTAAGTATATTTATCTATATAAGTATGTATGTCGTCGTCTGGTACCCTTAACACAAGCCTTCTGAGCTTATTTTGGGACTAGATAGATTTATTTATTGTTATTTTAATTGTTTTGGTGTGCAATAAAGCGTTATTGTATATTTATGTTTGCAAAAATTAAAACTTTGTTTTTTTTTTAGATGATCCTGATAATGATTATGGTAAGTCAATATTTATGATATAAACTATCAATATTTATACAACAATCAAATAAAAAAATAATATAAAACTATGTTTCATAATTATTTACAAGATTTTTGTTCCAGGTGATGATATTGAAGTGAAAGACTCATTAAATAATAGTAAGGATGAAGGTAAGTTCTAACCTCAATTTAATATTTGATGTTCTTATCTAGTCAAGTTCCTATAACCTATACATGGTGTCCCAAGACCGTGAGACATCAAGGAAAAGTACCTTAAATATCGTAGGTAGGATATTTTGCTGAAAGAAGACTTAATGTTATTTTTAAAAGTTAGTTATTCTGCATTCAAAGATTTTCTAAGAATTACTTGCTTCGTCTGGGAATCGAATTGACTTAAATGTGAAAAAAAACACCCTTTTTTATGATGGTAATCGAAAGAATGGACAAAAACTAATAATTTTTCCTAAGTAAAATAGTATCTTAAAAGAAAGGAACAACGTAAAATGTTTAAAGTCAAATTTCAAGATTTTATTAATTGCTAACGAGAAATAATTAAGCAAGTAATTCTCAGAAAATCTTAAAATGCAGAATTACTAACTTTTAAAAATAACATAATGTCTTCTTTCAGCAAAATATCCTATCTACGATATTTAAGGTACTTTCCCTTGATGTCCCATAGTCTTGGGACACCCGGTATACTAGGGCAGTTTCTAGATAAAGGGAAGGAAAGAAGAATGCTAACACTTTGAATCCTTATTATTCAACAAAGCAATAATTATACAGCATTGCAACCATGTAAACGCACATTTTCTTGGCCGAAATGGCAAATTAGTTGTTTTTGCACTGGTCGTTTGCCTTAAGAGGCCTTATTCCTGTAAAAAAAAACGTTTTTTCGTATTATGACGAATATATTGATAATTTCAACCAACTTTTTGAAGTGAATAACTTTTCCCCGAGTTCTAGGTAGTGACATAGCTATTTCATGCTTTCATTGCGTACAGTCGAAAATAAGTTGAAAAAAAAAAATCCGCGTGAATTTTGTCAATTTCGAGTAGTTTTCGAAACAAATAATTATCAATAAAAAAATGAAATTGTAGGTTCAAATATATACCAATAAATTCCAATAGCCCTGTTCTAGGTGTAGTAACAATAACATGTTTGATCATAGAGAAAAATGTCTAAAACAATCAGCATTTTAAAGGAATAAGGCCTCTCAACTGGATTATTTACTACAATGAATGATATTAATCTTGAATTTTTAATAATTTGTTACAGCATACAACATCAGTATTAAGAAGCCAGTCAAAATCAAGAACATCAAAAAAGAAAGTAAGTGATGTCAGAAGATATTATTCAATAATCACTTATATTTTTTTAAGTGACAACGAAACTTCGGAATTTAGAGACAGAAAAAAATATATTAAAAAGAAGAAAAACTGTTAAGGAATTCTAAGTCATTCTCCCTTAGTATTTATTTATTTTTAATAGTCGGTTGAACGCACATGTGCGTTTGGGGCACAGAAAAGTGCGGCACCTGGCAAATGGCCAGGAGAAGGGAGAGGCAATGAATGCGTTAACATATCTCTGTCTCGCTTTTTTTCAGCTGATATAGAAATCTCAATAGATGTAAAACCAAAGGTGGAAGGCAAACCGACCAAGAAAAGAAACAGGCTGCATGTGAAAGGTATGAATTTATTATTTAACTAGCTGCGCCCCGCGGTGTTAAAGGCTCATCCGACTGGAACACTACATTTTTTCAGGATGAAAAGTAGCCTATATGTTAATCAAGGTGTCAGTTACCTTCATATAAAATTTTATCAAAATTGGTCCAGCCATTTGAGCGTAAAGAAGTAACAAACACACTCATAAACTAACGCCTTTATAATATTAGTTTGATATGGGATTACGGACTGTACTGACTAATCGGTTTCAAATTGCCGATTTTTATATCTTGTGCCCATATTCCCGTTTCATCCAGAATCGCATCACGTCCATATTCCCACCTCGTCTATATTCCTATAACGTCTACATTCTCATATCGTCCATATTCCCATCTAGTCCATATTCCCATCTAGTCCATATTCCCATCTCGACCGTATTCCTATCAGGCTATCACATCCATATTCCTATCACGTCCGTATTCCCATCTCATCCATGTGATAATTCAAGGTGTCAGCTACCACGATACCAAATTTTATCAAAATTAGTTCAGCCATTTGAGCGTGAAGAAGTAACAAACGCACTTATAAATTTTCACCTTTATAATATTAGTGTGATATGGGATTACGGGCTTGACTGACTAATCGGTTTCAAATTGACGATTTATATATGGGTAAGGACCAAATTCTTTGCATCGTTGGACAACGGAAATCACAATGGAATGTGTCACACCGGAAAAAAGTAGTAAATAAAATTGTAAATGTATGTGTACAAGGTTTGAAGATGAATAATAAATAAACATCGGGACAGGTGAAACTAAATAAAAGCTTGTAAGCACAATTGGTAACGTTGTCTTCGCTTCGACGAATTTCCGTTGTGACACGTAGCACAATGTTGTGTCCCTTGTCGCACAATGGAGGCAAAATACTTCACGACCTAACCAGAAATAACAACATGGCAGCACTATCGAAGTCAAGCTTGCAAGTTCGGAGTCAGAGTGCCATTAAAATAATTGAAGAATCTACTGGAATAGCGTTGTAAGTTCCGTGTAATGTCGTCGCACAACTGGAGGTTGCACAATGGAAGAATATTTGGGACATGCATAAAATAGCCGCAAAATTTAAAATGATGAAGGATATCGAATATTAAACGATACCTGCTTCTTAACAAAACCTAAGACTATACATACAAATAAACTGTATAAGTTAAGGCGTTCGTACTTTAAAACAAAATCAATATATTCTCGAGAAAGCAGAGTACGGACATATTCATTTTGTATGGGAAATATAATAAAGATAAAAAAGTATATTTCTGAATAATTTTTTTATTAACTATTCTGAAAATCAATTCGTTTATTGATGATTGGGTTAATAGGAACTGTTATTTGGCGTGTTTTTCTACTCTACAAATTAACGATAAATGTTCTATTTTTAGTTTGAGATGAGGTGGACATTAATGTATGACAGTATTTGCAAAGAATTTGGTCCTTACCCATATTTTATATACTATTTTTAATTATTACACGCTTTCATTAGCTGCCCTTGTATCTAAGTTTGTAACAATGTAGTCATATCTTGGTAGTCAATTTTAACCTTCTAATTGGGTCATAATCAGTTCAAAAAACAAAAGTCGTCCCTCTGGTGGTGAAAAGTTAAGAGCTTGTATGAATCCAGGTTATATTGCTTTTACATCGGATTATAGAAGAGGGAACGATCTTTATTCTCATACGAGTTTTATCAGAAAAGTAGGCCCTGGCATCCTTATATTCGCTTATGCCCACAGGAAAGACTCGAACCTAAATCTTATTATGAAACAATTGTCGTATCAAAATGAGACTTTGCATGTGTATGTAGTTCACGTGATAATACAATAATTTAATATCTTGGAGCTGATCTGATAATGGAGACGGAAGGCCATAGGAACTCCAAAACAGCCCAAGGTGAACCCATCGTGTTTGGGCTCATTTAATTGATCCAGACGAGCAATTAACGTTTTTGTAAGAAAGCACAGTCTGCAGTAAAAGCGTGCCTCAAAAATATTTTTTTGTCATAAACTTATTTATTGTCATTAATGTTAGCACTAATAGCTATACCTTACATGCTAACTGGCAAATTAATTTTGACTTGCGATAATTGGATATATACTATTACTAATTATTGTTGGAATGTCAAACTATTATAAGTTATATACAGGATAAGCATTTAGCCTCAATCTCACCAGTCTAATGTAAGATGACGATAAAACCTAAGATGGGTCCCCCTTTCTAGTAAATGCCTATTCACTTTTTCAACTTACAGGTAAAACTCCTAAACCCAAGCCCAAAGAAGAAGAGTCGTTAGTAGTCAAAGTCAAAACGGAAACCGGAGAGCAGTATTCCTGCAAAAACTGTGGCATCAGCTATGACACTTTAGAACAGCTCAACGGTCACATTAACCAAGAACATTTCAAAGGTTTCAAGTGTTTGCACTGCGACGAACAGTTTAAAACCGAATTGCAATATAAGACCCACAACCGTGTGACACATAACGACTCAAAGCCTTTTCCTTGTGAACATTGCGGTAAAAAAATGACCACAAAACTAAATGTAACTACTCACGTGAACTCAGTACATACCAAGAAAGTTTTCTACCAATGCGATGTATGTCAAAAAATCTTCCATAACAAACAGGTTTTGAGGATACATATTAGGAAACATTATGGTACTTTTAGGAAATTAATTTGTGAGCAGTGCGGGGTAGGGTGTAACGATAGGACGAATTTGAGGTACCATGTTATGACTGTCCATGAGAAGCAAAGACTGTTTCATTGCAATGAGTGTGACAAGAAGTTTTCAGCGGCGAAGCATTTGAAGATTCACATCAGATCGCATACCGGAGAACGTCCATTCGAGTGTGATATTTGCCATCGTGCTTTCGCCTCTAAAGACAACTTGACTATACACAAAAAGATACATACAGACAGTGGATATAAGTGTAAAACTTGTGCTAAAGTCTTCCCAACTAGAGGACTCTATGCATCGCATTATAGGAAGCACGTTGGCACTAAACCATTTAATTGCCATTTGTGCAACAAAGAATTTGCTGGGAAATATTCGTTGAATAGGCATCTTTTCGAGCATACCGGCGCTCGGCCATTTATGTGCCCAATTTGCGGTAAAGATTTCAAACAGAAGAATCTACTAGTGAGGCATAACAAGCGATTCCATGATCCACATAAGCCTGATGTTATTAAAGAAAAGTGTGATCTGTGTAAAAAGACAGTTCCGAATATAGAGAAACATATGAGAGCGCACATAAATAAGCCTTATGCTTGTCATTTGTGTGAGAAAAGATATCCACAGAAGAACGCTTTGAATAGACATTTGGAAAGACATACAGGCATCAAACCGCATCAATGTGATTTGTGTGATAAAGGATATATGCAATTAAAAAGTCTTAAGGCACATAGGATGAAAGTGCATAAGCTGCCTGTGAAGACTGAGCAGGAAGATCACTATGACAGTATCGTGACTAAGTATACGATTCAGAATATGAAAAGAAAGTAATTTTTACAGTGAGTTTAAATCAAGAAACTTAGTAACAATACTCACGTTTGTGTGTTAGCAGTAATATAGAAAGAGCGTTCAGGTTCACTTCGTTCATATTTACATTTTTTTCACATTCCCATTACCATCTCATCCCGTTCCAGATTCTCATCTCGTCCATGTTCTCATCTCACCTAAATTCCAAACTCGTCCGTATTCCCATCCACTCCATATTCCCATTTCTTTTAGAATCCTATCTCGTCCATGTTCCAATCTCGTCCTGAATCCCATCTCGTCCATATATATTCCTATAATAACGTCAATATAGGTCCTACCCATCTTGGCCATATTCCTATCACGTCCATGCTACCATCTTATACTGACTCATATCTCGTCTATATTCCTATAACGATCATATTCCCATGTCGACCATATCCCACTCACGTCCATATTCCCATCTCATCCAGAATCGCATTACGTCCATATTCCCCTCTCGTCTATATTCCTACAACCTCAACATTCTCATATCGTCCATATTCCCACCTAATCCATATTCCCATCTCATCCAGAATCGCATCTCGTCACAAACACACTCATAAACTTTCGCCTTTATAATATTAGTGTGATATGGGATTACAGACTTTACTGACTTATCGGTTTCAAATTGCCGATTTTTATCTTTTGTATACTTATTTTTAATTTTAACACGCTTTTATTAGCTTTACTTGTATCTAAGTTTGAAAAAATGTAATCATATCTTGGGAGTCAATTTTAACCTTCTAATTGGGTCATAAACATCGATACAAATGTCAAAGCTTAAAGAAAAATTTAAACGAGTTACCTGGTGGAAGAGACCGGGAATCGGACCCGGTACCTCTGGATTGCCGGTCCAGCGCGGTAACCTTTCCGCTACCCTCACTCCCAAGCAACCTATCGAATTCTTCCTTATGCTTTGTGTGTCGATAATTGCATTGTTTATTTGAAAGGCTTTACACTTTAGCCTCATTTCAATGTTTCTTTAAGCTTGGATCTTTGTATCAGTGGTTTAATATAAAAATTGTGGTGTGTACCCACATAACAGAAATGAGACATTACATGTTTCATAAATTTATGGGTCATAAACAGTTTAAAAATCAAAAGTCGTCCCTCCGGTGGTTAAAACTTAAGAGCTTGTACGAATCCAGGTTATATTGCTATCACATTGGATCATTGAAGAGGGAACGTTGTTTGTTCTTATACGAGTTTTATCAGAAAATTAGACCCTAGAATCCTTAAATTCGCTTATGTCCACAGGAAAGATACGAACCTTAAATCTGATTATGAACCAATTGTCGTATCGAAATAAAACTTTGCATATGTATGTAGTTCACGTAACAATACAATAATTTGTAATCTTGGAGCTGATCTCATTATGGAGACGGAAGGCCATAGGAACTCCAAAACAGCCCAAGATAAACCCATCGCGTGTGGGCTCATTTAATTGGTCCTGACGAGCAATTAGCGTTTGTGTAAGAAAGTACAGTCTGCAATAAAAGCGTGTCTCAAAAATATTATTTCTCAAAAACGTATATATTTATTACCATTAATGAGAGCACTAACCGCTATACCTTACATGCTAACTGGAAAAATAGTTTTAACATGTGATGTAATGGATGTATAGAATACAATGGAATGTCAAACTATTATAAGTTATGTACAAGGCTAGCATTTAGTCTAGCAGTCTAATGTAAAATGACGATAAAACGATGGTCCACCTTTCTAGTAAATGTCTATTCACTTTTTCAACTTACAGGTAAAACTTCTAAAACCAAGCCCAAAGAAGAGGAGTCGTTAGTAGTCAAAATCAAAACGGAAACAGGAGAGCTGTATTCCTGCAAAAACTGCGGCATCAGCTATGACACTTTAGAACAGCTCAACAGTCACATTAACCAAGAACATTTCAAAGGTTTCAAGTGTTTGCACTGCGACGAACAATTTAAAAGCGAATTGCAATATAAGATCCACAATCGCACGAAACATAACGACCCAAAGCCTTTTCCTTGTGAACATTGCGGTAAAAAAATGAGCGCAAGACTAAGCCTTACTGATCACGTGAACTCAGTACATACTAAGGAAGTTTTCTACCAATGCGATGTATGTCAAAAAATCTTTCATAACAAACAGATTTTGAGGATACATATTAGGAAACATTATGGTACTTTTAGGAAATTAATTTGTGAGCAGTGCGGGGTAGGGTGTAACGATAGGACGAATTTGAGGTACCATGTTATGACGGTTCATGAGAAGTTGAGACTGTTTCATTGCAATGAGTGTGATAAAAAGTTTTCAGCGGCGAAGCATTTGAAGATTCACATCAGATCGCATACCGGAGAACGTCCATTCGAGTGTGATATTTGCCATCGAGCTTTCGCTTCTAAAGACAACTTAACTATACACAAAAAGATACATACAGACAGTGGATATAAGTGTAAAACTTGTGCCATAGTCTTCCCAACCAGAGGGCTATATACGTCACATTATAGGAAGCACGTTAGCACTAAGCCATTTAAATGCCATTTGTGCAACAAAGAATTTGCCGGTAAGTATTCGTTGAATAGGCATCTTTTCGAGCATACCGGCGCTCGGCCATTTATGTGCCCAATTTGCGGTAAAGATTTCAAACAGAAGATTCAACTAGTGAGGCATAACAGGCGATTCCATGATCCACATAAGCCTGATGTTATTAAAGAGAAGTGTGATCTGTGTAAAAGGACAGTTCCGAATATAGAGAAACATATGAGAGCACATATGAATAAGCCATATGCGTGTCATTTGTGTGAGAAAAGATATCCAGAGCAGAATGCCTTGAATAGACATTTGCAAAGGCATACAGGCATCAAACCGCATCAATGTGATTTGTGTGATAAAGGGTATATACAATTAAAAAGTCTTAAGGCACATAGGATGAAAGTACACAAGCTGCCTTTGAAGACTGAGCAGGAAGATCACTATGACAGTATGGTGACTACGTATACGATTCAGAATTTGAAAAGAAAGTAAATATCAGCCAGTTTATTGCAAGAAACATAGTTACAAAGCACACGTTTGTGTGCTAGTAATATAGAAATGGCTTTCAGGTTCACTTCGTTCATATTTCCATTTGTTCACATTCTCATTCCCATCCCAACCCGTTCCAGATTCCCACCTCGTTCATATCACCATCTCATCGAGATTCCCACCTCGTCCATGTTACCATCTCGTCCGTATTCCCATCTCGACCATATTCCCATTTCGTTCAAATTCCCACCTCGGCCATATTCCCATCTCGCCCATATTCCCATTTCATCCATATTCCCTTTTCTTCCAAATTCCCATGTCGTGCAAATTCCCATATCGTCCATATTCCCATCTCGACTAGATTCCTATCATGCCTAAATTCCAAACTTATCCACGTTATAATTTTGTCCACTTTCTTACCTCGCGGTGGTAATGTGAATATTGTGAATGAGATTATGAAGTGGACAATCTAGAATTATTGGTGTTCGGACGAGAAGGGATTTGGACAACATGGGACGGACAAGTTGGGAATGTGAACGAAATGAGAAATATTTACGAATATTTTTAATTTATTTAAGAAAGCTAAGCATTTGACCTCGATTTCACGTGATGTTGAGGGAAAACAAGGCCTAGGATGAAGCATGCTTGCCTATAAGATACCTACTCACTCTCGACTTGAAGGGATCCAAGTTATATGAAATGGGAATGCGAACGATGTTGAGAGCATCAGTCTGTTTGCGTTTAGGTTTACTTCTTTCATATTTTGTGCTAAAATCGAATAAGAAAGATAGGGGAATGAGTTGAGAATGTGGATGAGTTGGGAATGTGGACGAAATAGGAATCTTGACAAAATTGGAGTATGGATGAAGTGAACCTAAAGGTTTTTTGTTTAGGTAGGTAAATAAATAGGGATATTTTCCTGTAAAAAATCATAATGGGTGTGGGGTTTTTGATTGCTACCAAAAGTGTGAGATTGTGTGTTCGCTTCTAACATTGCACCGTTATTACTTGCGAATGATCACGGTGTGAAGCACCCTTAAGGTACAGGTTGTAATTTATTGCGAACACTAAATTGTTTTATTTTCAAATGTGTCATAATTGATTGTTATTGTTAATTATTTGGAGTAAAGCTTATGTTGTTTGACATATTGTTTTATTTATTATACCACAAGAACATCGTTATAACTTTAGTAAATGTCGAATATTTTTAACCTAACATTTAAGCTTTGAACAAGCTTGGAAGACACAATAAGGTGCAACTGGTATGGATCCCAGGGCATGAGGGCTTCATCGGGAATGAAATTGCAGATTAACTTGCTAGAAAAGGGTCTGCGACAAGTTTCATGACCAGACCGCCAAGCGAGTACCACCGAGTAATACTATTATTACTCTTTTACGACTCTCTGAATTTGATTGTGCTTCATACATGTGGAAGCACATTGCGAGCACTAACCTTAGGCAGTTCTTTCACCCTTGAGTAGGCAGCCATTAGCTAGAACTGGAAATGCACCCACCAACATGACATCACGATGGCGGGCGTCATTAATTTCTTAAATATCTCTAAAATTTTAAGAGCACATTGCTCGAATTTTGGCGCACATTTGGCACATAGCTAGCACTAACTCCTGACGTATGACGCAGCTCCACTTGTTGATGTACACCCGCCATCCTGACGCTCACGAGTGCGTTCTATTCTATCATCGCTGGCATCAATAAGTGAAGAGACAGTAGGCGCTGGCAGTGTGAACAACCAGCGATCAACTTTTAATATATCTGTCTCTTTTACCGACACGGGGGCTATATCTTTTTTGCTCGTTTCTTGAGCGAGAAAATAGTCTACTGTTAATCGCCTCCTCGCCCTTGGTGGAAACAATGCCTTGACGACGCGGTTGGCTCGGTTTGTAGAGAGAGACCTGCCTACTGAGCCGGCGGTCCCGGGTTCGAATCCCGGCCAGGGCAAATATTTGAGTGATGAACTCGAATATTTGTGCTTGGGTCATGGTTGTTCCTATGTATTTAAGTATATATTTATCTAATAAGTATGTATATAGTCGTCTAGTACCCATAACACAAGCCTGCTTGAGCTTAATTTGGTACTAGATTGATTTGTGTGAGATTGTCTGATATAGGTATATTGTGCAGCCCGGCTAACCCAACGACGGCAATTTAATTAAGAAGTTTTGTTTTGTTTTGTTATCTTATGTTCAATAAATATTACGTTCTGTTTTCATTGATTAGCTTGTAAGAAATATGATACTTTACTAGTTGTTATGAATAAATAAACTGTAGGTTAAGATAAGTAGGATAGGCTAAGGAATTAAATAATTATCTTGATTGCATTTCATTTCCCCATAGTATAGCTTAGTACTTGGACAAGTACTAAGTTATAACGATTAGATCCTCACAGCGCGACGACATTCCGCAGACTGACAGGCGTCAGAGGGGAGGTAGCGCGGAAGGTATATCAAAAAGGTTGGGAGGCGAGGAAGCCACGCCCCGCTCCCACCCGCGCCCCGCTGACGCCTGCGCAGGTCGTTTCCTAGTCGAAATTAGGATCTAATCTAGTGTTTATTTAGTAGTTACCAATTGGAATCTCATTAGAATAGTATTAGGTATAAGGTATAATTGTTATTGTATAGAGATAAGTTAAAATAAGTAATGTTTGTACCGAGATTGTAAAATGTAAACAAAATTAATAATAATAAAGTGTTGCGGCAGGAGAGGGGGAGGCACGGATTGAAATAAAAGGCGATACATTGCGCCGTACCGGCAGTTATTCGATCCAGCAAGCTACAAGTTACAAGAAGAAATCCCTGCCCAACTCTCTCCCCGGTGTGAAGATCAGCAAGAAGTTTTTATTACTAAAATCCCTGCCCGTCAGTACAGCGTTGTTCGTCAATCCAACGCTGTGCTGTACCCGTCAGTCCAACGTAAACAAACCAGTCATAGGTGCGTCAGGCACATCATGGTCCTTCGGAAGCCGGATGAAAAAAGAAGATTCGACTAGACATATCAAGGTCCTTCGGAAGCCGAATCAAGAAAGAAGATTCCACTAAAAAGAATTCAAGAAAGAAAATTCAAGAATTCAACATGCCCGTTACAAGATCGCAAGGCAAGGGGCGGTCTCTGATCTCGCTACTGGCAGGATCGGAGACTACCTCACCGGGAGAGAGCTCTGGGCAGGGGGACTCCGCGACGGCGAACACACGAACGTCGGTCACGGGAGACACGGCGGACCAAACAACCGCCACGTCCACCACGACCACGACCACCGCCGCCACTACTACGCCGTCAAAGCAAGCTTGCCCCGCCGCTCCGCCGTCAGTGATGACCACGAAGACGACGTCAAGCCGCCGCGTGCTACGCATCGCCCAAGCCAAAGAAGAGGTCCTACGCATCAAGCTGGAACTCGCCCAAGCACGCATCGCCGTCCTCGAAGCAGAAAATAGCGACAACGACGACGGAGCCACAGTTCTATCCGCCCAATCCAACAGGCGGGTGGATGAATGGCTCGACTCCAGTCAGCAGCACATACTGGCATTAACAGAGGTGCCACACAACGAAGAAGAGCAAGAACCACAGCCAGCCACGGTTCATCGAGACGCACCGCGCAACACCACAGTCGACGCCGGGCAGGGCCCCCCGCTCCCCGCGGACCCCTTGCCGCCCGACGTCGCCCCCCCCCGCCCCCGCCGCTGCCGCCGCCGGGTGGGCCGGGAGGGGAAACGCGCCGCTCTCCGCCGCCGCTCCGCCGTTCGAACCAGCGCAGCCAGCGCAGCCCTACGCGCAGCCAGCGCAGCCCTACGCGCAGCCAGCGCAGCCCTACTATGAAGCAAGAAACGCACCGCCGTGCTACAACAGCGAGAACATCAACACAGAAAAGGCCATCGTCGCAGCGAATCAAGTCAACCTGTCCGAGTTGGCGTCCGCCATAGCCATCGCTGCGCGTGCCGGCCACACCTCTCGCTACCACGCCGAACTGCCGCCGTTTAGCGGTTCGCATGAAGAATGGCTGTCGTTCAAGGCCGCCTATGAAGAAACGAAGTCAACGTACACCGAGGCAGAAAACGTATCAAGACTACGAAGATGCCTGAAAGGGAAAGCCAAAGAAGCCGTCGAGGACCTCCTCATCTACCACGGCCGCTGCGAAGAAATAATCAAGACACTAGAATCAAGATTCGGACGTCCTGACTCCATCGCCCTCAACGAGCTCGCACGCCTACGAGCACTGCCGCGGCTTACCGACGGACCGCGCGACATCTGCTCATTCGCCTGTCGCGTGGCCAACACGATAGCCACACTGCGAGCCCTCGACCGGAGTCAGTACCTCTACAGCCCCGAGACGATGAAGGCGGTCACAGACAAGCTCACGCCTGCACAACGGTACCGCTGGTACGACTACGCCGCCTCTCATCCGAACAATGAACCCGAATTAATCAAGATTTCATCATTTCTTCAACGCGAAGCCGAATACTGCGCGCCGTACGCCCCGCCTGAGAACTATGACGTCACGGGGCAACCGCAGCAAGCAAGAAGAGTACACAAGACATTCGCCGCCATAGAGAAGCCGCCTGCAAAATGTTCCTGTTGCAACGCCGATAGTCACCGAATAGAAAAATGTCCTAAGTACAACGCCGAGTCGGTCGACGAACGTTGGAAAATAGCTAAAAAACAGTGGCTATGTTTCCGATGTCTGCGCTTCAAGAACAAGACGCATTTCTGCAAACGCGAGAAGTGCGAACAAGACGGCTGCGAATACTTCCATCATCGTCTACTTCATTATACCAAGCCGAAGGGGACCGCCATCGAAGCCGTCACGTCAACGTGGGTACCCCGCAGCCCCCGCGCCTACCTCAAGTTAGTACCAATAACAGTGCGCGGACCGGCGGGAGCTGAACCCACACTCGCCCTGCTGGACGACGGATCGACGGTCACACTCATCGACGAAGACATCGCACGAAGAGTGGGCCTCGACGGGCCGAACGAACCCCTACATATTGAAGCTATCGCCAATCAAAAGGTGAATGCCGCCAAGTCACGCCGAGTCACGCTACACATACGGGGCAATGAAGAGGAAGTGAAAATACGTGCGCGCACTATGAACAGTCTGCAGTTGTCGTCGCAAGCCGTATCCGACGACGACATAGACGCCTGCGAACACCTGCGCGACATACGAGAGCACCTGAAATATGAAGCACAAGAACCCCGTGTACTCATCGGCCAAGACAACTGGGACCTGCTTGTAACAAGAGAGATACGTCGAGGTAACCCCGGACAGCCGGTCGCCTCACTCACGCCGCTCGGTTGGGTACTGCACGGTACTAACTCGCGACTCGCCTGCCGCCGCGTCGAAACGTCGAACCACATCGTACAACACGAAGACGACATCGACAAACAACTCGCCGAGTACTTCGCCATAGAAAATCTACTCATCGAGCCGAAACGCCCGCAAAACGATCTCGAACAACAAGCACTTACCCAGTTAGTCCAGTCAACGCGGCATACTCCAATGGGCAACTACGAAGTCCCGCTCCTGTGGAAAAAAGAAGACATGAAAATGCCAGACAACTACGAAAATACACTCAAGCGTCTTCACAACATTGAACACAAGCTGGACAAGAATGAAGCCTTCAAAAAAAGATATAATGAAGAAATGGAAGCATTCGTCAACAAAGGCTACGCCGAGCCTGCGCCGCCTACGAAAAATAAGAAGATATGGTACTTACCTCACTTCGCCGTACTTAACCCCATGAAGCCGAATAAAGTACGCATCGTCCACGACGCCGCCGCCAAGACGAGAGGCCTATGCCTCAACGACTGCCTACTCACCGGTCCCGATCTGCTGCAAGCTCTCCCCGGGGTACTGATGCGCTTTCGCCAACATCCCGTTGCCGTTGGAGCTGACATCGCCGAGATGTTCATGCAAGTAAAAGTGAGAGAAGAGGACCGGGACGCGCTTCGCTATCTCTGGCGCGGCGACCGTCGCGACGACACGCCGCCGCAAGAGTACCGTATGACGTCACTAATTTTCGGAGCTACGTGTTCGCCGTCGATCGCCATATACGTCAAGAACATTAATGCAGAATCACATAGAAGCACGCACCCTGAAGCCGCCGACGCGATAATCAAGAATCACTACGTTGACGATTACCTGCAACATACACGTGACACACATACACGTGCACACTACAACCTGCGTCAATGGGCATCGAATGCGCCCGCCATACTACGGGCTCTCGCGTGCGAACAAGGCGACAACACACACGTCGAGCTGAGCAAAACAGAAATGAAGAACGAACGAGTACTGGGCCAAGTCTGGAAGCCGATGACCGACGAAATCGCCTTCAACCTCGATCTCAGCCGATTGCCGCCGAAAAGCCTCGACGTGTGCTGCCCTACGAAGCGTCAACTGTTGAAAATAATGATGTCCGTCTTCGACCCGCTCGGTCTCGCCTCGCCCGTCAGCATTCAAGCCAAGAAGATACTGCAAGAAGTATGGCGCCGCGGGACAGGATGGGACGAAAACATCGACGCCGATCTCGGCGAACAATGGGCGCAATGGACGACGCAACTGAAGGCTCTACGAGACGTCGCGATCCCGAGATGCTACCCGCAGTACAGCTCGGCACACACACGCGAGCTGCACACATTCGTGGACGCGAGCAGCACTGCATACACCTGCGCACTACATTGGCGGGTGATAACCGACGACGGCCGTGTACACGTCACACTCATCACGGCGAAGGCGAAGGTCGCGCCGCTCAAGCTGACGTCGATACCGCGGCTCGAACTGCAAGCTGCGGCAATGGGCAGCCGCATGGCCGCCGCCGTCATCGACGAACACGACTACAAGCCGAACAAACGGGTGTTCTGGACGGACAGCCGCACCGTGCTCGCCTGGCTGCGCACCGGCTCGCGCGCCTACAAGCCGTTCGTCGCACATAGAATAGCGGCCATAGAAGACACGACAGCAGTAAGCGAATGGCGTTGGGTACCTACCAAACTCAACGTCGCCGACGAAGCCACCCGTCAAGCGCCCGCCGACTTCAACGCGATGCACAGATGGTTCACCGGGCCCGCCTTCTTGCTCGACGACCCGTCAACATGGCCAGTCGAACAAGCGCAGCCACACGACGTCAACACGGACGAAGAGGGAGCCGTACGCGTCGAAAAATGCAACGTCGTGACAACATCGACGTGGTTCCCACCGGCTGGCAGATTTTCCAAATGGGAGCGTCTACTGCGCACTATAGGCAGAGTGCTGCAATTCATAGCACTATGCCGCCCCCATCGAGCCAAGACGCTGTATAAAAGAACAAAGAAAAACAAGCAGGCGGACGAAGATTGGCGCACGGCGGCGAAGCGGTCCACAACTCGCCCAACGACGCGCCCGGCAGAAACCCGTCATACAAAATACCTAACGCTCGACGCAACGTACCTATTAGAAGCCGAAAATCTAATAGTACGAGAGGTGCAACGCGCTGCATTCGCCGAGGAGGTCGTCGCCCTACGACGGGGCCGCCCCCCTACCCCGCACAGCCGACTCCGCACACTGGCCGTTGAACTCGTCAATGACGTCATCATAGTGAAGACACGCATCGACGAAGCAGCGGGAATAGCGGAACGAACAAAGAAACCGGCGGTACCCGACGGCAACCACCCGGCGACGAAGCTGTACATCGACTACGTGCATAGAAAATTGCATCACAGCGGCGTAGATGCAGTCGTAAACGAGTGCAAGCAACAATACTGCATACTTCGTTTGCGCACCGTCGCACGCGGAGTACTACATCGATGTCTGCCCTGCCAACGAAGAAAAGCGCGGCCGACTGTACCGCCAACGGGAAATCATCCACGCACACGCCTCGCGCACCACGAGCGGCCATACAAGTACACCGGCCTCGACTTGTTCGGCCCGCTTACCGTCACCGTCGGGCGCGGCACGCAGAAGAGATACGTGGCGCTGTTCACGTGTCTGACTGTACGCGCCATACACCTGGAAGTCGTACCAAGCCTGAGTGGGGACTCTGCGGTGATGGCCCTGCGACGTTTTATCGCGCGACGAGGCTGCCCGACGGAGATATGGTCGGATCACGGGACGAACTTTCACGCCGCGGACAACGAGATACAACGAGCCGCCGCCGAAGCAGCTGCAGCGTGTCAAGAGGAGGCGTCACAACGACAGATACGCTGGCGCTACATTCCCCCGGGCGCCCCGTTCATGGGCGGGGGGTGGGAGCGCATGGTGCGCGCCGCCAAGGACAACCTCTACGTAGTGCTCAAGGACAAGGCCCCCAGTGAAGAAGTGCTGACCACGCTGCTCGCCGAGGTGGAGTTCACGGTGAACAACAGGCCGCTGACACACGTATCAGTCGACCCAGAAGAACCTGAAGCCCCGACCCCAAACCACTTCCTCATCGGAGGCGCCGGGCGCACGCCGCTACCCGGGACCTACAACGACGCTGACGTCGCCGGGCGCGCCACGTGGCGTACCAGCCAACGCCTTGCCGATCACTTCTGGACAAGATGGATCCGGGAGTATCTGCCCAGCCTTCAAAACCGGCGGGAGCCCTATGGACACGGTCGGCCCATCGAGGTTGGCGACATCGTTATGGTGGCCGACGGCAACTTGCCCCGCAACACTTGGCCGCTCGGCCGAGTCACCGCTGCGTACCCGGGCCCCGACGGCGTCACGAGAGTAGTCGACGTGCTGACCAAAGGGAAGGTGATGCGACGAGCAACGAAGAAGCTGGTGATCCTGCCCACGAGCTCAGCCGACCTGCACCTAGAAGATACGCAACACTCCGGAGAGTGATGCGCGGCGGGAGTGATGTGCAGCCCGGCTAACCCAACGACGGCAATTTAATTAAGAAGTTATGTTTTGTTTTGTTATCTTATGTTCAATAAATATTACGTTCTGTTTTCATTGATTAGCTTGTAAGAAATATGATACTTTACTAGTTGTTATGAATAAATAAACTGTAGGTTAAGATAAGTAGGATAGGCTAAGGAATTAAATAATTATCTTGATTGCATTTCATTTCCCCATAGTATAGCTTAGTACTTGGACAAGTACTAAGTTATAACGATTAGATCCTCACAGCGCGACGACATTCCGCAGACTGACAGGCGTCAGAGGGGAGGTAGCGCGGAAGGTATATCAAAAAGGTTGGGAGGCGAGGAAGCCACGCCCCGCTCCCACCCGCGCCCCGCTGACGCCTGCGCAGGTCGTTTCCTAGTCGAAATTAGGATCTAATCTAGTGTTTATTTAGTAGTTACCAATTGGAATCTCATTAGAATAGTATTAGGTATAAGGTATAATTGTTATTGTATAGAGATAAGTTAAAATAAGTAATGTTTGTACCGAGATTGTAAAATGTAAACAAAATTAATAATAATAAAGTGTTGCGGCAGGAGAGGGGGAGGCACGGATTGAAATAAAAGGCGATACATTGCGCCGTACCGGCAGTTATTCGATCCAGCAAGCTACAAGTTACAAGAAGAAATCCCTGCCCAACTCTCTCCCCGGTGTGAAGATCAGCAAGAAGTTTTTATTACTAAAATCCCTGCCCGTCAGTACAGCGTTGTTCGTCAACCCAACGCTGTGCTGTACCCGTCAGTCCAACGTAAACAAACCAGTCATAGGTGCGTCAGGCACATATATTTTTTTATTTATTAAAAAAAATGCCTGGCGAAAGTTTGTCACTATATTACTATTTTTATGCTCTACAAAACTACACATGCTACGTAAAGAGGGATTAAGTAAAACACAAAGATTTTGGACAAAATGTGTATTTAAATTACTAGAAACACACAACGTATTGCTATAAAATCAAGAATTGTAATTTACTCAGCACCTCTAACCTTTTGATCGCAAAGCGAATAAAGACGCTCCTAAATCAACAGGGATTGAAAACTTCATATAGCATAAATATTGACTCAAATGAAAATTATAAAAACAAAACAACATGCAATCCACTGCAATGTAAACAGGACTCGACCCTGCGACCATACGCTTCCGGGGTAGTGCTCTCCCAACTGAGCTATCACATCGATACATAATTCACACCAAATCTTAAAATCAATACGCTACTGGAGCGCCCTCTGTGTCATGTGTTTAAAATGCTTATGCACATTAGCCATACCCTATGATGTGTATTTTCACGCACGATCCCCAGTCCCCAAATATTGCTTTACAGTAAGTACAAGGGCCGCGAGCTATGGCGCTTTCTCAACGTTTTTTAATGGAATCTTTTTATCTACTCCGTTTTAATATGGACAAATATAAATAAAATAATGTGGTATTTCCACATTGAAACAAAATCGATAAAAAGATGCCTACTACTTATCTATAGCTGTTCGAACTATGAAGTTGAAATGATCATTAAAATATGGACGTCATTTGAAGTCACATATTTCCAAAAAAATATTTATTTTTCTGGATATTTTGCTTTGTTTCGTGATATATTTACCTAATTTTATTCATATAACTACAGTACGCTGTAGAATTCAATATCAGTCAACATGTCTATTACGAGCGATTTCCAAGGTATGGTAGATCAACAATAGCTAAAATTATCCTTACGTAAGTAAATGGTCCCTTGCGCAATTTGGGCGGGCATCATAAATAAACCACGATGGGTATCCTCAGGGCTTGCCGGGTGAGTATAGGTATACGCATGACGCATAGTGATACGAAGCCGGCAAGCCCTTTTCACGAAGTGCACGTGGAAGATTAGATACTATAGGGCATTGTTTTCATATAATAAAGGTAAGTAGATACGGGCTCCAAAAAGAATTTTTACCACTATTGTAACATAACGAATTGTTATAATAAAAAAACTATAGCTAATTAAATTATGAGTATAAAACAGGATACAAATCTCAATTGCCTTAAATTCTATAATTGCACTTATTTTAGCACAGTATTAAGGTCTCTTCCTGTTCATGATGTCAATTGTAAGTATGTTTTCAAATTTTCTATCCTCTCTTAATATCTTGTACCTATGCCCATACATACATGCCAATAGGGTATAATTGTTTTTATACTTAGGTAGAAATATAGTCAGAAATATTGCAAAATAATAATAATATATGTGGTTTAAAAAATGAAATTGTTTTGTCGCACCTATTTACGGCGCGGCTAGGGCGAAAATTGTTGACTAGAATGCCTATGAACATAAAAGTAGACTGTTATTCTTCAAGTTTTGAAATGAAATTGTCACCTTTTTTGTATCACTTTCACTAAGTCCTGTTCCAGTTTAACTAACTTCCTGTTCACTCCTGCTACTTTCCTGTCCTTTACAACCAGCTTCCTGTCCACTCCTGCCAACTTCCTGTCCACTCCTGCCACCTTCCTGTCCACTCCTGCCACCTTCCTGTCTCCCAGTTTCCTGTCACCCGCTCCTGCCGGCGCTGAACAGCTGCAGCGTGCTGGGCTGCGGGTAGCTCTGCTCCCGACCCTCGTGGATGGTGGAGATCTCGCCAGAGGTCTGATGCAGCCCGTTCCGAACTGGGGGCACCTTTTTGCCATTGCTGGTGGGTTCAGGAGGTTCTGTGAGGTAAATAAGTAATAAATATCGGACAACCTCACACAGATCGATCTAGTCCCAAATTAAGCTCAAGAAGGCTTGTGTTATGGTTACTAGACGACGATATACGTAGTACGTACATAAATATACTCGTATACTTAAATATATAGAAAGACCATGACCCAAGCACAAATATTCGGGTTCATCACACAAATATTTGCCCTGGCCGGGATTCGATCTCAGGACCGGGCAGATGTCTACAAACCGAGCCAAACGCGTCGTCAAAAGTGTAAGCATCAAACACAACCTGACCACGATCTTCTGACAAGGCTAAATAATTACCGATTAACCATTTGTAGCCGATTATGAAATCTTACAAGGTACATTTGAATCACTTCCCGGGCAGTAAGTATAATTGAGCTGAAATTTAGTGGGAGCGCGTAGAGCGGAGCCGGATTATGGGAACTATTTAAAACAATAATGAAACCTGAGCTTGGGCTCTGTAGAATCGTCTGTATGAAAAGTACGGTCAGCAAACTTGTCACAAAAAATATATAAAGAAATTATTCTTACCCTCCTTAGTACTGCTATTCAACTTCTTCTGCAAGGCGACCACACTGGGCCCTTTAGCCAGCGACCAAGACGGCACATCATCTCTTTTAAGAGGCTCCAAAATATTTCTCCTAGATCTCAAAACAGTCGGCAGTTCACTTCTTGAATCGATTGGCAGATTGGCGTTTTCATGTGGCAACTTCGGCAGGCTTTCATCCTGTGGCAACACTGGTTTCGGCAGACTTTTCTCATCTGGCAACTCCAATTTTGACATTTGACTTGCGACCGTGAAAATTTCGTTGGTGACAACTGGCTTTATGTCATCGGATGTGTTGGTGTCTGTACTGTCTTGATGTACGAGCTGATTTTTGGGGGAGAGGGAGTGAATGCGTTTTATGCCGTTTAGGGTGGGGGTGTGGTTTGTGGAGAGGGGCGGGGCGGAGGCCATGTATTGGCTGTACATGTTGCCTATGAGTTCTTCTGTGCGTCTGAAATGTAGAACATTTTCTGTTTTAACATGTTGAAGCGGGTTTAATAAGATTATTGAAGTAATCGCATAAGAATTATCCTAAAGGTGCACGCGCACTGCGCCACAGCCGAGCGACCGTATGAGATGTGAGATATCATTTCCTATCTGATTTACCTTGTGAGAGGTATAATGACTGTTTGTGGAGCACCGTTCCCTGGATGGTAAGCGTTGTGACCAAAGCCGTCTAGACCTGAACTGCCGGTAACCTGCAAACACAATTTGTCGTCAACTCGCAACAGGATTCCCTAACCTTTTTAAGGTTCCGTACCCAAGGGGTAAAAACGGGACCCTATTACTAAGATTTCGCTGTCCGTCCGTCTGTCACCAGGCTGTATGTCAAGAACGGTGATAGCTAGACAGTTGAAATTTTCACAGATGATGTATTTCTATTGCCGCTATAACAACAAATACTAAAAATAAAATAAAATAAATATTCAAGGGGAGCTCCCATACAACAAACTTGTAATAGCTTATGGTACGGAACCCTTCATGCGCGAGTCGGACTCGCACTTGCCCAATTTTTTTCTTGTTGCCCTTCGAGCAATGTGCCCGCTTCTGACACATAAAGACATAAGTTTGGCATCTGTCTGGGCTATATTGAAAACCTTGGTTCTCTTGCAAAACTCCGAGCACAGCTCGCTCCAATGCCCCTTGGGTAACCATGAGCCTCAGGGCCTGTTAAAAAATTATGTCATTTCAAATTGGGGGCTCTGAACTTTGGATCATGGTAGCATGACGTAGGAGGGGGTCCGAAGATGACATCACGACGTGGCATGTGACACTGAATTATGGATAGATCATTAGTTGGACGATTTTAGTGGCTAAAAAATCGACAAAAATTTATGACGTAATTTCTGAACAGCCCCTAATGAAATCACTACACTGCCCTCTCGCCATTAAACGTCACAGTTTGGCGAGTAATATTACATTGTTAAATGTTATTGTTTAAAGTTAAATAAATTAAAAAAAAAAAAAAGTTAATAAAACATAATCACTTCCGGCTGTCTGTCTGTCGGTCTGTTCTTATGTATGCTTTGATCTTTAAAACTACGCAACGGATTTTGAAGCGGTTTTTTTTAATAAGAAGGTTTATATGTATAATGCATGCATAATTTATCCGCATTGCATCCGTGCGAAGCCGGGGCTGGTCGCTAGTTGATAATAATAACCAATAATACTGACCTCCATGACACCAATCTGTGTGGTCCGAACGTGATAGGGGAAGTTCTTGTTAGCAAATACGGGCAAAGTGAGAATCTGAAAACAGAATATGAGCCCATATTCACCTAAAAATATTCACAGCCTGACAAATTCATATCACAACGCCATTTTTTGTGCCATTAATTTTGCTCCGAGGCGGCCTGAATTGATACTATAAAGTATAAACAACTTACCAAAAACATGAAGTGTCCGTTAAAAGAGATGAGTAGGAGGACGGCGGTGACCACGCTTTCTCTCACCCATTTATCTGAAGGTAAAATATAGAATAATATTAGCCACTGTAAACTATAGAATACTAGTTGCGCCGTGCGGTGTTACCCGCTCATCCCACGGGAACACTACATTTTTCGGGATAAAAAGTAACATAATGTGTTAATCCAGGGTGTCAGCTACCTTCATACCAAAATTTATCAAAATTGGTCCAGCCGTTTGAGCGTGAAGAAGTAACAAACATCCATATAAACATACTCACAAACTTTCGCCTTTATAATATTAGTATGATAGATGGATAGATACAGTCAGTGCGTCAGCTCCGAGGAATTCATTCATCCATATGGACGACGCGTTTGGCTCGGTTGGTAGACACCTGCCTACTGAGTCGGCGTTCCCGGGTTCGAATCCCGGCCGGGGCAAGTATTTGTTCGTGGGTCATGGATGTTATCTATATATGTATTTATATATTATGTATATCGTCGTCTAGTACCCATAGTACAAGCTTTGCTTAGTTTGGGACTAGGTCGATTTGTGTATGATTGTCCCTTAATATTTATTTATTTATTTATTATATATTATCGCGTCCTTTGTGTAACGAAAATTAGTCATACTTACAAAATATATGGGTAGCTTTCGTTACACATAGGACTTATAGTAGTATGTACTTCAAGTGATAAATAAGGAGAACATACGTACGGTGCAAATCCTACTTCTAGGACAGCCCCTAGACTGGCTGGGCCCTTAGCCCCCGCCCTTGTGGGCCTAGGGATAAATACGCGTATACGGCACTGTTAGACGTGCTGGTCTGGATAGCATACCTATGTAAACGTTGGCGGCGAGGATGAACAATGGCCCCGCGTAGAACCACAGCGTCCCGCAGATGAAGAATGGACAATAGAACATGTTCTGTGGACAAGTAAGAGATAAGAGATAAGAGAGATAAGAGATCATTTATTTGCATAAACATGAGTATAAATAAGTAGAGAAATATATAGACGCTTAAGAATCAATACCGTCTAACTAACATTTTTGACGTTATTCACCTTTTAATGCAGTTAGGTTCAGAAAAAAAAACGAATAGAATGCCATAATCGTCTAAATTTCTTTTTTGTTACTTAGACAATATTGATTCTTAAGCGTCGATATCACGGAGTGGTGTCAAGCGAATGTTCGGGTGGCCGCCGCCGCGACTGATCGGCTCTCCTGATGATGAATCGCGAACCGTTCGATAGATGTCGAGCGTTATCGACTTCTACGACGTGAGTAAACCCGTTTATGTATTTTAATATGGTGTCAAGCTCCCATGATATGGGAGGTGGTAACTTTAAGCAACTGCCAAATATTTAAAATGAAGCGACCGATCTAGGACGAATCGCGAACCGATTCGATAGATGTCGAGCGTTATTCGATTTATACGACGTAAGTAAACCTATTTCGTATGCATTTTAATATGTCTGAGACATTGAGAGAGATTTTCTATGTTAAACCGCTAAATTATCATTGGCATACTTGAGGTGAGGTAATTGCGTCTATAGCTTCAAATGCGTCTTTTGATGATATCGTAGAAACTCAACATTTCATATCATTTCAACCTGGGGACCTTACCACAGGCAGAGCTGCTGGAGGGGGTGTTCTTTTTATAATCCGTTTATTTTTAATTTAGTATTAGTAGTATATTTAGTATTTATCAACTTTAATATTGTAAATATGTTTTTTTTTGTTTATCTATAAATAAACTGTTTTAATTTCAACCTTACGGTTTGACATTTGCTTTTAATTTGATTACAATATGTTTGACATCGCATACAAGGGGTTAAGTTGAAGGGAGATCTTACCTTTTCCGGGTACTTTCTCACTGTGAAGAAGGTGGAGTAGGCGAAGACGCAGGAGGCAGCAACACGAAGCACGATCAAACCGTAGCCCGCCGGGCTCTCGTACAGGTACAACACCTCGCCAGGGTCGAAGGCCTGGGGCACGTCAGAAACCAATGACAACGCGTCATGACTATTGACAATTTGACAACGTTTCATATAGCTAAGAGGTGGACATTAATATAGAGATCGACAGAACTTTGCGCCGTGTCTATCCTAAATAATTATTTGAATTTATTTGTGACCGATAACCGACTTGAAAAAAAGGAGGAGCGTTTTCAGTTTGACTGTATTTTTTTATGTTTGTTACCTCAGAACTTTCGACTGAGTGAACCAATTTTGATGGTTCTTGTTTTAATTGAAAGCTGGCGCTTCCCTTTAAATGTTGTCCAGTTCTGACAAAGAATATATTATTTATTATATAAATGGCGTTCAACTCAAAAGTCGAAGCAAGAGATTGGATATAAAGAGCGTATATGAAGACAAAGAAACTGGTTTGTCAAATTAGCACTCATTTGGCGCGGAGATACAGTGCGACCAAAAGAGTAGAAATTAAAAAGTGGCAATACTGTAGTGTTTTCCCCGTTTTCTTAGATTGATTAGAAAGGGACGACACTACAGTATTGCCACTTTCTAACTTCTACTCTTTTTGGTCAGACTGTAATCTCATTAGCGGGTTATACTCCCACACAAAGTCCGCTAAACAGCCCTGATACATTTAAGCATTAAATACAAAGATCAAAGCCCTGATACAGTTCAAGTCATGTTTAAGAAAATGGTTTATCAAAAATGATATGATGAGATGAAAGAGGAATTAACCGTAGTTATGCAGAAAGCGACCAAAAGATTTTTTTTCATAATGCAAATAGCGACCAAACTCATTAATTGATTAAGACTTAAGTCACTTTGACAAAAAATGTACGCTGGTCGCTTTCTGTATAACTATGGTCAATTAACCCTTAATTTGACAAAAAATTACGAATGTCGCTAGTTCAAGCCTCGTTATGGTAAAATAGAGCAAAAATGCTGGTTCGAAAAAAAGTGGAAAAAGATGGTCAAAGAATTCGTTCACCCTGCCATACACTGCCAAATTAAAGCCGGAACCCCACTGCTGCGCACGGTCGAGCTACACACGTGGGTACAAAAACGCTTTGTATGAAAATGTAGGTAGATACTTCCACAGTTGTGCACGGGCACGCTGCGCACGAAATGAGGTCACCGATACCAATATTATAACAATGGACACACGTGGGCGGCGTGTATATAGCGTGTCCGTGCGTAGCGAGCGCAGCAGTAGGGCTCCGGCTTAAGGGTGGATAGCTTTTTTGCTATCTGATTGTTAGAATTACCTTGGCTTGGTAAACGAACAGCACAATATAAGCGAGCACGTAGCAACACATGAATACTGTGACCCGGACGGTGAAACCAGACTTCAGGCGGCCCCGAGTGATGGTGTATCCCTTCGCCATCAGGACTAGGAGTAACAGGAACGTCGTCTCCGATATGCCGCAGAGGAATTGGCCTGGAGGTAAAAAGTTATCACAAAGTTGTTCATGATGATTAAAAGGTGTAAAGCCTTTCAAATAAACAACCTACTAAATTCAAACATTAATTTTTAACTACTCCGCTACCTTTAGGTAAAGGTTGTCTGGAAGAGATCGCTATTTAGCGATAAGACCGCCTGTTGTTTACCTCTGCCTATTATTTAAATGTATCTCATGTTGTATTGTGTATTCCTTGATGTTTGAGGTGTGCAATAAAGAGTATTTGTATAAATAATGCAAAGATCGACACAAAGGAAAAAATCGTTATCTAGCGTTAGGGTGGTGGAGAGGTTAACACGCTGGACCGGTAATTCCCGGTCTCTTCCACCAATAACGCATTTAAATTTTTCTGTGCTTTGATCTTTGTATCAATATGATAATTTAAAAAAAGGCCAAGTGCGAGTCTGATCCGCACACCGAGGGTTCCGTACAAACACCTATCCCGTCTTAACTGGCCGGGATACGTTAAGTGTGCATCTGGTATGTATAGCGCCAGACACAAATGAGGTACAAATTTAACGCAACCGATAACGTTTGTTGTATGGGACCCCTTTAGATATTTATTTTATTATGTTTTTGTATTTGTTTTTATAGCGGCAACGGAAATACATCATATGTGAAAATTTCAACTGTCTAACTATCACGGACAGACAGACGGACAGCGGGTCTTAGTAATAGGGTCCCGTTTTTTAGCCTTTGGGTACGGATCCCTAAAAATCAACTATAACTATGTAAATGTTCTTTATAACGTTTCTTATATTAAGTTATCACTCACCGATAATTTTGGCACTTTCCCCGCCAAATCCATGAGTCGCGTAGCGGATGTAGGCCAAACTTTGTATAATAACACCCGTTTGCTAGAAAAATACATGATTTCACTCCTATACCACTCACAAGGATAAACTTTGTTTTTCTATAATCTATACTATTATACAATTCTAGATTTGTATAGAACATCTGATCTGATCGTAAGTGAAAGAGCAGTGAAGTTCGTATCGATGCTTAGGATGACGATGAAGTGACCAACATCTGTGTTCTCTTTGTTTAAGAGTAAACCTTATTTCGTTTAACTTAAAGACTAATTTAGTGTAAAAGTAATTTGCACTTATAACGCCTTACATTTTGAAGTGGCAGGTTGTGGCCACAGCTAACAATACAGATAATGAGTATTGTTCATCGGGTACAAAGCTAAGTGGATTCGCTCAAGAAAAAGGATTATTTCTATACATACCTGTGCCGTCACTGACATGAGGAACAGCTTATAAGTGGAGTGCAGGAGATGTCGGGACTTGAGCTCCACGCTGCACAGCACCACCGCTATCATCATGATGACATACGCGAACGTATACGCCAGAAGAACTGGCAGGACATCTGGAAGTAATATACAAATACAAATACTCTATTGCACACCTCCAACATCAAGGAATATACAACTAAACATGAGATACATTCAAATAACAGGCAGAGGTAAACAACAGGCGGTCTTATCGCTAAATAGCTCTTCCAGACAACCTTTAGGTAGCGGAGTAGTTGAAAATTAATGTTTGAAATTAGGTGGTGCATAATAATAATAGGACTAAATGAACGACTACCATAAAAGACAAAAGTAATAGACATACATAAATAAAAATGTACAGATATACTTACATAAATACTTAGACATAATAAATAAATATATTGTAAAGTAATAAATAAAACAAAAACAGTATGAGCCACAAAGTTAAAGGAGCGATTATTATTGCAGTGTACTAAGGGAGAGACAAATAGTGTTTTTTTGAGGGTTTTAAATGTTGCAAGGGAATATAGTCAACATTTTAAAAATTACTCTTCAACTACCTAAAGCCTAGTCAAGGACTACAGCGCTTTGGAATAACAATAATAAACAATATTTATTTCGGACTAATTAATCAATTTGCAAAATATCCTGGTAACTAGGATCATAGGCATTTTTTTACACAAACCCTGGACCCGTGAGGTCCACGCGCTTACGTCATCTTCAAAAACTTGTAAAACGGCTCGTCAACAATTGACCAAAGGGCTGGCAGCTTCCAGTAGATCAGTATTGCAGTACAGCAAGGAAATGCTGCCAGCATCTTTGGCACAATGCCACGGGGCCCTGATCTAGTTTAGTTTTAATTTTAGTTTTTCTTTTACATTTAGGGTCTAATTTAGTCTAGATTTAGGCGATAGGATGACGCCCTTGTGCCGGGATAAATATAATTATTTGTACTTTTAACTTCAACTTACAGAATTCATCAGCGGAGAAATGTTCATGCCAGAAGTCTCCCTCTGGCCCGTTGGTCATCAAGAATTTGTATCTGACGTCCAAGCCCTGAAACAAAGAGCCAGAATGAATACATGACTATGAAATGAACAATTATACAGTGGCTTAATAGAAATTAATTTCTTTACGTCACAATACCATAGGTGGGAGTTACTGCCCGCTAACGCGGGGAGAAAATCCCACTTCCTAACCAAGGCAAGACATAAAACTTTAGACGAACCACGGGCGGTAATTAGTAAAGATCCAGCATATTTATGCAAACACCTGCGATCTGGGACATTGACTAATTCACCGCCCCAGGTATTTGCTAGGTACAAAACTTAGTTACGTACGCGGACGAAGGGTATGTAATGTACTATTATGCAATGCTTTGCATTGCAGTTTTGAATTGGAGGTTGGAGGTAGGATACACAACACACATCCTAAAATTGGGTGTCATAAGGATAACAAACACTAATATTTAATAACATTATGATAACGATATAATTTATCATTACATAATATTCTACATTTGTCGAACCGCTGCGGGAATGGCTGCCCAGACGTCCTTTATAAAATACAAGTAACAAGAGAGCCGCATCTGCTAAGACTAGTCACCGAAGACCATTTTCAGAACACTGCTAGACATTTCTCACAGTTGCTGATGGCTATGAATCACCAGCGTACTCTGATGGAGCGGAACCTTCTAGAATTGTGGTAGGACACCCGCAGGCGCTCCAAGGTTCTTCCACCGAGCTGGCCAGGCTTGGCGTTGAGGCAGTGACACCAGTACCTTAGCGGTAGGAGATCGAAGGTGGGCCGCTTGATTTATAGTTATAATAGCAGTCTTGTTAACAGTACCTTCGGGCTATCACAGTTGCTGATGACTATGAACCACCACCTTTCCCTCGCAGAGCGGAACCTTCTAGAATTGTGGCAGGACACCAGCAGGCGCTCCACACTTCTTCCGTTGAGCTGACCAGCCGCGACGCTGAGGCAGTGACACCAGTACCTTAGCGGTAGGAGCTCGAAGATGGGCAACTTGAATTACAGTTATAATAGAGCTGTCTTGTTAACAGTACCTTCGGGCTGTCGCAGTTGCTGATGGCTATGAACCACCACCTTTCCCTCGCAGAGCGGAACCTTCTGGAATGGTGGCAGGACACCAGCAGGCGCTCCACGCTTCTTCCTCCCAGCTGGCCAGGCTTGGCGCTGAGGCGGTGACACCAGTACCGTAACGGTAGGAGACCGAAGATGGGCCGCTTGGTTGAGAGTTGCTACACCGAGTAAGGCGCTCTACGTGTCGCGCCGTGGTTGACGATGTGGTAGAGTACGTTCGCCGGAAGACTGGCTTCTCGCTGAGGGTGCACCAGCTGCAGTCCCGTCGCTACGTGCACTTCAGCTCGTTTGTGGTGCGCGGGCCGCGGCCGCTGCAGGACACCATCGCAAGCAGACTTCTGGCCGAAGGGTGTCGTGTTTCGGCAGTTCCGGGGCAATCTGCCGAATCCTGCGCCAGATCAGACGACGCAACAGAGCCACGCTGTTACATCGTCGCCTAAATCTAACTAGATTTAAGTTTTTATTTTATTTTATGGATGATTTTGTTGTCTGATTTTGTAGTTCACAGTGACTTAGTTTAATTACTTTAATGCTGTGTAACTAATTTGAATAAATAAATAATAAATAAATAATAATAGCTGTCTCGTTAACAGTACCTTCGGGCTATCGCAGTTGCTGATGGCTATGAACCACCAGCGTTCCCTCGCAGAGCGGAACCTTCTGGAATGGTGGCAGGACACCAGCAGGCGTTCCGCGCTTCTTCCACTGAGCTGATCAGGCGTGGCGCTGAGTCGGTGACACCAGTACCGTAGCGGTAGGAGATCGAAGATGGGCCCGTTGATTTAGAGTTATAATAGCAGTCTGATATTTAAAGTACCTTCGGGCTATTACAGTTGCTGATAGCTATGAACCACCAGCGTTCCCTCGCAGAGCGGAACCTTCTGGAATTGTGGCAGTGATTACATACTCTTTGATTGTGGCAGGGCACCAGCAGGCGCTCCACGCTTCTTCCTCCGACCTGGCAAGCCTTGGCGCTGAGGCGGTGACACCAGTACCGTAACGGTAGGAGATCGAAGGTGGGCCGCTTGCTTGAGAGTTTTAATAGCTGTCTTGTTAACAGTACCTTCGGGCTGTCGCAGTTGCTGATGGCTATGAACCACCACCTTTCCCTCGCAGAGCGGAACCTTCTGGAATGGTGGCAGGACACCAGCAGGCGCTCCACGGTTCTTGCCCCGAGCTGAACAGGCGCGGCGTTGAGTCGGTGACACCAGTACCGTAGCGGTAGATCGAAGGTGGGCCGCTTGCTTGAGAGTTTTAATAGCTGTCTTGTTAACAGTACCTTCGGGCTATCGCAGTTGCTGATGGCAATGAACCACCAGCGTTCCCTCGCAGAGCGGAACCTTCTGGAATGGTGGCAGGACACCAGCAGGCGCTCGACGGTTCTTCCACCCAGCTGACCTGGTGCGGCGTTGAGTCGGCGGCGGCGGTAGCGGTCCACGAGCTCAAAGGTAGACCGCTTGATTTTGTGCTGAAATGGTAGATTTTGGAGAAAGATCTATGGTATGGCAGTGGTCACGAAGAGAGTGCAGGTATAGTTGGAGCTTTTCTTTTTTTAAGACTGATATGACGACAGTTAAATTGATCAATCCGGGATATTATAACTATTCCCTGATTCTAGCTATTCCGTATAATCAGCGTCAAAACATCTGAATAGTCACACATTTTTTTGTCTTATTTTTAGATACAACCTATAAATATCGTGTGTCAAGTCAGTGATCCCCTATAACTAACAAGTCTTGAGACTGGCAAGAACCACGACTGGAATCTTTAAAATTTAAAAACAAATCCATATCCCTAATAAGTAGTAGCGTCAGATGCGATATATACAGTTCACTGATAAGGGGCAACCTCCTTCCTGCAATCCTTGCAAGATTTATTAACAAAGTTTGTAAAAATTAACTTTCTTTTTTCTTCTTGATCTTAGTATCAATGTTAAACATAAACTAGACAAAACGACTCACCCCTCCATTTTCATCAAACATCATTTCAACATCATTAAGTTTCTGCGTATCATTGGATTCACCTCCAATGCTTTCCCATTGCTCCTCCTCAGGCGCCATGGTCGTGGAGAAGTCATCCGTCGGCACCAACTCAAACCACGTAGTGTTATCAGAAATTGTTGTAATTGAATCTGTCGTGGGTTTTGGTGGCGTGGTAGACTTGAGGAACTGGTCGTAATACGAGGGGTCTTGAGGCTCGCTGGTGATGTTGGTGGTGTTCTTTGGCTTGGGCAAGGGTTTAATTATTGGTTTTGGGGTAGTTGATGAGCTGAAAAGGGGTAAAGTAAGTCAGCTAACGTTTTAGTGTGCCTTTTTTGTTGATCAGCGGTTATGGTAGGGTTTTTTAGCATGAGAGACTGATGTTCTGCCTTGGCGCAGAATTAGTTTTCGTCGAATGCTTAATTTTGCCGAAATTTCACTTCGCAGTTTTTATTCCTCTGTAGTCCTACTTATAAGTTATAACTTATAGGTATAACAATGCCAATCCCAATTTGTTTTGTAAAGTGTGCCTGAACCATTGAATTTTTAAATTTTTCGCTTCATTGTAAACATTTTGACGATGCGGTTGGCGCTGTGGTAAATCAGCTGCCTACTGAGCCGGCGGTCCCGGGATCAAATTCCGGCCAGGGCAAATATTTGTGTGATGAACTCGAATATGTTTGCTTAGGTCATGGTTGTTCTATGTATTTAAGTATCTATAAAAGTATGTATATATCGTCGTCTAGTACCCATAAGCCAAGCTTATTGAGCTTAATTTGGGACTAGGTCGATTTGTGTGAAGTTATCCGATATTTATATTTATTTATTTATATTTGTATTGTATTGTATTCTTACCTCTTCTCTGCTGGCAACTCCTTGTTCTGTTTAGTGACGATACAACCGGAGTACTCGGTGTCAGGATACCAGTGCGACAGCTTTATGATCTGGTTCTGTCCCGCCTTGTTTAGCACCGCTTCTCGCTCTTTGCAAGTCTGGAAAAGAGATACGTCGTATAAATGGGACAAAGAAATTATGACCAGACTGGGATGGCGTCACGCGCCCATCGGGCACAGCTGGTTGCCTAAAATCTATGCATTTCTGGGGGCTTATAATGGTTGCATTTATCACGTGATAAATAAGTCACGTTTTGGCATAATGCGAGTGTGAGTGACAGATGCTTTTTAGGGTTCCGTACCCAACAGGTAAAAACGGGACTCTATTACTGAGACTTCGCTGTCCGTCCGTCCGTCTGTCACAAGGCTGTATCTCAAGAACGGTGATAGCTAGGCAGTTGAAATTTTCACAGATGATGTATTTCTATTGCCGCTATAACAACAAATACTAAAAATAAAATAAAGTAAATATTTAAGGGGGGCTCCCATACAACAAACTTACAGATAATGGTATGGAACCCTTCGTGCGCGAGTCCCACTCGCACTTGGCCGATATTTTTTTTCACTTATTTATCACGTAATAAACGCAATCATCATAGGCACTGCTGACATAACTAAGTGTGTTTTAACGCTCGTGTTTGTATACGTGAGGTGTTTATGATTTTTTTCTTCGCGTTTCATGGTTATCATTAGGGAACCCATCAGAGAACCCATCAGAGTGGCATCGTAACTGTTATAGCAAATGTTGTTCAGTTTGAAGAGTAGAATCTATGTTTTAATTTACGTATTGATTATTACAGGCAACACCCGTAACTAGATATGTTCTTACCTTGCTGCTATGGTAGACGGCTGGCCACTGGCTGTCGTCGTCGTAGTACAACAACAGGTTCGGCGTGCCCAGCTCCCGGTCGTATTCTATCAGGTACTCGAACTGACCCTCGTGAGACAGGAAGCAGAACCGTGCGAGGAACGCCCAGTTCTGAAAGTTGCATTCTATTAATTAATAACACGACCAAGAAACATAATACCGGCCAGATGCGAGTCTGACTCGCGCACTGAGGGTTTCATACAAATACTTAAGGTTAAGTTAAGTTTGCAGGTATGGCGCCAGTAAAAATGTGCAAAGTTAACGCAACTGATCACGTTTTTGGTGTGTCAGCCGCCTTAAATATGAACTTTATTCGGTCCTTAAGTATTTGTTGTTACAAGCGGTAACAGAAATGCATCATCTGTATCACGGTTCATGAGATACAGTCTGGTGACAGACGGACGGACAGCGGAGTCTTAGTAAGAGGGTCCCTTTTCGGCCTTAAAACAACAAAAAATATAAAATGATGTTACGGAACTACGCAGGTACGACTCAAACTTGGCCGGTTTTTATGTTACCGTTACGTTTGACCTAAGTTTCCAAATTTAACTTACATCTTTCGTGTCAATCTTTCCTTCTATCCACTTCCCCTGCGCCGCCGCCAGCAGAGGCCACAGAAAACACGCTCGCAGCATCGCCATTTAGATTCTGAGCTCCTGGTCACCAAAAACCTGCGTCACATAATCAATTTTAATAATCTAACTAAAAAATCTGAACATAAGTAGTTATGTTCAGATGCAGATGGGTCGTTCAACGTTTTTCTGTCACTCTTTGCCATGGTGATGTCCCCTGGGTCACTTTTTAAAACTACGATTTTCCGTGGTCATATTTAGCAAAAGCTTTGTAATTTAAGCAGTTATAAGCCCATTCTTATGTAGACTATCTCCTGACAATACCAGTAATATAAATTGTCAACACTTATTCTGAGAAGTTTAATCACTATTGTCCTCTCGGCCACGGGACAAAATAACAGCAAGAATAAGTTGATCCACCCACATAAATTTGGAATCCTTAGGATCAAAATTGGCGGGTGATTCTCCGAGCGTTCTAACCGCGCGGTTCTAACGTCATTCCTTTTTCACGATTATTAAGGTAAACCTACCAGTGCTCGACAGTGGCCCAATAGATGGCACCTTCAACCTTATGTCAGGGCGACATAGGTGACAGACAGGTGACGACTATTGGGCATTAGGGTGTCGAAGATTGGTACGTTTACCTTATAAAGCAGGAGCCAGTGGTTATAGTTATGATCTAACTAGGATCGCACTCGGGGGTGGCTCCGGAATACACGAAAATCGACTATATTCAACCATATTACATGCACCAACTGTAATGAATACAAGTTATACTATAGGTATATAAAATACTATAAAATAATTTAATCAGGCGTTACTTTGCGGGAATCCATATCAATCAAAACAATAGCATTTGCTTTGTTAATCCGCGATACTATAAGGTGCGTGGTGATTTATACTCGTACTAAACGGTGGCCGCCGTGTTGATACTTTAATGTTCTGCCGTACCATATCGTTGGTGCGCGCGGGTCGCCTTAACTTGCTCCGTCTAGTGGGGGTTGTCTGTGACTTGTACTTTACTATACGAGCAGAAAGCGCGCCAAGCAAATCTCAGGGCCAGCCGGGGTAAATATCACTTACTTCTTCTTCAGTAGCAATAGAAGATGTTTAATCGTCCGGAACTGGGAAAGCCGGTCGGAATCGCTTTATGCACACCACGACACTGCTAGTTGATGCAATCATTTACTCAGGGATAATTAGTCAACAAAGCCATAGCAACGTCCTATTGATTTATGCAACCCCGTTGGTCCCGAGGGAATGGGGAACGTACCTAATCATAATCACACTAATCCATACTTATACTAACTATAATATTATAAATGCGAAAGTGTGTCTGTGTGTCTGTTACCTCTTCACGCTTAAACCGCTGAACCGACTTAGATGAAAATTGGTATGGAGATAGTTTGAGACCCGGGAAAGGACAAAGGGTACTTTTCATTCCGAATAAATTTAGTGTTCCCGTGGGATGAGCGGATAACACCGCGGGACACAGCTAGTATTATATAGGCGAAAGTATGTGAGTGTTTGTGTATGTTTGTTACTTCTTCACGCTCAAACGGCTGGACTAATTTTGATAAATTTTGGTATGAAGGTAGCTGACACCCTGGATTAACCCTTCGTATGCTATGTCAAAAATTTGCAATTAAATTGAAGCTCAATGATATGTTCACACAGGCTTCGACATACCAAGGGCGAACACAAAGGCAATTTTTTATCCCGAAAAAAATGTAGTGTTGCCGTCTGATGAGCGGGTAAGCTAGTTACGAAATAAATATCACAAGTTAATACGGAACCCTAAAAACAGGACTTTTCATAGACCGGTAGGACATTTGTCATGATGGTTGTGTGGGCCGGATGTCCATATCATAATTAAAGTCACATCTTTTATAATTATATCTTGTATTGAAAACCAAACCACCATGTTAGTTTAAGTAGCAAGCCGAGAGAGACTATCACAGTGCTACCAGCCTAACCTTATAAATACCATAAAGACAACCTGTCTTACAGACATTAGACAGCTATGGAGCCGACATCAACATTAATATGTTCCAAATTCATACACATTATTTTTTAATTCTAATATGCCTTTATGGTTATTGCTTGACCATGGAAGTGGAAAGCTAATCTATATTCAATTTCATAATAATTAAGGTTGGTTTCCATCGTTATGGATAACGTCGTGAGTACTTGTTGTATAATGAACTAGTCATTTATTATATTATCGATAAAGAACGAAAAGGAAATAAATAAAATACAATCATAAACTACATACGGTACGGTAGGTAAGTATGTTATGTGGACTGAACTATAGTTGGGTTGTTTAATCTGTACATTCTATCCCCAACAAGCGTGGTTCCCGTAGGATAGTATAGGTTTTAACACGAGCAAAGCCGCGGGCAAATACTAATACGAACTAAACGTAGGTACAATGTCTTAGCATAGTAATTAAGGGCCCCGGGGCAAACAAATTGGGGCCTGGACAGGGACCCTAGAACCTAGGTGGGGATATAGGCACTGCCTCGGCTAGTCCTTGGGTAGGTACTCCACTGAAAACTTACCTAGTTCAGCCGCACAGAGATCTGACTATTCTGAACCGGGCAGAAACTTGCTATATCGCCTTCTGCTCTGCGCCTTTAGGTGAATTTAGAGTTTTTTTTAATGTTGGCTCTTCTAGCACAACTTGGCTTCGCGACTCTTGTCGCGCGACATAGCGCTACCCGTCACTCTCTCACATTACTGCATAGAAAGAAACGGGTAATTATCTCGCGAAATAGTGGCGTATGACAGTTATACTAGAGATGGTACCTCGGTTTGTCGACCCGTTTGTGTACTGGCACGCGAACTATGAACGCAAATCGATGGCGTTTTGTTTTCAAATATCAGTTGTTGTGGATATGGTTGCTATGGCAACGCGTACTGGTTGGTAGTCTTGCGTTTCGTTTTAGTAAAATTGGGTATGCTACTGTAGTCAAGGCAAAAGTAATAAAGTTGTTTTTTTTTTCTATTATATCATTCGTTTTAAAGTCATTTAATATAATAAATTTATAATATATTTATAGTAATAAGTTCTTTATTCAAAAAAAACAAAATGTAACGCGGCCTTAGGGACGCAAGGTAACTAACAAACCTAACCAGGACAAAGTAGAATGAGTGACAGGTTTTGTTTTCACATAGGATAGCTAGCCGAATTACAGTACTTTACAATACCTAGGAATACCACGAATTGGCGAATCATATCAGGAAAAGACATCATCATCCTCCTAGCCTTTGTCCTATATCTTTGTAGAGAGTGAATTCTCAATCGGGGTCGGCTACCTAAATCCCAAGATGTGGTGTAGGCACTAGTATCAGGAAAAGACATATACAATACAGGAAATAAAACAAAAATACAATTTAATTACATATATTTTCTTAAAATTAAATAAATTTAACCAATATACGAGATACATTTATACACTTAAATACGTAGCAGTTTATACAAAATTTTGCTTAAAAACAAGTGTTCCAGTAACGAGATACCGTGTCAAGCTAAGTTCACTAAATGACATGTTCTTTGAATCATAATTCGATGAAGACCACCTGTCCAAAGAAAACTGTTTTCTATACAATTTTATGATTTTATTCTAGTATAGAATACTATATACTAACTAACGGTCCGCCCCGGCTTCGCACGGGTGCAATGCTGATAAATTATGCATGTATATACATATAAACTTTCCTCTTGAATCAATCTATCTATAAAAAAAACTGCATCACAATCCGTTGCGTAGTTTTAAAGATCTAATCATACATAGGGACAGACAGGCAGAGAGACAGTAGGAAGCGACTTTGGGCTAGTAGTGATGGATAATTGGTTAGAAGATTTTTTATTGTACCGTCGTAGGTACAGTGTAACATAATGCACAAATTGAAATTATGTTAATTTAATCGTAATCGTAATATTTGAACTTATGCGTCATTTAGTGAACATTAGCTTAAACGATTTCATCTAAACATATTTAAACATTTTATAAGTTTAATTTAAAACGTCAAATCAAATGCCAATAAATCAGTACTTTTTACATAACCCATAAACAATATATCTCGCATGAGCCGAAAGCGAGGGTGATAAACATTCAAACACTTCATTATGAATATACATCATTTGAACTAGTTATGTTTGAAACATTTATATACCACCTCGCGCGATTCTTGTAAAAAACATTTGGTCCACAAAAACTATACATAACGCACCATTAAATAATATTAAAAAAAATGTTGGAAGGTGTCCACACAAGGAAATCAATGACAGAATTAAAAACCAGCCAAGTGCGAGTCGGACTCGCACACCGAGGGTTCCGTACAACGAAACATTTTGTAACTTTTTTGTTTTCTGTATTTGTTGTTATAGCGGCAACAGAAATAATACATCCTCTGTGAAAACTGTTTAGCTATCACGGTCCATGAGATATATCCTGGTGACAGTATCTATGGAAAAAAAAACACGTTTGTTGTATATGGGAGATCCACTTAATTATTTATTTTATTCTGTTTTTAGTATTTGTTCTTGTAGCGGCAACAGAAATAGATCCTCTGTGAAAATTTCGACTGTCTAGCTATCACGGTTCATGAGATACAGCCTGGTGACAGACGGACAGCGGAGGCTTAGTAATAGGGTCCCGTGTCTACCCTTTGGGTACGGAACCCTCAAAACAGGCTTACGCCACGATCTTCGCACATCAGGCATAGGTGGGAGCGGAAGGTCCGAGCGGCATCTCGCTCACTCCTTTGGCTGTCCGCTGCCGCCGAAGATAACTTGCATCTCATTTTCTCCCAAACAAAAACGTAGTATTACATGTATATAGTAAAACATTTACTACCTTATTTAAATGAAGTTCATTTATATATGCATATAATTTTGGTTATACAATTCATTCTAAAGAAATATGTACAACTGTGAGGGTTTTTGAAATGTATTGAAAAATCAAGCATACAATATAACATTATCTCGTCTAATATACAATCTAACAAAGATAACATTAAAGCAAATGATAATTAATTAAAAACTTGTAAGACCAATCGGGGAAAAGGGGGCCACCGGGGTAAGTGCACCTGAGCATTTCTCAAAAAGTTTGTACACAATTAGGACAGAAAATTAAAGTCCAATATAATTTTCCTATTTTGTTACCAATTATTTTAGTCATTTTATATCAATGTTATGGTTATGTTCGGTAATTAAGGTTCTGTTATGCATATACTTTTTTAATTATACATAATCTGATATCAATGTATTGGAAATCACAACAAAAATTTTGACTTTAATTTTCTGTCTTATAGTCCGACCAGAAAGAGTAGAAATTAAAAAGTGGCAATACTATAGTGTCGTCCCTGTTTTCTTATATTGATTAGAGATTACTCTTTTTGGTCGGACTGTAATTGTGTACAAACTTTTTGAGAAATGCTCACCTAGCATATCGAAAAGTACAGACACTACTAACGCCATTGCTTTTAATGACTAAGTAATTATTATAGTTTCGATATGGTAGAGTCGGACTACACTAACTCTTCCAAGCAAATGAACTGTCAAACACATAAAAACTGTATTTGATACAGATGTCAAGATGTTAATGTGTCATGACATAAGTAATCCTGTTTATATCCGTTAGTTTTTTTATCAGATCAAAGTGTTAATTATGGGAAAACCTTATAAAAGTGGCGAGCGAAAACTGTTATTCCGCAAAATGAATAATTTCGATGCTGTAAAGCAACAGCAAGAGGCAAAGTTACTGTTTTGAATTACAGTATGTTAACTCACTAAATATAAGGCAAAAGTTCTCCGAAATATTTTATTTTGTATATATTTTTATTCAATACTGATCGAAGCATAACTTATCAAAATGTTTTTTATTTGTCTTAGATTTTCTAGAATCTAATACTAGTTTAGATATTAAGGATAATACACAAGTATCAAGACCAATTTGTGTCCATCTTCAGTGTTGTTATATACCGATTTACAGATAAAAATCTAAAATTGCTGGGGCAAAGACATTTTAGCCAGACTCTAGATGAACTTGTCCCACTGGCGCACTTAGCCCGATCGACCTTTTTTTCTTCATAATTGTATTTTTTGAAAGGAATATCATCGGGGATAGTGCAATACCGCGTAAATAACAGCTGTCGATAAAGTTCTCATTTCAATAAAATATAGCATTTGTTTGAAAATTTATTCGTAATTTCACTTGTTACTTATGCAGCATTGCAATAAACCCCTCAATATCGCACTTTAAATTTAAGATGAAATACTGTTTTCAATAGTGGCTTTTAATATTGATTTTAATACAGACTTTATTAACACCAACAAAAATAACATAATATACCTAATCCTATGATATAAAATTATTATAATAGTATAATTATTGTTCTAGTTCAATAAACCACGGGAATCTCCAATTATAGTATAATGGACCGCCTGTGGGTATCCATACTCTTTGTAATTGCCGAGATTTTCTGACACCATAAAGTCACATAAGTGTTGCAAGGGACCGTCCGTCAATCACGTGAGTTTGCCTGTTTTTTTGGCATAATTTGTTTGGTGTGTCAAAGGAATATTCTCCAGCCTTTCCGAAAAACCACAAAGGTTGCACTGGACCGTCCATCAATTACGTGAGATTGCCATATTTTTTTGGTGCGTCAAATAAAAGTCTCCGGCTTTTTATTTCGCCTCCGTGTACCGTTTGCCTTACCACCGTTAATATATTTTTTATTTACTGGCATTCCTTGAGCACCTGAAGCGATTTCCTGAACAACTCCTGCTGCGCACGCGCGTGCTTTATCTCCAACTCCGCGAGGTCTATGAGGCTGTAAGGAAAAATTACATTATTAAAAAAAAAAAATTGTCTTCAAAAAACTTTACATATCCTATCGAAGATTATAAATTTACTTACAGATATTCTTTAATTGAATATTTTTTTATCGATTCTATTATAATGTGGAAATAGCACATTTTTATTTTTATTAATATTGACACAGATAAATTATGGAAGAAACACTACAAACCGCGTCGTCAAAATCAGAACATAGTATAGAACACAGTCGCTTCCTGCTGTTTGTCTGTCCCTATGTATGCTTAGATCTTTAAAACTACGCAACGGATTTTTTTGCTGTTTTTTTAATAAATAGAGTGATTCAATAGGAAGGTTTACATGTATCATACATGCATACAGTGCGACCAAAAAGAGTAGAAATTAAAAAGTGGCAATACTGTAGTGTCCTCCCTTTCTAATCAATATAAGAAAACGCGGATGAGCCCAGACTACAGTATTAGTATTGCCACTTTTTAGGGTTCCGTACCCAAAGGGTAAAAACGGGACCCTATTACTGAGACTTCGCTGTCCGTCCGTCCGTCCGTCCGTCTGTCACCAGGCTGTATCTCAAGAACGGTGATAGCTAGACAGCTGAAATTTTCACAGATGATGTATTTCTATTGCCGCTATAACAACAAATACTAAAAACAAAATAAAATAAATATTTAAGGGGGGCTCCCATACAACAAACTTGTTATAGATTATATATATGTATAGGTACGGAACCCTTCATGCGCGAGTCGGACTCGCACTTGCCCAATTTTTGTTATTAATTTCTACTCTTTTTGTTCGGACTGTAATATAGTATAGTAGTTAGTATCAGCATTGCACCCGTGCGAAGCCAGGGCGGGTCGCTAGTCAATAGTAATTTGAAATATTGACAAATAGCCTCCGTTTTTTATTTGTATAACTTTTTATTTGTCGACGATTCTTTATGGGATTTTTCTTTTATATCTATAATGTTACTTTTTGTTTTTTATTTTATTTTTAGTAATAATTCTATCAATAACTCTGCTCTCTGTAACTGACAATTCGAAAGTGCTCGTAGCTAGGCCTACTTGAATAAAGAATATTTTGACTTTGAAATACAGAACTAACTGTACTGAACTTTGACGACGCGTTTGGCTCAGTTTGTAGACCTGCCCACTGAGCCGGCGGTCCTGGGTTCGAATCTCGGCCGGGGCAAATATTTGTGTGATGAACTCGCATATTTGTTCCTGGGTCATGGATGTTATCTATATATGTATTTATATATTATGTATATCGTCGTCTAGTAACCGTGGTACAAGGTTTGCTTAGTTTGGGACTGGGATTTGTGTATGATTGTCCCTTAATCAACTGTACTCAATCAACTGTACTCCCACAGATTAACACGTTGAAATAAGGTTTATATTCGTTTACAAATGTAGGTACAGTTATCAGTGTCTTCGACAAGGTAGTACTTATATTATAATTCTGTCATGTATTTTTGTTGGTCTGGTGGCTTTTTTTTTTTTTATATATTTTTTTTTTTACCTCTTCTTGAAAGCGGCGACGCGTCTCGCACGGAAGTCGATGAGTTCTTCCCGCGCACGCGCAGACAGCTCCTCGAAGCGCGCGCACGCCGCCGCCTGAGCCTGTTCCGCCTGACATCGACAACCATTATATTTATTTATTTAATCTTTATTGCACAAAAGAAAAACTTAACGTACAAAAGGCGGACTTAATGCCATGCGGCATTCTCTACCAGTCAACCTTAGGGCAAAGCGGAAAAATTGTAGGCGGTGCAACTAACTTACACATAAGTAACACAACATAATTATAATACTTATACATAATTTTGCTATACATGTAAATATATACATCACTACATAGTATAAAACAAAGTCGCTTTCTCTGTCCCTATGTCCCTTTGTATGCTTAAATCTTTAGAACTACGCAACGGATTTTGATGCGTTTTTTTTAATAGATTGAGTGACTCAAGAGGAAGGTTTATATGTATAAAACATGCATAATTTATCAGCATTGCACCCGTGCGATGTACTATGATGGAAATGTATGAATAGCCCCTGCTCTTATTTAATAGCAACAATGATCACGCCCTCACCTGACTGTATCTGCGCTATAATATAATCTAGCCATGTCATTGTGTGCTCTGTAAGGTTTATTTTGTTTTAATGATTATATTTGAAGAAAGTTATTTTCTTTTGTTTAATTTATCAGGTTATGGGCCCAGCCCTACCTGTAAAAGTTATTAAGTCTATTTGTGCAGTTTTAAAATAGTAACGAAAATAATTTGTTAACTTAACCTCAAAGTTAGTTCGGTCGCCGGATTTTTTTTCAGCTTGCGTATAATAAAGTATAAATAATGGGATCAAGCAATCATATGATGACAATTGAAAAGCTCACTGGCCGTGACAACTGGACAAGCTGGAGTTTTGCCGTCAAAGCTTACCTACAACATGAGGACTTGTGGGAATGTGTGGAAAATGAAACAACAGACTCAAAGAAGGATCTTAAAACGAAATCAAAGCTCATCTTAGTGGACCCTATGCTATATGTTCACATACAAGAGGCAAAAACAGCGAAAGAGGTTTGGAACAATTTATTACAAGTATGCATTTCAAGACTCAGGTTTACTCCGTAAAGTCGGTTTATTGAAAGACTTAATAAATACTACATTAGAAACAAGTACAAGCGTGGAAGATTACGTAAATAAATTAATGTCATCAGCTCATAAGTTGCGAAATATATCATTACAGATACAGATACAGATAATTTATTAATAAAAGCAAATGCATTTTACAAGTCACATAAAAATATTTAAAATATAATCGAATGCTTAATTAATTACAATTTCAGGATTATTACATAAAAATTATAAATAAATTTGTATTTGTGCTTTTCAATTAGGTACATATTCAATTAAGTATTTCATACTATTAGGTACATTATACAATCAATTAATTCTTTGTATGAATTCATCAACGCTGTAGCATGCCAGGTCAACTAGAAGTTTTTTGAGCCTTTTAATGAAAACTGCATCGCTGGGAGAATTCGTTATTTCCCTAGGAAGTGTGTTATATAGTTTAGCACCAATGACACCGAGTGACCCTCTAGCCTTGGCGAGCCTACGGCGTGGGACGAGCAGCAGGTGTTGTCCACGAGTGTTTCTTCCATGATTTTGCCCACGGGTCGTGTATTGGTCAAGGTTAGATCTCACAAACTTGCAGGCCTCTAATATATAAACACAAGGCAAGGTGAGTATTTTATGATATTTAAACAGCTCCTGAGCCGGGTGATCGAGTGGTTTCTTTGAAATAATCCTCATGGCGCGCTTTTGCATTTTAAAAGGCCTATCGCGGTCCGCTGCTGTACCCCAGAGGTCAATACCTTGGATCAAAATGGAGTGAAGGTAGCCGTAGTATGCCGCTTTAACGTTTTCGACCGTTAGTGTGGGGGCCAGCCTAGACAGGGCGAAACACCCCGCAGACAACTTATCACAAGTTACATCGATGTGCGGAGACCATGTCAGGGCGGAGTCAATAGTAAAGCCGAGGTATTTATCTTTTATTTCAAGTGGATGATGAGTGGCTCGGGACACTGATGTTGGCAGGCTTGCTAGATGTTTACAAGCCAATGATAATGGGCATAGAGAGTTCGGGTATAAAAATTAGTGCCGATTTAATCAAAACTAAGCTCTTGCAAGAGGTAACGAAAACAGACACTACCGCTTTTTACACAAACTCCAAAAATGTCAAGCCAGGTTATTCATCCCAGTCAAAATCAAAAGGCCCCCGATGCTTTCAGAGTAATAAGCAGGGATCGATACCGTTATTTTGCTCCATACAAAATAGCACAAAATAACGTTATTAAATTCCGGTTTTTCGCTCATTATCACACATGTTTATATTTTAGTGGGCTAATTTCAAGGATCTATATCTATAACGAAATTCTACATAACACAAGCCTTTCACATTCGAAAAAAAACGCGAAATTAGAGCGTTTTCATGAATACCGGTATCGATCCCTGGTAATAAGTATGGGCACTTAAGTAAGAATTGTTGGCATAGGAAAAATAAGTCTAAGGTTAGAAATAAGAAAGATAATAATGGTTTTATAGCAGCCTTTTCAGCCATGCAGGTGAATGATACAATGAACTGGTACGTGGATTCTGGCGCATCAACCCACATGACGATGCACCGGGAATGGTTGGTGAATGAGACAGCTCCACCTGTTAACCACATAAGAATAGCTCACAACAAGGTGCTACATGTCGAAAGCTGTGGAGTGAAGCAATCCAGGTGAGAAATTTTCTATTTATACCAGAATTATCCACAAATTTGCTGTCTGTGAGTAAGATAATTAAAGCAGGCTGTAAAGTAGAATTTAATGTTGATGGCTGTCAGATAAAAAATCAAAATGGGCAAATGGTAGTAAGTGCTACACTGATAAATGATACCTACAGACTTAAAGCTAATAATAATGAGAACCGAGCGATAGCAGCTTCTACAGAGACTGATACCTACTTGTGGCATCAAAAAATGGCACATTTAAATTTTAATGATGTTGATAAAATAGTAGTAGTAGTGCTATAATAGTATGAGTATTTTAATTATGTGTAATTATGTTGTTTGATGCACCGCCTACAATTTCTCTGCTTTGCCCTAAGGTTGACTGGTAGAGAATGCCGCATGGCATTAAGTTCGCCTTTTGTACGTTAAGTTTTTCTTTTGTGCAATAAAGTTTAAATAAATAAATAATAAATAAATAAATAAAATGCCAAACTGTACTACCGGCGTGAAATTGTCACCGCAATCTGAAAGTTGTGTACGTGTTACATGTTTAGAAGGAAAACAAACCAGGAAACCTTTTCTAAGTAATGGCTCCCGGGCAAAAGAATTGTTAGAAGTCATACACAGTGATGTATGTGGTTCGCTACAAACCACATCAATTGGAGGTTCAAGGTATTTCACAGTTTTTATTGATGACTATTCACGTAAAGTCTTTGTGTATTTTATGAAAAGCAAAGCGGAGGTATTTAATAAATTTATGGAATTTAAAAGTCGAGTAGAAAATGAACTGGATAAAAAGATAAAAGTATTTCGAAGTGATAATGGGAAGGAATATGTCAATAAAACTTTTGATGATTATTTAAAGATAAATGATATATATTGCACCAAACTTCAAATCGCTTTCTCTGTCCCTATGTCCCTTTGTATCCTAAAATCTTTAAAACTACGCAACGGATTTTGATGCGGTTTCTTTTAATAGATAAAGTGATTCAAGAGGAAGGTTTATATGTATAATACATGCATAATTTATCAGCATTGCACCCGTGCGAAGCCGGGGCGGGTCGCTAGTACATCTAATATAATATAAACGTATATAATATAAATAAATATATACATAAATATATACAGCGATGAAACATACTAAGCAGATAGACTACGAGACTTCATTTCTGCCAGCAAAGAAGCTGCACACAGACTTATATGGGTGGATCAACTTTTTCTTGCTGTTATTGTGTGCCCGTGACCCAGGGGCCAATAGTGATTAAAATTCTCAAAAAAGTGTTGATAATTGACAATACTGGTATTGTCAGGAGATAGTCTACATGAGAATGGGCTTATGGCTTCTTAAATTACAAAGATTTTGCTGAATATAACCATGGAAAATTGTAGTTTTAAAAAGTGACCCAGGGGACATCAAAATGTCAACGAGTGGCAGAAAACAGTTGATTAACCCACAGTCGTCATTTATTCATTCATAAACAATGAAAATTACTCACGTCGTAGAAAAGTCGAATAACACCGTGTTCGGTTGGCCGCCGCCGCGACTTATCGGCCCACCTGATGATGAATCGCGAACCGATTCGAAACATGTCGAGAGTTATTCGACGTCTACGACTTGAGTAAACCTGTTTATGTTTTTATGTATAAGACTCACGGTAGTTTTTATGCAAAATGAAAATTGTGTTCGAAATATAAGCATTAGATTAAAATTGTAAGAAAAATAACGCGATAAAAAAGAATATTCGAGCAAGTGCTAGTGTTTACGTTATTATTCCTTATATGTCACAATTCTGGAAATTTACAAAAAATACTTTTCTTTTCAGTTTTTTCGGTAGCGACTCTAAAATCATTTCTTGAGAGGAATTAATTGTACTTAAATATGAAACAGTTTATTTTTTCAATTTTTTTCTTACATTAGGTTGAAGCCAGACCAGACATATATGAGGATTGTCAAGAGAGCGCTATTTATAAGATTTATATGGCAACAATTTTGCAAGCAATCGCAACCAAACTATAATGACATTAGTTTAAATACCTGTCAGTTCCACTATGTTAACCTCATAATATCATTTAATAGAATGCACTCTTTTCCTGACTGTTTTTCGTGTAGTAAACACGTGTACACTTTATTTATAATATTACGTTCATGACTGTGAATTTTAGATTTTAGATAATTTATTGTAAATAAAAAAAAATTGTAACCATTGTGCCACATTACATCGCCATACGATAAATAAATACATTGACATTGTTGATAAACCATTATAAAATCAATGCCAGTGTAGTTAATTAGTTCTAGTGAAATTCCGCAATATGGCGCATGCTCATATATTTCTGGTAAGGCTTTAATAAAATATTTAGGTTCATAAACTGCTGACAATTAACCCCTCGTATGCCTAAACGCGGATCCGCGTAGGACATTTCAACTCTACGTTAAAACATCAGTTGATTTCAAATTGATTAGCAAATTTTTGACATGGCATACGAGGGGTTAAGAAAAAAAAAACATTCCTTTATGTTAGACGATCATATTTGGGTCACAGCGTCACTCAAACGTCCGGCGGACTCAGAGCAAATTTACTGTAACAGTCAAACAGACAGACAAACGAGTGATCCTACATGGTTTTTACATTTATTTATTTAGTCTTTATTGCACATAAGAAATCCCATCGTACAAAAGGCGGACTTAATGCCATCGGGCATTCTCTACCAGTCAACCTAAGGGTGCGCCTCCAATGAAGACATTCCGCTTCACTTTTGTGATTGGTCGATTCCTCACGTCTCCTACCTCTTCAGTGGAGACGCACCCTTAGAGTCTACATTCAGAGGTACGGAACCCTAAAAATAAATTAACCGACACAAATAAAATGGTGTATAAGCGTGCAGTTACCTCTTGGACCTCCTGCGGCTGCGTGGCACGGACAATCGTGGGACATTAATACACACACATATCATGTGAATATAATAAATCGCCTGGTGATACCCGAAACTCACTAAAATTTCTGTCACTGCTCTTTAAAACCTCGTATCTCGCATGTAGATTGACACTTAGATAAGAGCTTTGTTCTATGTAGGTATTTGTTATTCTTATTTAGTGAGTTTTGGTTGGAAAGAAGGGCTTACCGGGTGAGTAGGTATAGATAGTGATACGAAGCCGGCAAGCCCTTTTCACAGCTAAGGCATAATGTATAGTGCTTTTCTCCGTTTAGGTTCACTTCGTCCATATTCCCATTTTGTCAACATTCCCATTTCGTCCACTTTTAATTCTCAAATCGTCCACTTCCTATCTCGTCTACATTCCCAATTCGTCCACATTCCCATGTCATCGACATTCCCAATTCGTCCACATCCCCATAAATATACTCACGACGCGTAATGATCTAAATTCACGAACGCACTTTTCGCCCTAAACGCAAGTTGTACGTTCCTAAAGCGTACGGAACGGATGTGGATCATTTGGAAATGAGGACGATTTGGGAATGTGGACGAAATGGGAATGTTGACCATGTGGGAATGTGGACGAAGTGGGAAAACGACGAAATGGGAATATGGATGATATGGGGATCTTGACGAAGTGGGATTGTGGACGAAGTAGGAATGTGCACGAGATGAGATGTGGGCGAAGTGAACCTAAACTCTTTTCTCAAACATATGCAATGAAATTAAAAAATACACCCCTCAAAAAAATTCATCCAGCTATCTAACGCAGACGCCATGTTTAAAAAAAATACTTCTCGGCGTAGGCCTTAAGTTTTTATGAAACTCGTTCACAGTTCCTTCTCTCTAGTTGTTCCGCCCGAAACGTGATACTTCGAAGCCTGTTATAACGCACGTTATGGCGACATTTCATTGCATGTTTGAGAAAAAGAACATGTGTACAGTCGCGTACAATATTTTAAGCAACGTCTAATTTGGGAATCGTTAATTTGCCTAACGTTGTTTGTAAAATGAATATTTATGAAAAGTTGTTTAGCAAGTGATGGTAAACCAAACTTGTGCCACTTGCGTTTTTTTCTTATACCTTCATAATAAGAGATTTTAACAGAAATAGTTGGAGTCTAGGAGCTAGCAAAACACTTATATTCGCAAGTGGGATTTTCTGCTCGCTACGTAGGGAGAAAATCTCTCTTCCTGGCCAAGGCAAGACGAAAACATGTCATGCTTGATCCTTGATAAGATGAATAGGATCCCAAATCGGTGGTAATCAAAAACAAAATATTTAACGATTTCAGAAAAATGCTTCCGCTGAAATGAAAATTCGATGAAAGGTAAGCCCATGTGGTACTTACCGCGTGTACGTCCTTGTTCTTTGCTCGGGCTTTCTCCAAGTTCCTGTTGGCTGCCTCGTAGGCGGCCAGGCATCTGAAAAGAACGTTTTTATTTACCACTTCGCACCTTTTTCCGCGTGATACTGTACCGTAGTCGGGTAAAAAGTATCCTATAACCATCTTTGGACGTCCAGCTATCCCTGTACCGGAATTGGTTAAAATCCGTCCAGCCAGGCGTGATGAGAGGACAAAGGGAGTTATGAAAACAGATGGCGCCAGGTTGGCATGGCGCCGCGCGCCCATACAAAACCAATGACGATCCTGCATCACGCTAGTATGATTTATCTTGAAATCATGATCCCTCTCCATAGAAAAATTATTTTCAATAAAATATTTTTTTTTATAATAAGTAGTATAGAAGTCTCATGTCTAAGCGTCTCATAACAAGGGAGAGTTTTCCGACATAACCTAGAAAAAGCTCGTTAAGTGGTGTTCAGATTTCTCCTATTATATAAGGTATTTAGACATTCTATTAGACAGAAATAAAGACCAAATACCGAGCTACATTGCCCCTTAACCCTTCAATGCATACAATTACACTAATTAAATTTCTAAAATGACGTATACAAAAAATTCTTTTTCTTAAGCGAATCCCATTAGCTTTGTACCCGATGAACAATACTCATTATCCGTATTGTTGACTGTGGCCACAACTGCCGCTTCGAAATGTAAGGCGTTATAAGTGCAAATTACTTTTTCTCAAACATGCAATGAAATATTGTCTTTGCGTTCCTTATAATAGGCTCGGAAGTATCGGTTTTTGGGCGCAACAACTCGAGAGGACTGTAAAGGGATTTCATACTGCTTTTCAGGCCTAGGCCTGCAAAGTAACTTTTTTTTTGTTTCAACAACAAGGTCATTCACACAGCTGGCTGGTTTGACAAAAAGCAGGTTTTGTTTTTAAAGGTTGGTTGTTAGACACTTGTGGGAAAAAAAATTCAAGATGGCGACTTTTTTTTTTCAAAATTTCACATTGGTGCTAGGCGGCTAAAACTCGGTATCGGGGGGCTCTCGGGGCTCAAAAATATGAATCTGAAATCTTGTCCGAAAATTCGGTCAAATTCGGAAAATATCGAAAAAAAAAAACGATTTGTATGGAGAAAATTTCAAATTGGTCCTAGGAGGCTGAAATTCGGTATCCGGGGGTTTTTGGGGCTCCTGAGTCAGAATCTGAAATCGGATTTTTTAAATTCGGTCAAATCGGTATCGGGGGGCTCTCGGGGCTCAACAATATGAATCTGAAATCTTGTCCGAAAATTCGGTCAAATTCGGAAAATGTCGAAAAAAAACGATTTGTATGGAGAAAATTTCAAATTGGTCCTAGGAGGCTGAAATTCGGTATCCGGGGGTTTTTGGGGCTCCTGAGTCAGAATCTGAAATCGGATTTTTTAAATTCGGTCAAATTCGGTATCGGGGGGCTGTCGGGGCTCAAAAATATGAATCTGAAATCTTGTCCGAAAATTCGGTCAAATTCGGAAAATATCGAAAAAAAAACGATTTGTATGGAGAAAATTTCAAATTGGTCCTAGGAGGCTGAAATTCGGTATCCGGGGGTTTTGGGGCTCCTGAGTCAGAATCTGAAATCGGATTTTTAAAATTCGGTCAAATTCGGAAAATATCGGACAAACAATATTAAGTGTTATTCTTTGAAGTATATTTTTTTTATTTCATTGTATGTTTGAGAAAAGCACTATACATGCCTCGTCGTGAAAACGGATTCCCGGCCTCGTATCACTATCCGGCCTCGCTCGCACGCTCGCTCGGCCGTATATACCTACTTGGCCGGAAATCCTCATTTTCCCGGCCTCTGATGTAATGTACTATTACACTAAATTAGTCTTTAAGCCAAAAGAAATAAGTCACTTCATCGTCATCCTAAGCATCGATACGAACTTCACTGCTCTTTTACTTACGAAGTGACCAACATCTGTGTTCTCTTTGTTTAAGAGTAAACCTTATTTCGTTTGGCTTAAAGACTAATTTAGTGTAAAAGTAATTTGCACTTATAACGCCTTACATTTCGAAGTGGCAGCTGTGGCCACAGTTAACAATACAGATAATGAGTATTGTTCATCGGGTACAAAGCTAATGGGATTCGCTTAAGAAATGGAATTCGAACTATAATTAGCAATTAAATCCACGTCAGTTGGAGATTTCGCGACAATCTTCACAAAGTCTTAATTGACAATATTCAGATTTTGACTATTGTCATTTCAGTAACGTGTAAATATTCCTCATCATGCATTTAACCCTTAAATGCATGAATTAAAAAAACACAATGTTATGAAATATTATTTTCTTTCAAATAAACGTTTCTTGTTTTCAACCAGTAATTATTTTTTGTTTATGTAAGCTGCATCTTACACCATGCATTTAAGGGTTAAGGGTTAACAGCCTAGCTTGTTAACGGAACACGGTGTCCCAGATCCCAGCTGGCAGATAGTATGGCATTGTATAGCGGCAAATGACGTCGTGGCGCCTGGCGCGTTCCATCGACGTGATTTTCCGTCTTTGGCGTTAAAAAGTAAATATTAATCATACCTCAGTCTTCTGACCAGCACCGCCTTGGCGGCGTGGGCGTCCCTCATGTAGTAGCGGAGAGTGTCAGCCAGCTTCAGGTCCTGGTCTGACGCCATGCGACCCTCAATCTTCTGCAATTGGAATAGAGGTTATAGATCTAAGTAGATTATTGCCAGATTTTATGCTTTGTTTCTTTTCTTCAAATATAAATTTCATCTTATAAAAGAAAGGCCAAGATCTTAGAATATTATGGAAACAGGTATTGGCAGGTCGCGTCTTTGTAAAAAAAAAAATAGTTCATAATATTTTCTTCGGTTTCCGCGACTGTCACACATTTAAATAAAACAATTTAACAACGGTATCTAAAAAGCTACCGATACGCTTTGACAACGGTATCTGTAAAGCTACCAAAACGCTTTGACAAAGGTATCTGTAAAGCTACCAAAACGCTTTGACAACGGTATCTGTAAAGCTACCAAAACGCTTTGACAACGGTATCTGTAAAGCTACCAAAACGCTTTGACAACGGTATCTGTAAAGCTACCAAAACGCTTTGATAACGGTATCTGTAAAGCTACCAAAACGCTTTGACAACGGTATCTGTAAAGCTACCAAAACGCTTTGATAACGGTATCTGTAAAGCTACCAAAACGCTTTGACAACGGTATCTGTAAAGCTACCAAAACGCTTTGACAACGGTATCTGTAAAGCTACCAAAACGCTTTGACAACGGTATCTGTAAAGCTACCAAAACGCTTTGACAACGGTATCTGTAAAGCTACCAAAACGCTTTGATAACGGTATCTGTAAAGCTACCAAAACGCTTTGATAACGGTATCTGTAAAGCTACCAAAACGCTTTGATAACGGTATCTGTAAAGCTACCAAAACGCTTTGATAACGGTATCTGTAAAGCTACCAAAACGCTTTGACAACGGTATCTGTAAAGCTACCAAAACGCTTTGATAACGGTATCTGTAAAGCTACCAAAACGCTTTGACAACGGTATCTGTAAAGCTACCAAAACGCTTTGATAACGGTATCTGTAAAGCTACCAAAACGCTTTGACAACGGTATCTGTAAAGCTACCAAAACGCTTTGATAACGGTATCTGTAAAGCTACCAAAACGCTTTGATAACGGTATCTGTAAAGCTACCAAAACGCTTTGACAACGGTATCTGTAAAGCTACCAAAACGCTTTGATAACGGTATCTGTAAAGCTACCAAAACGCTTTGACAACGGTATCTGTAAAGCTACCAAAACGCTTTGACAACGGTATCTGTAAAGCTACCAAAACGCTTTGACAACGGTATCTGTAAAGCTACCAAAACGCTTTGACAACGGTATCTGTAAAGCTACCAAAACGCTTTGATAACGGTATCTGTAAAGCTACCAAAACGCTTTGATAACGGTATCTGTAAAGCTACCAAAACGCTTTGATAACGGTATCTGTAAAGCTACCAAAACGCTTTGATAACGGTATCTGTAAAGCTACCAAAACGCTTTGACAACGGTATCTGTAAAGCTACCAAAACGCTTTGATAACGGTATCTGTAAAGCTACCAAAACGCTTTGACAACGGTATCTGTAAAGCTACCAAAACGCTTTGATAACGGTATCTGTAAAGCTACCAAAACGCTTTGACAACGGTATCTGTAAAGCTACCAAAACGCTTTGATAACGGTATCTGTAAAGCTAGCAAAACGCTTTGACAACGGTAAAATACGCTCAAATAATTAATATACGCGATACAATCCGTTTAAATTGTTTTATTTAAAAGTGCATTTAAATTAGAGGAATATGATAGCTTCATTTGACACATCTCGGCTCCGCTTTTGTGGAAAGGCAGCCTAAATGGCTAAATGAGCTCCTTGTCGAGGTCCCGGGGCTGCAGCATGCCGTTCCTCACGTCACCTTAAAGATGTCCTTTCCTTCTGCAGGAGAACAAGAAGATTCGAGGAAGAAGGCTGTATGGGAGCGCCGCCGGGACAGTAACCGTTGGCTCCGACTGGGAACTGGGCTGAATGAACGCACCCACGCGATCGACAGCCCGCCTGTCTGCGGCCGGGCGTCCCTACACCAAATCATCACCTCACGCGGGCAGTCAATATGTTCTCACCGGGACGGCGCGTGATGCTCCGGCCTAGTTTTCGGCTACTTTTTGGCCCCTCCCCTTGGTGATATTTGGTGAAGTTCTTTGCTAAACCCCCCTCCCCCTCACTACCTCACGTGTATTTTTTTCCCGCCAAAATATTTAACGAACTCGAGAAAAAATATCGATTATTTCTTATTTCGTTCACTGTGGAGAAAAATAGTCCGTGGAGTCCCTCCGCGCGGAAGAAGTGAAACTTCGTAATATGGAAATGAAAATAGGAAGGGGTAGAAATTGTAATTTCAAAAGAGAAAACCTAACAATCAATTGATATTCACAAGAGACGTACCTTGACATAACCTTAAATCCGTCGCATTGTCCGTGGGATTGTTGCGTTGGACGTTTAACGCAACAGTGCTTTCCTACCCCCTCCACGGTACCGTTAAACATTTAACGCAACCTTGTTGGAAGTCGCATTAGAAGTTTCACTTCAAAAACACGTGAGGTCTCCTTATACCCCTCCCTCCCCCAACGTGATATACCGTGATTTTTTCATGACCCGCCCTTCCCCCTATTGAACCTCACGTGATTTGTGAAGCCCTTTGCCAACGTCGTAGTATAAAAAAAATGAAAATATGGCATTAAATCATGACGTACCCGACATTTGTCGAATGTCTCCGCGGCGCGCGTTAAGAATCGCTCCGTCGGCGGTTGTTCCCGGGTCGCCAGCTGGGTTATGCAGGAAGACAACTTTATGTGCGCGTCTGCCACTTCTACAGAAAAAAAGAAATACTATGAGACTACCTTACACAACTACAAACAGATTGTATGACTCAGGAGTCAGGAACTACAACCGTAACTCAGGAACATGTTTAAGCAAAGCTTGTACTATGAGTACTAGACGACATATATCATATATAAATACATATATCGATATTATCCATGACCCAGGAACAAATATTCGAGTTCATCACACAAATATTTGCCCCAGCTCGAATTCGAACCCAGGACCGCCGGCTCAGTAGGCAGGTACACTACAAACTGTGGGCTGATGGGCTGAGTATTTTTATATTTTAATTTTGTCACCTAAAATATTGCTTTATCCTAATTGACAACATTTCATATTTTTAAGACTATCATTTTATTACTTTTCTGAATTCTGCTTAAAAAGATGAAGTAATCTCTGTTTTTATTTATTTTCTGAGATGATTATTTATTTTATTATTAATTTATAAAAACATACTCATTTTAAAATGTGGCAACACCAAAACCAGAACTTAATGGAACGGTGACTTTAGTCGGCTTTCTTATTAAAAAAAAACCTTAATAAAACTCGGTATGCATCTGTCATCTGTCAACGTCCAATAAAAAAAAAACTATGTTTTCGCTCTTTGGTTTAGACAACAACCCTATTCAGCCCGTATTGTCGTAGATTGCAGTTATTTGATGTATTTTCTTATATTTCCTTAAATACAGAAGAATAAATTCCAAGATTTTTTTTAAGGTACACGACATAAAGCCCTGTCGATCTCTATATTAATTTCCACCTGTTATAAATATGAAATGTTGTCAATTGTTATGTTAATTTTAATTTAAAATTGTATTTCAAACACAATACCGGTATTGTTTATGAATAAAATACTATGACTATGACTACGCCAACCGCGTTATGACACAAATATTCGACCTTGTCGGGATTCGAACTCAGGACCACTTGCCATGAAGCCTACCACGTAAACGCCTCGTCTAAACGCGTCGTGAAATAACAGCAATTTTGCCAATTTCAAATAACCAAAATCTGAAAGTAAGCCGGCACTAAGTATATGAGTCACCTTAAATTTAATAAATATGTATTAAAATACTTAAACGGGTTTACTCACGTCGTAGAAGTCGAATAACGCTCGACATGTTTCGAATCCCGAACACAGTGTTCGGTTGGCCGCCGCCGCGACTGATCGTCTCTCCTGATGATGAATCGCGTACCGATTCGAAACATGTCGAGCGTTATTCGACTTCTACGACGTGAGTAAACCCGTTTAAGTATTTTAATATGTCTGAGACTCACGATAGTTTTCTTAATAAATATGTGTTCCTTTTTATTTTATTTACCTTTGTGTTTAGTAGTCATGCGGTCGACCCTCGCAACGGCCTCCTTCAGATGCGTATAGTACTCCTGGAGGAAGTTGGTCTCTTGCTCGAAGAAGTCATTAACGTCTCTTACAGTAGCTCCTAGGTAGATCTCGTCTGTGGTGGTAGTCATAGAACGAACCTGTACAGAAGATAGAAGAAGACAGTATAAGAATAAGAAATTAATTAATTTACAATACAACCGCTTATGAAAATCGTTGAATGACTGACATCAATTGCCTCCAACATTCACATTTAACCCTTTGATCGCCTAAGTATAATATACTTGGCATCTGAGGCACGGTTCTCGGTGCTCAAACTCAATTCTTCTTAAATTGAAACTTTCCAAAAGAGCTTCCTATCTTACCAATATAAATCCTGACAGTCTTCTTGAAAGGGGATATATTTGGGACGATATAAGTTTTACCGAGTGGCTTTTGGATTGTTTGTCGCTCATGCAACCTTCCGAAAGAACTTGTTACATTCACCTGTATGGTTGTAAATTGTAATCTATTGTCACTAGTGGGGTGATCATACTTTGGCACAGGCCGTGCTCGTATTCCAGGACCGTCCAGAAATGAGAATCGTTGCGGAACACTGGATGCGCTGTCAGCCGTTAAAAGAACAGATCGCCTTGGATAGCGGATTTCAGACTATACTAGTTTAACCGAATGCCTTTTGGACTGTATGATGCTTGCGAAATATTTCAAAAGAATAGGCTAGTTGACTCATGTAAAATCGTAATAAGCTAATGTTTATTCCGTATAGTATTTAGCAAAGGAAACCTAAATATATATTTTTCGATTCATAAAAGTGTAAGATGGCTGAAAAAATTAAATTTGAAAATATGGTTTTTAATCTGTATTTTGAAATGCTTAAAACGCTGTCCGCCATTTTCGCTTATGATAGTGACGTCATCGGTCCTGTAAAGAAAGCTGAAAGTCTACTATGACGACTTGGAATAGTGCCGTCCCTCTCGATCTTCTGTCAAAGTATACTGGAGTGAGCGGAATGGCACTATACGACGGTCGAATTTCGAATATTTACAGGTAATTCTACGTCACGCCACAGATTAAAAAATGCAAAAATGGCGGACGGCGTTTTTGACTGTTCATTTAATTTCTAATTTTCAATTGATAAAATTTAGCTTTCTAGCTTTAACTAAAAGACATTTTTTAGGGTTCCGTACCCAAAGGGTAAAAACGGGACCCTATTACTGAGACTTCGCTGTCCGTCCGTCCGTCCGTCCGTCCGTCTGTCACCAGGCTGTATCTCAACAACGGTGATAGCTAGACAGTTAAAATTTTCACAGGATGATGTATTTCTATTGCCGCTATAACAACAAATACTAAAAATAAAATAAAATAAATATTTAAGGGGGGCTCCCATACAACAAACTTCTTATAGATTATATATATGTATAGGTACGGAACCCTTCATGCGCGAGTCGGGCTCGCACTTGCCCATTTTTTTAGAGCTAGTAAGATCATTATTAACCATTTGAAATATATTTCAAAACTGGGTCGACTAGCCTATTCTGGTAACACTCACCAGAGTGGTGATCATGTGTATCTTAGCGCGCGGATTGGCGCAGAGGTCGCGCTCATATTCCAGGAACACCCGGAGATGGGAGTCGCTGCGGAACACTGGATTGACTGTCATCCGTTAAAAGAACAGATCGCTCATGACCACTTTTTTCTTGGATAGCGGATTCGGGACTATACTAGTTTAACCGAATGCCTTTTGGACTGTATGACGCTCGCGAAATACTTCAAAAGAATTCTGGTAACACTTATAGTACTAATTATCTAAGCTAAGCTAATCCACTTAAGAACTGAATACCATTGAACAAACCACAACTGGTAAACCACAAATTAAGATAACGAGCTCGTAGTAAAAGCAGATTGTAACCACCTTGGAAGGTTAATATAGATTATTGACTCTATTTCCTTGGACATCAGACTACAAAATGAACTAACAGAATAATGGTGATCATAACTTTTTGGAATTTTACAACCGTCCGACCCTCCACGAGAACGTATTCTCTTGAAAAAGGACTATGATCTCTCGTCAACAAACATTTTAAACCTATTCAACAAGGAATAAGGTTGAAAATTCAATATCCACGCAATGTAGTTCTAACCTTTTTTTGTAAGTAACTGGTTGGCGCCAGGTTGGCGCTTAACGAGAACAAAATCAGATAGGATTGTATTAGACACAATGCTATTGTGAATGCAGGTAAGTGGATTAGCTTAGCTTAGATAATTAGTACTATACCAGTGTTCTTCTTGGTTAGCGGATTTGGGACTATACTAGTTTAACCGAATGCCTTTTGGACTGTATGATGCTCGCGAAATATTTCAAAAGAGGTAACACTTACCAGTGTGGTGATCATGTGTATTTTAGAGCGCGGTTTGGCGCACAGGTCGCGCTCGTACTCCATGAACACCCGGAGATGGGAGTCGTTGCGGAACACTGGATGCGCTGTCAGCCGTTAAAAGAACAGATCGCCTGGCTACGTTCGTCTTGGATAGCGGATTTGGGACTATACTAGTTTAACCGAATGCCTTTTGGACTGTATGACGCTCGCGAAATATTTCAAAAGAATTCTGGTAGCACTTACCAGTGTTCTTCTTGGTTAGCGGATTTGGGACTGTACTAGTTTAACCGAACACCTTTTGGACTGTATGATGCTCGCGAAATATTTCAAAAGAGGTAACACTTACCAGAGTGGTGATCATGTGTATCTTAGCGCGCGGTTTGGCGCACAGGTCGCGCTCGTACTCCAGGAACACCCGGAGATGGGAGTCGCTGCGGAACACTGGGTGCGCCGCCAGCCGCTGCAGGAACACTTCATGCATCGCCACTGTCTTCTTGAAGGTCGCCAGGTATTCGCTAGGGACAAAACATTTTTTTTTTATGTCAAAGGGGGCAAACGAGCAAACGAATCGCCTAATGGAAAGCGATTACCGTCGCCCATAGACACCTGCAACACCAGAGGAGTCACAAGTGCGTTGCCGGCCTTTCAGGTGGGAGTACGCTCTTTTCTTGAAGGTTTGAAGGTCGTATCGGGTACATACAATAAATATATATCAATCTTATACAAAACGATGAAATGTTTAGGATTCGAACCTGCGTTACTATCGATTCTCAACATATTTGAGACGATGGTGCCGACTATAAAGTCTAAATCTTTACGGTAGATGGCGCTACGATGCCACCCTAAGGCATGTTGGAGCGACCGGTTGAATGATTCAATGGCTCTGACATCTGGTTCGGTGGTCCAGTTGGTAGAACGCCCGTGTTGGCCCGGAAAGCCGTTGGAAACGCAGGTTCGAATCCTGTCTGAACCATTACAATTTTCAATTTTTTGCTTCATTGTAAACATTTGGTTTACGCTAGCAGACGTTACTTCTTTAATAAAAATAATCAAAACGATGAACTCTCAAATTAAGCTGTCATAAGTACTAACTAGACGATGTAGAATAGAATAACTAAGAAGTAGAAAGATCCTCCTCCACCTCAACAAGAAAGGAATATAAACACGAATACAACATAAGATCACAAAATCTTGACTTATTTGCATGGCGATGGGTGGCTATGTGTAGTGAAATGCTCGAGATTCTGAAGCGAAGGATGCTTGGGGCTCCTGTTATTGAGAAATATGATCTTGAATCGTTAATCTAAGTTTTTGACCCATTGTTTTTCACTGTAATGTCATAAATGTTTTTTATAAATACATAAAGACAAATTAAACACACTCTTCTAACTCCTCCTTCATTTTCAGGAATTCTTCTCGAGTGAGAGCCCCCTCGCCTTCGCCCAGTCTCTGCAGCTTCTCACGCGACGCATCGAAGTCTGGTCGTGGCGGCGCCGGCGGGATCTGATGAGAAGACAAGCATATTAGCTGTGCACTTGACAGTAGGGTTGTCAAAAAAAAATTGGGAAGTGCGAGTCCGACTCGCGCATTAAGGGTTCCGTACCATAAAACAACTTTGTTGTATGGGAGCTACCCTTAAATATTTATTTTATTTTATTTTTAGTATGTGCGGCAATAGAAATACTATAACCGTTCTTGAGATACAGCCTGGTGACAGACGGACGGACGGACAGCGCAGTCTCAGTAATAGGGTCCCGTTTTTACCCTTTGGGTACGGAACCCTAAAAATTGAATATTATTTCTCCACAGGGTTCTTTTATGTCCAAACCCCACTAAAACGATATAATGATACTTTCAAATCAATCCGATAACATTTAGAGTCGCTCAAAATGTAGCAATTATCGTATAGACAATAGTATGGAACAACTTTCATCAAGCTTTATATGTGGGCAAAGGACATTGAAAAGTTATAAAATTGTCATTATCGTCGACTATCACAAGCGATTAAGAGAAACATTCTTTATTACCATCTTTCGGTTTTGTTTTTAAAATGCAATTTATATGAACATCAGAAATTTGTCTCACGTTTGAGAGACCAGTTTAAATTAATTTTAATTTGGTACAATGATTATTACTTGACAGCAAAACAAAATTAGCCATGTGGAGCTATGATTGAATGTCCTTTTTTATTTCCATACAACTGTGGACCACCCTACTAGACAGAGTCCATGAGCTCTCAGATTGGGATTCAGGTTAGGAAACCTGGGAGGTTTTTATCTGATTCGCATAAGAGTAAGCGGGTCAGGTATAAAATTAGAATCACATTCTTTCAGCTCACACGCTGTACAAGCATAGCATGTGTGCTCGAAATACCTCCAGAAGTAGAGAAATAAATCCGCTTATCGTGACGACAAGTCGTATCTGAACCATTTAATTTGTCCGAATAACTGTTTCTCTGTGACTCTGTGTCATAAATTTTTCACATATTTAATTAAAATTATTTTTTTCTAATTTTAGAGAAAATTGACGGAAAATGAAAGCGTTGTCAATAAAATAATTGGGTAAGTATTGGGTAGTTTTACTACAAGGAAATATCTTTTGATGTCCAATGAAAAGAGCCCCTCATTCCCACTGGACACGAGCCTGAAATTGAAAATACATAGATGGCGTATTTTTCCTATCCAATGGGGCCCCTTATTATAGAGTATCAGAGACTTCTGTCCACAGAAGCGGGGCGTAGATGTTTAAAATAGACCAACCACATTCCTCAGATTTAAATGCACTTCTTTCGGGCTTCACAAAAACGCAGATTGGTTCATTTTTCCCGCCCCGCTTCAGTGGGCGGGCCTTGAAAAGATGGCTGCAGTATACAACTCACGATATATCCAGCATATTGCTCATTCTCCTCGTACCGGTCGTGAAGCCACACGAACTCCTCGTGCTGCCGAACTACCAGGAACTCTGACTTCTGGAACTCGGGGAGCGTCGTTTTCGTGTGGACCGTGAACTTCACTTTTTCTTTTTCGCTGAGAGCGTCAGAAATGTCTACCTGTGGATATGTAGAACAAAAATATATATATTGTGATATATTCGTTTAAGGCAGCTAATAGAGTCCAGTGATGCAAGAGAGGGAAAGTCTTTGCCCAGTGGGATACATCTATAGGCTACGGAAAAATCAATGTTTCAAACACACCCGAGAATATGTGAATAAACAAGTTATAGGTCCAGCCAATAGATCGCGAAGAAGTAACAAACATACATATTCACAAACTTTCGCCTTTATATTAGTGTGAAGGGGTACTGTGAAGTGTGTGAACTTACCAGTAAACTGTTATCTGCAAGTGACACATTCTCGCTAGGCTTCTTCTTCTCAACAACAGAGTCTGCGCTGGCGGGCGACGGTATGGACATGGTAGTGGCTGAGAGGGGATCGTGATTGGTTTCTTCCACGCAGTCCTGGAATAGAGAGAGATTGTCTTATTGGTTCAGTTTTTGAGCTTGCAGAATGATTCCAAAAATTCAAGTCCTGGAGTAGCGACCACGTATAGGAAAGCGTAGAGTTGCCCGCGCCTAGGTGGATAGATGACTTCGTTAGGATCGCAGGGAGTCGATGGATGCGAATAAATGACAGAGTTCTGAGGTAGTAGTAGCGTTGTGTACGATCCCATTGAAGAAATCAATACTGTTGTGTGGTTTTAAGTAAAAATTGCTTTAATAGAATGAATGAATGAATTAATTAATAAATAAATAATTATTTGCATTAATCATGGTACAAGTGGTCTTAATATTGATTTACAAGGTTAGTTTCACATTTTACTTAAAACTAGAATATGATCTAAAACTGATGGCTAAATCTGGCGGCGTCCTACCTCGCAGCAACTTTTAAAGCGGCCGGAGCGGCGGCTGACGCTCGGAAGAATTTTAAGTACAATAAATATAAGTGTCTCGGCGCCCAGTACGAGTTTATCCCTTTTGGCGTCGAGACACTAGGTCCGTGGGGTAGGGCTGCGGCCTCCGCGTGGGCTCCACAAGGCGCTAAGCAAACGCCTAAGGGAGACAACGGGTGACCCTCGCGCAGGCAGCTTTCTCGCCCAAAGAATTGCCATCGCAATACAACGCGGGAATGCTGCCTGAGTGATGGGCACGCTGCCAAAAGGACCATATTTTTATATTTTTTTATGATAGTTTTAGCCACCTTTTAGTATAAGTTGATTTGTTTTTTTAATGTTTTCTTATAAATAATTTTTTTCTTAGAATATGATCTGATCAAAAATCGTTAATGAGATTTACCTGGCATTTATTCGATTCTCAGGTAATTAGGTATACATAATTTCTATTAAAGCAATTTTAACTCTTGGCAAAGGCCTTAGAGTTGATAATCCACCAAAATAACACCTTATCTATGAAGTATTGTTTTCTTTAATAAGATCTTAGACAATGCCCTGTAATTATTTGTTTGTTTGTCAGTGTCTTGTAATGACAAATTACCCACTGCAATGTCCTAAAAATAGATTAATTTGTTTATTTGTCTTTTTGTAGACACTCATTATTGATTTTAAACAAGCTGCAATGTATAATAATTTTATGTATTTAGTTACTAAGTCATGGGGGTGGTGGCAGAATAACAGCATCGGTGACCAAGAGTCATATTGGCTCAGGCCACTGGCATTAGCTGAGCCATCTACCTTTTCATTGTTTTATATACTATACAACTGCTATTATACATGTTTCATAACCAAAAATGTACAAAAACAATGAATAAATGTCTTATTATTATTATTATTTTTAGATAACTTATTTCTACATATCGGCGGGTTTGATTTAGCCTTTTAGAGTATCAAACCAGTCTCTTCAGTAATGATGCCAAATCAAATTTCGAGCGTAACCACATTAAAATCTCACAATCGTCAAAATGTAAGTTAGGAGTTCATGGTACTTCACCATCGATATGACAGTAGGTACAGTACACCTATGGTTCCCATCTCTAAAACCTAGCTTCCAGGACAAGAAATGTTAAAACCCCGGATTTTAGAGTTCAGAACCCGGACGGCCGGACATATCCATAATTTTTTTTGTACTTACTGAGTAAAATTAAAAATCAACCTTCATACAAGGAAGTGTTTCATCATCTTAAAATCTTGTACGGCTCTAGATGGATCGGTTTGTTCTATGAAGATAAAAGTCGCCGTCCACAAACATGGTCCCATATCACGAGCCACCTAATTTACATCTCTCGACATACTGTGCGTGAAAATGTTAAACCCGGGCGAAAAATAAAACCCCGGACGCTCCCCAGACGCCCTCTAAACTAGGAGAAATCCGGGGAAACCCGGACGGATGGCAACCCTAAAGCACACCTGTTGATGTTTTTCTCATCACTCTTGGTCAATGAACTTTGTTACAATAACATGTTAGATGTTTACATAAACAAAACCGCCTTTGTTTAAAGTTTTACGTGTTGCCTTAACCAGCCCGTCTAGCACAACTATGGTTCGCAACTCATATTGCCCGACATAGCATCACCCTGCACTCTCACAATAGTGTACAGAAAGGGATAGATATCATATCTCGCAAGAAAGATTTGTGCTAGAGGTGCAGGAAGTGAGATTTTCTCTCCATGTACCAGACAGAAAATCCTACTTACGGCCTAGGGTGACGTAAGGCATATAAACATTAAGTGGCAGTAATTTGTAGTAAGACAAATTGTACAATTTTTGATTTGAACTACATCTTAAATGGGCACCATTGCATTCTTACGTTGTTCCTTTCATATTGTTTAAATTAAAAGTTGAATATTGATGGAAGATGATGATTGACTGATCGATCTACAATGGCAATATTGTTTAAAACTTTAATGATAAATAAATTTCACCTATCAACCTCACTTTAATCATGAAGGAAGGACAAACAATTAACAAAGTTAAAGATTAAAATTTCTTATTTTCAACTTTATTTTATGATAAATCCAGTCTAAGACTCTGTATAACCCAATGGTATTCTAGAGAAATATAAGCTAGATACAAAAACAATCATTTAAAATGTAACTTTAGTCAATATCTGTTTTTGTTTTTTAATTGAATGAAGCACTGATAACACTATCATTGTTAATAGAAATACTTTGATTTATTCAAACATACCAATGGCATATTGAAAGCTACACACTTTAGCATTTTAAACGGAATGAAGACCTAAAACAGTCCAAGTAGTCCAACACTCACAACTCAACTCAGTAACTGCAGTACAAGTTTTTTGTGCTCTCATTGCCAACATACCTACTTTTTCAGCGCAGTAGTTTCACTAATTAATGAATAATAATGTTAACGACCCAAACACGATGTATTCAGCGGCATTCAGCAGTCGGAACGTATTAAACAACCTTGAAATCGTAAAAAGTTAGAAAATGTAGTTATCCACGTCAATTAACATGACAACAGTGAATTGGTAAGAAAAACTGCTAATACGACGAAGTAGTATCGCTGATATGTGTAATAATTATGAATCATACGTGTCGGAAGCCGCATTGACAGAGTTTTACAGTATTTTGATGGTATCGCCCCGGAAAACTGAGCGTTCACGCCCCCCAGCGTTCAAATTGGAAAATCTAGTAAAGAAACTCCCACAAATTAATTAAAAATGCACGTAACTCACCATCATTTTCTTGTTAATGTGTTGAACACGGAATAATTAAATTAGGATGTTAATTAAAATTGTTATACCACGAAAACAATATAAAGTTGAACGATCAGATCGGAGATCGGAATGATAGGTATTTTTATTTTTTTGGTGTAACTTTTTAATTTTATCAGACAGATAACGAGACGCTGATAAAACCCAATCAGCCAAAGTCATCCTTTACATTTTGTTATCAAATTAGAGTTCTTTCTGAAACCATTAAAAAATAATACTGAGTCAATATTCATATATTTTATACACATATAACGCGTATTTATAAATATATTATGTGTATAGAAAAAATAAGGAACAAGCGTACTTCATAAACAAAACTATTGATCGAATATTTTGAGTCCCAATATTGCCAGCAAAGCTAAAACGATTATCGCAACTTTTGCAAAAAAAAAAATGTGTAGATCCCAAAAATGCATTTATATTTTAATTTAATTAATTTTATTAAGATAGCTACAGCTACATTCACAAGTAGAGTTTAGGCCGGAAGTTTTAAGCTATCTGTGATTGGAAGTCACTTTCACCTTGAACTTCATTTCGTATAATTGAAAATGTGATGTTGCATGACAGTGTAACTACGCATCATCATTCCGTCTGCATAGCTGAAATACATTAATATACTACAACAGCTGATGCCGTGAGGCCCGGCGCACGCGGCGTACGACAGCCGCGCATTGACAAATTTTATTTGAAGACGCGGTTGGCGCAGTGGTTAAGCAACTGCCTACTGAGCCGACGGTCCCGGGTTTGAATCCCGGCAAGGGCAAATATTTGTGTGATGAACACGAATATTTGTGACTGGATCATGGATGTTCTATGTATTTAAGTATTTGTTTATCTATATAAGTATGTGGGAGGAAGGCCGGGACTATCCCGATCAGCAAAATATGCGCCCGACCACGTCGTGTGGTTGTGGTTGTCGTGTGGTTGTGGTACGTGTGAAACAACCCTCACTCACTCGAAATAACAACACGTACGACGGAAATAACACCACGTGAAGATAGTTAATAATTCGAAAGGAAACGTGGTGGTCCCAGAGACAGCGTTACGCATCGACCGTCTCGATCCGCGCTCTGCGTCAGAATGACGTGACAGCTCGCCCGACAGCAAGCCACCCCTTCCCCCATGATGTCATCGCTACTTAGCTGTCAACAACTCCGTAACGCCATCTCTGATTCCACTCAGACTACTCTGACGCTTCCTTCACTCGTCCATGATCGATATCGTGCCGTAGTACATCGCTATGCCGCTAGATAGTGCTGTTACAGCCTACTTCAGTACGTCAGTGGTGCTGCTTCGACACGGCCATCCTGCTTGTCACACGTCCTCGGGTGACTGACCTGCCAACAAAACGGACAGAAAACATCTGATACGCTCGGCCAATTCTGACCCAAATAAGGGGTAAGAATAAGCGTACACGTCATATGATAATCAAATTTATTAAACCATCTCACAAAATCAACACAGTTTCATTCATCGTACTTCCTTAACACATAACACAAATACCATAGTGCACTGAACTCTCATCAATGGACACAATGATCCAAAGGAACCCACATAACCTTCTATGATCCGAAAGCATGGGCTCATAGGGACACCTTCTATAGTCGACATTTGGACAATAGGAACACACAACATCACACAGGAGATCGTCATTACCAATTTTGGTAACGGAACACTCACATTACAATCTTCATTACTTTTGATAGGCAAACGAACGCGACCGATAGTAACATACCCCATATTTACCTTTCAAAATATAGTTGGACTCTTAATACTATAATCAACATACCATAATTACAAACATTCGTAACAGCGAAACTTTATCACTCTGGATCAGATTGCTCAATTTCCTCAACAATATCTGTTGGCACATAACCGTCCGGCATACCGCGTAAACGGTCATGAGCATATTTATACGTTCGGAAGTCAAATTTATGACAAATGGTCTTGCAATTTACAATACTACATGTCAACATTTCTAATAGGCTCGCTCCAGTAACTCGATTTACTGCACAGTACTAACAATTTTAGCTAGACTGATACATGTCCTATATAGTCACTGAATAATGCACCCGTTTGCCATGAAACTTATTGGAAATTTGTCCATAAGCGATCACTCGGCAAACAAATCACAATAAAATGAGAACTCCTCACCAGATTGTCTCATATGGTGCGGTGTGGTGACGTCACACGTCAACCCTCTTCCCGGTGGATGAAGGCGCCCTGTTGTTCGCCTTCGCGCAGTTCTTTACGCGATGTTTTGTACCGTGGCAGCCGAAGCAGACGACTCATGGCTTAGCTGTTAGCTGCTAAGTCCGCGAATCTTTTCCTGAAACAAAAACTTCAAGCACAGTATCACAAAGCTCAGTCATTCTAACCTTAAATCCAACAAACTCAACTTCAATTCAACAACAACTGAAATTGGATTTGTAATTACTTATAGTCAAATAAATTGTTTCTTTTTTTATCTGAAATAACATGCCATACGAATAATAATAATCCAAAAAAAAAGGAAACTCAAATCAATCTAGCAAAGTTAGGTAGGTATACTGAAATTATGATTCGTTAATGTGAACAAATAATCTACGACGTAGATGCAAGAAAAGATTTAAATCAAATCATTATTTGCATTTTAATAACAAACTTTACTTTGTATGATAACCATTGGATTACCAAGGCTTTACCGATTATGAAACATTAATGATAAAAATCAAACCTCAATTTCAAATTCTTGTTCTAATATTTTCCTAATCCTATTAGTGTCTCCAGTTTAAATATTTTAGGCTAAAGCGATGACCACAGTTAAAAGTAACATTAGAATCGTTTAAACAAATCTCAGGCTCACCAGTTCTTACGGAAGGTATAGGCGCTAAACTATACACCAGCTAATGTACACCGAGTAAGAAACTATTCAAGATGTCAACAAATTAAATTCCACAGAACGATTGGAAAATCATGAACAGAGGGTAGAATTTTAAAGCAGCCGCTCCTACTACCAAGTACTGTGTATGCTTAGAATAATAATTGTAAGTGTGTATGATTGATGCACCCTCACAGCGCAATTTTAAAATGATAAACTTTAGTAAGGGTAGGTAAACTGCGTAGTGGTCATATTAATCAACACTAAATATCTGTAGAAACATTTCGCGTTTAGTCATATTATATCGCTACGAAAACAATCGTTACAAAACGTGCAATAAACTTTGTTTCAAATGATTATTAATTTCTATCACGCAATATTCAACTTTTACTTGGAGTGTTGCTTTTACCAGTACCCGTTAGTACTTTTTTTTTGACAAATACCCACTAAACTGAATAAGTGTAACTAAAGTCTACCCCAGAATCTAGCTACACTTTTATTTGTGAACAAAATATCGGAATCGTAGTGACAAGTTAACGACTGACCTGATGTGTTTTTTAAAATGTGTCGGTGAGGCCATAGTGCCTTCGTCCACGCGTCGCTTGTAGTTGACCGTCGCTTCTGGGTCACTTCTACTGGTGCAACAACTGACGATGTGTCCCGCTGTTATTGAAGCAAACAATGAACTTCGATGTAGTTTGTTGTTGACTGCTGGCGCTGGTCGCCGAGGTGGTAAGTAGTCCCGATGATTTCTCTTTTATACGAAGTAAACAATCGAATTTTTCATGTCCATTTCTCTCGCAATGAAAGCAATTTAAACAGTGCAATCTTCATTTGTTTTCATACGGTTTTGTAGGTATCCGTGACGGTATTAGCTTGAGTTTCAATAACGCAAACGCTCGTAGCTCCTGTTCCTTGATTTAGTGATGTCAAGTTCGTTGTATTTCAAAGAGTAACCACAAACTTTTTTTTCTTCCGTTTTATTCGCTTCGTGTTCCATCATTCCTCGTGTTCGCACATGGGCCGTAGATACCATCCCAACTTCTGATGTGGGAGGAAGGCCGGGACTATCCCGATCAGCAAAATATGCGCCCGACTACGTCGTGTGGTTGTAGTGTGGTTGTGGTTGTCGTGTGGTTGTGGTACGTGTGAAACAACCCTCACTCACTCGAAATAACAACACGTACGACGGAAATAACACCACGTGAAGATAGTTAATAATTCGGAAGGAAACGTGGTGGTCCCAGAGACAGCGTTACGCATCGACCGTCTCGATCCGCGCTCTGCGTCAGAATGACGTGACAGCTCGCCCGACAGCAAGCCACCCCTTCCCCCATGATGTCATCGCTACTTAGCTGTCAACAACTCCGTAACGCCATCTCTGATTCCACTCAGACTACTCTGACGCTTCCTTCACTCGTCCATGATCGATATCGTGCCGTAGTACATCGCTATGCCGCTAGATAGTGCTGTTACAGCCTACGTCAGTACGTCAGTGGTGCTGCTTCGACAAGTATGTATATCGTCGCCTAGTACCCACAACACAAGCCTTCTCGAGCTTAATTTGGGACTAGGTTGATTTGTGTGAGGTTGTACCTGATATTTATTTATTGACAGCTGGCAGGTTTTTGCATTAACCGGCCCGTTAAATGAGATCGAGGCAGCTCGCCACTAGAATCTAGTCTCAATGTTAACTAACATGATTCACTTCATAAGCTTATGTTTATTATTATTGGTTATTTACAGGACAGAAAACAAAATTTCAAACCCAATCATTTTGTCACGTAGTTTGAGGCGCCACCAACAAATCAAACTCTGCGATTAGTTACGTAAGTACAGGTGATTAGAGATGCCACGAATAGTGAATTGGCCGAATACCGAATACCGAATATTCGGCAACGCTGTCGGCCGAAGCGCCGAATATTCGGCCGCCGAATATTCGGCCAAATGAGTTGGATTTTTATTTGAAAACAGTTCGCCTAGATCGGAAGGCCGATCCTTACAAGTGGTGGTCGGTAAACGAAAAACAATACCCGAACCTTTCGAAATTTCCAAAAGTTTATCTTTCTTCGCCTGGAAGTAGCGTCTATAGTGAGAGGTTATTTTCTGAGGCTGGTAACGTTTACGATGAAAAGCGCAATCGTTTGCTACCAAAAAATGCTGAAAAGCTCGTTTTTATCCATCACAACTTACCACTGATTAATTTTAAGTACTAAAATGTTTTAATTTGGAAAGAAATACATAATTTTGAGAAAAAATAACGTGTCTTTTTTTACATGATTTGCTATTCGGTATTCGGCCGAATAGTACGCACAATTCGGCCGAATACCGAATAGCAAAAAAGTGGACGAATAGGCCGAATACCGAATAGTTGCCGAATATTCGTGGCATCTCTACAGGTGATTAAATTTTACTGCAACGCTTCGTTGAAGTCAGTATTACATGGCTTTATATGAAATATTGGAGTTTACTCCTTAAGAATCGATTTTCATATATAAGCCCGAGGTATGAAAAATATGAGGTATAAAATCGAACGTAGGTATCTGCCGTGCTAATTTAAAAAGTCGTATCTCAGTATACGATCGAGGTAAAAATACGACTTCTTAATTAAGCAGGTTATGCGTTACGCCGTGAAGCGTTATGTGCGAGAGAGAGCCCAAGAGGGGTTTCGGCATAGTGGAAGGGAGACAAACTAAACGCTCCCGGCTCCCCTACCATTATGTTCGTGCGATACTAGCGCCACAAAAACACATAAACAAACTATGAAATTTGACGTTTCGGATGCCTGCATGAAGTAAGGATAATGCAGGCCATACACGATCAACCACGGACCTGCTCGGCTGTCCGAGTGGGCGGGGAGGTGAACCCCGACGTGGCGCGTCCCCAGGTGGTGGATAGGGGAACGCCCCGGCTGCTGACGTCGAGCCGGGGTAGGACATAGTCCCGCGAACCAAACACCGGGGGGGAAACGGGGGGCTTCGGCCCAGGGGGGTAAGGGGGGCTTCGGCCCAGGAGGGGCTCTCCACGCGTCCCTCTGAATAGCAGAGGGCGCTGGGGAAGAGCTGAGAGGAGGAGCCGTGGGACTGTTGTCCCCGGGAGGGTTCTCCGCGCGTCCCTCTGAGTAGCAGAGGGCGCAGTGGAGGAACCACCGACGGGTCCGGCGTGCACTCGCACTGCCGTTGGACAGGCGTAGAGGGAGAGGGCACGTCCCTCTGCATCACCGTCGCTCGGAACCCTGGTAACAGGACCGAGGGCCTTGCCTTAGCTGGCTGGGTCGCGAGGAGACAACCTCTTTAAAAAATCCCTAAGTTCTGGCGTTGCGGCACATGACGTTGGGGCTCTCTTCGGGTGCCGGTTGGTGCCCTGGCTTCGTGGGTTCCGGGGGCTCTGCTTCTTGCGGGTGCTGAAGGTGGTTGGAAGAATCCCCGGTGTGTTGCAGCTGTGGGTGGCTGCCTGGATAGTGAGCCTCCTACTCCTCTGATACTGCTTACCTGCCGGGAAGGATTGTGCATTTCGATTTCTGAGAAATCGAAAACGCAAGTCCATTCCCCGGGCGGGTCGGCGGTGTTAGCGAGGCGGGAGGGTCGCACATCAGGCGTCATCCATGTCTGTGACACATCTGGGGGGGCTTTCAGCTTCTGGCGGCGTTTGCGGGGGCTGACCTCTTGAATTCGCGCAGGTCGGGACATCGGCCGGCACTGTTTCTCCAAAGAGTGGCTGGGTGGCAACCCAGTCGCTAGTGGCCAACCCTGAGGTACCGCCCGCCCCCTCAGGTGTATTAGGGTTACCCAGGTACAGGGGGCACTGCCTGGATGGACCGAATATTTCCCCCACACTCGTGGGAACAACATTTCAAGTTCAAAAGACCTAGGTTTAAGTTTAGGTATAAGCAGTGATCTAGTTTTAAGTGACGACCTGGCTAGAAAAACGGATAATGATAGAATGGTGGGTGAAGCGGGCGCTGCGACAGCTCAGCCGCAACTGCGTGTGGAGTTGACGCGGCTGGAACACTTGGACGTCAGTGCCCTTGGGGTTAGGTATGCAGACGCCGACTCCGATGCGCCTGCAAATAACGAAGGGTCCAACAACGACACGTACGACACCAAAAGTGTCTATATTAGAAACAGCCGGCTCTCCGAGTCGGACTCCTCGGCTGCCAGTGCGGGGACGGTTGCTTCTAGGGAGTCCGTCAGCTCGGTGCTCCGTAAGGGGGACACCCCTTCCGATGTTGGCAAAGTGCGTAAAGGAGAGAAGCGAAGGCGAAGGCACGGCATCGAGTCCAGCGATTCTGGCCCCGATAAGAGTCCCAAAATGGCTAAACCAGTAGAGGCAAAGAAGACAGGTTTCCAGGAGTTTCTTCGTTCCCGGCCCTTACACCAAGCGGCGGAACCTGTGGTCTGGGATTTGGAAGAGGAAGGAGAAGATCGGGCAAAACCGAACCCGGAAACTCTTTCTCCAGAGGAGCTGCGTTCTCTAGCAGAGGGTGGAGCCGCCGCCATATTCGAGGTGGCTAAAAAGTCTGGTCACCTTCAGGGACCACTAGTGCGGAGGTTGAAGGAGTCTGCCAAGATGCTGATGCAGGTCGTAGACATACTTACCTCACGCTCCGAGGAGGAGGAGACGAGGCGCCTTCGCCTCGACAACGAGCGACTCCGCAGGGAAGTGGAGCTGCTGAGGAATGAACTAAAAGTTCACCGCCGCGAGTTCTCGGAGATGAGAAGAGAACTTGCGGCTACACGGCCGCTCACACAGCAGCCTCCGGCCCTAGCGCTTGACATAGAGGAGCTCAAGAGTTCCTTAGCTAATACGATGGGGACCATGCTAAATGCTCGCCTTGCGGTCATAGAAGAGCGTCTACCGCCAGCTCCTATCTGCCGCCCCCCTTTGGCGGCAGATAATAAGAAGACAACGGCACCTTGGATGGAAGCGGTCACTAAGGCCACGCAAGCGGCAAAGCCAACAAATACGGCGACGCCGGCTAAAGTGCCAAAATCGAAGACGAAACCAAAAAAAAGCAGACCACCAACCGGGCCGGCTGCCAATACCACTCTGCCACCTTCCCCGAAACGGGCGAACGAACAAGTCCCGGGACCATCGTCGGCTCCCGTGACGGGTCCAGTCATTACTTCGTCCCGCAGAGAGGAATGGGTCGAGGTGGTGAAAAAGGGCAGGAAGAAAAAGCCCCCTAAACCCCCAGCAGCAGAAGCTCAGAAGACGATGGCTAAGCAAGCACCAAAACCTGGTGCCCTACCTAAGCCGAAACTGTACCCTCCTAAGACAGCAGCGGTAACCATTTCCCTCGATCCTGAGGCGGAGAAGAAAGGCGCTACATATGCCTCGGTTATTGCAACAGCGGAGGCAAGGATAAGCCTTCAAGAGATAGGGGTCACGCCAGGCTCCCTCAAAATCCGTACGTCTGCGACCGGAGCTCGCGTCATCGAGGTCCGTGGGGAGGGGCACGACACAGCAGCCGACAAACTTGCGGAGCACCTGGGGAAGACCCTGGATGGACTGGCAAGGATCTCCAGACCCGCACTGCAAGTGGATGTGCGCATTACAGGACTGGATGACGCGGCAACCCCAGAGAAGGTCTCTGCGGCAGTTGCAAAGGCTGGTGGCTGTCGAGAGGATCAGGTGAAAGTCCTGAACATTCAGCGGGGGCCATGGGGCACAGGGTCTGTGGTAGCACAGTGTCCCATCTCCACAGCAGCGGTCCTCTCAAAGGCGGGCCAAATTACGGTTGGTTGGAGCTCTGCCAGGGTCCAGGTCCTCGAAAAGCGACCCCTGCGCTGCTATAAATGCATGGGGGTGGGACACACCCGAGCCACGTGCCCGTCCCACGTCAGTCGAGACGTTCTTTGCTTCCGTTGCGGAAAGGAGGGACATAGAGCGGCCGGATGTGATGGGGCCCTGCGCTGCGCAGTATGCGCTGATGCGAGTAGGCCCTCTAATCACTACATGGGAGGCAGAAAGTGTCTGCCCCTGAGTATGAAGGGGAAATCGGTCACCAGGACCGGTAGCGACGAGGATGCCCGCGCCGAGCGACAAGAGGAAGCTGAAATGACCGTTGATGAACCAGACACGTCATAGCAGCTTCCTACAGGCGAACCTCAACCACTGCGCTGGTGCTCAAGATCTTGCTTTCCAGTCCATCGCGCAGTGGCGGGTTAATGTGGCAGTCATATGCGAGCCTTACTTTGTCCCTGCTCACCCTAACTGGGTGGGAGACATCGATGGTCTGGTGGCGGTTGTGGCAGGCAACAATGCGGGCGCACCTTTGTCACCTCTTGTGCGGAGATCGGGGGTCGTGGCGGCTGAATGGGGCGAGTACGCTATAGTTGGGGCATACTTTTCCCCTAACAAGACACTGGCGGAGTTTGAGGCGTACCTCGACTCCCTTAAAACTATAGTGGAGCGACTGGCGCCGAAACCGATCATCTTCCTAGGTGACCTAAATGCCAAATCACGCGCTTGGGGCAACCCTTCGTGTGACGGGCGCGGCAGGGCAGTTCAAGTCTGGGCCCTACAAACTGGGCTAACCCTCCTCAACAGGGGATCCACGCATACCTGCGTGCGACAGCAGGGTGGGTCTGTGGTTGACGTTTCCTTTGCCACACCAGCTGTTGCGCGCAGAGTACTCAATTGGAGGGTGGATGAGGAAACAGAGACCCTGTCCGATCACCTCTACATCCGTTTTGATGTCTCCGCGACGGGACCTCCACCTCCGCCTAGAGGTCCTAGCTGCTTCCCTCGCTGGTCTCTCGTAAAACTAGACAGGGACATTGCCAGGGAAGCTGCTATAGTGCAGCGGTGGCAGACCCCAGAGACAACAGGAGGAGCGGACGACATCAACGACGATACCATCGAAGATGTCGACGTATTGGCCAACCACGTTCGCGCCGCACTCACTGAAGTGTGCGATACGGCCATGCCAAGAGCGAAGAAGCACTCTCCACGCCGAAGCGTCTACTGGTGGTCGGAAGAAATTGCTGACCTCAGAAAGGAGGCAAATGGGGCCAGGCGAGCATACGTCCGCTGCCGTCGCCATCGTCGCCACACGAACGGCCAAGAAACGCCGCTCGAGAGACAACTGTGGAGCACCTATAAGGACAGTAAGAAGACGCTGCAAATAACCATTAGCAAGGCGAAAACATTGGCCAGGGAAGAGTTGCTAGACGATCTAAACAGGGATCCTTGGGGACGCCCGTATCGGGCAGCGCGAAAGAAGCTCTGCGCCGCAACTGTACCGCCAACGGAGTCTCTTGAACCTGCTGTTGTGGAAGAAATAGTGACGGCATTGTTCCCGGAGGCCGCGGGACACTGCCCACCGGCCATGGCTCCTCCCTCCCAACTGGAGGAAGACACCATCGCGGAGGTTCCACCAATCCGTGATGGGGAGATCGCTGTGGCACTTGACCGCCTGAAAGGCAAGAAAACTGCACCGGGGCCTGATGGGGTGCCGGGGAAAGTACTCCAAATAGCGGTTGGGGAATTAGAGAGCTGGATTCGAAAAGTCTTCGACACCTGCCTACACGTCGGACGCTATCCAAATATTTGGAAGGAAGGTCGCCTGGCTCTCATTCCCAAGGAAGGCCGCCCGCCCGGACTACCTGGGGCCTACAGACCCATTGTGCTGTTGGACGAGGTAGGTAAGATGCTGGAGAAAATTCTCGCAAACCGCCTCGTCCGGCATCTGGAGGAAGTTGGACCGAACCTTGCGGAAGCCCAATATGGATTCAGGTCAGGTCGGTCCACAATAGATGCCTTGACCGCCCTGAAAGTTCAGTCCATGGAAGCTACACGAGAGGGCGATGTAGTCCTAGCGATCTCCTTAGATGTCAGGAACGCCTTCAACAGCTTGCCGTTTGAGACCATACTCGAAGCACTCCGGTTCCATAAAGTGCCGACCTATCTCCGGCGACTGTTGGAGGACTACCTCAAGGAAAGAGTGATCCTCTGGGAGGGAGCAGATGGTAGGCTCCATCAACGACGCGTAGGATGCGGCGTTCCACAGGGTTCCGTTCTGGGGCCTTTACTGTGGAATGTCGGATTCGATTGGCTGCTTCGCACCCCGCTGATCAGTGGTACGGGCGTGATCTGCTACGCCGATGATACGCTAGTTACAGCTCGGGGCCGAACATACGAGGAAGCTGCGCGTCTCGGAGAAGAAGCAGCAACAATGGTAGTGGAGCGGATCCATCTGCTGGGTCTTCAAGTTGCAGTGGAAAAGACGGAGGTGATACTTTTCCACGGCCCCCGCAAAGGTCCTCCACGAGGGGCCAGTATTACACTGCAGGGAGAAACCGTACAGGTTGGGACCAACATGAAGTATCTTGGTCTCACCCTGGACGGCAGGTGGACATTTAAGGCCCACTTCACAAAACTCACCCCAAGATTGGTTGGCGCCGCAGCGGCATTAAGCAAACTCCTCCCCAACAAAGGAGGCCCCCATGCTCTCTGCAGACGACTGTACTCGGGCATAGTCCGCAGCATGGCCCTATATGGGGCGCCCGTATGGATAGACTCTCTGTCAGCCGCAAATAAAACTCTTCTGCGCAAACCTCAGCGGGTCATCGCGCAGAGAGCGTGCAGGGCTTACCGCACCGTCTCTTGGGTGGCATCTACCCTTTTGGCAGGAGATCCCCCCTGGGAACTTCAAGCCGAGGTCCTGGCGGAAATGTACAGATACCGTGCAGACCTAAGGGCCCGGGGGGAGTTCCTGACGCACAGAGAGGTTGAGGAGATACGCAACGCGGGGCAAGCCGCATTACTGGCGAGGTGGAGGGAGGACCTGGGGGTGGCCAGTTCAGGTCAAGTAACAATAGAGGCCATCGCGCCCAACCTCGAGCGATGGGTGAATAGGAAATGGGGGGCGCCCGATTTCCATCTGGTGCAGTTCCTCACCGGACACGGCTGTTTCGGTGAGTACCTGCACCGAGTGGCGGGCAGAGAACCAACGTCCAAATGCCACGTGTGTGACGCACCAGTCGACTCACAGCATCATACCCTGGTGGAGTGCCCTGCGTGGGATCGCCAACGGCGGGACCTCGTAACCGCAGTTGGAGCAGACCTCTCACTGTCAACGATCGTGACCAAGATGCTTGACAATGAGAGGTGCTGGAAAGCGATGGCCTCCTTCTGCACAGCCGTATTGAAGCAGAAGGAGGACGCGGAACGGGACAGGGAGGAAGATCCACTCGCTGCCCCAATACGCAGACGGAGGGTGGGCCGAGCACGCCGGCGTTTTGCGCATATGCTCGCCCCGCCCTAGTGGCTGGCTGGCAAGGGCGGGGGCCCTCTGCCTGCCAAGTAGTCCCAAATGACTGGAGCGCCCCTCTCTCATCCGGGGTGCTCTCCCTCGGCCGAGCCCAACCGGGCCAATCGCGAGGCCCACAGTAGCATGCGCAAGCGATCCTGTGGGCCTCACCTAAGGCGATATGGAGGGAAAACGCGCTGGGTTTTTAGTGGGTACACTGGATCCGCCCGGGAGCCCCACATACCCGTTCCGAACCCCCGATCGAAAAAAAAAAAAAAAAAAAAAAAAAAAAAGCCATACACGATCAAGCCCGCCGTGAAGCCTGCATGATGCTTGAAGCGGCGTCCGTTAAACTTGTGATGTGAACTTCGTATCGTGCCGACCCTTTCACTCATATAGTGTATAACACGAGAGTGAAAGGGACGGCACAATACGAAGTTCAAAGTAAAAAGAAAAAAAAAGATGCAGTTTTCGTTCACAAACTTAAACAATCATTAGTTTCGAAAACGTACTACTCCTTGAACGAATATTTAGAAGATAGGCCTATGGGAAAAAAAAATGTAACATTATTATAAGTTTTGCTATATATTATACTCGTATATTAATATTATGTAAGTGCTTACCTTCTCGTTCTTGTTTGCAGCGCCCAACAGGGTACATAAGGTGATACTTAAACTATTTACTTCCACCTATATAACCATTATGTGCAATAAACGTATTAAGTATATATTTTACTAGCTTTTGCCCGCGACTACGTCCGCGTGGAACTTGGAAGTATGGAAGCAACCTCGTACAACACGATTGATATCCACCTAATCACCTTAATTAATAAAAGGGATTATTTAAAGCGCCTAAGCAAATGTAAGAGCTATTGTGCTTTTGGTCTAATCATTATATTTTCTACAGGGTCATCAATGTCATCATGAATTACTTTCACTTTTCAATCTTTTTAGGGATAATTTCCAGGATGAAAACTATCCTATGTCCTTCCTCAGATCTTAAACTATCTCCAAGCCAAATTTCATCAAAATCGATTCAGCGGTTTAAGCGTGAAGAGGACAGCAAACAACAAGTAACAGGAGTAACAGACAGACAGACAGACACACTTTCTCTCGCATTTATAATATTATAGTATGGATAATCGGTCTTAAGGCCAGGCGCGCACAACGGTTTTAGTCGCGCGATAATTTTGTCGCAGAAATGCAAGATATGGGTTTATCAAATCGAGGTTAAATGCATGGCTATTTTGAATAAAAAAAAAAAGTGTGTGTGTCAGCTCCGACGCACGACTGGAGTTTACTCTTCAGGCCAGGCGCGCACCACGATTTTTTTTTGTCGCGCGATAATTTTGTCGCAGAAATAAGCGTACTTCTGGGTTTATGGAAATCGTGGTGCGCGCACTCTCATATAAGCCCATATCTTGCATTTATGCGACAATATTATCGCGCGACTAAAATCGTGGTGCGCGCCTGACCTTGAGAACGATTATAAAATATATACTCAATACTCAATACGTTTATTGAACATAATGATTAGTAAATAGTTTAAGTATCACATTATGTACCCTGTTGGGTGCTGCAAACAAGAACGAGAAGGTAGGCACTTACATAATATTAATATACGAGTATAATATACAGCAAAATTACAATATTTTACAAGGAAAATTTACTTCCGATTCATTTTTAACAAATTGGAGAGATCATGAGTAGTAAAGTAACTAAATAAGGAAGCGTGATGTAAAGCGCCCTCGAGCGGCTAGTTTAGTTACTACAGTCTGCAGTGCTACGGAAAAAAACCGTATCTTACTATGAAATCCATACAAAGATACGACCTTTCTACCGTAGTATCGCAATACTTTTTTTTTTTAATCGATTAATAAAAGGAGCTTTGATCATTTTTATGGACATGCCAGCTCCAGCAGGCCTAATACACAACATCATTCATCTAAAAGACATAGATAAATAAAAACATAAACCGTATAAACTTAAAAATAACATGTACACGAAAACAACTAAATTTGTATACACTATTTACATAAAAAAACTGTATACAAATTTAGTCGATTCCGATAAGGGTTCCGCCAATATTGAATTGAACATTACATTCAAGAAAGATCTGGTATTAGACCTAGCCATTTACATTAGACAAAAACAAACGTACAAAATCACCTTCCTTAAAAAAATCCTTAAATAAATCCAAAATCTCCTTAACAACAATTCCAAACAGCGTTTTGAACTTCTCTTCCCAACTTTCGGTAGAAAACAAAATATCCTTCGTCTTCTCAACCAGCCTTTCAAAAGTAATACGTCTCTTCATCTTGTCCTTATTTCGTCTTTGATCTTCCATATAAGCCCGCTCATTAGTAGGCTGATTGACCAATAGACACTCGGACCTCTTCACATCTGTTACTCTTTTTGACTTCCGCGGCTTACGAACCTCTTGTTGTGGCTCGCTCTCTAATCTGTACTGACTTACTGATCGCTGGCCCTCAGCCTGACAGACAGAATCTTCAGACTCTTTAGATTGTAACGGCTTCAACAAAACAGCATCTCTATATGACTTTCCAAAACTTAAGTCATTCTCAAAAACAGATGGTGCATCCTGACTACAAACATCTGTATCCTTTTTTTCCTTATTTTGCATATACAACCAAAAAGCCCGTTTATATATACATCCCTCAGCAGACATAATCCTGCGAATTTCTTACTCCTTCACAAAAACCGGGCACAACTTATCTAAGGCCATATGGCTGCCTTTACAATTAATGCATCTAAAAATAGTCGTTTCGCAATTGGCATGCTCCCCGCCGCATTTCGGACAAGTAACTTTAGTAGTAGGACAAAACCTGCTCAGATGACCGAACTTCCAACATATTGAACATTGGGTAACCGGGAAAGTGTACTGATTTACCTTAAATCGGCAACCGTAGGCATAAACATACGGCAGTAAAGAAGTTCCCTTAAAACACAGACGAATAGCTTCAGCCTTAACCCAACGCCCATCATGATCCAAACGGTTCAGTCTACATATTGACAAAATGTCTTCAGACCCTTCAATATTCTTTAAAAATTCGTCTTCCTCAACCTCCAACTCAACCTGCCTTATAATTCCATAAGTGCAGCATGCCATATTAGACCAATAAGAACGTCTCGTCTCATTGTTAAACTCCTGAGAAGCCAGAAGCTTCTCCGCATCATCCTTAGAGTTAAACTGTATGCGAACTTTACGTGGACCCATAAACTTGACGGATAAAATTCCTTTTATACCCTTAAAATGCAGCAACTTTGCCAAACCAATCTGTTTCGGTAAATCTTCTTTTGACACTATATAAACTTCAAATAGCTTTTCAGGCACACCGTTCGGCTCCAGCTGCGTTTTGGCGGTTGCTAAAACCCGCAAGCGTTTAGGTTTCCTGCCTATTGTGATAAAACTATCACTACAACCACAGCTTTCGTCGCTCAGACCACAAGCACGCTTCACCGCTATATGCCGCACATCCGACATGGACTCAGCGTCCGATACAATATCCGATTGAATCGGCCCTGCCTTATTATCAAACTCCACTTCAGATAGCCACGACGGAGCTGCCCGCTGCCCACATTCTAAAAGTGACGTATCACTCACGACACCTCGACTTGACTCACTCATCGCAAAGGACTAAAACTGAATTAACTTATAAATAAAATAAAATTTGATAAAATTTTCAACCGTCGCCTTTGACAACCAAACGTCAATCCTCGCAATACTTATATTTTTGGAACGTATCTGCCGTGCTAATTTAAAAAGTCGTATCTCAGTATACGATCGGGGGTAAAAATACGACTTCTTAATTTAGCAGGTTATGCGTTAAGCGTTATAGACTAAGCTCCCGATATAAAATGACCTTCACAGAGATGTTTATTAGATGAAATGTATTTTATATTTAGTTTAAAATGTCAATAAATATATTGCATATGGGTTGCCTAACAAATTTTAGTCCAGGGTATGATTAGTTTAAATTTTTTTTTTTTTTTTTTTACATTTCACCGATTTGATTATTAGATAAATTCATAATTAAATAATTTTTAATTTTATTTAATTTCAATTCAACAATCAGACCTTTGCAAAATGCTAGTAGGTATAGATTTACCTGTTTATACCTGGCTACCCAATAGTTGTGACGGGAAAAGAATAGGCAACCTAACGTTTGCATATTCTATGGGCTTCATACTTTCGATTGGTATAGAATTTATCTAATATTAATCAAACCGGTGAAATGTATAAAAACAATTTTTTTTTTATTATTAATTAAACATACCCTGGACTAAAATTTGTTAGGTTACCCATATGGAATATAATTATTGACATATTAAATTAAATATAAAATACATTTCATCAAATAAACATCTCGGTGAAGGTTATTTTATATCGGAATCTTAGTCTATAACGCTTAACGCATAACCTGCTAAATTACGAAGTCGTATTTTTACCCCGATCGTATACTGAGATACGACTTTTTAAATTAGCACGGCAGATACGTTCGATTTTACACCCCATATTTTTCATACCCCGGGCTTATATATGAAAATCGATTCTTAAGGAGTAAACTCCAAAAAATATATGAGAGTGCGCGCACCACGATTTTCATAAACCCATAAGTACGCTTATTTCTGCGATAAAATTATCGCGCGACTAAAAAAAAATAGTGGTGCGCGCCTGGCCTGAAAAGTAAACTCCAGTCGTGCGTCGGAGCTGACACACACACTTTGTTTCCTTTAAATTTCACGATAATTTTGGTGCTTTACATGGCCACCCCAATTTCCGCGATTTTTAAATATAGCTGTCTTATTTTATCGCCCGAAAAAGCTATCTCCTATCCTGCTGTCAAACCGCAAGCCAAGTTCAATACAAATCGTAATTCGTAGTCGAACATGGAATCCCGAGAAATACGCGTTGTTTATGAATTATTTACATAAAAATATACATTTTATTTACACAAAATGGGCACGCAGAAGCCTGGAGAATGGGCGAACTCGCTGATAGCTAGATTTGAAGAACAGGTGAGTTGAAATTCCAATTATTATAAGAATATTTGACGTGACCCACCCTTTCAGTATTTTTTGCGTAATTTTCGTGTTAATATGTGTAAATTTATAACTTTTTTATCCGTGTCTGCCCAGATTTAACAAACTTATCCTTCAGGTTCCGTGCTGTAATAAAAATATGCGTCGCACTTTTTTTCAAAACTCGGGCCATGTAAATAAATAAATAAATAAGTCGCAACATATAAAATATTCATTATAGATTTATTTATTTTTCTAGATACTTTTCTCGAGTACAAGGAGACATTAAAGATGGCATATTAGACAAATACCATGTATCTGTAGCTAGAAAGGAGATAGTTAAATAGTTTGCAGTGTTTGATAAACGAAAATAAAACTTACACCCTAGACCAAAAGTATGGAAACAAAGTTGTTTCTTTTAATATTTAAAGTTTCGCATAAATTCTTCATTGTGTCAATATTAGTAACCATTCGGTCATCCCCAAAAGTTTATAATAATTAAAACATCATAATATTGTAAAAAATATATATTTACCTAATTTCGGGAAAAAGTAGCATGTCACCTTTTTTCAATGCCTGTCTACAAAATGTTGAACTGGCAATTTTCATTAACAGAATTTGGGTTATTGGCTTTTAAAATGTTTATAATAATTATTATAATAATAATTAATTAATTATTGTGTTGGATCCATATCCCCACGCAAGCCTTCCAAAAGACCGGGACGTATGAGCCCGAGACTCAAAAAATGAGAAACACATAATAATAATAATAAAGCCCGTTTATTTCCAATCTGCAATTGTTACATGTTCTTTTTTTTATATATATATATTACAAATATAAAAAAAATATGTTTATGTATAAAAAAAATTGTTTTATTTTACTCGCTATCATTACTTTCTTCAGTATCATTGATCGGAACCCCTTCTCGGGTAAAGGCCTCCTCCAGCTTCTTCCAGCCCTCTCTATCCATAGCTTTCTCTCTCCATTTACTTCCTGCTATCCCTTGTATATCATCTATCCACCTCTTTCGAGGGCGCCCTCTTTTCCTTTTTCCTTTCGGTCCCTTCCATATAGTTGACTCTAGTGTCCATCTTTTGTCTGTGCATCTTGCTACATGTCCTGCCCACTGCTACTTTTGTTTTAGGGCATATTGTAAGGCGTCTATAACTTTCGTTTTTCGTCTTATTTTTTCACTTTTTACTTTTTGTATTCTTCTTAATTTTAGTACACTTCTCTCCATTGCTTTCTGGCACACTACTAGTTTAGTTTTTATTTTAGTATTGTATGTCCAAGTTTGGCATCCATATGTAAGAGTATGTAAGATACATGTGTCCAAGACAGTTTTCTTTAGGTGGACAGGATATTTCCCCTTTAAGATTTCCTTCAGGGACCAAAATTTTTTCCAGCTCATGTTAATACGCCGCTCTATCTCTACTTCTTCACTTTTGTCTTCGAATGACAGTTGTTTTCCAAGATATATATATAACTGTTCACATATTCAAGCAGCTTCCCGTTGAGGTTTATAGCGTTTATGTGGCTGTTTGTCAGTATTTTAGTTTTCTTCTCGTTCATTTTGAGGCCCACTTTTTCGCTTTCTTCATTTAGAGTGCTTATCATATTTTCTAATTCTTTGCTTGTATCAGCGAATAAGACAATATCGTCCGCAAATCTGAGGTGTGTAAGTCGATCTTGATTAACTTTAATCCCTTCTGACTGCCAGTTAATATTGTCAAAAATGTGTTGTAGTACCATTATGAACAGCTTGGGTGAAAGGGGGTCTCCTTGTCTTACTCCTCTGCAAATCGGTATCTCAGGGCCTCGTGTCTCTAGTTTGACTTGACTTACGCTACCCGCGTAGATGTTTTTGAGTACTCTTGTATAGTTTTCATTTATGTGGCATTTATTCAGCGCTTCCCAAATAGCGTCATGAGAGATCGTGTCAAACGCTTTGGCGTAATCAATGAAAGCAATGTATAATGGTCTGTTGAACTCCTTGTATTTCTCCATTACCTGTTGCAGTACGTGTATATGGTCCGTTGTAGAAAATCCGGAGCGGAACCCTGCTTGTTCGACTGGCTGGTAGTTATCAATCTTTCGGCTCAGCTTGCTTTGTAGAATAGAGGTGAACAGTTTATAAACACTTGAAAGTAGACTAATAGGATGGTAGTTAGAGATGTCTTGAGGGTCTCCTTTCTTGTATAAAAGGATTATATCGGATCTTTTCCATTGTGCTGGTACCTGACCTGTGTTCAGAACCTCATTGAATAAATACGTAAGTGGGCGAGTTAGTAGGAGGGTAGCACCGGCTTTTAGTGCTTCATTTTGTATGCCATCTGGACCAGGGCTTTTGTCTGCTTTGAGTTTTCTGATGTGGTTGATAACTTCCTTCTCATGTACTAGTGGCAAGTCGTTCGTGTTTTGAGAACTATATAATTATTATATTGTGATTTTAAATTTATTCCGTAAAGAAATCACAGGTTTGTATAGTAATATAAGCTTGTTTCCATACTTTTAGCCTGGGGTGTAAATATTCTTACACAAGCATTCACACAAATTCACCTAGCCACAAACCAATAAAATTTTATATTATGGGTACTAAACAATGATATATAATGCTTTCTGCATGGTTTGATAGTAAGCATGCAAATAAACTAACTTGTACCTTAGGCACAAACCCTTTTTTCTAACCGGAACAATATCAATCTTTTATGCGGATACTGGTATGGTGCTGTAAAAAATATAAAGGGGTGAATTTGTTGAGTCAGTCACCCCGACAAAGCAACCCCGATGACGGATGCTGATGGAGAAATCAAGCTGTTTGTCCGGAGAGGGATACTAAAATAGATGTGCGTCTCAGTAAGCTTGTGTACAGTGCTGTGCTTAGCATTGAGACTATATCTTTTATGTCTTTAGGATACTAATGTCTATAAGAAAAGCTTTATAAAAAAGATGATATGGAAAAATGAAGTGTTAATTATAGTAATTATAAATAATTATTTATAAATTGTATTTGTCTTGTTTCCTTTTGTAAACTTTTATTGGTGTGCAATAAAGTACTGTTGTTGTATTGTAAATTTAATTCTCTACATTGCCTAACCCTTTTCCTACCTAAAATGCTCCTGAACAAAGATATGAGCCAGAAGTTTGATACATTACTGGGAATTGCGTTTTTTTTTCATTCATTTCAAATTTGCATATCTCTGTAACTATCTGTCCTTGAAACAAAGTTGGAAATGTAAGTTATAGTAAATTTAATTGTCTACAACACTGTCGAAGCTCTTTTCTAGCTAAAATGCTCCTATACGAAGGTATAAGCAAAAATCTGCAGAAATTGCCGGTTTTTTTCAATATGGCGGCGGGCGCGGAGGAGGGGGAATTGTGCATATTGCGTTATAAACACTCACTAACCATCCTAGACAACATATCAAAAATTCAAAACTACCGACCGTTTGTAAAGTAAAACCCCTTTATTCATATTCCTTGAATTATTATAAGGATGAAGAAGAAAATGTCGAAATAAAATTTAGTCGAGGTATTAAAATTAACTCATTTCACTCTGCTTTAAACTTGACGGTTCCTGTTTCTGTGCAGTTCGCTCATCAGACATCTGAAATTAAGTCATTAAGTCCGCCTTTTGTACGATAAGTTTTCTTTTGTGCAATAAAGATTAAATAAATAAATAGAAATTACTAACAAATCTAACCTACCTAGACCTAGGGCCATTGTACATCGCCTATATTAGGAGTATTTCATAATTACAAGTCTCGTCATTTTTAATTTTAGAATTTTTTCAGTTAGTCTTTATTACATCTCGTCATCTATACTTTTGGTCATTTTAATTTCTTGACAATACAAATACAAATACAAAATGCTCTATTGCACACCAAAAAAAGTTTACAAATTCAATACAGACAATAATTAGTATTTCGATATTTTTATGGACGAATTTGGTTTTCTTGTCAGTTACTGTATTAACAGGTTTCATAATAATCTTTCTGTGAACTTGAAGTTGATGTATAATACAGTTACTTTATTTTATTTGTATGAGAAGGAGTTTAAACTTTTTCACATTTTAACATGGGTAAACTTTATCCTTATCTTTCTTACCAGCTGCCATACAAGACCGGCGCACAGAATCTCCACTCCCGCATCAACGAGGAACAGTGCAAGGCATGCCTCGTGCAGATCAGCCGGCACCGGTTCTCGCTGGTCATCGCGGGGCTCACCAAGATCCTGCAGAGGGTCAACGAGGTTCGGCTGCAAGAGGTATGCAATTGAATTTCATTGTTTTTTAGGGTTCCGTACCCAAAGAGTAAAAACGGGACCCTATTACTGAGACTTCGCTGTCCGTCCGTCCGTCCGTCCGTCCGTCTGTCACCAGGCTGTATCTCAAGAACGGTGATAGCTAGACAGTTGAAATTTTCACAGATGATGTATTTCTATTGCCGCTATAACAACAAATACTAAAAATAAAATATAATATATATTTAAGGGGGGCTCCCATACAACAAACGGGTTGGTTGCGTTAACTTTGCACCTCATTTGTATGGGGCGCTATACATACCAGGTGCAAACTTAACCACTTAAGGATGAAAAGTGTTTGTACGGAACCCTCGGTGCGCGAGTCTGACTCGCACTTGGCCGCTTTTTTATTAAAGCAGTAACAGTAGGTATGTCTTGGTGTGTTACTAACTTACTATGGATCGTTCAGGTCTGAAATAAACGATTTATATTTATTAATTTATATTTATTTTTAGCCTGTACTGTCCCATTGCAGGGCAAAGGCCTCCCTCCCTTTCTTCCAGTCGTCTCAGATCAAGGCAGCAACGGACCAATCCTTTCGGAATGTGTCTAGGTCGTCCCGCCATCTCAGGCGTGGTCTGCCGCGACGTCGTACATTAGGTGGGATCCAGTCAGTGGTATTCTTAGCCCACAATTCGATCGACATGCGGCAAACGTGTCCAGCCCAGTCCCATTTAAGTTTAGCTGTCAGGGCTACGTCGCGTCGGCTACCTACCTTTAATTTCAAGATGTATAGCCAGATATACATATATTTTGACCATCTATTTGCCTTTTTTAGTTATTTTTTTTACTATTTTTGACGGCATCGACATTTGAACCTGGGTATCTTTTTATTTTGCGACTTTAAGGGCTACTTAACATTGTCTCACAGTACCAGCCGACCATGTCCTCGGGCCCGAACCGATCTCACGCGGAGCTCGAGAAGAGCTACAGCGACAGTCTCGTGATAGTTCTCGACACGCTCGAGATCTGGTTCTCAGCTCGCATTCGAGATTTACATTTGGAACCTGATGTGGCTGGGAAAGCTAAACTTTTAAAGAGCTCGAGAATATCTCCCATGTACTATACATACACCCACAGTCTCATGATCGTTTTATTTGATACTAGCTGTGCCCCGCGGTGTTACCCGCTCATCCCACGGGAACACTTAATTTATTCGGGATGAAAATTATCCTATGTCCTTTCCCGGGTCTCAAACTATCTCCATACCAAATTTCATCTATGTCGGTTCAGCGGTTTAAGCGTGAAGAGGTAACAGACAGACAGACACACTTTCGCATTTATAATATTAGTATGGATCTACGTTTGAGCTGGGCGTAGACGAGTCAGTAAGTCAGAGTGTCAGTCAGTCAATCCGACAAAGAGTTCGGGATTTAATAACTATTAAGCCTAAGACATCGATATATTCCCAAGAAATGGAGAGAAGTTAAGGTGGTATTTATACCCAAACCAGGTAAGAGTGACTATACGCAGCCCAAGTCATACAGGCCGATAAGTCTCACGTCGTTCCTATTAAAAACTCTGGAACGCCTCTGTGATCGCGATCTCAGAGATGGAACCTTGGCGCAATATCCTCTTCACCCGCAACAACACGCCTACAGTTCAGGCAAATCAACCGAATCAGCACTACACAGCGTTGTTTCACCCATAGAACACGCATTATCAACACAATCCTCAGCGCTTGTGGCTTTCATCGATATCGAATTAGCCTTCGACAAGACGCAATTCAACAGCATTAGCCAAGCCCTGCTCAGACATGGAGCCGATCAAACCGTAGCAGGTTGGATCGACAACATGCTGAGACAAAGGGCTGTACAGGTAACAGTGAATGGCACAACTCGAGCTATCGTGTCAAGAGGCTGCCCACAGGGTGGAGTTATATCACCACTCCTGTGGAACCTCGTAGTGGACGGATTAATCCAGAAGCTCAACGAGGCAGGCATCTACACTGTAGGCTATGCAGACGATGTAGCGATCCTCGTAAGAGGAAAGTTTGAGGCAACCCTCTGCGACCTTATGCAAGAGGCACTCAAAATCGTCGAACAATGGTGTTCTGACCATGGCCTGTCAGTCAACCCAGCTAAAACAGAACTAGTCTTGTTCACCAGGAAGCGAACCATAAATATCAGTCGCTTGCCAAAACTCCAAAACACAACTCTGACTCTCAGCAAAGAGGTCAAGTATCTGGGCGTCATCCTGGATGACAAACTACTATGGAACAAACACTTTGAAAACAAACTGAACAAAGCCTGCGTCGTATTTTGGCAGTGTAAAAGACTAGTTGGTAGAACCTGGGGCTTAAACCCCAGGATCACAATGTGGCTTTACACTGCGGTGATAAGACCTATTATCACCTACGGCGCTGTGGTTTGGTGGCCCAGAACCAAACTGACAACAGCCAAACATAAACTGCAGCAATTTCAAAGACTTGCTTGTGTAGCAACGACGGGCTGCATGAGAACAACACCCACAGCGGCAATGGAGGTACTGCTAGGACTGCCACCCCTTGAACTGTTCATTCAGCAAGAGGCGGCATCAGCAGCTATCAGACTGAAGACGCTTAACCTCTGGGGTGTAGCACACGGGGGTCATGCCGAAATACTTGAGGAGGCTATCAAACACAAGCCAATGATAGCTGCTCCCAACGACAAGATACCCAAACAGCATTACTTCAATAAGAGATACGAAATCGAGTTGATTGAAGAACCTAACGATCAATCCGATATACACGAAATACGCATATATACCGACGGGTCAAAGACACAAACAGGGACAGGAGCTGGAATATACTCACCTGAAATAAACGTAAACATATCAATAGCCTTAGGCAAATATAGTTCCATCTTCCAATGTGAATGCCTTGCCATCACACAGGCTGCTAAGGCAGTTGCTGCGCGAGGTATCAAAGACCAAAAGATACGTATTGTTTCCGACAGCGCTGCAGTCTTACGAGCTCTGGAGAATAAAACAATCAAATCCGGGCTCATACTAGAGTGTCACTCAGCGTTGCAAACGATCGGTTCGAATAATCGGATCACGTTGCAATGGATAAAAGGGCATAGTGGGTCTCTAGGTAACGACGCAGCCGACCAGCTGGCAAGGAGAGGGTCCGATCAATCGGCAATTGGCCCAGATCCTTTGCTCCCCTTGGCGTTTAACCAGCTGCGTACATGGCTTCGTCACAGAACACGATCACAACACGCCGATCAATGGGCAGAAACCAGTACATGCAGGCAGTCCCGGGAAACAGTCCCATACCCGGACACACGCCTGACAAAGCGCTTATTATCGCTAAGCAGGCCCGCCCTGCGAGTAGTAGTAGGCACTATCACTGGACACTGCACACTTAACAAGCACTTATATGTTCTAGGAATGACCGATAGCCCCCTATGTAGGGGATGCCTGTCGGCCGAAGAAACAGCTACCCACGTGATCCTGGAATGCGCCGCCGTAGCTAAGCAACGGGCTGAAATCCTCAAAGCACCGAGGTCACTTCGTGAAGCCTGTGGAGACACCAGGAGAATCCTGCGCTTCTGGACGGAGTTAGGCTGGCTAGACTATTAGCTGGCAAACATGCACGCACAACGGCCCGAATATACACGGGCTAAGTGCGGAAAACGGAGCCCATAACCATAACCATAACCATAACTATTTTAATGGAATATGCCAACTACTAGCGTTTATACTTAACATTGTCTCACAGTACCAGCCGACCATGTCCTCGGGCCCGAACCGATCTCACGCGGAGCTCGAGAAGAGCTACAGCGACAGTCTCGTGATAGTTCTCGACACGCTCGAGATCTGTCTCAGCTCTCAGCCGAAGGACACCACGAAATACGACGAGGCGATGAACGTGAAGATATTGCTGCGGGAGGTGTGCCAGTTTATCGGTGAGGGAACAGAATAAATTAAATATCAACCGTAACCGCTATGTCTCTGCATTTTAAATCTGTAATATCTTCGAAAATATTAATTTAAATTACATGCTGTATAGGGCCATATTGAGCTATATTAAATGCACAATGTATTTAAGGTACTTAATTAGATAAGGATGAATGCTGTATTGCTTAAAATCGCTTTGTAAATTTATTCATTATTTCTCGTAAAAAGTAAAGGATAAAACATGGTTATTGTAGGTTATCCCTAAGAGATAGACATATACCTTCGCGGACTGTTTTGTAGACCTTTTTAAGGTGTACAATACTGTAGTACATTATTTGGATCTATCTCGTAGGGTTCAGCCAGCGTTTGCAATGTAAGCGCAAAAAATCGCTTTACATTACAGACATCACATTAGAAACAACGTTCCTCTTTAATCACTCTATCTATTAAAAAACCGCATCAAAATCCGTTGCGTAGTATTAAAGATCTAAGCATACATAGGGACAGACAGACAGCAGAAAGCGACTTTGTTTTATACTATAGTCTGGCTAATGAAATATTACTCAAAGTTTTGGCGGGAAATTTAAAAAATCTGGGGCTGGTCACTCTTTGTGTAGTAGGAATTATAGTTTAGTAACCAGAACATATTTTTTATTTTCTATGCACTAGGAAGGTACTAAAGAAATGAGTTAAATATATGTTGACGAGCACTCATAGTCAGCTCACATAATTTCTACCACTATGTACAGTACAGTCAACGACAAACACATATGTCAACACTTTCTAACCATACACAACGCGCAAAATTAAATGTAGTGTAAATAATACCTAGCTCGATTATACCATATTAATCCGTCACCAAAAAAAATACATAAATACTATGCCTGATTGGAGTGTTAGAACTTGTACATAAATTATCAAATTATTTATAGAGGACCTACCTACTAAATTGTTTAAATCATAGGCTAATACCACAAGGAAATGTCTGTCAACATTATTTGGCTAGCCAGACTTTATATAGTGATATGAAATTTCGTGTGTGATCTATCCAGACATGCGCAACGAGAACACAAGTAGCAACACGCTACTCCGACAGCTGGCGAGTAAGGTGCTGTTCGCGCTCAGCCTCAACTTTTTCATCGCCGTGTTCAACAGAATCAGCGCCAGATTACAAGTGAGTTTGACAGTGATACATTACTGCAGACGCCGGGTGAGTAGGTGTAGACGGACGACCGTAGCGAGGCCGGATAGTGCAGCAACACGCTACTCCGACGGCTGGCGAGTAAGGTGCTTCTTCAACGCCGTGTTCAACAGAATTAGCGCCAGATTACAAGTGAGTTTGACAGTGATACATTACTGCAGACGCCGGGAGAGACGCCGGGTGAGTGGGTATAGACGGATAGTGATACGAAGCCGGCAAACCCTTTTCACGGCTAAGGCATGTATAGTGCTTTTCTCAGACATATGTCATCATCCTCCTAGCCTTTGTCCCATTTTTTGAGAATGAATTCTCAATCGGGGTCGGCTACCTAAATCCCAAGATGTGGCGTAGGCACTAGTTTTTACGCAAGCGACTGCCTTCTGACCTTCCAACCCAGAGGGGAAACTAGGCCTTATTGGGCTTAGGTGGTTTCCTCACGATGTTTTCCTTCACCGAAAAGCGAGTGGTAAATATCCAATGACATTCCGTACATAAGTTCCGAAAAACTCATTGGTATGGGCCGGGTTCGAACCCGCGACCTCCGGATTGAAAGTCGCATGCCCTAACCACTAGGCTACCATCGCTTCGCTTTCTCAGACATATGTAATGAAATGAAAACATACACCACTCTAAAAAATATAATTCGGGTGTTTAACCTGTTTATGAACACAGGCTTAGGCCTTCAATTTTGTATGAAATTCCTTTACACTTCTCTCGAGTTGTTCCGCCCTAAACGTGATACTTCGAAGCCTGTTATAACGCACGTTATGACGAAATTTCCTTGCTTGTTTGAGAGGCTAAGGCCTCCCTCTCATTCTTCCACGTGCCACGTCCCTGCGCAACCCACACAACACCCAGGGATTTTCTTAATTTCATCCATCCTCCATTGCAATAATAAACGGTGTAACAATTATTTACTGTTTTGCAGGAATTAGCGTCCAGTTCAGAAGAAAACCCCGATTATACAGATATAGAGTTGATACAACACATAAACGTCGACATTCTGAGGCTTATACGGCTGCTCACAGGTAAGAAAATACGGTATTTTATGACAGCTCAAATCAACTCAAACGGTCGTTCTTCTTTTTTACCTACAGTAAATTGAAGCTTTTCGATCGAAGGTTTTTTGAACTGTCGATAATTGTGGTTTCAGTGTACAATTAAAAAAAAATGCATTTGTTTTTTTAGTAGGACTAATATTTAAGTTTCCATTTCGGCCAATACTGTCTTTTATGTTTGTGACAGAGTGGTTATTTTCAGCGGAGTCCACATTTTGGCTTACCGCCCTGTCACGGTATTCTACGAAAAACAAACATTTGAATGCTGATTAGAGAAACTGAAAGATTACATAATAGTAGATAGAAAAATATGGACGATTATTCGAACATTATAAAACCGAAGATATCAATATTCTAATGAGATACCATAATAAGACGAATGACAGATTATTGTTGGTAAAAAAGAAGAACGACCCACTTATGTTTAATTTATCAAATGTTTGTTACGTACGAATAAATACGCTGACGACGCGGTCGGTGCAGGAGTTAAGCAACTGCCTATTGAACCGACGGTCCTGGGTTCGAATCCCGGCAAGGGCAAATATTTGTGTGATGAACTCGAATATTTGTGCCTGGGTCATGGATGTTATTTGTATTTAAGTATGTATTTATATAAGTATATTTATCGTCGTCTAGTGTCCATAACACAAGCCTACTAGAGCTTACTGTGGGACTGATACTATTGATTTGTGTGAGGTTGTCCGATATTTATTTATTATTTATTTATTAAATATAAAATGTTTTTTTTTTTCAGAATCAATACAAAAGTTTAAGTTATTAAGGAAATCAGCGCACATAGTTTTGGTATCGTCTTTAGAGAAGGCTATATGGAATTGGATGGACACATACCCCCAAGTAAGTCTGTTTTATTTGGCTTTAATAAGGGTACAATTTCTGGAACACCAGGCACTGGTCCCACCGCCGAAGATGAGCTAGACGCAATAGCCTAGTAGACCCAGTTCTGAAATATATTTGAAATGGTTAATAATGATCTTACTAGCTCTGAAAAAAATGTCTCGTAGTTTTGTGAAAGCTAGAAAGCTAAATTTTATCAATTAGAAATTTCATGAACAGTCAAAAACGCCGTCCGCCTTTATTGCCTTTTGCTAATCTGTGGCGTGACGTAGAATTACCTGTAAGTATTCGAAATTCGACCGTCGTATAGTGCCATTCCACTCACTCCGATATACTTTGACAGGAGATCGAGAGGGACGGCACTATTCGAAGTCGTCAAAGTAGACTTTCAGTTTTCTTTACAGGACCGATGACGTCACTATCATAAGCGAAAATGGCGGACAGCGTTTTAAGCATTTAATACAGATTAAAAACCATATTTTCAAATTACTTTTTTTCAGCCATCTTTCACTTTTATGAATTGAAATATATATATTTAGGTTTCCTTTGCTAAATACTATACGGAATAAACATTAGTATATTACAATTTGACATGAGTCGACTAGCCTATTAGAACTAACGGCGCGTCTTCATTGAAGCGAGGCGGAGCTTAGATTGCGGAATAGACCAATCACGTGAGTTGAAATCTGTATCTCAGCCCCACTTCACTTTTATGATTGGTCGATTCCACACGTCTCCGCTCCGCTCCGTCGCAGTAAGAACCCACCCTATAAACTAGAAACGAGATGACGACAGTTAATCGCTTCCTCGCCCTTGGTGGGATCAGTGCCTTAAATTATATAATTTCTTTCGATTTATTTACGAAAAAATGACTTACTGGCGAGTTTCTTTCGGCTTTCTTCTCAACAGCGGTCTCCTCTTGCGAAATGCCGGTAGATTCACAATCTGACTTGTAAAAGTGCCCCTGTGGCCTACTTACTGAATAAATTATTTCATTTCATTTCATTTATTTCATTTAATTTTATTTCGATAATTCTTGCTGTAAGAATCAAGAAACAATCTAATTTTTCTTTTAAATAACTTTTAATCAGGGACTGCTACCCGTAAGCGGCGCGGTAACTTTGTCACTGTTACCGCGCTGCTGTGCGGCTAGCAGTCCCTGATTAAAAGCTCCATACGAGTTCGAAACATGCCGGGCCGTTCCTGACACTACCCTGTATATATTTGCAGGAATTTGCAGAAGTGCAATGTCGGCCTAACGAAGAGCTAAGCAAGTGCTGCGATACACTCTTCGACACATTACAGGACTGTTTCTCAGATAATAAGAAGTCCAGGGTGGCCATGTGGCCACTGCAGATCATGCTTCTAGTTCTGAACCCGGTGAGTTTTAATAGAATCTTTTTATCGATTCTGTTTTTAATATGGATGCACCGCATTTATATTTTTTTTAAATGTGTATGAAAACAGAAATTATGAAAGGAAAATGTAATGTGACGAACGAACAAGTTTATTTTTTCTTTTATGTCACCCTAGGCCGTATGTGGGACTTTCCGCCCGCGCGGAGAGAAATTTTCACTCCCTGGCCAAGACACGACGTAAAACTTTAGACAAACCACGGGCGGTAATTCGTGAAGACCCAGATCGCATATCTATTTACAAACACCAGCGATCTGGCACGGGGACATTTACCTTTTCTAAAGTCTATGGTTTTGTAAAATAAAAAAAGATATATATCTACGTGTAATTTTATTTTACAGAAAGTTCTTGAAGAAATAGTGAACGCGGACAGTGGGGCGCCGTGCAGTCCGCGGCACACAAAGAAGAAACACTTTATAGACTCAGTTAAAAGAGGGTTAAGTAAGTATAAAAAAAATAAGTCATCATCCTCCTAGCCTTGGTCCCATTTTTTTGAGAATGAGTTCTCAATCAGGGTCGGCTACCTAAATCCCAAGATGTGGCGTAGGCACTAGTTTTTACGAAAGCGACTGCCATCGGACCTTCCAACCCAGAGGGGAAACTAGGCCTTATTGGACTTAGGAGATTTCCTCACGATGTTTTCCTTCACCGAAAAGCGAGTGGTAAATATCAAATGACATTCCGTACATAACTTCCGAAAAACTCATTGGTACGGGCCGGGTTCGAACCCGCGACCTCCGGATTGAAAGTCGCATGCCCTAACCACTAGGCTACTAGTAGAGTTGCTAAGCCGCGAAATTGTGCGCATCGGGTTACAAGCATGAAATTTCTACCACACATAGAACGTTCCACGGTGATTATTTTCAGATGTGGAGGGAAGTCAGATTCGTCCCCTGTGTGGTGGGAGAGCGGGGTGAAGAGGAGCTTTTTCTTTTTTTTATTACTGATCAGTTAAGGCTATTAGGGCTTGTGCGACATCGTTTTCGTGTAAAATAGATATCAGCTATTAATTTTTCATGTTATTTAAGAATAGTTTTATATAAAAACTTGGGTTTATTGCCGAAAAGGTAAAAATCACAACAAGTTTTTTTTATTCAGAACGATAAATTAATTATCTATTCTGAATATTTACAATGTAAAAAAATATAACTATACAGCAAATTTAATGTTGTTTTTAAAAATGTATACATATTGGGCACATCTGATACAAAAAGTACCTTGAAAAAAATGTTGATGTTAAGCCTAGCCTGCGTGTTCTAGTACATTTTGCTAAGTCGCGAAATTGTGTACATCGGGATACAACCACCAAATTTCTACCACAGATAGAATATTCTGCGGTGATTATTTTCAGATGTAGAAGGAAGTCAGATTCGTCCCCTGTGCGGCGGGAAAGCGGGGTGAATAGGACAAAGGAGTCCTCTTTTTCTTTTTATATTACTGATCAGGTAACGCTAGTAGGACTTGTGTCGTATCGTTTTCGTGTAAAACAGATATCAAGAATTCATTTTTCATGTTATTTATTCATAACACCATATAAAAATATGGTTGCATTTCCGAAATTGTAAAAATCACAACAAGTTTTTTTTATTCAGGGAGATAAAAAGTTGATGATGTGGTAGCGTGGAGTTGCGTACGATAGACATGCTTATTATTACACACACACACACACACACACACACTTGGGGTGGTTGCTAGCTTTCTTTTGTTTTAATTTAAGTGTATATGTACCTTACCTAATTTTATACCAATTGAAATCTAATATCGTTACCTTTTCAACTTTCCGGTGGCGAATGCACTAGTCTCAAAACGCACTATTAGTCAATACACTCTAATTTCGAAAGCCCCTCTTCTCATAAGAAACTAGGCCCAAAATACCATATTTCCAAAAAGGCTCATTCTCGATTTACACGAGAACCATTGAGAACTAGTCCCAAAATACACCTTTCTCAAAATACCCCAAATTGTGTTCACCTGTGCGTGGCGTAATACTTTATTCTCATAATGCATAGGTCTCAAAACACTCTAGTTCCAAAATACCCTATTTTTTTGGAATGTCTCTTTGTGATTGCTTTCAGCCGTAGGTAACCATTACCCGTTTGATGCCAAAAATATTTTTGCAAAAATAGGATTTATTTAATTATTATTTTGAGCTATACAGGGTGTAATCGTTAAGTGTTGCTCGGCCATAGTTCCGTAAATATGTTTTTTTTTTGTGAATTTTCATCAATTTCACTGCCCAAAGGTTGTCTGGAAGAGATCACTCTTTAGTGATAAGACCGCCTGTTGTCTACCGTTATTTATAAATTGTATTTATCTTGTTTCCTTTTGTAAACTTTTATTGGTGTGTGTCTCCTGTTATTTTATGAGGTGTGCAATAAAGAGTACTTGTATTGTATTGTATAATACTTACTTACGAATACGCATTAAGCTAAGTAACTATACTCTGTCTGATCACTGGGCTCAAATGGTGTCACTTTGGCATAAGTTACTAACAAACATAATTATACATGTAAACTTTAGTCTTCTCAACCGAGTTTTAAACAGCGTGATCACTGGAAATATAATTTAACTTACTTTTATACTCTGTTTTTTTCACTATATTTTATACTGTCTGTGTTAATTTGTTGATACACATTTAACTTCACTCACTTACAAATAATGTTATATATAAGTACCAATGTGACCGACGACAACTCTTACTTCACCGTGATACAGTTTTAACTAGTACGGGAAGTAATAGGACATCATTGTTTGCATAACTTATGTAACTAACAACTTAGAATTGTAAGGCAAGTGTCTGTTATCAACTTTTTGTGATTTTATGTATTTGTTTTGGTGAATAAAGTTATTTTGGTGAATAAAGTATTGTTGTATTGTATTGTAATGGGTAGGGGAGACCAGGTATGAAAGTAACACGGGATGAACGTAACAAGTGAGTTATTGAACGAATTATGTTGGCTACAAGGACGGCTGTTTTACCGACATACGCCATTTTGAACCCCCCCTTCCCTCAGTTGCGCTCACGGCGCTGTGCCGCCAGGTTGTTGACGTATTGAGTCGGTGCCGAAAAATTACGCGAAAAGTAAGTTTTGATCGTTTTTTTCAACGGTGATTGTTTTAATTATGTGATGTTGTAGCTTGTGTGTTATGTGTGAGTTAAATAGCACAACTATTCGTCTTTATGTTTTGGCATCCGGAATGGTACATTTACAACGGTTTTTGTAAGGTATAAGCACGTGTTTGTCATATTCGGGAGAATTTATAGATCGGGATGAAAGTAACAACTTGTTACTTTCATCCCGATTATTATCGTAATAACTCAAAGCATATTTTATTGTATTTCTTATATTTCAGAGCTACACAGATTTATTTTTTTATTTCAGAATGCCCAATATACATAAAAGAACAACGAGCAGAGGTTTAGCCACTGCAGAAATAATCAATTTGGCTGCAGAAGAAGTACTTCTCAGAAATGTTACGTATCGAGACGCTGCCAATTCATATCAATTGTGCCATGTATCTCTATATAGATTTGTACAAAAAAAGAAAAAAATGCTTGAAGAAATCCAAATGTAGGCTACGTATCGAAAAAAAGAGTTTTTAGCGACGAAGAAGAAAAAATACTGGCTGAGTATTTGCTCCATTGCTCAAAAATTAATTACGGGTTAACGACCAAAGAAGTACGCAAGCTAGCGTTTCAATTAGCTATTAAATATAATAAAGAATTTCCCAGCTCTCGGAGCTCTAATGAATGTGCTGGTGATGATTGGCTGAGGTTGTTTATGCGTCGTAATCCACGATTGTCGATAAGAGCCCCCCAAGCGACTAGTATTGCCCGAGCGACGAGCTTCAATAAAAACAATGTTAATTTGTTTTTTCAAAACTATACTGAGCTTTTGGAACGAGATAATTACAATGCATCGGCTATTTGGAATATGGACGAGACTGGTATAACCACGGTACAAAAACCAAATAGAGTTGTAGCCGGAAAAGGCACCAAGCAAGTTAGCTCGGTCACATCTGCAGAACGTGGTGTGCTAGTTACTGTGGCTACTGCAGTTAACGCTATTGGAAATAGCATTCCTCCCATGTTTATATTTCCACGAAAACGGTTTAAAGATCATTTTATTCGTGATGCACCTCAAGGGTCAGTTGGAAGTGCAAATGGAAGTGGTTGGATGCAAGAAGATGATTTCAATTTATTTTTGAATCATTTTAAAACGCATGCACGACCATCTCAAGAAAATAAGTGCATTCTTCTTCTGGACAACCGTCAACCACAGTTCCCATATAGCACTGAAGAATATTGACTTCTGTAGAGAATCTGGCATAGGCCTTTTGACTTTCCCACCACACTGCACACACAAGATGCAGCCACTTGATCGCAGTGTATTTGGACCTCTGAAAAAAGCCGTAAATGCATGCTGTGACAACTGGATGAGATCAAACCCTGGGAAAGTTATGACTATATACGATATACCCAGTATAGTCCGAGACTCTTTTCCTATCGCTGTAACACCGCGAAATATACAGGCAGGTTTTGCTTGCACAGGGATATGGCCCGTCAACCCGCAAATATTTACAGACGTGGACTTCTTGCCCAGCAGCGTCACCGATCGACCGTTAGAAGATGTTCCAGCTCCAGTACCTGACCCTATTCCGTCAACAAGTCGTCAGATTGATGCAATGTCCTGTTCACCACCATCACGCGATCATGCAATTTCGACTGATAATTTACTGGCCGAACGGTGCGAGTTACGCTCACCATCGCCATTAGTAACACCACCATTGGTAGGTTCACCGTCTTTGCCAGCATCACCATTGTTGCCAAGAAGTCCTCCTGAATTAACTTTGCCACCAACAGCCTCAGCTTCAACGACTATTTCGGAAGTAGATGTCTCTGTACCATCAACATCATCTCATAATTTAAACTTCCCATCTACCTCTTCAGCTACTGTACAGGACGTTACAATGATATCGTTTAGTCCCTATCAAATTAAGCCCCTACCAAAAGCAGGACCAAGGAAGAATAATGGAAAGGGAAGAAAAGGGAGGAAAACAGCAATAATGACTGATACACCAAACAAGCTTGAAATTCAAGAACAAGAGGAAAGAAAGCTCAGAGCCAAAGAAGTTAAGAAACCCATTTTGCAGACTGCCAAAGAAATAAAAAAACCAAGGACACCAGTTGTTAAAAAAAATATGAAACAAAGAATACTGATAGCTCAGATAGCGAGGATTGCTTTTGTCTAGTCTGTATGGAATCATATGCAAACAGCAGGTCAAATGAAAAATGGGTGCAATGCCTCGAGTGTCACCAATGGGCTCATGAAGATTGCACTAATAATGAAAGAAGTTATATCTGTCATAACTGTTTGTCTGACTGAGATTGTTGATTAGTTTTGAAGATTATTTGTCATGTTTCAGAAGCATTTAATAATTAGTTTTGATTATTGTGACATTATTTTATATGTTTCAGAAGTGTTTAATAGATAGTTTTGATTATTGTGATATTATTGTAAGACCTAAAAGGCTGATTGATAAATAAGAATAATAATGTTGTTTTGTGATAAATAATAATGTTGATTATGAAAGATACATAGTATTTATTTGAATTGTTACAAGCATCCCCTGATACTGTTACAACCAGCCCTACCCCTAGGGATGGTTGTAACAGATTCCAAATTTTTTTTTTGCTCATTTTTCTCAAAATCTCATATATCAGTTGCATTTAAGGTGATCGTTAAAGATAGCTGAAAGACTAATCTATCATTTGTATTGATTAGAATCTTGATATTCTTAAAGATGTGTGAGATATTACGAAGAAATCGAAAATTGTTACGTCCATCCCTGGTCTCCCCTACGGCTGAAAGCAATCACAAAGAGACATTCCAAAAAAATAGGGTATTTTGGAACTAGAGTGTTTTGAGACCTATGCATTATGAGAATAAAGTATTACGCCACGCACAGGTGAACACAATTTGGGGTATTTTGGGAAAGGTGTATTTTGGGACTAGTTCTCAATGGTTCTCGTGTAAATCGAGAATGAGCCTTTTTGGAAATATGGTATTTTGGGCCTAGTTTCTTATGAGAAGAGGGGCTTTCGAAATTAGAGTGTATTGACTAATAGTGCGTTTTGAGACTAGTGCATTCGCCACCGGAAAGCTTTTCAAGACCTCGTTAACTGCATATCTGTGGACATCTGTTATTGGCTTTATGTTCTAGCTATAAGCATTGTTATATATGTTCTGTAATGCTGTTGATGTTCCAAATAAATAAAATAAAATAAAATAAAATAAATAAATTAGTTATATTTCCTGAATATTTACAACTAAAAAAAATATTGCAAAATAGCAAATTTAATCTTGTTTCTAAAAATATATAAATATTGGGCACTCTTCATACAAACAGTAACTTAAATAAATTGTTGATGTTGAGATTAGCCCGCGTGCTCGTGATACATTAGCAAAAAAAAAATTGTTTTAATTACATTAATTTGTTTTTCTAGGACGTATATAGTAAATATTATATGTAAAAGCATGTTAATAATCATTATTTAATGTATTTAATGAAGCGAAATAGGATGCGTTCGGAGATTTACGTTGGTTACGCCGACGTAAATATATATTTTCAGCTACTGTTTGTATGAGAAGTGCCCAACATTAATATATTTTTAGAAACCAGATTAAATGAACTTTTTAAAATAATAATAATAATTTGAAAATGTTCACGAAATTGAACTAATTTACCTCACTGAATAAAAAAACTTGTTGTGATTTTTACCTTTTCGGCCATTACACCCATATTTTTATATAGAACTACACGAAAATAACATAAAAAATGAATTTCTGATATTTGTTTTACACGGAAACGATACCAAACACGTCCTGGTAGACTTAACTGACCAGCAATAAAGAAAGAAAAGAGGGATACTTGGCCGTATTCACTCCGCTCTCCCGCCTCACAGGGGACGAATCTGACTTCCCTCCACATCTGAAAATAATCACCGTGGAACACTCTATCTGTGGTAGAAATTTCATGCTTGTAACCCGATGCGCACAATTATGTCAGAAAACAGCGGCTTAGCAACTCTACTATACCACCGCTTCCTAAGTATAAAAAAAATAAGTGAAATTATTTATTTATTTAAACTTTATTGCACAGATCAAACTAGTACAAATGGCGGACTTAATGCCACAAGGCATTCTCTACAAGTCAACTACAAGGCTAAACAGAAACATTGAGTTGGTGCAGGGTCTATAACATTCGGAGACAACAAAAAAAAAACTATTTTAGAAATATATACCTAATCTAATATATACATACTTAAATTTACACAAATAAATAATCATAATATACTACATACATATAAATTCATGTACCCAGTGAAAACACTATACCAATAATTCATCTTAAAACAGAAGTGTCAGACAGACAGTTCAGAAAGATGCTTGCGTAGTTGCGTATTATTAAGCTGGTTGAGGACATTTGTCATACTCAATGGAGAGTTTTTCTATTTATTAATTTAATCTTTATTGCACAAAAGAAAAACATTGTCGTACAAAAGGCGGACTCAATGCCATAGGGCATTGTCTACCAGTCAACCATTGGGCTAAGCAGATAAATTGTAGGCGGTACAACAAACTTAAAACAATTATATAATATCCTATCCGGATATACTATCTGGATATAACTGGAGTACACATAAGTACAGAATGAAATCTGAGTCTAGAATAAGTACGTACATATTTTTTTCTTTGTTCCTTTCTAATGTGTTTTACAATAGGTACGACGACATGAGATTATTTAGACCGTGACGTCATTGAGCAAAGGTACCAATAGTGGAACTTGGAAATAGTCTTTACGTCACCCTTGGCTGTAAGTGGGATTTTCTGCCCGCATCGCGCTTCAAATCTTACTTCTAGGCCAAGGCAAGAGGTAAAACTTTAGACAAACCACGGGCGGTAATTCGTAAAGGCCCAGATGGCATAACTATGGCCCTCACCTTCGGTTTGGGCTACAAACACCTACATTCTGGGATTTTTTTAATTCACCGCCCTAGGCATGTAAAGTAAAGCCTGACCAGAAATATATGAGAATGCACCATATTGTGGAATTTCACTGGAACTAATTTCGTACACTTGCAATGATTTTAAATTGTTTGTCAACAATGTCAATGTCATTCGTGGTGGTTTCTTTATTTAAAAATATCCATCAAAAATGCCGAAAACGTGTTTACTACACGAAAAGCAGTAAGGAAAAGAGTGCATTCCATTAATATAAATGATATTACGAGGTTTCCTACCGTAGAATTATGTATAAGTATAGCGGTTGCCATATAAATCTTATAAATAGCGCCCTCTTGACAATCCTGATATATTTCTGGTCAGTCTTTAATATTTTGTCCATACTAACTCATGATAATAACTGTAATAAGTATAACTTCTTTTTTTAATACTTTTTCTATACAAGATGAGATGATGTGAAGTGATGAGTGTCGCACTTTAATTTAAGATTAGTTAAATTGTTTCTATCCGTGAGATCCTGTAATTGGCTTCCCTGCTTTCTATTTTAATTAAGTTTACTCAAAATTGTTAAAGCTATTGGTTCTCCTAAATAAATCCATACTAATATTATAAATGCGAAAGTGTGTCTGTGTGTCTGTCTGTCTGTTACCTCTTCACGCTTAAACCGCTGAATCGATTTTGATGAAATTTGGCATGGAGATAGTTTAAGATCCGAGGAAGGACATATGATAGTTTTCATCCTGGAAATTATCCCTAAAAAGATTGAAAAGTAAGTAGGTAAGTAATTCATGATGACATTGATGACCCTGTCGGAAATGTAATGGTTAGACTAAAAGCACAATTGCTCTTACATTTGCTTAGGTGCTTTAAATAATCCCTTTTATTAACTAAGGTGATTAGGTGGATATCTATCGTGTTGTACGAGGTTGCTTCCATACTTCCAAGTTCCACGCGGACGTAGTCGCGGGCAAAAGCTAGTAAATAAATAAATATAACTGTAGAACTATGTGCTTGTTTCCATTGCCAGGTCCACAGAACAACTCCAAGCAGATGACGGAGGCGGCGGTGGTCACATGCGTGAAGCTGTGCAAGGCCTCGACGTATCTCAACATCGCTGACAGCGGCAATGTCACGTTTGTGCTGGTTAAATCTGTCATTAATGATCTCAAGGTGAGATGGGTTCCTTTTTTACACAATTAGACTCATAAATGTTTGAACTCAATAGTTATATTATTCGTTTTTATGTTAATACACATTATGCAACTTGACTATTATTAGTACCCAAAGGTTGTCTGAAGATCGCTTGTATTTCTTGTAGTGTTTGTATTTCTTTCTTCTTGCGGTGTGCAATAAAGAGTATTCTATTCTATTAGTACTTTGGAATTTATGCAATTTGTTTTTATTCATTTTGTTTTTATGTAACATCATTATTTCTATACATAAAAATTATGATATTCGTTTTATGTAAAATGAAAATTCGCTAATTGCTTTAATGACAATCATGACTGTAGTGTTTGTGGATCTGTATAAAACCTATTATGTGGGTAGTTATGACGTTGTCTCGAGAGTACGGGTGGGAAGACAGTCACGGGAGAGCCACCGGCTGTGACGGACGTCTGACCTGCTGGTGCCATACCGAGCCAATGAGTGCGGTTCTCCTATGGGTGGTCATGGGATCACTACAATGACACACCTCTCTTTCGTCGAGGAGTTCTTTCCATCTCTTGACACATTTCTGTTTCACCAAAGCTGTTACAGCTAAAATTTCGTGTGTTTATCGTTCCAGTCTCTCCTCTTCAACCCCTCAAAATCCTACGTCCGCGGCAGCCTGATCTCCGGCTACTCGGAGCTGGACCTGATGACGGACTGCTTCGTGTCCCTGTTCCGCATAATGCCGCATACGAACGACGCCATCAAAGTGTGCCTCAACCTCAACACGCACATCTCCTACCACTACGTCATCGTCAACTCTCTGCTCAGGTCTGTTCTGACAATACTTTATAAAAATATTAATCTCCACAAGTTCTTACACACCTATATTCCTTCAATTATCAAGTGACAACCCTATACTTATAATTCTATTATCAAGTGGCAACCCTATATAATAGGTCATGAAAGTCAGGCCAGCCGACGTAGGTAGATAAGCGCTTAAAGTAGGGAGAGTGGCGGATCTGGTGCAAGTCGCATACGCATTTGTTTCTTACGATCTTCCGTCGCTCTCTCACGGTATTGATGCATAGTAGAAGCACGACGACTTACGGTCTTCCCTCTCTCACGGACTGTACACAATAGAAAGAGATGGATAGTAGTCGCATGATAAGTTGGGTGTGCCCTGATCTCCGGCTACTCGGAGCTGGACCTGATGACGGACTGCTTCGTGTCCCTGTTCCGCATAATGCCGCACACGAACGACGCCATCAAAGTGTGCCTCAACCTCAACACGCACATCTCCTACCACTACGTCATCGTCAACTCTCTGCTCAGGTCTGTACTGTCAATACTTTATAAAAATATTAAGGAAATATTGATCTCCACAAGTTCTTACACACCCATATTCAATTATCAAGTGATAACCCTATATAATTCTATTATCAAGTGGCAACCCTATATAATAGGTCATGAAAGTCGGGCCAGCCGACGTAGGTAGATAAGCGCTTAAAGTAGGGAGAGTGGCGGATCTGGTGCAAGTCGCATACGCATTTGTTTCTTACGATCTTCCGTCTCTCTCACACGGTATTGATGCATAGCAGAAGCACGACGACTTACGGTATTCCCTCTCTCACGGACTGTACACAATAGAAAGAGATGGATAGTAGTTGCATGATAAGTTGGGGGTGCCCTGATCTCCGGCTACTCGGAGCTGGACCTGATGACGGACTGCTTCGTGTCCCTGTTCCGCATAATGCCGCACACGAACGACGCCATCAAAGTGTGCCTCAACCTCAACACGCACATCTCCTACCACTACGTCATCGTCAACTCTCTGCTCAGGTCTGTACTGTCAATACTTTATAAAAATATTAAGGAAATATTGATCTCCACAAGTTCTTACACACCTATATTCAATTATCAAGTGACAACCCTATATAATTCTATTATCAAGTGGCAACCCTATATAATAGGTCATGAAAGTCGGGCCAGCCGACGTAGGTAGATAAGCGCTTAAAGTAGGGAGAGTGGCGGATCTGGTGCAAGTCGCATACACATTTGTTTCTTACGATCTTCCGTCTCTCTCACACGGTATTGATGCATAGCAGAAGCACGACGACTTACGGTATTCCCTCTCTCACGGACTGTACACAATAGAAAGAGATGGATAGTAGTTGCATGATAAGTTGGGGGAGCCCTGATCTCCGGCTACTCGGAGCTGGACCTGATGACGGACTGCTTCGTGTCCCTGTTCCGCATAATGCCGCACACGAACGACGCCATCAAAGTGTGGCTAAACCTCAACACGCACATCTCCTACCACTACGTCATCGTCAACTCTCTGCTCAGGTCTGTACTGTCAATACTTTATAAAAATATTAAGAAAATATTGATCTCCACAAGTTCTTACACACCTATATACCTTCAATTATCAAGTGACAACCCTATATAATTCTATTATCAAGTGGCAACCCTATATAATAGGGCATGAGAGTCGGGCCAGCCGACGTAGGTACATAAGCGCTTAAAGTAGGGAGAGTGCCGGATCTGGTGTTGGTTGCATACGCACTTTGTTTCTTACGATCTTCCGTCACTCTCACACGGTATTGATGCATAGTAGAAGCACGACGAATTATGGTCTTCCCTATCTCACGGACTGTATACAATAGAAAGAGATGGATAGTAGTCGCATGATAAGTTGGGGGTGCCCTGATCTCCGGCTACTCGGAGCTGGACCTGATGACGGACTGCTTCGAGTCGCTCTTCCGCATAATGCCGCACACGAACGACGCCATCAAAGTGTGCCTCAACCTCAACACGCACATCTCCTACCACTACGTCATCGTCAACTCTCTGCTCAAGTCTGTACTGTCAATATTTACTTTATAAAAATATTAAGAAAATATTGATCTCCACAAGTTCTTACACACCTATATTCCTTCAATTATCAAGTGACAACCCTATATAATTCTATTATCAAGTGGCAACCCTATATAATAAGTCACGAGAGTCGAGCCTACCGGCGTAGGTAGATAAGAGCTTAAAGTAGGGAGAGTGCCGGGTCTATATCTGTTCGCATACTATTTGGAACCATTCTGCTGACTAAGATTATGTTTCTTACGGTCTTCCCTCTCTCACGGACTGTATACAATAGAAAGAGATGGATAGTAGTCGCATGATAAGTTGGGGGTGCCCTGATCTCCGGCTACTCGGAGCTGGACCTGATGACGGACTGCTTCGTGTCCCTCTTCCGCATAATGCCGCACACGAACGACGCCATCAAAGTGTGCCTCAACCTCAACACGCACATCTCCTACCACTACGTCATCGTCAACTCTCTGCTCAGGTCTGTACTGTCAATACTTTATAAAAATATTAAGGAAATATTGATCTCCACAAGTTCTTACACACCTATATACCTTCAATTATCAAGTGACAACCCTATATAATTCTATTATCAAGTGGCAACCCTATATAATAGGTCATGAAAGTCGGGCCAGCCGACGTAGGTAGATAAGCGCTTAAAGTAGGGAGAGTGCCGGGTCTATATCTGTTCGCATACTATTTGGAACCATTCTGCTGACTAAGATTTTGTTTCTTACGGTCTTCCCTCTATCACGGACTGTATACAATAGAAAGAGATGGATAGTAGTCGCATGATAAGTTGGGTGTGCCCTGATCTCCGGCTACTCGGAGCTGGACCTGATGACGGATTGCTTCGTGTCCCTCTTCCGCATAATGCCGCACACGAACGACGCCATCAAAGTGTGCCTCAATCTCAACACGCACATCTCCTACCACTACGTCATCGTCAACTCTCTGCTCAGGTCTGTACTGTCAATACTTTATAAAAATATTAATCTCCACAAGTTCTTACACACCTATATACCTTCAATTATCAAGTGACAACCCTATATAATTCTATTATCAAGTGGCAACCCTATATAATAGGTCATGAAAGTCGGGCCAGCCGACGTAGGTAGATAAGCGCTTAAAGTAGGGAGAGTGCCGGGTCTATATCTGTTCGCATACTATTTGGAACCATTCTGCTGACTAAGATTTTGTTTCTTACGGTCTTCCCTCTATCACGGACTGTATACAATAGAAAGAGATGGATAGTAGTCGCATGATAAGTTGGGGGTGCCCTGATCTCCGGCTACTCGGAGCTGGACCTGATGACGGACTGCTTCGTGTCCCTCTTCCGCATAATGCCGCACACGAACGACGCCATCAAAGTGTGCCTCAACCTCAACACGCACATCTCCTAGCACTACGTCATCGTCAACTCTCTGCTCAGGTCTGTACTGTCAATACTTTATAAAATATTATGAAAATATTGATGTCCACAAGTTCTTACACACCTATATTCAATTATCAAGTGACAACCCTATATCATTCTATTATCAAGTGGCAACCCTATATAATAGGGCATGAGAGTCGGGCCAGCCGACGTAGGTAGATAAGCGCTTAAAGTAGGGGGAGTGCCGGATCTAGTGCTGGTCGCATGCGCATTTTGTTTCTTACGATCTTCCGTCTCTCTCACATGGTATTGATGCATAGTAGAAGCACGACGAATATGGTCTTCCCTCTCTCACGGACTGTATACAATAGAAAGAGATGGATAGTAGTCGCATGATAAGTTGGGGGTGCCCTGATCTCCGGCTACTCGGAGCTGGACCTGATGACGGACTGCTTCGTGTCCCTGTTCCGCATAATGCCGCACACGAACGACGCCATCAAAGTGTGCCTCAACCTCAACACGCACATCTCCTACCACTACGTCATCGTCAACTCTCTGCTCAGGTCACTGTCAATACTTTATAAAAATATTAAGAAAATATTGATCTCCACAAGTTCTTACACTTCTATATTCCTTCAATTATTAAGTGACAACCCTATATAATTCTATTATCAAGTGGCAACCCTATATAATAGGTCATGAAAATCGGGCCAGCCGACGTAGGTAGATTAGCGCTTAAGGTAGCGAGAGTGCCGGGTCTATATTTGATGGCATACTATTTGGAACCATTTTGCTGACTACGATTTTGTTTCTTACGATCTTCCGTCTCTCTCAGACGGCTCCTACCACTACGTCATCGTCAACTCTCTGCTCAGGTCTGTACTGCCAATGGTGTCCTTTTGCGGTGGACGTGGCAGCATCATTAACCTCTACCTACATTTATATAATTTTCTGTTTAAATTAAATATTGTATGTTAAGTGATTTAGTTTTTAAGTTCTTTGTAATGGTGGTGCGTCTTCTTCGCTGCAATAAATGTGTTTTCTTTCTTTCTTTCAATACTGCTAAAAACAGTTATAAGAATTTTGGTATTCACAAGCTCTTACACACTTCAGATTCAGTGTGATGTGAAACGTTGTACGTGACTCTGGTGGTAAAGGAATTCCAAACTCGTGTCATCAAAGTTCTAATAGACACTCGTTTGTAATTCCTCGTTTACCCTTCTTACGTAATGTACTAATAAACATTGTTGTTACAGGATAATAAAACAACCCCGGTTGCCGTGGTGGCCACAGATAGAGCTGCTATATCCGCGCGCGGCAGAGTTAAGGGCTATGTTCACTGACACACTCAATAAAGCTACACAGGTATTGCTGAATCGAGTCCTTTTTGAAGTCTGTTGAAAAAATAACCAACTTCTCTCTAGCTATAGTTACTTATCTATTGTTACAAACAGCATACATTTTGCCACTTATCACATATCTGTACGAATGAAAGCATCCATGCATATCTTTACTATAGTGACTCGTCAAGTCGTCACTCATCTGCTTTATTCTGAATGAAAGATACCTCCGATATCACAATATTGCATTGTATGCACTTTACAACGTTCGAAACCATTACTTTACACTGATCAGCGAAATTAGACGAACTCTTCGTAAATATGACATACCGAAATATGTATTTTATGGTTTCAGAAAAAACATGCTTTCGATGTAATGATATTTCTATGTAATGAAAATTCGATTCAATCGTTTTCTATAAAACAAGGGTAGGTAATAAGTAATAACCATTTTTTACATGACTTGCTTTACTTTCAGGGTTACGTAGTACACACGCCGCTTAGAATGATCTCGCGTTCGCTCAAGTCCAAAGAAGTGCAAGCCAAGTTCAACAAGTCCGAGGAAATGCCGGCTTACAGGAACCTTCTGCTGTGTATGGTCAAGCTCATACATGCGGACCCCATGCTCATGTTAAGCGTAAGTACTTTATGTTACAAGTAAACCCCCATAGGGTGTTTTCCAACCTACGCAATATCCAAAAGAAATTTTGAAATCTTTTTAAAGTCCTCATAATTTAACAAAACAATTCCCAATAAACTAATGAATCGATTGATATCCTCGAAAAAATGTTTCGTCATACCTATGCTATAGTTATGATTATGAGCTCCGCTTTTTGCCCGTGTAAGTATATTGGCTATTGTGCTACATATGCCTAAGGTATTTATCGTCGGGGATAGTGCAATACCGCGTAAGTAACAAGTGTAGATACGAATCAATATTCAAACATAATGCTAAGTATTTTATTGTAATGAGAACTTTATCGACTGCTGTTATTTACGCGGTACTATTCCCGACGATATTCCGGATTTTTAGTGGTACTAATTTATTTTACTGGTAACGACAAATTTTTGGTAACTGACGTTGAAAGTCGATGAATTTCACTGATGTACACAAGGAGGAAACACGACTAAATATAATTTCAGATATATTTTGCATAATAAAGCCAAAACTATCCACAGTGATGAAAGTCAAGTTTTTTCAATAGGATTAAGTATTTATTTCGCAAGAAGAACGATTGAGCAGCATTCCGGAAAACAGCCAGTTAAGATGTTTTTGTACAGTATTCTCGGTGCACGAGTCCGACTCGCACTTGACCTGTTTTTTTCGGTACTGAAACGTGGTCACTCACATTAGGCCTCATAAGAATGTTCAAACTAACTCAGAGGAGCGACCTATAATTGGAGTCTCCTTGCATGATTTAATCAAATACGAGGAGATTAGCTAGATAACCGAGGTTGCAGACATAGTTCAGACTCTCCAAACTTAAGTGGCAGTGGGGAGGGGAAGGGGATCGTTGCTCGTGAAACGGACGGAAAGGTTTTTGAGTGGCGACCAACGACCTGATTACAATCACGGGCAATTGGATGAGGGTGGCGCACGACCGCTCTTTTTGGAGTTCTCCAAGGGGAGATTTTTGTCCAGCAGTGGACGTCTATGAAGATGATTGTATTTTGTTTTTGTTCAGAATCCTGGCCGATCCGGAATCGAGATCCAGTCCTCGACCACGGAGCTGATCAACGGGCTGGTCTCGCTGGTGCACCAGACCGGCATGGGAGAGATCTCGCAGGAGGCGATGGACGCGCTGCTCGCACTGCACCGCCCCGACCGCGTGCACATGTGGAACCCTGAGGCTCCTCTCAACACCTTCTGGGACATCAGGTATGCGGCACATGTTGCCAGGAACAGATCTCGCAGGAGGCGATGTGGAACCCTGAGGCTCCTCTCAACACCTTCTGGGACATCAGGTATGCGGCACATGTTGCCAGGAACAGATCTCGCAGGAGGCGATGTGGAACCCTGAGGCTCCTCTCAACACCTTCTGGGACATCAGGTATGCGGCACATGTTGCCAGGAACAGATCTCGCAGGAGGCGATGTGGAACCCTGAGGCTCCTCTCAACACCTTCTGGGACATCAGGTATGCGGCACATGTTGCCAGGAACAGATCTCGCAGGAGGCGATGTGGAACCCTGAGGCTCCTCTCAACACCTTCTGGGACATCAGGTATGCGGCACATGTTGCCAGGAACAGATCTCGCAGGAGGCGATGTGGAACCCTGAGGCTCCTCTCAACACCTTCTGGGACATCAGGTATGCGGCACATGTTGCCAGGAACAGATCTCGCAGGAGGCGATGTGGAACCCTGAGGCTCCTCTCAACACCTTCTGGGACATCAGGTATGCGGCACATGTTGCCAGGAACAGATCTCGCAGGAGGCGATGTGGAACCCTGAGGCTCCTCTCAACACCTTCTGGGACATCAGGTATGCGGCACATGTTGCCAGGAACAGATCTCGCAGGAGGCGATGTGGAACCCTGAGGCTCCTCTCAACACCTTCTGGGACATCAGGTATGCGGCACATGTTGCCAGGAACAGATCTCGCAGGAGGCGATGTGGAACCCTGAGGCTCCTCTCAACACCTTCTGGGCCATCAGGTAGCCTTCATGTCCAGTCCTCGCGGATCTCATCAACGGGCTGGTCTCGCTAGTGCACCAGACAGGCATGTGGGCTAGATCTCATAACGGCGAGATCTCGCCTTCTGGTATATCAGGTACCTAGTAGATCTATATAAATCCTTCAGGTTCAGTCCTGGTGGATCTCATCAACAGGCTGGTCTCACTGATGCACCGGACCGGCATGGGCGAGATCTCGCCTTCTGAGATATCAGGTACTTGGTAGATCTATATAAAGCAGTCAGTTATGACAGCTTTATATAGATTAGTTGCCGCTAACAACTAAACATATATATAAAAATTGTTATACAGTACAATTGTAATTTTATTTGACTAAATCTAATAATTGATTTAAAACACTGGCGATTCTATGAGATTCAAGAAGGTAAAAAGGGAATCGGGGAGTATTATGATACACCACTGGCAACACAGAAACGTATTGACAGAACCGACCACCGAAACGTATTTATTTGTCATAAGACTCATAAGAAATTCAACACTGTGTTTTTACGACCGATCCCCGTATGTTGGCTTTAAACGGTTTTTCAACACTTGTAAAGTTAATAAAAAAAAAACCTTTTTTCGAACTATGTCAACACGCATGGGGCAATGTCTTGTCCGGTATTTGCGTCTGTTAGTCAATATCTCATTATGAGCTGATGATGGAAAGCACAACTCTTTAATGGTTAGGAGTTAGGGGATAATTCTTGGGAAATACAATTTCTCCTTGTTGAAGTCGGTTATTTTTTGTAAATCAATTATACTAAATCCTTTTGGTTTTATTACAGCTCCCAAATCCTATACAACATCAGCCAGAAGTTGATACAGCGGCAGATAGCCAACTACAGAGAGGTGCTTCGGTGGCTGAGAGACATCTTGACCTGTCGGAACGAGTTTTTGGCCAAACACAAGGAATACGCCAACGTCGGCTCGCAGATACCTATTTGCAAGCAAGCGCATATCAAACTGGAGGTCAGTATAACACGGTTACCTGCTTTTTCGCCGAATTGACAACATTTAATATTTTTAACACTACAATTTTATTACTTCTCTCTATTCCTCCTCGAAAGAGGACTTAATCATTGTTTTTATATTTTTCCTGAAATGATGAGGATTGAGTACTTTATATCTTCATAAAAGAAAGTAGTGTATGTAAGTGTACATAATTAGGCCTTAAAACACCCGTGCGATCCTATTATGAAAGTCGCTTTATTTATTCATTTAATCTTTATTGCACAAAAGAAAACTTATCGTACAAAAGGCGGACTTAATGCCATGAGGCATTCTCTACCAGTCAACCTTAGGGCAAAGCGGAAAAATTTTAGGCGGTGCAAATAACTTACACATAAGTAACAAAACATAATTATAATACTTATACATAATTGTTACTATATTCATGTAAATATACATATACATACGCTATCGTGTTTTAAGAGTTCTCATTATGCAACAATTGCATAAAGTACCATTATTAGCGCTCCAATACAAAGGTGAAACTTTATTTTTGTTTGATTATCAGTCAGCCAAGTCATTGATCTTTGGGTGATGCTAACTCATTCAACCGGCCTATATAGCGGCATTCAATGAACGGTCTAGCCATTTAATTAACTGGCAAATTCTTCACAGGTGGTATTCTTCATGTGCCTATGGTCCATAGACACCGACGTCGTGCTAGTAGCGATGTCGTGCTTCGCCCTCCTCTGTCAGGAGGCGGATATCCGGTGCGGGGCCGACGAGATCACGACGCAGTGCCTGTTGCCCAACTACGCCGTGTTCCAGGAGGTGGCGCACACCTCCACCGTGCTCACCACCGGTACCTAGCTCATACGCAGTAGAGACAGACATACAGAGACTGGTAGAGAGGGAGAGAGAGACGGATAGAGACTGACAGATCACGACGCAGTGCCTGTTGCCCAACTACGCCGTGTTCCAGGAGGTGGCGCACACCTCCACCGTGCTCACCACCGGTACCTAGCTCATACGCAGTAGAGACAGACATACAGAGACTGGTAGAGAGGGAGAGAGAGACGGATAGAGACTGACAGATCACGACGCAGTGCCTGTTGCCCAACTACGCCGTGTTCCAGGAGGTGGCGCACACCTCCACCGTGCTCACCACCGGTACCTAGCTCATACGCAGTAGAGACAGACATACAGAGACTGGTAGAGAGAGAGAGAGAGACGGATAGAGACTGACAGATCACGACGCAGTGCCTGTTGCCCAACTACGCCGTGTTCCAGGAGGTGGCGCACACCTCCACCGTGCTCACCACCGGTACCTAGCTCATACGCAGTAGAGACAGACATACAGAGACTGGTAGAGAGAGAGAGAGAGACGGATAGAGACTGACAGATCACGACGCAGTGCCTGTTGCCCAACTACGCCGTGTTCCAGGAGGTGGCGCACACCTCCACCGTGCTCACCACCGGTACCTAGCTCATACGCAGTAGAGACAGACATACAGAGACTGGTAGAGAGAGAGAGAGAGAGACGGATAGAGACTGACAGATCACGACGCAGTGCCTGTTGCCCAACTACGCCGTGTTCCAGGAGGTGGCGCACACCTCCACCGTGCTCACCACCGGTACCTAGCTCATACGCAGTAGAGACAGACATACAGAGACTGGTAGAGAGAGAGAGAGAGACGGATAGAGACTGACAGATCACGACGCAGTGCCTGTTGCCCAACTACGCCGTGTTCCAGGAGGTGGCGCACACCTCCACCGTGCTCACCACCGGTACCTAGCTCATACGCAGTAGAGACAGACATACAGAGACTGGTAGAGAGAGAGAGAGAGACGGATAGAGACTGACAGATCACGACGCAGTGCCTGTTGCCCAACTACGCCGTGTTCCAGGAGGTGGCGCACACCTCCACCGTGCTCACCACCGGTACCTAGCTCATACGCAGTAGAGACAGACATACAGAGACTGGTAGAGAGAGAGAGAGAGAGACGGATAGAGACTGACAGATCACGACGCAGTGCCTGTTGCCCAACTACGCCGTGTTCCAGGAGGTGGCGCACACCTCCACCGTGCTCACCACCGGTACCTAGCTCATACGCAGTAGAGACAGACATACAGAGACTGGTAGAGAGAGAGAGAGAGACGGATAGAGACTGACAGATCACGACGCAGTGCCTGTTGCCCAACTACGCCGTGTTCCAGGAGGTGGCGCACACCTCCACCGTGCTCACCACCGGTACCTAGCTCATACGCAGTAGAGACAGACATACAGAGACTGGTAGAGAGAGAGAGAGAGACGGATAGAGACTGACAGATCACGACGCAGTGCCTGTTGCCCAACTACGCCGTGTTCCAGGAGGTGGCGCACACCTCCACCGTGCTCACCACCGGTACCTAGCTCATACGCAGTAGAGACAGACATACAGAGACTGGTAGAGAGAGAGAGAGAGACGGATAGAGACTGACAGATCACGACGCAGTGCCTGTTGCCCAACTACGCCGTGTTCCAGGAGGTGGCGCACACCTCCACCGTGCTCACCACCGGTACCTAGCTCATACGCAGTAGAGACAGACATACAGAGACTGGTAGAGAGAGAGAGAGAGACGGATAGAGACTGACAGATCACGACGCAGTGCCTGTTGCCCAACTACGCCGTGTTCCAGGAGGTGGCGCACACCTCCACCGTGCTCACCACCGGTACCTAGCTCATACGCAGTAGAGACAGACATACAGAGACTGGTAGAGAGAGAGAGAGAGACGGATAGAGACTGACAGATCACGACGCAGTGCCTGTTGCCCAACTACGCCGTGTTCCAGGAGGTGGCGCACACCTCCACCGTGCTCACCACCGGTACCTAGCTCATACGCAGTAGAGACAGACATACAGAGACTGGTAGAGAGAGAGAGAGAGAGACGGATAGAGACTGACAGATCACGACGCAGTGCCTGTTGCCCAACTACGCCGTGTTCCAGGAGGTGGCGCACACCTCCACCGTGCTCACCACCGGTACCTAGCTCATACGCAGTAGAGACAGACATACAGAGACTGGTAGAGAGAGAGAGAGAGACGGATAGAGACTGACAGATCACGACGCAGTGCCTGTTGCCCAACTACGCCGTGTTCCAGGAGGTGGCGCACACCTCCACCGTGCTCACCACCGGTACCTAGCTCATACGCAGTAGAGACAGACATACAGAGACTGGTAGAGAGAGAGAGAGAGACGGATAGAGACTGACAGATCACGACGCAGTGCCTGTTGCCCAACTACGCCGTGTTCCAGGAGGTGGCGCACACCTCCACCGTGCTCACCACCGGTACCTAGCTCATACGCAGTAGAGACAGACATACAGAGACTGGTAGAGAGAGAGAGAGAGACGGATAGAGACTGACAGATCACGACGCAGTGCCTGTTGCCCAACTACGCCGTGTTCCAGGAGGTGGCGCACACCTCCACCGTGCTCACCACCGGTACCTAGCTCATACGCAGTAGAGACAGACATACAGAGACTGGTAGAGAGAGAGAGAGAGACGGATAGAGACTGACAGATCACGACGCAGTGCCTGTTGCCCAACTACGCCGTGTTCCAGGAGGTGGCGCACACCTCCACCGTGCTCACCACCGGTACCTAGCTCATACGCAGTAGAGACAGACATACAGAGACTGGTAGAGAGAGAGAGAGAGACGGATAGAGACTGACAGATCACGACGCAGTGCCTGTTGCCCAACTACGCCGTGTTCCAGGAGGTGGCGCACACCTCCACCGTGCTCACCACCGGTACCTAGCTCATACGCAGTAGAGACAGACATACAGAGACTGGTAGAGAGAGAGAGAGAGACGGATAGAGACTGACAGATCACGACGCAGTGCCTGTTGCCCAACTACGCCGTGTTCCAGGAGGTGGCGCACACCTCCACCGTGCTCACCACCGGTACCTAGCTCATACGCAGTAGAGACAGACATACAGAGACTGGTAGAGAGAGAGAGAGAGACGGATAGAGACTGACAGATCACGACGCAGTGCCTGTTGCCCAACTACGCCGTGTTCCAGGAGGTGGCGCACACCTCCACCGTGCTCACCACCGGTACCTAGCTCATACGCAGTAGAGACAGACATACAGAGACTGGTAGAGAGAGAGAGAGAGACGGATAGAGACTGACAGATCACGACGCAGTGCCTGTTGCCCAACTACGCCGTGTTCCAGGAGGTGGCGCACACCTCCACCGTGCTCACCACCGGTACCTAGCTCATACGCAGTAGAGACAGACATACAGAGACTGGTAGAGAGAGAGAGAGAGAGACGGATAGAGACTGACAGATCACGACGCAGTGCCTGTTGCCCAACTACGCCGTGTTCCAGGAGGTGGCGCACACCTCCACCGTGCTCACCACCGGTACCTAGCTCATACGCAGTAGAGACAGACATACAGAGACTGGTAGAGAGAGAGAGAGAGAGAGATAGAGAGATATACAGTGATAGAAAAAGACGGATTGATACTGATAGACAGAGACATAACATAATAGAGACAATCCACTACCGGTATAAAATATCGGTATATCACCGGTATTTTCTCGTTATAGGTAGTAGTGTCCTTTATGTCAACTGGTAAATGTTTTTGTTTCAAGCAGCGAGTCAGGATAAGGGAAGAGGATGTTCTTACAAGAACATTCACAGTAAGTACTACGTAGGACTGTACCGAATAAAAACCTGACAAGTGCGAGTTGGACTCGCCCACCGAGGGTTCCGTAGTTTATACCGTTGCTTAACCTTTTTGATTACGAATCACGACTATATTTGTCATGGGTCATGCATGTTGTATGTATTTAAGTATATATTTATCTACATAAATGTACACTACTAGCTGCGCGGTGTTACGCGGTTATCTCACGGGAACACTACATTTTTTCGGGATAAAAAGTAGCCAATGTGTTAGTTTAGGGTGTGAGCTACATTAATACCAAAATTTATCAAAATTGGTCCATCGTTTGTGCGTGAAGAAGTAAAAATCATACACCTAAACACACTCACAAACTTTCACCTTTATAATAATAGTGTGATATGTAATGACGACGCGGATGGGTCGGTTTGTAGTGCAGCTGACAACTGAGCCGGCGGTCCTGGGTTCGAATCCCGGCCAGGGCAAATATTTGTGTGATGAACTCGAATATTTGTGCCTTGGTCATGGATGTTATCTGTACATGTATTTATATATTATGTATATCGTACCCATAGTACAAGCTTTGCTTAGTTTGGGACTAGGTCGATTTGTGTAAGATTGTCCCTTAATATTTATTATTATTATTTATTTATTAATGTTAAAGGTTCAGCCGCCCTGCAGAAGCGAATCATGGCGCTGCTAAGGAAGATAGAGCATTGCGTGAACGGCGTACAACCAGTTTGGGAAGAAACGTTCCGGTGTTGGTAAGAACTATTGTAGATATTGTCTCGACAGACCTTGTTTCTTATCTTTCAGGATAAAAAATAATTGGGTATCTCTAACTCATATTCTACTACCACTACATAGTATAGAGCAAAGTCGTTTCCTGCTGTCTGACTGTCTGTCTGTCCCTATGTATGCTTAGATCTTTAAAACTTCGCAACGGATTTTGATGCTGTTCTTTCTTCTAAGAAGAAGAAGAAGAGGAAAAGGTGCTGTTAAATAGATAGAGTTATTCAAGAGGAAGGTTTATATGTATGAGGCATTAAGTCCGCCATTTGTACTTTTTTTGTATTGTGCAATAGAGTTTAAATAAATAAATAAATATGATGGGTGAACATTTTTCTGTTGCTTGTTGCCATGGTGATGTCCCCTGGGTTACTTTTTACAACTACGATTTTCGGCGGCACTATACAACAAAAATGTTCTAATTGCAGCAGTTATAAGCCCATTTTTATTTAGAACTAGCTGACCTGGCGAACTTTGTACCGCCTGAAAGTCGATTCCATATCAGTTGCGTTTTGTCACGTTTATCACGTTTTATGTCACGTCCCACGGGAACGTGATAAAAAGTATTCTATCTCCTTCTCCTGGTTCTAAGCTACCTCCCCACCAATTTTCAGCCAAATCAGTTCAGTCGTTCTTGAGTTATAAATAGTGTAACTAACACGACTTTCTTTTATAAATATAGATAGAAGATATCTCTTGAAAATACTAATATTATAAATTATCAACACTTTTCTAAGTAGTTTCATCACCATTGTCTCCTGGGTGACGGGACAGCATAACAACAAGAAAAAGTGGATCCACATTAATACATGTATAATTTATCAGCATTGCACCCGTGCGAAGCCGGGGCGGGTTGCTAGTTAATTCATAATTTTTAAACTATTCCTATTCAACTTGTTTAGGGACTCCCTCTGCAAGCTACTCCAGAAGTACCCAAAGGGCCAGGGGGACAAAATGGACGACTGCCAACTTGAAGCGCTCCATCGTTCGGTGGCGAAACGAAGAGTGTCGCACCATAGCAGCAGCGAACACGATTTCGAGGTAACGATATCATGGAGGTTTTATAACCCTTAATAAGATTGAAAGTTATCACAGCCACACAACACAACGATGATGGTGATAGAGTGATGGTTGGTGGTTGTTATCATGGTGGTGATGATGATTATGTTAATGATGATAGTGGTTATGATGGTGATTTTGTGGTCATTTTAATCACCATTACTATCACCACCAATACCATCATCTTAATCACCGCCAGTCACCACAATCATCATCATCACCATCACCACCACTACCACCACCACCATTATCATCAAAATCAGTCACCACAATCATCATCATCATCACCACTACCACCACCACCATCATCATCATCATCACCAACATCATCATTCATCACTATTTCACGAGTTAGTGCCCACCTATGCACAGTACACAACCATTTCAAAATGATCTCCGCAGCCAACACGACTCCAACTCACTGGCCCTGCGGGGTGAGGTAACTCGATTCGGTGCGGGGGTGTGCGTGTTCTTTCTCTATGTACAGTCGCCATCAGATATATCGCAGCATATAAGGAGTTCATAAATATCTGAACACGACTCTTATTGACTGGGCGTTACAGTACATGTTCAGATATTTGTGGACGCCTTATATGCTGCGATATATCTGATGGCGACTGTACACCTATTAATTATTATGTAACTATGATCTGTTTCTAATAGCCATCATGTTTACAGATGCAGATACAAGAATGGGCGAACATCACCTCGTTTCTATGCGCGCTGGGCGGCGTGTGTCTGCAACGTCGCCCTTCCACTGTTTGGTCGCATCTACACGCCCATGGTGAGTGCTCCTTTGTATTTTTTCTAGGTCAATAAACGCTCGTGGCATCTTTCTTACAATGTTCGCTACGCTCACATCGTAACCCATGCCACTCGCGTTTTTTGCCCCCTCTTATACAACTGTTGCATAAAATACTATTTTTATACTACGACGGTGGCAAACAAGTATTCCCGCCTGAGCATACGTCATACGTTTGCATTATTAAACGTCAGTAGCGATTTGTCAAGGATTTGTCATCAACCAAATTCAAAACATCGTTTACCGGAATGCTGTTCAATCCTCCGTTCTTCTTGAGAAATAAATAGTGAATCCTATTGAAAAAAACTTGAGCTTCATCACTGTGGATAGTTCTGGCTTTAATGTGCGAAAATTACTTGAAATTTGCGGAATAAACTGTTTCTTCTATGTTTACATCAGTGACATTCACTGATTTTCTACGTCAATTACCAAAAATTTATCGTTGCCAGTACATTGAATAAGTACCATTAAAAATCCGCTATGTGGCGCGGGCTACAAACCAACTTGTTGGAATATAAATATTACGAAATGAGCATTATGCGAAACATTACTTTCGGTAACAATTTTCTGCCAAATGAGGGTAACCTGTAAATCACTACATAGTTTAAAACAAAGTCGCTTTCTGCTGTCTGTTTGTCCCGATGTATGCTTAAATCATTAAAACTTCGCATCGGATTTTGATGCGGTTTTTTTAATAGATAGAGTGATTCAAGAGGAAGGTTTATATGTATAATACATGCATAATTAATAAGCATTGCACCCGTGCGACCCCGGGGCGGGTCGCTAGTTTGATATGAAATTATGTATTCGTTTCAGATTCGAGGAAATACAATGTTCTGGCGAACAGCTCTCAAGAAGTCCAGTACTGCCCTGTGACACAGTAAGTTACTAGACATTAGGGACTCTGTGAAAAATGTTGGACACGTATTCGCTTGTCAATCAAACAAAAAGTGAGAACTATAAAGCGCGTCAAAGTTCAAAAATGTAGCACGGCGTTGGTTACGTGGAACTTTAATGGACAACCTTTTGGTAATTGGTTACTCGACATAATTAAAAAAAAACATGTCCAGAATTTTTCAAACTGGCTGACAAATTGTATTTTTGAAACTAGCCTATTAGAGTTTCTCTAAGAGGAGAGAATGAGTTTGTCACCGCTCGTTTTACGTGAGATTATATGTACCTTACTGAAATAGCACCTACAAAGTTTGTTCCATTGCGAGATTCATCAGCCAACTGCTCCGTCGATAGTTGTGCACGTGCAGCAACGAGTGGTGTCAAACTCATAGCGCAGTAGTTCTAAACACTGCGCTATTAGTTTGTGTCCGCTCTTTATACGTGAGATTAGATACACCTTACTAAAATAGCACATTCGAAGTTTGTTCTATTGTCAGATTCATCAACCAACTGCTCCGTCGACAGTTGTGCAGCAACGAGTGGTGTCAAACTCATTGCTCTGTAGTCATATATACTGCTCAATGAGTTTGTTACCGTTCTTTTTACGTGAGAATTGATATACCTTTCTGAAATAGCACCTACAAAGTTTGTCCCATTGTCAGATTCATCGGGCAACTCCTGCGACTACTGTTATGCAGTAACGAGCGCTTCGGCCAGCAGATACAGAGCCATGTGAAGGAGCTGGTCGGCCACGAGATGTCGCCAGCGTTGTATCCGATCCTATTTGACCAGATCAAAGCCATTATTGATAAATTCTTCGATCAGCAGCAGCAGGTATGTTTGCAGCTTTTGAAGTAATTTGAGAGGCCTTATACATTTTAAAATGCATTTTTTTATATCATGACAAATTTATTGATAATTTCAACCAACTTTTTAAAAATTTCTTAAACAATCAGCATTTTAAAAGGAATAAGGGCTCTTAAGGTTGACTGTTATTCATCATGGCATTTAGTCTGCTTTTTGTACGATAAGTCTTTTTTTGTGCAATAAAGATTAAATAAATAATAAAATACTAATTTATAAAAAAAAAAACATTGGTGGTCTATAAAGTAAGATAATTTTACGGAAGATAATTTTACTTGATAACGTATGCCAATGGAGTGGAAAAGAGATAGATGCGTCACAAGCCGAACACTTAGGCCGATCGTGCCTCTCTATCGCTTGTTCCGCGCTCTCGCTTGCACGCTCGGCTCAGGCGGAACGTGACAATGAATCATGCTTTTTCGTGCGTGCAGCCGGCGTTCATCGACTTATAAAACGTTATCACGTCAAAAAACATTCAAGAATCTGCCTCTTTCGCAGGTAATGCTGACGGACATAAACACCCAATTCGTGGAGCACACGATATTCATAATGAAGAGTATACTGGACAACAAGAAGACCGGTCAGCCGGCGGAACACCTCAGTACTACGTCTATCGAGGGACTTATGCTGGCTATAGTCAGGTAAGGTTAACCTTATTCAAACTTCTCTAAGGGGCCATTCAAGTATTACGTAAGCAGATTTTTTACGATTTTTACCCCCCCCCCCCCCCCTTCCCCTTGTCAGCAAAAGTAAGCAAAACTCTTCCCCCCCCCTCCCATGCTTACGTAATCATTGGTACCTATATGCATTTTTCTTTCAGTGCATTCTGTTTTTTTTAATTGATTCGTGAGCAGTTGTGTTTTATTTTCAAGCATAGACAATTTGTGGGTTGCCATTTGTGTAAAAAAGTAAATAATAACTGCTGACGTAATCACGATATCGACCCCCCCACCCACCATGTCATCAAAAATAAGCAAAGCAAAGACCCCCCCGCCCCCCTAAAGCGCTTACGTAATACTTGAACGCCCCCTAAGACATTTGTAATAATTGTTATAAATGGTTTAAACTCGTGCTGCTTAACGCCAGTTCTTTCACTTCTCGATACGACGCGACGTATACCTTTTTCTTTATCCAAATAACTAGTTCCTCGCCTTCCCTCAATTTTCCCCTCTATATTAGATCGTCGTGTCGTATTAAATGGCCTATCATTTCCCTCTTCGATCTTCCATGGTATGTAGTATACGAGTATGTCTCTTCTCCTTTCCAATACCTTCTCATTGATGACTTTTTCTGCCCAGCTTATTCCCTCCATTCTTCGCCAGCACAACATCTCGAATGCCTCAAGCCTTTCTCTGTCTTGTTGTGTCATGGTCCACGTCTCGCAGCCATACAGTCAATGCATAATGTATAGTAATCACTACTATTTGTAAAATCCTACTGAATTGTTTAAATCATAGACAATTGGTGATAGAGGACCCACCTACTGAATTGTTTAAATCATAGACAATTGGTGTCTATGGTTTGTGGTGTCTATGATTTAAACAATTCAGTAGGTGGGTCCTTATTAGAGTCTGGCTAGTCAAATAATGTTGACAGATATTTCCTTGTGGTATCACCAATTGTCTATGATTTAAACAATTCAGTAGGTGGGTCCTCTATCAATAATTTAGATACTTTATATGTACTAGTTGTAACATTCCGATCGCGCGATCTAGTTGAAATTGGGCATAGTACTTATGTATTTTTTTAGTGATGGATTAATGTGGTATTATCGAGCTAGGTCTTATTTACACTACATTTAATTTTTCGCCTTGTTTATGGTTGCCAAGTGTAAAGATATGTGTTTGTCGTTGACTGTACTGCACATAGTGATAGAAATTATGTGAGCTGACTATGAGTGCACGTCAACATATTTAATTTAAATAAGTTAGGAATAAGTAAGGAAATCCTTAGGTACATTACGTGTGCATAGAAAATCAAAAATATTTTCTAGTATCAAAACTACATACATACATAATTCCTACTATACGCCCCTGAGTTCCAGTGTCCTACACATAGTCCATAAACTTCAATTAATAGTTAACTGACAACTATTTGTTATAAGGCTAAAATTAAACTGACAAATTATGAATGCTGGTCGTCAGGAGGAGTGTGACCAGCCGCAGATTTTTTAAATTTCCCGCTAAAACTTTAAGAAACATTTCATTAGCCAGACTATATGAAGACATACATTTTGTTTCAGATACGTTCGTCATCTAGACATGACAGTGCTGTCAGTTCACATCAAAACAAAGCTCTGTCAAGTAGTGGAGGCTATGATGCGGAGAAGAGACGATCTAGCCTTCAGACAGGTAAGTTTTATTGTTTGTTATTTCCCTTTTTCTGCTCGTAAGTCCGTTATTTTACCTTCACGGGTGGAACTGAATTGGTCGTTTTAGTCCTGATTAGCAGCGCCAGGTGGGCCGAAACCCCCAAATCTAGATTTTTTATGTTGTTGTAGGTTTTATTTTTTAACAATCTATGGGAAAGAAAGACTTTTCAAAACGCCGCTTAAAACCATATATATAGTATGACATGGGAAACCTTTGTAGGGGTGTTCAAAATGGCACGATCCCACGCTCTTGCGTTTAAAAATAATTGACAACATTTCATATTTATAACAGGTGGAAATTAATATATAGATCGACAGGGCTTTATGTCGTGTACCTTAAAAAAAATCTTTGAATTTATTATTTTGTATTTAAAGAAATATAAGAAAATACATCAAATAATTGCAATCTAAGACAATACGGGCTGATTAGGGTTGTTGTCTAAACCAAAGAGCGAAAAAGAATATATTTTTTTTATTTGACGTTCACAGATGACAGATGCATACCGAGTTTTATTAAGTTTTTTTTAATAAGAAAACCGACGAAAGTAACCGTTCCATTAAGTTCTGGTTTTGGTGTTGCCACATTTTAAAATGAGTATGTTTTTATAAATTAATAATAAAATAAATAATCATCTCAGAAAATAAATAAAAACAGAGATTACTTCATCTTTTTAAGCAGAATTCAGAAAAGTAATAAAATGATAGTCTTAAAAATATGAAATGTTGTCAATTATTAGTATAAAATGAAACTTTTTTGATTCTAAGACTACATAGTGTCTTATTGATAAGTTATAACTTTAGTTCCTGTAGTAAAGTGAAAACCACAATGTCCAATTGTTTTTATTAGTATTTTTGAAAAATAGGTGCGGTAGCCCTTTAAGAAATCTCTAAATGAAACTGTCGTATTTGAAGGAGATGAAATTCCGCAACAAGATGGTGGAATACGTGACGGACTGGGTGCTTGGAACCAGCCACCAGATCGCGCCGCCGCTGCGGGCTGACGCCTCATCCATATCCAGGTACATCCATAGGTTTTTATTATTATTATTATTATTATTTTATGTCATAGGGGGCAAACGAGCAAACGTATCGCATGATGGAAAGCGATTACCGTCGCCCATAAACACCTGCAACACCAGAGGAGTCACAAGTGCTTGCCTACCCGGAGGACGAAGATAGAATGCCTCTATGCTAGTAATTTCACCGGCTATCTTACCCCCACACCGGAACAACAATGCGGACATTGCTGTTTGGCGGTGGGTTAGCAGGCAAGACGGTAGTAATAATCCGGACGGACCCTGCACGAGGCCCTACTACTCCAAAAATTAGGCTCCAGGTTTGGTTCAGAAGTAGTAGCAGTGAGAATGGTACCTACCGTCTCAGGATATTAGTCTATGGAGACTTGTCCACTGGGACGGAGCTATGTAATATGGACCAATCACGTTCTTCAGACTTAATGCACTTCTTTTAGGCTGCACAAAGACACAGTCTGATTGGTTCACAGGTTCTCAGTGGACAGGCAGTCTAAGAAGCAAACCTGCAAACCAGAGTTGGCGTTGCTATTATTAGTAATTCTGAATATAACTCGTAATCCGGCTTCAGATTTTTCATAGTTTGGTAGGACTTTAGAGAGCTATGGAGCCGATATTATCATTGAAATGTAATTAATAAAGATTTACTACAATCTGTCTAAAACAGTATCACCGTATCAAATCCATTGTCACGCTGGAATGTAACTTAACATGGGGTGGGAGACATTTTTGGGAGTAAATGTTGAGTAATCGTAATTAAGGAGGTCGCCATAAAATACATGTTTCTGTCAAACTACATATGTATAGCTGCACTTATGCTTGTCAATGTGCTTTTGAAATGTTTCAGTCAGGGTTCGAACCTCATTTTCCAACGGCTTTCCGGGCCAACACTTTGCCTATTAGACCACTGAACCGATGCGCGAAACATTGAATTTTGAACCTGTTGTTCGATTTATTATGTATATGCCCTAAGGTGGCATCGTAGCTCCATCTACCGGAAAGCCTGACCCGGCCCGTAAAGTTGTTGGGGGTTCGAACCCTGTCCGAGTCATAATTTTTTTTCTCGATTATAATTATAAATGTATTATTGATGTTCAGGGACCTGAAATTCGTAAAGATATTTACCTAAGTTGAAACACGATACCGACTATACCTACTTACCTACAATTGAACAACAAAGTCGCCCCTAATGTTTAGCTATAGTACATTACTGCAAACGCCAGGAAAGAACGGCTTGCCGGATGAGTAGGTATAGACGGCAGACCGTAGGGAGACCTTTTTACGGCTAGGCATGTATAGCGCTATTCTCAGACATATGCAATGAAATAAAAAGATACACCACTCGATAATTATAAATTTAGCTGTTTAGCCTGTTCACGAACACAGACGCCATGCTTAAAAAAATACTTCTCGGCCTAGGCCTTAAATTACCTAATTCCTTTTCCTATGAAAAAGAAAAAAATAACTCAAGTGGTAAAACCGAAATGGATCAGTAAAGGAATAAAAACATGTTGTCAGAAAAAGCGTCGTCTTCTTTGGAAATACAGGCTTTCTAAAAATAATAAAGGAGAAAACAAATTAAAATTTATAAATTACTCCAAGAACCTTAAAAGGATTATTAAACTCACGCAAAAAGCTCAGAATGATTACTATATAAAAAAATCGAGTAATAAAACAAAAGCATCATGGAACATTATTAATAAGCATAAAATCAAACAGCCAAATGATATTATATCACGAATACAATCAAATGGCAAATGCGTAACATCCCCCAATGAGATAGCCCACGAATTTAATGACTATTTTATTGAACAGACATCTAATAACATCAATATTAATCATAATCAACAGACCAATAATAATCAATTTAATTTTATGAATACAATGACATGCAATTTATTTCAATCTATATTTATGAAACCATCCACTTCTCATGACATTTTATTAATAATTAAATCGTTAAAAAATAGTAATAGTACTGGCTATGATGGCATCAGCACGAATGTTGTGAAAGCTGCATCACATATAATTTCTCCAATAATGAGCTATATAATAAATTTATGTATCGAATATGGTGAGTTTCCGGAAAGACTAAAAATAGCTATCATTAAGCCTCTCTTTAAAAAAGGTAATAGGGAAGACTTAGGTAGCTACAGACCGGTGGCTCTACTATCAATTTTTTCAAAAATCATAGAAAAATACATTCATAACTGTATTTATGACTACTTCGAAGGCAACTGTTTATTTGCAAAAGAACAAAAGGGCTTTCGCAAAGGAAAATCTATAGATATGGCCATTTATGATTTTATGCATTTAGTTTTAACAAATCTTGATCGTAAAATCCCAGTAGCGGCTCTATATATGGACATGTCTCGTGCGTTTGATTTTGTTGACCATAAAATACTTTTGGACAAATTATATACATATGGAATACGGGGAAACATACATAACCTGATCAAATCTTATTTAAGTGACCGTAGGCAAGTAACTCAAATCAATAGATTAAATAGTAAAACTAAAATCGAACTTGTCTATTCATCGAAATTGCGACACATTCGGTGTGGTGTCCCACAGGGGAGTGTTTTAGGTCCATTACTGTTCATTATATATATAAACGATTTACCAAGAGTAACCGAGTCTCCCATGGTTCTCTTTGCAGATGACAGTACAATAATATTCACCGGCAAAGACTTGAAGACTTTCGAAACTGACATATGCAAAACTCTAGGAAATATTATAGATTGGCTTACTAATAATAATTTGAAAGTAAATTTGGACAAAACTAAAATAATGGCATTTCAACAAAGAGTTAATAATATTACAAATTTAAATATAAATTATAAGGGCCGGAAAATTGAACAAACTGACATTACAAAATTTTTAGGGATAAGTGTTGATAATAAGCTATCGTGGAGAAACCAAATCGACATAGTATGTAAAAAGTTAAATCAATTCTCCTTCGCACTATATCAATTAAGAAAAGTTGTTAACGAAAATGTAGTTTTAAATGCCTATCAAGCATATGTAACGTCAACTTTAAGGTATGGAGTTATATTCTGGGCAAACTCGGTTGATAGAGAAATTGCATTCAAAGCGCAAAAAAGGTGCATTCGATCTTTGTGTGGTCTACACCATCGTGATTCTTGTAAATCATACTTTATAAAATTAGGAATTTTAACTCTACCTTGCCTGTACATTTACGAAGTCATATTGTTTGTAAAACGTAACTTGCATTTGTTCCAGACCTTTAATAGTACACGTCTAAGGAATAAATTAGTCGCAATGTCCTGTAAAACCGCTCTGTGTCGTAAAAGTGTACTTGGTACAGCACCTACAATGTACAACAAGGTTCCAAAAGATATTATTAATATAGAAAGCACAGCTGATTTTAAAAAAGCATTGTTTAAATTTCTTGTTACTAAAGCCTATTATAAAGTGACAGATTTCTTAACAGACACCATGTAGTTAGTGGAGATGTGTACCACACGGCTCACACCAAATTACACATAAATTTTGTATGCCTGAGGGCCCAACATAGTGATACTGTATTTAAATTTTAAGACCCTAATGTATTTTAGCACCTACCTATGTTGAACAAATAAACGATTATTATTATTATTATTTGTTTCTCGTCATAGAGTCTCGGGCTCATACGTCCCGGTCTTTTGGAAGGCTTGCGTGGGGATATGGATCCAACACGTAGAGGCCCCTTGGAGAAATTTGCTGTGGTTGTAGCCCTGCTGGGACCCGTTCCTGATCATATCAATAAGATGATACATCCATGAACAGGTCCCAGCAGGTGATTGTACTATTGCATTGGTATGAAAAAGAAAAAACCGGGCTATTAAAATGGAGTTTGGATGGACTATTTACTTGGGCTATTGCAAAAGAAAAATGTCACTATTATTATTATTATTGTTCTCTCTCTAGTTGTTCTGCCCGAAACGTGATACTTTGAAGCCTATTATACCTAATTATCAAAGGGTGGACAGTGGATGTACGTCAAAATCATGTCAAACGATATACGTAATATGGATATGACTACAAAAACTGCATACATAAATGATAGTCGAAATGTAATAATTCTTATCCATGTCATGCTTTCGTTACCATATCGCATTCATTGTCCGCCCTTTGATAATTATAACGCACGTTATATGACGACATTTTATTGCATGTTGCAGAAAAATATCTATCCGTATTTCCGAACGTGCTAATGTTATAGTTTGCTGTGAATGTGTAGTGCTGTCTGGGGTCAAGGTTAGACGCTGTAGTTGGCTGTGTGGACTGTATACAGGGTGGAACGAAACGACGTTATTTCCTTTAACTGTGGCATTATACAGGCTTAGAATATTATTTTCTCCAAATAAACTTTATTAATATCTCTCACCGTTTTCCAGTTATAGCATGTTAAACTTTCATACGAAAAAGTGTGTGTGTACAACCCTATTTTAGAGTGCAATGACCTCTTCATAACACAGTTAACTTTTGTAAACAAACTTTTTACAAATTGCCTAGCCATTTCTTATCGGTTTAAAAACCTTTGAAAATACCCTTAAGATTGTTTTTAGACTTTTTAGTTGACATGATTGATAGACGTTACATTGACTTTTTGTATCGTATGCTGTGTGCAAAAATGCCGGAATTAAACGCTAGAGGCTATTTGAATTTGCTTCTTTTGTACGCGGAGTGCGATTACAATACTGGAGAGACTTTGCGCCAATACCGGAACAGGTATCCTCCTCCTCACCCAACACACTCTAGTACGATATTACGCGCTCTTGACCGTGTTGGTAACAATCGTCCTATTGTGCCACGAACGGGTCAGGATGACCAGCGCGGAGGACGCGTTATTCAACATGATGTCAGATTGGAAGAGAGAGTGCTGCAGTACTTCGAAGATTATCCGAGGTCAAGTTCAAGACAAGCGGGCCGACATTTTCGTATGACTCATACGAAAATACTCAGAATACTAAAACGTGAGGGCCGTCACCCTTACAAAATACAAAGAGTCCAGGCATTACTACCAAGAGATTGCCCCGTTCGCGAAGCCTATTGCCGGTGGCTACTGCAAAAGGTGTTAGAAGACCGAGACTTCATCAAACACGTAATATGGAGTGATGAAAGCTTGTTCACACGGAACGGTATGTGGAACAGGCATAACGAACACGTGTATGCCGAAGAAAATCCGTTTGCCTACCGTTATACGGGACACCAGTATCGTTGGTCTGTTAATGTTTGGGCGGCGATACACGGGGATACAATAATAGGCCCTGTATTTCTGCCTCAGACTTTAAACAGACACGGATACATGGCTCTGTTGAGGATAGAGCTCGACGACTATCTGGATGAGTTGACGCTGGCAGAAAGAAGACGCACTTGGTTCCAACAAGATGGAGCACCAGCTCATTCAGTAGTCGAAGTACGTGAAACACTGAATAATGTGTTTGAGGATCGCTGGATCGGCCGATATGGGCCGCACCGTTGGCCTCCTAGGTCTCCAGATCTCACACCCTTGGATTTTTTTCTGTGGGGCACCGTAAAGGACATCGTTTACAAGACTGAGTGTGAGACGGCTGAAGAGATGAGGGAAAGGCTAAGGGTGGCCTTTGAAAGTCTTCGCAGAAGAAATAACCGACACAACATCTTGTCGAGGGTGCATCGCCACACGCGGGCACGAGCAGCGGCGTGTATCGTACGCCACGGCGGTACTTTCGAACACCGGATGTAAATGTAGGTAATTGTAAATACTCCCAAACGTCAAATAATAGTTTAAAAAAACTAGGGTTGTACATACATTAAAAAATACAATTTTAATCGATTTTCGTTTTTTTATTATTAAAAGAATTTAACTATTGCAGGTCGATTCTACATGAAATACATAGCATTATAGTTTCAGGAATGAACATCGCTTCGTTCCACCCGGTATACGAAGTACAACCTCTCTTCACACAGATACTTGGTATGCTGCAGAGAGCTGGACCAGGCGTGCATGGAGGCGGTGGCGGCGCTGCTGAAGGGGCTCCCGCTGCAGCCCGAGGAGTCCGACCGAGGGGACCTCATGGAGGCCAAGAGCCAGCTGTTCCTCAAGTGAGCCTCTCCACACAGATGCTCTGCTGCAGAGCTGGACCAGGCGAGCATGTGGCGGCGCTGCTGAAGGGGCTCCCGCTGCAGCCCGAGGAGTCCGACCGAGGGGACCTCATGGAGGCCAAGAGCCAGCTGTTCCTCAAGTGAGCCTCTCCACACAGATGCTCTGCTGCAGAGCTGGACCAGGCGAGCATGTGGTGGCGCTGCTGAAGGGGCTCCCGCTGCAGCCCGAGGAGTCCGACCGAGGGGACCTCATGGAGGCCAAGAGCCAGCTGTTCCTCAAGTGAGCCTCTCCACACAGATGCTCTGCTGCAGAGCTGGACCAGGCGAGCATGTGGTGGCGCTGCTGAAGGGGCTCCCGCTGCAGCCCGAGGAGTCCGACCGAGGGGACCTCATGGAGGCCAAGAGCCAGCTGTTCCTCAAGTGAGCCTCTCCACACAGATGCTCTGCTGCAGAGCTGGACCAGGCGAGCATGTGGTGGCGCTGCTGAAGGGGCTCCCGCTGCAGCCCGAGGAGTCCGACCGAGGGGACCTCATGGAGGCCAAGAGCCAGCTGTTCCTCAAGTGAGCATCTCCACACAGATGCTCTGCTGCAGAGCTGGACCAGGCGAGCATGTGGTGGCGCTGCTGAAGGGGCTCCCGCTGCAGCCCGAGGAGTCCGACCGAGGGGACCTCATGGAGGCCAAGAGCCAGCTGTTCCTCAAGTGAGCCTCTCCACACAGATGCTCTGCTGCAGAGCTGGACCAGGCGAGCATGTGGTGGCGCTGCTGAAGGGGCTCCCGCTGCAGCCCGAGGAGTCCGACCGAGGGGACCTCATGGAGGCCAAGAGCCAGCTGTTCCTCAAGTGAGCATCTCCACACAGATGCTCTGCTGCAGAGCTGGACCAGGCGAGCATGTGGCGGCGCTGCTGAAGGGGCTCCCGCTGCAGCCCGAGGAGTCCGACCGAGGGGACCTCATGGAGGCCAAGAGCCAGCTGTTCCTCAAGTGAGCCTCTCCACACAGATGCTCTGCTGCAGAGCTGGACCAGGCGAGCATGTGGTGGCGCTGCTGAAGGGGCTCCCGCTGCAGCCCGAGGAGTCCGACCGAGGGGACCTCATGGAGGCCAAGAGCCAGCTGTTCCTCAAGTGAGCCTCTCCACACAGATGCTCTGCTGCAGAGCTGGACCAGGCGAGCATGTGGTGGCGCTGCTGAAGGGGCTCCCGCTGCAGCCCGAGGAGTCCGACCGAGGGGACCTCATGGAGGCCAAGAGCCAGCTGTTCCTCAAGTGAGCATCTCCACACAGATGCTCTGCTGCAGAGCTGGACCAGGCGAGCATGTGGTGGCGCTGCTGAAGGGGCTCCCGCTGCAGCCCGAGGAGTCCGACCGAGGGGACCTCATGGAGGCCAAGAGCCAGCTGTTCCTCAAGTGAGCCTCTCCACACAGATGCTCTGCTGCAGAGCTGGACCAGGCGAGCATGTGGTGGCGCTGCTGAAGGGGCTCCCGCTGCAGCCCGAGGAGTCCGACCGAGGGGACCTCATGGAGGCCAAGAGCCAGCTGTTCCTCAAGTGAGCATCTCCACACAGATGCTCTGCTGCAGAGCTGGACCAGGCGAGCATGTGGCGGCGCTGCTGAAGGGGCTCCCGCTGCAGCCCGAGGAGTCCGACCGAGGGGACCTCATGGAGGCCAAGAGCCAGCTGTTCCTCAAGTGAGCCTCTCCACACAGATGCTCTGCTGCAGAGCTGGACCAGGCGAGCATGTGGTGGCGCTGCTGAAGGGGCTCCCGCTGCAGCCCGAGGAGTCCGACCGAGGGGACCTCATGGAGGCCAAGAGCCAGCTGTTCCTCAAGTGAGCCTCTCCACACAGATGCTCTGCTGCAGAGCTGGACCAGGCGAGCATGTGGCGGCGCTGCTGAAGGGGCTCCCGCTGCAGCCCGAGGAGTCCGACCGAGGGGACCTCATGGAGGCCAAGAGCCAGCTGTTCCTCAAGTGAGCCTCTCCACACAGATGCTCTGCTGCAGAGCTGGACCAGGCGAGCATGTGGTGGCGCTGCTGAAGGGGCTCCCGCTGCAGCCCGAGGAGTCCGACCGAGGGGACCTCATGGAGGCCAAGAGCCAGCTGTTCCTCAAGTGAGCATCTCCACACAGATGCTCTGCTGCAGAGCTGGACCAGGCGAGCATGTGGTGGCGCTGCTGAAGGGGCTCCCGCTGCAGCCCGAGGAGTCCGACCGAGGGGACCTCATGGAGGCCAAGAGCCAGCTGTTCCTCAAGTGAGCCTCTCCACACAGATGCTCTGCTGCAGAGCTGGACCAGGCGAGCATGTGGTGGCGCTGCTGAAGGGGCTCCCGCTGCAGCCCGAGGAGTCCGACCGAGGGGACCTCATGGAGGCCAAGAGCCAGCTGTTCCTCAAGTGAGCCTCTCCACACAGATGCTCTGCTGCAGAGCTGGACCAGGCGAGCATGTGGTGGCGCTGCTGAAGGGGCTCCCGCTGCAGCCCGAGGAGTCCGACCGAGGGGACCTCATGGAGGCCAAGAGCCAGCTGTTCCTCAAGTGAGCCTCTCCACACAGATGCTCTGCTGCAGAGCTGGACCAGGCGAGCATGTGGTGGCGCTGCTGAAGGGGCTCCCGCTGCAGCCCGAGGAGTCCGACCGAGGGGACCTCATGGAGGCCAAGAGCCAGCTGTTCCTCAAGTGAGCCTCTCCACACAGATGCTCTGCTGCAGAGCTGGACCAGGCGAGCATGTGGTGGCGCTGCTGAAGGGGCTCCCGCTGCAGCCCGAGGAGTCCGACCGAGGGGACCTCATGGAGGCCAAGAGCCAGCTGTTCCTCAAGTGAGCCTCTCCACACAGATGCTCTGCTGCAGAGCTGGACCAGGCGAGCATGTGGTGGCGCTGCTGAAGGGGCTCCCGCTGCAGCCCGAGGAGTCCGACCGAGGGGACCTCATGGAGGCCAAGAGCCAGCTGTTCCTCAAGTGAGTGCTTCACACGGGAGGATCTAAACTTCAAAAGCAACCCCTTTTAAACCTTTACATCGTTACATAAAGTTGAAGAGTGACGAACTTTTCTATTTCTCGACTATGCGAATAGGGTGCGGCGATAATTGAAAGAAAAATGAAGAAAGAAATGTGACTGCTAATGGTGAGTAAAAAATGGGCCAGCCACAATGCAAAGACTTTCACACTCTTGGTATATTCAAATTGATTATAGAAATGTGATCCAAGGCAAAACTGATCAAAGAAGACCTTAGTTCCGTCTCTGAGTAGCGTAACTATGTATAAGTACGGCTCTTCCCAGGTGAATTTTTCGCTTCGAGCCCTAATCTTTCAAACAATGGCCATTGTCTCTATTATCGCAAAGCCGGTAGCTACCGAGTGACCACGTACCACTATAACATTCATATTAAAAACAAACGGTATCGTCATAGTATTAAGGTTCAAATTTAATGTCACTGATATTATATTAACCTTAATACTATGACGATACCGTTTGTTTTTCATATGAATGTTGTAGTGGCACGTGCTAGCTCGGTAGCTACCGGCTTTGTTGCGATAATAGAGACAATGGCCATTGTTTGAAAGATTAGGGCTCGAAGCGAAAAATTCACCTGGGAAGAGCCGTACTATAAGTGTCTTCGTTTCTGAGAACCATAACACTGAAATTGCCTTCGTATAGCTGGTAGGTATTACTTGTCTACAATTCATTTAAAGCACACACGGCCATTCTGTCTATTGTATTGGTCTTGTAGCTCATTATCGTCCGTCATAAAAGAGACACTACCTGCGTAGATAAAAATTTCAGGCAGCAGTATCAACTCTAGGGCCTTTGCCAACAGTTAAACTTTGTGTACAGCTAAACTGTGACTTTAGACCGTATTATGGATTTCATGGCCGAAAATTTCAATTAAAGCGGACCAGAAAGAAAAATTGCCATGAAACGTGTGGTGTACTAACAGATCTGTTTCCCCTCAGGTACTTTTCTCTCTTCATGAATCTCCTGAACGACTGCAACGAAGTGGAGATGTCCGAGGGTCCTGGCCGGCTGGAGACGCTCCGGAACGCGACCATACAAGCCATGTCGAATCTCCTCAGCGCTAATATTGACTCCGGACTCATGCATAGCATAGGTAATACATTACATACCTACGGCGTTAAATTCGATATAATTTTTGTTTTTTTTTTCATTTATTTATTACACAGAAAAAACAATACCTACATTTAATAATAATGCAACGAGCAAAACCATACTAAGGTTTATCTGCCGTTGAATTCACTCACATCACAATAAGCAGGTATTAACTAGATAGGTATTATTAATTACGATCGGACTTACATCAGCTAAGGTACATTGTTTTAACAATTCGTTTACAGTGGTGTGGGGCTTCACACACACTTGTAAGTATGTTGGAATAATTTATTCAGTAAGAAGGCCACAAGGGCACTTTTCCGCGTCAGATTGTAATCTACCGGCATTTCCCAAGACCGCTGTTGAGAAGAAATCCGAAAGAAACTCAACAGTAAGTAAGTGTTTTTTTTCGTAAGTAATACTTAAAACAATCATTTTCATTTATAAATAATTATAGCCCCATAGGGGGTTGTACAACCCACGCCATATTGCGGATTTTTAGTGGTACTAATTTATTTTACTGGCAACGACAAATTTTTGGTAACTGACGTCGAAAGTCGGTGAATGGCACTGATGTAAACAAAGAGGACTGAATATTCCGCAAATTTCGAGTATTTTTTTTCATAATAAAGCCAAGACACAGTGATGAAAGTAAGGTTTTTTTTTTCAATAGGATTCAGTTTTGTATTTCGCTAGAATAACGAAGGATTGAACAGTATTTAAAGTTCTTCTAAAATTTCAAGTATTTATTTACAATATATTTATCTATATAAGTACATATACCGCCAAACAGCAATGTTCGCATTGTTGTGTCCCGGTGTGGGTGTAAGATAGCCGGTGAAATTACTAGCATAGAGGCATTCTATCTTCGTCCTCCGGGTAGGCAAGCACTTGTGACTCCTCTGGTGTTGCAGGTGTTTATGGGCGACGGTAATCGCTTTCCATCAGGCGATACGTTTGCTCGTTTGCCCCCTATGACATTAAAAAAAAAAAAAAAAGTCGTCTAGTACCCATAACACAAGCCTTCTTGAGCTTAATTTGGGACTAGGTCGAGTTGTCCGATATTTATTTATTATTTTATTTAATATCATCCACCATTTTTCCAGAAATGGGTTACCACCGTGACCTGCAGACCCGCGCCGCGTTCATGGAAGTCCTGACGAAGATCCTGCAACAGGGCACGGAGTTCGACACCCTGGCGGAGACTGTCCTGGCCGACCGGTTCGAGCAGCTGGTACAGTTGGTCACCATGATCTCTGACAAGGTATGTTTAGTATGACTTACTACATGGAGGTGCTGACGAAGTTTTTTTTTTTTTTTTTTTTTTTAATGTCATAGGGGGCAAACGAGCAACCGTATCGCCTGATGGAAAGCGATAACCGTCGCCCATAAACACCTGCAACACCAGAGGAGTCACAAGTGCTTGCCTACCCGGAGGACGAAGATAGAATGCCTCTATGCTAGTAATGCACCGGAACCAAAGACTATATACCCCCTAGACATATGTTCTCATACAAAAAAACGTAACTCTGAAAAAGCTCAAAATTCGGTATAAAAACTAGATGGCGCTGCTTCGTAGCCTGGAAGTGACAAAAATGTTATTTTTCACCAACATTTTTAAGTGATTTTTGATTTTTGGAAATCAAACGCATTACTGCTTTATTTTAATACGATAATATAACTTAATTACACAATTTTAAAGGATTATATTTTTTACTCTTCAAAAACGTGGTTTGATCGTATTAAAATAGATGGCACTACAACTGGATAGCTCAAGGTTGCTTGCGGGCTCGCCAATTTTTGCTACACAAAATAGCTAGATGGCGTTGGTGCACTGATGTAATGGACAAAATAAGTTACGCCCGAATTGTCATGCGACATTTCCCACTAACAAACAGTCAGTAACGTAATATTTGTTAGATAAGTTTTGTACAGTCAAGGAATTTCATTTCCTACCCATTTCGTTACAATGTCGTTAGACATTCGCAATGCATTAAGGTCGAAAATTATATTTCAATAATAGTATTGAAATGTCAATATTATTATTTGTCACTTCATTTTACAAAAAACCTCCTCGCGAAAGGTTATCATTTGCTTTTAATTTCTAATTAGGAACATATGTCAGTGTCAATCGAGAAAATCGTAAAATAATTTTCAGCAACGTTATTAATATGAAAAATAAAATGCTTGCCGCTAACCGTGAACTATTAAAAGATAATGATAATGACTGAAAACAATGAAGAGCTCAAAGAGTGGAGTTACACCAGGAAGGAATACGGATTTATGAGATCACGCGTCGGCTCAATGCTAGCAGGGACACAGTTTGACGTTGGGTACGGCGATATAATGTTGAAGGAAACCTTATTGATCTACTGCAAAGCAAAGTAACCATTGCATCGTCCGTTTGCCATGGCCCAAGACCAACGCCGACGACAAAACGGCTTTACGCCAAAGGGACGATTTGCGGAAATGTTTGACATTTACCCTAGAACAATTAGAAATTGCCTACATGCAGGCGGCCTGCGAAAATATATTCGTTCGTTTTGTTTTTGTTAAAAGTAATATAAAAAAAACGTTTATAAAATTGTGGTTTTATTGAATTATCACTGTCGTTAGTTCTGTTAGTTTTTGTATAGATAAATTTCGGGTGCCTGTCGTATCGCATAACGTTTTTTGTCCTAAAAATGTTTGGCCGAGAAAGTTTGGCATACTGTTGAATGGCATACTACTCGTTTGTCCTAATAATTTTTGCGCATACTCTCTTAAAGTCCTAAATCAAGTTTGTCCTAATATTGATAACTAAAATAAAATTACCTAAAGCATAATATTCCTAACATGAATTGCCCTAAGAATTATTTTGCCTATTATCAAATTGGCTAAAATTACAGCACCTAAACTAAACTATGGTAGGCGTGAAGTCAGAATCGTTACGTATTCTACCTTCAGGCAGGTAAGGTAAGGTACATAACTCGAAAGTTTCATCATAATACGTCCAGTAGTTTTTTGAGATTAAGTGAAACGTACATACATAGATCCATCCAAACTTTCACGTTTATAATATTATTAGGATTAGGATGTAAGTCATTTTTATGTTTAAATAAAACATACACAAATAGTGAAATGAGACGAAAAGTGAAATGAGACGAAACGGAACGTAGTAAACAAACATCGCACCTAACGTCATCTATTCACTTTTTACTGTCACTTGGAAGTTGGAATGTCGTTGAACGCTTGACGACTGTGTTACTTCACGCTTGCGCGTACCGTACAGTAGAAATTGAAAAATGTCGACTTTTGAATGAATTGATACCCTTAGCGGCATCTAGCGATGTAGAACGATAGTAACAAACGGAGTACGGTGCGTAGTATGAAGAATATCGGTCTAGGGGGTATATAGTCTTTGACCGGAACACAACAATGCGAACATTGCTGTTTGGCGGTGGGTTAGTAGGCGAGACGGTAGTAACAATCCGGACGGACCCTGCACGAGGCCCTACTACTCCAAAAAGATCCAGCAACAGGGCACGGAGTTCGACACCCTGGCGGAGACTGTCCTGGCCGACCGGTTCGAGCAGCTGGTACAGTTGGTCACCATGATCTCTGATAAGGTAAGCTACTTACTACATTTTGCCCTTCTCCAATATCAGACTCCGTAGAATATTTGAATTCTTCGGTTACATCGGTTCGGTTCGGTGAATAGACTAAAAATGCTCCTAAACGAAGGTATACGCAAAAATCTGAAATTGCCGGTTTTTTCAATATGGTGGCGGGCGCGGAGGACGGGGAATTGTGCATTTTGCATTTTAAACACTCACTAACCATCCTAGACAACATAAAATTCAAAACTCCGGACCTTTTGTCAGGTAAAACCCCTTTCTTCACTGGATTAATAGCCAGGATGATGATATCTGGAGAATCTCCTAGTGTGTGTAGTGTGTCAGAAGTCTGACAGGAAAAAATCAAGGAAGAGGACGTAGAGGATGGTGCCCCAAGCGCTCAGGGCAAATTCAGGACACATTACCAATCTTAAACCATTAATAAAAAAATCAGATGATGTATTTCTATTGCCGCTATAACAACAAATACTAAAAATAAAATAAAATAAATATTTAAGGGGGGCTCCCGTACAACAAACTTACAAATAATGGTACGGAACCCTTCGTGCGCGAGTCCCACTCGCACTTGGTGTATTTTTTTTTAAGATCGAATGTTATTTACTCTATCGTAATGCTAAATCTGTGTTTGTATTTAATTCTTGTTGAGTCGTGCAATAAAGAGTAATTAATCTTCCTATCTATCTTTCCAATGCCCTGCGTTCTCTAGTAGACTGAAACAAGTGGAGGGTGATCAAGAAAGCTGAGTGTTGGTCACGACTCGCAGCAATGAGTAATACGACACGTGAGAAAGGACATCGCGACACGAAATTGGTGATGGATAGGCCACACCATGCGTAGATCAGCGAACAATGCTAGCATCGCTTTCGAGTGGAAGCCACCGAATGGTGGAACTTCTATCTGTCTATCAGCCACAGACGGCCACTGAACATAGGTCTCCCCTATGACTCGCCAAAGTGCGATCCCGTGCATACCGCATCCATTGATGATTGAGGTGGAACTTGTTTAATGGACATACAGAGCATCTCCATGGTCTAAATGTGTCTCCAAACATATGAGAAGTAAAAGGTAAAAAGTTGTAAACTCTTCTTTTTTTAATGGAATCGTTTTATCGATTCTGTTTTAATGTGGAAATACCACATTTTTAAAAGGTAAATTTATGAAAGAAAAATGTAATGTGATCCACTGCAATGTAAGCAGGACTCGAACCTGCGACCCTACGCTTCCGGCGTAGTGCTCTCCCGACTGAGCTATCACATCATTACGTCAATCACACCAAATCCTTCATTCCGTAATTCTACGCTACTGGAGCGCCCTCTGCGTCATATGTGTTTAAAATGCTTATGCGCATTAGCCATACCCTAGGATGTGCGTTTACACGCACGATCCCGAGTCCCCATTGCTTTACAGCAATCGCGAGGACCGCGAGAGAGATGGCGCTTTCTTTTTTTAATAGAATCGTTTTGTCGATTCTGTTTTAATGTGGAAATACCACATTTTTACTTTCATAAATATTGACACAAAGGTAAATTATGAAAGAAAAATGTAATGTGATCCACTGCAATGTAAGCAGGACTCGAACCTGCGACCCTACGTTTCCGGCGTATTTATAATTGTAAAATCTTCTTCAATTTCAGGGCGAGCTCCCAATAGCGATGGCTCTCGCGAACGTAGTCAGCACGTCCCAGATGGATGAACTCGCCAGAGTGTTCGTCACGCTCTTCGATGCCAAACACCTTCTGGCACCACTGCTTTGGAACATCTTCTACAGAGAAGTTGAGGTATGGAAATATCTATTTTCTCCAACTTGCTTGGAAATGTTCCCATTTTAATGTAGTAAAACTGGACCGCGAAATCGTTCGTTATTTTTAGAAGGCGTTAATACAAATTAAAAAAAATATATATTATTGGCCTTAGCCGGGAAATCAATATTATTTAAATAAGACGATTAAGTAAAAAACACACCTTCCGTTTATGACGTCTCATACAAATGAGGGTAATCTTAATTTGGCCGGTTACTGCATTTTTACTTTTAATTTTTTCAAAGACTGATAATTCACCATGCAGCCAATTGTCCACTAAATTAAAAAAATAAAAACTATTATAAACTTTTTAATTGTTCTCTGCGTTTAGTTCATGTACTAAACATTTTTCTGCTCTAGAATAGAATAGAATAGAAACTTTTATTTCAGGTCATAGACCCATAAAAAATATTAGTAACAATGATACTTATTCTATGTTAGTAGTATAATTTGAACAAGGAATTAAATGTGTAAACATTTAATTCCTTGCATGCAGGGACGTCCAGCGGGCAAACATTGGACAGTCCCATCGGTCAGCAATTACGCTCAAAATGCGGTTGGGGTCTACTACTGTCAATGTATTTTAAATGTCGACAAATTTCGAATAACGGACAAACAATTTAATTAATAATATTATATGCGGTTAATTTATTTTCATGATTCTTATTTATTTATTAGAGACTTCTTACGAAAGTTATTTTAATAATATGATGGTATTTAATGAGTGAGTTGAAAATTAATAAGTGTACCAAACGTAAACAAATAAAAATAAAACAGAAATGATTTAGTCCAAATCAATATAAAAGTTATTTTGAACTTATGATCTTCTCCGAATGATAAATATGGTATGGTTTCTAAAAAAAAAACAGTGTGTTTAGAAGTTGTTAATTTAACTAAAATTAATAATTACCTAGTTATGTGCATATTTTTTGTTATTGTGTTTTCATATATAATTCTTATTAACATATTTTGTTTTAAATCAAACATTTGATTCGGACCCAATTTTTAAAGTACCAAATGAACTTCATGGTACTGATATATTAAATTAAAATGTAGATTGGTGATTATTTCCAAGCATATTTGGAGAAAAGCACTATACAAGCCTCGGCGGGAATGTCAGTTCGCAGATTTTTATTATTGAAGGACTCGGCTACGCCTCGACCTTCAAAATCATACTCATCCACGAACTGACTTTTCCCGGCCTCGGCAGTAATGTACTATTAATGAAATCTGCGGCTGCTACAATCGTCCAAGGATACGGAATAAATGAATAAATAAATTTAATTGATTAAAAGTAACAAACATACGTGTTTATATGTATGTTTATTACTTCTTCACGCACAAACGGCTGGACCAATTTGATATACTCGTATTTTGGAATGAATGTAGCTGACCTGGATTAACGCAAAGGCTATTTTAACTCATACTATGAGTTAAAACATAGCTATTCTGCCTTTTCGCGGAATTATTTTTTCGTTCGTTTGAGTTCGTCGGATCGAATCGAATCTCGTCTCACCAGTCATAATTTTTTCACAATTGTTACAAATATCGTCTTATCGATTAAGTTAGGTTAGGTTTGTTTAAAACAATTCCAAATAGTTTACGGTGTCAGAGAAAATGCTTTTTTTGATATGACAATTCAGCAAAATTTTGGCAAAAAAGTAGAGAAGCTAAAACATAATATGTGGGCAATACGCAAACTAATATGCCCCCGGGTGACCCATAAGTGTGAACGCATATAAACATCACATGTAAATAAGTATCTGTCAAAAAAATATTTTAGTGGCAAGCTCTTATAGCCTACTGTACTTTTCTTTAGATATCTATCAAATGCTCACTGAGACGATTCTAAAGAGCCCAAACTCGGCAGGATTGCTTTTTCTATTATAGAGTTCCTATGGCCACCTTTGAAAAAAAAAAAAAAAAACTGTCGTTACCGAATAATAGAAGAGGAATTAGAAAAAAGATCTTCAGTTAAAAGAGCACATTATAGAATGGATAGTTCTTAATCATGGCTCATGAGTCTACACCAAAACAACAAGGAAATAACAAACAGAAATCAACTTCTTCATACTACAACGGCATTCTATAAACAACTGTATCACAATGACGAAATGAGCTATGAAGATACGGAAGACCAGCATGACAGTATACCTACATTCCTTGAGTCCGAAATAAAAAATGTAATACAGCTGTTGAAGACAAACAAAAGTCCAGGGGATGACGGAATTTCAAACGACATCTTGAAAGCAATTATTGACCCACTGACACCTGTTCTCACGACACTGTTCAACAAGATACTGAATCAAAAAACAATGCCTAAAGAATGGGGACTATCAATTATCACCCTTCTATATAAAAAAGGAGATCCTACCGTTTTAGACAATTACAGACCCATAAGTTTGCAACAAACAATTTACAAGGTTTTCTCAACACTATTGCTAAAACGAGTGTCCAAAGTGCTTGATAGTAACCAGCCGCGAGAACAAGCAGGATTCCGGCGTAACTATTCTACCATCGACCATATTTTTACCTTGACACGACTCATAGAAAATTATACGGAATATAGAAAAACGTTATACATCGCGTTTATAGATTACTCAAAGGCGTTCGACACCATACAACACCAACCCCTATGGATAGCACTGCAAGAACAAGGAGTAGAAACCACTTATGTAAACCTACTCAAAGAAATCTATAAAAACAGCGAAGCTATTGTCAAACTGGAGAAAAAAGGCGAGCCATTTCATATCTACAAAGGAGTGAAGCAAGGAGACCCTATTTCCCCAAACTTATTTACAGCTCTCCTAGAATCTATATTCAGAAGGTTGGACTGGGACACAAAAGGAGTAAATATAAACGGAGAACACCTCAACAATCTTCGCTTTGCGGACGACATAGTACTGATGGCCGATAACCACGCAGATATAGTGTACATGCTAGATACTTTAGATAAAGAAAGTAAGAAATGTGGTCTACATATGAACAAACAAAAAACCTTTGTTTTGACAAACGGTGATAAAATACCTATTGCCACAGAATCGGGCCAAATAGATTACACGGAACACTATACATATTTAGGGAGAATAATATCATTCACTCAGCAAACATCTATTGAAGTAGAACGAAGGATAAAAATGGCATGGAATAAATACTGGTCCTTAAAACATATATTCAAATCCAAACTCCCCATAAATCTAAAGAGAAAAGCCATGGACACAATAGTACTCCCAACTCTGCTGTACGGATGCCAAACATGGGTACTTACAAAAGATATTGCCCAGAAGATAAATGTGTTCCAGAGAGCAACAGAGAGAAGCATGCTAAACATTAGACGTAGTGATAGAAAAAGGAACTGCGACATAAGAAAAATAACACAAGTCACAGATGCTGTTGAACTCGCATGTAGACTGAAATGGAGATGGGCCGGTCATATAGCAAGGACAACGGACAATAGGTGGAGTGAGAGAATCCTTTACTGGCATCCACGAGAAGCAACGCGACCGCGAGGACGACCGAGGCGGCGGTGGGCCGATGACATTGCCCCAATAGCCGGGTCTGATTGGACCCGAAAAGCAAAGGACAGGAAAGTCTGGAAAGAGCTGGAGGAGGCCTTTGCCCAAAAATGGGCGCCTCACAGTTAAATAAAAACTATATGTAACAAATATATGTAAAAATACTTATTTATGAGAAATAAAGGCTATATTATTATTATTATTATTATTATGGCCACCTTCCGGCTCCATCATCAGATCAGCCCCATGGTACAGTCGCCATCAGACATATCGCAGCATATAAGGCGTTCATAAATATATGAACATGTACTGTAACGCCCAGTCAATAAGAGTTGTGTTCACATATTTATGAACGCCTTATATGCTGCGATATATCTGATGGCGACTGTACCATATTATTGTATTGTCATCAAAGTTATTTAAGCATGCAAAATTTCAGCTCAATCGTTTGACGATATCTGCTTCAAAATTGATTTGCAAGATTCCACCCGAACAAACATACTTACATACAATGCAAGTTAAATAAAAGCTTGTAAAATAGGAGCCAAAATTAACTCAACCAAATTTTCCAGGTGTCAGACTGCATGCAGACCCTCTTCCGAGGCAACTCGCTCGGCAGCAAGATCATGGCGTTCTGCTTCAAGATATACGGCTATGGATATCTGGTGTCCCTCCTGGAACCGTTAGTCACCGCGCTGTTGGAGCAAGACCAGCCCGAACTGAGCTTCGAGGTTGACCCTGCTAGGTAATACAATACCTATGTTAGTATCTAATTATGTGCTCCCTTCACCTTCTGCTGCACCTACTCTGTATTAAGTTAGAATTTTCGTCAATTTCACTACCCAAAGGTTGTCTGGAAGAGATCGCTTTTTAGCGATAAGACCGCCTGTTGTCTACCGTTATTTATAAATTGTATTTGTCTTGTTTCCTTTTGTAAACTTTTATTGGTGTGCAATAAAGTATTGTATTATTATTATTATTATTACCTAAATGTTTACAATGAAACGAAAAAAAAAACAATACCTAGTTGAATATAGAAACAATCGGATGGACAAGTATAATGCGATCTAAGCTAAGGAGAAAATCCAGGCGCCTGCCTTGCCGGAATTGTACCCGCTTTCAATCGCTTAGAATTAACCTTCATTTTATAACAATGTGTATTTTTGTATTAGCAACATTCCAAGACATGCTAACACGAAAAATCTCCTAGTCTCATTGCTTTTCAGAAACTGTTACATCGGTGCGGAAGATCATTTCTCAAAACAACACGAGATCTATCAGATATTTAATATTATATTAACAAAACCAATATATTGACTTAATAAACAGTTTGGTAATGTATTCTAATGAAAGCCCTAACGCACGGACGTTATCAATTTACGAGGATGTGGTTTGGATTGTATTCAGCTCCAGATGTGTTCCATTTATCACAAAAAGACCATTATAAGATTAAAATACTTAAACGGGTTTACTCACGTCGTAGAAGTCGAATAAGGATCGACATGTGTTGAATCGGTACGCGATTCATCATCAGGAGAAACTATCTGTCGCGGCGGCGGCCAACCGAACACATGTCGAGCGTTATTCGACTTCTACGACGTGAGTAAACCCGTTTAAGTATTTTAATATGTCTGAGACTGCAGACGGCAGTTTTCTATGTAAAATAGCGAACCATTATAAGATGATGATGAGATGTTTAATAAAATCGATTGAATCGAGTATCACTCGATATTTCGTTACAATCCGACTCTTAACAAAACGACCCGGTTTCGTTTCAGATTGGATCCTTCCCAGGACATAGAAGTGAACCGTGCCAACCTCATAGACCTCACCAAGGAGGTGTTCAACCGGATCATCAACTCCGCAGATAAGTTCCCTCCACAGCTGCGGAGCATGTGCCATTGTCTCTACCAGGTTAGTCACCGTTACCTCATAAGGTGATGATGGAAGTTACAACTCCTTAACCTTTTGAGCGCCACAGTCGGCTGTGGCTGTCAACAAAAAATCGTGCCCCTGACGCCACGTCGGCCACAGCCGTCCAAATTTCAATGATCAAAAACTTTGTAATTCTAACCGCCACAAGTATTTTTCAATCCCTGTTGATTTTGGGGCACATCTTTTTTTTTTACTCTGGCGTCAGTGGCACGGTAAATTGCTAGACCGCTTGGCGGTCAATAAGTTAATAGTGGGCGGTCCCGGGTTCGAATCCCGGCCGGGGCAAATATTTGTTCTTGGGTCATGGATGTTATCTATATATGTATTTATATATTATGTATATCGTCGTCTACTACCCATAGTACAAGCTTTGCTTAGTTTGGGACTAGGTCGATTTGTGTATGATTGTCCCTTAATATTTATTTATTTATAGTTAGGAGTTAGGGGGTACCTCTTTGAATACTATAGGTAAGTACAACTAACGGTCTTATCGTTAGTTGTTCTATTATACTGGCTCGTTCAGTTATTTTCGGAAATACAATTTCTTTTCACTGAAGTCAGTTTTCAAACTGTCTGATAGAGTAGAGGTCTCAAACTCTCCTATGGAGCATCGGTTCTCAAACTCCTATGCAGCGGTTCTCAAACTTTTCCACTAAACAACGGTTTTAGTTTTTTCCTATAAAGCAACAGTTCTCAAATGTGCATTACCTATTAAAAATGATTTTTTTTTATGCAAATTATACCTACAATGTGTTTTATTTACTGTACTGTTAGATACTTGTGTTCACTTTGGTTTTAGTTTTATGTGTTTTAAAGGTTCCTCTTTATGAAAATGTTGCTTAACTACTATACACTTGTTGACAGGTTCTGAGCAAGCGATACGCCCACATACCTCAGACGAGCGTTGGTGCTGTTGGTACAGTCCTGTTTCTGAGATTCATCAATCCGGCTATTGGTAAGTCAAATGTAGAATTCTTTCATTAAATGCTTCCTTCCATTATGATACTCAGATATATTTGTCCTCGCTAAATTCGTTCGGTTGTACAAATAATCACTTCGTGTCATAATGGCTTTTAGCTCCTTGTGCATTTATTCCATTTTGTTCTTACATTTTTTCTTATTTATATCTTAAAATACACTTTTAATATGTTTTCTTCTAGGACTAAGTATAAATTAAGTTCATATTACTGTAATAGTTAAGTATCCTTTCTGAAATAATGATTGACTGTTGTGTTTCTTTTGGCGTTTCTTCTCAACAGTGATTTCCTCTTGTGAAATTCCGATAGAGTGTAAAAGATAGTACACAAAGTACATCTTGTGTGATCCTATCATGAAACTCGCCCTCGGCTTGTTTCATGAAACCACACTCGTGTTTTAAGATCTCTCATTATGTAGGTTGCATTGAGTACTATTGATTACGAATATATATATTAACTTTTTTTTAATAGCCTGTTTAGGTGTCCCGCTGCGGGGCAAAGGCCTCCCCTTCTTTTCTCCACTCGACCCTATTGCAAGTGCAATTCTAAATGAATAAATAATATAATAAGGAAATGTGTTTCAGTGTCGCCACAAGAGATGGGCATAGTGAACCGGCCCGTGCCCCCGCAGATCAAGCGCGGCCTGATGCTGATGTCCAAGATCCTGCAGAACATCGCCAACCACGTGGAGTTCTCCAAGGAGCAGCACATGCTGCCGTTCAACGACTTCCTGAGGGCGCATTTTGAACTCGGTCGCAAGTAACTACATTTATCTACACCCATATTGTTAACAACAAAAACAAATTTCCTCCAAAGTGTCATGAAAAACGTCGTACGTGACTCTGGCGGTAAAGGAATTCCAAACTCGTGTCATTAAAGCCGTTGCCTTCGGCTTCGGGCGTCTAATAGACACTCGTTTGTGATTCCTCATTTACCACCCTTGTTACGTAATGTACTATTAGGGTGGATCAACTTTTTCTTGTTGTTATTCTGTCCCGTCATCGAGGAGACAATGGTGATTAAACTTCTTAGAAAAGTGTTGATGATTTATAATATTGATATTTTCAAGACATATTTTGATTAAGAATGGGCTTATACATAACTGCTGCAATTACAACATTTTTGTTGAATATTGCCGCCGAAAATCGTAGTTTTAAAGAGTAACCCAGGGGACATCACCAAGTGTCTATTAGAAGCCCAAAGCCGAGAGCGAGGGCTTTAATGCCCCGAGTTTGTAATTCCTTTACTCTGGTGTCACGTACGACTTTTTCATCGCACTTGCTAGTAAATAAGGGTTTACAATTAACATGCTAGAACGTGACTGGTGCTAAAGAAATTCCAAACTCGTGGCATTGAGCTGTCATCAAATACCGTATTGATGAAAAATTGAGTTTAATTTAGCTTAGAAGATTTATTAAAATGACAAAGTTTACCAAATATTATATTTTTATTATTCGTCAATAAATATGTATATATTCACGAAGCGTAGCTCAAGTGGTCGTTTCATCCCCTAAGGTTTAAATGGAAACCTTATAATAAAATCTCTAAAACTCCAAAAAATATATCATTTTTATTTTTAAACATTTTTTTACAGAAAATTTAACACATGGCTAAAAGCCATTATGACACTCAGATTATATTTGTACTCGCTCGCTTCGCTCATACCATATTTATTGCTTGTGTATTGCAAAAACAAACAATATCTTAATAACTACTAATAAAAACAACTTCCCTCTCTCTCTACTCTTCTTTAGCTTTTTCGGCGTTTCTCTTCAGATACCACATTTTTTGAAACACAGATGTCAACACAACGGGTAATTTTACAAGTGGTAAATCTACCACTGTGTTAGATTTACCACTTGTAAAATTACCCGTGTGCCTTAATAGGAAATTTAAATTTTTGATACTATGCTAGTGATGAATTCATATCTGCATCTGCATCGTACAGAGTTAACAAATGCTTGATTGCTTCGATCTTGTCAAGTTTATGCTTCCGGACATTTTTAATTCGGTTAATCGCCGATATTTCGTTGCTTGCAAACGTCTTAAGGTAGCTAATCTTACATAGCAATTCACTTGAAGAAAGCACCGCTGTTTCGTTCATACTGTTAATTTTTTTAGGTGTTGTAAAATTGATAAATGCAGGATTAGAATAGAATCCGACGTCAGCTTCCTTGAGTTTAACATTAATCTTAGCTATGTACTGTGAGCTTGGACATTCGACGGATAATAGCAATTTACATGTTTCAAAATCACATAGAATAGCGTCCGTGTTCACTTCTAGCCATTCCATCATATTAGTTAATCGATATTCAAGTGTATATACTAAATCTATTTCCGTAGCAACTGGTCGACGCCATGTCAATAAAGTTCCGGTAGAACTTGTGTTTAATGCCGTGTAATCCGAAATGGCATCTAGTTTCGTGATCAAATCCGTTTTGATAGGAAACGTCTGATTATCACAATGAATTTCGTTGCAAGTTTGCATCTGTAAAGATATTTCTTGAGGCAATCGACCTTTAAAGTTGTTCCATGTACATTTCCTGATATTTGTAGCTGAACTGTTAACACAAATAAGTCTGGAGTTGTAGAACAACTTGAAAGTATTATCCATATTAGAAGAGTTCCATGTACAATCGAATCTACGCCACTGATACGAAATACAGCGAAAATCTCGAGCTTCAGGGTAATAGTTAAATTCAACTCTTGCAGATTGAAAGGCTGAGTCTGTGCCCATGCATTGGTAATATTTGTATCCGATGAAAGATGATTTCGTCCTATACCTCACTGTTGTTATATTAACGGTGTCAGTTTGCATCTTCCGCCCATGATCGTCGTAAATATTAAGCATGTTAGCTTCATTTCCATGACACAATACCTCATAGTCTTCTCCAAAAGGCACAAAATACACTTCCTCACCAAATTCATCTATTTTGTGCACAGTCGATATTGATATTGAGGGATTCACTACAACAATCAAAGATTGTCCGCAGCCATAGTTGTCGGTGCAAGTGTAATTGTTATTACCTACATTTGGCTGTTCAATAAACTGGATTGTCGTTGAATTCAGTTGCTTAGCGTCTAGAAATTTCTCGCCGGTCTCCATTTTGAGTGCGTTGTCGGATGAGCAATAGATATGAATTTCTTCTCCGTATGTAGCGTCTAGAAATGTTGTCGTCCGCATTTTGTAACTTACTGCGTTTGTTGTTTTTCCGGACATAATAGGTCTTCGATTCTCGCACTCATAGTTCACATTTGCGTCGGAGTAGGTTAAAAACAGCAGCAAGGATATTAACCCGAAAGCTCCCACGGTAACAGCCATCACTGCAGAAATAGAAGTAAATAAAATGAGTATTAATGAATGTTGCTATTCTATATTTTTTCTGATATTTCCTCATGGATGGTTCTCGATATCTGTGGCGTGGATAACGATGACATAGTATTATATATGTATTGTTTTCCTTTTGCTATAGGCATATATTTATTTACAGCTTTTTCCGCGATTGAATGAGGTATTAATAGCGGAATTCCGTTGGAGAATCATTCTTACCAGTATATCTTTAAGTAAATTCAAAATTCAAATTCAAAATATTTTATTTCGGATAAAGATCCATATCAGGTTAGTAACATAAAAACTTATAAATTATATGTTAGTAAAACTTAATACTAGTTTAGCTACATACATAATATAAGTATGATGCACAACTGGTATGACACAGATCACGGCTATTTAATATATCTTACAAATGTCCGGATCTGTGCCACCCAGTGACACAGAATGGGACAATTGTACCTATCTGCTATCACCTTCAGAATGCTGTTTGACTCTTTCTGACACGGTCCATCAACGACGCAATTTTTTTCCTCATGATCGCGTGGAACCCGTCCGTGTGGGCGTCCGCGAACATTCCTGAGGCACTGCACCACCTAGGTAGCCTCAACAGCATTCTGAAGGCGTTATTGTATTGGATGCGAAGGGCGTTATAAGCTCGTTTTGTATATCGAAACCACAGGCCGCTTGAGTAAAATGATTGGCAATATGCTTTGAATAGCGTCACTTTTACTTCGACTGAACATCTCGCGAACCTGCGGGCCAACATATTACTCCTCACTGATAACGTCCTCCGCTCCCTCTCCAAATCACGGTCATCACATAAGTCACTAGAGACTATGTGGCCCAAGTATTTAAAAGTGTCCACTACCCTTAGCACTTCTCCACCAAGAGTTACTGGCGGAATAAAGTAAGGCTTAATTCTTCCCGCCTTAAAAACCATCACTTCACTCTTGCTGGAGTTGTACATGAGCCCATGACTAGTGGCATATTCTTCACACTCAGACTCAGCAGCACCATGTCATGTAAAGGCTCCTTAAATATCTGTTAAAAAATGGTGGTTGTTTTATACATTCTTCTCTATGATCAAACATGTTTCTTAATATATTATCAATGTTACTACTTTGAACAGGGTCAATGTTACTTACTATTGATTGTTTTTCATTGACAATTTTTGTTTCAAAAACTACTCGAATTTGACAAAACTCACGCAGGAAACTTATTTAAACTTATTTTCGACTGCACGCAATGAAAGCATGAAATAGATGTTACTTTCTAGAACTCAGGAAAACGTATTATTTACTTCAAAAAGTTGGTTGAAATGATCAATATACTACTACATATATGTCTTAATAGGAAAAAATAAAAGAAATAGAGCCTCTTAAATTAAAATATGTTGTCAACTTACCACTTATTCGCACGAAGCGATGCTTCATCATTTTCTAATGCGATCCGCTAAGGAATGGAACTCTCTCCCATCGTGTGTATTTCCAGAAAATAACCGTCACCCTACGTCAAAGTCACCCTAGGCCGTAATTGGGATTTTCTACCCACTATGCGGGGAGAACATCTCACTCCCTGGCCAAGGCAAGACGTAATAGTACATTACGTAACAAGGGTGGTAAACGAGGAATTACAAAAGAGTGTCTATTAGAAGCCCGAAGCCGAAGGCGAGGGCTTTAATGACACGAGTTTGGAATTCCTATACCACCAGAGTCACGTACGACGTTTTTCATCACACTTTGGAGGAAATAAAACAAAAGTAGTAGTAGTAGTAGTAGTCAATACCAAAATTACTTAGTGCCTTAGTGCGTAATATACTACTTACCGACCTAGGGCGTAATATACGATTTACCGCCCAGTTTTCTAGCAGCTCGGTTTTCTAGCGGGCGGTGATTCGTAAAGGCCCAGATCGCATATTCATGGACACCTGAGCTTTGGGACATGTTCACGGATTCACCGTCCTAGTTGTCTAACACATGACAGGCACCTGCGCGCCCAGGCAAATCCTGCATCGCACTGTTAAGATTTTTCTTGAAATAATGACCCCTTTCCATGGAAAACTGATGATCAATACAATTGTAAAATTGTATAATAGTATTGAGGTCTGCTGAGCTGACGGTCCTGGGTTCGAATCTCGGCCGGGGCAAATATTTGTGTGATGAACTCGAATATTTGTTCCTGGGTCATGGATGTATTAGTATTTATACTTGTGTATCGTCGTCTAGTACCCATAGTACAAGCTTTGCTTAGTTTGGGATTAGGTTCATTTGTGTAAGATTGTCCCTTAATATTTATTTATTGATATATTGTTCCCAGGTTCTTCATACAAATAGCATCAGACTGCGAGAGCGTGGACCAGACTTCCCACAACCTGTCCTTCATCAGCGACGCCAACGTGGTGGCGCTGCATCGGCTGCTGTGGAACCACCAGGAGCGGATCGGGGACTACCTGTCCTGCAGCCGCGACCACAAGGCCGTGGGCCGCCGGCCCTTCGACAAGGTGGGACAAGGTTCAATCCTCGCAGAACCTCTCCATCATCAGCTCCAACTTGCTGGAACCGCCAGGAGTGGATAGTCTACTAGTCATTAGGTCTATACTTGACCAATAGTCAGGTTGGCTTCAAGCTGACCTAACCATTAGTCAGGTTGGCTTTAAGGTGACCTAACCAATAGTCAGGTGGGCTAAAAGCTGACCTGACCCTTCTAAGGCGGCGTCAGGATGATGTCAGGACGGCGTTATATTTTTTTTTATAGAAAACTTCCGTAAATATCAGACATATTTATTAAAATACATACGAAGCGAGTTTACTGTAGCCGCGACCACAAGGCCGTGGGCCGCCGGCCCTTCGACAAGGTGGGCCAAGGTTCAATCCTCGCAGAACCTCTCCATCATCAGCTCCAACTTGCTGGAACCACCAGGAGTGGATCAGGGACTACCTGTCCTGCAGCCGCGACCACAAGGCCGTGGGCCGCCGGCCCTTCGACAAGGTGGGACAAGGTTCAATCCTCGCAGAACCTCTCCATCATCAGCTCCAACTTGCTGGAACCGCCAGGAGTGGATAGTCTACTAGTCATTAGGTCTATACTTGACCAATAGTCAGGTTGGCTTCAAGCTGACCTAACCATTAGTCAGGTTGGCTTTAAGGTGACCTAACCAATAGTCAGGTGGGCTAAAAGCTGACCTGACCCTTCTAAGGCGGCGTCAGGATGATGTCAGGACGGCGTTATATTTTTTTTTATAGAAAACTTCCGTAAATATCAGACATATTTATTAAAATACATACGAAGCGAGTTTACTGTAGCCGCGACCACAAGGCCGTGGGCCGCCGGCCCTTCGACAAGGTGGGCCAAGGTTCAATCCTCGCAGAACCTCTCCATCAGCTCCAGCTTGCTGGAACCACCAGGAGCGGATCGGGGACTACCTGTCCTGCAGCCGCGACCACAAGGCCGTGGGCCGCCGGCCCTTCGACAAGGTGGGACAAGGTTCAATCCTCGCAGAACCTCTCCATCATCACCTCCCAACTAGGTTGAATCTCCAGGAGCGGATCGGGGACTACCGGTCCAGCAGCCGCGACCACAAGGCCGTGGGCCGCCGGCCCTTCGACAAGGTGGGCCAAGGTTCAATCCTCGCAGAACCTCTCCATCAGCTCCAGCTTGCTGGAACCACCAGGAGCGGATCGGGGACTACCTGTCCTGCAGCCGCGACCACAAGGCCGTGGGCCGCCGGCCCTTCGACAAGGTGGGACAAGGTTCAATCCTCGCAGAACCTCTCCATCATCACCTCCCAACTAGGTTGAATCTCCAGGAGCGGATCGGGGACTACCGGTCCAGCAGCCGCGACCACAAGGCCGTGGGCCGCCGGCCCTTCGACAAGGTGGGACAAGGTTCAATCCTCGCAGAACCTCTCCATCATCACCTCCCAACTAGGTTGAATCTCCAGGAGCGGATCGGGGACTACCGGTCCAGCAGCCGCGACCACAAGGCCGTGGGCCGCCGGCCCTTCGACAAGGTGGGACAAGGTTCAATCCTCGCAGAACCTCTCCATCATCACCTCCCAACTAGGTTGAATCTCCAGGAGCGGATCGGGGACTACCGGTCCAGCAGCCGCGACCACAAGGCCGTGGGCCGCCGGCCCTTCGACAAGGTGGGCCAAGGTTCAATCCTCGCAGAACCTCTCCATCAGCTCCAGCTTGCTGGAACCACCAGGAGCGGATCGGGGACTACCTGTCCTGCAGCCGCGACCACAAGGCCGTGGGCCGCCGGCCCTTCGACAAGGTGGGACAAGGTTCAATCCTCGCAGAACCTCTCCATCATCACCTCCCAACTAGGTTGAATCTCCAGGAGCGGATCGGGGACTACCGGTCCAGCAGCCGCGACCACAAGGCCGTGGGCCGCCGGCCCTTCGACAAGGTGGGACAAGGTTCAATCCTCGCAGAACCTCTCCATCATCACCTCCCAACTAGGTTGAATCTCCAGGAGCGGATCGGGGACTACCGGTCCAGCAGCCGCGACCACAAGGCCGTGGGCCGCCGGCCCTTCGACAAGGTGGGCCAAGGTTCAATCCTCGCAGAACCTCTCCATCAGCTCCAGCTTGCTGGAACCACCAGGAGCGGATCGGGGACTACCTGTCCTGTAGCCGCGACCACAAGGCCGTGGGCCGCCGGCCCTTCGACAAGGTGGGCCAAGGTTCAATCCTCGCAGAACCCCTCCATCAGCTCCAGCTTGCTGGAACCACCAGGAGCGGATCGGGGACTACCTGTCCTGCAGCCGCGACCACAAGGCCGTGGGCCGCCGGCCCTTCGACAAGGTGGGACAAGGTTCAATCCTCGCAGAACCTCTCCATCATCAGCTCCAACTTGCTGGAACCGCCAGGAGTGGATAGTCTACTAGTCATTAGGTCTATACTTGACCAATAGTCAGGTTGGCTTCAAGCTGACCTAACCATTAGTCAGGTTGGCTTTAAGGTGACCTAACCAATAGTCAGGTGGGCTAAAAGCTGACCTGACCCTTCTAAGGCGGCGTCAGGATGATGTCAGGACGGCGTTATATTTTTTTTTATAGAAAACTTCCGTAAATATCAGACATATTTATTAAAATACATACGAAGCGAGTTTACTGTAGCCGCGACCACAAGGCCGTGGGCCGCCGGCCCTTCGACAAGGTGGGCCAAGGTTCAATCCTCGCAGAACCTCTCCATCATCACCTCCCAACTAGGTTGAATCTCCAGGAGCGGATCGGGGACTACCGGTCCAGCAGCCGCGACCACAAGGCCGTGGGCCGCCGGCCCTTCGACAAGGTGGGACAAGGTTCAATCCTCGCAGAACCTCTCCATCATCACCTCCCAACTAGGTTGAATCTCCAGGAGCGGATCGGGGACTACCGGTCCAGCAGCCGCGACCACAAGGCCGTGGGCCGCCGGCCCTTCGACAAGGTGGGCCAAGGTTCAATCCTCGCAGAACCTCTCCATCAGCTCCAGCTTGCTGGAACCACCAGGAGCGGATCGGGGACTACCTGTCCTGCAGCCGCGACCACAAGGCCGTGGGCCGCCGGCCCTTCGACAAGGTGGGACAAGGTTCAATCCTCGCAGAACCTCTCCATCATCACCTCCCAACTAGGTTGAATCTCCAGGAGCGGATCGGGGACTACCGGTCCAGCAGCCGCGACCACAAGGCCGTGGGCCGCCGGCCCTTCGACAAGGTGGGCCAAGGTTCAATCCTCGCAGAACCTCTCCATCAGCTCCAGCTTGCTGGAACCACCAGGAGCGGATCGGGGACTACCTGTCCTGTAGCCGCGACCACAAGGCCGTGGGCCGCCGGCCCTTCGACAAGGTGGGCCAAGGTTCAATCCTCGCAGAACCCCTCCATCAGCTCCAGCTTGCTGGAACCACCAGGAGCGGATCGGGGACTACCTGTCCTGCAGCCGCGACCACAAGGCCGTGGGCCGCCGGCCCTTCGACAAGGTGGGCCAAGGTTCAATCCTCGCAGAACCTCTCCATCATCACCTCCCAACTAGGTTGAATCTCCAGGAGCGGATCGGGGACTACCGGTCCAGCAGCCGCGACCACAAGGCCGTGGGCCGCCGGCCCTTCGACAAGGTGGGACAAGGTTCAATCCTCGCAGAACCTCTCCATCATCACCTCCCAACTAGGTTGAATCTCCAGGAGCGGATCGGGGACTACCGGTCCAGCAGCCGCGACCACAAGGCCGTGGGCCGCCGGCCCTTCGACAAGGTGGGCCAAGGTTCAATCCTCGCAGAACCTCTCCATCAGCTCCAGCTTGCTGGAACCACCAGGAGCGGATCGGGGACTACCTGTCCTGTAGCCGCGACCACAAGGCCGTGGGCCGCCGGCCCTTCGACAAGGTGGGCCAAGGTTCAATCCTCGCAGAACCCCTCCATCAGCTCCAGCTTGCTGGAACCACCAGGAGCGGATCGGGGACTACCTGTCCTGCAGCCGCGACCACAAGGCCGTGGGCCGCCGGCCCTTCGACAAGGTGGGCCAAGGTTCAATCCTCGCAGAACCTCTCCATCATCACCTCCCAACTAGGTTGAATCTCCAGGAGCGGATCGGGGACTACCGGTCCAGCAGCCGCGACCACAAGGCCGTGGGCCGCCGGCCCTTCGACAAGGTGGGACAAGGTTCAATCCTCGCAGAACCTCTCCATCATCACCTCCCAACTAGGTTGAATCTCCAGGAGCGGATCGGGGACTACCGGTCCAGCAGCCGCGACCACAAGGCCGTGGGCCGCCGGCCCTTCGACAAGGTGGGCCAAGGTTCAATCCTCGCAGAACCTCTCCATCATCAGCTCCAACTTGCTGGAACCACCAGGAGCGGATCGGGGACTACCTGTCCTGTAGCCGCGACCACAAGGCCGTGGGCCGCCGGCCCTTCGACAAGGTGGGACAAGGTTCAATCCTCGCAGAACCTCTCCATCATCACCTCCCAACTAGGTTGAATCTCCAGGAGCGGATCGGGGACTACCGGTCCAGCAGCCGCGACCACAAGGCCGTGGGCCGCCGGCCCTTCGACAAGGTGGGACAAGGTTCAATCCTCGCAGAACCTCTCCATCATCACCTCCCAACTAGGTTGAATCTCCAGGAGCGGATCGGGGACTACCGGTCCAGCAGCCGCGACCACAAGGCCGTGGGCCGCCGGCCCTTCGACAAGGTGGGACAAGGTTCAATCCTCGCAGAACCTCTCCATCATCACCTCCCAACTAGGTTGAATCTCCAGGAGCGGATCGGGGACTACCGGTCCAGCAGCCGCGACCACAAGGCCGTGGGCCGCCGGCCCTTCGACAAGGTGGGACAAGGTTCAATCCTCGCAGAACCTCTCCATCATCAGCTCCAACTTGCTGGAACCACCAGGAGCGGATCGGGGACTACCTATCCTGTAGCCGCGACCACAAGGCCGTGGGCCGCCGGCCTTCAACCTAGTCTACTAGTAGTTAGGTCGTCTAAAAGGTGACCTGACCATCAGTCAGGTTGGCTTCAAAGTGACCTAACTAATAGTCAGGTTGGGTTGAAGGTGACATAAACATAACTAATAGTCAGATTGGTTTCAAGGTGACCTAACCAATAGTCAGGTTGGCTAAAAAGGTAACTTATCCAATAGATAACTCAACTTCAAGGTAACCTAAGCAATAGTCAGGTCTGCTTCAAGGTGGCCCAACTAATAGTCAGGTCGGCTAAATGGTAACCCAACCAATAGTCATTTCGGCTTCAAGGTTGTCCAACTAATAGTGAAGTCTGCTTCAAGGTGACCTAACCAATAGTCAGATCGGCTTCAAGGCGACTTAACCAATAGTCAGGTTGGCTTCAAGGAGAATGAATGAATGTTTTATTTGCAAGAACATAGTAGGTAGATTATGATGTAATAAACAGTAAGTGCTATCGTAGAGGCGTGACTTAACCAATTGACAGATTGGTTTCACGGTGACCTAACCAATCGTCAGGTCGTCTAAATGGTGACCTGACATCTATTAAGGTACGTTATACACTAACATGAAAGCTGCAATATTTACTTCCCAGGTCACGGTTAGTGACATAAGCTTATCTCTCTAAGGCGGCGTCACGATGGTGTCAAAACGGCGTTATATTTGAAAAATATAATGTTAAAAACCGAGAAAATCAAATGATTTTAGCTTACTTACTTCTAATTAGAGATTTAATTTTCTTATTTACGTTTTTGTGCAATTTGTGCATTTACGCATTACACAAGATGGCATTTAATATGGCAAGATGGTACAGTCACCATCAGACATATCGTAGCATGTAAGGTATTCATAAATATCTGAACACGACTCTTGTTGACTGGGCGTTACAGTACATGTTCACATATTTATGAACGCCTTATATGCTGCGATATATCTGATGGCGACTGTACATAAGTGTGATTTGTATTTCGTAATTTTAGATGGCGACGTTACTGGCATACCTGGGACCACCAGAACACAAGCCGGTGGAGTCGTAAGTGTTAATCATTTTATTTCATATTTTTGAACGTTGGTTAAAAAGAATAGTAATTAAATGTATGAGAACAATATGTCAATCAAATTTCTTTATCCACCCTGATATTGTTACATCACTTCAGATACTATAGATTAGACCTAGATTACTATGCGCGAAATCTGCTTGGAAAAGTCTGTTTTATCCGCTGGCGTGCAAAAGTCTTTTGAATTTAGAACACGACGTATTCAACTTTATTTTTATTTTTAAAATTATTTGTTGTTTTCTCTTGTTTATTCTGTCTCTGGTTTGGATATGAGTGTGTTATGTCTTAAATTTGATATGTTAAATAGAGGCCAAATTAAATGAATTGTTCGGATTCATTCCTGCCGCGTCTTTCCGCCATCGTTCTACGTGACAATCCTTTCATCCTCACCACTTAGATAGTTGGCAGTTTACAACTTTTCTAGAAATTACCTGCATCGTACGACGGCATTGTGGAATGAATTGTCACTTGCGGTATTTCCGGACCGATACGACCTTCAAACCTTCAAGAAATGTGTACTCGTAATGAGCGAAAGGTCGGCAACGCACTTGTTACTCCTCTGGTGTTTGGCTTCTCGTGACTTGAAAGCTTCGCTACGCTCAACATTTATTTATTTAATCTATACTACACAAAAGAAAACTTATCGTACAAAAGGCGGACTTAATGCCATGAGGCATTCTCTACCAGTCAACCTTAGGGCAAAGCGGAAACATTAAGAGGGCGCCAACGCGTTGGCGCCCTCTCTCTCACTGAGCCTAAGCGTGAGCGAGATGGAAGTGTGTGCTCGGAAGCGCAGAAAACATGTTTTTTGAGTTGTGTCATAAACGTGTGCATTTTATATTGAAAATAGTTCTACAGTTTTTGAAAAATTATAATTGTGCATCTATTAAGCTAAAAAACATTGTTAAAAACGGAAGGGTTTTGAAGATCCAACCGAAAATATCTAAAAAAAGAGTTATGTTTGAGAGATAAAAGTATCGAGAAAATTATTACCGATCGTGTTTTCACGTTGACAAGATTGAAGAAAAACTGTTTTAGTTTCTTATTTCCAAGGGACATATTTTTAATCACTATGGATGTTGAGATCTAGGATCATTCACCTGACGAATTTTGCATGGGTGGACTCTTAACCTCACCACTCGCACCTAATAACAACTTTGCACCTTTGCATAACAAGTAACTAATTTTAGTATCTATTTTTAATTAATCTATTTGTAATGTATATTAGTTTTATATGTTTTAGTTTGTCTGTAAGTAAATGTGTGTGTCAAATTAGTCGTTTTCAAAAATATTGCACTACCAATTTCATAATTATTTTTCGTATTTCCCACTACCCTAAGGTTGTCTGGAAGAGATCGCTTTTTAGCGATAAGACCGCCTGTTGTTACCTACTGATTTGTTTTTTGCAATTTCTTTCTGTAATCTTTATTTATATTTAGTGGTGCACAATAAAAGTAATATAATTATTATGACTATTTTCATTCCAGCACATCGGGCCTCCTCTTCTCCTCATACGCGCGCTGGTCCTCCATCGACATGTCTTCCACCAACTTCGAGGAGTTCATCGTCAAACACAACATGCACGAGAAGGAGGAGTTCAAGAGCATCAAGAGCCTGAACATCTTCTACCAGGCGGGCACCAGCAAGATCGGGAACCCGGTGTTCTACTTTATATCTAGGAGATACAAGTGAGTAAACAGCTATTTTTTTTTTAAACGGCACAACATAGTTTCTCCACTTCGCCTGATGGTAAGCAAAAAGGGGAGCGCAAGTCGCAATGGCAACTGACGAGAAACCAACGGTGCCAAGTCAGTTGACACTGCCATGCTGGCCCGAGAGATGCTTCTTCACGCTTCGTTTGAAGGGTCCTAAATTATAAGAAGGAGGAAACACATGAGCCGGCACAGAGTTCCATACTTTAATAGTTCGGCAGATGAAGGAATTGCCAAACTTCTTGGTACGTGTGGAAATATTCTCCACGGTGGGGCGATGACATCGCAAGCTGGCACGTGTGGTTCTATGGGAGGGTGGGATAAGAGAAAACTGCAACAGCTAAATGCATTATAGTACATTATTGTCGAAGCGAAGGAAATAGGCAATTGAGTAATAATTTTAAACTGGCTTGGGAGTTCCGGCTGAGACAAATATAGAGATTTTCTCGAAAATGTCGCAAGAAAAGAAAATGAGTACAGATAAGTTTTATTTGCCACTATATGTCAAAACTGAATTGTTACATTGCCTTTTTATTTATTTCTTAATAATAAACTAGAAATGTATTTTTCTTCAGAAAGCGCCATAGAACATTTGAGTAAAATAAAAACGCGCGATCAGTCGTAACTCTTATATCTTTCGTTTTGGCTAGTCAGTACCTATGCCTTTGTAACTTTTTTATAGTAAATACCTGGAAGAATAAATGAATTTCATACCACATTATTGTCGAGGAAACCGAGCCGGCAAAGTATTTTTCTTAATTTCTGACTGACCATAAATTATGCACTTCGCGTCCTGATTTTATCAATAAAGTCAACATTCCCGATCGGGTTTCGAGCAAGTTGTCTAATGGAAAGATTGTACCGTTTGTAAAGTTGCTCCCTTAGGCTGTCTGTCCGCAGAAGGGGAACAGAGCGGAGCTATGTAAAATGGACCTAAATCTAGCTTAAAAGGAACAGACACGATCACTGATTAAGTCTTTCTCACTCATTATTTTATCAAAACGGGACTTAATCGCCTTCATAAAGTTTTTATTTAAGTAGCTCGACATTTGAAATTCATGGCATTGAGTCCCTTAGAGACCATGGACGCAACATCAAGTTCGAAACGTCGCGGTAATTAAATAAACTCTTTTTTTGAACGTGATTAAGCGTTTTGTTAAACGGGTCGTTCTTCTTTTTTACCTACAATAGTCCGTCCTTCGTCTTTTTATGGCATCTCAGAGTAATCATATTCGGTTTTATAATGTTCGAAAAATCATCCATATTTTTCTATCTATCAATATTATGTAATCTGTCAGTTTCTCTAACCAGCATTTTTTTTTCAAACGTTTGTTTATTATTTCGTAAAATGGCGTGACAGAGTGGTAAGCTAAAACGCGGTCTCCCCTTAAAAGGACCACTCTGTCACGCTATAAAAAAAAAACACAATAAAAAAGCTGAATGGGCTGTAAAATAAATTTTAATTAGGTAATAGTCCTAATAATAAAACAAATGCATTTTTTTTTAATTCTACTCTGAAACCTCAATTATCGATAGTTCAAAAGCCCAAAAAACGGAAAACCTTCGATTTAATGTAGGTAAAAAAGAAGAACGACCCAAACATGTGGGAAAATCGTGTAAGCTGAAATCAATATATTTCACTCATGTTTATTTCTGTTGTTTACAGGATAGGCGAAGTGAACGCGGACCTGCTGATATACCACGTCATCTTGACCCTGAAACCGTTCTGTCAACAGCCGTTCGAGCTGATCGTAGACTTCACTCACACCAACTCCGATAACCGCTTCAGGTACAGAATATGCGTGTAGACAATTTTTTTGAGGATGTCTTTCGATTCAATTTTTTATTGGGATCAAATGTCTATATGGGACTAACCACACTTAGAGTGCCCTTAAAGTCAGAAATGACTGTCAATGTACGTGAGGGCCATACGTATGCGATCTGAAGCTTTACGAATTACCGCCCGTGGTTTGTGGTAAGTTTTACGGCTTGCCTTGGCTAGAATATGAATACGGCCTTAGCCTTACGGCCTAGGGTGACGTAAAATACCATTTGACAGACGAATTTGCTGCATTTCGAAAATTTACAATACTGCGTTATTGGTGATTTTAAACTGACCAACAATACAATCAACGCTACAACAATAACATTTTTAATCTGTTTTCAGAACGGACTTCCTCCAGAAATGGTTCACGGTGCTGCCTGATGTGGCATATATCAACATCCACGCGTGCTACATCTACAACTGCAACAGCTGGGTGCGCGAGTACACCAAGTTCCACGAGGCGATACTGGCGCCTCTCAGAGTGAGTCTATTGTAACGGACTCCCTACAGAAATGGTTCACGGTGTTGTCCGACGTGTACATCAACATCCACGCGTGCTACATCTACAACTGCAACAGCTGGGTGCGCGAGTACACCAAGTTCCACGAGGCTATACTGGCGCCTCTCAGAGTGAGTCTATTGTAACGGACTCCCTACAGAAATGGTTCATGGTGTTGCCCGACGTGTACATCAACATCCACGCGTGCTACATCTACAACTGCAACAGCTGGGTACGCGAGTACACCAAGTTCCACGAGGCGATACTGGCGCCTCTCAGAGTGAGTCTATTGTAACGGACTCCCTACAGAAATGGTTCATGGTGTTGCCCTAGGTGAACATCAACATCCACGCGTGCTACATCTACAACTGCAACAGCTGGGTGCGCGAGTACACCAAGTTCCACGAGGCTATACTGGCGCCTCTCAGAGTGAGTCTATTGTAACGGACTCCCTACAGAAATGGTTCACGGTGTTGTCCGACGTGTACATCAACATCCACGCGTGCTAAATCTACAACTGCAACAGCTGGGTGCGCGAGTACACCAAGTTCCACGAGGCTATACTGGCGCCTCTCAGAGTGAGTCTATTGTAACGGACTCCCTACAGAAATGGTTCACGGTGTTGTCCGACGTGTACATCAACATCCACGCGTGCTACATCTACAACTGCAACAGCTGGGTGCGCGAGTACACCAAGTTCCACGAGGCTATACTGGCGCCTCTCAGAGTGAGTCTATTGTAACGGACTCCCTACAGAAATGGTTCACGGTGTTGTCCGACGTGTACATCAACATCCACGCGTGCTACATCTACAACTGCAACAGCTGGGTGCGCGAGTACACCAAGTTTCACGAGGCGATACTGGCGCCTCTCAGAGTAAGTCTATTCAGAACGGACTTCCTCCAGAAATAAGTTTATTTTTAACCCCCGACGAAAAAAAAGGGGTGTTATAAGTTTAACATGTGTATCTGTGTGTCTGTCTGTGGCATCGTAGTGCCCATACGGGTGGAACGATTTGATTGCGGTTTTTTTTTATTAAAAGCCTGGTTTGTCGAGATGGTTCTTAGCTTTCTTTGATGGAAATCGGAGCTCTCGTTTCCAAGATATTTAGTTTTTAGTGAAACAAGTGACCGGCTCTGAGCCAATATTGAAGCTAGGAATTCCAAATTTTGTTTCATATGTTGATTTTTAGTAACATTTTCTATATCACTCATTAAAACAGAGTTTCATGATGACCAGCTACTTGTTTCGGGGGGTTTTAAATTTTCATTTATTTTCTGAGCCGGCGGTCCTGGGTTCGAATCCTGGCCAAGGCATATATTTGTGTCATGAACTTGAATATTTGTGCTTGGGTCATGGTTGTTCTATGTATTTAAGTATATATTTATCTATTTAAGTATGTTTATCTTCGTCTAGTGCCCATAACACAAGCCTACTAGAGCTTACTGTGGGACTAGATCGATTTGTGTGAGGTTGTCCAATATTTATTTATTATTAAAGCTAAGAATTCCAAAATAAAGTAGTAGCATTTTCTATATCACTCATTGAATGAGGGTCTCATGATGACCAGCTTCTTGTGTCGGGGGTGTTTTAAATTTTCATTATTTTTTTCCCCTCCACTTCTGTGGACAGACTATGTTTAAATTAATCGATTTACTTGTGGACTCCGGATATTCAATGACTTATTTTTTTCTAGGGAAATCGTAAGCTGATATTCATCGACAACCACACGCGTTTGAGCGACTACGTAGAGGCTGAACAGCAGAAACTTCCTGGAGCCACCCTGGCCTTGGAAGAGGATCTGAAAGTCTTCAGCAATGCACTGAAACTATCGCACAAGGATACTAAAGTTGCTATAAAGGTAAGACCTTAGCTAATATTCGTTTTAAGAAAATCGATCGACTATTCATGTTTACTTCAAAAAGAAGATACAGATACAGATACTTTATTGGTATTTTAGAAGTCAGTCATGTTCATGTTACATTATTATTATTATAAATTACAATTATCTACATATTATGATTACAATTCCCAATTATTATTATGATACATTTTCAATTGTTATTATAAACTACAATTTAATTATTATTAATTGATTAATTAATATACAGGAGAAAGAAAGAAAGAAATATATTTATTCGTGACGTTTTAATTGCTCCAAGCGACAGTAGACCTCATATTTCTGCTTGATACCTCCACGCGTTCCCGAGAAAAAGGGTCTTGACATACAGATAGACGGACAACAAACCGATCCTGTAAGGGTTCCGTTTATTTAAATAGTGGTACGGAACCCTAAAAATGTAAGTAATTATCATCTTTTGTCCAGGTGGGGCCGACGGCACTTCAAATAACGTCAGTCGAGAAGACCAAGGTCCTGGGTTTACCGGTGCTGTTGAATGATGTTTATTACGCTTCGGAAATAGACGAGGTAAGTACCGAATGACCGCCTGTTGTTTACCTCTATTGAATTTAACGTGTAATATATTGTACTTGACGATGCGGCTGGCGCAGTGATTAAGCAACTGCCTGCTGAGCCGTCGGTCCTGGGTTCGAATCCCGGCCAGGGCAAATATTTGTGTGATGAACTCAAATATTTGTGCTTGGGTCATGGTTGTTCTATGTATTTAAGTATGTATATCGTCGTCTAGTGTCCATAACACAAGCCTACTAAACCTTAATTTGGGACTAGGTCGATTTGTTTAAGGTGTTCAATGTTTATTTATTTGTCTTGTTTTCAGGTCTGCTTGGTAGACGACAACCAGTTCTCACTATCGATAGTGAACGAGCCGACACCTCTCAGCTTTATACACAACGATTGCGATAACATTGTGCAGTCGATCATACATATACGGAACCGCTGGGAGCTGAGTCAACCGGTGAGCATATCTGTATTCAACCTACTTCAAGAAAGGAGGTTCGACTGTATGTTTGTCTCTTTTTTGTAGTAGTAGTACTTTAGGCGATTATTCCGCCAATTATGAATCGATATTGATGATTTTTTGTTTGGTAAATTATACTTCAGACGTGATCTGGTATAAAATTGACTAAACGCTTTTTGAGAAAATCAACAAAAAAAACTAAATTTGTACCGAACCTGAATCCCTAAGGCATGTAGAAGAAGCTGGTTGGAAAATTCATTGGCTCTCGCATTAGGTTCGGTGGTCCAATAGGTAGGATGCCCTTGTTGGCCCAGAAAACCGTTGGATACGCAGGTTCGAAGTTTGCCTGAACCATTAAATTTTTCAATGTTTCGCCCATTTCGTTTATTGAAGTCGGTTATAATTATAAATGACACGATAGTCTATTCATCCCCATATCTTGAAGCCTAAGTAAGTAGTTAACTTAAATTAAAAAAACCGACCTATGTATACATACTTAGCTAAAAACCACCGCGGCAAACATGTCTTTTGATTAAAAAAAATGAATTCAAATCTGTCCATCCATTTGGGAGCCACGATGCAACATGTTAAACTTAATAACACCCCTCTTTTTGGTTAGGGGCTTAATTTTTTACAATCTTCCATTTCCATAACAGTTTATTTAACGTAAATTATATATTTCCAGGATTCAGTGACAGTCCATCAGAAAATACGGCCAAAAGACGTCCCAGGAACACTGCTCAACATGGCGCTTCTGAACCTGGGGTCATGTGATCCGAACCTGAGGACAGCCGCTTACAACCAGCTCTGTGCCCTCACTGCCACCTTCCATCTGAAGATCGAGGGTCAGCTGTTGGAGACTTCAGGTCAGATATGGTACTGGGGTCATGTGACCCGACCCTGAGGACAGCCGCTTACAACCAGCTCTGTGCCCTCACTGCCACCTTCCATCTGAAGATCGAGGGTCAGCTGTTGGAGACTTCAGGTCAGATATGGTACTGGGGTCATGTGACCCGACCCTGAGAGCAGCCGCGTACAACCAGCTCTGTGCCCTCACTGCCACCTTCCATCTGAAGATCGAGGGTCAGCTGTTGGAGACTTCAGGTCAGATATGGTACTGGGGTCATGTGACCCGACCCTGAGAGCAGCCGCGTACAACCAGCTCTGTGCCCTCACTGCCACCTTCCATCTGAAGATCGAGGGTCAGCTGTTGGAGACTTCAGGTCAGATATGGTACTGGGGTCATGTGACCCGACCCTGAGGCCAGCCGCGTACAACCAGCTCTGTGCCCTCACTGCCACCTTCCATCTGAAGATCGAGGGTCAGCTGTTGGAGACTTCAGGTCAGATATGGTACTGGGGTCATGTGACCCGACCCTGAGAGCAGCCGCGTACAACCAGCTCTGTGCCCTCACTGCCACCTTCCATCTGAAGATCGAGGGTCAGCTGTTGGAGACTTCAGGTCAGATATGGTACTGGGGTCATGTGACCCGACCCTGAGTACAGCCGCGTACAACCAGCTCTGTGCCCTCACTGCCACCTTCCATCTGAAGATCGAGGGTCAGCTGTTGGAGACTTCAGGTCAGATATGGTACTGGGGTCATGTGACCCGACCCTGAGTACAGCCGCGTACAACCAGCTCTGTGCCCTCACTGCCACCTTCCATCTGAAGATCGAGGGTCAGCTGTTGGAGACTTCAGGTCAGATATGGTACTGGGGTCATGTGACCCGATCCTGAGGACAGCGCGTACAACCAGCTCTGTGCCCTCACTGCCACCTTCCATCTGAAGATCGAGGGTCAGCTGTTGGAGACTTCAGGTCAGATATGGTACTGGGGTCATGTGACCCGACCCTGAGGGCAGCCGCGTACAACCAGCTCTGTGCCCTTACTGCCACCTTCCATCTGAAGATCGAGGGTCAGCTGTTGGAGAGTTCAGGTCAGATATGGTACTGGGGTCATGTGACCCGAACCTGAGTACAGCCGCGTACAACCAGCTCTGTGCCCTCACTGCCACCTTCCATCTGAAGATCGAGGGTCAGCTGTTGGAGACTTCAGGTCAGATATGGTACAGGGGTCATGTGATCCGAACCTGAGGACAGCCGCTTACAACCAGCTCTGTGCCCTCACTGCCACCTTCCATCTGAAGATCGAGGGTCAGCTGTTGGAGACTTCAGGTCAGATATGGTACAGGGGTCATGTGACCCGAACCTGAGTACAGCCGCGTACAACCAGCTCTGTGCCCTCACTGCCACCTTCCATCTGAAGATCGAGGGTCAGGTGTTGGAGACTTCAGGTCAGATATGGTACTGGGGTCATGTGACCCGAACCTGAGTACAGCCGCGTACAACCAGCTCTGTGCCCTCACTGCCACCTTCCATCTGAAGATCGAGGGTCAGCTGTTGGAGACTTCAGGTCAGATATGGTACTGGGGTCATGTGACCCGACCCTGAGGCCAGCCGCGTACAACCAGCTCTGTGCCCTCACTGCCACCTTCCATCTGAAGATCGAGGGTCAGCTGTTGGAGACTTCAGGTTAGACGTTATGGTCCTTTTGAAAAACTGGACAGTCCCTTTGCGCTCTCTCACCTTCTATCTGAGGTCAACTTCTGGATACTTGAGGTCAGTGCGAGGATCAGCATCAGAAAGTCTCGTGACTACAGGGAATGCTGATAGTTTAAGCATGTAGATTTTAATAAGTCTATACCTACGCGCCCGGCAAGACCTTATTATTGTGCACATGAAAACGATTACAACAAAGAAACAATTAAACAAAAAGCAGGGCAAAAACAGGCGCTCTTATCGCTAAAGAGCGATCTCTTCCAGACAACTTTTGTGTAGGTGTCGATTAATTTATACTTGTTATAATTTCAGGCCTATGTATCCCGTCCAACAACACGATCTTCATCAAGTCGGTTAGTGAGAAGCTGGCGCATAACGAGCCCCGTCTCACGCTGGAATTTCTTGAGGAATGCATTCAGGTTAGTGTGCTTTCGGGCACTTAACTTAGAGTTTCGTACATTTCCAAACGGTGTCAACGGTATTAGAACGTTTTTTTTAGAGCGGTTCTTTTTTTCCGTTTTTAGGGTTCCGTACCCAAAGGGTAAAAACGGGACCCTATTACTGAGACTTCGCTGTCCGTCCGTCCGTCCGTCCGTCCGTCTGTCTGTCACCAGGCTGTATCTCAAGAACGGTGATAGCTAGACAGTGGAAATTTTCACAGATGATGTATTTCTATTGCCGCTATAACAACAAATACTAAAAATAAAATAAATATTTAAGGGGGGCTCCCATACAACAAACTTGTTTTATGGTACGGAACCCTTCATGCGCGAGTCGGACTCGCACTTCCCAATTTTTTAGGGTTCCGCACTTGAAAAGGCAAAAACGGAACCCTTATAGAATGACTGTTGTCCGTCTTTGCGTTGCGTCTGTTTGTCAAAACCCTTTATCTCGGGACCGTGTGGAGGTATCGAGTTGAAATTGAAACCTCAAGTCTACAGTCTCTTGACAAAACGTGGTTGACGCAGTGGTACAGCAGCTGCCTACTGAGCCGGCGATCCTGGGTTCGAATCCCGGCGAGGGCAAATATTTTGAAATAATGAAATAATGAACTTTATTCTGCAAGTAGGCCACAAGGGCACTTTTACATGTCTGAGTCTACCGGCATTTCACAAGAGGAGACCACTGTTGAGAAGAAACGCCGAAAGAAACTCAACAGTCAGTCATTTTTTCAGAAAGCATAAGTACTTAACTATTACAATGATATGAACTTAACTATACGTAGTTCTACAAGAAAACATATTAAAAGTGTATTTTAAGACATAAGTGAGGAAAAGTGTAAGAAAAAAATAGAAACTACAAGAAAGCCTGACGGTTTATCACAATTTATGTACGTTTGATATGCTTTCTTATTAGAACTGTGTCCCTTAAACTAGTTAGGTACAATCTAAGAAGGAGTCAGCTACGCGGTTTCTGGTTCAGGCCATGCATTTTTGTCTGTCAGATAGTCCTCTACTGTATAATATGCTTTTGACATTAGAGATTTTTTTAAATAATTTTTGAGAGATGGAAAGGCTAATTTTAAAAGATGATCAGGTAACTTGTTATAAAAATGAATACATTGGCCTAAAAATGATTTACTTACTTTACGAACACGAAACTTTCTAATAGCAATTTTATTTTTATTTCTAGTGTTAAAACTGTGGGCATCGGATTTTTTTGTAAATGAATCTAGGTTTCTAATAACATACATAATATTCTCATAAATATATTGGGACGCTACAGTTAAGATGTTTATATCTTTGAAAATGTCTCTTAAGGAGTCACGAGAATTTAGGTTATATATAGAACGAATGGCTCTTTTTTGTAGCACAAATATAGTCTGAATGTCAGCTGCTTTGCCCCAAACCAGAATACCATATGACATGACACTATGAAAATAACTATGATAAACTAAGCGAGCTGTATCTACATCACTCAATTGTCTGATTTTCCTAACGGCGTACGCCGCTGAACTTAATTTACCTGCAAGCACTGCTATATGTGGACCCCATTGCAAATTACTGTCCAATGTTATACCTAAGAATAATGCCTTATTCACTATTTCTAAACATTCACCATTTAGTAATATAGTAGAATCTACCGCCGTAACATTCGGTAAAGCAAATCTAACACATTTAGTGATTTGAGTGATGAAATCGAATACATTTATATATAAGTATGTATATCGTCGTCTAGTATCCATAACACAAGCCTTGTAGAGCTTACTGTGGGACTAGATCGATTTGTGTGAAGTTGTCCGATAAAGCATAGTTCATTTAGAACTGGCACACGTTTATCATCAAATAAAATAAAAATATGGTTCAACATGTAAAAAACTGACAATCACAACTTAATGTCAATATGTTCAAGACTCGATGCTAGAAATTCGGTTGATCTGACTTTTTGCGTTTATAAGTTATTGATGATGGAAGTTGAACGACGAAAATGTATCGTGAACAAATACACGGAAAATCCCTCTTGGTCTGGGTCAATGGTTGCTAAATCATTAAATTTCCCGAAAACTACTGTTTGTAGGCTAATAAAAAATACAAGGATTCTCTGGCCTTCGATAGAAAGTCTCAAATCAACCAACGGTCTGGTACAACGGATTAAACTTTGGAGAAGAAGGTTTTAAGGTCAGTGGCACAGAATCCAGGGCTGTTGGATTATGATTTAGCTCGAAAATAAAAAAAAAACCGCAGTACTATGAGACGGATTCCTCTTCGAGAAGGGTATAAGAGCTATAGAGCAATTAAGCAGCCAAATCGAACCGTCAAACAGAACAAAAAAGCTAAAACACGAGCTCGTCTGCTGTATGACAAAGTTCTAACTAAATTCAAAGGCTGCCTCTTGTTGGATCATGACACATACGTAAAGCGTCTTTAACCAACTACCAGGTTCTAAGTTTTACAAGGCCGACGCTAGAGGGAATGTTGACGAAAAATACACGTTTCACAAACTCTTTTTTTTTTAAAAAAGAACATTCGATTTGGCAGGTTATACGTAGTTGCGGTCTTAAGACTAAAGTTTTTGTCATTGCGCCATGAACGACATCAGATGTTTATGAGAAAGAGTGCGTGCAGCGACGAATTTTGCCTTTCATTCGAAGCCACAATGGTCCAGTCAAATTTTGGACCGATTTGGCTAGCTGCCATTATTCAAAAAAGGTTTTGAAGTGGTATGCTGCAAATCACATTGATTTCATACCAAAAGAGCTGAACCCACCCAATTGTCCCCAGTTTCGACCAATTGAAAACTACTGGGTAATAATGAAAGGAAAATTAAATAAAACTGGCAAAATAGTCCAAGACATCAACTCGGTGCGGTCCTCATGGAATCAACAGGCAAAAAAGGTGGACGGAGGTCTTGTTCAGAGGATGATGAATACTATTTCCAGAAGAGTCCGTAATTTTGTGCATGAATGAAGTAAATAATTGAATTTTATGTGAAACGCCAAAATTGAATAAATAATCTTTTATATTGTTTAATTAAAAACCTTGTTTTTATTTTTATTAAAAAAATATATGCCTTCCATCGTGTTCCAATTCTATATGAACTATGCTTTATTTATTTATTTATTTATTACAGCTATATATTTAACAGATAATTCTCGATTTCACAGGGCTTTCGCGGTTCGTCCATTGAACTGAAGCATTTGTGCTTGGAGTACATGACTCCGTGGTTGGCCAACTTAGTCAGGTGTGTACTTCTGTAACTTTTGCAAGATTTTATTAACTAAATTGTTACTAATTAGCGCAACGCAACAATTTATTCTATACTCTTTACTCGCTTACGAAGAAAATATTTTTGCAAAATTCATAGAATTATTAACAAATTCTACGACACCCACTCGAAATTAAGATCTTTCCCGGAAATCACGACCGCTCTCCATAGAAAATATATTTTCTATTTAGGTCATTTTAGAGCTCTTTAATATAGCGTTGTGGCTATGTTAAGACTTTTCCTAAAATTCAGAGCACTCTCCATAGAAAACAGACTTTTGATGCTAAACTAGAATTTTATAATAGTATAGTGTATCATACTAATATTATAAAGGCGAAAGTTATTGAGTGTGTTTGTCACTTCTTCACGCTCAAACGGCTGGACCGATTTTGATATCAAGGTAGCTGACACTGGATTAACACAGAGGCTACTTTTTATCCCGAAAAAATGTAGTGTTCCCGTGGGATGAGCGGGTAACTAGTATTTCATGGATGTTTTCCTAAAATAATCCCGAATCCTTGTTTCTTCCAGAACTTGGCGTTTCTGGGTTTATATTACTCAGAATCGATAGCATTTTCAATGTGAAGAATAAAAAGTGTCCTAAATTTGTTCGTACCATTGCGTCGCGTTCGAATATGAACTTTTTTTTTATTTACACGAGCGTAATGGAAACTAAAATTCTCATACAAATTTTGGGGCACTTTTTTTATATTCTTTACCCAAAAACGTCAAGTTCTGGAAGACACTATGCCTAGATCTTTAAGATTAAGACTACGCAACGGATTTTGATGCGGTATTTTTTTAAATAGATCTGATTCAAGAGGATAGTTTACATGTAAAATACATGCATAATTTATCCGTGTGAAGCCGGGGCGGGTCGCTAGTATACACATAAAAACCTGACTAACCATTATGCCTTTCTCAGATTCTGCAAGCCGTCAGACGAGTCCCGCCGCCAGAAGCAGGTCCTGGGCATCCTGGAGAAGCTGATCGAGCTGACGATCGAGGAGACGGAGATGTACCCCTCCGTGCAGGCCAAGATCTGGGGCTCCATCGGGCACGTGCCCGAGCTCATCGACATGGTCTTGGACAGCTTCATACAGCGCAGCGTCAACTCAGGTATGTGATCTCGGGCTCCATCGGGCACGTGCCCGAGCTCATCGACATGGTCTTGGACAGCTTCATACAGCGCAGCGTCAACTCAGGTATGTGATCTCGGGCTCCATCGGGCACGTGCCCGAGCTCATCGACATGGTCTTGGACAGCTTCATACAGCGCAGCGTCAACTCAGGTATGTGATCTCGGGCTCCATCGGGCACGTGCCCGAGCTCATCGACATGGTCTTGGACAGCTTCATACAGCGCAGCGTCAACTCAGGTATGTGATCTCGGGCTCCATCGGGCACGTGCCCGAGCTCATCGACATGGTCTTGGACAGCTTCATACAGCGCAGCGTCAACTCAGGTATGTGATCTCGGGCTCCATCGGGCACGTGCCCGAGCTCATCGACATGGTCTTGGACAGCTTCATACAGCGCAGCGTCAACTCAGGTATGTGATCTCGGGCTCCATCGGGCACGTGCCCGAGCTCATCGACATGGTCTTGGACAGCTTCATACAGCGCAGCGTCAACTCGGGTATGTGATCTCGGGCTCCATCGGGCACGTGCCCGAGCTCATCGACATGGTCTTGGACAGCTTCATACAGCGCAGCGTCAACTCGGGTATGTGATCTCGGGCTCCATCGGGCACGTGCCCGAGCTCATCGACATGGTCTTGGACAGCTTCATACAGCGCAGCGTCAACTCAGGTATGTGATCTCGGGCTCCATCGGGCACGTGCCCGAGCTCATCGACATGGTCTTGGACAGCTTCATACAGCGCAGCGTCAACTCAGGTATGTGATCTCGGGCTCCATCGGGCACGTGCCCGAGCTCATCGACATGGTCTTGGACAGCTTCATACAGCGCAGCGTCAACTCAGGTATGTGATCTCGGGCTCCATCGGGCACGTGCCCGAGCTCATCGACATGGTCTTGGACAGCTTCATACAGCGCAGCGTCAACTCAGGTATGTGATCTCGGGCTCCATCGGGCACGTGCCCGAGCTCATCGACATGGTCTTGGACAGCTTCATACAGCGCAGCGTCAACTCAGGTATGTGATCTCGGGCTCCATCGGGCACGTGCCCGAGCTCATCGACATGGTCTTGGACAGCTTCATACAGCGCAGCGTCAACTCAGGTATGTGATCTGGGGCTCCATCGGGCACGTGCCCGAGCTCATCGACATGGTCTTGGACAGCTTCATACAGCGCAGCGTCAACTCGGGTATGTGATCTCGGGCTCCATCGGGCACGTGCCCGAGCTCATCGACATGGTCTTGGACAGCTTCATACAGCGCAGCGTCAACTCGGGTATGTGATCTGAGGCTCCATCGGGCACGTGCCCGAGCTCATCGACATGGTCTTGGACAGCTTCATACAGCGCAGCGTCAACTCAGGTATGTGATCTGGGGCTCCATCGGGCACGTGCCCGAGCTCATCGACATGGTCTTGGACAGCTTCATACAGCGCAGCGTCAACTCAGGTATGTGATCTCGGGCTCCATCGGGCACGTGCCCGAGCTCATCGACATGGTCTTGGACAGCTTCATACAGCGCAGCGTCAACTCAGGTATGTGATCTCGGGCTCCATCGGGCACGTGCCCGAGCTCATCGACATGGTCTTGGACAGCTTCATACAGCGCAGCGTCAACTCAGGTATGTGATCTCGGGCTCCATCGGGCACGTGCCCGAGCTCATCGACATGGTCTTGGACAGCTTCATACAGCGCAGCGTCAACTCAGGTATGTGATCTCGGGCTCCATCGGGCACGTGCCCGAGCTCATCGACATGGTCTTGGACAGCTTCATACAGCGCAGCGTCAACTCAGGTATGTGATCTCGGGCTCCATCGGGCACGTGCCCGAGCTCATCGACATGGTCTTGGACAGCTTCATACAGCGCAGCGTCAACTCAGGTATGTGATCTCGGGCTCCATCGGGCACGTGCCCGAGCTCATCGACATGGTCTTGGACAGCTTCATACAGCGCAGCGTCAACTCAGGTATGTGATCTCGGGCTCCATCGGGCACGTGCCCGAGCTCATCGACATGGTCTTGGACAGCTTCATACAGCGCAGCGTCAACTCAGGTATGTGATCTCGGGCTCCATCGGGCACGTGCCCGAGCTCATCGACATGGTCTTGGACAGCTTCATACAGCGCAGCGTCAACTCAGGTATGTGATCTCGGGCTCCATCGGGCACGTGCCCGAGCTCATCGACATGGTCTTGGACAGCTTCATACAGCGCAGCGTCAACTCAGGTATGTGATCTCGGGCTCCATCGGGCACGTGCCCGAGCTCATCGACATGGTCTTGGACAGCTTCATACAGCGCAGCGTCAACTCAGGTATGTGATCTGGGGCTCCATCGGGCACGTGCCCGAGCTCATCGACATGGTCTTGGACAGCTTCATACAGCGCAGCGTCAACTCAGGTATGTGATCTCGGGCTCCATCGGGCACGTGCCCGAGCTCATCGACATGGTCTTGGACAGCTTCATACAGCGCAGCGTCAACTCAGGTATGTGATCTCGGGCTCCATCGGGCACGTGCCCGAGCTCATCGACATGGTCTTGGACAGCTTCATACAGCGCAGCGTCAACTCGGGTATGTGATCTCGGGCTCCATCGGGCACGTGCCCGAGCTCATCGACATGGTCTTGGACAGCTTCATACAGCGCAGCGTCAACTCAGGTATGTGATCTCGGGCTCCATCGGGCACGTGCCCGAGCTCATCGACATGGTCTTGGACAGCTTCATACAGCGCAGCGTCAACTCAGGTATGTGATCTCGGGCTCCATCGGGCACGTGCCCGAGCTCATCGACATGGTCTTGGACAGCTTCATACAGCGCAGCGTCAACTCAGGTATGTGATCTCGGGCTCCATCGGGCACGTGCCCGAGCTCATCGACATGGTCTTGGACAGCTTCATACAGCGCAGCGTCAACTCAGGTATGTGATCTCGGGCTCCATCGGGCACGTGCCCGAGCTCATCGACATGGTCTTGGACAGCTTCATACAGCGCAGCGTCAACTCAGGTATGTGATCTCGGGCTCCATCGGGCACGTGCCCGAGCTCATCGACATGGTCTTGGACAGCTTCATACAGCGCAGCGTCAACTCAGGTATGTGATCTGGGGCTCCATCGGGCACGTGCCCGAGCTCATCGACATGGTCTTGGACAGCTTCATACAGCGCAGCGTCAACTCGGGTATGTGATCTCGGGCTCCATCGGGCACGTGCCCGAGCTCATCGACATGGTCTTGGACAGCTTCATACAGCGCAGCGTCAACTCGGGTATGTGATCTGAGGCTCCATCGGGCACGTGCCCGAGCTCATCGACATGGTCTTGGACAGCTTCATACAGCGCAGCGTCAACTCAGGTATGTGATCTGGGGCTCCATCGGGCACGTGCCCGAGCTCATCGACATGGTCTTGGACAGCTTCATACAGCGCAGCGTCAACTCGGGTATGTGATCTCGGGCTCCATCGGGCACGTGCCCGAGCTCATCGACATGGTCTTGGACAGCTTCATACAGCGCAGCGTCAACTCAGGTATGTGATCTCGGGCTCCATCGGGCACGTGCCCGAGCTCATCGACATGGTCTTGGACAGCTTCATACAGCGCAGCGTCAACTCAGGTATGTGATCTCGGGCTCCATCGGGCACGTGCCCGAGCTCATCGACATGGTCTTGGACAGCTTCATACAGCGCAGCGTCAACTCAGGTATGTGATCTCGGGCTCCATCGGGCACGTGCCCGAGCTCATCGACATGGTCTTGGACAGCTTCATACAGCGCAGCGTCAACTCAGGTATGTGATCTGGGGCTCCATCGGGCACGTGCCCGAGCTCATCGACATGGTCTTGGACAGCTTCATACAGCGCAGCGTCAACTCGGGTATGTGATCTCGGGCTCCATCGGGCACGTGCCCGAGCTCATCGACATGGTCTTGGACAGCTTCATACAGCGCAGCGTCAACTCAGGTATGTGATCTCGGGCTCCATCGGGCACGTGCCCGAGCTCATCGACATGGTCTTGGACAGCTTCATACAGCGCAGCGTCAACTCGGGTATGTGATCTCGGGCTCCATCGGGCACGTGCCCGAGCTCATCGACATGGTCTTGGACAGCTTCATACAGCGCAGCGTCAACTCGGGTATGTGATCTGAGGCTCCATCGGGCACGTGCCCGAGCTCATCGACATGGTCTTGGACAGCTTCATACAGCGCAGCGTCAACTCAGGTATGTGATCTGGGGCTCCATCGGGCACGTGCCCGAGCTCATCGACATGGTCTTGGACAGCTTCATACAGCGCAGCGTCAACTCAGGTATGTGATCTCGGGCTCCATCGGGCACGTGCCCGAGCTCATCGACATGGTCTTGGACAGCTTCATACAGCGCAGCGTCAACTCAGGTATGTGATCTCGGGCTCCATCGGGCACGTGCCCGAGCTCATCGACATGGTCTTGGACAGCTTCATACAGCGCAGCGTCAACTCAGGTATGTGATCTCGGGCTCCATCGGGCACGTGCCCGAGCTCATCGACATGGTCTTGGACAGCTTCATACAGCGCAGCGTCAACTCAGGTATGTGATCTCGGGCTCCATCGGGCACGTGCCCGAGCTCATCGACATGGTCTTGGACAGCTTCATACAGCGCAGCGTCAACTCAGGTATGTGATCTCGGGCTCCATCGGGCACGTGCCCGAGCTCATCGACATGGTCTTGGACAGCTTCATACAGCGCAGCGTCAACTCAGGTATGTGATCTCGGGCTCCATCGGGCACGTGCCCGAGCTCATCGACATGGTCTTGGACAGCTTCATACAGCGCAGCGTCAACTCAGGTATGTGATCTCGGGCTCCATCGGGCACGTGCCCGAGCTCATCGACATGGTCTTGGACAGCTTCATACAGCGCAGCGTCAACTCAGGTATGTGATCTGGGGCTCCATCGGGCACGTGCCCGAGCTCATCGACATGGTCTTGGACAGCTTCATACAGCGCAGCGTCAACTCGGGTATGTGATCTCGGGCTCCATCGGGCACGTGCCCGAGCTCATCGACATGGTCTTGGACAGCTTCATACAGCGCAGCGTCAACTCAGGTATGTGATCTCGGGCTCCATCGGGCACGTGCCCGAGCTCATCGACATGGTCTTGGACAGCTTCATACAGCGCAGCGTCAACTCAGGTATGTGATCTCGGGCTCCATCGGGCACGTGCCCGAGCTCATCGACATGGTCTTGGACAGCTTCATACAGCGCAGCGTCAACTCAGGTATGTGATCTCGGGCTCCATCGGGCACGTGCCCGAGCTCATCGACATGGTCTTGGACAGCTTCATACAGCGCAGCGTCAACTCAGGTATGTGATCTCGGGCTCCATCGGGCACGTGCCCGAGCTCATCGACATGGTCTTGGACAGCTTCATACAGCGCAGCGTCAACTCAGGTATGTGATCTCGGGCTCCATCGGGCACGTGCCCGAGCTCATCGACATGGTCTTGGACAGCTTCATACAGCGCAGCGTCAACTCAGGTATGTGATCTGGGGCTCCATCGGGCACGTGCCCGAGCTCATCGACATGGTCTTGGACAGCTTCATACAGCGCAGCGTCAACTCGGGTATGTGATCTCGGGCTCCATCGGGCACGTGCCCGAGCTCATCGACATGGTCTTGGACAGCTTCATACAGCGCAGCGTCAACTCAGGTATGTGATCTCGGGCTCCATCGGGCACGTGCCCGAGCTCATCGACATGGTCTTGGACAGCTTCATACAGCGCAGCGTCAACTCAGGTATGTGATCTCGGGCTCCATCGGGCACGTGCCCGAGCTCATCGACATGGTCTTGGACAGCTTCATACAGCGCAGCGTCAACTCAGGTATGTGATCTCGGGCTCCATCGGGCACGTGCCCGAGCTCATCGACATGGTCTTGGACAGCTTCATACAGCGCAGCGTCAACTCAGGTATGTGATCTGGGGCTCCATCGGGCACGTGCCCGAGCTCATCGACATGGTCTTGGACAGCTTCATACAGCGCAGCGTCAACTCGGGTATGTGATCTCGGGCTCCATCGGGCACGTGCCCGAGCTCATCGACATGGTCTTGGACAGCTTCATACAGCGCAGCGTCAACTCGGGTATGTGATCTCGGGCTCCATCGGGCACGTGCCCGAGCTCATCGACATGGTCTTGGACAGCTTCATACAGCGCAGCGTCAACTCAGGTATGTGATCTCGGGCTCCATCGGGCACGTGCCCGAGCTCATCGACATGGTCTTGGACAGCTTCATACAGCGCAGCGTCAACTCAGGTATGTGATCTCGGGCTCCATCGGGCACGTGCCCGAGCTCATCGACATGGTCTTGGACAGCTTCATACAGCGCAGCGTCAACTCGGGTATGTGATCTCGGGCTCCATCGGGCACGTGCCCGAGCTCATCGACATGGTCTTGGACAGCTTCATACAGCGCAGCGTCAACTCAGGTATGTGATCTGGGGCTCCATCGGGCACGTGCCCGAGCTCATCGACATGGTCTTGGACAGCTTCATACAGCGCAGCGTCAACTCGGGTATGTGATCTCGGGCTCCATCGGGCACGTGCCCGAGCTCATCGACATGGTCTTGGACAGCTTCATACAGCGCAGCGTCAACTCAGGTATGTGATCTCGGGCTCCATCGGGCACGTGCCCGAGCTCATCGACATGGTCTTGGACAGCTTCATACAGCGCAGCGTCAACTCAGGTATGTGATCTCGGGCTCCATCGGGCACGTGCCCGAGCTCATCGACATGGTCTTGGACAGCTTCATACAGCGCAGCGTCAACTCAGGTATGTGATCTGGGGCTCCATCGGGCACGTGCCCGAGCTCATCGACATGGTCTTGGACAGCTTCATACAGCGCAGCGTCAACTCAGGTATGTGATCTCGGGCTCCATCGGGCACGTGCCCGAGCTCATCGACATGGTCTTGGACAGCTTCATACAGCGCAGCGTCAACTCAGGTATGTGATCTCGGGCTCCATCGGGCACGTGCCCGAGCTCATCGACATGGTCTTGGACAGCTTCATACAGCGCAGCGTCAACTCAGGTATGTGATCTCGGGCTCCATCGGGCACGTGCCCGAGCTCATCGACATGGTCTTGGACAGCTTCATACAGCGCAGCGTCAACTCAGGTATGTGATCTCGGGCTCCATCGGGCACGTGCCCGAGCTCATCGACATGGTCTTGGACAGCTTCATACAGCGCAGCGTCAACTCAGGTATGTGATCTGGGGCTCCATCGGGCACGTGCCCGAGCTCATCGACATGGTCTTGGACAGCTTCATACAGCGCAGCGTCAACTCGGGTATGTGATCTCGGGCTCCATCGGGCACGTGCCCGAGCTCATCGACATGGTCTTGGACAGCTTCATACAGCGCAGCGTCAACTCAGGTATGTGATCTCGGGCTCCATCGGGCACGTGCCCGAGCTCATCGACATGGTCTTGGACAGCTTCATACAGCGCAGCGTCAACTCAGGTATGTGATCTCGGGCTCCATCGGGCACGTGCCCGAGCTCATCGACATGGTCTTGGACAGCTTCATACAGCGCAGCGTCAACTCAGGTATGTGATCTCGGGCTCCATCGGGCACGTGCCCGAGCTCATCGACATGGTCTTGGACAGCTTCATACAGCGCAGCGTCAACTCAGGTATGTGATCTCGGGCTCCATCGGGCACGTGCCCGAGCTCATCGACATGGTCTTGGACAGCTTCATACAGCGCAGCGTCAACTCAGGTATGTGATCTCGGGCTCCATCGGGCACGTGCCCGAGCTCATCGACATGGTCTTGGACAGCTTCATACAGCGCAGCGTCAACTCAGGTATGTGATCTCGGGCTCCATCGGGCACGTGCCCGAGCTCATCGACATGGTCTTGGACAGCTTCATACAGCGCAGCGTCAACTCAGGTATGTGATCTGGGGCTCCATCGGGCACGTGCCCGAGCTCATCGACATGGTCTTGGACAGCTTCATACAGCGCAGCGTCAACTCAGGTATGTGATCTCGGGCTCCATCGGGCACGTGCCCGAGCTCATCGACATGGTCTTGGACAGCTTCATACAGCGCAGCGTCAACTCAGGTATGTGATCTCGGGCTCCATCGGGCACGTGCCCGAGCTCATCGACATGGTCTTGGACAGCTTCATACAGCGCAGCGTCAACTCAGGTATGTGATCTCGGGCTCCATCGGGCACGTGCCCGAGCTCATCGACATGGTCTTGGACAGCTTCATACAGCGCAGCGTCAACTCAGGTATGTGATCTCGGGCTCCATCGGGCACGTGCCCGAGCTCATCGACATGGTCTTGGACAGCTTCATACAGCGCAGCGTCAACTCAGGTATGTGATCTCGGGCTCCATCGGGCACGTGCCCGAGCTCATCGACATGGTCTTGGACAGCTTCATACAGCGCAGCGTCAACTCAGGTATGTGATCTCGGGCTCCATCGGGCACGTGCCCGAGCTCATCGACATGGTCTTGGACAGCTTCATACAGCGCAGCGTCAACTCGGGTATGTGATCTCGGGCTCCATCGGGCACGTGCCCGAGCTCATCGACATGGTCTTGGACAGCTTCATACAGCGCAGCGTCAACTCAGGTATGTGATCTCGGGCTCCATCGGGCACGTGCCCGAGCTCATCGACATGGTCTTGGACAGCTTCATACAGCGCAGCGTCAACTCAGGTATGTGATCTCGGGCTCCATCGGGCACGTGCCCGAGCTCATCGACATGGTCTTGGACAGCTTCATACAGCGCAGCGTCAACTCAGGTATGTGATCTGGGGCTCCATCGGGCACGTGCCCGAGCTCATCGACATGGTCTTGGACAGCTTCATACAGCGCAGCGTCAACTCGGGTATGTGATCTGGGGCTCCATCGGGCACGTGCCCGAGCTCATCGACATGGTCTTGGACAGCTTCATACAGCGCAGCGTCAACTCAGGTATGTGATCTCGGGCTCCATCGGGCACGTGCCCGAGCTCATCGACATGGTCTTGGACAGCTTCATACAGCGCAGCGTCAACTCAGGTATGTGATCTCGGGCTCCATCGGGCACGTGCCCGAGCTCATCGACATGGTCTTGGACAGCTTCATACAGCGCAGCGTCAACTCGGGTATGTGATCTGGGGCTCCATCGGGCACGTGCCCGAGCTCATCGACATGGTCTTGGACAGCTTCATACAGCGCAGCGTCAACTCAGGTATGTGATCTCGGGCTCCATCGGGCATGTGCCCGAGCTCATCGACATGGTCTTGGACAGCTTCATACAGCGCAGCGTCAACTCAGGTATGTGATCTCGGGCTCCATCGGGCATGTGCCCGAGCTCATCGACATGGTCTTGGACAGCTTCATACAGCGCAGCGTCAACTCAGGTATGTGATCTCGGGCTCCATCGGGCACGTGCCCGAGCTCATCGACATGGTCTTGGACAGCTTCATACAGCGCAGCGTCAACTCAGGTATGTGATCTCGGGCTCCATCGGGCACGTGCCCGAGCTCATCGACATGGTCTTGGACAGCTTCATACAGCGCAGCGTCAACTCGGGTATGTGATCTCGGGCTCCATCGGGCACGTGCCCGAGCTCATCGACATGGTCTTGGACAGCTTCATACAGCGCAGCGTCAACTCAGGTATGTGATCTCGGGCTCCATCGGGCACGTGCCCGAGCTCATCGACATGGTCTTGGACAGCTTCATACAGCGCAGCGTCAACTCGGGTATGTGATCTCGGGCTCCATCGGGCACGTGCCCGAGCTCATCGACATGGTCTTGGACAGCTTCATACAGCGCAGCGTCAACTCAGGTATGTGATCTCGGGCTCCATCGGGCACGTGCCCGAGCTCATCGACATGGTCTTGGACAGCTTCATACAGCGCAGCGTCAACTCAGGTATGTGATCTCGGGCTCCATCGGGCACGTGCCCGAGCTCATCGACATGGTCTTGGACAGCTTCATACAGCGCAGCGTCAACTCAGGTATGTGATCTCGGGCTCCATCGGGCACGTGCCCGAGCTCATCGACATGGTCTTGGACAGCTTCATACAGCGCAGCGTCAACTCAGGTATGTGATGATTAGGGGAGGCCGAGGCGTTTTGAAATAGAGCTGGAAGAACATCAATATCGGCGGTGAGGCGCGTCCAAACAACGATCGTCGGCTCAACGCAGCGCATCTCATCAGCGTACAAGGGCACTTTTACAAGTCAGATTGAATCTACCGGCATTCCTCAAGAGGAGACTGCTGTTGAAACGAAAGCCGAAAGAAAATCATTACATACTTCTATAGATTATTTTATTAATGATATTAAAAAAACCGGTCAAGTGCGAGTCGGACTCGCGCACCGAGGGTTCCGTACAAACACTTTCCATCCTTAAGTGGTTAAGTTAAGTTTGCACCTGGTATGTATAGCGCTCCATACAAATGAGGTGCAAAGTTAACGCAACCAACCCGTTTGTTGTATGGGAGCCCCCCTTAAATATTTATTTTATTTTATTTTTAGTATTTGTTGTTATAGCGGCAATAGAAATACATCATCTGTGAAAATTTCAACTGTCTAGCTATCACCGTTCTTGAGATACAGCCTGGTGACAGACGGACGGACGGACGGACGGACAGCGAAGTCTCAGTAATAGGGTCCCGTTTTTACCCTTTGGGTACGGAACCCTAAAAAGCAAAAATAAAAATAAACTAAAACAAATGAAAAAAATTGCTCCCCTTTGGCAAGGTACCGAAAATGCTCGCAGCATTTCCTCGTTGAACAGTTATGCTGATACGCTGTGCGAGGAAGCTGCCAGCTCTCCGGTCCCCAGTGGTCTCTTTAAGGCTTTTGGAGAGCTCTTTGTGAAGTTCTATGGCGCTGGGACCCCATGGACCTAGGGTCTCGACTATTAAATTACATTACATTTGTGTCATAACTAATTATATGGGTACACGTAAAGGAGATGTATAGATTCTCTATATCAATGTTAGGTAGGTACATAGAGATGGCAACCATACTCACAAACCGTTTGTTGCAGGCCTGGGCTCCCCGATGATTGAAATAATGGCGGACACGGCCGTCGCTCTGGCGTCAGCTAACGTACAACTCGTCTCCAAGAAGGTCATCGGTCGAATGTGCAGGGTAAGTATATCGACACCTTAGAACACAATCGTACTAAGTTTTCGGAAAAAGTAGTTGCAATTAGGACGTTAGTTCACAACTGTATGTGATTGCAACTTAATTGGCTAAATGATTGTAATTAGTACGAGTGTGAACTAAGGTGGATATCTACTGTAAATGTTTCATAGAATCTTTTTACCGATTCTGTTTTAAATGTGGAAATACCACATTTTTATAAATACCTATTGACACAGAGGTAAATTATGAAAGAAAAATATTTTGAATAAGGCCATCTCGTCGCTCATGCTGTTAAGAAATGGGGACTGAGGATCGTGCGTGCAAAACGCATATCGCAGAGTAATGGCTAATGCGTTCAAGAACATTTCATTGCATATGTTTGAGCAAAGCACGGAAAAAAGCTTGCCGGCTTCGTATCACTATCCGGCCTCCCTACGGTCGTCCGTCTATACCTACTCACCCGACAAGCCCTTCTTTTTCAGCGTCTGCAGTAATGTACTATTCTGCCGTGATTTTTTTAAAAGGCGGTCTTATGCATACATGTCTATGTAAGTAGAAGACTGCCTTTTAGTGAATGACGGCAGTATTAGAGAAAATATGACACAGAGGGTGTAGTGTGTATCCGAACATTGATACTTGGTAGTAGGCGTTTCCGAACGCATCACGAGTTATTAAAAAATAAATTGAAATGTCACCCTCTCTTTCCGGCCTAGCTCGAAGTAAGAAGTGCAGTATAACATTAATGTAAGAAAATTAAAATAAATGCGTGTCTCCTCAACAATCATCATCTTTTATTTATATCAAGATATTACATGGCGCAGCTGAAGAAGTAATGAAACTAAATGATTGGCTTTTATATAAGACTATTTAATTATAAAATATAAAAGAACAAGATAACAAAATTAGCAACGTCACAGTGTCAGTTTAACGGTAGAAGAGAATTGTCCTAGTGCATCATGCGAACATCGCACACGCGGGTGAAATGTAGCTATTACACTTCCTCCAGGCGCTCGTATGGTTTGTGTTTACTTCCAACATCCTCTCCTGAACACAAACCCATTGATTGTGTGAACTTCTTGTGCTTCGGTCCATGCAGCCCCTTGGTTAGTACGTCAGCGATCATCTCTTGAGTAGATACGTACTGTACGCATATTTGATTTGAGGATATCCGCTCTCGCAGGAAATGGTAGCGAACATCGATATGTTTGCTCCTAGGATGGTACATGTCATTGCCTGAAAGACTGATTGCACTTTGGTTATCGCAGTACAATGATGTCGGAGTACCTGAAAGATTAGGAAAAAAATCTTCTTCTAATTGTCCGAGCCATACAGACTCTTGAGTAGCCGATGCTAGCGCCATGTATTCGGCTTCGGTACTAGAGAGCGCTACGGTCTGCTGTTTTCTAGAATTCCAGCTTATAGCTGCTCCCTGAAAGAGAAAAATGTAGCCAGTACACGACCGTCTATCTTCTGCGTCGCCTGCCCAATCAGCGTCGCTGTAACCAACGATATTGGTATTGATATCTGATCTGTATGTGAGTTTTGTATGGAGTGAGCCTTTTAAATATCTCAGTACTCTTTTCACTCCCATCCAATGTTGAGAAGTGGGTTCATTATTAAATCTACTAAGTGTGTTCACTATATATGCTATATCAGGTCTTGTGCCTTGTGATAGATATAGTAGGCATCCCACTGCTTCTTGGTAGGGTACATCTTGCAAAATTTCATTTTTATCAGCTGCCTTTTTTAGTATAATTTTTGGATCACAGGGCGTGGCCAACGGCTTGCATTCATTCATTCCGAAACGTGTGAGTACTTTTTGTATATAAGCAGATTGGTCGAGAGAAATGTCGCCATTGTCTTCTTGTGTGATTTTGTAACCCACACAATATTTAGCCGTGCCCAAGTCTTTCATGAAGAACTTTTCTTTAATTTTAGTTTTAATTTCCAGGGCTGTACTCTCATTATTAAAAAAATAAAGTAAGTCATCGACATATACAGTAATAAATAATAAGTCGTTTTCGTTTTCAATTTTAAAGTATATACAGGGATCACTTTTTGATCTTGTCATACCTATTTCAAGCAGTGCGGCATTTAATTTCATGTTCCACTGCCTGCTAGCTTGTTTCAGCCCATAAATTGATTTGTTTAATTTGCAGACTTTGTTTTCATTTTCAAAGTTCGGTGGTTGTGACATATAAATCTCTCTATCTATATCTCCCTGTAAGAAGGCAGTTACCGCATCTGTTTGATGGATCTTGAGCTTGTATTTTGCTGCTAAACCAATCAAATATCGGATTGAGGAGTTTCGAACAACCGGTGCGTATACAGAAGTATAGTCTATACCTCTCGTTTGTCTGTATCCTTTAATTACCAGCCTTGCTTTAAAACGAGTGACATTTCCGCTTTCATCTGTTTTGGTCTTGAATATCCATTTACATGGGATAACTTTTTTATTTTCAGGTAAGTCAACTAAAGTCCACGTATTATTTTTTAGTAAGGATTGATACTCTTCATTCATTGCCTCAATCCATTTTTCAGCTTTATCGCTACATAGAGCCTCATTAAGGTCTTGTGGATCACTATCCAGTATGCTCATAGCCAACTCACCATTCATACAAAGATATGAAGCAGGGTCCTGTCGTTTTCTTGGCCTTAGATTAATATGATTATGCGGAGGAGAATCAAGACTTTCTTCAGGTTTGTATGTTTCATCGAGTACATCCTCATATGTTTCAGAGTCTGAAGTATTAGCAAGTTCTGTTACAGTAACATCCTGAGAACTTGAACTCATTTGTTCATCGGGTTCATCAATGCTGCTTTTATCCTGAGAATTACTATTTTCTTCTGACATTGGTAAGTATACAATATTACTTTTCAAATTCTTTACTTCTTTTATTATATTTTTATCTCTATTTATACTGACATTTAATTCTTTTTCTTCTTTTTCAGGTGCTGAATGTGATGAGATTTTATTATGCTTCACGGTGGCTTCAAGGAACACAACGTCTCTGCTCATAATGGCCTGTTTGCTCTTCGGGTCTATAAATCTGTAGCCCTTTGTGCAGTTACTATAACCAACAAAAATTAACTCACGTGATTTTGCATCTAATTTTTGTCGACGTTCCTTCGGTATATGGACCATAGCCTTGCACCCAAAAACCCTCATGTGGCTAAGGTCCGGCTTCTCGGTGGTCCAAACTTCCTCCGGTGTGATGTCTTTGAGAGCATGAGTCGGTGAACGGTTGATGATGTAGGCGGCAGTTGCTACAGCCTCAGCCCAGTAGCAATTCTGTAAATTAGCATTGAGGATCATACATTTTGCACGTTCTATAAGTGTTCGGTTCATTCTCTCACTGAGACCATTTTGCTCCGGGGTGTAAGGATTACTAGTTTGATGCAATATGCCATATTTATTTAAACTATTTTCAAAAGTTTTATTTATGTATTCCTTGCCATTGTCGCTTCTTAATATTTTAATCTTTTTATTTAATTCATTTTCAACCCTGTTTTTGAACTCAATAAATTTATCATGTACCTCTGCTTTACTTTTCATAAAATATACAAATACTTTTCTTGAAAAATCATCAATAAAAGTGACCATATACCTGCAACCTCCTATGGATACATCCTGCATAGGACCACATACGTCTGAATGTATTAGCTCTAGCAAATCTCTTGCTCTGGAGCCATTGTGCGGGAACGGTTTCCTTGTTTGCTTGCCTTCTATGCAAGTTACACAAACACAATTTTCTTTTATCGGTGACAACTTTACACCTGTAGTACATGCCGGTATTTTATTTATATCAGAAAAGTTTAAGTGGCCCATCCGTTGGTGCCATATAAAGGTATCACTTTGAGTAATAGCTGACATTGCATTTCCTGTGTTATCATATGTGTTTAGTCTGTATGTGTCATTAATAAGATTAGCCTTTGCAACTTCCTCTCCTTGTCGGTTTAAAATTTTGCAGCCATTTTTATCGAATTCCACTTTGCAGTTATTTTTTATAATTTTACTGACAGATAATAAATTTGTTGTAAGCTCTGGTATATAAAGGACGTCACGCACCTGAATTGCATTATATCCGGTTCTTGTCGGTATTCGGATGGTTACATTACCACAACATTCAACACGGAGTGATTTGTTATCGGCAATCCTTATTGTTTGCACAGGTGATGGCTCCTCGCTGTCCAACCAGTCCCGGTGCATGGTCATGTGCATGGATGCGCCAGAGTCCACGTACCAGTTCATGTGATCTTGTAACTGCATAGCTGAAAAAGCTGCCACAAAACCATTATTAAATTTGTCATTACCAGATTTAGTTTTCTTATGCCAGCATTGTTTGCCAAGGTGCCCATATTTATTACAATTGTAACAGCGAGGTCCTTTTGACTTTTGATTATTTTTATGATTACTTGGCCTAGATTTTGTGTAGAATGCTGTTGTATCTGATGCAGACGGATTTTTCACTTCTTGTAACAGTTTAGTTTTAATTAAATCTGCACTTATTTTGACTCCTGAACTTTCAATACCCATTATCATAGGTTTGTAGTGGTCCGGTAAACCGGCCAACATTAATGTTCCGAGCCACTCATCATCTATTGCAAAGCTAATACTTCTTAATTTGTGAGCTGACGACATAATTTTATTGATATAGTCTTCGATACTATTACTTGATTCCAAGGTGGTATTAATTAAATCTTTTAGTAAACCGACCTTACGTACCAATCCCGAGTCTTGAAATGCGCGAGAAAGATTGTTCCATACCTCTTTTGCTGAAGTTGCGTCTTGTATGTGAATGTACAATATAGGATCTACTAACAATATTAGTTTTGACTTCGCCTTTGTGTCCTTTTTTGTATCCGACTCGGTACCATTTACGCAATCCCACAATTCTTCAAGTTGTAGATATGCTTTTACAGCAAAACTCCAGGAACACCAATTATCTCGTCCAGTAAGCTTCTCAATTGACATCATGCCGTTGTGGGATGACATTTTATAGCTGAAATGCTGAAAAGATAATTCCGACGATCGCGAGATTTTGAGGTTAACTTTGTACGATTTTTTACTTTCTCGTTAAAAACTTTATTTTTAGCCAAATCACAGAACGCACTTTAGAGCGTGTCGCCCATAACCTAATGAAACTAAATGATTGGCTTTTATATAAGACTATTTAATTATAAAATATAAAAGAACAAGATAACAAAATTAGCAACGTCACAGTGTCAGTTTAACGGTAGAAGAGAATTGTCCTAGTGCATCATGCGAACATCGCACACGCGGGTGAAATGTAGCTATTACACTTCCTCCAGGCGCTCGTATGGTTTGTGTTTACTTCCAACAAGAAGAACCAACTGTTTGTCGCTCCAAAATAACTGAGTAAGAAAATAACACAGAAAAAGAATCGTCATAATGGCGGGCGTAGAATACCGCATGCCGGCGCCGCTTAATATGGAGACCTTGGAGGATCTCTATCCGGCGTGGCTAAGGTTTAAACAATCATTTTCAATATTTTTGTCAGCGGCCGGCCTTGGCAACATAACTGAAGCTAGAAAAGCTTCCATACTTTTAAATTGCATAGGACAGCCTGCACAAGAGCTATATTTTAATACACTGCAAAAGGACAGCAACAAAGAAGATGGCGGCGGCGAGCCTAAGCTTGAACAAGTAATTAAATCCTTTGAAGACTATTTCAAGCCTAAGTGCAACGAGGTTATAAGTACGTGGCAATTCAACAAACGAGTACAAGAAGATGGCGAAGGGTTTGACACGTACTACACTGAATTAATAAAAATTGCAAAGAACTGCAATTTCACGGATCAAGACAGAATGCTGCGAGACAGAATAGTTGTTGGCATCAGGGATCAGCGGGTGCAACAAAAACTATTAGAAAACAAGGACCTGACCCTACAGCGAGCGGTTGAAGTCTGCAGAGCCGCAGAGCTGTCGCGGGAACATGCAAGATTGCTGACTAAATCGTCGGATCCAGTCGTAGATGCTATACAAGCACAAGGAAGGGCGCACCCACAATTCAAGAAGCCGTTGCAACAGTCTTCACAGCAGTCTTCACATAAAGCTAAGTATTATAATAATAACAACACATCTATGCCTACATCTAGAAAATACTTATGTAAAAAATGTAACACCGAACATGGGCCTCGGCAGTGTCCTGCCTATGGCAAACAATGTGAACATTGTAAATTGTTTAATCACTTTAAAGTGGGGTGCAAATTTGTTAATCAAATTGAATGTGTCAATACTGCTGATAGTTGTGAGGAAAATGAAATGATATGACTAGTGAAGCAGTGTCACTCAATAAATGAGTGCACCCGAGAATGGACAGAAAAACTTCTGGTTAATAATATAACTAATATAAATTTTAAATGTGATACAGGCGCTCAAGTAAATGTCCTATCACTGAAAGACCTTAAAAGAGTTGTCGATGATGAGAATAATAATAAACTGTCTGAGACAACAATAGTTTTAGAAGTTTTTGGGGGTACACGCATTATTCCTGAAGGAAAAATCAACCTGAAAATTTCTCATAATGATGAGACTTATGATACAGAGTTTATAATAATAAAACAAGATCTCAAAGCTATTCTGGGCTTAAGCTCACTAATACAATTAAAACTCTTAAATACAGTAAATGACATTAAGTGTAATAACAATAATAAAAACAATATCATTAAAAGATATCATGAACTGTTTCAGGGTGTAGGCAGGTTTGAAAAGCCTTTGGAGAACCGCACTCATCCAGGGGTCGTACCGGTGGTGAGGCCGCCGCGCAGAGTACCTAATGCACTCAAGGAGCGGTTGGCTGAAAAGTTGAAGTCGTTGGAAGAACGTCAAATTATCACCAGGGTCGAACATCCTAAGAGCTTTGTGAGTAACCTAGTTATAATAGAGAAAAAAGACAAGTCCTTAAGAATATGTCTTGATCCCAAGGATCTCAACAATGTACTAATAAGAGAACATCACATTATACCAATGCTAGAAGAGATTGTTCCAAAATTATCTAATAAGAACTTCTTTTCTGTACTAGATCTGGCAGAAGGCTTTTACAATATACCATTAGATGAAAAATCCAGTGAACTGTGTACTTTTAATAGTCCCTTTGGTTGCTACAAATTTAATCGCCTTCCCTTCGGAGTCTCGGTTGCATCAGAAATTTTCCAAAAATATAATGAAAGAGCCTTCGGAGATATTCCAGGTGTAATAATATATTGTGATGATTTGCTAATTTGTGCTGATACTGAAATTGAGCATGATGCAATTTTAACTAAAGTTTTTGAACGAGCAAAGCAACATAATGTTCGCTTTTATAAAAATAAATTTCAATACAAACTTAATGAAGTAAAATATTTTGGTCACATCTTTTCTAATAAGGGAATGAAAATTGACCCTGAAAGAGTGATTGCAATCAATAATATTAAAAGCCCTTGTAACAAAAAACTACTGCAAATATTCTTGGGTATGGTAAATTACCTACGTAAATTCATTCCCAACCTAGCTGAAATTGCATCACCGCTACAGTTACTCTTAAAGAAAAACGTTGACTGGCTATGGACAGTAGTACATGAAGAGTCATTTAATAAAATAAAACAGGTTATAACTAAGGCACCTGTACTACAAAACTTTAATGTAAATGATCCAGTAGTCATTCAGTGTGACGCAAGCAAAGATGGCCTAGGTTGTTGTTTATTGCAGAATGGTAAACCTGTAAGCTTTGCCTCTCGTAGCTTAACTCCATCAGAACAAAACTTTTCTCAAATCGAGAAAGAGCTCTTGAGTGTGGTCTGGTCCACCCGAAAGTTCCACTATTATATTTATGGTCAAAAATGTACCATATTAAATGACCATAAACCACTTGAAACATTACTCAAAAAACACGTACACGACGTACCATCTCCTAGACTACAAATATTAAAACTAAAATTGCTGAGATATGATATAGAATTTAAATATCTAAAAGGAAAATTAATGTACATAGCAGATTTATTATCCCGAGCATATCTAAAATCTAGTGATGTTGACGAGTCTTATATGCATGATGTTATACATTGTGTTGGCCTTGCCAACTACATTCAATGCACTGATGAACAAAAACAAATACTCATATCAGAAACTAATAAAGATCAGGAACTCTCACAATTAATAGACTACACTAAAAATGGGTGGCCAGAAAATACAAAACAAATATGTGATAGTGTACAGTATTACTATAAACTTAGAGCAGATATCTATATTGATGATAACTTGTTATTTTTAAACCACAGACTCATTATACCTAAAATACTAAGATTAGACATAATCAAAAAATTACATGAAGGGCATCTAGGCATGACAAAAATGAAGCAAAAGGCTAGAGACATGTACTACTGGCCAAAAATAGATGACCATATAGAGAAATTCGTAAGACAATGTATTGTATGTCAAACATATCAAAATAACAATACTAAGGAACCTCTATTACCACATTCTGTACCAGACTTGCCCTTTTCAAAACTGGGTATAGACATAATGGACTTCAAAAACAAAAGTTACCTTGTTGTGTATGATTATTTCTCTAAATGGCTTGATTTTAAATTGATAAGTAATAAAAGTTCCAAAAGTATAATTAATACTCTAATAGATTTATTCTGTATATTCGGAATTCCTAAAGAAATTGTATCAGATCACATACCATTTGATTCTCGAGAATGTAAGGAATTTGCCACTAATTGGGATTTTAAATTTACCTACAGTAGCCCTAGATATGCAAAATCGAATGGTATGGCTGAGCGTGCCGTACAAATAGCTAAAAAATATTAATTAAATGCAATGAAGATAAATCTGACTGCAGAGTAGCTTTATTACAGTATAATTCTTCCCCCGTATGTGGAACTAATTTCTCCCCAGCTGAATTGTTGATGAATAGAAAATTAAAGACTAAATTACCTGTGATGTATAATTACTTAAAACCAAAACTTAACAATAATGTAAAGACTGAATTGTCTAAGGCTAGATCTAGGAACATTAGAAATTATAACTATAATGCTAGATATAAGAGAGAATTTAATATTGGCCAAAGTATTTGGTTTAAGAAAGATACCAATGTTAACAAATGGTTACAAGGTAAAATTGTAAAAATAAATGGTTTCAGATCCTATGATGTAATAGATAATAATAACGTTAGGTACACTAGGACCTCTTATCATATTCGACCCTGGTGACTTGGCGATTCTACTGCGATCAACCACTAGATGAGTGCGTAGTTATGTGTTATTTTATTTAGATATTAAGTAATTATTGTGTAATAGAGACTAAAAACTTTCTTCACACATTCAACATTTTTAAGTATGTGTAAAAGTTCTTGTGTTACATATAAATGTTTTTTTTTTTTTGTTTTTTTTATTTTTTTTTGAAAAAGGGATAGATGTAGTGTGTATCCGAACATTGATACTTGGTAGTAGGCGTTTCCGAACGCATCACGAGTTATTAAAAAATAAATTGAAATGTCACCCTCTCTTTCCGGCCTAGCTAAAAGTAAGAAGTGCTGTATAACATTAATGTAAGAAAATTAAAATAAATGCGTGTCTCCTCAACAATCATCATCTTTTATTTATATCAAGATATTACAGAGGGCGCTCTAGTAGCGTAGAATTATGGAATCAAAGATTTCGTATGTTTGACGTAACGATGTAATAGCTCAGTTGGGATAGCATACGCCGGAAACGTAGAGTTGCAGGTTCGAGTCCTGGTTACATTGCAGTGGATCACATTACATTTTTCTTTCATAATTTACCTTTGTGTCAATATCTGTCTGTAAATGTTATTGTAAATATGTTTGTGTTGTGATTCGTCGACAATTGTTTGCTAGATTGTTTTATTTCATCGACGTATTCTTTCGTCGTAAGCATTTTCGTTTGAAACCAATAAATATTTGGAAGTTTTATAATCGTAACCTAACCTAATCTATGTATAGGTGATATTTTCATAAAATGTGAAAACTTTATCACTTAAAAGAAAAAATTGACGACGAAATGAAAATGAAATGAAATGAAACGTTTTTCAGCGAAACAATTTATTATTGTTTTTATATTTAAAAAAAAATGAGTTCCTTGCTATGTGCTTTTTACAGGGTCTCATTGGTCGATAGGGCCCGCATGCGGGGTGCGGTAAATATGCCATACGGCATGAATTCAGGGTAGAGTAATTATTTGGGCGTTTTAACCATCTTCTTAATATAATTAACTCCGAAACATTTTTCCCATCCGTAGCGTTTCGTCTAATTTTCATTTGTCCGAAAGTAATATTTTCCTGAAACCCGTATTTTTTTTAGTATTTTGCAAACATCGTTTTAAAGATCCCATTAGGTAAGGTTTGATTTATAATTATTTTGAAAAATCTACTGTTTTGTAAGAAAATGGATTTCGGACAAATGAAAATTTGGCGTAACTTTACAAATGGGAACCAAACCTCGGTAACCTCGACCGGGTTATTGGCCAAACTAAGCCTTTATGGAAAACCTCCCGCGCCCCGCATGCGGGCACTGTCGACCTAAAAAAAGGATATTTAAATGATTTTAAAGAGTTATTGTAATTAGTACTTTTTTGTACCAAATAAAAGAATTGAATCGACAGTTTTCCTTTACAGTTAACAAATATGATTATATTTTATTTCGTTTTGCATTCGACCAATTTGCACAATTTTAACAGTACAAGTACTTGTAGCAATACCTTCTAAGTACTGGAAAAGCGTTAAAAAATACTTATTTAACAGAATCACATTATGTGGATTCTATTTTGCGGAAATACCACATTTCTATTTTTTTAAAGATTAATATAGAAGTGTACCATTCTTTATGCACACAAAAATAAACGCAAATATTTGACGTAGCAGTATTACCAACTACTTCTCATATGAAGAGATCGGGTGACATTATACACGGTGTCCTATATTTAATAGGCAACCTTCTAATCCCCGATTTCTCAGGTAATCCAGAAAATGGGCTTCTATTTTTAGCTCTAATAAGTCTTTTTTTATGATTCCGACCTTGTTTCACTCAATTGACCGCCTAGGCCACAGATGAAGAGATTTTTTTCGTGAGAGAGAATATCTAACAAAAAACGTTAAGTATTATTTTATAGTGATGCTAAATAGGGTGTATTAGAACTTCACGTTAGCCAGTTTTTTTAAAGTCTTAAATAATTAATGAATCAGATTCCTCAAAAAAATATTAACAAGTTTAATCTCTTGCATAAATTTTATTTTATTATTTATTATTCCTGTATGTCGCACCCGCTCACGGGACAATAGTGTCCCGGACCTTTGGGAGGCGTGCACGGAGCCGAAGCCAACGCGTAGAGGCCCTTTCGACAATTTAATGAAATGCAAGGTGTACATCGAGCGGATGCTGTCCCTATCCGTGTCATGGGACGCACACAGAGACAGCGCCCGCTAGGTGCAAGAACTATTGATGGAGACATTGAATCTAAATACAAATTGGGCTATGGGGATGAAATGGAGGACTGGCTAATTGGGCTATGGGTTGAGACTATCGGGCGTCTACCAGCAAAAGTGTCTCATAGCAAATTATTATTTTTATTTATTATATTATTATTATTATACCAGAGCGGCTTGGGATTTTTAATAACGCTAAATAGAAGCCAATTTTCTGGACCACGCTAAGGTTATCGGGGTTTAGAAGGTTGTCCAATAAACACAGGACACCGTGTTTATTGACGCACACCCGATCACTGCTCACATGAGTATTCTTAAATAGTGTGTAGCCGTAATTTTCAAGCATTTTATAATAGATTTAGTACTCCGAGTTTTAGGTTCTAACTCGTTTTTCCTGCAGGCTCTATCGAAACTGCCCAATAACGCGCTGGGCCCAGTTACCCCGGCCACTGTGAGTTGCTTTTATTTTATTTTATTTGCTTTTTACTATTTATTTTTATAGACATTCTTTTTATTACCATCCAATATAACAATTACCAATCTACATCTAATATAGAGGTATACTGGGTGTGGCATGTAATAGGAGCAATTATTAAAACCTAGATTGTACCCATCAAACTGAAAGACATTAGTTTAGCTAATTTTAAAATTAAGTTGTATTAAATGAATTTGTAAAGTAACGTTTATTCAAAGATGCAATTTATCGCGAAATATTTGATATTAGTAGTGTGATAGGTATGTCAATGCTAAGGGTATGTCAATGTTGGACGGCGTACATGGGAAGTACCATTTAATTTACTTGAAATAATGAACTTCAGAAAAATCTTTTCTTTTTAAGTTGTTGGACAAATGTTATTTAGTTCGAAGAGTAAAATCTGTTTTTTTTTTTTTTTTTTTAAATAAATAAATATTATGGGACAATCTTACACAAATCGACCTAGTCCCAAACTAAGCAAAGCTTGTACTATGGGTACTAGACGACGATATACATAATATATAAATACATACATAGATAACATCCATGACCCAAGAACAAATATTTCAATTCAATTCAATTAATTGTTGTTTCAATTTATTGCTCCTATTACAGGCAACACCCTGTATACATTTGTATTTCTACAAAATGTACTCTATGTTACTTAATGAAATATATAATCTGAACACAGTATTTGTAATATATGAGACTGTGTGACTATATGATTAGTTAATATAACGTCTTTTGATCGATTCTGTCATGTATAACAAGGTAGACAGTAAGAATTTTTATTTAAGGAAAAATACTTAAATTAAATCACAAATGTACCTAATGCTTTATTTCGAGGATTCGAATCTATGACTAATATTGACAAAGTTAGATTGATATTAACATTGCCTAAAATATGCAAAATATTTATGTAAGACAAAAAATAACAGTCTGGTTGGCTTACATGGATAAATGATCCATTATAGCTGAATAAGTATACAATACGTGAATTTTTAATTCTACAAATACTCTTTATTGCACACCTCAAACATCAAAGAATATATACAACACAACATGAGATACATACAACCTAATAATGGCAATGAACCTTTAACATATGATTATTTTATTCTGACTAGGTATCATATTAAATATTTAACTGATAGTTTTTTTATTATTTGCACTTTTATCTAGGCTTTTTCTTTTTTTTTATGATTTATTTTTTGTTTAAAGGGGAACTATTGGCAGTGACTGTTAAAATGTCATAATAATCAAAATTATAGGTTATTTACTCACTTAGCGGCTTACGACACTTAGATAATATAAAATTAACTACAAATTAATAAATTTAACATGACTAACATAAGCATTTTAGCAACCGACTTCAAATAAATTTATGTAGAAGCATAAAAAAAATTGTATGCTTTAAACGGGATTTGAACCCACGTCCCCTTTTTTTTTGGTCAGACGGGTGCATTACCAATCATGCTATCAAAGCCACTAGCCAAAGCATCTATTTCCGCTTCTATATACATTTAGTTTAAGCTAGCAGACTTACTGCTTTAATATAAATTTACGACTTCAAATAATCATGACAGTGATAATGATAAGAATGGCTTTTTAGCAAATTACAGCCCAGCCACGATTACAGCGACAGCGGTGGGCGGCGAGCGGTAAAAACAAAATCATGGTTACCTATCTGAAACACTAATTTTTGTTTCCAGATGGGAAACAAAAATTTTCATTTGTCCGAAAGCCATTTTTTGTCGGAAACTGTTAATTTTTCAGAATAATTATAAAACAAACCTAACCTAACGCTAACGGTTCTTTAAAACGATGTTTATAAAATCCTGAAACTATTACCGGTTTCAGGAAAAAACTACTTTCGGACAAATGATAATTTGGCGAGACGTTACAGATGGGAAACAAAAATTAGTGTTTCAGACAGGTTACCCAAAAGCATAGCGATATAGCACGACACGAGCCGCCGCGCGAAGTTGCCGCTATATTTGTTCTCTTCTCGCTAAGACCTGAGTTGTGGCTGGGCTGTTAAGTTTATACCGCAAGCTTTTTACTTTATGATCTGCCTTCTGCTCGTATATTGAATTAAAGTAGCGACAAAAAAAATATCATATCGGTGTATTTAGTATGAAAACTGTCACGCTTTTCTATCACAAAAGTTTTGAAACGAAATACTAACTTGTTATTACACTTTAAGCTAATAAAACGTTATTTTTTCTATCCAAATAGTTATTTAAATCAACGTGTTGACAATTGTGCGACATTTTTCAAAAATATCAGATTTTTTATCTTTTCAAATGTTAGTATTTTTTAATGAATATGATAGATTTTTTGCCGCTGCTGTAATTATGAGAATGGTTTAGATTCGTTACAGCTTATACTGTGGCGTCATATGCCAAATGAAATTCCTAACCGTACCATTAAGTTGTGCACGGACGAACGAACAAAAACATGGCACAAATATCGAAAAACGAACATCAAAACAGGAAATCGTATGAACCGTCCTGTTGTATTTTATGTTCGTTAGCGGTACGCACGCGCGAACAAAATGTTCGATAGATATTATTATTCGTTCGTCCGTACACAGCTTAAAAAATGTGATGAACTTGGATTCATTCGTTTGAAGTCAGTTGTATTAATCATCCACTGTTAAAAAACATATATAAAATCGTTAGATTTCATGAAAGTACAAGTTAAAGTAGCTATAATAGATTTCTTTACGTTTTTTTTGTAAATTTCTTCCATTTGTCTTAAAGTGAGATTAACACGGGTTAAACAATTGTATTGTGGGGTCATGTTTTCAAGCTAAGCGCTTTATGACCATTCGGAAATCTAAGTTTTTTTTTACATTACAAATATTTATAGTTTCAGAAGTTTTAGCTTGTGATTTCGTCTAATTGACTCTTTGGAATTGTCTATACCCGATATATATCGGTAATTGGAATTTAAGTTAATAAAATGTATATAACTTGTTCTTGGTTATTATAGATTAACAGTTTTTATTAGGTTGTGTGCAGCGTTAACAAAACGGCTATTCCCTGAGGCAGCGATGACTTAGGCACTGTTAAACATTTCTCGCATCTCTCTGTCGGCACCAATAAAATTTGTAAAATCGAAATAGAAAATAATGTATTAGAATTAAGTTAATTAAGTTGATTGCTGTGCCCTTGCAGGGTGCATATTATGATGTTAATTGTAATATGTGTGCAATAAAAAGTTTGAGTTTGAGTTTGTGCCATTGTCACTAAATAAATCTTGGCAGTGACTTCTTCGTGCTAACAAAACTGCTGTCTCCTCAGGCAGCGATGACTTGGACACTGTTGAAAATTTGTACCATCTCTCTGTTAGCACCAATAAAATGTGTGCCATTGTCACTAAATGAATCTTGACAGTGACTTCTTCGTGCTAACAAAACTGCTGTCTCCTCAGGCAGCGATGACTTGGACACTTTTGGAAATTTGTAGCATCTCTCTGTTAGCACCAATAAAATGTGTGCCCTTGTCACTAAATAAATCTTGACAGTGACTTCTTCGTGCTAACAAAACTGCTGTCTCCTGAGGCAGCAATGGCTTGGACACTGTTGAACATTTCTAGCATCTCTCTGTTAGCACCAATAAAATTTGTGCCATTGTCACTAGATAGATCTCGACAGTGACCTCCTCGTGCAGTAAATAATCGGAACGCTGGCTTGGTTGTTAATTTGCCGTGACTGCTTTGAGACGGATCTGGATGGATATCATTAGATAATAGATTATACAGATGTGTTTATATTTTAATACTATTACAAGCTAACATCAACCTCTAAAATACACTTAATATGAAATTCAGTTCTCCACAAAAATCGATAAAGTTAATGGTTTAAAACAGTGATTTTGATTTGAAATCACCTGTCTGCTTTTTATTTTTCACTTCGCCAATCTTTTCGTCGCTCATGTTTCGAATTCACCGCTGATATAGACAACTCCAAGGCAAAAATCTTACTAAAACTTCTATAATAATTTCATAAATGGTTTAAAACTCACGTAAACATTGTCAGGCATGGTCCGTTATGTTTCGAGCTCGTATGGAGCTCATCATCAAGGACAGCTAACCGCACAACCCCACGATCGCAAATCATAACATGTTGGCCCGTTCCTGACATTTTTTACATTCGTTTTAAACTTTTTATAATAATTATTAACTCTATAATAGCTACTTAAGCTATTTCTCTGTGGTATAAACCTGAATGGCCCGCCTTGTAATTTGTCAGGTAGTCGACAAAACGTGCCATTCGCCTACACCGGTCCTGGAGATGCACATGATGTGGGGTGACATTGCTATACTGGCTAGATATCTGGTAAGTTTAACACTATTTCACGAAAAAATATAGCTTTTAAGTCGTTATATTTTTTATGTAAGATTTTTTTTCAAACAGAAAACCTGTATTGCTTATGAATAAATACTATGACTATGACTATTCATTTATTAAACTTAGTTGCACTGCCCAAAATGTATCTGCTTTGCCCTAAGGTTGACTGGTAGAAAATGCCGCATGGCGTCAATTCCGCCTTTTGTAAGATGAGGGTTTCTTTTGTGCAACAAAGATTAAATACACAAATAAACAGTAGTACATCTATATGTTTAACCAGACTTTGGATTTGTCCCAACACGCTAGGACGTTAGAAAGCTTTGGGTTCAACATTGATCGGATATTTTTACCACGAAGGCACTTTAGAATTAAATAAATGAATGAGTATGAGTATGATTTTTTTATGTTAATATCGGCTCCATAGCTCTCTAACATCCTACCGTGCTATGAAAAGTGTGAAACCTGCTTACAACACCGGTCGTTCCGTGTCCCAACCTATTTATTATATTCCAGCTCATGTTATCCTTCAACAACTGCCTCGACGTTACGCGCCACCTCCCTTACCTGTTCCACACGGTGACCTTCCTCGTGTGCTCCGGGACCGTGTCCATGCGCGCCGCGACCCACGGGCTCGTGATCAACATCATACACTCGCTGTGTACCTGCAACTCGCCCAGCTTCTCCGGTGAGTCCGCACCTGTTCCACACGGTGACCTTCCTCGTGTGTTATTGTATCGAACAATAAAGATAACATACAAAATTAAAGACTCAAATACCACATACATCCGGTCTCCGTGTTTGATGTACTAAATGTAAGCAGCATAAACATTGCGCATAAGCATTTTAAACACATATGACGCAGAGGGCGCTCCTAGTGTGATTAACGTAACGATATAATAGCTTAGTTGGGAGAGCACTACGCCGGAAACGTAGGGTCGCAGGTTCGAGTCCTGCTTACATTGTAGTAGATCGCATTACATTTTCTTTCGTAATTTACCTTGGTCCGTTGCTGCCTTGATCAGAGACGACTGGAAGAAAGGGAGGAGGCCTTTGCCCTGCAGTGGAACAGTACAGGCTAAAAATAAAATAAGAATAAATAAATAAAATAATTTACCCTAGGGTCAATATTTATAAAAATAAAAATGTGGAATTTTTCACATTAAAAATAGAATCGATAAAAAGTTTTAAAAATATATCTGACTTTGTTTATTTCCTTTCAGAGGAAACGCAGCGCGTCTTGATGCTGTCCCTGGACGAATTCGCGCTGCCCAAGTTCTACCAGATGTTCGGAATCTCTAAGGTCAAGTCGGCAGCCGTCACCGCCTTCCGCAGTCCGCATAATCGGAATCCGGACAAAGATTGGTCAGTCTATGCAAGAGGTCTATTATTCGCTAAGATGGTATTCAGATACAGATACAGATTTTTACTGGTAAAATTAATACATTTTACATGTCATAATTTATTAAATGAGATTATTATTAAAATTTGTTTTTTCACAACAATAACAATAAATGTTAAGTTAAGAATAAATAAAAATATAAGTTACCTTTAGGGCCCTGTTCAATACGATGTTAGGATCAATGACCGCTACGCATGGATAATAAAAAAATCTTAGATTGCGTAATATGCCTGTTTTATTAGTAAGGATTTTAACTTTTTGATGAATATGGTGTTACTGTTCGATTCTTTTGTGTCAGTCGGTAATGAGTTGCAGTGTTGGTCCCATGATGTGGAGTGACTTTCGTGATTTCGCGAGCCGGCATTTCGGAGTGAGCAGAACAGGCGACCTGCGGGCTGGGCCACTGCGTAGGTGCACTAGATTTGTACATGTGTATGTTTGCTCTGACATAAGTATAGGCGGTCAGTATATACATACATGGTAACGTCATTTTAATTTAAACTTATCACACTAACATAAGGTGAATGTTTGTGAGTGTGCTTGTGTGTTCGTTTGTTACTTTACGTTCAAACAATAAATTTTGGTATGAAGGTAGCTGATGATTAACACATAGGCTACTTTTTATCCCGATAAATGTAGGGTCCTGTGGGATGAGCAAGTAACACCACATGACGCAGCTAGTGTCCGATAAAGAAATCTGAAACGATACATTTTACGGATACGGTGTTTTTTTGTAGCCATTCGCATTACCGTGAACGCGCAACTGGGTAATTTTTTCTAAAGTTGTACACCCCACTTTTTTTTAAATTTTCGTAATTTTAGGTATTTGCTACCCAGAATCACGAGCTCTTTCTATCTAATTAGGAGAAAAAAACTGTCCCAAAATATTCATAATTTTTTTGTTTTTACATTCCGTTACCGCTGTAGTAGGTTATATGGAAATGGTAACGGAATGGAACGAAAAACATTGGGACACAGCTCGTGATTCTGAGTATAAAATACCCAAAATATCGAAAATAAAAAAAAAAGTGGGGTGTACAACTTTAGAAAAATGGCCCGAGAGTGCTTGTGTATTCGTTTGTTACTTCCCGCTCAAACGGCTGGATCAATTTTGATAAATTTTGGTATGAAGGTAGCTGATGATTAACACATAGGCTACTTTTTATCCCGAAAAATGTAGGTGCCTGTGAGATGAGCGAGTAACACCACATGACGCAGCTAGTGTCCGATAAAGAAATCTGAAACGATACATTTTACCCCTTAGGGGTCGCATAGGGTTTTTTTTTGTAGCCATTCGCATTCGTGAACGTGTAACTGCATCGCGACGTATGGTCCTTTGTCGCGTTTGCAACGGGCGACAGAAGCGATGCAGTATTTAGTGGTAGAAAAGCGTGACTGTCGCGCTGTTTAGATTCAGTATCTCTTCTGCATCGATGCAAACGCACGACAGTATTGATTTAAAATTCCCTGTGTGGCACGCGTGGCTGTTTTGTGCGACATCGAGTATAGGAAGAGTGGATTTCGTGTCTGAATGAATTCAGCACCGCGGCAGTCTCGACGGTAAATCGCATCTGTATCGATGCTGTATCGGGAGTATCGGGACGCTTAAAACTTTAGCCTAAATTTAGTGCAATTTAGACTAATAAAAAAATAATTTTACTTAAATAAATAAATATCGGACAGCCTCACACAAGTCGACCTAGTCCCAAATTAAGCTGTGTGTTTCCTCCTTCTTATAACTTGGGACCCTTCAAACGAAGCGTGAAAAAGCATCTCTCGGGCCAGCATGGCAGTGTCTACTGACAAGGCACCGTTGGTTTCTCGTCAGTTGCCATTGCAACTTGGGCTCCCCTTTTTGCTTAACATCAGGCGAAGTGGAGCCACTATGTTATACCGCTATAAAAAAAAAAAAGCTCAAGGAGGCTTGTGCTATGGGTACTAGACGACGATATACATACTTGCCCCCAAGCACAAATATTCGAGTTCATCATACAAATGCCCTGGCCGGGATTGGAACCAGTAACCGGCTCAGTAGGCAGGTGTTCTACAAATTGCGCCAAATGCGTCGTCAAAACAAATATTTCCTTATTCAAAGAACTTGGATTTCCGCTTACTAGAGATGCGCAGAATGTGTCACTAAAGTGAAAATAGTGATATCATGATATATGTCTTTAGGTCACCGAGATATGTAACCGTCATTTAGCTCATTTAGCTCAGTAGATCTTTAGACCATATCGTTCACGTGTGAGTAGAGAACTAGAGACAATCTAGATTTAAAAGACGAAACAACGAGAAAAACGCGACAGCGAGCGAGTAATACTGAGATGATAGATGAGATACTGCTTGTATCTTCAGTGAGCGAAAGAGCTAGTGAGCTAAACCAAACGATACAGCTCTTTTGATTCACTCACACGCGAGCTACACATGTATAATATACCAACTTTACTCCCCAGGTACTCGGAACACACATCATACACAGCGTGCACCGAGTCCGGAACATCGTCCAGCAGCGGAGCCCTGCCGCCGCCGGCGCCTCCCCACTCGGACCGCGAGCGCCTGCCGCTCCAGTCCCTGGAGACCATCACCGACGCGCTGCTTGAGATCATGGAGGCCTGCATGAGGGACATACCGCACTGTGACTGGCTGCAGACCTGGTGAGACACATAGTTACAGTATGTGCGAGCAGCGGAGCCCTGCCGCCGGCGCCTCCCCACTCGGACCGCGAGCGCCTGCCGCTCCAGTCCCTGGAGACCATCACCGACGCGCTGCTTGAGATCATGGAGGCCTGCATGAGGGACATACCGCACTGTGACTGGCTGCAGACCTGGTGAGACACATAGTTACAGTATGTGCGAGCAGCGGAGCCCTGCCGCTCCAGTCCCTGGAGACCATCACCGACGCGCTGCTTGAGATCATGGAGGCCTGCATGAGGGACATACCGCACTGTGACTGGCTGCAGACCTGGTGAGACACATAGTTACAGTATGTGCGAGCAGCGGAGCCCTGCCGCCGGCGCCTCCCCACTCGGACCGCGAGCGCCTGCCGCTCCAGTCCCTGGAGACCATCACCGACGCGCTGCTTGAGATCATGGAGGCCTGCATGAGGGACATACCGCACTGTGACTGGCTGCAGACCTGGTGAGACACATAGTTACAGTATGTGCGAGCAGCGGAGCCCTGCCGCCGGCGCCTCCCCACTCGGACCGCGAGCGCCTGCCGCTCCAGTCCCTGGAGACCATCACCGACGCGCTGCTTGAGATCATGGAGGCCTGCATGAGGGACATACCGCACTGTGACTGGCTGCAGACCTGGTGAGACACATAGTTACAGTATGTGCGAGCAGCGGAGCCCTGCCGCCGGCGCCTCCCCACTCGGACCGCGAGCGCCTGCCGCTCCAGTCCCTGGAGACCATCACCGACGCGCTGCTTGAGATCATGGAGGCCTGCATGAGGGACATACCGCACTGTGACTGGCTGCAGACCTGGTGAGACACATAGTTACAGTATGTGCGAGCAGCGGAGCCCTGCCGCCGGCGCCTCCCCACTCGGACCGCGAGCGCCTGCCGCTCCAGTCCCTGGAGACCATCACCGACGCGCTGCTTGAGATCATGGAGGCCTGCATGAGGGATATACCGCACTGTGACTGGCTGCAGACCTGGTGAGACACATAGTTACAGTATGTGCGAGCAGCGGAGCCCTGCCGCTCCAGTCCCTGGAGACCATCACCGACGCGCTGCTTGAGATCATGGAGGCCTGCATGAGGGATATACCGCACTGTGACTGGCTGCAGACCTGGTGAGACACATAGTTACAGTATGTGCGAGCAGCGGAGCCCTGCCGCTCCAGTCCCTGGAGACCATCACCGACGCGCTGCTTGAGATCATGGAGGCCTGCATGAGGGATATACCGCACTGTGACTGGCTGCAGACCTGGTGAGACACATAGTTACAGTATGTGCGAGCAGCGGAGCCCTGCCGCTCCAGTCCCTGGAGACCATCACCGACGCGCTGCTTGAGATCATGGAGGCCTGCATGAGGGATATACCGCACTGTGACTGGCTGCAGACCTGGTGAGACACAGTTACAGTATGTGCGAGCAGCGGAGCCCTGCCGCCGGCGCCTCCCCACTCGGACCGCGAGCGCCTGCCGCTCCAGTCCCTGGAGACCATCACCGACGCGCTGCTTGAGATCATGGAGGCCTGCATGAGGGACATACCGCACTGTGACTGGCTGCAGACCTGGTGAGACACATAGTTACAGTATGTGCGAGCAGCGGAGCCCTGCCGCTCCAGTCCCTGGAGACCATCACCGACGCGCTGCTTGAGATCATGGAGGCCTGCATGAGGGATATACCGCACTGTGACTGGCTGCAGACCTGGTGAGACACATAGTTACAGTATGTGCGAGCAGCGGAGCCCTGCCGCTCCAGTCCCTGGAGACCATCACCGACGCGCTGCTTGAGATCATGGAGGCCTGCATGAGGGATATACCGCACTGTGACTGGCTGCAGACCTGGTGAGACACAGTTACAGTATGTGCGAGCAGCGGAGCCCTGCCGCCGGCGCCTCCCCACTCGGACCGCGAGCGCCTGCCGCTCCAGTCCCTGGAGACCATCACCGACGCGCTGCTTGAGATCATGGAGGCCTGCATGAGGGACATACCGCACTGTGACTGGCTGCAGACCTGGTGAGACACATAGTTACAGTATGTGCGAGCAGCGGAGCCCTGCCGCTCCAGTCCCTGGAGACCATCACCGACGCGCTGCTTGAGATCATGGAGGCCTGCATGAGGGATATACCGCACTGTGACTGGCTGCAGACCTGGTGAGACACATAGTTACAGTATGTGCGAGCAGCGGAGCCCTGCCGCTCCAGTCCCTGGAGACCATCACCGACGCGCTGCTTGAGATCATGGAGGCCTGCATGAGGGATATACCGCACTGTGACTGGCTGCAGACCTGGTGAGACACAGTTACAGTATGTGCGAGCAGCGGAGCCCTGCCGCCGGCGCCTCCCCACTCGGACACGCGTTGCACACACTGCAGGAATAAAAACATATTTGTACACATAAAACATCCAGGAACAAATATTCGAGTTCGGACTTGCCGGGATTCTAACCCAGGACCGTCGGCTTAGTAGGCTCGTGCACTACCGCGTCGTCATTCGTGTTGGTATTCGTAGGTTTTAATATGAACGAGGTTTTAATTTTTTTTTAATATATTATTGATAATTTCAACCAATTGTTTAAAGTGAATGATACTTTACCCTGAGTTCTAGAAAGTAACACAGCTATTTCATGATTTAATTGCGTGTAGTCGAAAATAAGTTGCAAAAGTCTGTTTTCTGCGTGAATTTAGTAAATTAGTAGTAGAGAATGAGTAGTAGTAGTAGTATAGTAGTATTCTAGAATATTTTGAAACAAAAATTATCATTTGAAAAATCCAGCTGTAAGTTTCAAATATATACCAATAAATCCCAATAGCTCCTGTAATGGGTAGTAACATCAATAATATGTTAAGAAACATGTTTGATCATAGACAAAAATGTCTAAAACAATCAGCATTTTAAAATAATAAGGCCTCTTAATGAAGCTCTCTCTTTTGTCGGCAGGACATCTTTGGCAAAAAGCTTTGCATTTTGCTTCAACCCGGCACTGCAACCACGAGCACTCATTGTTTTCGGATGTATTAGTAAGTATTATTTTCTTTTTACTCAAATATGGCTTCCACTTTGAACTCGCGAGATGTTGCTACATTTGACGGCTGCAACGTGTATTTAATATAATAACCACCGGAAATAGTAGTTTTAAAGAGTGACCCGGGGGACAAAAACTAACGGGGAAAACAGAATATAATAAAAAATGTAAAACACCCTGGACACAAGTATCCGGTCATCTTGAGACCCTCATTCAATGAGTGATATAGAAAATGATACTAAAACTGAACATAACTACAATATATGGAATTATTAGCTTCAATATTGGCTGAGATCTTGTCACTTGTTCCAATTAAAGCTGAATATATTTTGAAAACTACTGGTCCTATTTCCACCAAACATAGCTAAGAACCATCTTGACGGACAAGTCTTTCGATTTAAAAAGAACAGCACTCAATTGGTCCAGTTTGGGAGCTACAATGCCACAGATACGAATACACAGATACACAAGTTGATGAATCCATGAATGTATTTTCAGGTAAAAACGTGACAGATGACGATATGAAGCAACTGCTGCGAATATTGGTGAAGGCTCTAGAATCTTTCAACGATCTAGCGCTTTTAGAGGCACTAATAATGTGTTTGACGCGATTGCAGCCATTGCTGTATCCTGTAAGTATCTGGTTTAAGTACTTACGCATACAATTATTCCCAAATTGCCCGAAAGCTTAATTGTACCAGTGGGTGTGTGGCCTTTGGCGACCAGCCTCAGAGTACGCTCTGCTTCGCACGGCTCCGGAGCTGTCACAGCTAGCGCTGCTCTCCCTCCAGCCTCCGGCTTTACAGAAACACTCTAGGGTGCTCTGTGTCGGCACGCGTCCTAACCAGCGAGAGCCCTAAATTATGACTTTTGAAGCCTAAATTCTGTTCTATTATGCTTAAAATTATACGAAAAGTACATTCTATTAAACGTACATTCTACCAAATGATTGTTATAAGTTCATTCTATATAACGTACATTCTATCAAATGATTGTTATCAATAATGATTTTCTATCAATTGTGCTTCTACGATATATATAATAAACATACTAAGAAACGTTGTCATACAATCTGAAAATTCTACCAAACGTATTGTACTGATCTTTGTGTCAATGGTTGAATTGTAATTGTTTCTTCAAGGAATCCCCGATCCACACAGCACTGTTCTGGGTGGGGCTGTCAGTGCTTCAGCTTGACGACCCCACGCTATACGCGGCCGGCCTGGCGCTGATGGAGCAGAATCTACACACCCTGGACTCGCAGGGACAGTTCGAGCACAAGGTGAGATAGATCCACACAGCACTGTTCTGGGTGGGGCTGTCAGTGCTTCAGCTAGACGACCCCACGCTATACGCGGCCGGGCTGGCGCTGATGGAACAGAACCTCCACACCCTGGACTCGCAGGGACAGTTCGAGCAAAAGGTGAGATAGATCCACACAGCACTGTTCTGGGTGGGGCTGTCAGTGCTTCAGCTAGACGACCCCACGCTATACGCGGCCGGGCTGGCGCTGATGGAACAGAACCTCCACACCCTGGACTCGCAGGGACAGTTCGAGCACAAGGTGAGATAGATCCACACAGCACTGTTCTGGGTGGGGCTATCCGTGCTTCAGCTAGACGACCCCACGCTATACGCGGCCGGGCTGGCGCTGATGGAACAGAACCTCCACACCCTGGACTCGCAGGGACAGTTCGAGCACAAGGTGAGATAGATCCACACAGCACTGTTCTGGGTGGGGCTGTCAGTGCTTCAGCTAGACGACCCCACGCTATACGCGGCCGGGCTGGCGCTGATGGAACAGAACCTCCACACCCTGGACTCGCAGGGACAGTTCGAGCACAAGGTGAGATAGATCCACACAGCACTGTTCTGGGTGGGGCTATCCGTGCTTCAGCTAGACGACCCCACGCTATACGCGGCCGGGCTGGCGCTGATGGAACAGAACCTCCACACCCTGGACTCGCAGGGACAGTTCGAGCACAAGGTGAGATAGATCCACACAGCACTGTTCTGGGTGGGGCTATCCGTGCTTCAGCTAGACGACCCCACGCTATACGCGGCCGGGCTGGCGCTGATGGAGCAGAATCTACACACCCTGGACTCGCAGGGACAGTTCGAGCACAAGGTGAGATAGATCCACACAGCACTGTTCTGGGTGGGGCTGTCAGTGCTTCAGCTAGACGACCCCACGCTATACGCGGCCGGGCTGGCGCTGATGGAACAGAACCTCCACACCCTGGACTCGCAGGGACAGTTCGAGCACAAGGTGAGATAGATCCACACAGCACTGTTCTGGGTGGGGCTGTCAGTGCTTCAGCTAGACGACCCCACGCTATACGCGGCCGGGCTGGCGCTGATGGAACAGAACCTCCACACCCTGGACTCGCAGGGACAGTTCGAGCACAAGGTGAGATAGATCCACACAGCACTGTTCTGGGTGGGGCTATCCGTGCTTCAGCTAGACGACCCCACGCTATACGCGGCCGGGCTGGCGCTGATGGAACAGAACCTCCACACCCTGGACTCGCAGGGACAGTTCGAGCACAAGGTGAGATAGATCCACACAGCACTGTTCTGGGTGGGGCTATCCGTGCTTCAGCTAGACGACCCCACGCTATACGCGGCCGGGCTGGCGCTGATGGAGCAGAATCTACACACCCTGGACTCGCAGGGACAGTTCGAGCACAAGGTGAGATAGATCCACACAGCACTGTTCTGGGTGGGGCTGTCAGTGCTTCAGCTAGACGACCCCACGCTATACGCGGCCGGGCTGGCGCTGATGGAACAGAACCTCCACACCCTGGACTCGCAGGGACAGTTCGAGCACAAGGTGAGATAGATCCACACAGCACTGTTCTGGGTGGGGCTGTCAGTGCTTCAGCTAGACGACCCCACGCTATACGCGGCCGGGCTGGCGCTGATGGAACAGAACCTCCACACCCTGGACTCGCAGGGACAGTTCGAGCACAAGGTGAGATAGATCCACACAGCGCTGTTCTGGGTGGGGCTGTCAGTGCTTCAGCTAGATGACCCCACGCTATACGCGGCCGGGCTGGCGCTGATGGAACAGAATCTACACACCCTGGACTCGCAGGGACAGTTCGAGCACAAGGTGAGATAGATCCACACAGCGCTGTTCTGGGTGGGGCTGTCAGTGCTTCAGCTAGACGACCCCACGCTATACGCGGCCGGGCTGGCGCTGATGGAACAGAACCTCCACACCCTGGACTCGCAGGGACAGTTCGAGCACAAGGTGAGATAGATCCACACAGCACTGTTCTGGGTGGGGCTATCCGTGCTTCAGCTAGACGACCCCACGCTATACGCGGCCGGGCTGGCGCTGATGGAACAGAACCTCCACACCCTGGACTCGCAGGGACAGTTCGAGCACAAGGTGAGATAGATCCACACAGCACTGTTCTGGGTGGGGCTGTCAGTGCTTCAGCTAGACGACCCCACGCTATACGCGGCCGGGCTGGCGCTGATGGAACAGAACCTCCACACCCTGGACTCGCAGGGACAGTTCGAGCACAAGGTGAGATAGATCCACACAGCACTGTTCTGGGTGGGGCTATCCGTGCTTCAGCTAGACGACCCCACGCTATACGCGGCCGGGCTGGCGCTGATGGAACAGAACCTCCACACCCTGGACTCGCAGGGACAGTTCGAGCACAAGGTGAGATAGATCCACACAGCACTGTTCTGGGTGGGGCTATCCGTGCTTCAGCTAGACGACCCCACGCTATACGCGGCCGGGCTGGCGCTGATGGAGCAGAATCTACACACCCTGGACTCGCAGGGACAGTTCGAGCACAAGGTGAGATAGATCCACACAGCACTGTTCTGGGTGGGGCTGTCAGTGCTTCAGCTAGACGACCCCACGCTATACGCGGCCGGGCTGGCGCTGATGGAGCAGAATCTACACACCCTGGACTCGCAGGGACAGTTCGAGCACAAGGTGAGATAGATCCACACAGCACTGTTCTGGGTGGGGCTGTCAGTGCTTCAGCTAGACGACCCCACGCTATACGCGGCCGGGCTGGCGCTGATGGAACAGAACCTCCACACCCTGGACTCGCAGGGACAGTTCGAGCACAAGGTGAGATAGATCCACACAGCGCTGTTCTGGGTGGGGCTGTCAGTGCTTCAGCTAGACGACCCCACGCTATACGCGGCCGGGCTGGCGCTGATGGAGCAGAATCTACACACCCTGGACTCGCAGGGACAGTTCGAGCACAAGGTGAGATAGATCCACACAGCACTGTTCTGGGTGGGGCTGTCAGTGCTTCAGCTAGACGACCCCACGCTATACGCGGCCGGGCTGGCGCTGATGGAGCAGAATCTACACACCCTGGACTCGCAGGGACAGTTCGAGCACAAGGTGAGATAGATCCACACAGCACTGTTCTGGGTGGGGCTGTCAGTGCTTCAGCTAGACGACCCCACGCTATACGCGGCCGGGCTGGCGCTGATGGAGCAGAATCTACACACCCTGGACTCGCAGGGACAGTTCGAGCACAAGGTGAGATAGAAAAACTACTGTGAGTCTCGGACATATTAAAATACATACGAAACTGGTTTACTCACGTCGTCGTAGAAGTCGAATATAGATTGATATGTTTCATGTACTCGATTGGCTGCCGCCACGACTGATTGGCTATTCTGATGATGAATCGCGAACCGATTCGAAACATATCGATCGGTATTCGACAGTTTGATCACACGATGAGAAAGCTTGACATGGTCTGAACGCAAGCTACTTGACTTAATCTAAGCATAGTTCCGGTCATGTATGTAGCTCTTCTGTCTGTTTTACGTAACGCCTATCTATATTTTATAAATTTTTAAGAAGGGTAGTTCTGAAAATATTTTAACCGCTGTTTGCCAGTCGCGTATATTTAAAGAAAAAATTCGATATAACACATACACTGAGCTTGCGTAGAAAAACAGGTTTTGTGTTTATTTTTCTATTATAATGGTTAATTTCTTCCCTATATGCGAAAATGATAGCGTTTGAAACGCTCTGACTACATTTAAACCATCCTTTGTCCTATTCACCTTGTTGCAAAACAAAATTCAAATTTAACTTTTTCACCGCCATTGACTTGATACGACATTCGGGCCCCACACGACAACTAATTCATATCAAGTCAGTTTCTTCAGTCAAATAGCTACTTTGTTGGCATGGCAAGAGGTTTAATTTCGCAATTTGACGTCTGTGACAGTTGGTGTGTGCAACAAAACGTTTTGCTTGCACCGTGGCGGTGAAAAGGTTAAAGACTATGAAAATAAGCATGATTCCCCGTATATGTATTCGTCTAGTGTCAATCCATAGTGGTTGCTTTTTTTTACCATGTGGGGCAGGTGGTTACTAACTAGGTGGTTAAAGTAAAAATATGTGTTCAACTTTACTGATGTTTCAGACCTTGGAGCAAGTGATGATGGAGACCAGAGAACCGTTGGAGTGGCATTTCAAACAGATGGACCATGCAGTAGGATTAAGGTAATAAGTTTCAAAATACTATCTTCATACATACATATAATCTCGCCTTTATCCCAATGCGGTAGGCAGAGACCACATCTTTCCACCTGCTACGGTCCTAACATACATCTTTCGCTTCATCAACATTCATGAATCTCCTTATGCAGGCTCGTATTGATCGTCGGCTTAAAGTACTCTTGACTCGCCCCTTTTCAGAACGTCTCCAATCTGATCAAGAAACGTTCGTCTAGGCCGTCCTTTTCCAACATTTTCATTCACATTCGTTCGCCCTGTAGATTTGTCTCGTGAATCTTCTTTCATGCATCCTCTCTACATGCCCGAACCAAGCATCCCTTTCTCAATAGGGTTATTGACAAAAATTGAAAACCGGTTTAAATGTATTAAGCTTATCGTAAATTGAAATATAAAACTAAGAAAAAAATTTTTACTGCGTTAGTTTTTGTACAATTTGTGTTTTTTCGTTACCACTCACATGCTTGCGCCAAAACGCGATATAATTTTAGTGTGACGTCACAATGGCATACCAGACTAATGCGGATATTACACCTTCCTATATTAGGTAATGACTAAATTAGTCACTGACTAACTTAGGAAAGTGTATTAGCTGCAGAACAGAACCTTTTTTCTGAAGTGTAAAAAGGAAGGAGCAGAATTTTTATATCTACAAAATTGTCCGGTGAAAGGAAAGGTCTTAAATTGGTGGCGCTAGTATTGCAAGAGAGCTAGACTATTACCTGTTCCTAAAAGATCATATCAGTTACTTTTTGTTAAAATCAAAATGCTGGAATAGTTGGCACAATTTTCCCAATTAGCTAGCGCTACCGGAGCCTTTTGGGACTATTTACCACTGCCGCTGTACACTTTTTTTTTACATTCTTCCATGAAAGATGCTACTCCTTCCCTCTACACTCCATAGCCTCTTCCTCTTGTCTTGTCAGTCAGAATCATAGATAGCTAACTTTATACTACGGTAAAAAGGTCGTATCTTTGTATGGATTACATAGTAAGATATGTTTTTTTCCGTAGAATTGCAGATTGTAGTCACTAAAGTAGCGGCTCCAGGGCGCTTTACGTCACGCTTCTTTATTAGTTACTACTCATAATCTCTCGAATTTGTTACAAAATAATCGGAAGTAAATTTTCCTTGTAAAATATTTATTTTCTTTTCTAAACTACAACATGATTTTTAATAGATTGAATAATAGAAACAAGTAAATCAATAAACTATTTTATTTTTAAGCATTTAATAATAATTGTACAACAAATAACTGGAGTAAAGATGTTACTAACATTAGCGTTGAATCTAAAATAGACAACATATCGTGGGGTCAAAAATGTAAGCCCGATTTCAAAGGTCTTCATCTCGGCGGGAGACTGCGGCGGCGATAAACACGGAGCTCTTAATATTGTCATTGTTTGGCACACTTGTAAATATATGGGTGATACACTGCACAGCAATTCGTGGCACAAATTTTTCCAGTAACATTCTGTTGAAATACAAGATGGCTCCTCACAGTTAGAACTTTACTCTCCTTCTCATCAATAACCATAGTCACGGCATATGGTGGTTTTCTTATTTTGTGCTCCGGACACACTTTACACTTAACAGTGCACAGACTCGCCTCACGACGAAGCTGAACATAACCTATGGCATCATCGCCATAAGATTCTCTTGAAGATCTATAACAAAGGATATTCTATGATACAAGGTGATAGTATATTTGGTAACAAAACTAATGAATTGGCTATCTTATTATATATAAACAAATAACATATTATTCATACTTACTGTGCACTTTTTACATTCCTAAATTCAGCTGAACAAAAGTCGGGATTCGTACCAAAAAAGTGGGCTACCATGTAAGAATCCACTTTCGGTAAGTTAGCACTGTCTGCTTTGATATAATGTTCTTCCATTTTTGAAGATCTGGAGTATTAATTATAAACCAAAAATTTATTAAATGTGTGAAGATGAATCCAATCGTAACAACATAAACTACTAACGGTTTTGTCAGTTGTCAGTTTTGATTTTTTACAGCAGCCGTTTGTTTGTGCCACTGTGACGTCATTAGCAAGATGGCGTCGTTTTGATCATTTGACTCACAGATAAAAAAAACTAAAACTTATTTAAATAATATTAATTTATTAAATCATTTTCATTGAAATGTAACTACTTACTTTGGTTCTAGGAATCATAAGCTACATGTAACAATACGTTTTATAATTATTCATTACATGTGTCAAGTACCCTATTCTAGTGACTACATCGTCGTTCACACCACAGCGTTCCCTTATTACACTATTTGTTATCCTGTCGCACAGCAATGTAATACTATACAATACAACAACAATTCTTTATTGCACACCAATAAGTTTTTTTTTTTTTTTTTACAATTTAAACCTTAATTTATGCTATCTTCGTATGCGAAATTTATTTCGATATAATTATAAAAGTCCCGTTCGCTGTGGAGACGACTGGTTGTTGGGAGTCCGAAGCGAGAGCTTTCATCGCGGAGATTGGGCGGCGTTTACGCGAGAGAGGTCTAGACCCTCGTTCCGGGTCATTCCTGGTGCAAAGGTTGTCCATCGCGATTCAGCGCGGTAATGCGGCGAGCGCCATGGGAACCTTCGCGCCGGGAATGACACGGGGCGGGTTATTCGACTAGTGCCTAAGTTAATGAATGGTACATGAGGGATAAATGTATTTATTTATTTTAAGATTGTGATTATGTTATTGACTCTGTATTTGTTATTTTGACGAATAAATTTAATTATCTGTAAAAAAATATATATGTAATATTATAAAAGGAGAGGACAAAGAAATTATGACCAACAGATAGCGCTGTGCGCCCATACTGAACCAAAGGGGATCCTGCATTGCGCTATTAACATATCACGTCGCGTATGCTCTTTGAAAATAAGGAAGTTTTCAAAATATTTTTTATCCTTTCTTGCTAATATCGGGAGAAAGTACGGTTAAAAAAATATATGAAGTCAATTGTGCGACCGTTCTCGTATCGGGCAATCCGGCCATTTTGGAAGCGCCGCACTTTATAAGACTCAGCTTCATTCATCTTTTATAGATGTAAAAGATCAATGTTTCTTTTTTTTTTTTTTATTTATTAAAAGGTTTGCCAACAGATACAACACTATACGAAATAACAATAAGAAACATGTGTACATGGAATGCCAGAGTGTCTATCCAATGATAGGCAAACACGACATACATATCTAAAAGCTACTTAAACAATGTGAGGAGATAACATTACAAAGAAAATAACAATTTGAAATGAGTACTACATTAACATTAAGTACTAAGTAGTTCACAAAACTATCAACTACATAACATGACAGTTCCGAGGGAATATCTTAAATTTATTTAGTGACATAAATAAGCCAATAAGTCAATCCTGGTCACCTTGTATATTTTATTATGCTCCCTGCATATTCTAGGAATGACACTGTGAGATCCAAGATTAGTTCGTGATGATGATGCTTATTGTATTATTTCCTATCTCTAGTTTCCGCTCGAACTTCCACTTCGCGCTGGTCGGACATCTGCTCAAAGGCTACCGTCACCCCGCGGCTGCCAGCGTGTCGCGCACGTGCCGCGTGCTGGCCGCGCTGCTCGCCATCACGGCGCGTCACGCCGACAAGTTCCACGTGACGCCCGTCACCGTCGCCTACCTCACCGGTATGTGTCCGCACGTGCCGCGTGCTGGCCGCGCTGCTCGCCATCACGGCGCGTCACGCCGACAAGTTCCACGTGACGCCCGTCACCGTCGCCTACCTCACCGGTATGTGTCCGCACGTGCCGCGTGCTGGCCGCGCTGCTCGCCATCACGGCGCGTCACGCCGACAAGTTCCACGTGACGCCCGTCACCGTCGCCTACCTCACCGGTATGTGTCCGCACGTGCCGCGTGCTGGCCGCGCTGCTCGCCATCACGGCGCGTCACGCCGACAAGTTCCACGTGACGCCCGTCACCGTCGCCTACCTCACCGGTATGTGTCCGCACGTGCCGCGTGCTGGCCGCGCTGCTCGCCATCACGGCGCGTCACGCCGACAAGTTCCACGTGACGCCCGTCACCGTCGCCTACCTCACCGGTATGTGTCCGCACGTGCCGCGTGCTGGCCGCGCTGCTCGCCATCACGGCGCGTCACGCCGACAAGTTCCACGTGACGCCCGTCACCGTCGCCTACCTCACCGGTATGTGTCCGCACGTGCCGCGTGCTGGCCGCGCTGCTCGCCATCACGGCGCGTCACGCCGACAAGTTCCACGTGACGCCCGTCACCGTCGCCTACCTCACCGGTATGTGTCCGCACGTGCCGCGTGCTGGCCGCGCTGCTCGCCATCACGGCGCGTCACGCCGACAAGTTCCACGTGACGCCCGTCACCGTCGCCTACCTCACCGGTATGTGTCCGCACGTGCCGCGTGTTTTGAATCGGTACGCGATTCATCATCAGGAGCTGATCAATCGCGGCGCGGCCAATCGAACACTGACACACCGAGCGATATTCGACTTCTACGATGTAGGTTTACTTACATTTCGTATGTATTTTAATAAATATGTCAGATTGACGGGAGTTTTCCATATAAAACTCACTGTCCGTCTTCTGTCTTTCAGTCTGTCTACCAGACTGTTTGTCTTTCAACAGTTGAAATTTTCACAGATTTCTGTTGCTATTATAACAGCAAATACTACAGAATAAAATTAATATTAAAGTTGGCCTCCCATACAACAAACATGTTTGGTTTTCTATCCGGCGCTATCTCATTTGTATCTGGCGCCATACATACTGTGATGTACGGAATTAGGGTAGTAAATTAGACCCAAAGATAGTCGGTGGTAAACTGATCGTTTAGTGACAGAATTACAGTCTTTTTATACTGGCTTCCTGACGTCACGTAATCTTTAATAGGTTCGTGATATTTACAGTGCTATTATAAAGTTAATAGAAACAATAGGTTGACATTTGTCATCTGATATTTTATGTAATTAATTCAATATAATATTGTTCTTCTAAATGTCATGTTACGTTGTTGCTCTGACACCACAATACCAGGTGCAAACTTAACCCTCAGTGCGCGAGTCAGTCGTAATTGCCCGTTTTGTCGTATTTTCAATACAATTTTATAATGTTGTAATAAACTAAGTTTCTGTCAAAAATGACATTTCAGTGGCAAGCTTTTATAGCCGACTGTACCTTTCTTTGGATATCCATCAAATGCTCACTGAGAAGATTCTAAAGAGCCCAAGCTCGGTAGGATTGCTTTTTCAATTATAGAGTTCCTATGGCCACCTTCCGGCTCCATCATCAGATCAGCCCCATGGTACATTATTGTATTGTCATCAAAGTTAAGTAAGTATGCAAAATTTCAGCTCAATCGGTTGACGATATCTGCTTCAAAATTGAGTTGCAGGATTCCACCCGAACAAACATACTTTAAACATACCATGCGAGTTAAATAAAAGCTTCAAATAGATGTTTCTTCCAGCATTGGTGTGCGTCAGCGAAGAGGTCCGCTCGCGCTGTCACGTGAAGCACTCGCTTCCAAAATGGCTGCCGGATAACTGCGACCACTACTGCCCTACCGTCGACCATCACCAGGTACAGTACAACAAGTATTTAGGGGATACTTGGACCTTGAAATAATAACACCGAAAGTCCTTCTAATGTACGTTTATTGTCTTTTCACAGTATAGTGTACAGTTACGCGTTCCCCTTGAGACTGACTACCGGGACGTCTTGCATCCCTTTCTACTGCCACGTCAACTCATATTCGAGTGCATGTGTACTGGGATGTGAGCTGACAAGACACTACTATGTCCCTATAAGTACTTTAGGTCGGTTAGGTTAGGTTAGGTACTTAAAGGGTAGGCAACGCGCGTGTGATGCTCCTGGCATCGCAAGCGTCCATAGGCGGCGGTAACTGCTTAAAATCAGGCGGCCCGCATTCTTGTTTGCCACCGTCGTAGTATATAAAAAAAGTACAGTTAATAATTAATTTTTAGGGTTCCGTACCCAAAGGGTAAAAACGGCACCCTATTACTGAGACTTCGCTGTCCGTCCGTCCGTCCGTCTGTCACCAGGCTGTATCTCAAGAACGGTGATAGCTAGACAGTTGAAATTTTCACAGATGATGTATTTTTATTGCCGCTATAACAACAAATACTAAAAATAAAATTAAATAAAGATTTAAGGGGGGCTCCCATACAACAAACTTGTTATAGATTATGGTACGGAACCCTACGCGCGAGTCGGAATCGCACTTGCCCAATTTTATTTATTTATTTAATGTCGGTCAATGTCACACTAAAACTTGGGAAATACAATTTCTTCTCACTGAAATCAGGGGTGTTATAAGTTTTAACATGTGTAACTGTGTGTCTGTCTGTGGAATCATAACTCCCGAACAGTTGGAGACTTGTCCGTCGAGATGGTTCTTAGCTATGTTTGTTGAAAATAGGACCAGAAGTTTCCCAAATATCCAGCATTAAATGGAACAAGTGACAAGATCTCGGCCAATATTGCAACACACACAAGCTTAGAATTCCAAATTTTGTAGTTATGTTCAGTTTTAGTAGCATCACTACATAGTATAAAACAAAGTCGCTTCCTTTTTTGTGTCTGTGTCTATGTATGCTTAGATCTTTAAAACTACGCAACGGATTTTGTGAGTTTTTTTTATAGATAGAGTGATTCGAGAGGTAGGTTTTTATATATAACTAGCTTTTGCCCGCGACTACGTTCGCGTGGAACTTGGAAGTGTGGAAGCAACCTCGTACAACACGATAGATATCCACCTAATCACCTTAATTAATAAAAGGGATTATTAAAAGCGCCTAAGCAAATGTAAGAGCAGTTGTGCTTTTGGTCTAATCATTACATTTCCTACAGGGTCATCAATGTCATCATGAATTACTTACTCACTTTTCAATCTTTTTAGGGATAATTTCCAGGATGAAAACTATCCTATATCCTTCCTCGGATCTTAAACTATCTCCATGCCAAATTTCATCAAAATCGATTCAGTGGTTTAAGCGTGAAGTGGTAACAGACAGACAGACACACTTTCGCATTTATAATATTAGTACTTAAATACATAGAACAACCATGACCTAAGCACAAATATTCGAGTTCATCACACAAATATTTGTCCTAGCCGGGATTCGAACCCGGGACCGCCGTAGGCCAGATGCTTACACACTGAGCCAACCGCTTCGTATTTTGACGAATGAAAGTGATTATTTGTTGTTACAGTCATCAATGCTGATTCAGCCGTCAACATCCACGTCCTCATGCCAGGGCCGCCGCCAGAAGTCCTGGGATGTACTGGATCAGGCAGCCATATCATCAGCACACGGTGGTAAGCCTCATTGAAACGGTTTAGAGTAAGTCCTCGAGTGGTGACCACGTGTAGGAAAGCGCAGCGTAGGAGGCCCCTGACTAGGTGGATAGATGACTTCGTTAGGGTCGCAGGGAGTCGATGGATGTTGTCTGCACGGGATCGCACTTTGTGGCGAGCTTAGGGGGAGGCCTTGGTAGTGGACGTCTGTGGCCGATAGATAGAGTTTTTTGGTTTGATCGCGTTGTCTTGCCGTCAAGAAAACGTCACGAAATCGTGTGTGGCAATCTTTTTTTATAACATTAAAATTTAACCATTTAACTCGATATATTAAGTCACCAAAGTAAAAAAAAATGATTAAAACTGTTTATGAATGTATTAAATTATAAGATTACTTACTTTTTGTATTAAAATTGCGTCAGGAAATATTTTTATTAACGTTTTTAATGAAGGGACAATTTCTTTTCAAGAAAGTGGACAACTTTTTGAGAAAGGAGTGGGAGAAAGAGATGAGTATCTACGTGTGGGGACACGTATGACACGTAATGTTAGTTCCCGTTTCTACCGGAACTCTTCTCTTCACACAGACTCTGTTTAAATATATATTGGAGCTCCCATGGATCGACTCGAATGGACTTCGTAACAATGCGCATATCTCAGCGAGTAATCGACAGATTTTAGAATTTTTTGTTTTAAAATGCAAAAATAAAATTTGGAAAAAAAAAAAAAAACTCCGCTCCAATCTATGGTGCAAGCTTAGCCGGTGGCTGACTCTGCATCGACCTAGTATATATCTATGTAATTCTGCAGGCAAATCACCGACTATGCAACAGTCCAGCAGCGGAGGCCACAGTCCACATTTCATCAACATGCCACACCAGGTAATGGCTTTAAATCGGATCGTATATACACTACACTAACCAGGTTCCTGGGGTGAAACGATGAGAAAGCATTTCATTATATAGAAACATTCCATAATTATAAATTTATGAAACATGTAATTCCATAATTATCTTTACATGGACACTAATCAATTTATTAAAATTATAAGTCAAAAGTGACATATTATCAAATGACGGTAGAAGTAGGATTGAAGAAACTGACATTTAATAAACATCGGTCACACGCTAATTCTGTCAGTTCAGTCATTCTGGTCCGTCAGTTTTCTGTCATTCATCAATGTCCATCAATCCAGACCGTCAGTCCGAGAGACTTAAGTTAATAATAATAATGTTAAAAATAAGATTGTCATTTTTATATCACTGAACGTAGACTGGCATCGTGATTAATTACTCCTGTGGCGTGGAGATAATCCCATTAGCGGGTTATACTCCCACACAAAGTCCGACTACTGGTAGTGAGGGCTAAACAGCCCTGATACAGTTCAAGACATTACTAAAATAAAAGCTTTAAAAAAAATGGCATAGATGCAAGGCTCTCATCGTTTTCACCCTGAGAAGTTTTATTCATCAAGTATAAAGTATGTCAGTGTTTAGTTAAAAGGAATGGCATCGAATTATTTTTAATTTGGATACAAAATTAAAAGTCTACGATGGGAAAGATAATTGAAAACTTTCTAAATCCTTGAAACTTAACAATTGATAATATTAAGTAGGTATAATAAATTTACGACGTAATACCCGCTATACTTAGGTTTCATCATACATTTTAATTCATAGTTAGTAAAAAAAAAGTCAAACATAGTAGAAAAAACAAGTCTCCTCTCCTTCGGTCTAAAAACGACAGCTTGTATGGTTGTTTATATGCCAAGGGTTTATAAAAATGGGAACATCCAATACAATACAATAGTATATCAATTAGGCATCGGATTTCTGTCAACATGGTAGGACTTTAGAGAGCAATGGAGCCGATATCATCATTAAAATGCAATTCATATTCATATTCATAAGTATATTTATTTTGCAATTTTAATTTTATAGTCAAGGACAAAGTCATAATCATAAGAATATACAAAGGCCTAATATGTGCAGTTTTTTTTTATAGTAAAAGACGTAAATAATTGCGACTTGTTTCATGTTTTCTGGAGTAAATTGGGTTCTATATTGATCGAATATCCAGTTGTCAGTAGAAGATGCATAAAATCGTCAATGAATATAGTTGAATCTAAGAGTTTGTAATATTGTATTTTTTTTTGTGTATAATTTTAGTCATATAAAATAATGCTTGGGATTCTTAACCACATTGACCATAAATGTAGTTTGAAATTAAAAAGAGGAATGAGTATGAGTATGAATTTCAAGAAACATCGGTTCAGTCCGTTGAGATGCGTTGCGTTTGATTTTTGTATAATATCGTTATTACTTATTACACTAGTGAAAAAAAAAACTTAAGAATATATAGCGATCGTGGTGTCATTTACACCATATTTTTCATTATTCAAATTCAATTTGCATACAAGGAATAAATTTAATTATTCAAAACTTTAGGTCTCAACTTTCCCACGTAGACTTAAAAGAAATCGGCTTTTTAGCAACTTACTTTGACTGACGACAGCTTGTGTGTGTTGGTGACATACCACTCGTGTTTGACATGTATGACGTATCTCAATCATCTGTTAAGCGTAGAGTACATAGAACATATTATATATATATTATTTAGTTATTTCCTGTGGCTGATGGAATTGGAAAACTATTTAGAATGAATGTCAAGTTTTTTGTATTTGCAATGTTGTTTGTATTTGGGTCAATCAACTTTTTCTGTTGCTCGTTGCCGTGGTCCCCCGGGTCACTCATTAAGACTACGATTTTCAGCGGTTATATTTACCAAAAACTTTGTAAAGGCAACAGTTATAAGCCCATTCTTATGTAGAATATCTCCTAACTATAGCAGTAACAGAAAATTTCAACGCTTTGCTAAGAAATTTAATCACTATTGTCTCCTGCGTCACGGGACAGAATAACTGCTCACAGACGTTGCAATTAAGAAGATGCAAAAAACAATGTCTAAGAGTTGGTCATATGGTAAGATGTATTGTAAGATTGTCCCTTAATAATAATAAAAAAAAAGATTTTATATTTTTTTTGATACGAGTTTATAATTCCTATACACCAGAGTCACGTACAACGTTTTCATCACACCTGCGAGGAAATAAAAAAAGTAATAAATAGTATTTCAATATCAAAATATGAATAAAACAATAGTTGTTCCGCTCACAGTGGTAATGTTAAGTGTTTCAGGCTTTTAATGATCTCGATAAAGTGCAAACAACATTATATCGTAACCTTCCATCTGCCATAAATGTCGTGTCTTAACTTTTTATATTTTCAGTACAATAGGACACTTCTATTTGATCCATACTACATCATAATGTGTTCTTTCACGCTACTGTGTCTTGGATTGGTTCAAATGTATCGTTTGTATGCATTGGAATTATCATTGTACCCGCTTGCGTTTATATTCGTTATCTTATCTTATCTTTATGTTATCCTTACGTAACAAATATAACGTACACCCATTTGTGTATTTGTACGCGTGTGTTCATATCTGTTGTGATACCTTATTTATTATATTTTGTACTGTGTAACAATTTGTATTATCTTTTTATGCAACGAAAATATTTATTTATATTGTTATTTTATTTACTTTCTTTATCGTCGATTATATCACTTATTATGTCCGTCAAATATTATTAATACGTACTATTAACTTCTTTTTATATTGTATGTAATATAATAATCTTCTAATTATATTTTTTTGCACTATGTCTCCCCTACACCAACACCTTGCATTAACAACATTATCTTCTTATCTTTATATCTATTTCTTCCTATATAATATTTCAATCCACACTTTATATAAACGTTTATATTCGTTACGTAAACCCCTACCTTATCTTATCTTTCGACGAATATGACGCATCCAACGTGTGGGCTTTGCACGCTTATAGACGTCAGCTAGAATGCTTTTCAAGACTCAACGGTCCTTTTCTGTGCCTACGTCTAAGGATACTATAGGACCGCCACGGGTAATCCATGATTCGACATGCGCTCAAATCATATCCAACGTATTTGCGGGTATTGCTAACTTTCTAGCTCGCAAAGGAGTTAGAATGTGGTTGGAAATATAATCGCAATGTGTATTGAATATGCCTTCCGTGCGTGTCGAGTTGAGACTCTTAAAAGATCTTTAAAAAAAACGAATTCAAAAGCTGATTATATATTTTTTTAAACTATTTACCATTTAAGATATATAGCTAAAATATTCCTTTTGGAATTCGTTTTTACTTTAACAGATCTTTACCAACACCCACTTAGGAAAGTTTGTTTTGTTATTTATCGGAATCCATCATTGCCAAATGGCAACTGGTTATTTAGACATACATCATGTCTAAATATGAAATCAAATGTATACATACTACAAAAGATATTTATTTCAAATAACATTTATCTCAAATGGCAAATTATACAAGGCATAACAGTACACTGTATAAAATAACACACAATTTCAGTATGCTAAAAGCAAAACAGCATTTCACGCAAATCGCTGAAAAAAAATCGATTTTTAATTTGTAATAATCACAAACACAGGATAGATGGCACGCTTAGATTATAGCAAAATTACCATTTACTCCTTTGCAAAGGAAGATAAATGTTATGACAAAGTAAAGTAGACAAACTTTGCCAAAATATATAGATGGCACACCGTATTAACAACTCTTAATAAAATTACACACGCGTTTCTAAAAAATAAAATTCCATTTAATCTAAAACAATTACATTGTATAACCACAAAGGTATTATAATATGTAAAGCCTTTGTAGCAAGCAGTTATTGATTACATGAGCAGATATTTTCATTTAACAGTACAAAGCCTTTGTTGCTATACAATTCCGCGCATTAATAAAGTAACGAATAAAAATACCTTTATTATCATGAAAATTTACATTTTCTTTTATAAACGATATAATACGCAAATTACCAAGCTTTAGCATATAGCTTTAGCATATTTGAGTCTTGATTTTAGAATGAAGTAGCAGGTTGCTAGCTTACCTGAACCCGCATGGTTGAACCCGACACCAGTGACCTTCGTCACCCATTCAGACTAAATAAAAATCAACTCTGACTTACACAATGTATTTGACATTAGAACTACGTATCTTAAAATATCTACGTGCTTTGAACTCTAATTTTAATTAATTTGAAACATTTTTATTGTATTAATATTGAAATCGGTGATTAAAGCGAAAATACAGTTTTATTTTACACATAAACACAACATATGCGGCGCATTTTTGTTATTTAACTTCCTAAATTAAACAATAGAATATAAACATCCCATAGCTTAGTGAAATAGTTTGGTAATAAAGCGAAATTAAATACTTTACCATTAGCTTTAAAATAGATGAATAAAATATAGCTTTTCGAAGTGTTGTGTCCCCTTTGCCCTAACCCCGTTTTGGTATGTATGTCGTCATTTGTTAATGTGTGATCCCGAATGGTACCTGTAATATTTGTGCACATATCACTATACATATATTTGACAAGTAATACACGTATAAATACTTCGCTACTACCCATATGTTCAATTTTTTCTTAATATATCTGTATTTTATATGTTAAAATGTACGCAAGACTAACACGAAAACTAGATTCATAAACATATTAAAAATATATAAGTTTTAGGAAAATCTGTTTATCAATTTATAAAATAAAGAGGTAACTATAACAATTCAAAGTTTTGGCAGTTCTTTGGAAAACTTCAATCTATAAGTATAGTTTACTGTAGGAACACTGTTGAAGTCAGTGAATGTCACTGATGTAAACAAACAGGAAACACAACTAAAGATTCCGCAAATTTTCAATATTTTTTGTATTTAAAAATCCAAAACTATCCACAGCGATTAAGGTCAAGTTTTTTTTTGTTTTCAATAATATTAAGGATTTATATCGCAAGAAGGTTTGAGCAGCATTCCGGCAAACAATGTTTTGAATTTGGTTGATGATAAATCCTTGACAAATCGCTACTGACGTTTTATAATGCAAATATATGACGTATCCTCATTATTGCCATATGAAAGCTGTTCGTAGCGCCACTGTCCCTGGGCCGGACACTTATTAGGCTTTATAGATAATAAAATGTCCTGAGATGACAAATGTCAGACGCTCAAAACTATGTAAAATATACTTTAATACAATGTTCACCACAAGCTTAATGTCCACAGTGTAAAATACAGGGTGTCCCAAGACTAATAACTTGTGCCAGAAATATACTATACAGGGCGTCCCAAGACTATGGGACATCAAGGGAAAGTACCTTAAATATCGTAGATAGGATATTTTGCTGAAAGAAGAATTTGCGTTATTTTTTATAGTTAGTAATTCTGCATTTAAATATTTTCTAAGAATTACTTGCTTAATTATTCGTCGTCGGCAATAAATGATTTTCTTGAAAATTGACTAAAACATTTTACGTTTCTCCTTTCTTTTAAGATACTATGTTACTTAGGAAGAATTATTATTTTTTGTCCATTCTTTCGATTGGCATCATAAAAATAGGGGTGACTTTTTTTCATATTTACGTCGGTTCGAGTCTCAGACGAAGCAAGCAATTCTTAGAAAACCTTTAAATGCAGAATGACTAACTTAAAGTCTTCTTTCAGCAAAATATCCTATCTACGATATTTAAGGTAGTTTCCCTTGATTTCCCATAGTCTTGGGACGCCCTGTAAAGTATACTTCTAGCACAAGTTATTATGCTTCTTGATAGTGTGTGCCACCAGCGATTAGCAATAACGAACATGTAAATAATTAAAGAAGGGGTACTACGATGTTCGAAATTCGACCGTCGAATAGTGCCGTCCCTCTCGATCTCCTGTCAAAGTACAATTGAGTGAGCAAAACGGCACTATACGACGGTCTAATTTCGAACATTGGAGTAACCCTTTAATGTGTGGCAATCGTTACTACTCACAATGTTCGGGATCACACTACCCCGTCCTCATGTGTGTATGTTGCCGTCTCATTCTGTTATATGCGCTAACGTATGGGTCGGTACAGGACAGCGAAGGTCGCGCACACTCCATGCAGCACGGGACGTCGGGGGAGGCGGCCAGGGCGGAGCAGGACGCCGATAGTGGACTTGACGTGAGTTTTAGTGGACAAAATAAAAGAGTGTATAGAAAAGACAAGAATCAAGATAAATAAAAATAACCACAAGATCGAAATCCCCACAACGTCTGTCCTAAAATCGTTTGCCCTAACATGTTTTTCCTAAACACTTTTGACCTGTTCATTTGCCATAATGCTCTTGTGCCCTAATGCCCGGGCTACACGAGGCTAGTTTTACAAGCTATGATAGCAAGCTAGTGTTAGTAAGCTAGCAAGCTAGAACTTCTAGCTTCGTGTAGACAAAACTATCTTAATTTGTAAGCTAGTAAGCTAGTTTACAAGCCAGGACAGTTTTTAATAGGATGGAGTTCTATTTTCAGGCTAGTAGCGTCCCCCCACCACTGATTTTACTATCCTGGCTTGTTTACTAGCTTCATGTAACCGGCGAAGCTAGTTTGCAGTTGGTTAGTAAACAGGGACCACACCTTTGGTTAGTTTTTCTACCGCGACGAGATTTTGAGATTTTAAATATCAAACAAATCAGGCGTCATTCGCAAAATACTCTTATACTCTCCCAAATCTTTTTCGCGAAATTCTTCCAAAAGTAAAGCATGTCCCACGTTTATCTCTTCTTAAAATCCACGGTCTTGTCCACACCCGTTTTTGTAGTTCATCTTCTAGTTCGTCTAGTGCAAATTGGCACAGTTTTCTAAGTAAGTGTTTTAGTCGAATAGTGTTTTTTTTTCGTATGCAGTTCATTTTAGACGAGTGGTCACCTCAGCACTCCAGTAAGTACTAGCTTAAAACAATCTAGCCTCATGTAAACAGAACTAGCATGCTCCAAGCTAGGTCAGCAAGCCAGGACAGTTCGGTAAAAAACTAGCTTGCTATCCTAGCTTGAAAAACTAGCCTAGTGTAGCCCGGGCATAATCTATTTAATCCTCATATAGAACAGAACACCTAATGTTTGTTCGACATATAACTTATAAGCAGGCATCGGATATTCGGGTCGATATTTACCTAAACTTTGGCGGCAGCTTTGTTATTCGGTCGTAGGTATAGGCGGCTTTGTTTGACGTATGAGTGAGATAGCAATAGGATTTTGTCAACTTTAGGTAAATATCGATCCGAATATCCGATGCCTGCTTATAAGTCCTATCGAAGCTGTGATTTAGGTCTTCGTTAGGTACGACGACGAGCGAAACGAGTGTTAGGAAGAACTGCGACCCTACGCGCCGCAGAACTGAGATTTTATTGTCTCTCGCGTAAAAAAAATGTACGTCCATCTTAGTGCATGAAATATTGGGGCAATGTTGTTAGGACACTTGATACTTATGTCATATAAAATTATTAAATTAGGATATGTAATCGTTAGGAAAAATGAGTATCAGTACATGAAATATAAGGGAAAATACGTATTAGGACATTGGAAATTATATATTAGGGTATTTGCATTAGAGCAAATAACGTTAGGACAAACAATCATTAGAGCAAAAGGTATTAGGGAAAAACAAAAATAGGACAAATAGTTTTAGGGTTTCCGATTAAAGATACGTTCGAAATGCTCGCGCGACATGATGTTGATGCCCGCCTTTTCACCCCTTTCGAGACCATGGACGTAACATCACGTCCGAAAAGTCGAGGTGATTAAATAATGACGTCATCCGGAGGGCCTTTGTTAGCGCCAAGGTGCCGGCAGTCCTAGAGCCCAGCGGTTTGGCTAGGGACGACGGCAAAAGGCCTGACGGAATGACTTTGGTGCCTTGGAGTATGGGTCGGCCGCTGGTGTGGGATGCTACGTGTGTAGACACCCTGGCACCGTCTCATATTCCAGGTACCAAGAATGGTGCTGGCGCGGCGGCTGCGTCTGCGGAAAGCCTCAAACGTCGTAAATATGCTGCTCTCGGTAGCAGTTACATATTTGCGGCGTTTGGGGTTGAAACTCTGGGGCCGTGGGGGCCAAGTGCGCGTCGACTCTTCAAAGAATTGTCGATGCGCCTCATTGTCGCAACCCATGACCAGAGGGTTGGCCACTATTTTGCCCAGCGGATAAGCATTGCCATCCAGCGTGGCAATGCGGCCAGCCTTCTGGGCACACTTCCGAGCGACAGCGATTTAGGGCAAATTTTTTATTTAGGTTTTTAGAATATAGTCTTAGTTACATATTAGTTTATTGTTTTTATTAATATCTTGTGTTTTTTTATGAAATAAATAACACGCTATTAAGTCCCGTGTTGTATAATACAGGTTGTAGAGGGCGACGGGCGCGGCTCGCCGGGCAGCACGGACGAGGCGACGGAGCGGCCGTCGTCCACCAAGTCGGGGGACAGCGACTTCCCGGAGGCTAAGGTTAGCAATGTTAGTATACAACCATTGTTACTGCTACCGTTTACATATTTTTAAAAGCTTTTATTTAACTTGCATTGTATGTGCGAGGAACGAAACGTTTTCCCACAGACACTCGAACGACGCCAACTGTCAATTGTGCTTGTAAGCTTATTTCAATAAAAGCCAATTAATTAATTTGGGCTATTATTTCAATATATAATAGTATGTATGTATGTATCTAAGTATGTTTGTTCGGGTGAAATCTTGCAACTCAATTTTGAAGCAAATATCGACATCCGATTGAGCTGAAATTTTGCATACTTACTTGACTTTGATGACAATACAATAATATGGTACCATGGGGCTGATCTGATGATGGAGCCGGAAGGTGGCCATAGGAACTTTAAATTAGAAAAAGCAATCCTACCGAGCTTGGGCTCTTTAGAATCGTCTCAGTGAGCATTTGATGGATATCCAAAGAAAAGTACAGTCGGCTATAAAAGCTTGCCACTAAAATGTCATTTTTGACAGAAACTTATTATAGAATCTTTTTATCGATTCTATTTTTTTTTTATGTGGTAATACCACACATTTTTTTTTTTATAAATAATGACAGATAAATTAAGAAAGAAACATTGATTGCGATTTACTACAATCTAAGCAGGATTTAAACCTGCGTCCTCTACGTTTCCGGCTTATTGCTCTCCCAACTGAGCTATCGCTACGTCAATCACACCAAATCTTTGATTCCATAATTCTTACGCTACTGGAGCGCCCTCTGCGTCATATGTGTTTGAAATGCTTATGCGCATTAGCCATACCCTAGGATGTGCGCTTTACAAGCACGATCTCCAGTCCCCGTTTGCTTTACAGCAAGTGTGAAGACTGCATTCAATTTTTCTTTCTCAATTTATCTTTGTATTTACCGTTTACATTTTATTGAAGTATCTTACATTATCGAAATGATAGAAAAAGAAAGCGTAGACGAACGTTTCTTGATCAGATTGGAGACGTTCTGAAAAAAGGGCAAGTCAAAAGTACTCTAAAAGGAGGTTAATGAATATTGGTGAAGCGAAAGATGTATGTCAGGAGGTCAGGACCGTAGCAGGTGGATGTGGTCTCTAACTACTCCGTTGGGAAAAAGACGTGATTATATGTATATATCTTAGATTATTTTATTGAAATAGACGCATCTTTATTATCGGACCATCATCAATTCAGACCTCCACTGCTGGACAAAGGCCTCCCCCAAAGTTCTCCACATCGGTCTTGCGCCGCCCTCATCCAATTTCTGACCTCGATCCTAATCAGGTCGTCAGTCCACCTTACATGTTTCCACCAAAGATAGCTAAGAATCATCTCGACGGACAAGTATTTCGATAAAAAAACCGCACTCAAATTGCTACGATGATAAGCTACGATGTCACAGACAGACCCAAATACACATGTTAAACTTATAACGCCCCTCTTTTTTCGTCGAGGGCTAATAATAATACCTAACTTAGGTACTTTTTTATTTTTATTTTATTCTTAGTATTATTAATTTGTTTTCATATTATTTTAAGCGAGTGAGTGATGACGATCCTTATTGGGAGATAAACTTATTTTAACATTGTAAACAATATTTTCTCTTATTATTAATTTTGCCTCATTTTTGACGATCATGATATTAATTCGTATAATTTTGACACTAAGCAAATTTGTAATGTTATTTTTATCGTGAAATAAATAATCTAATCAAATCTAATCTAGGCAATATTCGACGCCCACTTGAAGCATCTCTGTTTGGCCCTATGTTCGCCATTTGTACTGACTTGTTTTGTTTTTTAATTAAATATTGTTGTAAACAGCAAGTATCGACGGACAAGGACACCAGCAGCCCGGAGAGCAACAGCTTGCTGGATCCGAGTGTACTCTCCGACTTCACCACGCAGGCGCTCGTGCTGACTGTACTCGCCACTCTAGTCAAATACACCACAGGTAAGAATTACTTAAAGAAAGAAAGAAATAAACACTTTCTCTAAAATGGTCAGGAATGTTGAATTTATTGATAAAAAATCAGAATGCGAAGTGCATAGTTTTAAGGTCAGTTTGCTCGACAGTAAAGTTGTTTGAAATTCCTTTATTTGTCGAGTTTCAAACTTTTTAAAAAGTTGTAACCATATAAAAAAGGCATAGGTCCTAAACAGCCAAAACGGAAGATCAGTAGCTACGACTTATTGCGACTTTCTAGTTGCCTCAAATAGCTTATGGCGTTTTCGGATTAAAATTACACTCCTACTTTTACTGCAATACAATAATTCAGTTTTGACATAATTATAGTGGCTAACAAAACTTATCTCTTCTTATTTTGTTTTCATGCACCATTTTTGAGAAATGGGCTATATTTGTCTCAGCCGGAATTTCCTTAGTATTAAATTAAACGGACTCTCAAGGTCTTCAGTTCAAAATTTACAGTCAGCCATCAGTTGCCTACTTCCCTCACTAAAACTTGGTTCACTTTCAAGGGCTAGCTAGGTTTCTACGAGTATTCATTCTAAGTCGTCAACTTAGCCTTGCCAAACCAGTATTGAAACATTATTTTTAGCTAATAAAATTCCCGTTATAACCTTTGAATTTTGTTTCAGATGAAGACGAAATAAGAATATTATATCAGTATCTAGCAGAGGGGTCTGTCGTGTTTCCAAAAGTATTTCCAGTTATGTAAGTACATATGAAATGTTTATATTCTATGTTAAAGTCGCCTGACTGAGTCATCAACTTCTCAGTGGGTTAGAAGGGCAAGAAGTAGGAAATATATTTGTGAACTATCGAATTTAGACGTGATAACGTCTTATAAATCGATGGCTGCACGCACCAAAAAGCATGACTCATTGTCACGTTCCGCCTGAGCCGAGCGTGCAAGCGAGAGCGCGGAACAAGCGATAGAGAGGCACGATCGGCCTAAGCGTTCGGATTGTGACGCATCTCTCTCTCCCACTCAATCGGGCGGCATACGTTATCACGTAAAGAGCTACGATGCCACAGACAGACACGCAGATACATGTGAAACTTATAAGACCCCTCTTTTTTCGTCGGGGGTTCATATACAGCCCAAGTAGCACACCACTTAAACAGCCTTTATACAGCTTAAATTAGAGGTCTAATGGCTAAAAAAAAAATACAAACTGGTACACTTTACACTTATACAGCCTGTTTGCGAAAGCTCTTGAACCAACAATTCACCCGTTACAGTCACAGTCTTCTCGACATGAAGATAAACCACGTACTGATGCACTGCCACGACCAAGTCATACTGAGCGCCGTGCAGAGCATCATACAGAACATGATTGCGTCAGAGGACGCGAGCCAGCAACAGCTGCATTACATGCAGAGTTGCGGGTTCGGCGGGCTGTGGAGGTTTGCCGGACCGTTCACTAAGGTGAGGAAAAAACGAAGGCCCAAAGTTTAAAGGCCAAAGGTTGTCTGGAAGAGCGATAAGACCGCCTGTTGTCTACCTCTAATTGTAATCTCTAATGGAATGGATGTAACATTATGCTGCATCATTAATATCTCACAGGTAACGTATTCCCTGCTTACTACGTTTATGTTTCTTCGGAGTGGTGATATGGAACTGTGCTATGGGGTAGGTGACAAGACTTTTACTACATACATTATTATATCGTTGTGACCTAAAAACAGAAAAAACAAGGTAATTACAATTACATACAACCACGTTCGATGAAGTCATACTGAGCGCTGTGTAGCACGTCTAGCATAACTTTGACACGCGACTCATGTCGCGCGAGATAGCATCATCTCCGTCACTATCTCATAGTACTGTACAGATAGAGACAGGTAGTATATCTCGCACAAGTCGCGTGTCAAAGTTATGCTAGCCGTGCAGAGCATCATACAGAACGTGATCGCGTCAGAGGACGCGAGCCAGCAACAGCTACATTACATGCAGAGTTGCGTGTTCGGCGGGCTGTGGAGGTTTGCCGGACCGTTCACTAAGGTGAGGAAAAAACGAAGACACTACCTAAAGTTCTCCACTGGCCAAAGGTTGTCTGGAAGAGCGATAAGACCGCCTGTTGTCTACCTCTAATTGTAATCTCTAATGGAATGGATGTAACATTATGCTGCATCATTAATATCTCACAGGTAACGTATTCCCTGCTTACTACGTTTATGTTTCTTCGGAGTGGTGATATGGAACTGTGCTATGGGGTAGGTGACAAGACTTTTACTACATACATTATTATATCGTTGTGACCTAAAAACAGAAAAAACTAGGTAATTACATTTACATACAACCACGTTTGATGAAGCCTTACTGAGCGCTGTGTAGCACGTCTAGCATAACTTTGACACGCGACTCATGTCGCGCGAGATAGCATCATCCGTCACTATCTCATAGTACTGTACAGATAGAGTCAGGTAGTATATCTCGCACAAGTCGCGTGTCAAAGTTATGCTAGCCGTGCAGAGCATCATACAGAACATGATCGCGTCAAAGGACGCGAGCCAGCAACAGCTGCATTACATGCAGAGTTGCGGGTTCGGCGGGCTGTGGAGGTTTGCCGGACCGTTCACTAAGGTGAGGAAAAAAGGAGAAAAAAGGGAGGAAGGCCGTGATTACAGTCCGACCAAAAAGAGTAGAAATTAAAAAGTGGAAATACTGTAGTGTCCTCGCTTTCTAATCAATGTAAGAAAACGGGAACGACACTACAGTATTGCCACTTTTTAATTTCTACTCTTTTTGGTCGGACTGTACACAGCAGCACGGATAGCTGTCCCTGAAGCTGAATGAAGAGCTCGAAACATGTCGGGCCGTTCCTGACTATTTTAACGTGAGTTTAAACCGTTATAATAAGAATGGTATTTAACGCTTCAATTACAACGAAAACAGGTTTTCTTGTAAGTATATCTTACTGAATATAAGAGTAATATTGGATACATAAACAAAAGAAAACTGAAATGGAATTAATATTATACTGCGTCATTCATATCTCACGGGTAACATATCCCCTGTTTACTACCAGCGTAGTAGACGATGACAAGACAGCGATGTAGACCAAACCGGAATGTGAACGGAGTGAACCTCAACTCAACCAGCTTCAAGTTGTTGATAATAATCTATTTTTCTCAAACATGCAATGAAATGTCGTCATAACGTGCGTTATAACTCGAGACAACTGTAAAGGAATTTCGTACAAAATTGAGGGCCTAGGCCGGGAACTATTTTTGAAGTGAAACTTCTAATGCGACTTCCATCAAGGTTGCGTTAAACGTTTAACGCTACCGTGGAGGGGGTAGGAAAGCACTGTTGCGTTAAACGTTCAACGCAACAATCCCACGGACAATGCGACGGATTTAAGGTTATGTTAAGGTACGTCTCTTGTGAATATCAATTGATTGTTAGGTTTTCTCTTTTGAAATTACAATTTCTACCCCTTCCTATTTTCATTTCCACATTACGAAGTTTCACTTTTTCCGCGCGGAGGGCCTCCACGCACTTAATATATTTTTTTTAAAACATTTCGTCTGTGTTCATGAACAGGCTAAACAGCTGAATTATATTTGTTTGGAGTGGTTTTTTTTTTTTCATTTCATTGCATATGTTTGTTAAAAGCACTACCTGCCTAGCCGTGAAAAGGGCTTGCCGGCTTCGTAACACTATCCGTCTATACCTACTCACCCGGCGAGCCCTTCTCTCCCGGCGTCTGCAGTAATGTACTATTTTTATTCAGATCCAGTGCACAGCAGAGAGCAGTGAGCTATTCGTGAACTGCCTTGAAGCCATGGTGGAGACGTGTCTGCCGGGAGCCGAGCAGGCCCAGACTCGGGCGCCGCCGCCGGACCCTGACCGACAGGATACTGGTGATTAAGAGAGATTCCTTTTAATATATATTTTTTAAATTGTATTTAAAATAATAATTTTAACCAACTTTTTGAAGTGAATAATACTTTTCTCTGAGTTTACGGCTGCTAATCTAAGTAGATAATGTTAGTTATTTTTACAAAAAACGTCCGGGTTCGATTCCCGATAGCAGAGTACAGGTTTTTTTTAATGTATGAATGCAGTTTTTCTTGTCATTAAAATCGATGACATGGTTCCTAAGAATAGATCCTCGCGTGTCTTATAGTTTCAGACTTTCCCATACCGACCGATCTAAATGTGCCACCCTTTATAAGTATGTATATTGTATATCGTCGTCTAGTACCCATAACATAACACAAGCCTTCTTGAGCTTAATTTGGGACTGGTTGTCTGATTTTTATTTATTTAATATTGTATTACGACGTACGACGGTAGATCGGAACTGCGACTGTACGGCCGTCATATTTTCGTCGCTCCGCGTTAATTACGATAGTTTGTTTGTAAAGTGTTTGAAATTGTAATTTTTAGGCTTCGATAAATAGCCTGTAAAATTTTTGTAACTTTAGTGCTTGTATACGAGTGAAAAATATGTGTTTTGCTTGCTAAATAAGGCAGAATCAGTTGGTGAGATTAACGGTACTGTGCGTCAATTGAACCGCTCAGCGCTGCAGCCGCTGCAATACTAGATAGCGCGTTAGACTTTGTTTGTGTTGACTGTTATCTGACGCGCTGTCAGCGCTCGCTGTTTGCGCTGTGTTCTCAATCTGTGCTATCTAATTTACTTCAAAATGAGTGCGCCAACCTATACCTGCGCGGGATGTAAACACTCGATAACCAGCAATTTATTGCTGAGCTGTGGAGCCTGTAAATCCAGATATGATTTAGACTGTGTCAACTTAACAGAAGAGCAATTTAATTCGATGGAGAAGGCGCGCAGGGAATGCTGGACATGCCCTGCATGTCGTAGTCTCATACCGAAAACAGACAATCAGAATTCTCCTGTGAGGTCAGGAGTAGTACCTCATTCGTCCGCCGGTCCTGGGTCTACTGCAAGTATTGCAGGCGGCAAAAGTAATTCGAATCCATCGGAAAATATTACTCTACGGAAGAAGGTTTCAAAACAGACTGGTAACCAGGCCTCAATACCATCTTCGAAAAAAACCACCACCGAGAATACTCAAAAGCAAACCGAGGACAGCAGGGAACCTATACAGGCCGGTTTTAGGTCCACTATGGAAAGCTATGTAATGTCAGTTCTAAACGACTTTGCAGATAAGTTTTTTTCTCGGCTAGAAAAACTCACAGCGACGATGGAGGCGATTTCTACGCGTTTAATTACGTTCGATGAACGTATTTCGTTGCTTGAAACTCGACTGAAAAACAACACGGATTCCACTCAAAACCATCTAGTAACCGAAGTGGAACGGCTAAAGTGTCATCTAAACGAGCGTGACCAGGAATTACTTTTAAATGACCTTGAAATCACAGGTGTGCCGGAATCAATAAACGAAAATAAGTTGCATCTTGTAACTTTAATAGGTAGAAAACTTGGTGTAACGGTGTCGGATTGTGATGTAGTTAGCGTGACTCGAGTGGGCGCTCGTCGCGTGGTCCTGGATGAGACAGTCGGCGGATTAACCCAGTCGCATGTCAACAGCTCTGAGTTTCCAACTCCAGCTGAGTCTGGAGCTACTAGTGCGGTATCAGACGGTGACGATGCGCCGTCGAATAAGCGTGAAGGCGACGCGGCGGAGCGCGGCGCCACAACCCAGCCCGACAGGCCGAGCGGCGGAGCCCCGCGACCCCTCGTCGTGCGGCTGGTGCGGCGGGCCCAGCGGGACGAGCTGCTTCGGGCGGCGCGCGTCCGCCGGGTTATCGACACCACTGGCTTTAACCTACCCGGAATCCCGCGTCGAGTTTATGTGAATGAACGGTTAACGCCAGCAAATCGAAATCTTTTTTATAAAACTCGAATGGAGGCCCGGCGCCTACAGTGGCGGGCCCCTTGGACCAGTCACGGGCATATATTGGTCCGACGTGACGCTAATCATTCAGTGCAAAGAATTCGCTCGGAATCAGACTTAAACAGGGTTTTTTGCATCGAATAGGGTTGGCACTACGCATACTACGCCTACTGTTTATGAACAGAATTGGAATTGGTCCCCATTTGCTTAGTTTAGAACTGTGTTTACTCGTAATTTTACTTTATTGTTTATGTTTATTGCATGTGCAGTTAATAATAAAAACATTTACTTATTGTGCTATAGTCAGAATATCACTACTTGTATTGTATTTTAATGTGGTGCTACTTAAATACATGTCCAACTGTTGTTATACATACATACCGTACTCGTCTACTGTAACCGGTTCCAGGATGTATGTCATTGTAACCGATTTGAAATTTAATTTTAAAAGTAAGTCCGAATACGCTTACTACTACGGCGTTATCTATAAAACATTACTATTAGTTTTAGCGAGGGACGTGTATGATTGGCGGCACGCTACTTGGCTCAGATTTTATATAGTAAACAACAAGTACATCAATATCACTTTTGCATTCGAAATACAGTTTTTAAATAAAAGAAAATCGTTGTCTATTGGTCTGCTAAATCCTGGGTCCTTAGGTACTCGTCATACAGAATTTCTTGTTGCAATGGAACAGCACGGAGTGGACGTAATGGCTATTAACGAAACCTGGCTCAAAGAGAATGAGGAGGCGCGCGCGCCCGCACCGCCCGGGTACCGGTTACGTCACGTCCCCAGGCCGCCTGGCGCGCGAATGAGAGGTGGCGGAGTAGGATTTTATCTAAAACGCGATATCAATGCTCGCCTGCTCGCTCACCCGCAAACCTCATCCGTTGAGCAAATGTGGCTGAGTTTGAACATGAATGGCATTAAACTTGCTATTGGTACCGCGTACCGGCCGCCATGGCAGAATATTGATAATTTTATTGATTCGATTACTGCATCAGTTTCCTCTTTTTCTAATTTTGATCACGTTATTCTACTTGGAGATTTTAATATAAATCTCTTGAAACCCTGTGATACTGATAGCAAAAAGCTCACGGATTTCTGTTATTCCCAAAAACTCACTCAGTATGTGAAGAAAGCCACCCACTTTACCGAACGAAGCCAGACATTAATTGATGTCATATGTTCAACTTCTCGAGTAAATAATATCAACATAAATTTTATCCCAGAATTGAGTAGCCACGCTTTTATTACGGGTGAAATTCCGGTAAGAAGAGAAAAACCACCCTCAAAAAGTGTAATTTGCCGTTCTTTAAAAAATATTGATTTAGATAGGTTTAACTCGCAAATAGAAAACATGAAGTGGGAAGTGGTACTATCAGATAATGTCAACGAATCAGTGTTAGCGCTAAACACATACTTTTTGCATCTGTTTGACCAATATGCAGCAAAACGTAAAATTCAGGTAAAAGATCATTGTTTACCTTGGATTACTTATAACATTAGACAAATGATGCAGAAACGTAACGAAGCGCATAAGCGATACAAAAAAACAGGTATGGAATCGCACAAAGTATATTACAAAGATTTAAAAAAACATGTAAATTGGGCAATAGACGCTGAAAAAACCGCATATTTTAATAATCACGTTATTTCAAACATAAAAAATCCTCGTGCATTGTGGAAAAACATAAAGAAAAATGTGGCAGATTTTAAACGTAGCGATCTAGAAATACCTGATCATCTTCGAGACCCAAACCGGATCAACGGGCATTTTCTTGACGTCCCTGGCACTAAAGAAACAAACATATCTCAGTTGACTTATCTGGAGTTTCACCGACATGGTACTGCGTCCTTTAGATTGAAAACTGTCTCGGAATCAATAATCGCTAAAATCATTCAGTCAATTAACACCAACGCTGAAGGCATAGATGGGATATCTCTTGATATGTTGCTAATGACTCTGCCGCGGACGCTCGGCATTATAACGGCTATCGTGAACACATCAATATCTACTGGTACGTTCCCGGATATTTGGAAATCCGCTTCGGTCAAACCCTTGCCTAAAGTGTCCTCTCCAACCGGTCTAAAAGATTTAAGACCAATTAGTATCCTGCCATTCATGTCCAAAATTTTAGAAAAAACGATTTGCATGCAGCTGACTGAGTTTCTAGAGAATAATAATATTTTACCTTCAAATCAATCTGGTTTTAGGAAGGGACGCAGTACAGCTACTGCTCTTATCGATGTCGTTGACAATATCCTCACGGCGCAAGATGGCGGCGAAGGCACTATTATGGCGTTACTCGATTTCTCACGCGCTTTCGATACTATAGATCATACTTTGTTACTTTCCAAGCTGTCCTATTACGGTTTTGAGGCTAGTAGTGTAAAATGGTTTGCTAGCTATTTAAGCGGACGCACTCAACGTGTTGAACTGAACAATCCTGACGGTACTTTTACAGTTTCTGACACTCAACCTGTCACTAGAGGAGTACCTCAAGGATCTATTCTCGGTCCTATACTTTTCATTTTATACAGTGCTGATATCGTTGACAGTGTCAAAAACTGTAAATGTCATTTGTACGCTGATGACCTACAAATTTACATCTCTTTCAAGCCAGATGACACGGAAGGAGCTGTCTCCAAACTAAATCAAGATCTGAGCCGAGTAGCGCGATGGTCAGAACAAAGTGGCCTTGTTCTTAACCCTTTAAAATCGAAGTTTCTTGTGATGGGTACAAAGCAGGGTGTCGCTAAGGTAATGGCCCGTAGCCCCCAGGTTTCTATAGATGATGAACCCTTAGAATGTGTGTCTGAAGCTAGAAATCTGGGTGTTATCATGGATAGTACTCTTCATTTTGAGAAACATGTGCTTGAAACTGTACGCAATTGTTTTTATCGGCTAAAAGTTCTATATAGGGTCCGAAATTATCTTTCTGTAGACATACGAATAAAAATTTGCGACTCTTTAATTCTCTCGAAGCTTAATTACGCTGATACGGTGTTTGGCCCATGTTTGCTTGCTCGTTCTAAAAAATTGATTCAGCGCTTACAAAATGCATGCGCAAGATTCTGTTATCCCATTCCACCTCGAGCACACGTTACTCCCTTTTATAACAAAGGTAAGCTTCTCAAGATGGAGGCCCGCCGTACTATGCATTTAGCCACGCTCCTTTTCGGAATTATAAATTTTAAAGAGCCCTCGTACCTTTTTCACAAGCTTCGTTTCACCAAGCCAAAACCTAGACGTGCCCCTCGCCTTATCTGTCCTCGACACGGAAGCGCTTCCTTTCGTGGCAGTTTTAGTTACTCTGCCACGAAATGCTGGAACAATATCCCACCTCCAATCCAAAATGCTTCTTCTATATTTATTTTCAAGAAACGGTTAAAATTATATTTGTTAGACCAGCAGCTTGGTCCAGCACAGTAAGCCTTTCGTGTTCCAGGTCGGATTATATTTTTTGTCACAGTTTGATTTTGTAAAGTTTAAATGTGTTAGTTTTAGTCACGGTTTTGTGAGATAAACATGCCCACTTATAGTACTTTATATAAATGAATTACAATCAGTTTGTTCACTCTATTTTTGGTTTAATGGGAATATGAGTGTATAACGTGCAGTCCTGTTCCGCTCAACTTGTGGATCCACATAATACCAGCCGTCAAGTCACCCCCGTGGTTTGGCAATGTGCTGAGTGGACTCCTTTTTCGCACAATTCTTATAATTTTTATGTTATAATATGTAATACCTACTAATTGCGGCGAAATAAATTTTCTTTCTTTCTTTCTTTCTTTCTTTCTATTTATTATTCGCAGGTTCATCACATCGGCCGCCGCCCTCGCTGTTCTGTCCAGGGCAGGACCCTTAGCAACACGAGCTTGTAAGTTCTAATGTGTACAGTCAGGTCTTACTTGTCAGTTGAGAAGTTAATTTATAATATCATTCAGATTAAATGTATTTGAGCGTTTTCCAAAAATAATTACTTTTTCACAAAAAAATAACCGAATTCAGTGAGCGAAATGGAACATACAATAAATACACTTATATGAGTTTCTCTTTCTTAAAAACACTTATAGGATGTCTTTGTCAGAACTGGATCAAATATAAATGGGACAACACGGGAAGCACCAGCTATCAAATAAAAATTGGGCAAGTGCGAGTCAGACTCGCGCACCGAGGGTTCCGTACAAACACTTTTCATCTTTAAGTGGTTAAGTTAAGTTTGCACCTGGTATGTATAGCGCCCCATACAAATGAGGTGCAACGTTAACGCAACCAAACCGTTTGTTGTATGGGAGCCCCCCTTAAATATTTATTTAATTTTATTTTTAGTATTTGTTGTTATAGCGGCAATAGAAATACATCATCTGTGAAAATTTCAACTGTCTAGCTATCACCGTTCTTGAGATACAGCCTGGTGACAGACGGACGGACGGACGGACGGACAGCGAAGTCTCAGTAATAGGGTCCCGTTTTTACCCTTTGGGTACGGAACCCTAAAAAAAAGAATCATCAAAATCGGTCCACCCAGTCAAAAGTTTTGAGGTAACGAAAACAAAATACATACAGTCGAATAGAGAACCCTCCTCCTTTTTTTGAAGTAGGTTAAAAATACCCGAATGCTTGTTTTCTCCAGAACATGACGTTTTTGGGTTCATCCTACTCAGAATTGATAGCATTTTCAATGTCAAGAATGAATAAGTGTCCCAAAAAAAATGTATGGGAATTTTAGTTTCCACTACGTAACGCTCGTTTAAATGAAAAAACACATTCAAATGTGACGTAATGGAACGGTCAAATTTAGAACACTTTTTTATTCTTCACATTAAAAATGCTATCGATTCTGAGGTAATGTGAATCCAAAAACGTCATATTCTGGAAGAAACTGGAATTCGTTTCTTTTTGGAAAACGCCCGATTACAGAAAAATCTGTGACTTTTCTCTTAGGAATTAGGGATTTATTCCTATCCTTATTTTAATTTATAAGAAGAGTTTTTGTAAAATTTTCATTTCGCCTGGAGACAATCAAAACTCACTAAAATTTCTGTCACTACTCTTCGAACCTCGTATCTAGTTTGTAGATTGATACTGAGACTGAGATACGAGCTTTGTTCTAAGTAGATATTTGTTAGTACTTAGTGAGTTTTGTTGTCAACAGATGACTCTATTGGTGCGAATCTATACGTAATGTGTGTCAATTCTTTCACGTTGCCCTTTTGTTTGTTGCAGCTAAGTATCGAAACAACGGTGTTGTAGCCAGACCTCATGAGCCGTCTACACTTAGATTTAATTAGCTACATGAATAACCCCAAAAACACACTGACAACCCCAAAGAAATGTCTAGCAGCAGTATATAAATGTGCGATGAATATTTTAATTTAATGTTTAGAAAACTACGGCGGGTCTCAGACATATTAACATACCTGCAAAACGGAACTTTAGCAAATGACGTATAATATAAGTAGGTCAAGCAATGATGTTTTATAAGGAGATACGTTATATATGACAGCTGCAATATTGACTTTCCAGTCACTCAGTCCTATCTGTCACTTTCTGGAGATTAATTAAAGCGTTGCCATAGCGATTGACAACTGACAACATTTCATTATTTTAAATCAGGCTTTTTCCGACGTTTGATAAAGGATAAAAAATGAAATACAACTACATTTTTACATTTCCAAAAATATCCCAATTTGTGATTAAAAAATTCATTCTAAAAGTTCTTCATTCTAGAGCGTAAGGCGACCAGTAATTGGGCAGAAAATCATACAGTCGGACTATTACTAAGTTGGATTTAGTATGGAAATTGTAGCACTGCACTTTTTGTCTGTTGTGATAGTTGTGACTGTCAAATCTTCCACAAGGTGACGTTTTGTAGAGGGCCGATTCTTAGATAACGCGGCTTTCATATTTTTTTATATGTTCAAAACTCGCCGGTGTAATGAAATAGAAATAATAGATTTGAGTTATGTGATAATAAATTAATGAAACTATTTTAAACTGAACACTATTTGAAAATAAATGTTGTCAATTGACTCTTACCGGGTTCACTTTTGGAGCGCTAAGCTATCTACTTATAAAATATCATTGGTATTAGGTGTATAGTCAAATTAGGGTAAAATGCACAAATTGTACTAATAGTGATCTCTCATAATACCTTCACCTAGCACAGCTGTGACTCTTTCTCGCGCGAGAAATATTACCTATCTCTTTCTTAGCTGTACTGTGAGAGAGTGACGGGCGATGCTATGTCGCGCGACAAGAATCGCGAAGCGTAGTTGTGTTAGACTGGTATTGTAGACAAAAAAAAATGTGTGTTGTATTGTATCCCTTGATGTCATTTGCCATAATTATTTACATTTATAGTAAGAATTGTATTCGAAATAATACAATTTAGAGATTAAAAAGCCTAACGTTTTATTAAATCATGTTTAATATTTGAAAAGTGATAGTATTCGGGAGAATTAAATTAAGTATGTTGCACATTCATTGTGATGTCTATAAAATGAAATTTATTTTTATAGGGCCTTTTTCAAAAAAGTGTACATCAATATTTTAAATAGTACTTTTCGGGTCATCCTATGCAGAACTCGTTTGTATCAAAAAAAGTGTCACAATATTTCCATTCCAGATCGTCACGTTTTCGTACGAATGTTACTTTTTAAGTTCTATGAACGTGACGTTCCGGTTCGTCACGTTCATAGAACTTTAAAAGAAATCGTGTATAATATTTTTCATTAAACATTTTGGGGCACACGATTTTGAGTGAGATGAGCATTGAAATCAATTTTGGTAAGAAAAAGTCGTACACTTCTGTGAGAAACGCCCTTTAATATTGTAACATGTAACACCATCCTAATATTAGTGATTCAACGTGATCCGCTTTCTACGTAGATAATTGAGAGATTTATAAGTTTTATAACTGTTGTTATAGCCGTCTTGTATTAATGTCTGCTGTATATGTTATCGCCTTGTTTTATAGACGAATGTTTTATGTCATCGTCAATTTGTTCCACTTAAGTCATACCTTTTTCGTAAATTTTAAAAGTGTGATCCTATCACAGAAATATATCAAAATAGAAGGAAAGAGTGTACGTACCTCGCGTGGCGAAATGTTGACACGGTGTCAACTTTGCTCGCCGCGAACATTAGTCAGCTCCCGACCGCGGTCTGTGTGCGACGTCAGGTCTTAAAAACAAAATGGCTTGTTCCGCAATAATTAATAGTTCAAACACTTCCAATAAAATTGGAGCTGTTTATCGAGATATTTCCTTTCATTGGTATGTACAATTTGTCCTTAAATATCTGTTATTAATTACAAAACTATTTATTTTATTATTTTCATCATAACAGAGGCGGGCGGTTGTGTCCAACGCTAGCTTTCCATTGCGGCTTTAATTTCACGAGCCACCTTGGTGTGCATTCAAAGCCAGCGATGTAAAAATATGCTATTCAAACTGTCGAGTCACGTTCAAGGTCGACTTCTCATTTTTTCTGTCAAGAGTAAGAATAGTGCTGTCATGTGCTGCTGTACACTGCGATTTTCTTATTCGATTGAAATCGATTTTGAAAACAGAGGAAATGATAATTACGTTCTTATTTATTATGCAGCTATATAATGTAAGTACATAGTGCAAAGCAAATATTTTTGGACTGTTTTTGTTTGTGACGGCGGCTGGGCCGCGACGCGGTGCGGTGTGGGTGGCGATGCATAGAATCGGTGCCGTGTCCGAATCGATCTGTGAATCGATGTTTCTGAATCGTTTTCGCGCGGCTTATGTTTCCCATCACTAAATTACGCTCGTGACGTCAAAGTACCTACGCAAAATGTTACACGCTCGGTCTCCCTACAAATTGCTGAACTCTTTCCTTCTATCTTGATATATTTCTGTGGATCCTATAGATTTAGTTGATAAGTGGTTTCGATGAAATTAAACATAAGAAGATTTGTCTATAAAAAAAGGCTAAACCGCTGTATATGCGTATCAGTGGAGAGGTACCCCTGATGTAGACACAGTGGCATAATCGAAAAATATCGATACAATTATTAACTGGTATACATTCGTAAATTACCGTTTTCTCGCGGTTATATGCCAGAAATCGGCCCGAAACATTTCGAACTCGTACGGAGATTATCCCCAAGGACCCTGTAGGAGAACTACAAAACGTGTCGAGCTGGTTCTGATACATGACCGTAAGCCGTAATTTTCAATATAAACGAATACAACGTACATTTTGGAAACATAGCATGTACATGTGGAAACATCACAATTTTTACGTTGGCGTGGTTGACACTTTGAACCGGTAGTATAGAGGTTGGATTTCCGGTGTCTGTCGCCAAGTTACGCATTTAAAATTATCTTTGTATCAATGATACAAAGTATTTGATGATGGCTGCAGGTGAGGTACCTTGTGCCACTGGTAGGTACGCTTATTATTTTAAAGGATGCTTTAATAATATGTTAAATATGACCCTTGGTAATAACGCTGTGTCCGCCTTTGTAGTTATATTTATACTAGAAGGCGTCCGCTATCGTCCGCGTAGAAAGTACCTATCCTATAAATCTTTGGATGTCCAGCTATCCCTGTACCAAAATTGGACAAAATCCGCCGTTTTGGCATGTTGAAAGGACAAAGATTTTATTACCAAAAGACGGCGTTGCGCGGCTGGCGCCGAGTTAAATGAGTAATTTAGTAACGTCAAATTATTTCATTTTATTCGGAATAAACGATAAGTATGTACAAGGAATATTCTATCACATCAGTGCACAGTTCCCTTAACATAAGTTAACGTGACCGTACTCACTAGCGACGTCTAAACAATTTAAATGGCAGCTTTGTTTTCTTCGCAGTTTGTAGAAACCTGCCTACTGAGCCGGCGGTCCCGGGTCCAGGCCAGGGCAAATATTTGTATGATGAACTCGAATATTTGTGCTTGGGTCATGGTTGTTCTATGTATTTAAGTATATATTTATCTATATAAGTAGGTATATCATCGTCTAGTACCCATAACACAAGCCTTATTGAGCTTAATTTGGGACTAGATCGATTTGTGTGAGGTTGTCCGATATTTATTTATTTATTTATTATTATTTATTGATCTATATAAGTATGTAAATAGTCGTCTAGTACCCATAACACAAGCCTTCTTGAGCTTAATTTGGGACTAGATCGATTTGTGTGAGGTTGTCCGATATTTATTTGTAGAACTACAATTAACCATACAAATCGTTTGCGCTGTCGGTAGCGAGTGCGGTCTCTGTAAACACATGGTACGGGTACTGGTGAGATAGGCTAGCAGTGTTATTAATTATTAGGTTAAAAAAAAATGGTTGCTTGTAAAGTCGGTTTACGGGCGAAGGAAGATTTTACGTGACGTCTTGTAAATGTACCTTTAGATTTTTTTTTGGTTCGGATACCTTTGTATCCGACCGTTCCCTCTTCCCTCCATTCACAATTTCCCTAACAACATTTTAAGTGTTACTTTCTGAACGCACCCATCATGTGTCATCAGACGTGAGCGGGCGAGCGTTACACTTTTTCATGAGTGACTCCGAGCGCTACCTAATTTAAGACGTTGTCACGTCAAAAATATGGATGAGGGGCACACCACCTTAACCAAGGGTCATGTTAGTTTTTAAGTAAAGCCTATTATATATACGAAACGTTTAAGTACAAATTAATTTAGAATATTTAGTAAGTGTTCGTTTGATGTAATTTTGTCGACTTTTAAAGCTTTTTTATAGTTATACATTTGAGCCACAACGGTCAGCGAATTCTGCAGTTGATTAGATGAGATGTTGTCTGTAGGAATTTTAGGATTTAAAGTAATAATGCCCAAGTTTTTTTTGAGAATGTGTTATCTTTTTACTGTTTGCACTTAGACATTATGTTAACTAATACATAAAATACGGTGCCCTAAATTTCATCACTATTTTGTATTGGTTTTTTATTTAAAAGAATAGGTCGTAACGTAGTGGATAATTGTTTTTCCACAGCAAACTTTAGTTAATTTTTTTCATCTATTTACCTATTGCGATTCTGTTTATAATTACATTTGTAATCAAAATTCTTGAAACAGCTGGACACTAATGCAGAAGTGTGAAGCTGAAAAAATCTCGTATTTAACTAGGAAACGTGTGTTAGTTTCGTCATCTTGAGCGAGTGACATACAGGATGTTTCGAAATGAGCGAAGTCGTATACATTTGTGTTTGGCAGAGAGTACGTAAACTAGCACGCACACCGTTTAGTAAGTGCTTATTAATTGATTACATCAAGATCATAGCCCTTAATTAAATTTGAGATTGCAAAATAATATAGGTCGCAATCTCTACCTACTTACATCTTTTTGGTAACTACGGCTACATTTCAATGCTCTTATTTTATTACATAAATAGAGTTCAACTTAAAATTAGAAGCAAATAAACGGACACATAGCTCGCATGCTGTTTAACCTATTCATCATACCATATAAAGTCTGCAACATTGCCACTATTTTCAGATCATTCTGTATTGCTTAACACTTTCACGACCGACCAAGTAAATTCAACTAATTATTTTTATTAAAGCTAAAACGTCTGCTAACGTAAACCAAATGTTTACAATAAAGCGAAAAATTGAAAAAAATTAATGGTTTAATTAGACTACCTCAGAAAGAGAGCCCGCTAGGTCGGCGCAACCTCACCCCGGACACCGACAGAGCCCGACAGGCGGGCGCTTGTATAGTACAGTCCGTCGCGAGCTGGGTCGTTAGCTGAGTAGTAGTTACGAGTGCCTACCAGGTGGATTGTTAGTTGTGAAAGTGTTAAGGTACTATTACAAGGATATGTGTTAGAAAGTATTCTCATATATTACCAAATTTAACAACGAGTTAATATAGCACAAGTTATAAAAATAAGATTAACTCCAATTTGAATACTAGATGTACAAAATTTATTCGAAATGTGAATAAAAATTATAATTTCATGCGTGATGACGGATGGCATTTTGAATAATTCTTATTCTTAAGAATCATGAATAGAATTATCAATGAAATAAAATTGGTGGCAAAATTATATGCGATCAGTTATGAATATTATTAATATGTGTACGTATAGTTTTTTGAATAACACCCGTCTTAGTGATTAAATAATTGTGTAAAGTAGACACTAAGTGTGGTACAGTCGACTATTAACGTACTCATAAATATGGATGATAATGCATCTTTTTTCGTGCCACTAGGTGTAATATCTACCAATAAATAACATACGTATAGTCCGTGAGCTCTTAAATTGGGAATCGGGTGTGGGTGTTTTGGAGGTTCTTTTATCTCGATCGCATAAGAGCGAACAAGACGGGTATAAAACTCGAATCACATTTTGTTAGCTCACGTATTGTAAATATTGTGTAGAAAAGTGATCATATTAGAAACTCGAAATGGTAACTGCGCTTTTTGAGAAATATTGGAAACAGGGATCGAAAGGATAATTATCATAATAATAACAGATGTATAATTATCGATTGATAATAACAAAAAATGCGCTCGTGAAATTTGAAGTCGAACGTGAATTTCCGCACTTGCGTTTATCCGAACGCACAAAGTGTCAGTTTTCCGCGCTGTGGGGATTCCCCTTACAAGAAAAACATGTTTTTTTTTGTTAGAATTTGTTACGTAACAATATAACAAATGAATTTCACACAGTGGTGATAATTATCCGATAACTATCAAGAAACGTTATGTTGATAATTTCGAATCCTGGTTGGAAAGTGTCAGACGAAATGAAAATATTTGCGTGACGTACTGGAATATTTGTTCCCGGGTCATGCATGTGTTATATGTATTTAAGTATTTATTTATAAGTATGTATATCGCCGACTAGTGTAACGCAAGCCTAATTGAGCTTACTGTGGGACTAGATCGATGTGTGTGAGATTGTCCGATATTTATTTACATAGCTCGGACTAATCATAGAAAAACAAGAATGAAGAGAAAAAATAATGGAAATACGCACAAACTTCTGGCCAATTTTGGGTTGCAACGTAAAATATAAATTATATTTATATACGCAAACCACAATTGGCCACAAGTTTGTGCTTATTTCCATTAAATCTTTTCTTAATTCTTGTTTTGCTATGATTAGTCCGAGCTATGTTTATTTATTAAATTAATGGTGCAAGTTTGGTCGATTGTACATTGAATATGTGATTAAAGAAATTAAGTTTCAAAGATCTATGTGTGAGCTTATTAAGGCCTAATCTAGGCGTTAAATACTTTTTGGGCAATTGCTATTGTGGTCTAGATTCTCTTGGAGACTTAAATAGGTAAAAGTACTGAAATGGTTGGTTCCAAGAAAGTTTAGACCGATATAGCCGTAGCTATAGTAACATAACGGTTAATGGCCGAAGTTGCTAAGACGTCAGTATAATAGGCCTTCTAAACGGACCATCATTTAACAAAGATGATTTTATTTTTATTCAGGACAAAGTATCTATAGCCCCCGATCGGCAAACGATGATCTTTAGAACACTTCATTTGTAAATTCAAAAATTCACCTTGTTATGGCGTTGATGTGACATCAATATTTTGTAAGCCTGATAAAAATATATAATACATTTGTCGCATAACAACTTTTGATTCAGGTAATATTCACCACATTTTGTGAAGTCTCCCAGGGATCATTCGCCGACCACAGGGTAAATAGTTCTTTATATGTAATGTTATTTTATTGATGTCTTTGTATTTTTTGAACAATTACCGTTATGGAACTATTACATTGTCTGTTTAAATTAGTTTGTATATCTATTGTCACAGCCCCATTGTTAGTATGTCTTACTTGTGGTCACGATGTTTTGTGCAAGTAATTATGTATTTATATAGTGTCTTCCACTTGTCGCTAGACCAAGTTGTTTTTGGGTGGATCAACTTTTTTTTGTTATTCTGTCCCGTGACTCAGGGGACAAAAATGATAAACATCATAAAAGAGTGTTGATAAATTTATATTACTAGTATTGTCAGGAGATAGTCGACATAGAAATGGGCTTGAAGCTGCTGGAACACAGTTTTCGGTTTTATTACCGCCGAAAATAGTAAAGAGTGATCCAAGGGACACGAACATGGAAACAAGCTACAGAAAAAAGTTGATTGACCCTTTTAAACTCAATTTGTGTATTTTTTAGATTCATTTTGAGAATAACTCAGTTGTTTATTTTCAGATTTATACGAGTACCTATACAGTATGTAACAGAACGAAAGGCAAAGAATGAGACCCACCAATGTTTAGACCATAAATATGACTATGGTGCCTGGCTTATGGAAAATTAGCATCTTTTTACAGCAGTAGTACTGCAGGAGTGAAAAATAAACCATTATTTTATAACATCCTGTAGGTATTAATTATTTACAATCTTATCAATCACAACTAATAAAATGACATAAGTGCCATAAATGCCAGCTGATAATACCAATAACCAATATCCAATACCTGCTCTTCCTCTCTCACGTAAAGTCGTTGACGCCCTTCTAGATTAAGTAATTGGTACCGGCGCGTTGTTATTTCGTAAACAGATAATCGCATTGACGATCACACGGGCGTTGTTGGGTTGCCTTCGTGCGGGAAACCTCTCCGCGCACAGACGAAGAGCGGCATTCCCGATACTCCTACTTTCTTCGTAAACAAGGATCATATCCACAAATTCCTCCACAGAAAAGTTTAAAGGCATTATCAGTATTTTTCAGTTAAATTTCTACCTAGATTTTATCTGACACACGAACGTCAAACCTCGACTTGAAGTTTAAATTTAAAGAAAAATGACCAAAAAAGTGATTTAACCTAAACTCTTTCAAAATTATAATTACAAGGTGACAAATCTAAAATGTCAAAGTGAACTGAAGTGAACTACAATGTTATGAGAATTCCCTGTAATACCTAAATAATTTATGTTCTAAATGATGATTACAGTAAGTGGTTAGTGTTTCTTCCAAGGCATATGTGGTAGTGCGGTCATAGTTGAAATTGCAGTAATCTGATATGATGATTAGTTTGTTTACGTTAATAAACTGACGGCTTAGTTTCTACAGGATGCTATGAGAATCTTTAACCGACTGCAAATAAGAGGACCCAAAGTCATGTTGAGATTGAGCAAATTCACAAAAACTACTGAAATTTAATACTATGAGTATGCTATTACAACATACTCCACTTAACCATCAACCAGCTTTCAGCTTTGCTTTTCGTTCTGATACAGACTGTATGTTATGCTATAGACATAGGATCGAATGCGAAGCAAGTTTTATCAAAACTAATGTTGCTTCTTTTTGTGTCCTAAGAATGCGTACTTTATTCTTACAAATATTATGAGGTGGTTAATTTATTATTATTGAACGGCCATATTGACAATTATAGTGAAATTTATGTTTTATTTAATGACTCGTGACATGAATTTCTGTGACGGTTACTGACCTACCGTATGTTGAAACCACCTAATTATGTATATCTTTAAATTTATTGTTGTTACGCACACAATTTAAAACATCGTTAAATATTGCAATAAATTTGAGTTGTTCTGCACATCGGATTCTTGAGAAATTGAAAAAACGTGTCTCAATGGCAGTTGGAAGAAAAAAGTGTTCCAAAATCGGAAAGAACAAAAATAATTTTCCCATACGTCACGTCGTAGAAGTCATTCAACAAAAAATGTGACGTTTCGGAATGAACAATTTGGGACACTTTATTTCTTGTATGAGTGATGTACACTTGATTTAAAAAACCTATATCTACAACAACATTTGTTCCAACAACTGATAGGTCAGAAACTTTTTTATATATTTTATATTTCTATCAAAGTATTACTATTTTATAAGATTTATAGCTATCAATGTGACAAATTTATTCTATGGATGTATTTAGTAAAAACAATGAGACTAAAAATGTGTTTTATTTCTGATTTTTAAGTTTTTAACACTTTGAACGCCAAGCAATGATACAATTCCTGTGACGTGCCTTTCACGCCACAGCAAAATAATTAAGTGCTTCAAAATTAACATCGATTGAAAAATACTTATAGCGTTATCACGGTACATATAACAAAATAAGGTATGGCGCTCCGGGTAGTGAGACTCTTTACGTCAGTTTTTAGTTGCCGCTTTATGGTAACAAAAATAATTAAAGAAAAAAAATTGCCGCCAGTCGTACAAAAAATAATAATTATGCATTTATGCATTACGTTGTCAACGTTCTTGGGCTGAATTTTAGTTAGTCGTAATAATTGATTTTCGGTAAGTCCTATATTACGCCCTAGGGCGGTAAGTAAGTTTAGTATTGACTAATATTTATTACTTTTGCTTTATTTCCTCCGAAATGTGATGAAAAGCGTCGTATGTGACTCTGGTGGTAAAGGAATTCCAAACTCGTGCCATTAAAGCCCTCCCCTTCGGCTTCGGGCTTCTAAGAGACACTCGTTTGTAATTCCTCGTTTACCACCCTTGTTACGTAATGATAACTATAAAAAACTACTAGTGTAGACTAGTTGATCGACTGATCATATTTTTTGGGGGTTGATAGTAAAGGGATAAACAATTATAAAGCACCAATGTTAGGAAAAAAACATTTTAATCCATAACAAAATAAATACTAGACATAAATCCCAGAAAAATATCTTAAAATATACAAGTGTGAAAAATAATGTATCTCATGAGCATTATTAGCAGCATAATTTCATGTCAATTATATTATAGTAATATTGGAATGATTTTAAATGCCAAAAATTACGGACTTCCTTTGACAATAGGATTATTTAAAAATTACCTTTCAATGAAAACTTAACCCTTAAATGCTTGATGATGTATATTTACACGTTACTGAAATGACATAAGTCAAAATCTGAATATTGTCAATAGACTTTGCCAAGATTGTACTGAAATCTCAAACTGATGTGGATTTCATTGCTAATAACGTTATTTCAGAAATAAAATTAGTGTAATTGTATGCATTTAAGGGTTAGGCATAGTTTTGTAAGGCGCTTTGAAATGTATTGAATGACGTTGAAATTTGTCAGCCAAGTTCTTTTAGGCTTTACGGAGATGCCACTACGCGCGGCAGCGGTGTAGGTACAGTCTTATCAAAAAGAGTAGATATTAAAAAGTGGCAATACTGTAGTGTCGTCCCTTTCTGATCAATCTAAGAAAACGGGGACGGCACTACAGTATTGCCACTTTTTAATTTCTACTCTTTTTGGTTGGTTGGTGATTTACTCCCCAAACTACCCTATTGTGACGTCACCGCGACAAATGTTCGGGACTGCTACCCGAACAGCGGCGCTTCGTAAACTTCGTCACTCAATAGCCTAGTAGACCCAGTTTTGAAATATATTTGAAATGGTTAATAATAATCTTACTAGCTCTAAAAAAATGTCTTATATTTTTGTGAAAGCTAAAAAGCTTTATCAATTGAAAATTCGAAATTTCACGAACAGTCGAAAACGCCGTCCGCCATTTTTGCCTTTTGCTAATCTGTGGCGTGACGTAGAATTACGTGTAAATAATCGAAATTCGACCGTCGTATAGCGCCATTCCGCTCATTCCAATATTCTTTGACAGGAGATCGAGGGGGACGGCACTATTCGAAGTCGTGAAAGTAGACTTTCAGTTTTCTTTACAGGACCAATGACGTCACTATCATATGCGAAAATGGCGGACAGCGTTTTAGGCATTGCAAAATACAGATTAAAAACCATATTTTCAAATTAAATTTTTCCAGCCATCTTTCACTTTTAGGAATTGAAAAATATATATTTAGGTTTCCTTTCCTAAATACTATACGGAATAAACATTAGTTTATGACAATTTGACATTTGAATTTGAATTTGAATTTATTATTGAATCACATAAAAATGTAACATGACAGTTTACACCAAAGCGTTACATGGATTCTTAAGCTTAAATACTGACATGAGTCAACTAGCCTATTCCTGTCAATTTCACGTGAGTGTAAACCGCATAATACAATAATTAGGTTATATCTTGTCTTCTGTAAGTTAAATCTTGTCACTGACACTTAAACTTTTCGAGAAACGCTGAAACAAACATATAGTGCATATTTTCCAATCGCTTTTTTGTCGGAATAGCTCATAATAGCATGCTTTCTCTATCAATAACTGCGAAAAACTTGAGATGGAAATATAAAATACGAGCTTGCCCAAGAAAATACGACGGAAAAACATTATGAACTAAATCTCCACATAATTTTAGGTAGAAATTCGTTATATGCGTCTATTTTGTACAAGGCTTAAACATCAACAATCTATATCTAATGGCTACTGAAAATGTAAGTCAATATACATAAAACCACACTGGTATGTAGCATGCCACAGTATCGTTTAATGAGGTTACCCTTTTCAACGGGTCCATATTGGCTCACATAAAATTCTTATTCATAATTGTCATTTGTTATAATTTTCGTAGTCATAATTTCTACTTTTCTCTGAAACAAACAACTTTTCAGGATTATTATAATACAAACCTAACCCAATCGGTTTTACTCTCAAAACTCTTGTAAAGTTAATGATTTCAGAGAATGGATTTTTCAATCACATATTGGGATATTTTCGAAAATGTAAAAATGTGATTTATTATTATTATTATTTTTTAATTATCTAGATTATATCGGAAAAACCTGGTAAAAAAAATTAAATGTTGTAAATTGTATGAACTCGCACTAATCACTCAAAATGGAAACAGGCCCTAAGCCTCAGAATTTGTGGCATGCATGTAGCATGCAGCAACGGAAGTTTTATACAAATAGAAATTATAAGTACAATGCATTATTTCTAGTATAAACAGGATTATATTAACAAAATCAATATTTATTGATTCTGATGTACTTATATCGTGGAAATAAGTACCACATTTTTTTATGAACTGACAATTTAACTACAGGCATATCGTATGACAGCCAAAACTCACAAATATGGTATTAGATGACAGCTCAAATCAGCTACTCTTTATGAAATGTCAAAAACGATCTGTTAGTATGAAGCTTCTATGATGATACAGGCATGTGACGTCATAAAAAGCAGTAGTCAAAACGCGTCTTCTTTTTAGTTATTGTACAATTAATCCATACTAATATTATAAATGCGAAAGTGTCTGTCTATCTGTTACCTCTTCACGCTTAAACCGCTGAACCGACTTAGATGAAATTTGGTATGGAGATAGTTTGAGACCCGGGAAATTTGGGTAGCGGAGAAAACAAAATGATAGTTTATTTGGTTCCGCGTATTTTTCAATGCGTGTTTAGTGGTTTCAATGCCACAATTTATATTTATTTAATATTTATTGCACAAATGAAAAACAGATCGTACAAAAGGCGGACTTAATGCCAAAGGGCATTCTCTACAACCATCGGGCAAAGCAGATAAGTTGTGGGCGGTGTAACTAACTTAAATAGGTTTTAATAGATAAATACATATATCTATTATATATACACAATATAAATATATATGGACTAAAAATCAAAACAGATATGCTAAGATTTCTCCATTCTGCTAAAGAAGAGGTCTCGCAAGGATTTTTAAAAATTTAACTATATTCACTACAGTCAAACAGCGTATTAACAAATACCTACTTAAAACAAAGCTCTTATCTTGGTATCAATCTACAAACTAGATACGAGATTTTCAAAGTAGTGTCTGAAATTTTAGTGAGTTTTAGTAGTCACAAGGCTACATGTCAAATTGCATACTATAATTTGTCAGATATTTTTCATGCTGACTATACATAATGTATTCGAGCTAAATAAAAGTTGACTTAAGGCACATATGCCTTTAGAATACATAGTTAATATATTTACGTGTTTGTGCATACATAGAAACCTACTATTCGGGCGAATCCACTTCTTGACTGACTCCCGTAATTTTTAAACTTTGTAAAATCTCATCTTTAAATAGTGGCTACTCTGTTATAACTTAAGTTGTGCGTTAAAAAGTTCAATGTCCCAACAGTTAAATATAAGGGCCGGTACAGACGGACAGCATGTAAATTGCAACCTACCTGCAAAATTGCAGTTCGAGTGCAGTTGGTGTAACTGCATCAAAACTGCAAACCGACTGTTCAGTCCGCTTACAGTTGCCGTGCAGTCCTGTCAACCGCACGCCGACTGCAAGCTGGCTACACGGTCGAGCAGTCGTATTGCAGTTGCAGAAACTGCAATACTACTGCTCATAATGTGTGCAGTGTTTATGTTCCGGTTCGCTAGTTACTTGTGGAAGTGAATACAGTCCACACGTATTTCAGTATGAAATTTGACAAAATATCACTGCCGCTTCTTTTGATTAGACTTCATTACAAGGCAGTTATATTGCAGTCGCTCCAACTGCAATACGACTGCTTTACTACCGTGCAGCCAGCTTGCAGTCAGTGTGCGGTTGACTGGACTGCACGGCAACTGTAAGCGGACTGCGCAGTGCAAAACTGCACTCAAACTGCAAATTTGCAGCTAAGTTGCAGTTCATATGCTGTCCGTCTATACCGGCCGTAAAAACAGAAAATATGTATATTAGAAGCTTGACTTCTTGGTAACGCCGGAGACATTTTGAGTATCGCCGGAGATAGTGAAAAGTGTCAGTCAAAAAGTTGAACAACCAATTAAAAACAATTATGTACCCGTTTTCAAGCTACACTATAACTCTATACAATACAGATGAACCCTAAAATTCCCATTTTGAACCCAGTACACTATCATAGCACCAATGCTACTTTATACTATCATATCATGAAGTTACCTTAACTCAAACTAAAGTTATACCATGTGGGTCCTGTAACAGGAGCAAAAAATTTAAACATAGATTTTACTCGTTAAACTGAACAACATCTGTTCAGAAACTTTTTTTAAAGATACTGTTTTCATATGATCATTATTTCAAACAAAGTAAATAGCATTTTCAATGTACGCCGTCCAACATTGACATCGCCATACATACCATTGACATAGCTGTCACTTTACTAAATATCAAATGTTTCGCAATACATTGCTTCTTTAAGGGTTTACATTATAAATGAGCAATTTTTGAAAGTTTTTTAATACATTTTGTTCAGTTTGAGGGGTAGAATCTATGTTTCAATTTATTGCTCCTGTTTCAGGGCCCGCTTGGTATATAAACAAATAAGTATTATTAGCGTAATAATTATGAGTCATTTAGTACAGTCTGACATAAAAGAGTAGAAATTAAAAAGTGGCAATACTATATTGACGTTCCCGTTTTCTTAGATTGATTAGAAAGGGACGACACGACAGTATTGCCACTTTTTAATTTCTACTCTTTTGTGTCAGACTGTATGTGTGTACACATCGTTACTATCAAATCTCACCGCAAACGCAACTCGAGACGATAGTGCTGATCATAAAGTCAGAATATTTTCAGTAGATGGCGCTACGATACCTTAAGGCATATAAGAAGTGAAACAACTGGTTGAAAAATTCAATGGCTCGGGCACAAGCTTCGGTAGCCTAATAGGTAAGGCGCCCGTGTTCGAACCCCGCTCGAAACATTACATTTTTTCGATTCTATTAATTTAATTTAATTCATGTTTTTTTAGGAAATTTTAAGTTTCCCTATTGAGATTCATGAGTACTATTGATTGAAGTAAGACGATCAAACTGTCCCATCCTCATCGTCCTCCTAGCCTTTGTCCCATTTTTTGAGAATGAATTCTCAATCGGGGTCGGCTACCTAAATCCCAAGATGTGGCGTAGGCACTAGTTTTTACGCAAGCGACTGCCATCAGACCTTCCAACCCAGAGGGGAAACTAGGCCTTATTGGCCTTAGGTGGTTTCCTCACGATGTTTTCCTTCACCGAAAAGCGAGTGGTAAATATCAAATGACATTCCGTACATAAGTTCCGAAAAACTCATTGGTCCGGGCCGGGTTCGAACCCGCGACCTCCGGATTGAAAGTCGCATGCCCTAACCACTAGGCTACCACCGCTTATTACGATCAAACTGTCCCAAAATAATTAATTTTATATAATATTTAAAAAAATTGAAAAGTGGTTTTACTTCATCGACCAATCATCCCATATGCATATTGCGTTTGACTTTCCATTGAGTTACTTCTACACAAGTTTGCATAAAAAAACTAGAATAGATTGAATAGGAATGTTATTATTTCTCTCTTAATATAGTTTATTTTGGCGTTTTCAACAATGGTGTCCTCTTGTGAAATGTCGGTAGACTCAGACATGTACAAGTGCCCTTTCAAACAACTTACAGAATACATTTCATTATTTCATTATCATTATTATAATTATAATTAAATAAGAAATTTAAAAACATAGTACAGTTTTTATATGTTTTGCAAAAACTTAATAACTGTGCAAAGTCGGTTAAACTCAACTAAACGCTAATAATATTTATGTTCAGAACAAACAGAAAATAAGTTCTCATTGGAATAACTTAGCGAGTAACGCTACCCCTGCTCACAAAATATTTTTGTAAAATGCGGGTAGTTTGCTATTACTGTGGCACTTCGTGACGTCATCTAGTTTGCTACGGTGGTGTCGTCCCAACTATGGCACATGTAATCTAATTGACCTGAAATATAAAAGGAGATTTGTGTTAAGAGTTCTCACTTTCATGTTTTAAGATTGTTAGCAGTTAGCACAGTTTTAACCATGTTAGGGGCCGTTCGGTCGGCCCTACGGGGTTCGTAATATCTCTACAAGCTATCTGCGCTTTTAGGGTTCCGTACACAAAAGGCAAAAACGGAACCCTATTACCTATTACTAAGACTCCGCTGTCCATTTGTCTGTCTGTGCGTCTGTCACCAGGCTTTATCTCATGAACCGTGATAGCTAGACAGTTGAAATTTTCACATGATGATGTATTTCTGTGTTTATGCGGAACTCTCGGTGCACGAGTCCCGACTCGCGCTTGGCCGGTATTTTTGTTTCTTTCCTCCAAAGTGAGCTTTTCTACACGAGTAAGTCAATATCATAATGGGGCCATGTTTAGAAGATAAGCTCTTTATTACCATTTGGACATCATAGATTGTTAAATCTTAGAATACGCCTAGAACGAGAGTCTTCATACAACAGATTTGCGAAAGATGAAGCCGCTTTTGGTTGTATGTGTGCGTGTCTACGAACCAATCATAGAGACGTGTTGCTTGTGACATTGACGTTGCGAAACGCACACGCACGAAACTTAGGCCGTGACTAACCAAAACTGGCTTCAATTTCAAGCGCTGACTAGGTTTGCAATAGTTTTTATACTTTTCATTATGTTAAATCAATAGTGGACTAACCCGTGGCTTGTCTGTCAATGTGACGGTGGACGCGTTGGACGCCGTGTCGGCCGGCCGCCCGACAGGCGTTTCTGGACCGTCCTGCAGTAAACAATATATATGGTATTGCAGATTTAAATAATTCTTAAATACACACTGAATATAATCTATTAGTATAGGGATAAAGCATCGATAACTGAGTCTATAGAAATGAAACCCCTCCCTGTGTGCGTAACGGTCGCTATAATAACTTATGATTATGATATAATATTGGTCAATATAACGATCAACGGTCATAAACGAATGATATAATAACATCTGTTATAATTTCATATAGCATAATATCATATAGTATAATGACCATTTGATATAATACGTTTAAAGGCTCAATACACATTCAAACTGCTCAAAGAAAAAGGTAAAATTGTAATATTTATGGTTAGGTACGACGACGACCGAAGCGAGGAGAGTTAGATGATTTTGCGAATTTATTTATTTATTCATTCATATTTATATTCGCGATGCCAATGCTCATAGACACCATAGACACGTGCAACACCAGAGGAGTGCGTTGCCGTCCGCACAGGTAGGAGTTCGCTCTATTCATGAAGGTTTGAAGGTCATATCGACCCGGAAATACCGCAAGCGACAATTTCATTCCTCAACCACCAAACAGATAGGTACAGAAATCAATCTACATACAAGCGCGCTCGAGCAAACGCATACATAGACATTGCTCACGGACACGATATCTCAGACCAGTTCGGACCAGTGCGAGCACGAGTGCCATCCGCTTGACGTGTGATTTCTGTACCTATCTGTTTTGTGCCTTAACGCAGTCGTGCGAGGCAGGAAATTTCTAGAAAAACACACTGTTGTGGACTGCCAACTACCTAAGTGGTGAGGATGAAAGGATTGTCGCGTAAAACGATGGCGGAAAGATGCGGCAGGCATAAATGAGGGTTCCTTTGGTACTCTTTGGATAGAGAAACCTAATTTCAATATCAGTAACTGCAAATATGACAATGTGGTTCAGAGTGAGAAAGGCACGGCCTGAGAACCAGCGCTGCGCAGACGCCTGGCTGTCGCAGCACATGCTGAGTCCGCTCCTTTTGTCACACGGAATAATTTGGATGGACAACGTACTGACAATGTTCTTGCGTATTCCATGTAAAGCCCGACCAGAAATATATGAGAATTGTCAAGACGGCCTATTTATAAGATTTATATGGCAACAATTTTGCAACCAATCGCAGCCGCACTATAATGAAATTAGTTTAAATACCTGTCAGTTCATATGTTAACCTCGTAATATCATTTAATGGAAAGCACTCTTTTCTTGGTTGTTTTTCGTGTAGTAAACACGTGTACACTATATTATAATATTACGTTCACGACTGTGAATGGTTTTCGGCATTTTCTTTGGATATTTTTAAATATCTGTCTTTAACTGAAACCACACCATTGTTGACAAGCCATCAATAAAATCATTGCCAGTGTAAGAAATTAGTTCCAGTGAAGTTCCGCAATATGGCGCATCCATATCCATACTAATATTATAAATGCGAAAGTGTGTCTGTCTGTCTGTCTGTTACCTCTTCACGCTTAAACCGCTGAACCGACTTAGATGAAATTTGGTATGGAGATAATTTGAGACCCGGAAAAGGACATAGGATACTTTTCATCCCGAATAAATTTAGTGTACCCGTGGGATGAGCGGGTAACACCACGGGACACAGCTAGTCCTCTTATATTTCTGGTCAGGCTTTACCTATTTTTTTTGTGGCAATAAATGTATCTTTATTTGTTTCAACTGAATGATATGTCTACCTCCTCAAGTTCCGCGTGTCCGTTCCGCAGACTTTCCCGCAGTGTGTCGTCGTCGTCGTCTGTGTGCACGTCGTAGAACTCTTCGCTGTCCATCTCACCGTCTGTACCTGTAACAAAATCAATCAGAATCAAAGTTATTCTGAAAAATAAGCTACAAGCAGACCTTACTGGCGATACAATACAATAAGAATCCACTTTATTTTTGTATTTTTAGGGTTCCGTACCCAAAGGGTAAAAACGGGACCATATTACTGAGACTTCGCTGTCCGTCCGTCCGTCCGTCCGTCCCTCCGTCCGTCTGTCACCAGGCTGCATCTCAAGAACGGTGATAGCTAGACAGTTGAAATTTTCACAGATGATGTATTTCTATTGCCGCTATAACAACAAATACTAAAAATAAAATAAAATAAATATTTAAGGGGGGCTCCGATACAACAAACGGGTTGGTTGCGTTAACTTTGCACCTCATTTGTATGGGGCGCTATACATACCAGGTGCAAACTTAACTTAACCACTTAAGGATGAAAAGTGTTTGTACGGAAACCTCGGTGCACGAGTCCGACTCGCACTTGCCCAATTTTTTTTATCTAGCCTATATAACTGTCCCACTACTGGGCAAAGGCCTCTCCCTTGATTTCCACAGGTCCCTGTCTGACGCTCCCTCCGACCAGTTGCTGAGGAATGCGTCAATGTCATCCCGCCATCTCCGTCTGGGCCGGTCCCGTCTACGTCACCCATTTTGCGGCACCCACTTGGTGGCTGTGTGGCCACCTTTCTGGGTTCATACGGCAGATGTGGCCTACCCAATCCCACTTGAGCTTGGCTGTTTTGTTGCCTACGTCAGCTATGCGTGTTTTGGCGCGCAGCGTTTCGGACACGATCCGTCGTTTTCATTCCTAAAATACTGCGCTCCAATTTATTACACGCCCCAAATACTAGAGATGTGCCTTTTCCGAAAATTTCCGGAAACTTTCAAAATTTGGTATGGGAAATGAGGAAAGTTTCCGGAAAATTTCGGAAACGGCACATCTGTACCAAATACACAGGGATACAAAACATGGCGGCAATAGCGGGATGAGTGAGACTCCTTTATAAAGGATGGCCGTAAATAGCCCAAAATCGGGCAATCGCTCTTTAGCGATAAGACCGCCTGTTGTCTACCGTTTTTAATTTGTTCATATGTGATTTCTTGTGTAAGTGTTTTTTGGTGTGCAATAAAGCGTACTTGTATTGTATTGTAATCGGGAAAAATGCGAATGTGGAAACCAAATGATTCTCTGCCCTTTGACGCTCGGTCTTCGGGGCTTTGTTCCTCAAGACTTACCCAGTACGGACTGATAGTCGGTAAAGTACTCCGAGTCTGAGGCGTAGCTCTGGTCGCGCGCGTCCACAGCGTCAGCGTCGCCGGCGGCGGCCGGCTTGGGAGCAGGCCGGGGGCGGGTTCGCCGCTTCTTTTGCTGTCGGAGATGGCTGGAATAGGATGGCAAATTAGGATTGGATTTGTTTATTTATTTAAATCTTAACTACTTACCAGAGATGACCGGGGCCCTACATTTTTTAGGGTTCCGTACCCAAAAATAAAAACGGGACCCTATTACTGAGACTTCGCTGTCCGTCCGTCCGTTCGTCTGTCACCAGGCTGTATCTCAAGAACGGTGATAGCTAGACAGTTGAAATTTTCACAGATGATGTATTTCAATGGCCGCTATAACAACAAATACTAAAAATAAAATAAAATAAATATTTAAGGGCGCTCCCATACAACAAACTTGTTATAGATTATGGTACGGAACCCTTCATGCGCGAGTCGGACTCGCACTTGCCCAATTTTTTTTAAATAGTGTAAATTATACAGTAATTTTAAAATGAGTTAATTTTGATGTTACCACCTTTTTTTATACTACAATGGTGGAAAACAAGCAAAACTGTTGTGCAAAACAGTTGTTGAACAGTTACTGCCACCTATATTAATATTTATTTATTCAAATTAGTTTCACAGCATTACAGTAATTAAACTAAGGCACTGTGAACTACAAAATCAAACAAAAGAAAATCATACATAAAATAAAAAAACTTAAATCTAGTTGGATTTAGGCGAACGTAACAGCGTGGCTCCGTTGCGTCGTCTGATCTGGCGCAGGATTCGGCAGATTGCCCCGGAATTGCCTGTGGACATGCGCGTTGCCGACCCTTTAAAAACCTATTTACTCCCCTCTTGAGAAGGAACCGCATACTGTAGCCCCCGGGGAAAACCTCGGCAGGGAGCTCATTCCACATTTGGAGCGTTCATGGTCATGGTATTTGGAGCGTCCTCTGGAACCACACAGTTCTCAACTATTTAGGCTCCAGTGTGTCCAACAATCCCTCTCAACACATGCCATTAAGGCTGATTTAGACGATGCCAATTTTGAGACGCCTAAATTACGGCGCCTCGAAAAGGCACCGTGTAAACACTTTCCGCGCCATTTTTTCGCCGCATGCCAGCGCTGGCGCGGAATAGAACACGGGCCTATTTTTCGGCGCCAGTGACCCCCCTCCGCGTCTCTCGCTGCCACTAATGACTGGTACTGAAAAAAAGCACTGTGTAAACACGACTGGCGGCGAGATTTAGGCGGCTGAACATAGTCATTGTCTAAACGGTCGGAGGTGTGCTGTGCGGTAATCACTGGCGCCGTAATTTAGGCGTCTCAAAATTGGCATCATCTAAATCAGCCTTTATACAGACGGTAAAACACACAAGGAGGCAAAGTCTCTCCTCAGACTTAGAGGCTCCATTCCGTCTGTGAGTTTAGAATTGTCAGCTATGCGCACTTGCGCACAGTGCGTCTTTGTACCGATTCAAAAGGGTCAACCTTAAAAATGATAGCTCTGATTCGCAAGCTAAGGAAATTACAAGGATGTTATTCAGTCCAAGCCGATTGCTACTTACTTTTCTTTTTGCAACTCCCTCAGGGCTTCCAGTTCTGTCCTCATTGAGGAAACTTGCTTATCGAGGCGGGCCATCTCTCGAACTGAAACAACAACTGCTGTGAGACTCCGACAAACAGCACAACATGGATCAGTTTCGGTGCTTATAGTCTAATTTGCCCTCCATATGGCGGGCCCAGGACAGTAATGCATGGTCTTTGGATGAGGCCATACCTTATAGAGGGTTCTAGTGTGGTGATATAATAAATAATTAGATATTAAAATATAATAATAATCTAACAATTAAGTTAATTTACGAAAACTGTTGAAACTTAGTTCTGTATTTTATTGCAAAAATGCATCTCACCATTATTAAAAGGCTTTTTTATTTTTATTTTATTTTTTATTATTATACCTAATCTAATTGGCCATCATCATTCTGCCACCAAAATTACTACTTTGTTAGTGATGGGCATTTGCAATTTACACCTGTCGCAAAACTTTCCTTCTGCAGAATAAAATGCCTTTTGGAAAACTTCTCATTCCCGAAATGTACATAAATCCTAGGCATCTTATCAGAGATTAAAGATTATCGCGGGCTGATTTTTCGTAACTCAACATCTCACCATGTGCCTATTTGGTGCGAGGGATAAGAGATTAAAGATAGATGGGCTGTACTTATTTGAACAAATTAGCTATTGCTTGTATTTAATTTACATCAAATTAAAAGCTAAGCCACAATCAGCATTTCCCAATAGGTACGTTTAGTTTTGCGATAGGAATGTATTGCAAAAGCGAGTCACTCAATAATTTTGGCCAGTAGCATACCAATATCATTCAACATTGATGCTGGGGACACTACCAAAACTTGGATTATTATGGCCCGTGTAAATGCACAGGTCATGTTATGGGTTAAATTACATTTTCCAGTTCCAACTGGCTGTTGTTCGATTCCCTTTTACATAACACGGTCGTTTTAAAATAATAGAAAACAAGTATTTATTTTTAAACAATACACATGACACATCTATAGTATCTACAAACATAGATAATTGGAAATTCATAGGCGTCAGGTTGGGAGACATGTTTCTTAAGGTGTACTTTGAACTGATCGACATGCATAGACATTGTAGGTTATACCGACCTAGCATTGCTCTTCTCTTCTCATTGTAAACTTGCTCGTAAATAAATACTCCAGCAGCCCCAACCAGCCCGACGATTGCCGCTCCGACCATCATACGTGGAGATAAAAAGCTATTCATCCTGTGCGATTACCACTAGGTTTACGTGCCAATTGAGTAAAATTTAATGAGTTCACACTCCAATAATCACGTAAATACGCACGCGAACATGAAACTATGTTATTATTCCGTACACAAACACCAACTCATCAAAATTCTTTGTAAATACTAGCTTTATAACCGGAATAACTGCGTCTCTCGTGTCTAGGTGATTGGAAGATAGTTACGGTGGGAAATTATAATAGTAATGTACACGTGCAGTTAGAATTACGCGATACGTTTAGTATTTTTATCGGAAGTTAAGAAATAACAATGAGTTCTGTACTATTAGCAGAATTTACAATTATAATGAAATTGCCTAACAATCTGTCAAATCAAAATATTTGTGTCAATTACTTAAGGGGCGTTTTATGGCAGATGCATAATAATTTTAATGTAAGAACAGGAATGTAATAAATAAGTTTTTATTCACTTTGTTCATTTATTTCATAAATTTGAATCAATCTCTTGTTTTTGCATCGGGTGTTTTATTTTATTTTATTAGTATTTATTTAATTTAAATAAGATTACGATGGGTGATCACTGGGTTACTTTCAAAATACGTCTTAATTTCTTTTTTACTTTGGCAACTTTATATTTATTCAGATTTAACCGTTTCTACTATTTATATTTTATTGTAATAGCTGTTTAGTATAACTTAGATTCTGAGTAGAATTTGAGTTTTAAAAAGTGTATGGAATTAATTAGATAATTAGATAAGAACTTCATGGAAGTCATGGTGTAAGTACTTTTACTCCACTGGCAACTTTTGTCGTGAAATGTCAAACAAAACAAATGCCGTTCGGAAGAATTCATGGCCGATAAGTCGTGTTTATGTTCTGAAATAGATCAAATGCATTCTTCACGTGATAAAATGTATTCTTAACTATTCTAAACGAATACATTTCAACATCCGTTTGTATTCCAAACAACGGTTTCCACCAAATGTGTTCAGAAACTCTGTGTGAAGCGTCAGTTTGAAGCAGTGATTTCTCGTCCATAACACATCGGAACCTCGTTCAAAATGAGTGCAGACAGCCAAGGAGATACTGGAAATCTTAATAAAGATGAAGAATCTCCTACCACTACCCATCCCGAAGGTATTCCCGATACTTCTACAGTAGCTGAAAACGTTGTTCGTGGCCAAACAGATACCGATCACAATACACCACCTGCTGCTAAAGCTAATGCTTCTATAAATGATAATACAGAAGACAATGATGAAGAAATTGAGAGTATAATTGAAAAGAAGCTCCCTGATGAGAAAGAGAAGGGTTTAGATGTAGACAGTGAACTAGACTTTGAACTTAAGTGGGATGATGACACTGATCTTAATGAAGATATACTTGGTGACACTGGTAAAGACATAGAAAGTACACTAACATCTATAGATGAAGGTCTTGATAGTGTGTCAAAAAATTCAGGAACCAATCCTATGTCAATTGAAAAAGATCCTGATGATTCGGAGAAAGATACTGAAAGTATACTCACATCCATAGATGAAGGTCTTGACAGTGTTACCAAAGATCTGGAAACTACTACATCTGATGAGAAAGAACTTGATGATGAAGAGAAAGCAACTAAAAGTATAGTAACATCTAAAGATGAAGGTCTTGACAGTGTTACCAAAGATCTGGAAACTACTACATCTGATGAGAAAGAACTTGATGATGAAGAGAAAGCAACTAAAAGTATATTAACATCTAAAGATGAAGGTCTTGACAGTGTAACTAAAGATCTGGAAACTTCTTCTATTTCTAAAGCAAAAGATCGTAATGTAGAAGAGAAAACAACAGAGAGTATACTTACATTTATAGATGAAGCTCTTGATAGTGTCAGTGAAGATGCAGAAAGTATCCTTACATCAGACAAAGTGATTGATAACGCATATGATGAAATGCAAAGTACATTCACTTCTAACATAGGTCTTAGTGTAGAACAAGATAAAGAAATCATAACATCAACAGAAGATAAATTAGATAGTGCGGGCTCAGTAACAAAAGTTGCCATGCCATCTGTAGATAAAGACAATGCTCTTGATAAGTTGGACTGTAAAATGGATGATGATATTGATATAAATACAGCAAGTGATACCAGTGTAATGGATATTGATAAAGTTGCTGAAGAAACTCAATCTAAACCAGTAGATGTATTGGTGCATTCTGATGAACTTAAAAAAACAGACATGAGTGGTAATGAAGGTGAAACTTTAAATGTTGTAATAGTCGGAATGGATTTGGAAACAAAAACTTCACCAACTGAATCAGAGGCGAACTCCTTGGATGAACAACTTGTTTATTCTGATGTAGAAGCCCCAGACATTGAAGATAAAGACTTGCTGGATGAAATTGATGCACAAATCACAGAGACTAACAAAAGTATTGATGAATTAGAGATAAAAGATACTGAAAAGGTCCAAGCTTTAACAGAACCTTCAATCAGCCAGAAAGAATGTCAAGAAAATGAAACGTGCCAAAAAGATAGTGTAAGTGAAATGGATCTTGATAATAACATGATTAATTCAACTCAATTGACAGAAAAATCTGATCTTAATGACACATGTGCAACAGCTACTGATATGGAGGCATCATCATATGATATCAATAATGAGCATGGATTAGACAGACCTGATGTCATGCTTGAAATTCCTACTCAAGAATTGATTGAATCATTTGATGATTCAGGAGAAACTTCTGATACTGCTGTAGAAGGCAAGGACAAATTAGAAGAGTCTGTAAATGTCATAAATAAGCCTGATCTTATTGACAGTACTACCACTAAACAAAATAATCAGGGTTTGACTGAATCTCAAACAATTGGAGACAAAACTATTATAGCACAATCAGTGTCTGTTAAAGATTATGCTTCAAAAAGCACACTTGATACATTGATCAAAGATAAATTAGATGTTGATACAAATAAATCAGCAGATAATGTTGCTAAAGTAGAAAGTATGGATGTTGACACTAGTGCTACATCTGAAGAAATAAATAAACTGGGTCAAGGGATTCGTGAAGGGGATGCAAATTTGGAAACAATTAAACCTATCCAAGAAATTGTTACTGCTGATAACGAAAAACTAAATGAAGGTGATATTATTTTAGAAGCTAATTCAGAGCAACCAACTGAGTCTATTACAGATAAATCCAGTCCCACTGAAGAAACAGAAGTAAATGAAGAAATTAAGGAAAAATCTTCTGAAGACCATGATCTGAAAGAGATTGAATCTAAATCTAGAGATATTGATGTAGCACAGCCATCTACATCCAAGGATCATCAAGAGCTATCTGATGAAGACCAGGAAGTGACGGACAGCCTCGGGTTGCTGGCGGAGTCCTCACGGATCATGGATGATGAGGATGAACAGGAGCCAGAACAAGAAGCCGAAGATGATGATGACGATGACGATTTTGATCAAGATGATGGTGAGCATCAATATTATTATTTACCGGAAGTTACCTGAAACTTAGTAGACCTAAAACATTTCTATTTACCATAGTCCATAACTATCTGTTTAAATCCGTCCAGCCATTGCAGCATGATGAGCGGATAAAGGAAACCAGTTTGCGCTGTATAGCCAGCGCTGCACGCTCGTACAAATACGCACTGTTAATTTTTTTCTTGTAAACAAACAAATATCAAATATTCTTTCATAAATAATATTTTTTTTGGTATTAATAATAATTTTCTACCGTTTTTAAATATTTTTAATACTAAATTGAGTAATTATCTGCAGATTGGGACCTTAATAAAAAATGTATTCTTTTTTAACAAGTCATAAAACAAATTTCTCCTTGAGTGAAACCAATTATTTTGGTCCCTATTATCACTGTGCAAAACGGCTTGCTTCCATCACAAAGTGCAGCTTCCGACCACTAATACCTTGTTTTACCTGTTCTGATATCCGTCTGTCTGTAATCAAATCCTTCAAGTCATGTGGATAAAAGTTCTTCTCATCAAAAAACAATTTTTACAAAAATAATTCAATGTGCAGAAATGTTACTTTACTAACCATTTGAAGTATCTCTTACTAACGCATCTAAAGAAATGATCTAATAAATAAAAACTTTATTCTTATCTTTACAGAAAGTAACCAAATGACAGCAGAACATTCCGAAGACTCGAATGCTCAGCATTCAGAATCTGATGTCCCAAAAGAATCCATGGATATAGACGAATCGAACGATGCCGCTGAGCCACAAATTGATGATACAGCTGAAATACAAGACATGGAGGCAGAGACTGCTGATGATCATGAAGTGTATGATGAAGACTCACATGTGGACGAGTCCAGTGTAGACAAGGAAAATTTCCAAATACAGATTGGGGGTGTTGTGAGTGAGAAACCAGAGATTGAAGCTGAGGTGAGTTAATAGGACATGCGATTATTTTTTAATGATGATATTAATATTTAATTTGTACTATATCACTAGGCATCCGACTTCTGATAGCATGGTTGGACTTTGGAGAGCTATAGAGATGGAGCCGATGTTAACATTAAAATACTACTCATAAATGTATTTAATTCGCAATTTTAATTTTATAGTCATGGACAAACCCAGAAGAATATACAAATGCCTGATTTGTGTAGGTATTGTTATTTTCGTCTTGATAAATACGTAAATATTGGCGACTTTTTCCGCTTTTTCTGGAGTAAATAGGGTTCTATATTGATCGAATATATGATATTGACAATTAATATAGATAAATCTAAGAGTTTATAATATTGTAAAATTTTTATATAAATTTTGTCTTTTTATGCTTTCGAATGTTAACCACAATAACCATAAAGGCAGTATGGAATGAAATAGATGAATGAGAATGAGTGTAAATTGTATTTTAATGACAATATCGGCTCCATAGCTCTTTAGTCCTACCGTGCTATCAGAAGTTGATGCCTATACCGTCGGGTATAGTGCAATACCGCGTAAAAACAGCTGTCGATAAAGATCTTAATTCAATAATATGCTTAGCATTTGTTTGTATGTTGATTCGTATCTACACGTGTTACTTACGCATATATCACACAAGCTAACCTAGTCCCAAATTAAGTTCAAGTAGGCTTGTATTATAGGTAGTAGACGACGTTATACATAGATCCCTATATACTTATATACATAGGAAGGTTTACCCTTGTTTTATAGAGAAACGTTTCAGTGAATCTTCATTTCATCGTAAGCGTTTTTTTTTCTGAAACCATAAAATATTTTGGTATGTTATAACAAAAAACCTAACCCAACCTAATCTATAGGTTGACATTTTCAAGATATCTGAAAAATGTATGATGTCCGAAGAAAAATTTGGCTATGAAATGAAAATTCGGTAAAGTGTTTTTCTATAAAAGCAGCGTACGCCACATAGAAAACATCCATCACCCAGGGACAAATATTCGAGTTCATCACACAAATATTTGCCATTACCGGGATTGGAACCCAGGACTGCCGGCTCAGTAGGCAGCTGCACTACCACAGAATTATTAACGATTTGTTAATTAACAGACTTGTTTTATCTTTAATAAATATATATATGGCATATTAAAAAAAGAAAAAAATTACAGACCCTAGAAAGTGTGGAAAGCGCTGAAACTTCAGAAAGTATTGAAGCTCAGAATGCGGTGGCATCGCTTCTAGAAGACAAACCGGCAGAGGAAGAAGAAAGCTCTGATGTGAGTGTTATAGTTCATTATTCTATGCTTGTAACCTCATCCTGATCATAATTGTTAGTCAGAAATAATTGACAGAGCGAGCAAAGCGTCACCATTTCAGCTTGGCAAAAAATCTTTTGTATGTCTGTTGTCTGGGTTTCCTGACGTTCTCGCCTACAGGTCGTACTATTCGGCTGATTCAATAATTCATACATTTGATCAGGTTCAATAAATCAAATCAAAGAATTGTTTTTTCCAAATTTTTCAAAGCATTTTAATCAAGCGCTTTACTACGTATTTAGTCAGATAATAAAAATTTAAAATTTAAAATTTTAGCTGTTTATTTCACAGAAGAATCAAAAATACATAAAAAAAACTTAACTTCTAATCTTAAATATTAAAGATAAGTATTTGAATGCCTGATAAATACTACCTAGACTAGTTGTTCTGTGAGCAAACAATTGATCTTGCATTTTTTTATTGAAATGGCTGTTTTTTTTTTACCATATATCTAATTTATCCGCTCTTTTGAAAAAAATCTAAAAACTGAATAGACAATTTTTTTTTATCGAACATGCTCACAAAATTTAACGGGAGTCGGTTGAGAAATGCGACCTTCAGGCGAGAACAGCCAGACTGAACATCCAAGACATGAGCGCAAGGTCCACAGCTCGAAGAACCACCACTATTAGTGGTATGTGTACGACGTCGCGGTTGGTGCAGTTTGCAGACAACTGCCTACTGAGCCGGCGGTCCCGGGTTCGAATCCCGGCCGGGGCAAATATTTGTGTGATGAACTCGAATATTTGTTCTTGGGTCATGGATGTTATCTAAATACGTATTTATATATTATGTATATCGTCGTCTAGTACCCATAGTACAAGCTTTGCTTAGTTTGGGACTAGATCGATTTGTGTATGATTGTCCCATAATATTTATTTATTAATTTTTATTTTTTACATTTTTACAGGTTCTAGAGTCAGCAGCGAAGGTGGAAGGGGCCGCCAAACTGCCGGAAGACACTGATTTATCCGCTGTACAAAACTGCAGGCTAAGGGCACTTCTACTCAAGGACAGCAGTGGTAAGTTATGGTTATTTTTAGGCTTCCGTACCCAAAGGGTAAAAACGGGACCCTATTACTGAGACTTCGCTGTCCGTCCGTCCGTCCGTCCGTCTGTCACCAGGCTGTATCTCAAGAACGGTGATTTTGAACGATTCCCGGTCTGTTCCACCAGGTAGCTCCTTTTTCAATTTTTCTTTAAGCTTTGATCTTTGTACAGTCGCCATCAGATATATCGCAGCATATAAGGCGTTCATAAATATCTAAACATGACTCTTATTGACGTTACAGTACATGTTCAGATATTTATGAACGCCTTATATGCTGCGATATATCTCATGGCGACTGTATTAAAGGCTTAAATAAAAAAATGTGGTGTACCCACATTAAAATTAATGAGACATTACATGTTTCATAAATTTGTATGTATATTTATTACAGACTCGTCCAATGATACATCAGAAGCTGAGCTAAGGTCCCCGAGCTGGACCAAAAATTTTGAAATATCTAAACCGAAACATGAGATCAACATTGTCGAACTGGAAGAGAGCTCCTCCGAAGACGGTAAGTGTTACAAGCGTCACATATAATGGCTTCGAAATTGCCGTTTATTATCAATCAATAACAATTTTCATGACGCGGTTGGCGCAGTGGTTAAGCAACTGCCTACTGAGCCGACGGTACTGGGTTCAAATATTTGTGTGATGAGTACGACTGTTTGTGCCTGGGTCATGGATGTTATTTAAGTATGTATTTATCTATATAAGTATGTTTATCGTCGTCTAGCACCCATAACACAAGCCTTCTTGAGCTTAATTTGGGACTAGATCGATTTGTGTGAGTTTGTCCGATGTTTCTTTTTTAACCGACTTCAAAAAAAGGAGGAGGTTCTCTATTCGAACTAATTTTTTTTTTTTTTTTTTGTGTGTATGTTACTCGATATCTCCGAGAACCGTGAACCGATTTTCAATTTTTTTTTTTTAATCGAAAGGGTATAACTCCTAGTTGGTCCCGTTGGCACTAAGTCGGGATCTGATGATGGAATCTTGGAGAAATCGAGGGAACTCTTCAAATGTTATAGGGACATGTACGGCGCTTTCGGTAATTTATTGATAAAGTCAAGAATTTACATTCAGTAAATAGGATTTGGCCACTAAAACTTTTATATGAATCACTAAAAAGCAAAAAAAAAAAAATTTTTAACAAAAAAAAAGAACCGACTTCAGTAAAACTAAAAAACCAAAAATAACCCGTTCAAGTACAGATTACATTTGACTCACCCTTCGAAGTCGGTGCCAAACCTCACGTAAACTATAATATAACTATAAATATAAGAACTGAGTGGTTTGGGATCGACTTCGAAGGGTGAGTCAAATGTAATCTGTACTTGAACGGGTTATTTTTGGTTTTTTAGTTTTACTGAAGTCGGTTCTTTTTTTTTGTTAAAATTTTTTAATTTTTATTTATTAATTTGTTTAGAGCATGGCAAATATCTTCAAAGGTTTAGGCTTTCCTTTGTCTGTTCTTGTATGTCAGACATGGCTTACATGTATAAATATAGGTTTTCCTTTAGATGTTCAAGTGTACAAGCAAGACCAGCCCGTACCATCACTCAAGAAAGTGGCGCCAGTGGATATACCATCGTCTACGGACGTGTCTCCTACAGTGGAAGAGTCTTTAGACACGGAAAAGAAGGAGGGAGAGTTGGCCAGTGACGTACAGAAACCTGCCCCGAAAAAGCCTGTAAGTTATATATATTTTTTTCTTTTACAAATCATTCTTATTAAAACAGTCGTGAGACATATTGAAAACAAGAAGGTGCCAAGTAATGCAACTTCGTTTTCGTTTTTTTTTTATTTACTTTGTATGTCAAGCTATCCCTGTGCCGAATTGGTTAAAATTTGACCAAAGAAATGATGACGAACAGATGGCGCCAGATTGGCATGGTGCCGCGCGTGCTTATAAAATAAAAGACGATCCTGCGTCGCGCTATTAGGATTTGTCTTGAAACCATGATCACTCAGAGAAAACTGATTTTCAATGCGAATGTTGAATTTTATAATAGTACTAGCACTAACCCGCGGCTTCGCTCGCGTGCCTATATAATATACATCATCCTACGGGAACAATGCTCTTTTTTTCAGGATTGAAAGTAGGCTTATTTGTTAAGTTGGGGTATAATCTGCAATCTGCATTTCCCTCATGCATATCCGTCCAGCCGTTTTAGCGTGAAGAAGTAACAAACATACACAGACTTTCGCTTTTCTAATCTTACTGGGAAATACTTTTTATGTTATCACAACTCCACTTTAACAAATCAAACCGAAAACTCAAGCACTCAAACCAAGCGATCTCAGCTTTTACTGTATCCAAATAAAGTTCACTTCAAAATTCATAACTCGAAGTGAAGCTAAGACACCGGGATATGTGTGCATTTTATTTGTATAGAGCTTTTATAATGTCCTGAGCCTCCGCTTATCGACTTGGGATATTCGAGATTGGTTTAATGATTCTATACCATGTTCTAAGTTACGTCATGTTCGATTGTAAGATATTGAGGTTCTCTTCGTTGATGAATGAAAAATGTATTACTCCGAGCCAGATAAACGTAATTCAGAATTCTGAAATGACTTAACATAACTATTGAAAAGCTTGAATGTATTTATTACGGATGCAGGAAGTTTCCCGATCATAACTTCTCCCTTCCCAACGCGCCGCCCGCCTAGGTACCGATTGACGCGATCGAGATGCCACCAAATACATTTTTTTAATATATTAGAATAACGCGGGTCTCTATCCATACCTCAAAAGCAAAAGTAGAACCCCCTTATAGGATCACGTGTAGCTGTCTGTCAGTCCGTCTGTTACAAGTTACAACCGATTTGTTGCAAAACTACTGGACCATTTAATCGGTCAAATGCTGCAATTTGGCGCAAATGCTTTCAAGAATTTTCATGTCCACAATATAAAATTTCAAAATCGGTGCCATTTTCGTAATTAACGTCCCAAGAAACCATGAAATTACACCCATACTCATATTTAGACATTTCAACCCCATTTCACCCCAACAGGGGAGATGTTAATTCACGTCCGCCACGTTGGATTTTAAAATCGTTGCGGTTTTCGTAATCAGCGATCCGTTAAACCATAAAAGCATTAGTAATGTTGATTTTCAGAATTTGTCACCACATTTCTACCTTTTAGGGGTTGAATTTAAAAAAAAAACTGAAACACGTGTTTTTTCATTTATCGTTGAAAATACTCCTGTGAAGTTTCGAATAAAATAGTTTAACTAATCTTGTTTCCCCATACAAATTTTGGAGCCCCATTTCACTCCTTTGGGGGGTGACTTTTGAAAAATTCTCTCTTAGTGCACCCCTACACCTTATAAGGAACCTACGTGCCATATTGGACTCTCTAGAACCAGCGGTTTAGTATTTAGACATTTCAACCCCATTTCACCCCAACAGGGGAGATGGTCACTCACGTCCGCCACGTCGGAATTTAAAATCGTTGCGGTTTTCGTAATCAGCGACCCGATAAACCATTAAAACAATACCCATGCTGATTTTCAGACTTTGTCACATTTCTCCCCTATAGGGGTTGAATTTTAAAAAAACCTGAAACATTTATTTACTCATTTATCGTTAGAAATACTCCTGTGAAGTTTCGAATAAAATGGTCAAACTAATCTTGTTTCCCCATACAAACTTTGGAACCCCATTTCACCCCTTTAGGGGGTGAGTTTTAAAAAATCCTTTCTTAGTGCACCCCTACACCTTATAAGGAACCTACGTGCCAAATTTGAACTCTCTAGAACCAGCGGTTTAGTGTTTAGACATGTCAACCCCATTTCACCCCAACAGGGGAGATGGTAACTCACGTCCGCCTCGTTGGATTTTAAAATCATTGTGGTTTTCGTAATCAGCGATCCGATAAACCATAAAAACAATACCCATGCTGATTTTCAGACTTTGTCACCACATTTCTCCATTTTAGGGGTTGAATTTTCAAAAAAACCTGAAACACGTGTTTACTCCTTTATCGTTAGAAATGCTCCTGTGAAGTTACGAATAAAATGGTCTAACTAATCTTGTTTCCCCATACAAACTTTGGAACCCCATTTCACCCCTTTAGGGGGTGAGTTTTGAAAAATCCTTTCTTAGTGCACCCCTACACCTTATAAGGAACCTACGTGCCAAATTTGAACTCTCTAGAACCAGCGGTTTGGGCTGTGCGTTGATATGTCAGTCAGTCAATCAGTCAGTCAGTCAGTCAGTTTCTTCTTTTATATATTTAGAAGATATAGGCATAGTGCATTCCATTTTTTCTTTGAGCTTTGTATCAATGGTTTAAATTATTTATTTATTCCAATTAGTTAAACAGCATTACAGTAATTAAACTAAGTCACTGTGAACTACAAAATCAGACGAAACAAAATCATACATAAAATAAAAAAAACTTATATCTAGTTAGATTTAGGCGACGTAACAGCGTGGCTCCGTTGCGTCGTCTGATCTGGCGCAGGATTCGGCAGATTGCCCCGGAACTGCCGAAACACAACACCCTTTGGCCAGAAGTCTGCTTGCGATGGTGTCCTGCAGCGGCCGCGGCACGCAGGCACGATATATTATGCATGTATTTTACATATAAACCTTCCTCTTGAATCAATCAGTCTATTTAAAAACACCACGCGCACCACAAACGAGCTGAAGTTCACGTAGTGGCAGACTGCAGCTGTCAACCCTCAGCGAGAAGCCAGTCTTCCGGCGGACGTACTCCACCACGCCGTCACAGTACATATATAGGCTAAAGCAGTATGGAAACTACGAACAAACGGTCGAAACAGCGCACACACACACATGCAAGCGTTTACGAGGCGGCTAAGCGTACTTCGCGGTGCTGTTAGTAGCGCGTCGCGACGGGCGGACTGTTTGTTTTTATTGCGTGTTGCGTGCACTGTTCGCGAATTTTTAAAGATGCCACGAGTGTGCGTTGTATACAGTTGCTTGAACTCGGCTTCTTCAAACCTTTTAGCTGTTGTTTTCAAAGAGAATACCTAAATGTGTAAAGTAGTTGCATCAATTTATCAATAAGTAGACAAAATCAGTTATGGTGCCGTGTGCCCATGCTTGCGTAATTTATTAATTAGAATGAGGATTTTTACACGACAAAATTGAACAATAAAGCTTTTCGAACGTGTCGTAGCAGGCGAAAGTATTTCTCAGTCAGCAATTTATAATAACTACAAACTTGTTTTAATTGAATAAAGACGCTTTAAAATGTTGAAGTCTTTTAATTACATAATTTTGTTTTTAAACTTGTCAATTCATTCGATTAGGCTAGGTTTTTTACAATAAATATATATAAAAAGTAAAATACAATAAAGTAATTACAAAATATAAATGCATTATAAAAAACCTAACCTAGGGTGCCGCCGGCAGCGGATGACAACCCTAGCGCGTAGGTATTTATATTAAAAAAAGGCCTTAGTTTCCATACTGCTCTAGCCTATAATGAAATAATGAACTTTATTCTGCAAGTAGGCCACAAGGGCACTTTTACATGTCTGATTCTACCGGCATTTCACAAGAGGAGACCACTGTTGAGAAGAAACGCCGAAAGAAACTCAACAGTCAGTCATTTTTTCAGAAAGCATTAATTACTTAACTATTACAATGATATGAACTTAACTATACGTAGTTCTACAAGAAAACATATTAAAAGTGTATTTTAAGACATAAGTGAGGAAAAGTGTAAGAATAAAATAGAAACTACAAGAAAGCCTGACGGTTTATCACAATTTATGTACGTTTGATATGCTTTCTTATTAGAACTGTGTCCCTTAAACTAGTTAGGTACAATCTAAGAAGGAGTCAGCTACGCGGTTTCTGGTTCAGGCCATGCATTTTTGTCTATATATATATATATATATATATACTGTGACGCCAGCCACCGCGGAGTGATGCAAGCGCGACACATAGAGCGCCTTACTCGGTGTCGCAATCCGAAGACCAGAACCAACCGGCTCGGCAGTGCCACTCAGTCTTGCGTCACCCTACGCGCCTTGCTCTTCCTTTCCACCAGTGTGAACCCCTCCTTATTCACATTGGTGCGGGAGGACTTTGCCTTATCAGGAACCCGTTCTGAAGCCCGGTTAGCTGCGACAGGCTGATCGGCGACGTCAGCATAAGCACGCTGACGTGACGTCAAAACTTGAGGCGGCCGCACGCGTGGAGCGGCGGGTCCGACACCTTTTATAGTGTCAGCAACGCGCAAATTAAGAGGCCTTATTCCTTTTAAAATTCATTTTTTTCATATTATGACAAATATATTGACAATTTCAACCAACTTTTTGAAGTGAATAATACTTTTCCCCGAGTTCTAGGTACGCACGTAGCAATTTCATGCTTTTATTGCGTGCAGTCAAAAATAAGTTGAAAAAACTAACTTTCCGCGTGAATTTTGTCAATTCCGAGTAGTTTTTGAAACAATAATTATCAATGAAAAATTCAAACTGTAGGCTTCTAATATATACCAATAAATCCCAAAAGCCCTGTTCTAGGTAGTAACATCAATAATATGTTAAGAAACATGTTTGATCATAGAGAAAAATGTCTAAAACAATCAGCATTTTAAAAGGAATAAGGGCTCTTAACAGACTTCGCGTTTATAGCAGCGGGTCGGTCGTCGGTGAAATTTGATGCTACCTGCTGAGTTGGAGCACTGTTACGCAAACTCTGGTGACTTCGTTGCGTAACTCAGTAATAGTGAGCCCAGCTTCAAATTTCAAAATGATTTCAGCTAAACTTGTTTTTAGAGCCACGATGTCCTTATAAAAGCAGCTTACGTCGATACTATCCGGAACATGTGACGGCAGGAAGCAGCTTACGTCGCCACAAACTCCGGAATCCGATCTTGGTTCTCCCTTAGGATTTTCATTACATCCGCAAGGGTCTTTCCACTTTCGTCCCCTTTCCGGTACGGTACATATGTGGCGAAAATCCCAAGGGACTGGCACAACACCTGCTTCGCTTCGCAGATTTATTCGACGGTGAAACTCGATGCCCGCGAACTGAACTGGACAGCGGTCACCGTCTTGCCTTCCAGTTGCAGCTTTTCCTTTTGCTGCAGAAAGGCGAGGAAATCGTTCACGACGGGTTGACTCTGATTTGAGGCACTCATCGCATCGATTCGCAAGCAGCGGCCGGGCCGCGCTAATGTCGAATTAATATTTAATTACTCATCAATGCGTCTATGTCAATTGGCGCACTGAACGCGACAATATACAAATTGACCACAGAGCTGTAGGTTTCCATTTGTAGTTACTAGACATTTTAAGGTAATTTCTTTAATATCTTCTTTTTTTTTCATGTGTCAACAATTCGTGTTGTACTTATGTGTCATTAATTAATTTTAACCGGTCAACGCTAAACTCAACTTAAATAATTCATACGTGTTATTCATGTTTTCAATCATAATTAACCAGTGTCACTTAGCATTCCTAATTTTTTTTTTTACTTAAATGCATTACAATTGACGTAAATTTTCAATTAACCTAGATACAATTTATAGTAAACAAATTTCGCAATACGTCCGGTATCGCCGCGTTTCGCAATTTCCGCGCGCACGGAAATGCATACTGCGCGCGTAGGCAAATTTTTAAGTAGGTCGCGCGTGTTCGACGACTTCCAGTAACTTTTAATTTTTATTGAATGAAATACGATATTCACACTTAGTGCGTTTCGAGAAATAATTTGACTACTTATAAACATTTTTTTTTAAATAATTTGACTTTAACTAATTAATCTAATTATTGGATTGATCACCTAATAATTTAGTGAAAGTTAATCGAGTAGATATTTCTTTTAAACATTTCAGTACGTTTTAATTTTCTCAGTACTTAGGTACGGTACGGTACACACTTAAGATTTATTTCTTATTGAAGATGAAGGCACATTTACATAGTGTGACCTTGCATCGGTTGGAGCACTAGTCCTTAATCTAATCATGGTGTCTGCACTGCCGTGCCCTCCATGGAAATTTAGGAGACTTTTTAGTCTTAATGTATTTGTGTTTCCAAGTACAGGTAACCAGTCGAAAGGCCTGATATGCCACTTGGGTAACCATTCCCATATTTTGGATGTAGGGCGCGCACGGATGCGTAGCCCACATCATAAACAAGGGTAACCATGCCCAGGGTAGCCATTCCCGTCTATTTTTGTTATTTTATTAGGAGCTCAGACTCTAACATTATATGGCATTAATTATTTTTACCATAGGGTTAATGTATCGTTACCGAAATACCAGTACATTATATGTGTTTTTTTACATGACATTTTATGGCAACTTTGTAATTTTTTTTTATATACTTTCAGAGAGATTTTTAAATTACAATTAATTTTGTTATTTTATTAACGACAGCGTATGTGAACTTTAAATCAATTTATTGCAGTCACATCCATAACGGATAATTATTATTTTTAATAGCATATATTTTTTAACACAATTTAAACTTTTCCTTTTAAACACAGTTACACTGGAACGTGATGATAATTCTTCTTACAGGGTGACCAACTGATTTTTTTTTATTTCTTTTAGAATGTATAAATTTATTTATTTATAAGTAACTTGCACAGTGGTCCCCATCTACATCTTTAATTGTAAACAAGTAAACATGCGTTAGTTTCTTCTTTTCTCTAGCACCCCGGGGTGAAGGGATCTTACGGGGGAGCTGTAGTAAGTAGCTAATGTCTACATTTAGTGTTTAGCAGTAACACATTGGTTTACTGCCACATAACGCATATTGCTTGTACAGCGTTAACCAAATGGGCTCCCCTTTTTGCTTACCATCAGGCGAAGTGAAGCCACTATGTTGTGCCGTTATAAAAAAAACTGTATATATACCAAGGTTAACCTATTAAATGGGTTATCTCTTACATCATAGACTAAAGGTCTTATTTATTTACCAAAAACCCTTCGCCCTGCTGCCACTGCCCGTCAGCCTTCCATGCGTACAACCAATATTACATATACAAATTGTGGTGTGTACCCACATAAAAAAATGATACATTACATGTTTCATAAATATTATGTTTTAATTTTACAAATACAAATACAAGTACTCTTTATTGCACACCTCATAAAATATACAGGAGAAATACAATGCAAGAAATTACAATTAGAGGTAAACAACAGGCGGTCTTATCGCTAAAGAGCTAATTTTATATTTTTAAACGACTATTTTTGTTTACAGGCAATACTGGATACTGACGAAGGGAAAACCTCCCCGGCAGCAGAATCTCCAGCTGCACCTGAAACCATGGTAAGACATTCCAGCACCTTGGACTCTCTTTCTCATAAGCAGGGGTCGGACTTTCTTTCGCACGGTAGGACTAATGGAGAACTATCCACTCAATTGCTTCGAATTTTGAGTTGGACTCTATTTATATAATAACAGGTGGTGACAGGTAGCCGTAGTTACCAAAAGCAATTGAGTGGATATGGAGCCGTTATTAACATTAAAATACAATTCATACTCATACTCATTCATCTATTTCATTCCAAACTGCCTTTGTGGTTATTATGGTTAACATTCCCAAGCATTAAATGACTAAAATTATTTACAATATTTCGAAATTCCTAATTTAACTCAATTTATTGTCAAAATCATGAACTTTCTAGTTATAAATTTACTCCAGAAAACATGGATAAAGTTGCAAATACTTACGTATTTTATGGTGGCGAAAAAAACAATGCCTACACAACTCAGGTCTTTGTATATTTCTTCTGACTTTGTCCTTGACTATAAAATTAAATTTGAGAATGAAATACACTTATGAGTATGAGTATGGATAGTATTTTAATGTTAATAACGGCTCCATAGCTCTCCATTAGTCCTACCGTGCGAAAGAAAGTCCGACCCCTGCTCATAAGCGTGACTTGGGACACCAGCGCGCAAATCCTCCCTTCACACTGGCGAAATATTTTTTCTCAAACATGCAATGAAATATCGTCATAACGTGCGTTAAAACAGGCTTCGAAGTGTCACGTTTCGGGCGGAACAACTCGAGAACTGTTAAGGAATTTCATACAAAATTGAAGGAAATATATTTTTTTTAAAGATGGCGTCTGAGTTCGTGAACGGGCTAAACAGCTGAATTATGTTTTTTGAGTGGTGTTGCATATGTTTGAGAAAAGCACTATACATGCCCGGCGTCTGCAGTAATGTACTATTTATGCCAAATGCATATTTGGCATAAATAGTACATTACTGCAGGCTGTCGCTCTCGAATCGGGCTATCGAGTCACGTTCGTAAGTGCCGCACTTTTATGGACGCTGCTTAACCCTTTGACCACCAAAGTAGGTGTCGCTCGAAACATTTCCAAGTTCTCCATTACCCAAAGGTTGTCTGGATGAGGTCACTCTTCAGCGATAAGACTGCCTAACATACCTATTTCATGCTTTCATTGCGTGCAGTCAAAAAAAAACTTTAAAAAACTAATTTTCCGCGTGAATTTTGCCAATCTCGACTAGTTTTTGAAACAAAAATTATGAATGAAAAATTCAAACTGTAGGTTTTAAAATATATACCAATACATCGCAATAGCCCTCTGTCCTAAGTAGTAACATTGATAATATGTTAAGAAACATGTTTGATCATAGAGAAAAATGTCTAAAACAATCAGCATTTTTGAACGGATAAGGAGCCTAAGTGTATATAAAAATAACGGTTTACCCTTGTTTTATAGAGAAACGTTTCGTCGAATTTTAATTTCCTAGATATTTCATTTCATCGAAAGCGTATTTTTTTCTGAAACCATAAAATATGTTTGAATGTTATAGGTATTAAACTTTATAACACAAACCTAACCTAATCTATATGTAGACATTTTCAAGATTTCTGAAAACAGTATGATTTCCGAGGAAAAATCAGTCTATGAAATGAAACTTCTATGAACAGAGGCATTCGGTGAATTGTTTTTCTATAAAAGAAGTGGACACCCAAAATCACATGTTTTTGGCTTTTTTTCCAGGCCCCAAAAACTCCAGAAACAAAGACTCCCATAGATCTCGGTGCGGAGATATTCAGCCTCGACTCGGACGACGAAGACGCGGCGGACAAGAGTAAGTGGACAGATCACCAGAATCACCTGTTGCTTGTTATTCTGTCCTGTGACCCAGGCAATAGTACCTATTCTTTCAATAGGCTGGTTGACTCATGTCAAATTGTAATAAACTAATGTTTATTCCGTATAGTATTTAGCTAAGGAAACCTAAATATATATTTTTCAATAAATAAAACTGAAAGATGGCTGAAAAAATTGAATTTGAAAATATGGTTTTTATTCTGTATTTTGAAGTGCTTAAAACGCTGTCCGCCATTTTCGCTTATGATAGTGACGTCATCGGTCATGTAAACAAAACCGAAAGTCTACTTTGAGGACTTCGAATAGTGCCGTCCCTCTCGATCTCCTGTCAAAGTATATTGGAGTGAGCGGAATGGCACTAAACGACGGTCGAATTTCGAATATTTACAGGTAATTCTACGTCATGCCACAGATTAGCAAAAGGGAAAAATGGCGGACGGCGTTTTTGACTGTTTACGAAATTTCTAATTTTCAATTGATAAAATTTAGCTTTCTAGCTTTCACAAAAATACAAGACATTTTTTTTTAGAGCTAGTAAGATCATTATTAACAAAAAAATATATATTTCAAAACTGGGTCAACTAGCCTATTATTCGGGTGTTTTTCAACCCACGCCATATGGCGGATTTTAGTGTTACTAATTTATTTTATCCGCACTGATGAAAGTCAAGTTTTGTTTCAATAGGAATCAGTATTTCTTTCGCAAGAAGAACGAAGGATTGAGCAGCATTCCAGTAAACCATGTTTTAAATTTGGTTAATGGCAAATCCTTGACGAATCGCAAGCTTGTTTCACTTATATGTGTCGCAGTCAAAAGTGTGAACTGGTCAAAAGCCTTTTGCCTGAAAATCATTGGTTAATAGTACCTACTTTTGACTGTTACTATCAGTCAAAAGTGAATTTGAATGATAGAAAAAAAAAAACCTTTCAGAGCAGATCCAACTCGGCCGGGTTAGGTTAGTTTCTTTTTTAAATCCCTAACCAAAAGTGTGAACTGGTCAAAAGGACTTTTAACCGACAAAAACAGGCAAAACTACTTTTGACCAACACGCTCAGTCAAAAGCAGTTTTGCCTGTTTTTGTCGGTTAAAAGTCCTTTTGACCAGTTCACACTTGACTGCAACCTGCAACATATATATCACTAAAATATCTGTCACTGCTCTTCAAAACCTCGTATCTAGTAAGTACATTGACACTGAGATACGAGCTCTGCGTGCGTTTTGGTTGTCAACAGACGATATGAAAACTTATTTTTCTTCAACAGACAAACGGAAGAAGAGGCTCACGGCGGTAGAAATAGACAAAGCACGAGAGACCAACAACTGCATCAACGTGCAGTGCACTAGCGATGCTTCAGTGCCCCTAGTGCCGGCTTCTTTGTCCGCGTCGGTGTACTACGCGGCCAATCCGCAACGCGGCAGTGGATTGTGTATCAATTGTGCACAGCGGTTTGAAGACAGGAGTAAGGTATGTATAGCTGTCAGTGCTTCAGTGATGGTTCAGTGATGCTTCAGTATTTTATTAGTGGGCTTCTTTATCCGCATCGGTGTACTACGCGGCCAATCCGCAACGCGGCAGTGAATTGTGTATCAATTGTGCACAGCGGTTTGAAGACAGAAGTAAGGTATGTATATCTGTCAGTGCTTCAGTGATGGTTCAGTGATGCTTCAGTACTTTAACAGCTGGCTTCTATATCCGCATCGGTGTACTACGTGGCCAATCCGCAAAGCGGCAGTGGATTGTGTATCAATTGTGCACAGCGGTTTGAAGACAGGAGTAAGGTATGTATAGCTTTCAGTGCTTCAGTGATGCTTCAGTACTTTAACAGCTGGCTTCTATATCCGCATCGGTGTACTACGCAGCCAATTGCAATGCGGCAGTGGATTGTGTATCAATTGTGCACAGCGGTTTGAAAACAGGAGTAAGGTATGTATAGCTGTCAGTGCTTCAGTGATGGTTCAGTGATGCTTCAGTACTTTAACAGCTGGCTTCTATATCCGCATCGGTGTACTACGCAGCCAATTGCAATGCGGCAGTGGATTGTGTATCAATTGTGCACAGCGGTTTGAAAACAGGAGTAAGGTATGTATAGCTGTCAGTGCTTCAGTGATGCTTCAGTACTTTAACAGCTGGCTTCTATATCCGCATCGGTGTACTACGCAGCCAATTGCAATGCGGCAGTGGATTGTGTATCAATTGTGCACAGCGGTTTGAAAACAGGAGTAAGGTATGTATAGCTGTCAGTGCTTCAGTGATGCTTCAGTACTTTAACAGCTGGCTTCTATATCCGCATCGGTGTACTACGTAGCCAATTGCAATGCGGCACTGGATTGTGTATTAATTGTGCACAGCGGTTTGAAGACAGGAGTAAGGTATGTATAGCTGTCAGTGCTTCAGTGATGCTTCAGTGATGTTTGAATACCGTTAGTACCGGCTTCTATATCTGCATCACTTGCGAGGTGCGTATATTTAATTCATTTTGAAATATTTGCAAAGTTTTTTTAGTGTTCCGTACCCAAAGGGTAATAAACGGGACCCGATTACTAAGACTATACTGTTCGTCTATCCGTCACCAGGCTGTATCTCATGAACCGTGATAGCTAGACTGTTGAAATTTTGGCTGTTGTATTTCTGTTGCCGCGATAACAAACAACACAAACTAAAAACAGTATGAAATAAATATTTCAATTGGGCTCCTATACAACACGCGTGATCGGTTGACACCTCATTTGTATCCGACGCCATACATACCAGGTCCAAACTTAATCTGGTCAGTTAAGTTGGGATAAGTGTTTGTACGGATCCTCAGTTCGAGCCAGACTCGCACTTGGCCGGCTTTTTTACATATCTTCTGTAATTCAGTTCGTAAAGGATTGTTTTTGTTTTCAGAAACTCATAGAAGGCGTGAAGGACCTCACTCCCTATCTGAATATGGACATGTGCATGATCCGCGAAGAATTGGTGGAGATATCTGATTCTGACTCTGATGATGACCCTGACCTCGTCAAGAAAGATGACGAGATTCTTGGAGAGAAAGGGGCTAAGTGAGTATGAGATGGATCAAGTACAGGCATCGTGATTTAAAATTGATTTTTATTTAACATCCATTTTGACGATCTGTTGGTGCAGTTTGTAATGCACCTAACTGCTGGGCCGACGGTCCTGGGTTCGAATCCCGGCCAGGACAAATATCTGTGTGATGAACTCGAATATTTGTTCCTGGGTCATGGAAGTTATCTATATATGTATTTATATAATACTAGCGACCCGCCCAGCGTCGCACGGGTGCAATGCTAATAAATTTGCTTGTATCATGCATATAAACCTTCCTCTTGAATCACTCTATCTATTAAAAAAACATATCAAAATCCGCGTGGTTTTAAAGATCTAAGCATACATAGGGACACACAGACAGACAGACATCACTTTGTTTTGTACGTAGTGATGATATATATCGTCGTCTAGTACCCATAGTACAAGCTTTGCTTAGTTTGGGACTAGGTCGATTTGTGTAAAATTGTCCCTTAACGCATTCACTACCGGGTAGCGCTACGGGCTACGCTCGTAGCCGATAACATGGGAAAAATCGTATGTAGCGTAAACTTACTACGAGCAGAGCGCCCGGCTACCGGGTTGCTGGTGTCGAAAGTGTTAATATTTATTCCAGAATTTTGGAAGAGCAATTAGCTGACATGTTCAATGACACTTGGAAGAAATACGATATGGAGGCGCGTTTGCTGACCGCACAGACAGAGGTCTCCGTGGAAGTCCGCCAGCTGGAGGGTGAGTGGGGAGGCCTTGTTGTCGCATTTAGTCCCTTGAACATTTCTAAGCTATCTGTTTCTATTTTAGGGCGGATCTTGTAAACAATGTCGCACAATGTTTTTGCCTTATTGTGTAAAGCAATTTGTATTTGATAGGGTATACTTCCGAGATGGTCCCATGTAAATTTTATCAAAATCGGTCAAGCAGTTTATGAAATATCAACAAAAATCGGTTGAAATCGTTTTTTTTTTATTTTATTTGGTGATTATTATTAATTATTAATCCGACGAAATAACGTAGGTATAGGTCGATTCACTAAAGCTGGCGTGAATGGATTGAATGAAAGTTATGTCACTTGTCACTTCAAGTGTTAGTGTGAGTGCCGTTCTTATACAGGGGCCTCCTAATATTTTGTAAACAACAACAAAATGGGTTTTAGTTATTCAAGAAAAATAAAAGTTATTAGGTATAATATAAGCATAATCTGCACAATATTTAGACTAAACAAGTAATATATATGTCCGAAAGGTATATTTAACTGTTTGATACAAAATTTTTACTATCATGGTGTTTTATGCAGTCGCTAGTTTTTTGACATACTTTAGATTTTGACTGTTGTAAGGCAGTGTAAATGTACATATTGCTTAATATTCATGCAATCTGTGTATGACCCGAATTAGGATGTGGGATGATACTATTCCATTGTCTCGTATGAGTTTGACCATGTGGGACTATGCAATGGTATTAACGTAACCCACATTTTTTTCTTGTCTTCGCGGCCTGTTAAAGGGTTAATGTCAAGAATTAATAGGTGACGAATTATAAAAAAACCGGCCAAGAGCATGTTGTCGGGCCACGCTCAGTGTAGGGTCCCGTAGTTGCCCGTCCTTCACAATAGACGAAAATTACGAGAAAGATTTCAAGCCGTATAAAAAGGTCGTACACGAAAAGAAACAGTAATTACTTATTATCTTTTGGAAGTTCTCTATTATACGCGACAGATTGATCGAAATGTTTTAATATAGTTTGGCATTTAACCAATATGTGTAACGTTCGAAGTGTAGGGACACCACGCGGCACTTACGTAATTTTAAAGAAAATTATGAAATTTTGCAATAACTCAAAAACGACTGGACCGATTTTATTCAATATAGTTTTCATTGAAAGTACTAGTATCCGAGGCTAAGACCCATTCGATTCAATAAGTTATGCTCAAAAATGGCTCGGCCCTCCGTCGAGCTAAGATTACTAAATTTTGTTTGTCCGATATTATCCGAAGTTGACCGAATATTCAAAATCCGATTTCATATTCTGAGTCGGAGGACCCAAAAGCCCCCCAATACCGAGTTGCAGCCCCCTCGGACCAATTTGAAATTTTCGAAAAAAAAAAAAGTCGCCATTTTGATTTTTTTTTTCTACGACTGTGTTCGGGTGGGGGTCCCCTATGATATTTGTTTGAGCATCCCCTACCCATCTCCAGCCGTTTACGAGATACGGGACTCCTAAAAAAAAATCTCCATACAAATCTTGTTTTTTTCGATATTTTCCGACTTTGACCGAATTTTCGGACACCGATTTCAGATTCATATTTGTGAGCCCCAAATGCCTTCCGGTACCGAGTTTCAGCTTCCTAGCACCAATTTGAAATTTTGGAAAAAAAAGCCATTCGTCATATTGAATTTAATTCGGTTCGATACAATACAGGTTGGATACCAAGTACCTAAGATCATTCATAGATACCATATTAATTGATAAACTTCTTATTACAATGACACTTCACGTAATCTTCAATGTCAATTGATCGGCAAACATTACTAATACCGTAAAGTTTTGGATCTTGTTTTCAAAATGTCTTCGTCTAATCTTGGGCCAGGAATAACATTATCGGGACAGTCTCGAGAAATAATTTTTAATGTATTTAATTATTTAAAACAAAATAATAAAAACCCTGAAGGTGGTTTTTTGAACATTGAAAAGTTATATGAAATGACTTCTGCGGCGACTGGTACATCAATACGAAGTGTTCAGCGGATCAAGAATAGTTTCTGCAAAAATGCGACAGCGGCATCGACTTCAAAAGTGTTTGTAACACCCGGTAAAAAACGACCACGTTTGTCACCAAAATCAGATGTGGACAATTTTGATATAAATGTTATTAGAAGGTGTATTTATAATTTTCACTCTGTACACAAAACGCTGCCAACTATCAGAAATATACACAAAGTTTTAAAGGAATCGATAGGTTTTCCTGGTAGTGTAACTTCTTTACTTCGTCTCGTACATAAAATGGGATTTAGGTGGAAGAAGATTCAGAACAACAGGATGCGGCTAATTGAGAAAGACGATATTCGTTACAAAAGGTTTATGTATTTACAAAAATTACAGGAATATAAAAACGAAAACCGGCCCATTGTCTATACTGATGAGACGTACGTGCATAGCACTCACACCACACCAAACGCATGGACTGACAACAGCAATAGCGGTGTCAGAGTTCCTATATCAAAAGGCCAAAGGCTGATAGCGGTTCATGCATGTACAGAAGAAGGTTTCGTAAAAAATGCTTTGCTGACATTCAAATCCAACCAGAAGTCCGGAGATTACCATAGTAACATGAATGCTGCAAATTATCGGAAATGGGTGAACGAATATTTGTTACCAAACTTAAAACCCAGAAGCGTCCTTGTTGTAGATAATGCTTCTTATCACAACGTTCAAGTGGATCGGGCTCCAGTTGGAAATACAAATAAAAAAGAAATGTTGGCCTGGTTAGATAAAAATAATATACCATACCAAAAAAAAAATACGAAAATTGTTCTGTACAAAATAATAAAAAAACATAAACACACAAGAAAGACTTTCGTATTAGATCAAATACTGCAAGAACACGGTCATTCTGTGTTACGCCTACCACCTTACCACCCGGAATTCAACCCGATTGAGATGTTGTGGGGGATAGTAAAAGGTAAAGTAGGGATGAGGAACGTAACTTTTAATATGAACGACGTTCAAAAACTATTCATCGAGGAGGTTGATGCCGTGAAAAAAGAAATATTTGAAGATATTTGGAGGAAGGTCCGAGAAACAGAGTGTTCGTATGAAAATATGGAGTACCAGTTAGACGATCTTACTGATGGTTTTATTATTAATGTAAATGACAGCGAGGATGAAGAATCTTCAACATCCAGTTCAAGTGAAGGAGTGTCTGAGTAACAGAATTTAAAATATATTTAGTAAATATTCAGGCTATGTACAATCAGGGAAATATTTTTACGTACCACCGTAACCCTGAACCCTGTCGCAATTTACTGGCCGCCGTCATTTAAACTCGAGTGATGTCACCTTATAGCGATAAGGTTCAGTAAACTGTTTCAGTATCGTGGTAAACAGAGTGTATTCATCTATTTATGTTTATAATTTATATAAAATGGCGTTAACTTAAAATTAAAATATTCATAAAAATAATTAGATTTCTTCTCTGGTATTTCGTATAGGAATATTTTGTAGTATTCTTTATACTGCAGAATTTGGGCGGTTATGCGTCTAGTTTGTCTACAAATACGTTTTCAATAATCACTTATTGTATCAACCTGTATATAATCATTTTGTGACGCACACATAAATATTATCATTCACTCATTCATTCCATTCGTGCCAGCTTTAGTGAATCGACCTATACTGTTACTTACATCAAACAGCAAAATATTGACTTATATATGTTTTTTTATATATTGTATACCTACAAGTATAGATTTAATAAATAATGAATGTTAAAATTCATGTTGCTTTTGCATAATAAATTTCTTAGGTCTACCGGTTAGTAAAGTCATCTTGGCAGGTGCTATACGTTGCGTTTATGATACTTCAAATTGAATGCTACCTAAAAGAAATCGCGGTAATGTATTTCGTGTCATTTCCGTCTCCGGATTGAGGCGATGATACCTGAGTAAAGCCGAATCGTTAACTGATTTTAATCGTATTGTAATAAATACTAGCTGACCCGGCGTACTTCGTACCGCCTGAAAGTCGATAAATGTGGGTAGGGATAGCTACATTCAGACTACCACCACTGATAATGTACAACATTTCATATTTTTATGACTACAATTTTATTACTTTTCTGAATTCTGCATCGAAAGATGTAATCTCTGTTTTTATATTTTTTCTGAGATTACTACATATATATTTTATTATTAATTTATAAAAACTTACTCATTTTAAAATGTGGCAACACCAAAACCACAGTATACTTTATAGTACTACATACATGGACCCGCACACCCCCGCCCCGATTCGAGTTACCTCACCCCGCAAGGGCACCGAGCAGGAATCGAGTTTGCTGCGTAGAAAATTTTGAAAGGGTTGTGTATCTAACTGTGTATATGGGTTATAGGTAGGCATTGACTCGTGAAATAGTGATGTTGTTGGTGATGGTAATAATGATGATGGTGGAGACTGGCGGTGATGATGACGAAGGTGGCGACTGGTGGTGGTGATGATGATGAATATGGTGGTGACTGGTGATGATGATGATGGTGATGTCGGTGATGATGATGATTATGTAGGTATGGTGATGGCGGTGTTGATTATGATGGTCATGGTGGTGATGATGATGACGATGATGATTGTAATGACGGTGCCGATGGTGATGGCTAATGATATATGTAGATGACCCTAAAATCACCATCATCACCACAATCATCATCAACATCATCATTCTCGCCACCATTACCACCGACATCATCATCATCCCCACCACCATCACCATCATCACTTCCACCACATTCACCATCACCACATTCACCATCACCACCACCACTATCGCCACCATCATCATCACCACTATCACCACCACCACATTCACCATCACCACCAGCATGACCACCACCACCGTCACCACCATCATCATCACCACTATCACCATCAACACCACTGCCGTTTTTGTGTGGTTGTGATAATTTTCTAGCTTATGTCATATTTATGTGCAATTAAAGTTGTTGCAATGCGTCTGAGGCAGCCCTTTGCGTCTTACACGCACACATTGACACTGACATTCAAGTTCAGTTTTTAGTAGGCAGTGTCCGCCCCTTCGCCAAAACTATGACTCAATGGAACGGTTACTTTAGTCCGATTTAGTAATAAAACAAACGGAATGTTGTTGAGGTTGACATGACATTGTCAAAATTCAAAATTGTCGGTTTGGTTTGATTCATATTACTGATCCATTACTGATTCTGGAAACAGTAACTATTGAACTTACATCAAGATGGTCTTCGCAGATAAATAATGGTCTCTGTGGCACAACCTATTTCCCCACTGCTAGACACCAATCTCCTTTATTCTTATGTGGCACATGAAATAAATGTTTATCAGAGGTTTTCGTCGAATCGTTCTTCCAATCGGGCACAAAAACATTACTTGGTGTACATAATATTTTCTTCGGTTTCCGCGACTGTCACACATTTAAATAAAACAATGAGTCAACCTTTGACAACGGTATCTGTAAAGGTACTGAAACGTCAGGGAGGCTCAAATAATTAGTATACGCGATATAATCCGTTTAAATTGTTTTATTTAAATTACTTGGTGTATTTTGGAGGAGTATATTCATCATCAACCCACACACATCTATCCATTTTTGTAAATTAATCCCAGCAAATACGTAAGTAGTTAAGTAACACGGTTAGATTTTCATTTGAAATCTCGTTAATAAAATTCGGTACCTATGCATCTGTCATCTGACAACGTCAAATAAAAAAAAAATTTTTTTTCGCTGTTTGGTCTGAAACGACAACCCTTAAATCTCTCAGCACTAAATTTTCTTAGATTGCGGTAATTTTATAGCCTAGCAAGTGTCGGTCCGGCCCAGGGATAGTGGCGCTACAAACAGCTCTCCTATGGCAATAATGTGCATACGTCATATTTGTATTATTAAACGTCAATCAAGGATTTGTCATTATCAAATTTCAAAACATTGTTTACCGGAATGCTGCTCAATCATTCGTTCTTCTTGCGAAATAAATACTGAATCCTATTGAAAAATCTTGACTTTCATCACTGTGGATTGTTTTCGGTTTATTATGCAAAAAATACTTGAAATACGCGGAATATTTAGTCCTGTTTCCTTTTTGTTTACATCAGTGACGTTCACCAACTTTCAACGTCAGTTACCAAAAAATTATCATTGCCAGTAAAATAATTTAGAACCACTGAAAATCCGCAATATGGCGTTGTAAAACCCCTTGCAGGGCTATATATATTTTCTTATATTTCTTTAAATACAGCAGAATAAATTCTAAGATTTCTATATTAATTTCCACCTGTTAGAAATATGAAATGTTGTCCATCATGATAGACACAATCACAACAAACACAAAATGAAAAAAGTCCAGACAACGTTTGGGTTTATTTGAAAATGGTAACTTACAAACTCGGCTACCGGCGTTTATTTATAGATCTTGAACAGACTCGTTGTGCCAATGTTACGATTGCGTCAATTCAATTTCATAATGTTGGCCGCATTGGACCCTGGCGGACTATTTAACTCGTAATTTAAAAATTGTAATTGCGGCGTCTTTTTTGTAAATCTTTTCCTTTTTTGGCATTTTATTAAACTTTTGGCCGAGACGATCACAACAAACCCGAAATCGTGCAAATCGGTTCAGCCGTTCTCGAGTTATAAGTGCCGGAACTAACTCAACTTTCTTTTATTGATATAGATCTGGGCACAATAAGCTAATATAAACTCGAAACAAACACATCAACCGGTCAACTTCAATTAACTATAGACTACATAACGTTTACCTGTAATTAGCGTTTTGTTTTGTTATACCATTTTTAACACAATAAAACAAACACATCAACCGGTCAACTACAAAATTCTACTATAATTAACCATAGACTACATTACATTTAGCTGTCAGTTGCGTTTTGCTTTGTTATACCATTTTTAACAAATGAACGGGTAGACTGTTTTTTTTTACTGATAAATTGCTTTCGGTTGCGTTTTGTTATTCCATAGCAGTTGCGTTTTGTCACGTTTATCACGTTTTATATCACGTCCCATGGGAACATGATAAAAAGTATCCTATGTCCTTCTCCTGGTTCTAAGCTACCACCCCACCAATTTTTAACCAAATCAGTTCAGCCGTTCTTGAGTTATAAATAGTGTAACTAACACGACTTTCTTTTATATATATAGATAGGCAAACGAATTTACGTCATCTTTACTGTGCTTGACTGTAGTGAAAATAAATTGTATGATTGAAATCACTAAACACACATTCAACAATCTGTTCGTATGAAGTTTCTATATAGATACTGGCTTGTGACATCATAAAAATCAGTAGCCAAAACACGACTTTTTTCAGTTTTTGTCCAGCTAAAAATAGTATAATATCCAAAAGTTAGTGGTAGATTATTTGGTTCCTTGTATTTTTGAATGTGTGTTTATTAGTTATAGTCAAATACAGAGTTGGGCAAGTTTCACTGTGAATGAGAATAACAATGACCGGCTAGACGTCATTCACATTTAAAAAAATCAAATATGATTTATTCAAGAGCGCGTCATTCTGAATGGCGTGAAATATAATAACTAATAAATCAAGAATACGTCATTCAGATTACCGCTAACGCGTTGATTAAGTTACGTAGTTTGTTAGAGGTCCATTTAAAATAGCGTTTTATTTGATTGGCGATTATTTGATTAAGAGTGATTGTTTGGTATGAGTATTTTTTTATGCATTCTACTTTAGTTATTGAAAAGTCGAAATTAAGCGGGAGTGTGCCATCACAAGGTCGGCAGCGGAGTGATAGGAAAGATTTGTAAAGATGGATAAGCGTTTCTAGGACCACATTTTCATGGCGTATGAAAATGTGGTCCTAGAAACGCTTTCTGAAGATAGTAAGGATCGCTTTTCGCACGGACAACTCGATCCTCAAACAGAAATCGACATTACAAATTTGTGCCTATAATATTTGAAGAGTTTTTTCGATTCCTCATGTATCTCGTAGTCAATATTTAACCCAAATGATATGGGACCATCCTGGAAGACCCTCTGTTAAAATTTCAGACATAAAAATAAGTTTCCATATCCGTTTATAGAAGACAAAGATTTAAAAATCGTACAGTACTTCCTCTTTTTGAAGAAGGTTAAAAATATATTATAATCAAACTTTTTTATTTCAAATAATCAATCACAGATTGATTTTATTGAATCACGATTAAATTAGTTTCACTCAATTTCTTCTGCTTTGATTTATTGTAAAATTCGCCATTCAAAATAACCTATTCTTGAATGACGGTCAGTTGATTCATACTTGCGGTGCGTCATTTAAAATGATGATTTGTTATTGAATGCCCAACTCTGGTCAATTACGGTATTGGTTAGGGTGCTTTTTATTTTCTAGCCCTCTCGTTCTGTTGTAGGACACGAAAAAATACAGTTTTTTTAATTAAGTTTTAGGGGTTGCTACCGGCAATTAAAAACGTGAAAAAAATATTTTTTTTTTTGTAACTTAATACTTACAGAACGTACATGATTGTATTAAAAAATATATTGAAAAGAGATATCTACTTAAATTAGAACTACCTAGATTTTTTTCTAATACACAGAATAATTTAGTAGATTGATACATTAGGTTACTAAAATAATAGACTGCTGAAAATTTAAAAAGAAAAGGTTATTTGAGTAAGTTTTTGTTTTTGTTAACATTTTATAAAAAAGAAAAAGTATGTGAACTGAATTTTATTAACATTTATTTGATTGAAAAAAATTAATAATAAAACACATCTACGTGTTCTATTACAAAATCATGCGCTGACCGAAAAAAAATAAAAAAATCGTCAAAAGAAGAAGCTCTTTAGTATTGGTCTAAGATTAAACTAAATATTTAAGAAGACAGTGCCATAATCAACTTGTATTTGGTCACAGAGGAATGCAAAAAAATCGACGCCATGTTGCAAGATTGTCAGACGGCGACGGACAAACTGCGGAACGATTTGTACGACACATTTGCGGATGAACGGCGAGTGCTGCCTTCTATCTCTATCTTTGACACGCCCACTAACCAGGTAAGAAGTATACAAGTATCATTATTGCTGAAAGAAACTTTGGTTCGACGCTGAGCGAAGCGATTTGATCATGAGCTTACGTATTTTATTGAAAGTCGAATAGAGACAGCCAATTACTACACTATGACATGATTTATATTGAAAATAGTCTAATTCTATTAACATTGACATTATGGCTGTAATATTGTAAGTATCCAAGTATCATTATTGCTGAAAGAAATTTTGGTTCGACGACGAGCGAAGCGATTAGATCATGAGTTTACGTATTTTATTGAAAGCAAAATAGAGACAGCCAATTACTACAGTACAAAATGATTAATATTGAAAAGATTCTAATTCAATTAACATTCTACTAAATATTTAACTTACTTATTGACGTGATAACGTCTTATAAATCGATGAACGCCGGCTGCACGCATGAAAAAGCATGACTCATTGTCACGTTCCGCCTGAGCCGAGCGTGCAAGCGAGAGCGCGGAACAAGCGATAGAGAGGCACGATCGGTCTAAGCGTTCGGCTTGTGACGCATCTATCTCTCTTCCACTCTATCGGCCGGCATTCAATTCATAAAAGTATGCAATTTTTCATCAATGTTTTCTTATGACGCTATCACGTAAAATTATCGTTCGTAAACAGACTTAACAGACAACTATTTTTTTTTTCAGTGGTCCGGTTTAGAGGAAGCTTTACCTGCGCCTGTTGAAAACAAAGAGGTATGTATTTTGATATCTAATAACTTAAATCTACTAATAATACATATATATTGACACAGGTAAATTATGAAAGAATAAATTAATGTGATTCACTGCAATGTCGGCAGGCCTCGAACCTTGAAGAAGAACCTTGACGAAGCTATCACATCGTTACATCAATCACACCAAATCTTTGATTCCATAATTCTACGCTACTAGAGCGCCCTCTGCGTAATGTGTTTAAAATGCTTATGCGTATTAGCTATACCCGAGGATGTGCGTTTACAGACATAATTTTTTTCCTTGATAATTTTCTTCTGTCAATATCTACTAATAGTAAAGTAATAATTATTCACTTCATTCAGTGTTAGCCATCAACATACATAACCGTCTTTTGTGTGGGAAAACTCACAAAACATACAAACTGTCGCAACTCAAACTGTGTTCAGTGGTTTCTACATTATACTTTAATTTCAATACAGTCAAATACTGTATTGCACTAATAACTAATAAACTTCACAAAGATGCAGCCTGTTTGGCTAATTTTCTCTGCCCTGCTTCTGTGGACGAGGTAGCCTGAGTGTGTGTGTGTGTACTGTGTATGTGTTACTAACATAAACAGATGTTTCATGTATATAAGTGTCGTCCCCGTTTATTGATTTACAATAATGAACATGATATCGACGGATGCAAATTAATATATATCATGTTGACAACGAATACTGTCACTAATTTCTGTCACTACTCCTCAAAACTTCGTATCTAGTTTGTACATTGATACTGCGCTACGAGCGTTGTTCTAACTTAGAACTTCTAAGTAGGTATTTTTTACTTGCTGAGTTTTGGTTTTCAACCGACGATATATATTTTGTTTAGACTAATATTTAATTGCAGTTCCATTCCAGTCAGAGCGATAAAATAAAACTATATTTTTTATGCCTTTTTAAACAAAAAACGCAATTTTTAGCGGAAGATCGTTTTCACTCGTGCCAATTCGACATAATTCGTACTTAGAGATTCAGGCTTCAAATGGACCTAATTAAAATCATACTCATATATCTCGGCCTCGCTACCGCTTGGTTGCGAACACTGATCTAACTTCTCAGCTTATGCGAGGCCAGTCGGGACAATTGCGTTAAGTATCTTAACTTTTTATCTTTATTTCTTATAGTTTAATTACATATGTTGCAAGAGTTCAAATTAGTAGGTATATCCTAATTCTCCCGACTGGCCTTAAAACTGCCTGAAAAGTTGCTTTTGGACCCTCGCCTTGTTGCGTATTGTAATGGTACTCATTTATAATGTTGGTTAACTGACGTTGAAAGTCTAATGTCGCTGATGACAACGAAGAAAAAGAGAGCTAGATTCAATATTCCACAAAATTATTATTTTCCCCATAATACGATTCCATATTCAAAAAGTGTCCGTGTAAAACCCGGATTATATGAATGACAAATAATATTACTTTCGGACACGTCCGGGGAAAAAATGCAATTTACGCCAAACGTCCGGGTTTTTTGAAGTCTTTGTCCGAATTCGGCGATTTTAGACATTCATACATATTATACATGACATGACTTATGTACATTATTGCCACATGAAAGCTATTTATAGCGCAACTATCCCAGGGTCCAAACGCAACTTGTCAAGCTATAATGTATTGTCTGTCAGTCCCGGCAGGCGAAGCGCCGCCTGCCGGCTCCGCCCGAGCCGACGGCGAAGCGTCCCGCCATCCCGCTCGGGTACACCCCGCTAGACAGTGACGCCAATAAACAACCCGTAAGTTTGTTTCTTTGCTTGGCGGCGGTTAGGGGCCAGTTGCATCGACCAAGTAGTACGGTCCAACCGCCCAAGGTAAATACAATGCGTGAGCTGTTAGATGCGATTCACGTGTCGTACCTGTCCAGATAAGAACCTCCCATGGTTCACCCAAACCTGAATCGTAATCTAAGAGCTCACTGTGTGTCCTCTCATTACAAATTATGAGATACTCTGTAGCGTCACTCCCCTTCTTCCCCCTTCCCTCTCCTTCTTCCACTTAAGCACTTAGTTCTCTCGTGATAAATCTTAACAAAACCGGTACCAAAACTTTTAACTTAATCTTAAACCCTGTTCTTCCAAAGCATTGTATGTCGTCCCGTGTCATTTACAAAATTACAATTCTAAATTCAAATCGAACGAATAAAAAAAAATGCAATCGGTTTGTTAGACTCACTCGTCGAAGCCAGAGCCGACGGCGAAGCGGCCAGCCATCCCGCTCGGATACGCCCCGCTAGACAGTGACGCCAATAAACAACCCGTAAGTTTGAATAAGGAAAGCATCAAAAAATTCTAAATTCAAAATTTACAACGAAAAAGAAAAATAAGACGCATTAGCCAACCGCACGAGTCCAAAAACTTGTATTGTTTGTTAGACTCGCTCGTCGAAACCCGAGCAGATGCCGATACGGCCTGCCATCCCGCTCGGGTACGCCCCGTTAGACGGAGACGCCAATAAACAACCCGTGAGTTACTTCAGCTTTGTCACTTTCGAGAAACACGTTAGGGTTGTCACGGGAATGTATTAGGATTCACTTGAGGCCAATTGCATCGACTGAGTAAAAATAAAGGGGCTTTTAACCCCTGACGAATAACGAGGGGTGTTATAAGCAGGCCCCGGACTTTCGTTCGCACGGTAAGACTAATGGAGAGCTATAGAGCCGATATTAACATTCAAATACTATTCATACTCATACTCATAAGTGTATTTCATTCGCAAATTTAATTTTATAGTCAAGGACAAAGTCAGAAGAATATACAAAGACCTGATTCGTGTAGGCATTGTTTGTTTTTGCCACCATAAAATACGTAAATATTTGCAACTTTATCCATGTTTTCTGGAGTTAATTGGGTTCTATATTGATCGAATATCCATTTATGACTAGAAAGTGCATGATATTGACAATAAATTGAGTTAAATTAGGAGTGAAAATATTGTAAAAAAATATTTTATTTATAATTTCAGGCATTTAATGCTTGGAAATGTTAACTATAATAACCATAAAGGCAGTTTGGAATGAAATAGATAAATGAGTATGAGTATGAATTGTATTTTAATGTTAATAACGGCTCCATAGTTCTCCATTAGTCCTACCGTGCGAACGAAGGTCCGAGGCCTGGTTATAAGTTTAACATGTATATCTGTGTGTCTGTCTGTGGCATCATAGCTCCCAAACGGATGGACCGATTTGAGTGCGGGTTAATCGAAAGACTTGTCCGTCGAGATGGTTCTCAGCTGTGTTGGAAATAGGACCAGTATTTTCCAAGATATTCAGCTTTAATTGGAACAAGTGACAATATCTCAGTCAATATTGAAGCTAAGAATTCCATATTTTATAGTTATGTTCATTCTAGTAGGATTTTGCTATATCACTCATTAAACGAGGGTCTCATGATGACCAGCTACTTGTGATGGGGGTGTTTTAATTTTTTTAATTTAGGTTGTCAATAAACTTGACCGGTGATTGACCTCAGTATCGCCTGATGATAACGGAGATGTAACTCGTTGGTTCAGCATCAGCTGATACACACTGGCCTTGAAGAGACCCAAATTTTTAAGGAAATACGATAGGAGCGAATTCCATTCCTTAGCTGTGTCCCCAAAGTGTCTATGTTGTCTCATGAAATCCTCTCCTCTTCTCCCTTAGCATCTAAATTGTCTTGTGACTAGTCGTAAAACAACTTTTACTTAGCAGCGTCAAGTCTTTAAAATCAAACCTTCCCTCCGAGCACCGGCAAACATCCATCCAAGTTGTATAAACTCAGTAACGGATCCACAGAGGCCTAAACTGGCAGGGCAGGCTTATCTTCCCGTTAGAAATCTTAAGAAAACGAATACTTAGTGCCAGGGATCGATACCGGTATTCAATAAAATTGAAATATCTTTCCAATTTCGCGTTCTTTTTTCGAATGTTATTAAATAGAATTTCGTTATAGATAAAGATCTTTGAAATCAGCCCACTATAATATAAAAATGTGTAATAATAAGCGAAAAACCGAAATTGAATTACGGTATTTTGTATGGTGTGAATAACGGTATCCGATCCCTGCTTAGTGCCAAGACCTGCTTCCCATATCTTCTTAAACGAATATCCTCCTTCCTCCCGGGACCTCTAAGTGCTCCTTAACACTTTCGACACCAACAACCCGGAGGCCGGGCGCTCGTAAACTTTGTTCAGATGCCGGCCAACCCGGTAGCCGGGGTTGATGCTATAAAAGTCGGCTCGGCCGGTTTCTGGGATATGTCTTACTTTTTTGTCTGGTTGCAAAAGTGTTAAAGTCAACCCTCCTTCCCCCAACGCCTATAAGAGACTGGCCCTGTAACATTTATGATCAGCCCGTCTAGCTTCGCGACTCTTGTCGCGCGACATAGTATCGCCCGTCACTCTCTTAAAGTACAGCGAATAAAGAGATAGGTAATATTTGTCGCGCGAGAAAGAGTCGCGTGTTGTTCTAGAGGTGCAGGTTAGGATTGATTTACATTCGTAACACCCTAAAATTCCGAACGCAATATTATTCCGGAATTTTCGATAATTACGATCAAAATGTATACTTTTTTAATTAATAAAGTATCTGAAACGTTTTTTCTAGTGAAATTTGGGAAAAATATGCGTTCGGACAAATTGATACCCTGGATTAAGTTTTCCACTGGAGCCGAGGAAATTGGACCAATCACATTCCGCGATTTTAAATGCAGCAAAGCAAAACGGAGCTGAGATTCAGATTCGCCTCAAGTGATTGGTCTTCCGCATGTCCCCGCTTCAGTGGAGGTGCACCCTTAGCGTATGTTGTATTACAGTGTCTAGCATTTTTTTTTAAAAGGTATTAAACTTATTTAGCAGGAAGCGAAACCTACTCAGCCACCCGCGGAAGTGCCACTCCCTCCAGAGGATGATGTAAGTAGATAACTTATATTTTCAACCGACTTTAACAAAGAGGAATTCAGTCATGTGAGGGAAAATAGAAATTCTCTTCGTTGATTTTTAGGAAGTGATTATGACAGCTATGCTAAGCTTAAGAGGGACTGGGCTGGACACGATTGCCGCATGTCGAACGAAATGAGCTAAGAATACCATTGATTGGATCCCACCTAATAGAGTACGGCGTCGCGACAGACCACGACCTAGACACATTCCGAAAAGATTGGTCCGTTGCCGCCTTGAACAGAGACGACTGGAAGAAAGAAAGCCTTCGCCCAGCAGTGGGACAGTACAGGCTAAAAATAAATACGTGTTTTTTTAAGCCTTAAATACAAAGATCAAAGCTTAAAGAAAAATTGAAAAAGGAGCTACCTGGAGGAAGAGACCGGGAATCGAACCCGGTACCTCTGGATTGCCGGTCCAGCGCGTTAACCATTTCGCTACCCTAGCTCCAGGAAGATCTGACGAATTTTTCCTTATGTTTTGTGTCGATCTTTGCATTGTTTTATTTGAAAGGAAAAATTCATCAGATCTTCCTGGAGCTAGGGTAGCGAAATGGTTAACGCGCTGGACCGGCAATCCAGAGGTACCGGGTTCGATTCCCGGTCTCTTCCTCCAGGTAGCTCCTTTTTCAATTTTTCTTTAAGCTTTGATCTTTGTATTTAAGGCTTAAATAAAATTGTGGTGTACCTACCCAGATTAAAAAAACGAGACATTACATGTTTCATAAATTTATGTGTGTTTTTTGTCACAGAACGCCGATATCTCAGTGGTGAAGCTGTCGGTGGAGGCGGCGCCCGCGGGCCTGCCGCCGGTGGGCGTGGCCACGCGGCCGCCGCTCCGCCCCCACATGCAGGCATGCATTATTTCAATGTTTATTTAACTATATGGCAATTCTAATATCTAAAATTGTAACATGTCTTCTGACATAATATTGTACGCCGCGTTGCGGTTGATTGTGATGTACCCTAACTTGACATAAGACCTTTATAACTAACTCACAATATTACAATAAATAATTTCAATTTCAATTTCAGGTGTTCGCCATGCGGAACACCTTCGGCGCCTGGCACAAAGTCAGGGTTGTCGAGGTGCAGCCGAAAGTCGTAAGTGTCACTATACTTATCTCAAACATGTGCAATAAAATAAAAAAATACACCACTCAATAGTAGATTGTACAACAAGTGCATAAAACGCACCATTATAAAATGCGTTTTATGGACGAGTTGTACACTCTAATTTTCACTTCGACAAGTGCATAAAACGCACCATTATAAAATGCGTTTTATGGACGAGTTGTACACTCTAATTTTCACTTCGATTGCGAGAAAATTAAACTACATCATGTAAATATTATACTTAAAAACAAATTTAATTTAAATTTAAAAACTGTTGTAGAAACAAAATTGTTGTAGTTTAAAATATAGTATATTGATTTACTAAAATAGAAATAAATTTAAAAAGTAATAAATGATAGTAAGTTATTAAAAATTACAAATTTATTTCAAGAAGTTGTATTGTGTACTTTGGCTGTTGGTATTTTGCCTTGGTCTTAGAATACTAACGAAACGAAAAAAAATAAAGAGTTTATTCAATAAAGTTTTATGTTGTTCGTGTGGCTGTTGGACCGATCGCCTTGGTCTTCGACGACGATGTTACTTTATGCTCTAGAGCATAAAAAGCGACTTTATGTCGCCTACGCACAGCATAAAGTCGAACTTTTAGAGCATGAGAAGTGAAAAAAAATATAAGCTGTTTAGCCTGTTCATGAACAAAGACGGCATATTTAAAAAACTTCCCGGCCGAGGCCTTCAATTTTGTATGAACTGCCTTTACATTTCTCTCGAGTTCTTCCGACCAAACGTGATACTTCGAGGCCCTAACGTACGTTATAACGACATGTTTGAGAAATGTACTATCACCAACAGAATTTATATCCCACAGCCCGGCCAGTTCACGATGTGCCGCGTCAGGTTCGAGCATCCGAAGAACACGAGCAAGGTGCTGCCGGCGCGCTGTCTCGCGTACGAGCACGCGCCAGACGTGCGGTTGACCATCGGTGAGTAGGGTGCAGGCTGTTGTTGTATATGTTGTTGTTGTTGTTGTTGTGTGAACTGGTCAAAAGGACTTTTAACCCTTTGAGCGCCAAGCGGCAAAGCAATTCACCGTGCCACTGACGCCAAACCAAAAAAAAAAAAAAGTGCTCCAAAATCAACAGAGATTGAAAAACACAGATAGTGGTTTGAATTAGCATGTTTTTGACCATTGACATTTTTGACGTCAATAGGCGTCGTTGGCGTCAGTGGCACGAATTCCCGATGACGTGATTTGGCGGTCAAAGGGTTAACCGACAAAAACATGCAAAACTGCTTTTGACCAACACGCTCAGTCAAAAGCAGTTTTGCCTGTTTTTGTCGGTTAAAAGTCCTTTTGACCAGTTCACACTTGGTTAGGGATATAAAAAAAAAAACTAACCTAACCTAACCCGGCCAAGTCGGATTAAAATAATATCGAGATAAAGGGACGAATGTGCCTGCGGTCAAAAGTACTTTTTTTATAGTAACAGTCAAAAGTACTATTAACCAATGATTTTCAGGCAAAACTACTTTTGACCAACACGCTCAGTCAAAAGCAGTTTTGCCTGTTTTTGTCGGTTAAAAGTCCTTTTGACCAGTTCACACTTTTGACTGCGACATATACAACGTGCTATATACGAGGGGCACACCGAAATGATCGGGAATAGAGTACTTTAAACTGAGTTACATTAAATCCTTTTTTGTCACATGCATACTGGCGACTTACAATCACGATGCCGTTTTTACAATTTAAAAAAAGAACGATATATTTTTTTAATTCCATTTTTAAATTGACAACTCGATGAACAAAATGGAGCTGACGCGTGAAAATTTTCGTGCAATTATTTACCATAACTTTCGTCGTGGCTTATCTCCAGATGAATGTCGCAATGAGCTTGTTACTATATACGACATTGAAGCACCTAGTCAGACGACAATATATCGGTGGTATGCTGAGTTTCGACGGGGTCGTGCCTCTCTTGGCACCGTACCTTCATCAGGTCGGCCGAAAACGGCGGTTTCGCCTGAAAACATCGCGGCTGTGGAAAAACTACTAAAAGAAGATAGACATGTGACATACGAGCAGATTCGGGCAACCATAGGCATTGGAATGACTGCAATTCACACTATTTTGCATGGTGAATTGGGTGTCAGAAAATTGATTTCCCGATGGGTACCCCATAATTTGTCTGAAGAGCAAAAGGCGGCTCGTGTTGATTGGTGCCGATCTATTCTGAAATGCTACAATGGAGGAAAGTCAAAAGCCGTTTATAATATGGTCTCGGGTGACGAATCCTGGATTTATTCTTATGAGCCTGAAAGAAAGCACCAGTCGGCAGTATGGGTCTTCGATGACGAGGTCAAACCAACGAAAGTTGTGCGTTCTCGAAGCGTGTCGAAGAAGATGGTGGCTTCGTTCGTCTCAAAAAAGGGGCATGTTGCCACAATTCCTCTAGAAGAACAAAGAACCGTTACCGCTGATTGGTATATCACAGTTTGTTTGCCGGAGGTGCTGGCCGAACTTCGCCAAGGGAACCCGAGACGCCGCGTCATCTTACACCACGACAATGCGAGCTCCCACACCGCCCACAAAACAACTAAATTTTTGAACGACGAAAACGTTGAGTTGATGTCCCATCCTCCATACAGCCCTGACCTGAGTCCAAATGATTTTTGTACGTTTCCTAGAATTAAAGATTTATTGCGTGGTCAGCGGTTTGAGAACCCAGAAGCCGCTGTGGAAGCCTATAAATCGGCCATTTTGGCAATGCCTACTTCAAACTGGAATTATTGTTTTAATGACTGGTTTAAAAGAATGCAAAAGTGCATTGAATGTAACGGAGAATACTTCGAAAAACAATAAAATATAATTTATGTATATAGTGCACATAGTTTTTTAAATTCCCGATCATTTCGGTTTGCCCCTCGTACGAGGGCTGCTACTTATGTATCCGGAATAGAAAAAATAAACAAACGTATATGGCTAAATATGGCGTTATTTTTTTTCAAAGTATTCTCCGCGATGGTTGAAGCACTTTTGCATACGTTGAAACCAATTTTTAAAGCACTTTTTCCACTCCGATTGAGATATCTCCAAAACGTGCTGTTTGAACGCATTGACGGCATCTTCACGGGTCGGAAATCGTTGACCACGTAATTTATTCTTTACATTTGGGAATAAATAAAAATCATTGGGTGCCAAATCAGGTCTGTCCCGTCAATTCTATTTTTTGACCTTCCAAAAATTTAGTTGTTTCGCGTGATGTATGAAAACTGGCATTGTCATTGTGAAGTATGATTCTGCGTCGCGGGTTGTTTTTGCGTATTTCCGCAAATACTTCCGGCAAACAAATGGTCGTGTACCAGTCCGAATTAACCGTTTTACGATTTTCCAGTGGAATTGTAGCCACATGGCCATTAATACCAAAAAAGCAGGCCACCATTTGCTTTGATTGTTGTTTAGTTTCGGGATCGTATGCATAGATCCAGGATTCGTCACCTGTGTAGATATTATAAACAGATTTTGAATCACCTCGGTTATTTTTTTTTTACATTTTCTTGCACCATTCGACGCGAGCTTTTTTTGATCCTGAGTTAAGTTGAACGGGATCCAACGCGAACAAATTTTTTTTACACACGAATATTCATGTAATATCTTATGAATGCTCGTCATACATATGCCCTGAGTGGCCTCTATCTCGCGATAGTCGCGATACGTAACATGACGGTCTTGCATTATAAGTTTTTAACGACGCGGTTGGCGCAATGGTTAAGCAACTGCCTACTGAGCCGACGGTCCCGGGTTCTAATCCCGGCAAGGGCAAATATTTGTGTGATGAACACGAATATTTGCGCCTGGGTCATGGATGTTCTATGTATTTAAGTATTTATTTATCTATATAAGTATGTATATCGTCGCCTAGTACCCTATCTACTATCGATTGATTGGTTAGAAGTAGTAAAAAACAGCAGCGGCGACTGTATATCCTTATCCAATAGATTATTGAACTTATTAGTTTATCATTTTGAAATATGTTTCCCTAAAATAATTCCGAAGCACGGTGTAAACAAATGTCCGTGGGTTGATTCAGAAATATTAAACCTTAAATTTCTCATTCACGATATCTCTGACCTAAAGGAGAAATTCCCTCTAGATACCTATATCACCGATTGGCTGTGTAAATTAACATCTAAATATAACTTAATATTAAAGCGTAAACGTACCGAATACTATAGTGCACTTGTTAAGGATGCCCCAAATAAATGTAAATCTATGTGGGGGGTTATTAATAAGGAGCTGGGTCGCAAAATCAGGGAGCGTGTAGACTACACAGAAATCGTAAGGGATGATCGCGGCCTACAGTTTGCCTCCAAGCAGCTGGCGGTCGACGCGATAAACGTCGAGTTTATAACAGCGGCTACGAAGTGCGGCGCGCCCGTCCCCGACACAGACCGCTCGTTGTTTGCGATATCGACTAATATTATCGAATGCGATCGCTCCTTACGATTTAAACCTTTCTCACCCGAAGAAGTGGAGTCCATACTTCGCATACACATTGCTCCCAAAAATAGCACTGATATTTACGACATATCCGCCAGCATACTTCGGTACGTGGGTCCCGAACTGTCTTATGTACTTTCTGAACTATATAATTCGTGCATACGCCAATCTGTAGTACCGGAAAGCCTTAAAAAAGTGAAAGTTACTCCTTTATATAAAGGCAAAGGTTCCAAAACCGCCCTAAATTCGTATCGGCCCATATCTCTAGCACCTGCTATTAGCAAATTGTTAGAAGTCGGACTGAACAATCGACTGCTGTCTTTCTGGATACCACAATCTACCCTTTCGGATATGCAATTCGCATACCGCCATGGGCGATCGACAACCGATCTAGTGCGTGAAGTGGTATGGCAGGTGCTGAGCGCGCGCGAGGCCGGGCTACAGGTAGCAATGGTGTGCTGCGACCTCTCGCGCGCTTTCGATACCGCTAATCACCGCCTTATCGCGCACAAATTAAGACATTATGGAGTTCGTGGCCCAGCTCTGGAACTATTAATGTCTTTTATGTCAGACAGATGCCAAGTGGTCGTAGGTGACGGTGGCCGTGTCAAGTCTGAGGAGATGAAATGCTCGCTTGGGGTACCTCAAGGATCATGCCTCTCGAACACATTTTTTAGTATACTTCTGAACGACCTTCCAATGGCCGTGAAGGGTTGCAATATATACATGTACGCGGATGACGTAACAGCTGTTGTCACGGGCGCCTCTCATCAACAGCTGGAAGCGAACGTGAACAACACACTTAACCAACTAACCCAGTGGTTCGATGCTAACGGTTTAGCCCTTAACAGGAGTAAGACTTTCTGTATGAAGTTCAGCCTAAATGGTCACGTGACCCAGCCGTTGAGGACATGCGCCGGTGACGAAACAGTAAAGCAAGTACCTGAAACAAAGCTCCTAGGCTTCTCAATAGACAGTGGGCTGCGGTGGGATACGCACATTGACCAGCTGTGCGCCAAGCTGGGCAGCGCGTGCTACGCGCTGAGACGTCTCGCTAGTACTGCGACCAGGGACGTCGTCAGGAGCTGTTACTTCGCGACAGTGCACGCTCTTATCTCGTATGGCACGGAACTCTGGGCCGGAGCAGCGGACTGGCATAGGGTTTTTGTAATGCAAAAACGGGCCGTTCGAGCGATAGCAGGGGTTCCTGACGACGTTTCTGCTCGCGAATATTTTAGACAGTACAGCATACTAACACTACCTTGTGTACTGATCCAACAGGTGGCCATATTCACATACGCCAACAGTGAGCTGTTTGCGACAAAGCATGCAAACAGAAAACACTGCCAGCGTAGCAATAAGAACGCGGGCCGCTACGCCCCCATGCCCCCCAGGCTAGCCAAAACAGATCGGTCCGCTTACTTTCTCGGTCCTTTGATATACAACCAGCAACCGGACAGTATCAGAGATGCACCTTCCTTACAAACCTTCAAAAATAGATTGAAAAAATGGCTGCTTGAAGCACAATTTTACAACATATCTGAAATAATTAAAAAATAAATATAAATATAACTATGTATATGGCGTGCGTATAACAATGGAATGTATATTGATAATATAATTAATATAATTAGTAAATAATAATGAAACATAAACAAACAAACAGACATGTAACGATGTTATGAATAAATTTTTCATTTTCATTTTCACCCATAACACAAGCCTTCTTGAGCTTAATTTGGGACTAGGTTGATTTGTGTGAGTTTTCTGATATTTATTTATTTCTTTAAGTTTTCGCACAGCTTCAATATTTTGTGGCACAACGACCGATTTCGGGCGACCTTCCTTAACTTCGTCCGTGAGCTTACTCCGTCCACGATTAAATTCACTAAACCAGTGATACACAGTGGTTTTCGATGGAGCTTCATCACCAAAAGTCGAAGTTAATTGATTTGTGCACTGTTGTTGCGTTAAACCACGTCGGAAATCGTAATAAATCATAGCACGAATATTTTCACGAGTGAGTTCCATTATTTCAGCGATATGACATTTTAAACCCCACAAAAACAAAACACTAGCGTACATAAGAAAAAAAAAATGCCGCCAGTATTATAAAAATTACAAATTTTACCATTGCGTTTAAAAATTTTGGAATATCAGATTCCGGATACAAGTAGCAGCCCTCGTATACATAATACTTCAATATTAATTTATGAAACATGCAATGTCTCGTTTTTTATATTAAACCATTGATACAAAGATCAAAGCTCAAAGAAAAACGAGACCGGAAATCGAACGGTACAGGGATTGCCGGTCCAGCGCGTTAACCACTTCGCTACCCTAACGCCCAAGCAACCTCTCTTATTTCTTCTTATGCTTTGTGTGTCGATCTTTGCATTGTTTATTTGACAAGCTTCACACCTTAACGACCTCTGGCGGAAAATTTAACGCGCTGGACCGGCAACCCAGAGGTAACGGGTTCGATTCCCGGTCTCTTTCATCAGGTAACTCATTTTCAATATTTCTTTAAGCTTTGATTTTTGTAGGGTTTAAAAAGAAGCTTAGTTTATCCAATATTCTGACTATTTCCGCAGGTACTAGGGTGGTCGCGCTGTTTAGAGACCACCGCAACCTGGAGGACCTGGAGAAGAAGGAGGCCTACTACTCCGGCATAGTGGCCGAGATACCTAATCCGGTCAACTCTTTCAGGTATTTTCTGTTCAGTATATTCTACTTTGTTTAGTTTAGTTTGGCTTTGTAAGCTGTAGCCATCGCGAGCCTGTTTCGGACGTTTTCAACCCCCATGATTCCGTTATATTGAAAAAAAAATCGAAAATCTGAATCTACAAAAACAAAACTATATTGTTATCAAACCTAACTCACAAAATTTTATGTGAATCGATTGAGAACTCTGGTCTGTATGCGAGAACAATCTAAAATCCAAATATTCGGACATACGAAAGATATTTAGGTGAAGCTGAAACATTAACGCTTTGCTCGCTTCGGTCAATTATATATCATCATCACCATCATCATTAGCCTTTTACATCTATAACAGATGAGTTAAGCAGCGTCTAATAAACTGCGGCACTTTGGAAGATGGCTGGATAGCCCGATACGAGAGCGACAGCCGCGGCCGCATAATTGACAAATAAATGTTGCGCCTATCGATGAAGGGGGAAAAGCTGCACGCTCGTGTCTCATGTCACGTCTGTGAGAAAGAATATATATACTATAGTACGGCTCTTCTTAAGACATAAAAAAAGAGCAATAACGTGTCTGTCTGTTTGTATAGTCCTTCGGCTGATGTTGTATACGATCTACTTAAAGAAAACAATACTGTTGTGTGGTTTTGTACCTTATTATCGTCGTTCATAAAAGAGAAGCGTGCTACATAGGGACTTCGTGCGTTGTCATTTTGGTAGATTATCAACTCTAAGGCCTTTGCCAAGAGTTACAATTGCTTTGAAAGAAATGGCGTTTACCTGGCATGCGTTCGATTCTCAGGTATAGTTACAGTAATACAAGCTGAGCTAATCCACTTACCTGCATTCACAATAGCATTGTGTCTAATACAATCCTATCTGCTTTTGTTCTCATAAACGCGAACCTGGCGCCAACCAGTTACTTACAAAAAAAGGTTAGAACTACATTGCGTGGATATTGAATTTTCAGCCTTATTCCTTGTTGAATAGGTTTAAAATGTTTGTTGACGAGAGATCATAGTCCTTTTTCAAGAGAATACGTTCTTGAGCAGGGTCGGACGGTTGTAAAATTCCAAAAAGTTATGATCACCATTATTCTGTTAGTGCATTTTGTAGTCTAATGTCCAAGGAAATAGAGTCGATAATCTATATTAACCTTCCAAGGTGGTTACAATCTGCTTTTACTACGAGCTCGTTATCTTAATTTGCGGTTTACCAGTTGTGGTTTGTTCAATGGTATTCAGTTCTTAAGTGGATTAGCCCAGCTTGTATTACTTTAACTATAGTCAGGTAAACGCAATTTTTGTTCGTTTTCGGCCGAAAATTACACTGAAGCAGAAGCTATGTTAACGACTGAAAATCCCTTTTCAGTCGGGCACTAATGGAAACTTTCGAGAGACGTCTCTAATCGATTTCTGTTCTTGTTTTGAAGTCGTAGTAAACTGAAACTCATTTTATTGCTGTAACAGATCCTTAGTCATTTTAGTTATACAAAATCACAAGATTAAAAGACGATAACATTTGCAAAAAATAACGATTTCAATAGTATTACTTATCGGGGGGCACGGCAGTGCCCCCGCCAAGTCGAGCGCGAAGCAAACACTGCCGTACCATCCTTTACTGGAACCATTTCGCCGCATTTTCAGGCCCCTATTTGAGCACCTCTGGATAAGACCAGAACGCAGAAGTTTTTGTCATCCAGTAAGCTATAATCACATACTTAAAATCCAAAATTTCAAGTCTGTAGGTCATTTAGTTCCGAAGTTACGCGAAAGCAAAGTTTCGCATTTACGACACTCACTCATTCACTCACTCACTCATGATCATCAGTAAAGAACTAGTACTTCCCATAAATTCAGAGAGCTGAAATTTGGTACAGAGTTAGGGTTTAATGGCCACATAAAGCGAAAACTATAAAAATTGGCCAAGTGCGAGTCCGACTCGCGCATGAAGGGTTCCGTACTATAAAACAAGTTTGTTGTATGGGAGCCCTTAAATATTTATTTTATTTTATTTTTAGTATTTGTTGTTATAGCGGCAATAGAAATAGATCATCTGTGAAAATTTCAAATGTCTAGCTATCACCGTTCGTGATATACAGCCTGGTGACAGACGGACGGTCGGACGGACGGACGGACGGACAGCGAAGTCTCAGTAATAGGGTCTCGTTTTTACCCGTTGGGTACGGAACCCTAAAAACTAGGATAATCGAAGATCTGGAGTACTCTGATTAGAAAACACAAGAGCCCAACCAAACTATTAGAGATCGACATACCGCCTTTACAAAAAATATTCAACTTGTTGTTGTGTTCGGTTGGCCGCCGTCGCGACTGATCATCTCTCCTGATGATGGATCGCGTACCGATTCGAAACATGTCGAGCGTTATTCGACTTCTACGACGTGAGTAAACCCGTTTAAGTATTTTAATATTCAACTTAGTGGGCCGCTTCATTTGATGTCAAAAATCCAAGGTCTGAAGTATTTTGACGACGCGTTTGGCTCGGTTTGTAGACACCTCCCTACTGAGCCGGCGGTCCCGGGTTCGAGTCCCGGCCAGCGCAAATATTTGTGTGATGAACTCGAATATTTGTGCTTGGGTCATGGTTGTTCTATGTATTTAAGTATATCTTTATCTATATAAGTATGTCTATCGTCGTCTAGTACCCATAACACAAGCCTTCTAGAGCTTAATTTGGGACTGGATCGATTTGTGTGAGGTTGTCTGATATTTATTTATTTATTATTTATTTGGTGAAGAACCCTCAGCTGGTCTCGGCTGTATTAGAGATATGGTAATGCCCCCTTCTACTATTGGTACATTAAAAAATCGACTGTCATTGAAAAAATCCAGCGTAGTAGATGTGTACCCACATCTTCTAATTTAATCTAGCCTATAGCGTCCCACAGCTGGGCGGGTTACGTATTACAATCCCGAAAGTTCATAATACCTAGTAGTTGAAATACCGATGGTCAAAATACCGAAAGTTCAAAAAGCCGATATTCGATAAACCGAAGCTCAAATTACCTATTTTCAGAAAATCGAAAGTTTAAAATCTCGAAATTTCATAATCCCGAAATTTTTAAAATCTCGAAATTTTATAATCCCGATAGTCAATGAGCACTTTAAAAGTGTCAGGACACTAAACTAATCTGACTTTTCCGTAGAACCGATCTGCTCCGGCGGCGCTGCGGGATATTTAGCCCCTCCGCCCTAGCGTAAGAAAATGCGGCACCTACGCTCGCCTTCTTACGGCGGCCGGGGGCTGCCCTCCCTCCGCGCCTCCGGGCTTTTATATACACTCTAGGGGTAGGGCAGACAAGACCACGTGGAATCGGGGTTGACAGCTTCGGTTCTGTGGCAAGTCGATTAAGAAAAGGAAAGAGTCCGGGAAAGTGGGAAATTATGACACTAAATATTCGATATTATGATAAAATATTCTGTCATGGACCGCCAACCGAACCGAACTTGTCTGGAACCGAAGCTGTCAACGCTCGCCTCCGCAGCTTCGGCTTTTTGGTCACCTTCGGCGACCAGCCTCAGCTGCTGCGACTCGCTTGATGCCCGCACTTTCTAACGCTTGGGCCACAGTATAATAAAGAGTAGGTACTAACGTACTAGGGCGGAGGAGCTGCACATCCCACAGCGCCGGAGCAGATCGGTTCCACAGAAGAGTTCACTTATAAATAGTAAGTATAGTAGTAGGCAAGTAGGTTACGTAATTTAGGTTAATATTCTTTGTATAAAATAAACATTAGAATCTGTAAGACTACAGAAATATAATTCTCGACAGTTTAAATAATATTCCGGATTACAACCTTAAGGCAGGATCATAGTCTTCGGGATTATAATCTTCGGGATTACAGTCTTCGGGATTTCATTCTTCGGGATTACAGTCTTCGGGATTATAATATTCGGTATTTCATCCTTTCGATCAAACGTTCTTTCGGGATTTTAAACTTTCGGTCAAATAAACATTCGAAATTTTAATTTTCGGCCTTCCGTCCATAGGTCTTATGAAATTCGGTATTTTGAACTTCGGTATTGTAATACGTACCCGCTGGGCGAATGCCTCCCCTTCTGCTTTTAATACGCATATAAATAAAATTAAAGGAAAACTCTGGATAAGACTAGACTGGCTTTTATACTTATACTTACCTTACAAGTTTACAAGAAGAAATAGTCGAACGATTAACTTTATTCTACTCGAACATTACACAAATTAAATAAACAAATTACACCAAAATATTAATTTCGCTCAAAATTTGGTCAAAATATAATGCATTGGACTAAGAGTGGCGGTGATACCCGCACACGTCGCTAGATGGCGCTAACTGTATTTTGAAACGCGCCTACGTTTGTTTTTCCGATAATCTTATATGGCGAAGTGGCAACCGGCCGCGTTACAGTCGTTTACGACATTCTTCTATTGCGCTCGGAAACGTTTGCTAGGGATTAGGAGGGATTATTTGCATTTCGTTGATTTCGCTTATTATTTCGTGAGTTTTGCTAAAGTGAATTAGCAGGTTGTTATAAAACAATATGCCCACGCTTCTACAAAAAGAAGTGAAATCCCACCAAAAACATTCTGTAAAAAATTAGCCAAGTCTCGATGGAGCTGCTTGTTTATCTCTAAAAAAGTAATGAAATCTAGACAAAGTCGTACCAAGTCTAAGGTTCCTTACTGCGATTTCTTTATTATTATAGTTAATGTTGTGTGACTTGGCCGTTGAAGAGTACACAAGGGTACAACACCAGGTGCTCCATGACACCATTGCACCAATCTGTCGCCAGAACCGCTACCCATTGACGATGGAAAATTGCCACTTGGAAAACGTTGATTCAATAACCAGTCAATTGTAGGCTTGATAAAGCTGCGTATTTCAATAATACTTATGTATTATTGAAATACGCAGCCAAAGCCTGAAACAAACAGTATAAAAAGTATTCATCTACCTCTAATCATTGATAGAAGTCCGTCTGTACATCTATTTTATGTTAGATCGGTGGTCGATTTGACGCTCCAAAAAGAAGAGAGCAGAAGTCAGCATTGTCAATGCTGAATGCATGTGCTGCACAATCAACAACAGCCTAAAATGAGACACTAGCGTCAAATTACCAATACCAGTATGGGCTATTATCTCGCTTAACAAACATAGGTAGTTACAACAGATATAACATTACGTGTAAACAAAATTGACTTGTAGCGGTTCTGGGGACAGATTGGTGCAATGGTGTCATGGAGCACCTGGTGTTGTACCCTTGTGTACTCTTCAACGGCCAAGTCACACAACATTAACTATAATAATAAAGAAATCGCAGTAAGGAACCTTAGACTTGGTACGACTTTGTCTAGATTTCATTACTTTTTAGAGATAAACAAGCAGCTCCATCGAGACTTGGCTAATTTTTTACAGAATGTTTTTGGTGGGATTAATATTTCAGAAATGATATCATATAATACGTTAAAAATTAATACTCAATTTAAAATAATACTGATTTACACAGATTCATATATCTAGATTCATTATTATTGCTAATGATATAATTTCTTTAATTTTTTTATTTTTTTTTTATTAGCCCGTTAGCGTGTCCCACTGCTGGGCAAAGGCCTCTCGATTAGATCTCCACAACTCCCTGTTAACCGTTGCTACCGGCATTAAATAGTGTTCAGAAATTCCTCGACGCTGTAATACGCTCGCTCGATAAGCCATTTCGTTATTCAAATGTCGCTAAACTAGTTGCTGCAGTGATTCTTTCTGGCAACTTATTGCATACTAACGGCCCCATGATGTGCGGTAACTTCCGATATTTAGTGAGTCTTCCAGGGAGTGACGCTAGCTTGTGAGCATTACGAGTAGCTCGACTATGAATCTCTACCAGTGCTATATTCAGACCGGTGTTCAAACACATATTTACAATGCCACCTGAAAGATTACAAAAGACGGGAGAGTCAATATTCCCATTTCCTTGAAATGAGATTTCGCGGATACATTCTGCGGTACATCTCTACAATCGCTCTCATGGTCTCTTAATTAACACAAAGTGTCATATCTCATGGTCTCTTTCTGCATTCTGATAAAGCGTTCCCATTCTGCCGATAAAAACGAAATGGTCTCCGTAAATCAAGTTTTTCTCTACAGATACCTAATATTCTTCGACGATGGCTACGCCCAGTACGTCCAGCACGCGGTCACCCGGCTGGTGTGCGAGTGCGCGCCGCGCGTGTGGGACGAGGTGCACCCCTTCAGCCGGCAGTTCGTGCGCGACTACCTGCGCGCCTACCCCGAGCGGCCCATGGTGCGGCTGCACGCGGGGCAGAGCATCAAGACCGAGTGGAATGGTAAGTGTTCAGGTGTCGCCATGAAATATCCACTTACGGTAATGGTAAGTCTTTTCTCTCACATCGTTAGGCGATCGAAACGAAGGCCGAAGCATTGGCAGTTACTTTCGATATAGCGAAAGCCTTTGATCGGGTTTGACACTATCACTTCTTTCGAAGCTTCCATCCTATGGGCTTTCCGAGAAATTATGTAGATGGGTCAGTAGAATTCAAGCAGATGGGAACATAAAGTTCGTAGTTACCGGTACATGCTCAGATTCTAGGTCTGTGAATGCTGTGGTGTCCCTCAAGGCTGTGTGCTGTGACCCACACTGTTCCTTCTGCATATGAATGATATTCTGCAAATCTGCGGCACTGTTATGAAGATGATAGTACTAATGATGCATTTTACAACGGCTGCGCCAATTTTTCTCGGGTATACGTCATTGAGAGCCGAAACAAATTGGTGTCGGAAGTAGTTTCCAGCTGTAACTTATCTATACTATTATAAAATTCTAGATTTGTAGTTGTAGTTCTTTCTAATTCTAGACTATCAGTTTTCTACGGAGAGGGGTCATGATCTCAGGATAAATCTTAATAGCGTGATGCAGAATCGTCTTTTGTTTTGTATGGGCTACATTTACTCTTTCTTCCTCAGGCAGATGGTGGCCATCCAAAGTCCTCCAAGTGGATGCGTCCCTGGTTCACGTGCATTTCGATGGCAAGAAAGAAGCTGGCATTGACAAGACGGAATGGATATACCGTGGGTCGACTCGCTTGGCGCCGCTGTTTCTGGAACTGCAGGCGGCTGAAAGGCAGCGATCCAGGCCTTTGCCCAGAGCTCAGGCGGGCCGCAGGGTAAGTCACTACAATAGTGATACAGCATGCTGTAGTTGCGGTATCTTTCTCAACTCCGAAACATTCTGTAGGGTCTGTAACGTTTCGTAAAATTTTCATTTGTCCGAAACCCGTAATATTTTCGAGATTTTATAAACATCGTTTTAAAGAACCCATTAGGTTAGGTTTGTTTTATAATGATTCTGAATAATTACCAGTTTTGAGGAAAAAATTGCTTTCGGACAAATGAAAATTTGGCGAAACGTTACAGATGGAAAACAAAAATTTGTGTTTCAGATAGACCTGTAGTTAACTAAAATTTTATTCATATAACTATAGTTTTCTCATGACTATTGAAATAGTCATGAAAAAAAGAAAAAAATGTTTTCTTTTTTATGTGACTTAAAAATTGTGATTTTTTTTTATCCAAAAGAAATTTTAAAATCTTTTTAAAGTCCTCATAATTTAACAAAACAATTCCCAATAAACTAATGAATCGATTGACATCCTCGAAAAAATGTTTCGTCATACCTATGTTATAGTTATGATTATGATTATGAGCTCCGTTTTTTGCCCGTGTAAGTATATTGGCTATTGTGCTACATATGCCTAAGGTATTTATCGTCGGGGATAGTGCAATACCGCGTAAGTAACAAGTTTAGATACGAATATTCAAACAAATGCTAAGTATTTCATTAAAATGAGAACTTTATCGACAGCTGATATTTACGCGGTATTGCACTATCCCCGACGTTATGTTCTTTACCTCTTAACACATAGGCTATTCGGTCATAAAGTTTCAAGTGATTTAGCGGACCCATTTCTTAACCTAAAGCATTATTTTAAACAGCTGGCCCTAATGGGTCGATTGCAAAAAAACTATACATAGTTAAAAGCTTAGTTAACAAAAAATCACAATCGCTTCCTTTGTGTGACTAGAGTTAGTCATACAAAATCTATGGGTAACTTTCGTCACGCAAAGGAATCAATTAAGTTTTTTTTACAAGCTTTTATTTAGCTTGCATGGTATGTTTAAAGTATGTTTGTTCGGGTGAAATCTTGCAACTCAATTTTGAAGCAGATATCGTCAACCAATTGAGCTGAAATCTTGCATACTTACTTAACTTTGATGACAATACAATAATATGGTACCATGGGGCTGATCTGATGATGGAGCCGGAAGGTGGCCATAGGAACTCTATAATAGAAAAAGCAATCCTACCGAGCTTGGTCTCTTTAGAATCGTCTCAGTGAGCATTTGATGGAAATCCAAAGAAAAGTACAGTCGGCTATAAAAGCTTGACACTAAAATGTCATTTTTAACAGAAACTTATTTTTAATAAAGCCCTTAACAATGTACATTTTTTTTGCAATCGACCCTAATTCTAATGTTCGTCCCCAGTTCAACATGCCATACGTGGAGTACACGCGTTCGGACGAAACTTCGGACAGTAAGTCCGCCCCGCCCGGCTCGCCCGCCAAGCCGCCGGCGCCGACTCAAACTCTGGCGCAAACACAAGCACAAATCGAGGTAACTATACATGATAGATTTATAATAATAAAACATGTAAGAGACTGGGAACCGAACCCGGTACCTCTGGATTACCGGTCCAGTGCAGCGTGTTAACCTCTCGACCACCCTAACGCCAAATAACCTCAAAAAGCATTTCAAAGATTAACACTCTAAGCATAAGGATAAATTCGAGAGGTTATTTGGCGTTGGGGTGGTGGAAAAGAGATGTTATAGGAGCCTGTGTCAAGCCGCTAGTCCCGACTCAAACTCTGGCGCAAACGCAAGCACAAAATCGAGGTAACTATTCATGATAAGAGTGCTTGAGATCGCACAGCTTCATGCGGAATCATGAAGATTGCGTTGGTTGCATGTGTATCGCATGCATCCATTCCATTTGCCGCGGCGTGTTAGCTCGGCACTGTAGCGGACGCTAAAAGAAATATCGTCCCGATCCTGCGTTACTCACACTGCCCCATCGAGACAGGCACGCATTTAACATCCCTGTCCATAACTGGGAGTCCGCAGTGGATAGGGACAAATGGCGGAAACTGGTGTTGGATGGGTGTAGGATCTTAGATGAGGCATGGTTTAGAACTCTCGGAGCCAAGCGTGCCAAAAGACATCAGCTTTGCTCACCGCGCGCAGTCTTACATATACCTGTGGTCGCGTGTGCCGTTCTCGTATTGGCTTGCATAGCCATGAAAAGCGTTGTTTTCCTACGTGACACTGTTTTGTTTAGTCTGTAAAAGGGTGAAAGGCCTTTGATTGATTTATGATCGCCTTCAGAACGCAAGCCCGGCTCAAAACACTCACAAATCGAGGTAACTATCATTGACTAAATTATAATTTGTCGTACTTAATAATTGATTTAAAACACTCACTATTTCATGAGATTCATACAGGTAACAAGGGAATCGGGTATTATGATACAACACAGAAACGGATGGACAGAACCAACCAATCATAGCGTGATGACTTCAAGTCTCGCCAGTCATCCCGAAAGCCATACCTTATTTTCTTATACCATTGTTTGCAGCAAGAGATCCGTCGGCAGCGTGCTGTGGCCAAGAAGTCGACAGCCGTCGCGCCGCCGCCGCAGCCAGTGCGAGAGAACGTCACGAGCCGCGTCGTCGTGAGTACACTTTATATGCCTTTATATAAGAAATTATATTTTATTGCATTTTGTGACGCCTAGAGACTTTATACATCTCTGGGTATATTTAATATTTTAAATCGATCGTTAAAATTTTATTTTAATACTAGCTTGTGCCCGCGGCTTCGCTCGCGTTAAGAAGTATTATTATTAATTATGTATAGTTTTTGCGGCTTTACTTTTGTTTAGCGTGTGTAAAAAAATAGGGCCTACCATACTTCTTTGTACACAATATTCTTGACTAATCTGTCATTAGGCGCTAAAACTATCAAGCTACTGGGTGAACTTACTCGAGAGCAAGCAACATAAAACTGTCCATGAGAGAAGCAATGTTCTCTCAAGTCAATACCCGCAAATTTGAGAGTTTGCCCCTGAGACTTGTTATTCGAGATTGGTTTAATGATTCTAAGCCATGTTATAAGTTACGTCATGTTCTATTGTAAGATATTGAGGTTCTCTTCGTTAATGAATAAAAAATGTATTATTCTGAGCCAGATAAACGTAATTCAGAATTCTGAAATGACTTATTATTGAAAAGCTTGAATGTATTTATTACGGATGCAGGAAGTTTCCCGATCATTACTCATCCCGTCCCAACGCGCCGCGCGCCTATAGGTACCGATTGACGACGATCGAGATGCCACCAAATACTTTTAATCTATTAGGATAACGCGGGTCTCTATCCATACCTCAAAAGCAAAAAAAGAACCCCCTTATAGGATCACGTGTAGCTGTCTTTCAGTCCGTCTGTTACAATCGATTTGCTGCAAAACTACTGGACCTATTAAATTGCAATTTGGCGCAAATGCTTTCTAGAATTTTCATGACCACAAATAAAATTTCAAAATCGGTGGCATTTTCGTAATTAACGTCCCAACAAACCATAAAAATTACACCCGTACTCATATTATTTAGTCATTTCAACCCCATCGCACCCCAAAAGGCGACCCGACCCGATAAACCATTAAAGCATTACCAATGGATTTTCAGACTTTGTCACCACATTTCTCCCTTTTAGGGGTTGAATTAAAAAAAACCTGAAACACGTGTTAACTCATTTATTGTTAGAAATACTCCTGTGAAGTTTCGAATAAAATAGTCTAACTAATCTTGTTTCGCCATACAAACTTTGGACCCCCATTTCACCCCTTTAGGGGGTAAATTTTGAAAAATCCTTTCTTAGTGCACCCCTACACCTTATAAGGAACCTACGTGCCAAATTTGAACTCTCTAGAACCAGCGGTTTAGTATTTAGACATTTCAACCCCATTTCACTCCAACAGGGGAGATGGTAACTCACGTCCGCCACGTTGGATTTTAAAATCGTTGCGGTTTTTGTAATCAGCGACCCGATAAACCATTAAAACAATACCCATGCTGATTTTCAGACTTTGTCACCACATTGCTCCCTTTTAGGGGTTGAATTTTCAAAAAACCTGAAACACGTGTTTACTCATTTATCGTTAGGAATACTCCTGTGAAGTTTCGAATAAAATAGTCTAACAAATCTTGTTTCCCCATACAAACTTTGGACCCCCATTTCACCCCTTTAGGGGGTGAATTTTGAAAAATCCTTTCTTAGCAGATGCCTACGTCATAACATCTACCTGCATGCCAAATTTCAGCCCGATCCGTCCAGTGGTTTGGGCTGTGCGTTGATAGATCACTATGTCAGTCAGTCAGTCCTTTTGAGTTTTATATATATAGATTCCTACCTAACATTGATTTGGAGTATCTATATATCTCCTATACGTGTACGCATGTAATAATTAGTTATAACACTAATGTAATTTGATTGTTCTAAGTATTATTTACGAAAAAATGACTTACTTTTGAGTTTCTTTCGGCTTTCTTCTCAACAGCGGTATCCTCTTGCGAAATGCCGGTAGATTCACAATCTGACTTGTAAAAGTGCCCTTGTGGCCTCCTTACTGAATAAATCATTTCATTTCATTTCACTGTGGTTATCCTTTTCAAGCCTACATTGGTGCCTTCTGACGGCAATAGGCAGTAACGCATTTTCAGACATTTCTACTAAATTGGGCACATGATACCCTAGCCTAGTACTTCCAGGCGAATCGCCCTCTTATAATTAGTTTAAAAGGTTTTTTTTATTACCTTTTTTGGGTCAGTGTGGAGAAGTCAGAAACCAGGAGAGAGAATCTGCTCTTAGGAAGCATGGCGCGCGTAACAAACATAGACGACGCGTTTGGCTCGGTTTGTAGACACCTGCATACTGAGTCGGCGGTCCCGGGTTCGAATCCCGGCCAGGGCAAATATTTGTGTGATGAACTCGAATATTTGTTCTTGGGTCCTGGATGTCATCTATATATGTATTTATATATTATGTATATCGTCGTCTAGTACCCATAGTACAAGCTTTGCTTAGTTTGGGACTAGGTCGATTTGTGTATGATTGTCCCTTAATATTTATTTATTTATACACATAAACAAACTCATCACCTTTTCGCCTTTATAATATTAGTGTGATAAAATGGCATAAAATTAATTCACACATCACACATAAATGGGGATCGAATCTGATCATCATTCTGTAAGTTATCGTATGTAGAATTTGACACCCGGTTATGAATAAGATTAAAAGAATCATTGCCATCTTCATTAAAAGTAAAATCGACGCCATGGTCCTTATGAACTGATTTGTATATCTCTTCTAGTTTCTGAGTGTCCCGCTAACTTTTTTATCATTTTTCTAAACCAGAACGTTTTAAGCTTACTTATGGTAAATGTCCCTGTGCTCGACACGCTAATGCCTAATAGTCACCATGCTGTCACCTCTATTGCTAATGACATAACATTCAAGATGGCAACTGTTGGGACAGTGTCGAGCACACGGACGTTTACCTTACTTGCTTGTATTTTAGTATTGAAATGAAATGAAATAATTTATTCAGTAAGTAGGCCACAAGGGCACTTTTACAAGTCAGATTGTGAATCTACCGGCATTTCGCAAGAGGAGACCGCTGTTGAGAAGAAAGCCGAAAGAAACTCAACAGCAAGTCATTTTTTCGTAAATAATACTTAGAACAATTACATTACATTCGTGTTATAACTAATAATTACATGCGTACACGTATAGGAGATATATAGATAATCCAAATCAATGTCAGGTAGGAATATTAAAATAAAATTTCAACGATCAATTTAAATTTTAAAATTTTATTCGTTGTGTTTCAGTACTACTCGCCCAAGAACGCGATCAAACCACACAAATGGGTTCCGCACAAGTGCGGCCCGCAGTGCAAGCGCACCGACGTACTTGCGCTGAAAGATCTGCGCACCTACAACCCGCTTACTAAGCCATTGCTCAGTGGATGGGAGAGGTAAGATCTAAACATTCCAGAAAATAATAATAAGATATCTATCTCACATGACCTTGACGCTACGAATCGATAAAAAAAATAAGCACGCCTTAAGAGGCCTTACTCCTTTTTTTTTTGCATATTTTAACAAAATATTGATAATTTCAACCAACTTTTTGAAGTGAATAATACTTTTCCCCGAGTTCTAGATAGTGACATAGTTATTTCATGCTTTCATTGCGTGCAGTCGAAAATAAGTTTTAAAAAAAACTATTTTTGCGCATAATTTTTTAACAATTGCGAGTAGTTTTTGAAACAATAATTATCAATGAATAATTCAAACTGTAGGTTTCAAAAATACACCAATAAATCCCAATAGCCCTGTTATAGGTAGTAACATCGATAATATGTTAAGAAACATGTTTGATCATAGAGAAAAATGTCTGAAACAATCAGCATTTTAAAACGAATAAGGCCTCTTAAGAATTGCTATTTTTTTGGGTGACAGGCATCCCCTTTACACGGGGCTATCGGTTAGGGCCAAAACACAATTACAAGATACGACATCGTATCGTGGTACGACGCGACATCGTGCCACGAAACGACGTCGTGAGATTGTAAAATTAATTTTAATTTTGCATTTTGTCACATGAAGATAATGATCATTTTGGATTTATGCATTTCCACGACGCAACGTCGCATCTTGGCACGATGTCGTGTCGTACGACGATGCGGTGTCGTGCCTTGTAATTGTGTTTTGGCCCTTATTCCTAGAATATATAAGTGTTTGTTAAGTGTGCGGTGTCCAGTGATAGTACTTACTACCCGAAGGGTAGGCCTGCTTATGTCTATGTTCGTTTTAGATTAGGTTTCAATATCCAGCGTGTTGTTTAATTTTTTTTTTTCGCCTAACTCGCTCCGAAATACCTCCGTTTGTAGCGCGAAATCTGCGTGCAAAAGTCATTAGAATTTCGAACACGATAATTGTAGCTTTTTTATTTATTTTGAATATGTGTGCTTTTCTCTTGTTTATTGGGTTTGAATTTGAGTGTTTTGTCTTAAATTTGATATGTTTAAGAAAGGGCAAAATTTATTGATTTTTATATTTTAATAGTTTTTCTTGCATCTCGCATTTTCCTTGCTTTAGTGAGGTGAAAAGTTGTGTGATCCGCACGGCTGCAAAATCATTTGTTTCTCGTGTTTTAAAAGCCTCGCTACGCTCAGGAATCTATCTTAGATGCCTTCGCTCACTCATATTTCAATTTCAACATTCGCGCCAAATAACAACTTTGCAGCATTGCATAACGTATACATATATTTTTTTATCACACTTTGCTCGTAAACAAGGGTTTACATCCTAGTAAAGCGGGCGGTAAGTCGTAAATTACGCCCTAGGGTGGTAAGTAATTTTTATCACACTTTAAGGATTTACATGCTAGAAAACCGGGCGGTAAATCGTATATTACGCCCTAGGGCGTTAAGTAATTTTGACTACTACAACTTTTGTTTTATTTCCTCCAAAGTGTGATGGAGAACGTCGTACGTGACTTTGGTGGTAAAGGAATTCCAAACTCGTGTCATTAGCCCTCTCCTTCGGCCTTGGTATTTCCTCGTTTACCACCCTTGTTACAACACGGTTACAATATCTGTGGACCTCGCTGGAATGTGAAGCCCCTCCCCCTTGTACCTACCCGCGCTCGCGCCGTCGCGTCGCGCACCGTACCAGAGCGACGTGACGTCATCGACGCCAGGTCCACAGATATTGTAACCGGGTTTATTTTATTTATTTTTATTTTTCTTTATTGGCACACTAAACAGATTACATTCATTTCAAAAATAAAGATACAAAGGACAGGCATTGCAGATAAATGTCATCCAAAATAAGCATGCACATCATGATTTTAACAATATATGTTGTAGCATTACGCTACGGATTAATTGACTTTTTTTACTAATCCGATGTTTATTTAAATTCATCACGGCACAGCGCCATCTGTTACAGACGAGTTGTACTCTTTTTCTTATGTCTTAGCTTGCATGAATTTTGGTTTCACTTGGTAGATTGCATGCTTTCGGAAATTGTTCGCTCCGTTTCAGTTAGGTGTCGCTATTCTCAATTGTATTAGTTTCGTTCGTTAGCTCGTAGCCTTATTTACTTATAGATTTAGGTCTGGCAAACTGTCATTTTAGTATTTATATTTTTTTATTTGAATTTCAAAAATTAGATTTCATTCGTTCTTTGGGGTTTCTGTCAAGAAAAAAATTGCTTAAAGGATTGTGATGGAGATTTTGAGTTGAAGTCAAGAGGCATCTTACTAAGATAATTGCTTGAGTTTTCAAATATTTTGACCGGAGTACTACAGTTTTTGTCCACTTTTTGCGATCCGAGTACTACAGTTTGTGTCTACGTTTTGTGATCCCATAAGGAGCCCTCCCCTTATTTTTCTGAGGGTCTGTGCGGTGCAGTTCAAGTAACGGCTGCAAGCGGTGCGCCGAGTGCTTGGTTCTCTTGCCGGCCGGCGTGTGATCCTGTGTGTGCGTCTAGCACGGTCTGATTGCGACTGGGAGCCACAGTCCTCCATCCAGTGCCCGTCAGATCTGAACGGGTTTGTTTATTTAACCTGCCGTCCAATGTACGAGTCCTGCCCTTGAGGGCTTACAGAAGGTTGGTGTCATCGACGCGCGCGGCGCGACTGGTGCGCGCACATCTTCGAGCGGTTCGGTGCATTTAGAATTATTTAATTTAATCGTAATATTCGGCCAAAACTAATTCAAAATTATTCGATATTTAAGTGTTAGTTTTAAACATCTGTAACGAGTTGTGTTGTGATCTTAATGCTTATTTGATTTTTATGCGAACAAAGCTCTTTTTGTTCGAAGTTATCCTCTAAATTCCGAAAGCCTCGTTCGTCGGGCACATATTTTCTTTTACTGCATTTTTCGACCATAATCATAACATCCATCAGCCATTCCTCACTCTTCATCAGCCTTTCAACAATTCATGCAACCGTTTTTAATCGCCAACCCAGTCAAAATTCTCAGCCCAGCCAAAATCCTTTCACGTGAGAGAATTTTGACTGGTTATCGTCAAAGTGCAGTATAATTCTTCTTAAATTTGTCGCAACAAACTTAACCATTTTGATTCAACCCCTAGAAAAACCTAAAAGTATTAAATTTAAGATTATTTGTTAATTTAACCCATTCATATCTGTGTGTTTTGATTTCGGTGTTAAACGTGTGCTGAAGTGATCTCCAGTGTAAATTATCGACAAATTCGTAAGTTTGTACCATTAAACAATAAATTATACGTGTGTCAGTGAATAGTGTTGTTTTTCTCATTTATTTTTTTTTTTTATCAATTAAATTCACTGCAATGTACATTGAAAAAATATCCTATAATAATAGTAGATTGCACAACAAGTGCATAAAACGCATCATTTTATACGAGACGTTTATCCATGAATATAAAGTCGTGTAAAATGCGTTTTATGGACGAGTTGCACACTCTACTTTTCACTTCGATTGCGAGAAAATTAAACTACATCATGTAAATTTTATACTTAAAAACAAATTAAATTAAAATTTAAATACATTTAGTGTTTTATGTCTACGATAAATTATTGTTGTAGTATCAATATATAGTATATTGATTTACTAAAATAGAAATAAATTTAAAAAGTAATAAATTATAGTAAATAAAAATTACAAATTTATTTCAAGAAGTTTTATTGTGTACTTTGGCTGTTGGTATTTTGCCTTGGTCTTAGAATACTAACGAAACGAAAAAAATAAAGAGTTTATTCAATAAAGTTTTATGTTGTTCGTGTGGCTGTTGGACCGATCGCCTTGGTCTTCGACGACGATTTTACTTTATGCTCTAGAGCATAAAAAGCAACTTTATGTCGCCTACGCACAGCATAAAGTCGAACTTTTAGAGCATGAGAAGTGAAAAAATTATTATAAATCTAATATAAACTGTTTAATTTGACATTCTATTTAAATATTGTATACATATACATATATATTTTATGTATATAGGTAGTACGTAATGTACTATTTGTTGTTGTGCACAGACACACTCTCCGATTCCGCGCCCCGCAGTCCAAGACGGCGATGTACCGCGCGCCGTGCGGCCGCCGCATCCGCAACCACCACGAGCTGCACCAATACCTGCAGGTATTCATTTATTCATTTCATTTCATTTATTTATTTCATGGAACAATATCAATTGTGTTTGAAATAATACATAAAAATTAAACAATAAAAAGACCTTAACTAAATTACGTGTAGGTATAAGTACATTGCAAGAAGTCAATATTATAAACATGTCAAACAAAATACATACATACATACATAAAATGACGCCTTTTTCCCAACGGGGTAGGCAGATACCACATCTTTCCACTTGCTACGGTCCTGACATACATCTTTCGCTTCATCAACATTCATTAATCTCCTCATGCATGCTCGTCGGTTTAACAAAATCATTATCAAAATTAAAGCATAGATATTAAAAACGTTTCAAAATTACCTAAATTATAAAGTTACAATTCCAAATTAAAAATACATGTCCACAGTGCTCAATAATATAAAAATAACAATAATATATTTAAAAATAATAATAATAATAATTTACTACAAATAAAAAACAGCAATGTTATGATGTTATTAAAGCCCAAGTATATACATTTTAGTTTTCCACATAACAGTGGAAAACTAAAATGTAGTTTAGTTAGTGTTTAATACATTACTAGCTCACCGGATTAGCAAGTTGAAGTGGCAATGGGCAGGCCACATAGCACGCGGAGCAGATGGCCGATGGGGCCGAAAAGTGCTCGAGTGGAGACCTCGGACCAGCAAGCGCAGCGTAGGACGTCCACCTACAAGATGGACGGATGACCTTATAAAGGTCGCCGGAAGGCGCTGGATGCAGGTCGCTTCCAACCGGTATATATGGAATTCCAAAGGGGAGGCCTATGTTCAGCAGTGGACGTCCTATGGCTGAGATGATGATGATGATGATAGATTACTAGCTTTTGCCCGCGACTATATATCTCCTATACGTGTACGCATGTAATAATTAGTTATAACACTAATGTAATGTAATTGTTCTGAGTATTATTTACGAAAAAATTACTTACTGTTGAGTTTCTTACGGCTTTCTTCTCAACAGCGGTCTCCTCTTGCGAAATGCCGGTAGATTCACAATCTGACTTATAAAAGTGCCCCTGTGGCCTACTTACTGAATAAATTATTTCATTTCATTTCATTTCACTACGTACGCGTGGAACTTGATAAAAGGGATTATTAAAAGCGCCTAAGCAAATGTAAGAGCAATTGTGCTTTTGGTCTAATAATTACATTTCCTACAGGGTCACCGCACCCCAACAGAAATGTTCACTCACTATTCAATCTTTTTAGGTATAATTTCCAGGATGAAAACTATCATATGTCCTTCCTCGGATCTTAAACTATCTCTATGCCAAATTTCATCAAAATCGATTCAGCGGTTTAAGGGTGAAGAGGTAACAGACAGACAGACACACTTTCGCATTTATAATATTAGTAAGTGAGTAAGTATATTTGTAAGTATGGATTATGAAGTTGGAGGTAAATAAAATCAATTAATATAACAACAGAAATTTATTGAAGATAAACTCATATAAAGTAGCATTCAACTTGAAATCGAACTAAAATAATCATAATAAGGCTAAGTTCGAGTAAGGACATCTATTTACTCAATTATTGGAGCTTGAATAAATACATTAATTTATTAAAATTACTGCTAGAATAAATTATATACAATTTAAAATGAGGGTACTCAACTCTGATCGTAGCGCCGGCGGCAGGACAAGTGAGCCTAGTCCCACCGAGCAGCCGCTTTTATACTTTGTTCTGTCGCCTGATCTATGACGTCAGTCATTCATACATTTTTAACTAACTGTTAAAGCCTGACCAGAAACATATGAGGATGCGCCATATTGCGGAATTTAACTGGAACTAATTTCTTACACTGGCAATGATTTTATGATGGTTGTCAACAATTCCAATGTCATTCGTAGCGTTTTCTTTACAAGACAAATATTTAAAAGTATCCAAAGAAAATGCCGAAAACCATTCATAGCCGTGAACGTAAGATTATAAATAAAGTGTACACGACTTTACTATACGAAAAACAGTCAGGAAAAGAGTGCATTCCATTAAATGATATTACGACGTTAACATAGTGGAACTAACAGATATTTAAACTAATGTCATTATAGTGGGTTCCGATTGGTTGCAAAATTGTTGCCATTTAAATCTTATAAATAGCGCCCTCTTGACAATCCTCATATATTTCTGGTCAGGCTTTACATGTTTTATACACTTCTAAACTTAACAATTGTGATGACATGTTATGATATTACAATGAACTTATCCAATTTTAACAATCACAAATCCAACACAGGCCATCGACAGCGACATGAGCGTGGACCTGTTCGACTTCAACGGACACACGCACTGTCTGGCCGAGTTCGTGTTGAACAAGTGCATCGTCAGCAAGAAGGTGAGTGACTTGTAGATGTTTCTCCGAGGAGTGAGCGAGACACTGCTGTCGGACCTTCCACTCTCACCTATGGCCGCCACTCTCCGCTCTGCTGGTCGCGCAAAGTCGTGGGCTTGCTTAATCTCTAGTTTAATTTGAGTCTCTTGTCATTTTCTAGTAACTGATATTGTGTAATATGTGCACCTAATCAATGGTGATACAAAGATCGAAGGGCAGAGAAAGGAAGAGACCGAAGAAGCAAGAGAGAGAGAAATAAACAATGTAAAGATCAATCAACACCCATAGCTTTAGAAAAAAATCGAGCACCTAGTCTCATAGCGTTGGGATGGTGGAGTGGTTGACACGTTAGACCGGCAATCCATATAGGTACCGGGTTCGATTGCCGGTTTGTTCTGCCAGGTTACGCATTTCAAATTTTCTTTGTGAAGTTCGAATTTTTGTTTTTCACCTGAAACGTTCCGCTTATTTTTTGTCCATAAGCCATTTTATTCCAAAACTGTTTTAACATCAGAAAAATTATAAAACACATCCAACCAATGGGTTCTTTAAAATGATGTTTAGAAAACCCTAAAAATATTATGGGTTTCAGAAAAAAAAATTGTTTTCCGACAATTGAAAATTTGACGAAACGTTACAGATGGGAAACAATGTTGCGAAGTTGTGACTGTATACACATTTCTCTCTGTTCAAAAAGCCAATGAAACTTATTTATTTATTTATTTAAACTTTATTGCACAAAACAAGTCAGTACAAATGGCTTACTTAATGCCAAATGGCATTCTCTACCAGTCAACCATAGGGCCAAAACAAAGAGATACTAGAAGTGGGTGCAAATTTGAAATCTGATGGTACAGAGAGGAACTTATATCCGCATCGCCGTTACGATAGGACGTGTTTACAAATATTGTAATAAGAGTTTCTAATTATGCTGACGCTGACATTGCAATGCTGTACCTAATAAAAGTAATCAAGTATTATGTCATATCAAAAAAATATATATTCAAATATATATTGTATAATAGTTTTATAGTATGATTGTAAACAATTACTTTGTTACTTAGAATATAATTTGTACGCGTTTTTATGAATTTCTTTAATAAGATTTATTGACAAAGTATTTAATTAATTAAATGACCTCTCTCAAAGCCTGAGATACAGGATTTTCCTAGTTCAGGCACAAGAATTAAGTGTAAGACTTTTTTATGCTAATTGTAATTCTTATGTGTTTTATTAATAAAGATTTATTATTATTATTATTATTTGTTTCTCGTCATAGAGTCTCGGGCTCATACGTCCCGGTCTTTTGGAAGGCTTGCGTGGGGATATGGATCCAACACGTAGAGGCCCCTTGGAGAAATTTGCTGTGGTTGTAGCCCTGCTGGGACCCGTTCCTGATCATATTAATAGACGCGTTTTACCTACCAATAAAACGCATATTAATTTACTTACCTTATTCGAAGCTTATTTAATTGAGATAGGCATGTCGTTTCCCGCCTTGTATTGCTATCTCTTTCTAAATTGCCCCTCTACTAGTCTTTTCCTACCACCACCTGGCAGTGGGGATGAATCTGGGGTCTGATGAAATCCCAATTAGTTTCGTCATTGGCTCGAAATTAATGTCACCAGGCAGAGTTTACTCATAAGCTTCGAATAAGGTAAGTAAATTAATATGCGTTTTATTGGTAGGTAAAACGCGTCTATTAATTTGACTTGACCGTTATTCGAAGCTTATTTAATTGAGACCTGTTTGTTATCGCCTGGTGGTGCCGGAAAAGAAGATGCCAATGTGAATTTAGTGTAGGAACTGATGGAGAGTTAAGGAATAAACCGCATATTCCACTGTAAATCATTAACATTTATTGCAAAAGATAATATTATCCTCTGTTAATAATACATAATGTCAATTATTATTCAATCAACTGCTTCAAAAAAGTGCGACACAGTAATAGATTCACTAGAGGATACTGGCATTACTTCACGTCTGTAATATTGATGGAACGTGTTTTCTGAACGCCAATTACCACGAGCTAATATGTCTTCGACAGGAAAGTTGTCGATCCAATTCTTAGACGCGACCGCTGAGCGGACGCTACCCGGGGACGCTGTAATGCCAGCCTCCTTAAGCAAACTTTTGATCCATCCCGCAATAATTGTTCGGGATGCAGTTTTTACTTCACCTCTTAAGGTGACAAATAAATTATTTACATTATTTAAGTCTCGTCTATTTTTTAACAATGCAATTGTGTGTTTGACCCAAAATACAGGATTTAAATTTTGACAAGCAGAGTTACATAGTAACTTCCATCCTGACTGTCGATGATTTACACAATCTGTCTTGGATCCAAATTCCGGCCAAAATACTACAAAATCATCTGATGACTAATAATGTTTACAATCAATTTTCAATAACGTTAGATCGTGTATTCTTCTACCGGAGCAAAGAAGAAGTAACATCGCAGTGTGCCGAGATGATTCGAATATATTTTCTAAATTGATTTTGTATTTTTTTAAGTGATTAACAAGTTTTTCTACATTCCATATAGGAGGTTTTTGGTCACTGGGCTTCTGCTTTTGCAATGCTATTGATTTAAGAACTTGTTTCACAAGAATGTGCGAACTTAATTGGCCCGATTCTTCCGTATTACATAATGTTGAAACTACTGATTTATACAGTAGGATAGTCCTATATGAAATATTATGAACTAAGTGAAGATCAGACAAATATTTTGCTACATCCGATCCTGATGGCTTCGTGTAGTCAATATTTTTACTAGTAGCCCAGTTTACCCATTTGTTCCACGCGAGGCTGTAAATCTTTCGTGTGGAGGCGTGCCAGGACTGCTTAAGTAAGTCTAACTGATCTGAATTCCAACCAATTAAGCTCTCTGACCACCCCCACACTTCCACACTTCCAGTATCATTTCCTGAACTTTCGGCGGTGGTAAGCCCGTAGTTACATCGATCAGGAGCCTGTCTAGAGATCGCAGCGTGAACGGAGCTGCTAGGGCCCGGGACTTGAGGTCCGCCCGCCAAAAAACGCGGTTCCATCGCGGGACTACCAGAAGGTATACACCTGTGGCTTGATTGAGATGAGCCAATACCTTTGGGATTAGGTAAGGGGCTGGGAACACCCACGCTAGATCGAACATCCAAATTTGTGAGAAGGCGTCGTGGATCAGAGCTCTGTGATCGTTTTGATCTAACGACGCATAGTTGATCACCACGTGGGCTCTTTGAGACGCAAATAGATCTATTTGCGGGACACCCCATTTTGCAAAAACTTTCTCTGTGGCCTCTGGTAGGAGATGCCACTCTGGCGGCCGACGCATCCTTGATAGATGATCTGCGTGGCTGTTGTATTTGCCCGGGATGTGGAACAAGTTGAGATGTATTTGATGTTGTTCGAGAATGCGAAAAACTTGGTATGTTAATTCTAGGAGAGGATTTGATTTTGTTCCACCTTGGTTTCGCAAATAAGCTATCACTGTTTTGCTGTCGCACTGGACAAGAACCGTAGAATAGCTCAGGTACTGACTGTGATCTTTTAAGACCTTCAATATAGCGAGCATTTCCTTCTGGTTGCAGTGCAACTTTTGCTCCCACTCGGTCCAACTGCCCGACAGAGCCTGTGCGTCTAATTGGGCTCCCCAAGCAAGATCCGAGGCATCTGTCGTCAGGAAATGTGATGGTGGGGGGAGATGGATTGGTGATGGGTGATGACAATTGTGCAGCCACCATACTAGATTTTCCATTGCTTCCTTGGGTATGCTGTAAAGCCGTCCCGAAAATCTCGGTATCGAATTGAGAAGATTTAGAATTGCTCGGTAGTTTAACCTTCCCCTTGGAACAGTGAAGCTTGCAAAGTTGAGAATTCCGACTAAACTCTCGAGGTTTTTTCGATTGGTTTTCTCTAAAAATAGCATTTGTTGGACCTTGGCCTTCAATAATGGAATCTTCTCGTTTGGTAAACTTTTGAGATTCTCCCAAGGATCCCAAGCGATACCCAGGTATACCAATGACCTTTGAGGAGTTAGAAGCGATTTCTCGTAGTTTACCAGCCATCCCAATTTTTCTAGAGTCTCCACAACAACCTTTACATGCCTGGCAAGCGTATTCTTGTTCTGGTGGGCTATGAGGAAATCGTCGAGATACACAATCGTGCGTATATTGGAATTCCTTAGAATCTGCGCCACCCAGTTGGTGAATGATGCGAAAACTTTTGGTGCGGTGCTGAGACCGAACGGTAGACATGTCATCTGTAAAAGTTCTTGTCCGTAAATAAGGCGTAAAAATCGCCTGTGCGTTTGACTTACGGGTAGATGGAAATAAGCCTGGGACAGGTCTATTTTGCAAAGCCAATCTTGGGGTTGGATAAAATCCGGTACACGATGAACATTTATTAGTCCAAATTTGTCGGTAATTATAAACCGGTTTAGAGGCTTGAGGTTGAAAATTGGCCGAGCTGAGCCGTCGCTCTTTGGCACTAAAAACATTGTCGAAAGAAAGCTTGGAGACGGCTTTACCACCTCTAACACACCCTGCTTTTTCATTTGACCAATTATCTGAGTCATTTCTTCCGATTGTGGAATTTCCAGATTGTTTCCATAAAGGTTCGGATAAACTAAAGGTGGTTTTTGGTAAAAGGGTATGCGATACCCCTTTATTATACGCAGTATATGATCTGGTGCATTCATCGTCTCCCAAACGTCGTAGAATTGTGCCAGGCGGCCCGCTCTGAACTTCGTGTCAATACTTTCCTCGCTTATTGTTCTTGTAGCCTCCAGGCGATGCCGTTCGTTTACGGCCATTTCGTTGTTGGGATCGTTGCTGGTATTGCTTGGGTTGGCGCCCTCGAAAGGTGTTGCTATGGCTAGTTCTATAGGCATTATTATATCCTTGCGAAGGATAGTTTTGATGGTAATTTCCCCGCGGGGGAACAGCATGTTGTGCGGGTGTATTTCCCTGGCACGCATGAGCATGGCACGTATGCGGGTTGCTTACCGTGTGTACGTGATTACAGTAACCCTGCGAGGGTACTTTGTGAGGCACTGCTCCCTGCGAGGGAGCGCCTGATTCGGCTTTAGAATCGCCTGTTTGCGAAACAGGGTTCTTTTTTAGAGGCCAAAAACATTTACGAACCCCGCCATGGTGTTCGATTTTGGCTGTGAACTCTTCAGCGTTAAAAAGAGACGAGCTAGAAGGTGGTATCTTGCGTATAGCAGCCTTTACCAAAGGTTCTTTGATGTGTTTCGTAATTCCGTTTCGTCTCATATTTATAACCTCTGCTCTGTGGCCACAAACCATCTGCAATAAATCCTGGGAAACCTTAAAAAGATCTCCTTCTAACAGGACACTATTAACCTTTTCACGAAAAGTTTCAAAAGAAAATTCTCCTCCTGACCTGATGAAATCGAGTATACTTGCCACTGCAGCGTGCAGGGCTTCTTGCTGTTTTATGAGACAAAAGGTTAATGCGCCATACGCTTTGTCAGAATTAACTAAATGTGGGTAGGAGTCATACTGTTTAACTTCCTCGTTTACCTCCAAATCCGTGTAGCCCGGAGACCGACTATACGTTTTTTGTGTCTCAGAATAACGAATGTCGTTCCAGCCCTTGCTGTTGAGCCGCTGTACTTCGCACAGCAACTTAAGTTGTTCTTCCGTAGCATCCGGAATTGTTGGTTCTTTTAATTTAGTTTCGAGACCCAAAACAAAAGGCTTTGAAGGGCCCGGATGGGGTTCTGTTTCGTCGTAAAGATCTCGACTAACAGTGTCCGAGACAATGGAAAAAGCATCACATTCTGAGTTACGGTTATAACAATCGTTAGGGGCTGCTAGGCTTGCACGTATCTTGCTTACCTCCTTTGTTAGTTTGTGTAACTTGCGAGCAGATTTTTTCCTGTTCTTTTTCTTGCTACGACGATAGCGTTTGTTCTTTTGATCACTACTCGATGAATCCGAGGAACTGGAGCTGCTGTCGCTGCTGCTGCTGCTCGAGCTACTATATGAACGCTTACGTGTCCGGGTTTCCTTCGATTCCATATTGGTATTTTCCTGCATTTCATCCACCTCATCCATAATTCTACAAATCAAATTTACAATAAATATCGAACGGTAAAACCGTTAATTTACATTCACAAAAAATATGTGGGTAGATTTGTGCAGTGATAAGTAACCCTTTGTTTGACACGACACAGATAATTCGCTTTTAGTGTTATACTTACGTGAATATGTTGTCACAAATAACTTACGATAGGAAATCAACAACTCGTATGAATTTGTGTAACCCAATGATATCGTATTTAGTAACGTAAGTATTTCTTCACTCAGCGAACGGAACTTAGTTTAAAAAGGGTTCGCTCAAAATATGATTAAAATTTGAATAGTCGTATTGGGCACTAGACCTTACGACTGATCGCGGCGGGAAATCAGACGCCAATGACGAAACTAATTGGGATTTCATCAGACCCCAGATTCATCCCCACTGCCAGGTGGTGGTAGGAAAAGACTAGTAGAGGGGCAATTTAGAAAGAGATAGCAATACAAGGCGGGAAACGACATGCCTATCTCAATAAAACGCATATTAATTTACTTACCTTATTCGAAGCTTATTTAATTGAGATAGGCATGTCGTTTCCCGCCTTGTATTGCTATCTCTTTCTAAATTGCCCCTCTACTAGTCTTTTCCTACCACCACCTGGCAGTGGGGATGAATCTGGGGTCTGATGAAATCCCAATTAGTTTCGTCATTGGCTCGAAATTAATGTCACCAGGCAGAGTTTACTCATAAGCTTCGAATAAGGTAAGTAAATTAATATGCGTTTTATTGGTAGGTAAAACGCGTCTATTAATTTGACTTGACCGTTATTCGAAGCTTATTTAATTGAGACCTGTTTGTTATCGCCTGGTGGTGCCGGAAAAGAAGATGCCAATGTGAATTTAGTGTAGGAACTGATGGAGAGTTAAGGAATAAACCGCATATTCCACTGTAAATCATTAACATTTATTGCAAAAGATAATATTATCCTCTGTTAATAATACATAATGTCAATTATTATTCAATCAACTGCTTCAAAAAAGTGCGACACAGTAATAGATTCACTAGAGGATACTGGCATTACTTCACGTCTGTAATATTGATGGAACGTGTTTTCTGAACGCCAATTACCACGAGCTAATATGTCTTCGACAGGAAAGTTGTCGATCCAATTCTTAGACGCGACCGCTGAGCGGACGCTACCCGGGGACGCTGTAATGCCAGCCTCCTTAAGCAAACTTTTGATCCATCCCGCAATAATTGTTCGGGATGCAGTTTTTACTTCACCTCTTAAGGTGACAAATAAATTATTTACATTATTTAAGTCTCGTCTATTTTTTAACAATGCAATTGTGTGTTTGACCCAAAATACAGGATTTAAATTTTGACAAGCAGAGTTACATAGTAACTTCCATCCTGACTGTCGATGATTTACACAATCTGTCTTGGATCCAAATTCCGGCCAAAATACTACAAAATCATCTGATGACTAATAATGTTTACAATCAATTTTCAATAACGTTAGATCGTGTATTCTTCTACCGGAGCAAAGAAGAAGTAACATCGCAGTGTGCCGAGATGATTCGAATATATTTTCTAAATTGATTTTGTATTTTTTTAAGTGATTAACAAGTTTTTCTACATTCCATATAGGAGGTTTTTGGTCACTGGGCTTCTGCTTTTGCAATGCTATTGATTTAAGAACTTGTTTCACAAGAATGTGCGAACTTAATTGGCCCGATTCTTCCGTATTACATAATGTTGAAACTACTGATTTATACAGTAGGATAGTCCTATATGAAATATTATGAACTAAGTGAAGATCAGACAAATATTTTGCTACATCCGATCCTGATGGCTTCGTGTAGTCAATATTTTTACTAGTAGCCCAGTTTACCCATTTGTTCCACGCGAGGCTGTAAATCTTTCGTGTGGAGGCGTGCCAGGACTGCTTAAGTAAGTCTAACTGATCTGAATTCCAACCAATTAAGCTCTCTGACCACCCCCACACTTCCACACTTCCAGTATCATTTCCTGAACTTTCGGCGGTGGTAAGCCCGTAGTTACATCGATCAGGAGCCTGTCTAGAGATCGCAGCGTGAACGGAGCTGCTAGGGCCCGGGACTTGAGGTCCGCCCGCCAAAAAACGCGGTTCCATCGCGGGACTACCAGAAGGTATACACCTGTGGCTTGATTGAGATGAGCCAATACCTTTGGGATTAGGTAAGGGGCTGGGAACACCCACGCTAGATCGAACATCCAAATTTGTGAGAAGGCGTCGTGGATCAGAGCTCTGTGATCGTTTTGATCTAACGACGCATAGTTGATCACCACGTGGGCTCTTTGAGACGCAAATAGATCTATTTGCGGGACACCCCATTTTGCAAAAACTTTCTCTGTGGCCTCTGGTAGGAGATGCCACTCTGGCGGCCGACGCATCCTTGATAGATGATCTGCGTGGCTGTTGTATTTGCCCGGGATGTGGAACAAGTTGAGATGTATTTGATGTTGTTCGAGAATGCGAAAAACTTGGTATGTTAATTCTAGGAGAGGATTTGATTTTGTTCCACCTTGGTTTCGCAAATAAGCTATCACTGTTTTGCTGTCGCACTGGACAAGAACCGTAGAATAGCTCAGGTACTGACTGTGATCTTTTAAGACCTTCAATATAGCGAGCATTTCCTTCTGGTTGCAGTGCAACTTTTGCTCCCACTCGGTCCAACTGCCCGACAGAGCCTGTGCGTCTAATTGGGCTCCCCAAGCAAGATCCGAGGCATCTGTCGTCAGGAAATGTGATGGTGGGGGGAGATGGATTGGTGATGGGTGATGACAATTGTGCAGCCACCATACTAGATTTTCCATTGCTTCCTTGGGTATGCTGTAAAGCCGTCCCGAAAATCTCGGTATCGAATTGAGAAGATTTAGAATTGCTCGGTAGTTTAACCTTCCCCTTGGAACAGTGAAGCTTGCAAAGTTGAGAATTCCGACTAAACTCTCGAGGTTTTTTCGATTGGTTTTCTCTAAAAATAGCATTTGTTGGACCTTGGCCTTCAATAATGGAATCTTCTCGTTTGGTAAACTTTTGAGATTCTCCCAAGGATCCCAAGCGATACCCAGGTATACCAATGACCTTTGAGGAGTTAGAAGCGATTTCTCGTAGTTTACCAGCCATCCCAATTTTTCTAGAGTCTCCACAACAACCTTTACATGCCTGGCAAGCGTATTCTTGTTCTGGTGGGCTATGAGGAAATCGTCGAGATACACAATCGTGCGTATATTGGAATTCCTTAGAATCTGCGCCACCCAGTTGGTGAATGATGCGAAAACTTTTGGTGCGGTGCTGAGACCGAACGGTAGACATGTCATCTGTAAAAGTTCTTGTCCGTAAATAAGGCGTAAAAATCGCCTGTGCGTTTGACTTACGGGTAGATGGAAATAAGCCTGGGACAGGTCTATTTTGCAAAGCCAATCTTGGGGTTGGATAAAATCCGGTACACGATGAACATTTATTAGTCCAAATTTGTCGGTAATTATAAACCGGTTTAGAGGCTTGAGGTTGAAAATTGGCCGAGCTGAGCCGTCGCTCTTTGGCACTAAAAACATTGTCGAAAGAAAGCTTGGAGACGGCTTTACCACCTCTAACACACCCTGCTTTTTCATTTGACCAATTATCTGAGTCATTTCTTCCGATTGTGGAATTTCCAGATTGTTTCCATAAAGGTTCGGATAAACTAAAGGTGGTTTTTGGTAAAAGGGTATGCGATACCCCTTTATTATACGCAGTATATGATCTGGTGCATTCATCGTCTCCCAAACGTCGTAGAATTGTGCCAGGCGGCCCGCTCTGAACTTCGTGTCAATACTTTCCTCGCTTATTGTTCTTGTAGCCTCCAGGCGATGCCGTTCGTTTACGGCCATTTCGTTGTTGGGATCGTTGCTGGTATTGCTTGGGTTGGCGCCCTCGAAAGGTGTTGCTATGGCTAGTTCTATAGGCATTATTATATCCTTGCGAAGGATAGTTTTGATGGTAATTTCCCCGCGGGGGAACAGCATGTTGTGCGGGTGTATTTCCCTGGCACGCATGAGCATGGCACGTATGCGGGTTGCTTACCGTGTGTACGTGATTACAGTAACCCTGCGAGGGTACTTTGTGAGGCACTGCTCCCTGCGAGGGAGCGCCTGATTCGGCTTTAGAATCGCCTGTTTGCGAAACAGGGTTCTTTTTTAGAGGCCAAAAACATTTACGAACCCCGCCATGGTGTTCGATTTTGGCTGTGAACTCTTCAGCGTTAAAAAGAGACGAGCTAGAAGGTGGTATCTTGCGTATAGCAGCCTTTACCAAAGGTTCTTTGATGTGTTTCGTAATTCCGTTTCGTCTCATATTTATAACCTCTGCTCTGTGGCCACAAACCATCTGCAATAAATCCTGGGAAACCTTAAAAAGATCTCCTTCTAACAGGACACTATTAACCTTTTCACGAAAAGTTTCAAAAGAAAATTCTCCTCCTGACCTGATGAAATCGAGTATACTTGCCACTGCAGCGTGCAGGGCTTCTTGCTGTTTTATGAGACAAAAGGTTAATGCGCCATACGCTTTGTCAGAATTAACTAAATGTGGGTAGGAGTCATACTGTTTAACTTCCTCGTTTACCTCCAAATCCGTGTAGCCCGGAGACCGACTATACGTTTTTTGTGTCTCAGAATAACGAATGTCGTTCCAGCCCTTGCTGTTGAGCCGCTGTACTTCGCACAGCAACTTAAGTTGTTCTTCCGTAGCATCCGGAATTGTTGGTTCTTTTAATTTAGTTTCGAGACCCAAAACAAAAGGCTTTGAAGGGCCCGGATGGGGTTCTGTTTCGTCGTAAAGATCTCGACTAACAGTGTCCGAGACAATGGAAAAAGCATCACATTCTGAGTTACGGTTATAACAATCGTTAGGGGCTGCTAGGCTTGCACGTATCTTGCTTACCTCCTTTGTTAGTTTGTGTAACTTGCGAGCAGATTTTTTCCTGTTCTTTTTCTTGCTACGACGATAGCGTTTGTTCTTTTGATCACTACTCGATGAATCCGAGGAACTGGAGCTGCTGTCGCTGCTGCTGCTGCTCGAGCTACTATATGAACGCTTACGTGTCCGGGTTTCCTTCGATTCCATATTGGTATTTTCCTGCATTTCATCCACCTCATCCATAATTCTACAAATCAAATTTACAATAAATATCGAACGGTAAAACCGTTAATTTACATTCACAAAAAATATGTGGGTAGATTTGTGCAGTGATAAGTAACCCTTTGTTTGACACGACACAGATAATTCGCTTTTAGTGTTATACTTACGTGAATATGTTGTCACAAATAACTTACGATAGGAAATCAACAACTCGTATGAATTTGTGTAACCCAATGATATCGTATTTAGTAACGTAAGTATTTCTTCACTCAGCGAACGGAACTTAGTTTAAAAAGGGTTCGCTCAAAATATGATTAAAATTTGAATAGTCGTATTGGGCACTAGACCTTACGACTGATCGCGGCGGGAAATCAGACGCCAATGACGAAACTAATTGGGATTTCATCAGACCCCAGATTCATCCCCACTGCCAGGTGGTGGTAGGAAAAGACTAGTAGAGGGGCAATTTAGAAAGAGATAGCAATACAAGGCGGGAAACGACATGCCTATCTCAATTAAATAAGCTTCGAATAACGGTCAAGTCAAATTAATAAGATGATACATCCATGAACAGGTCCCAGCAGGTGATTGTACTATTGCATTGGTATGAAAAAGAAAAAACCGGGCTATTAAAATGGAGTTTGGATGGACTATTTATTTGGGCTATTGCAAAAGAAAAATTATTATTATTATTATTATGTCCTTCTTATTTCCCCCAGGACTTATCCCACGGGAAGGAGAACGTGCCGGTGCCGTGCGTGAACTACTACGACGACTCGCTGCCGGAGTTCTGCTCCTACAACACCGAGCGCACGCCCACCGCCGGCGTGCCGCTCAACCTGGACCCCGAGTTCCTGTGCGGCTGCGACTGCACCGACGACTGCGCGGTTAGGCCTTCAAATTTTTTATGAAATTCCTTTACAGTTCTCTCGAGTTGTTCCGCCCGAAACGTGATACTTCGAAGCCTGTTATAACGCATGTTGTTCGAGAAAAAAGTATTTTTTCGCAACTGGTTACGCGTACCTGGGGAGGTGGTTCCGTGGCCGAAGGGGGATTGGATTTAACTTGTTCTGTTTACTAATTCAGCATTATTATTACAGGACAAGACTAAATGCGCCTGCTGGAAGATGACGCTGGAGGGCGCTCACACCATCGGACTGGACACCGACGAGGTTGGCTACGTGTACAAGCGGCTGCCAGAGCCTCTGCCTTCCGGCATCTATGAGTGCAACTCTAGGTTAGTAACAGGCATTTATGAGTGCATCATTAGGTTAGTAACAGGCATTTATGAGTGCAAGTCTAGGTTAATAACAGGCATTTATGAGTGCAACTCTAGGTTAATAACAGGCATTTATGAGTGCAACTCTAGGTTAGTAACAGGCATTAATGAGTGCAACGCTAGGTCAGTAACAGGCATTTACGAGTGCAACTCTAGGTTAATAACAGGCATTTATGAGTGCAACTCTAGGTTAGTAACAGGCATTTATGAGTGCAACATTAGGTTAGTAACAGGCATTTATGAGTGCAACTCTAGGTTAGTAACAGGCATTTATGAGTGCGACATTAGGTTAGTAACAGGCATTTATGAGTGCAAGTCTAGGTTAATAACAGGCATTTATGAGTGCAACTCTAGGTTAATAACAGGCATTTATGAGTGCAACTCTAGGTTAGTAACAGGCATTTATGAGTGTAACATTAGGTTAGTAACAGGCATTTATGAGTGCAACTCTAGGTTAGTAACAGGCATTTATGAGTGCGACATTAGGTTAGTAACAGGCATTTATGAGTGCAAGTCTAGGTTAATAACAGGCATTTATGAGTGCAACATTAGGTTAGTAACAGGCATTTATGAGTGCAACTCTAGGTTAGTAACAGGCATTTATGAGTGCGACATTAGGTTAGTAACAGGCATTTATGAGTGCAAGTCTAGGTTAATAACAGGCATTTATGAGTGCAACTCTAGGTTAATAACAGGCATTTATGAGTGCAACTCTAGGTTAGTAACAGGCATTTATGAGTGTAACATTAGGTTAGTAACAGGCATTTATGAGTGCAACTCTAGGTTAGTAACAGGCATTTATGAGTGCGACATTAGGTTAGTAACAGGCATTTATGAGTGCAAGTCTAGGTTAATAACAGGCATTTATGAGTGCAACATTAGGTTAGTAACAGGCATTTATGAGTGCAACTCTAGGTTAGTAACAGGCATTTATGAGTGCGACATTAGGTTAGTAACAGGCATTTATGAGTGCAAGTCTAGGTTAATAACAGGCATTTATGAGTGCAACTCTAGGTTAATAACAGGCATTTATGAGTGCAACTCTAGGTTAGTAACAGGCATTTATGAGTGCAACATTAGGTTAGTAACAGGCATTTATGAGTGCAACTCTAGGTTGGTAACAGGCATTTATGAGTGCAACTCTAGGTTAGTAACAGGCATTAATGAGTGCAACGCTAGGTCAGTAACAGGCATTTATGAGTGCAAGTCTAGGTTAGTAACAGTCATTTATGAGTGTAACTCTAGGTCAGTGTAATAATGTAAAGTTGTGAGGAGGGGTAAATGATAATCTATGGGTAATCTCCAAATCTGTCTACGTTTAATATATAATAAATCAATACCTCTTATACATTAAGTTATAGTTGTACAAGCAATATAAATTTTTGTTGCAGTAAACCATTGTGTTACTGCTGATTATTTAATGTGGCTAGTCGCCATACTCTATTAGTAACAATAATACATTGTATCATAAGAGTAGTAGGAAGGGGATTACTAACGACAGTCTATTAGACGTACTCCACCGCGAAAATGGCTAGACGGTTTGAAACCAAATTTGCTTGGATAGATGGACATCCAAAGATCATTGCTTTTTACCCGACTACACCAAAGAAAATAGGAAAGTTACGGGGATGAAGTTGCGCCTTTGGTGCCGTTTCGTAACAATAAGTTCGTAACCAGCTTCGAACGGGAAAAAAATCCCCTGTTGTAACTGGTTACAAAATGGGACTTTCCCATTACCGACTCATAACCGCTGTTGGTAACCAGCTTCGAAACGGGAATAAAAAATCCCGTGTTGTAACTGGTTACAAAAGTTCACGAAATGGGACTTATGGGACTTTCCCAATACCGATTCGTAACTACGGTTGGTAACCAGCTTCGAAACGGGAAAAAAACACGTGTTGTAACTGGTTACAAAACGGAACTTTTCTATTACCGATTCGTAACCGCAGTTGGTAGGTAACCAAACGTTTGTTTCACGGGACAAGGAAAATTGCGGAATCCGGAAGAAACGACCACGCCTTTCGAGTTTTTTAAACGAATTTTTACATTGGAAATCTTAACATATATTGTGACAAAAACAAATGAAAGTGCACATGTGTGTGGAAAATGGCACTACGCAGGCCCATTACGCAACCGGCTACAAACAGGGAATTTCATATAACCATTTTACAGCCAGGTACAAAACTTGGTTACCTAACGGCACCAAAAGAAGTTGCTAGCACCTTCTAGTATGTCGAAAAAGTAAGTAAACCGTACGAATATATCTGTCCTGTCCTAAGACTTCGTACATAAAACTTACTGCCTAGAAGATGATTTAGCTTAATGTTAATCATGAATATTCAACAATAGGTATTGCCGACGCAATAGGCTACGTGGTAGTGCAGCTGCCTACTGAGCCAAAGGTCCTGGGTTCGAATCCCGGCAAGGGCAAATATTTGTGTGACCACGAATATTTGTTCCTGGGTCATGGCTGCTTTCTATGTATTTAAGTATATATTTGTATTAATAAGTATGTATATCGTCGGTTAGTGCCCATAACACAAGCCCACTAGAGCTTACTGTTGAACTAGATCGATTTGTGTGTTTGTCCAACATTTATTTATAGGCCATTTTTATTTCAGGTGTAAATGCAGACAGACCTGCTTAAACAGAGTGGCTCAACATCCTCTCCAGCTAAAATTACAGGTAGGTACATAGCGTGACATTCCGCCAGAAATCATAGTCATATTGGCTTACTTTCTTTCTATAAACTTCTTTTTTTAAACAATAAATAAAAAGGCAATGAAGAAAAGGTTGACATATAGGGGCTAATGAAACTTATCTGTACACATTTTGTTTCTTGCACCATTTTTGAGAAAAGCACTATATGTGTCTCAGCCGGAAGGGCAATTGCTGGTTTTGTATTAAATTAACCCCTCGTATGCTTAGACACGTATCCGTGCCAGTTCATGAATTGCCTAAGCACGGATACGTTCTAAAATTTTAAGCGGGCTGCATACAATGACGTAAATCAGCCGCACCCGAGTGTCAAATTCTGAATTGGTTGCCGCATACGAGGGGTTTAACGGACTCCCAAGGTTGTCCGTAATATTATATTGCAATATTATTTTATTTTTATTATTATATATTTATTTTTGTTTTATATTATAATACTTATAATCATAATGTGTAAGTTTATGTAGGTATATTTAAGATTTTGTTTTTTTTTGTCGTAAGCCTTTAGTGTCTCTGTGCATTTTTAATAGTTTTGCCTATCTTCTTTGATCTTTTCTCTTCTCTCTCATTTGCTCAAAGGTTAACTGGATGAAATCCCTTACAGGGATAAGTTCGCCTTTGTACATATCATTAGTTTAATGTCCTTGCTATGTTGGAGCGGAGCGAGCGAAGCTCCCATGGATCGACTCGAATGGACTTTGTGACAATGCGCAGATCTCAGCGAGTTCTCAACCGATTTTAGAAATTTTTGTTTTAAAATGCAAAAATTAAATTTCGCTGGGTCGTGAGGAAGAGAAAAAAAAAAAAAAAAAAAAAAAAAAAAAACCGCTCCAATCTATGGTGCAAGCCGGTGGCTGACTCTGCATCGACCTAGTATATGTATATTTTAATGTACAATAAAGAGTTTACATACATACATTATTGCTTTTGCAGGTGTTCAAAACGGCGAACCGCGGTTGGGGCATCCGCGCACTGAACGACGTCCCGAAGGGCGCCTTCCTGTGCGTGTACGCCGGCAACCTGCTCACCGACGCCACCGCCAACCTGGTCCGTTTATCTCCTTTTAGGGTTCCGTACCCGAAGGGTACAATCCGGGAACATATTACTGAGCCACCGCTGTCCGTATGTCACCGGGCTGTACCTCGTGAACCGACTAGCTAGACTGTTGAAATGTTCACCAATACTCAAAACAGAAGTAAATAAATATTTATGAGGGGCTCCTATACAACGCATGTGATCGGTTCTAGATAATACAATACAATTACTCTTTATTGCACACCTCACAAAACATACAGGAGAAATACAACGCAAGAAAATTACAATTAGAGGTTAATAACAAGGTAGTGGAAAATTTGAAATTATGTGGGATTGGGTGGATCAATGTTTTCTTGTTGTTATTCTGTCTCGTGCCCCGGGGACTATTGTGAATAAACTTCTTAAAAAAGTGTTAAAAATGTTTACTACTGGTATTGTCAGGATATAGTCTACATAAGAATGGGCTTATAACCGATGAAAATCGAAGTTTTAAAGAGTGATCATTACATTACCATTACCATGGTGACATTACCATGGGACATTACCATGGCAACGAGCTACAGAAAAAAGTTGATTGACCCAATTGTAAGAGAAGCGTAAAAGTTGGAAAACTATGAATATTCAATTCAATTCATTTTTTATTTCATATCACATTACAGACTACGTGGAATATGAACTAGGTATACATGTGACGCCTTGCAAGGGCACAGCAAATACAAACTTGCAAATGTTACAAGTTTCGTTTGTATCATCTGGCGACCGAATCATGTTTCCTCTATTTCAGGACGGTCTGAACGAGGGTGACGAGTACCTGGCGGAGCTGGACTATATCGAAGTGGTGGAGCAGATGAAGGAGGGCTTCGAGGAGGACATCCCCGACGACGCCAAGAAGCTGGACCAGGTCAGTGCAGGAGCCTGGACTCCTGGCTCGCTTCAGGACGGCTGGAGGGCGGCGAGGACCTGGCGGAGCTGGAGTACATCGAGGTGGTGGACATCCCCGACGACGCCAAGAAGCTGGACCAGGTCAGTGGAGGAGCCTGAACTCCTGGCTCGCTTCAGGACGGCTGGAGGGCGGCGAGGACCTGGCAGAGCTGGAGTACATCGAGGTGGTGGACATCCCCGACGACGCCAAGAAGCTGGACCAGGTCAGTGGAGGAGCCTGAACTCCTGGCTCGCTTCAGGACGGCTGGAGGGCGGCGAGGACCTGGCGGAGCTGGGCTACATCGAGGTGGTGGACATCCCCGACGACGCCAAGAAGCTGGACCAGGTCAGTGCAGGAGCCTGAACTCCTGGCTCGCTTCAGGACGGCTGGAGGGCGGCGAGGACCTGGCGGAGCTGGAGTACATCGAGGTGGTGGACATCCCCGACGACGCCAAGAAGCTGGACCAGGTCAGTGGAGGAGCCTGGACTCCTGGCTCGCTTCAGGACGGCTGGAGGGCGGCGAGGACCTGGCGGAGCTGGAGTACATCGAGGTGGTGGACATCCCCGACGACGCCAAGAAGCTGGACCAGGTCAGTGGAGGAGCCTGAACTCCTGGCTCGCTTCAGGACGGCTGGAGGGCGGCGAGGACCTGGCAGAGCTGGAGTACATCGAGGTGGTGGACATCCCCGACGACGCCAAGAAGCTGGACCAGGTCAGTGGAGGAGCCTGGACTCCTGGCTCGCTTCAGGACGGCTGGAGGGCGGCGAGGACCTGGCGGAGCTGGAGTACATCGAGGTGGTGGACATCCCCGACGATGCCAAGAAGCTGGACCAGGTCAGTGGAGGAGCCTGAACTCCTGGCTCGCTTCAGGACGGCTGGAGGGCGGCGAGGACCTGGCAGAGCTGGAGTACATCGAGGTGGTGGACATCCCCGACGACGCCAAGAAGCTGGACCAGGTCAGTGGAGGAGCCTGAACTCCTGGCTCGCTTCAGGACGGCTGGAGGGCGGCGAGGACCTGGCGGAGCTGGAGTACATCGAGGTGGTGGACATCCCCGACGACGCCAAGAAGCTGGACCAGGTCAGTGGAGGAGCCTGAACTCCTGGCTCGCTTCAGGACGGCTGGAGGGCGGCGAGGACCTGGCAGAGCTGGAGTACATCGAGGTGGTGGACATCCCCGACGACGCCAAGAAGCTGGACCAGGTCAGTGGAGGAGCCTGGACTCCTGGCTCGCTTCAGGACGGCTGGAGGGCGGCGAGAACCTGGCAGAGCTGGAGTACATCGAGGTGGTGGACATCCCCGACGACGCCAAGAAGCTGGACCAGGTCAGTGGAGGAGCCTGGACTCCTGGCTCGCTGCAGGACGGCTGGAGGGCGGCGAGGACCTGGCAGAGCTGGAGTACATCGAGGTGGTGGACATCCCCGACGACGCCAAGAAGCTGGACCAGGTCAGTGGAGGAGCCTGAACTCCTGGCTCGCTTCAGGACGGCTGGAGGGCGGCGAGGACCTGGCAGAGCTGGAGTACATCGAGGTGGTGGACATCCCCGACGACGCCAAGAAGCTGGACCAGGTCAGTGGAGGAGCCTGAACTCCTGGCTCGCTTCAGGACGGCTGGAGGGCGGCGAGGACCTGGCTGAGCTGGGCTACATCGAGGTGGTGGACATCCCCGACGACGCCAAGAAGCTGGACCAGGTCAGTGGAGGAGCCTGAACTCCTGGCTCGCTTCAGGACGGCTGGAGGGCGGCGAGGACCTGGCGGAGCTGGACTACATCCAGGTGGTGGACATCCCCGACGACGCCAAGAAGCTGGACCAGGTCAGTGCAGGAGCCTGAACTCCTGGCTCGCTTCAGGACGGCTGGAGGGCGGCGAGGACCTGGCTGAGCTGGGCTACATCGAGGTGGTGGACATCCCCGACGACGCCAAGAAGCTGGACCAGGTCAGTGCAGGAGCCTGAACTCCTGGCTCGCTTCAGGACGGCTGGAGGGCGGCGAGGACCTGGCTGAGCTGGGCTACATCGAGGTGGTGGACATCCCCGACGACGCCAAGAAGCTGGACCAGGTCAGTGCAGGAGCCTGAACTCCTGGCTCGCTTCAGGACGGCTGGAGGGCGGCGAGGACCTGGCTGAGCTGGGCTACATCGAGGTGGTGGACATCCCCGACGACGCCAAGAAGCTGGACCAGGTCAGTGCAGGAGCCTGAACTCCTGGCTCGCTTCAGGACGGCTGGAGGGCGGCGAGGACCTGGCTGAGCTGGGCTACATCGAGGTGGTGGACATCCCCGACGACGCCAAGAAGCTGGACCAGGTCAGTGCAGGAGCCTGAACTCCTGGCTCGCTTCAGGACGGCTGGAGGGCGGCGAGGACCTGGCTGAGCTGGGCTACATCGAGGTGGTGGACATCCCCGACGACGCCAAGAAGCTGGACCAGGTCAGTGCAGGAGCCTGGACTCCTGGCTCGCTTCAGGACGGCTGGAGGGCGGCGAGGACCTGGCTGAGCTGGGCTACATCGAGGTGGTGGACATCCCCGACGACGCCAAGAAGCTGGACCAGGTCAGTGCAGGAGCCTGAACTCCTGGCTCGCTTCAGGACGGCTGGAGGGCGGCGAGGACCTGGCTGAGCTGGGCTACATCGAGGTGGTGGACATCCCCGACGACGCCAAGAAGCTGGACCAGGTCAGTGCAGGAGCCTGAACTCCTGGCTCGCTGGAGGGCGGCGAGGACCTGGCTGAGCTGGAGTACATCGAGGTGGTGGACATCCCCGGCGACGCCAAGAAGCTGGACCAGGTCAGTGGAGGAGCCTGAACTCCTGGCTCGCTTCAGGACGGCTGGAGGGCGGCGAGGACCTGGCTGAGCTGGGCTACATCGAGGTGGTGGACATCCCCGACGACGCCAAGAAGCTGGACCAGGTCAGTGCAGGAGCCTGAACTCCTGGCTCGCTTCAGGACGGCTGGAGGGCGGCGAGGACCTGGCTGAGCTGGAGTACATCGAGGTGGTGGACATCCCCGGCGACGCCAAGAAGCTGGACCAGGTCAGTGGAGGAGCCTGAACTCCTGGCTCGCTTCAGGACGGCTGGAGGGCGGCGAGGACCTGGCTGAGCTGGGCTACATCGAGGTGGTGGACATCCCCGACGACGCCAAGAAGCTGGACCAGGTCAGTGCAGGAGCCTGAACTCCTGGCTCGCTTCAGGACGGCTGGAGGGCGGCGAGGACCTGGCTGAGCTGGAGTACATCGAGGTGGTGGACATCCCCGGCGACGCCAAGAAGCTGGACCAGGTCAGTGGAGGAGCCTGAACTCCTGGCTCGCTTCAGGACGGCTGGAGGGCGGCGAGGACCTGGCTGAGCTGGGCTACATCGAGGTGGTGGACATCCCCGACGACGCCAAGAAGCTGGACCAGGTCAGTGGAGGAGCCTGAACTGCTGGCTCGCTTAAGACTGCGCCGAGCGTTAGCGACTGAACCATAGAGCGCGGGGAATGCGTATTTAGATCGGCGCGCGGCCGCCATAGTAAAAATGTATGGAGAATTAAAAGCACTTTGATAAATCTGGACCTTTAATATTTGGTATTTACAATAATTGAAATATTTGATGCGGACAAATTGTAATGTAAACATTCATCTTTTTTTTTTAACTGAAAATCAAAATAGATTTCCATTGTTAAAGTATAAAAAACACTTAACGCCTGCTTACGATTTTTCAATTTTCGTCCTACTTTACTCAGTTCTCTAGGGTAAAATATTAATAATCTTATAATTTTTCCACGGAAAAGTTGTTGACACATTCTTCGAAGTGCTAAATATATAGCTTAGAATTGGATTAAACAACTAGTGTTGACGTTATTCTACTTAACGGCAACTGCCTATTTTTCACATTTCGCTCGGCGCAGTCTTAAAGTAAATATAAATGAAATAATTTATTCAGTAAGTAGGCACCTTTACGTGTATTAGTCTGAGAATAAACGGCTAACAGTACCCCTACCATGAGTTTACAGTGACCACGCTTGCTAGCGACAGCGTGAATGATTTGTATGGAGAACTAGCTGTGCCCCGCGGTGTTACCCGCTCATCCCACGGGAACACTAAATTTATTCGGGATGAAAAGTATCCTATGTCCTTTCCCGGGTCCCAAACTATCTCCATACCAAATTTCATCTAAGTCGGTTCAGCGGTTTAAGCGTGAAGAGGTAACAGACAGACCACACTTTCGCATTTGTAATACTAGCTTTTGCCCGCGACTACGTACGCGTGGAACTTATAAAAGGGATTATGAAAAGCGCCTAAGCAAATGTAAGAGCAATTGTGCTTTTGGTCTAATAATCACATTTCCTACAGGGTCACCGCACCCAACAGAAATGTTCACTCACTTTTCAATCTTTTGAGGTATAATTTCCAGGATGAAAACTATCCTATGTCCTTCCTCGGATCTTAAACTATCTATATGCCAAATTTCATCAAAATCGATTCAGCGGTATAAGCGTGAAGAGGTAACAGACAGACAGACACACTTTCGCATTTATAATGTTAGTATGGATTAGTATGAATAATACAGCGCCCTTAGGTAACCGCTAGTTATGGAACAACACCATACAAATCCTTGACGCAGTCCCTGGCGAGCACTGTCACTGTAAACCCATGGTAAGGATGTATGTATGTAACACGAGTGACTAACGCGAGTGTTTCAGGAGGAGGACTCGTTGTCGTCGCTGTCGTCGGACGACGAGCCGCAGCGCGAGGCGGACGACGACTTCCGGCCCGCGCTGCCCACCGGCCGCTACAGGGTCAGCGAGTACAGGTGAGCTCCGACCCTGGACAATGGCCTTCCCCAAAGCCCTCAAAACAGATAGGTACAGAAATCAATCTACGTACAAGCGCGCTCGAGCAAACGCACACATAGACATTGCTCACGGACACGACATCTCGGACCAGTTCAGACCAGTGCGAGCGCGAATGTCTATGTGAGCGTATGCTCGAGCGCGCTTGTATGTAGATTGATTTCTGTACCTATCTGTTTTGTGCCAATACCCTCTACGATCGGTCAGTTACCGCGCTGGACCGGCAATCCAGAGGTACCGGGTTCGATTCCCGGTCTCTTCCACCAGATAACTCATTTAAATTTTTCTTTAAGGCGTCGGGTAATGCGAATCTAGCGCCAATTCCTATTTTTTCTTATATCTTCTAAATCAAATCAAATCTTAGTCATGGCAAGAGTCTAGGTGCTGGAAAAACATCTTTAATAATTATTAAATCATTATACACAATTTTTCGTTCTGTAGTTGTCCCTAAAGACTTGCCCAAAACTATTGTGGCCGCTTTTGAAGTGGACAAGTTTTGTGGGGTAAACTACAGTGAACAAAGTGTATACAGCGTTTTAGTAAATCTATTAAGGTGGTTGCAGAAGAAACAAAACTAGACATTCCACGCTAGATGGCGCTGGGAAGCAAGATTTGTAGTTTTTGTGTATTATTTCGTATGTTACTTTAGTTTGAAGTAAAATTTGTATGTTGGCGAGTCCGCGTATTAGTCTTTTATTCATATACTATTAGTAGCACGTCATAAATTGTTTTATTCTCCCATGTATTGGCAATTTGTGAAAAATCAGCAAGTACTCACACTAATAGACACTAATTGTGAGTGTGTGCGGGTGATTCATTCATTAAAGGGTCGCGTATCATCTGTCAGTTTGATAGTAAGCGCAGAATAAATAAGCACGCATGATATTTGATATTGATGATGAAGTTAAGATGCACCTCTAGCACAACTGTGACACGCAACTCTTTCTCGCGCGAAAAATATTACCTATCTCTTTCTTTGCGGTACTGTAGGACACTGACGGACGATGCTATATCGCGCGACAAGAATCGTGAAGCCTAGTTGTATTAGACGGGCTGGATTGTCAAAATAAATAATACGAAGAAATTACAAATCTTGGGCAGTTCTACATTTTTTAAGTATGTGGTGAATTTAAATAAGTATTTTTGTTGGGTTTCTGTTCTGATATACCTATTGTGATTCTGATTTGCGATGTTATTGAGTTTGTCCTAAGTTTTTCTGAATGATTGATTGGGGTATAGCAAAAAGGGCCCAATTTTAGGACACATATTTTGTTGAGAAATATTTTTCTCATTTTTGTTACTTAGGGTTCCGTACCCAAAGGGTAAAAACGGGACCCTATTACTGAGACTAGTGAGACTTCGCTGTCCGTCCGTCCGTCTGTCACCAGGCTGTATCTCAAGAACGGTGATAGCTAGACACTTGAAATTTTCACAGATGATGTTTTTCTATTGCCGCTATAACAACAAATAGGTACTAAAAATGAAATAAAATAAATATTTAAGGGGGCTCCCATACAACAAACTTGTTATACCTATATATACATATATATAGATACAGATAACCCTTCATCCCTGCGCGAGTCGGACTCGCACTTGCCCAATTTTTTGATTAGAACTAAAGAATACATTAAAAATGAGTATCTTGTATAATTTACAATTGTTTGATTAACTTGCCCGTTTAAGAACTAGATCGGTCCTAAGTTGCCATAGAATTACTACGCAGCCTGGGACTACTTGTACTATCTATTCTGTGCTGGAACTAAGAAATTTACGGTGAAAAAAAAATCACAAGTATACCTCTGTTTTTTATCACTTAATGACAAAACCGGGCCCTTTTTGCTATACTCTGACCTGATATACAAAAACCCGACATCAAGAATAAGTAGGTACTGATTACGGTTGAGATTTTCGCGGTTCTAAATCATGGTTCCATGGAGTCTAATTGTAAAAATGTTCAGTCTAAAAATATATAACTACTAGAACTACTACTAACTGAGCGCAGCACCAGTTGTTTGCGCCACGCTTCACGATCCAGAGCTAGCTCGCGCCATATAAAAATATATGACAATATATTGTTATTATAAGGGTTTTAGAACCACCAACCACTAAATAAAATAAAACAATTTTTGTTACGTGTAGGTTTTATTATAATACATTATACTTTGTGTGAGTTGTAGACGTCGCTTTAATTCGAAATGGTGGATTATTTTTCTTTTTAACCCCCAGATCTTCGCTGTTTTCAATTTTTCCTAGGCTTCTTTCTGTTTAGTGCTGTTTAGTGGTTAGTATGGGTGCCTGAAAACGAAGGTTTATATTTACATATGTGGTTGGCAGGTATACGTTGTAATATTTTTTTAGGCAACACGCATGTTTTGTAGAAAATTATAAGTTTCTGCAGCTTTTCTTGGATGAAGCCTTCATCTGTATGAACTTTAATTGACATTATTTTTGTTGATAAATGATAAATCAATGAAGGAAATCATCTTGCAGTAATCCCTTTTGATGAAGCTCTAAGCTGGCCTTGAATCTGTAAAGAAATTATTTATTACGTCACAAAAATGCCAGCAATGGAAACCGCTGTATGCAGTACCTATTATGTGATTATCTTACAGGGTGTTAGTGTTATTACAAATACAAATACAAGTACTCTTTATTGCACACCTCATAAAATATACAGGAGAAATACAATGCAAGAAATTACAATTAGAGGTAAACAACAGGCGGTCTTATCGCTAAAGAGCGATAAATATTTTAATAATAAGTATTACAATTATCCTTCAAGGAGGAAACTTAGTCACTGAATCGATAATTCCAAAAGGATTTGGTTTCCCACACCTATTGAAAAACATGGGTTGGTCTTGGTATCAATTCAGTCAGAGAAAAAACTACCTATATGAACCCACTATGAACATTTTTTTCAACACCCAAAGCGAGCGATTGCGTTCAGTTTTTGTGGTTGGTTACAGTTGTCATCACGCCATGCTTGTCTTCGCCTAAAAAGAAAATAGCACGAGACACCTTTTTCACGGCAGGACGCATCGATTTGTAATGTTAACAAACACAATACTTTCCCCGCAATTTCTGACCCATGATATCGCAATATCGTTTAGGGATCACTCTATGTCCTGAGTACACATGTTTATTATATGCACGTTTCATTATTCACACTTTACCTACAGTAAAAACTCACGAAACGAAAAAAATGCAAACCAAACATGATTCATTTTTATACGAATTTCCACAATTGACAGTATTGACACAATTCCTTATATTTTCATTCACAAGATTTAGTGCGTTCGAAATCTGTTCCACTTTATTGTTATGAGCAAATAAACAAAATAGGTATCTTTAAAAACCAAATGTTTCCAATTATTTGTTACATGTTTAATGAAAGCTGAAATCATTTAAAAATAAACTGTTATGCATTCATATCGAAACATCAATTTAAATTTATTATCCTAAATCATAAGTTAAGTAGTATTATATTTCAGAACGCACTGTTCATGAATAGCTTTACGTGCGCTTACGTTTGTATGTGTGTAAAAGCAACGCACACATACATATATGGACAATATTTCAACGGGTTTTAAAGCTTTAATAACATTGTAATTGTATGATTTAAAGCAAAACTGATTTCCTTGGCGAATATAAGATAGCTTAAAGATTTTTTTAAGAATGTTTAATAACCTAAAGCCATAACCGCCTAAGCGTGTATTGATCAAACGATTTGTATGAAAGTGACATCGCTGCAACCACCTTAAAGACGTTTTGCTATTAGCTGTAGTCGAGCTATTTCTGAAAAATATCTGATTATGTAGGTATAAGAAAAAAAACGGAAGTGGCACTAGCTTCTCATTACCAGCCGCTTTGATCTTGCGGGTGTGCAATTTCCCAGGTCTTTTGCGACATAAATGGACGTATCTTATTTATACGTTAACATAGAGTATATAGTTTTAATTTCAACGCGATACCTCCATGTGTTCCCGAGATAAAGGACAGACAGACGGACGGACGGACGGACAACAAAGTGATCATACAAAGGTTCCGTTTTTTCTTTTTGATGTACGAAACCCTAAAAAAACCCGTTTGCTCGCTTTCACGCAATAATTATATGAGCACGTACAAAATTTTAACTCAATCTCTTTTCAGCAAACGCCTCCGTAAGCGCGAGAAGTCGAAGATGGCGAAGGAGAAAGAAGAGAAAGAAAAGAAAGCGAGAGAAGAGAAGGAGAAAAATTCAGAGGACTGCATCACCATCAGCGACGACGAGGAGCGTGAGTAGATAAAACACACGATAAAAATCAATCAATCATTGTCAGACAACCTCACACAAATCATTGACTACGACGGGTGACCCTCACGCAAAGAATTGCCATCGCAATACAGCGCGGCAATGCTACCTGTGTGATGGCCACGCTGCCAAAAGGGCCATGTTTTTATAATACTTCATAATAGTTTTAGCCACTTTATTTATTTATTTATTTTATTTCTTTTTTTATTATTTTCTTGTAAATACATTTTTACCATTGAGTGTGAGAAAAAAAAGCTTAAGTCCCTAATGAAATAAATAAATATTAAAGGACAATCTTAGCCAAATCGACTTAGTCCCAAAGCAATGCTTGTTCTATAAATGTAATATAAATACATTATAAAGATAACATCCATGACCCAGGAACAAATATTCGAGTTCATCACACAAATATTTGCCCTGGCCGGGATTCGAACCCAGGACCGCCGATTCAGTAGGCAGGTGCTTTACCACTGCGCTAACCGCTTCGTTAATAGTATTTTATGCAATCGTTGCACAGTGAAGGTTCTTAAGGGGACGGGTACTGCGAAACTAGCGCCACTTACGAATTTTTATTATATCTTCCAAACCAGATAAATTTTCAGTAATGAATGATAATAGGAGCTGGAAAAACACCTTTAGTGTTTATTAAATCATTATACACAATTTCTTGTTCTTTAGTTGTCTAAAAACTTGCACAAAACTATTGTGGCCGCTTTTGACGTGAACAAGTTTTGTAAGGTAAACTACAGTGAACAAATTGTATATAGTAATTTAATAAATATTAAAGGTGTTTTGCTAGCTCCTAGACTTCAGCTATTTCTAAAAAAATATCAGATTATGAAGGTATAAAGAAAAAAAATCGAAAGTGGCGCTAGTTTCGCACTACCCGTCGCCTTAAAGTCGAGTACTTAAGTGAGGTATGAGAAAATTGTGTAACTATTGCACTAAATATTATATTTTTTATACGAGCAAAACGCAGAAAAACATTTTTTTGCTTTAATTGTCTTTCCCCATTATGATTTTTAATTTTTTATGTAATTTTCGATCGCCTCAAACTGACCTGACTGATTTAAATAAAACATCGCGGTGATCATGCCTGGTGTCTTGTGTTTTTTTTACATATTAATTTTAATAAATTATATTTGACAGTGAGAGAGCCCGCTCGGTTCGCCGCGCGGGCAGGGATGGGCGGAAAGGAATTCGTCTCTAAGCACAAGTAAGTGTGCATTCATCAAATATTTATTTAGGAAACATTTATATGCATGTAATATGCTATACTTTTTTGATACTTTGTTAACAATATAATAAACACTAAAATTTTACGCCATCAAGTTGCAGGTAAGTAGAGAGTGCTTTGACGTTACGCACGTCACCTGACGTTAAGCAATTCCGCCAAAGCGCCCTCTGTCTATTTTTTTGTTTCCATTTGCTAATCTAAGTTATAAAATAAAATAGCCTTTATTCCTCACTAACAGTAATAAAAATTATAACATAAAACCCTTATTTTTTTTTTAAGGGTTTTAATCTAAGTTACACTTGGCGAAATAAATTCTTATTTCGTAACTGGTCACAAAAACAACGTTTCGTAACTGATTATGAGTTATTAATTTATTTATCACCATCGCTAAACGAACCTGCAGAACACTGCAATAACCAGTTGTATGTGCACGAATATATGGTTACGAATGATAGTTACGATAGCGGAACGTGTGTGTTTACAGGTCAGTCCGCGCTCATTTCGGCAAAGACGAGGCGTGCTACATCATGGACGCTAAGGTTCAAGGCAACATCGGAAGATATCTCAATGTAAGTACAGCCACAGTACAATAGTACAAGCACAAGACGTCTTTGGTGTTAAGGTCATTGCAGGCTTCGTTTTTAAGATACACAGATGACAAGGATACCACAAACATGTAGTGATGTCAGGATGTGAAATGAGTTTCTATCAGTAACATATTTTGTAACAAAACTTCTATTGCTAACTGTACTTTTGTTTAAACATCCATCAATTACTGACTAAGACAATTCTAAAGAGCCCAACGCGGCAAAATTTTCACCATCACACAAAAAATTACTGACTGTTGAGTTACTTTCGGCGTTTCTTTTCAACAGTGGTCTCCTCTTGTGAAATGCCGGTAGACTCAGACATGTAAAAGTTCCCTTGTGGTCTACTTGCAGAATAAAATTCATTAGTTCACGCACATACACAATCTGGCTCCATCATCAGACCAGCTCCATGTTTTGATATTTAGAAGAAAATAGGGGGTTTTCAATAATTGTGTATGTAACCATAAATTTACAGTGGTGGATTTGGGATAGAAATTTGTTAACTCTACGGACGAATAGCCCGATAAAAAAGACCCTTTTATTTAGGGCATTTTTATTAAATTCGTGTTTAATTTTTGTCCTGATATTTATACAATTTTTCCAGCACTCGTGCACTCCGAATGTGTTCGTGCAGAATGTGTTCGTGGACACGCACGACCCGCGCTTCCCGTGGGTCGCGTTCTTCGCGCTCTCCCACATCAAGGCGGGCACCGAGCTCACGTGGAACTACAACTATGACGTGGGTTCCGTGCCTGGGAAGGTGCTGTATTGTTACTGTAACGCGCCGAATTGTAGGGGACGACTGCTGTAAGTTGGGTAGTTTAAGTAGACAAGTACGACTGTCGAGACGAAATGGTGTCCTATCTCAACTCAGATTGTTTCCCATCTGTAACGTTTCGCCAAATTTTGATTCGTCCGAAAATATTTTTTTTGAAACTCGTAATATTTTCAGAATTTTATAAACATCGTTTTAAAAGTTACATTTGTTTTATAATTGTGCCGAAAAATTAACAAATTTGGAAAAGTGGCTTTCGGACAAATGAAAATTTGGCGAAAAGTTACAGATCGGGAACAAAAATTAGTTCAAATAGGTAACCAGACAAAAGATATTCTGTCAAAACAAATTGGAGAGCAAGCAGATTGTGACAGATTGACAGACCTAACAAAACAGACAGATAGATGACCAATGACAGACAGGCAAATGGATGGAATATGGCAAGTGAGTTGTGACCAAGAACCATTAGACTGAAACAGAATAATCAGAGCAACATTATGTGTTAACACACGACAGACAGATACAGTTTTTATAAGATTAAAATAGATTTTATGTATCAAGTTTCTGCTCTTATATACCTAGACATATAGAAGTAAGATCCACGTCGATGGATATATGTACCATTTCATTAGAGTACAATATTATAAAATCACCATAAATGAAGTTCTTAATGTAATTAGGTATTGATCAACAAGACATTCGACAATTTGGTAGGCCATCTACCTTTCTAATATACTTTCCGATATTTATTCGCCCACAAGTTAACATCAAACGTGTACAATATACCCAGTTTTAAATACAGAGTGAATTCAAGTCGTGAATCGAAATATTTTTCCAGGTACACTTTTGCAAGGTATTACGTGTATCTTCAAACACCTAAAGCGCTTCTCAGCAGTGAATGACGTAGAAAAAAATCACCATTTAGAAATCACTCTGTGAATCGGACCCAGAATTAATATTTGTGTGAAATTTTTACTCTCAACATCAGAGAACCTCAGGAGGCCAACCATCAACTTTACTCATTTCGACTACTTGAGCGTAGTGACATGGACTTTTAGACTTTCTACTTAAGACTACCGCTGACAGTGACTTTGAAGTTTGTAAGGAACGTGTTTGTAGCGCAGAGTGAGAACGAACAATAAAACCCTTGAGAATGTATGTTGCATTGTAACCTTCGCGGCCACGAATAGCTGAATTGTCTTAATCGAATATTGTAGTATTAATATATAACAATAATGTCTGAACTTAACTGACCTGACATTACTTTTATAACACCTAGTCCTAGTGATCGTATCACTGAGAATGCCATGGCTAGAAAAGAGCTACCTATTCACGAAAGTTACGAAAGTGGAATTGACGTTATCGTAACTCTAATTTTGAATGGTAACTATTGGGATAGCTTGGCATCAGGTCCTACTACATACCTGTTTGATAATTGGTTACGAAATAGTAAATAACATTGTTTTGATCTGGTTAAAAAAAGGCTAATCAGTCAGTATTTGCGTTTTGTATATTCGACTTTCCGATTTTGTAATTATACATTTTTGGACGGCTCTTATATTATGTACGTGCTAGGAAGAATTGTAAGTTCAGTTAAGTTGGAAATGCGTGTAGTAGTTTAAGCTATTTTAAATGTATGTCTACTGTTTGTGTATATACTGTGTTCAAGGTAATAAATAAAAATCGATAATAAAGTCCTTGTTTTATTTAGAAATAAAACCCTTATAATTAGTTACCGGAAGGTAAAACAACTATTTACTGCGGAAATTGAAAGATCATTAAATCTATGTATGTACGATTGATACTCCTAAAAATACGCTAAATGACAAAATTCCATATTAATAAAACTAGATCCACATCCAAACTTGAGAATATGTCATTCTTTAACTTTTTGGACGCCCCAGTCGTTATATTAAGATTCACTGACGACGTCCAGTGACGACAACATTTCAATGGTCAAAACCTTTGTTGTGGAGTCGGGAGCACATTGAATTGCTTCACAACTTGGCGTTCATAAAGTTAGTTTTTTGGGTTGTTTAGATGGACATATCATTTCGGGATTCACACACAAACCGAAATAAGAAACCGCTTTGTTACGTTTTCGTAACTGGTTTCGGTATTAATACCGCGCGAAGTCCATTAGTGCCCTACAAATACTTTCTGAGCACGACTAGTCGCGCAGAGATCTAGTCTTAGAGTCCGGGCATGATGTAGGCGATGTTGTGCAGCGTGCGCGCCAGCAGCGCCGGCGGTGGGGCCACCTGTAACCATACGTAAAATGTAACACAATACGGTATTTAACTAAATTAAAAATAAATTGTATTATTGAAACCACCAAACACAATCAAAATACACGGAACGAAATAAACTACCAGTAACTCTTGGACATTATACTATTTTTGATGGGACAGAAACTAAAAAGAAGACTTGTTTTGACTACTATTTTTTATAAAGTCACAAGCCAGTATCTTCATAGAAACTTCATATTAACAGATCGTTTGCACATTTCAAAAAGAGTGCAAAGTAAAATAAATATAGTGTAATGGATATATGTCTGTATTACCTGCGGGATGGCGCGGCAGACGCCGAGCAGCGGCGCCAGCGCACACAGCAGCGTGTCCAACAACACCGACACGGAGCCCGACACAGCGATCTGACCCTGCGATACATACAATACACATAGTTTAGTTTAATTCATCATGGCCGCCTGTTGTCTACCGTTATTTATAAATTGTATTGGTCTTGTCTCCTTTTGTAAACTTAGGTGTGCAATAAAGTATTGTTGTATTGTATTGTATCGTAGCCGTTTTGTCATTACATATGTTTCACTGGGTGACTTTCAAGCCTAGTTAAACGCGAGTCACTTTTGCGTGGGTATGAAATATAATTTCGAGATAAAACAGTCATGCGCTAAAATGCAACGATAATTTTCGTAACAGATTTTGGTAACCAGTTTCGAAAATGGAATATAAAAAAGATATGATGCGATTTTACACAAAATACGATACTCGTTTTTTAGGACTTGAAAGTAGTGAATACTTGGCTGTTAAAGTATAAAAGACGTTCCCTTTTTAAAAGAAGGTGTTGAAAACATCAGGAAGCAGGGAGTTGTTTGGGTAATACATAGTTTATAAGTTAGCGTTTATACGTCTTTCCTGGGGACATTAAGATGTCTATCAATAGACAAATTTTCTCGCTGGATTCTTAGGCATGCCCTGGGCCTTCATTCCTTGAATGCTGTGTGGTGAAAGCATAAGTCAAATGTAATCAAATCGTTGACTTATGTAAGGTTTCAACTGCTTGTTCCCATGTGTTACGAAATTTAGACGAATATAATCTTGTTTTTCATTTCCACAGCAGTCGCAACAAGCGCTCTGTTATGAGCTCACCAATTAACGCTATTCTTTTGGTAATTATGTAATTTATTCCTGAAAACATAACATAAATCAAAGGAGCGTTCAAAACGCTCCTGAGCCTTACCCATGTGTCATATTGTCCACAGTGTCAAATTAAGAATAGAAAAATACTTGTAGCGGTGTGAATTACAATGTTGGTGATCATTGTAATATTGTCGTCACTAGACGTTGGCGCCAGCGGCATATTTCTGCTGTCGTGATTTGACAACTAGGACGCTCAAAAGGTTAACGCCTCACCTCGTGCTCCTTGAGTCGCTCCCCGATGATGGCGAGGCTCTCCCCGAGCAGCCGCAGGTGCGCCGCCACCTCCACGGCGCCGCAGCCCGTCACGCGGTACACGCCGCCCGCGCCCGCCCCGCCCATAGCCGTCGGTTGCTAAAATTGAAGTTGTTACTTCATTTATCTAACTCATTCTACTTTTTTGTTGCTTGTTACCATGGTAACGTCTCCTGGGTCACTCGTACAAACTTCCAGTCAATGACATTTTATAAGCAGATAGGTTACTAGCGCTTTAAACGTGAAGCACTTATGCTATGGCAACTCCTTTATTGATCTCCGGAATGTGACACATCCGTAATGTGTCAAGTAACGGTGTGATTTTGGCCTTTCGGTCGCCGTTGCAACAGTTTTTCACAACCAGTTGTCTACGAGGATTTTTTAGTTTTTCATGGCAACCAGTTGTGATACAAGAATATTTATTCTTCTTACGCAACCAGTTGCCAATAAAGAAAAAATCTCCGCCATCCTAACTGTTTCACAACCAGTTATCTACGAGAATTTTGTAGTATTTCATGGTCAAGTCCGTCACTTGTATTTTTTTATAATGTGCAATTAAGTATAAATAAATAAATAATAAACATATTTATTTCGAAGAAGTTCTGTTAACGGAAACCGAATTTTACAATTTAAAATTAAAAAGTAGAAAGAAACGGGAGTACAAATTAATCGACGAAGAAATTGATGTGGCAATAAAACAATTATAATTTATTCATTATAATGTCACCCTAAACTTAAACCTAACATAAAACTGTTCCTCCGGGCCATCTGGCCACCAAATTTTGATCACTTGCAATTTTCTAACTGACCGCCAGTGACCAAATAAGACGATAGTACGCATACAAAGTAGTACAAATTCTCATATTTATTACGACTGGTGATAAAAAAAACTTATTAATATGTGCTATGGTTGTGAACAGAGAAATTAACTCTTCTATAGCTACTAGGCTTTTTTAAGATTTTCCTTCTTGGCAGCTGGTTGCGTAAAAAGAATAAATATTCTTCTATCATAACTGGTTGCCATGAAAGACTTAAAGATCCTCATGGTCACTTGGTTGTGAAACAGTTGCGATGGCGGCCGAGAGGCCGGAATTAATAACCAATATTATCAACATTTTTCTAACTATATTAAAATACCTAGTGAAGCGGTGGTAGCCTAGTGGTTAGGGCATGCGACTTTCAATCCGGAGGTCGCGGGTTCGAACCCGGCCCGTACCAATGAGTTTTTCGGAACTTATGTACGGAATGTCATTTGATATTTACCACTCGCTTTTCGGTGAAGGAAAACATCGTGAGGAAACCACCTAAGCCCAATAAGGCCTAGTTTCCCCTCTGGGTTGGAAGGTCAGATGGCAGTCGCTTGCGTAAAAACTAGTGCCTACGCCACATCTTGGGATTTAGGTAGCCGACCCCGATTGAGAATTCATTCTCAAAAAATGGGACAAAGGCTAGGAGGATGATGATTAAAATACCTAAATACTAAATAAGAAACTAATACCTATTAAATGAGAAACGGGTAGCGATATTCGACTTCGGCATGTTTCGAATCGGTTCACGATTCATCATCAGGAGGACCGGTCAGTCGCGGCGTCTGATAGAGGAGCGATGTTCGACTTCTACGACGTGAGTGGGGCTCACGGTAGTTTTCTATTTATTTTTTTCTCTAATTTAATCGCGATTTACGAGATAGAATATAAACAAGAGAAAGTTGACCGAAATGTATATCGTCTCTTGACAATCAAAACTCACTAAAAAACAAATACTTAAAACAAAGTTCGTATCTCAATCAATCTACAAACTAGATACGCGGTTTTGAAGAGCAGTGACAGAATTTTTTGTGAGTTTCGGTTGTCTCCAAACGATATAATAGATAGGCTACCGGGTAAACGAACGAGCCACATAATAGGAAAGTGTTCATCATCACCTATGATAGTTACATATCGTCGGGGATAGTGCAATACCGCGTAAGTAACAAGGTGTAGATACGAATCAATATTCAAACAAATGCTAAGTAATTTATTGAAATGAGAACTTTATCGATAACTGTTATTTACGCGGTATTGCACTATCCCCGGCGATATATGTAGATAGAATATGATAAACAATTACTTTGGGGATAGATACCTAAAGAAACGCATTCCATCAATAGTTTACCGGAGGAAATACAGTCGTACAATAGTCAAATAAGAAAAAAAAACAATAGAATGTTAAAAAACACTTTTTTACACTACTACCGTAATATACTTTTATACCTAAAAAAAAAAACATACTTATGTACCTAAAATAGAGATTCCCTGAAGAGATCCCAGTCAAACCAGCCACTGGTTTTGTGAGACATTGTATTAGACCTAAGAAAATAATGTAAAGCTCCTAATAAATGAATAATATACTCACAGCAACGATTTGGTTCTGTGGCGCGGCCGGCTCCGGCAGCGCGCGCGCGCGGGCGGGCGGCCGGCCCGGGCCCAGCCCCGACCCGGCGCGGGGGCCTGAGGAATAACACACGCATGAAACATTTGCGAAACATCTTCATAATTGTATTGAAATACGAATCTATTAGACTGCCTGTCCAATAGGTCAGTCTACACCCCTATTCAAGAAAAATCGAATTACAACGCCATCCATCGATCGCAATAACTTAGGACTTTCATTTCAAGAAAAAAATAGATAATGTCGTGTTATTTTTGTTCCAGCAGATTTTTATGTCTCTCATTTTCTACTCCTCCCTATAAGCAAGCTCTCGCCAGTCCTCTTCAAATGTGTCCAGATCGTTCCGCCATCTGGCTCTATAGGATTAAATAAAAAATATAGACCGTAAATTAAAAAAACTCACTGGGGTTGGAAATAATTTTGCTGACTCCAGAGTGTTGGCTCTGTTCCTTCTGCATCGCGAAGCGTTTCGCTTTACGCTTCCACAGATAACGCTCGTTGTAGTTTACCTGAAATAATGTTTATTAATGAAATAATGAACTTTATTCTGTAAGTACTTACGGCACGGGAGCACTTTGGCATGTCTGGGTCTACCCGAATTTCAAGATACTAAAAAAAATTATCTATCCAAAAAAGAAAAGGTGTAGATTTTTTTTTGAACTTAATTTCCGGATTTTCGGAACTGGTTTCGATAGCGTCCAGCTCTATTAACCCAAACTCCGTTTTCATAACCAGTTTGGGCAACCAAAAAACTATATTATTATTTCTATTTCCCTTTTTGTCTGCTTTCGTAACTAGTTTCGATAAAAATAAATTCCTTTCCTTCCTATTTAATTTGTTTCTGTAACCAGTTTCGACATACTAAAGCCCATCGAACCTAAGCTACAGGTTCCACTCTTGTTGTTGTCCTGATAAGAAAAATGGGTCGTTCTTCTTTTTTACCTACATTAAATCGAAGGTTTTCCGTTTTTTGGGCTTTTGAACTATCGATAATTGAGGTTTCAGAGTAGAATTAAAAAAAAAATGCATGTGTTTTATTATTAGGACTATTACCTAATTAAAATTTATTTTACAGCCCATTCAGTTTTTTTATTGTGTTTTTTTTTTTTATAGCGTGACAGAGTGGTCCTTTTAAGGGGAGACCGCGTTTTAGCTTACCACTCTGTCACGCCATTTTACGAAATAATAAACAAATGTTTGAAAAAAAAATGCTGGTTAGAGTAACTGACAGATTACATAATATTGATAGATAGAAAAATATGGATGATTTTTCGAACATTATAAAACCGAATATGATTACTCTGAGATGCCATAATAAGACGAAGGACGGACTATTGTAGGTAAAAAAGAAGAACGACCCAAGTACCTATTAGTATTTCTGAAATCAGCAAGTTTGTAAGGAACAATTTAGACCTTTATAAAAAGAAATAAAATAAAAAAGGGAAAACGAACAGTGATGCACAAATCCTTGGTTGCTCCTAGAAGTCTGAAAAACTGCTATCATTATGGCAATAAAAATATACAACTCTATCCCTATTTCATGAACAGAATTGCCAAATAATATGTTCTTCCCTAAATTAAAATCTTTGTTACTCGAGGAATGTTTTTTTCACTCAATGATTATGTTATTAAAAATGCCAAATAATTGTAATGGACATTTAAATTCATCAATTAATTCACAGGTGGTTTTTTTTTTTTACTACAATGTAGTTGTAATTTGTTTTGTGTTTTTTTTTTTTAATTCTAGTAATAATGTTTCTTTTTTCCTCTGTTTACTTTTAATTAAAAACACTATAATACTATTGTATATCGTAAAACGGTTTGTAGTGATGCTCTGACGTTTTACTTTACCAACTTTTATGAATGTACAATATGACAGACAATAAATGACTTATGATTTACTAGCGACCCGCCCCGGCTTCACACGGGTGCAATGCTGATCAATTATGCATGTATTATACATATAAACCTTCCTCTGAATCACCCTATGTATTAAAAAAAACGCATCAAAATCCGTTACGTAGTTTCAGTCTCGTTAGAATCAGTAGTATATTGACTACAGAAGGGTCACTCACATTAGCCCACATTTCCCCGAGCCGCTTGGAGATGGCGCTGAAGTCCATGTCTGGGTGGCTGCGCAGGAGTTCGTTGCGGGCCTCCTTCGCCCACATCATGTACGCGGTAATACGCGTTTTGCCTGAAACAATAAAATCATAGCTCCGAAAATGCGTCTTAGTATTTTACGCTGAAATACTAACTCAGGGAAATTTTCGTCTTTTTTGCAAAGCACCCAACACTCGGAACCGTAGGTAGTAGCTAAGTCTGTATAAAAAGTAGCTGCCAACTGAGCCGACGGTCCTGGGTTCGAATCCCGGCAAGGGCAAATATTTGTGTGATGAAAATATTTGTGCCTGGGTCATGGATGTTAATTGTATTTAAGTATGTATTTATCTATATCAGTATGTTTATCTTCTTCTAGTGTCCATAACACAAGCCTAATAGAGCTTACTGTAGGACTAGATTGATTTCTGTGAGGTTGTCGGATATTTATTATTATATAATTATTCCCTTTATTATTATTTATTATATCAAATAAGAAAGAAGTTTTATGCTTCTTGAAAGAAGTTTTGAGCGTAAGTATCTTAGCAGACCGACATATACATATACAAAACAATGACGGCGAGGATAAGAACAGAAAGAGTCGGCGAACACTTCCCTATCAAGAGAGGAGTCAGACAAGGGGACCCGCTGTCACCGAAACTCTTTTCGGCAGTGTTGGAACACATATTCAGAAATCTTGAATGGGACAACTATGGACTAAACATTAATGGAGTTCGTCTAAACCACTTGAGATTCGCAGATGACTTAATTCTGATTTCCACAGACCCAAGAAACCTAGAAGAAATGCTCAAACATCTAGTACTAGAAAGTGATTAAGTTGGACTCTCAATGAACGAAACAAAAACCAAAGTAATGACGAATCATACCAAATCACCCATCATAGTAAACGGCGCCGAAATAGAATATGTTGAAGAATACCCATACCTTGGACAAACAATAGCACCAATAGACCTCACAACAAAAGAAATAAACAACAGAATACAGCTAGCATGGAAAAGATATTGGTCTCTTAAAGACGTCGTCAAAAATCCTCAAGTACCACCCAAAGCAAAGAAAAAGATATTTGATTCATGTATTCTGCCCGTAATGACTTATGGATGTCAAACATGGAGCCTAACAAAACTAAATATGACCAAGCTCGAGACGTGTCAACACAGCATGGAGCGAAGTATGCTCAATGTGAAACTAAAAGACCGAGTAAAACTAAAAACATTACGAAACCAAACAAAAATCACTGATGTAAAGTACACCGTAAGAAAACTAAAATGGAGGTGGGCAGGTCACATTATGAGAACCAATAAAGACAATTGGGTGAAGGACGTTACCCAATGGTGTCCAAGACAAAATAAAAGAAGGAAAGGGAGGCAACGTCTAAGATGGGAAGATGAAATTAAAAACGTGGCTGGTGCTACCTGGCTAAGAAAGACACAGGATAGAGGACTATGGAGGGGTTTAGGGGAGGCCTTTGCGAAATCGCAAGACAATCGTCAAACCGGCTCATAAATATAGAATATATAAGGAATGTTAATAACATGTAATACATGCATACATATAAATGTAAATTACACAAACTATATTTCATAAGATTGTTAAATAAAGGCTAATAATAATAATAATAAAAATCTTAGCAGACCGAAGTAGCACTTGTTAGCAGCCATTATTACCTTTGTCCTTCCTCTGAGCTTTGGCTCGTCCGATGACCTTCCCATCCTTCACAATCAGTTTCTTCTTGCTTTTCTCCATCATGTAAAGTGAGTTAGCCGGCGTACGCGCAGAGCCCTCGTCTGATGCGGAGCTGTCGGACTCCATACTGTGAATGAACAGGTTTTTTAAAGTAAAACAGATGATGACTGGATACTGGCACAAAGAAGGTGGTGTTCAGTGTGTCATGCTTAGAGATGTATAAGAATATTTAGTAAATATTCGACAAGTTTTTCAATGTTCGTATTCGGCCGAACCGTCCGTAGAATAGTCTGAATATTAAAAGAAATAAAAAAACAAAAGCGTCAAAATATAAATACTCATTTGTTTTGTAAAAAAACAGTAGATTAAGTAAGAAAAACCAGTTGTACCAGGAGTTGTTTTAAATACAGCTAAAAAGGAGTGCAAGGTGTCCGAATCTGAAACATGTGCTGAGCGCAGAGCACAGGCCTATCAAAACCTGTCTCCGGTTACTACTAATATTCGTATTAGGCCTATCTCTAGGCAAGATGTTTTTATTTTTTTACTATAGGTTGCCTTAGAAGGGATTTGATAGTATATATCACTTGTAACTAAGTTTGTAACAAATAATAAATAAATATAATTAAAACTTATTGAACCGGGTCTATCGCGATATTTTGATTTACCTTCATTTCAAGTGTTAACCCTTTGTATGCCGTGTCCCGAATCCGTCCTATACAGATATAGGTAACGGATACGGGGAGGCGGCATACGAAGGGTTAATTATGTGTTCAAACCGCGAGAGTATAAAGTGTTATAATAAATAAATAGATCATCAAATCTACCTACTCCCGAAATAAGCAAAGATTGTACTATAGCTACCCCTGACTCAGGAACAAATATTTGGTAAAAATATGGAGTTCCAAATCTCCAAATGACAACATCACATTTGCTTTGATTGATGTACAAACAGGTTGGCAATAGAAAGATTTACAACACATATAAAGAGTACCTTTCAGCATTCTCCCCGTTATTCTCATAATAGTCCGATTCTCCCTCCGACGCCGTCCCCTCTTCCATCGGCCGCGGCGCCTCTTGGAACTCTGCTGGCTCCTCTTGTCTGAACGCGAACGACTTCACAGGCGTCTGCCTCCTGAACCTCGTCTCAATGTCATCCGGAGACTCGAAGTCCATGAGCTTAGAACTCTTCTTCCTCACGCGGCCACTCCGCGATATACCTGTGACCTCTAAATCTACAATTAAACACAATATTGAACGGTTAGCCTTACGATGATGGATGGGGAATGTGGGGCTACGTACCTTCTTGCATGGTTAGTGATGTATGATGATGTTATTAGGATTAGAGATGAATTGTTGAGGGAATTGAGAAATTGCGACGATTTTCTGGTGCACACTTGACAGTTGGGCACTTGACAGACTCGATTTGACAGTTCTCTTAAAGCGTCATTTTAGTGTTGCTATAGTTAATAAAAACGAAAAATGGAGTGAAACATGGACCTAACTATATTTTTACTTACATACATTTTGTTAAATGTCTATAAAAAATTAAATAAAATCCACATTCCGTGGAGAATATAGCTTATCCCATCAAAAACATAAATGTAAAATGAGAGCCAAGTTCAATATCGCGTGCACTTCGCCGACAAAAGAATTGAGATCTGCAAGGGTGCCAAGTTCTTTGCTCTAAAATTTTTAGATACAAGGACATGCGACATACTCAATGCATTTATTTTACTTGGGGAGTAATTCAATATCAAGATTTGACTTGGCTAGTTTTCATAAACTAACTAAATTTTATAAAAGTAACATATTCATAGTCATAGTTCATTATCAAGCTAACAGTATAAGTAACAAGACGTACACTAACTTGCGTACTTACCTTTACGAAAATAGGTTAATGATTTGATTGATTTTGATTTATAATATAAATTTATATTTTAAAACTAGCCAAGTCACGTCTTGATATTGAATTACACCCCAAGTAAAATAAATGCATTGAGTATGTCGCATGTCCTTGTATCTAAAAATTTTAGAGCAAAGAACTTGGCACCCTTGCAGATCTCAATTCTTTTGTCGGCGAAGTGCACGCGATATTGAACTTGGCTCTCATTTTACATTTATGTTTTTGATGGGATATCATTACTTTTTGTACAGAATTTATTATGATGTGTAAATTACTTAATTATTATTTGTTAATTAGTTCTGTGTGCTATTCTAGTACATCTTTTGAAAGTTTTGAACAAACAAAGAATTTTCCAAAACGGTTAGTACGTATTGGATTTTTATGTGCATGTATGTGTAAGTGTGTGCGTGTGAGTGTAAGTATATGCTATTCTAGTATATCTTTCAAACAAAAAAAGAATTTTCGAAATCGGTTTATAAATGACAGAGTTCTGAGGCAACAACCATCAATAATAATAATAAAAAAAAAAAAAAAAAAAAAAAAAAAAAAAAAAAAAAAAAAAAAAAAAAAAAACCGCTGACGTTGACACATGCCTTTTTGTAATCTTGCTCCTTTTTAATTTTGTAAAAGTGTTTTCATTCCGTTTACGCCGCAATTTTATACGTCCATTTATAACCTTTTATCTTATTTACCGTTTTCGGCAATGTGTACATACTGCGAATATAATTTATTTACTAACTCTGAAAACGAAGACAATTCTGACAGCGGACGTATGTCACTTAAAGGCGAAATAATGAAAATAATATTAAAGGAATAAGTAATGATTACGAGATCAAGGCGCAAAAAAGCGGAACAAACAAACGCACGACCACCACCCCCGCCCGCCTCGTCCAGCTCCTCGCCATCATCGTCTGGCGACGAATTCGCTACTGCTGCGGACACCAGCGAGTCGAGCGACGAGCGCGGGCCGCCGCCCCCGCCGCCACAACCACCAGCACGACGAGGACGGCCACCGCTGCCGGCACGCTTGGGGCCTACGGGGCAACCTGCCCCGACCACGGCTCCCGCTACCGGTGGTATAGTGCGTCGCATGCGATGGACTCGAGTAATGAACGAGAACTGCATGCGCGCCTACTACGGGGCTACAGAGGGAGGAACCAACCTGTCCGCGTACCGGGACAGGATGCTGCCTCTGTTTCAGGCGTTTGATCCGACCATCGCCGTATCTGCGCAACGGCTATCCGATCAAGTGCGTTTCATTCAGCGGCGCAAGCTGCTGAACGACGCGACACTTGATCGACTGCGCCTGGAAGTACTGGCCGCTCGCGCGGCTTCCGTGCCGGCTCGGGATCCGCCTGCTATGTCACCGGTTCCGGCGCCAGCGCCCAACCTGGTGCCGGGGGTGCCGCTGACGGATCCTGAGGCCGATGTGGAAGACTACGCGAGTAGCGTAAGTACCCAGGCCAATGAGCAACTGAGGAGGGCTTTGGAGGAGGCGATTAGGCGCTATCGATCCGCACCTGACTCTAGGCCGCGATTACCACGCTTACCGATGCATAAGCGTAACTTAGCGTTAATGGGAGCCCTGGATGCTTTGCTAGAACCGTACCTTCGGGCTAGCAAAGATTTAGCTGATACCCACTCGATCATGTACTGTGGGGCCATCGCGGCGTGCCGCGTTGCTCGTGTCAGATTCCCGGACACTGACCGAGCACCGCGGACCGCCGGGGGTGTTCCTGCCTGGCAAGTACGGATCGAGCGGCGTATCAGCTCGTTTAGGACTCTCATTGCCAAGCTAATCTGTTTTATGGGGGGCAATAACCGCCCCCGTGTGATGCGCTACGTGACACAAGCCTTCGCGGGGACTGGCACCAGGCCCTGCGATTACATGGCATGTGTCACGGAGCGCATCGACTACCTAAAGCAGAAAGTTTATGCATGGGCAAGCCGTATTCGTCGCTACAGAGAGCGTGTGGATCGATTCCAGCAGAATCGTCTTTTCCAAAGTGACCAAAGGAAGGTATACCGAAGGTGGGAGGGAGCCGACCAATGTGTGAGCGACGGGCAACTGCCGGATCCTACTGCCATGATTAATTTCTGGCGTAGTATCTGGTCGGTTCCAGTCGAGCACACCGAGGGCGAATGGATGAATGTTGTCAGACGTGAGTGTGAGCCGATCGAAGCCATGGGGGCTGTGATTATCAGCCCCGATGATGTAAGCTGTGCGACCCGTACGACCCAGAACTGGAAAAGTCCTGGGCCGGACGGGTTGCACAACTTTTGGATCAAGTGGTTTCGATCCTCACACGAACGTCTGGCAACACAATTTCAAGACGCCCTCGAGCTTGGTTCCCTGCCATCTTTCATGACTACTGGTGTTACCTTCCTGCTCCATAAGTCCGGTAGTACCACGGAAGCCAAAAACTATAGACCCATCACGTGCTTGCCCACTTTATACAAGCTCCTTACGTCCATTCTGAGAACTAAAATTAACACGCACATTGTTGCGAACAATGTTTTGGCCTTTTCTCAGAATGGGTGTAGGGTTGGGTCCCGTGGTACTAAGGAGCTCCTCCTCATTGACACGACCATTTGTCAACAAGTCCGGCGGAACAGGGGGTCTCTCTCGACCGCTTGGATTGACTATAAGAAGGCCTATGATTCGGTGCCTCATTCATGGCTGGAGAGGATCTTAGAGCTGTATAAAATTGATACAGCTCTGAGATCCCTCTTAGGCGCGTGCATGAGGCAGTGGACCACAGTCCTTCGTCAACCAGGTGGCGGGGATGGCCCCCCTGGCCCGCAGGACTTGATAAGGATTGAGAGAGGTATTTTCCAGGGTGACAGTTTGAGTCCTCTGTGGTTCTGCCTAGCCCTGAATCCGCTCAGCACTCTGCTGAAGGATTCAGGACTAGGTTGCCGGCTTCGAAGAGGAGGTGAGGTCATTTCTCATCTGCTGTACATGGATGATCTTAAGCTGTATGCACCAAAACGCCAGGATCTGGTGGAACTACTGGAAGTAACTGAAGCCTTCAGTAGCGCCATCAAAATGGAGTTTGGTGTAGACAAGTGTGCGGTCATGCATGTACAGCGGGGGAAAGTCGTAAATTCCGCGAACTTACAGCTTTCTGAGACAATGTCCCTCAGGTCTATCTCCGAAGTTGAAACCTACAAGTACCTTGGTATGTCACAGTCATTGGGTATTGCGGACGGAGACATTAGACAGGCGTTGAAGGAGCGTTTCTTTTGTCGTTTGACAAAAGTACTTAACAGTCTTTTGTCCGGTGGCAATAGGGCGCGCGCCTTCAACGCTTGGGTGATGCCTCTGCTCACTTACTCCTTTGGCATACTAAAGTGGACTCAGACTGAGCTGGACGCCCTGGATACGAGGGTCCGTCAGCTACTCACTACACACCGCATGAGGCACCCACGCTCGTCAGTTATGAGACTGTACATCCCGCGTAAGTGTGGAGGCCGTGGCTATTTAAACGCCAAGGACCTCCATAACCGCGAGGTGTGCAGTCTTAGGGAGTATTTCCTAAACAACGAGTGTGGGATTCATCGCGATGTAGTAGCAGTTGACAAAAGCCTCACCTCTCTCTCCTTAGCAAACGAGAACTGGCGCAGACCAAAGGTGCTTAGCACTGATGACCGCAGGGCTGTATGGAAGAGCAAGGAGCTACACGGGCGGTTCTACAAGGCCCTTACGGGGCCCGATGTAGATCTGCTCGCGTCGGTGAACTGGCTGCGCTTCGGGGATCTCTTCGGGGAAACCGAAGGTTTTGTCTGTGCAATTGCGGACGAAGTAATGATGACGAACAATTACCGGAGATATATCCTGAAGGACGGTACGGTCGACATTTGTCGGGCATGCCGCCGTCCCGGCGAGTCACTCAGGCATATAATCTCCGGTTGTTCTCATCTTGCTAACGGCGAGTACTTGCATAGACATAACCAAGTAGCCAGGATCATTCACCAGCAACTTGCTCTTCGATACGGTCTTGTGGGGTCTGAGGTGCCGTACTATAAGTACGCACCGATGCCAGTTCTCGAGAATGGTCGTGCCACGCTCTATTGGGATCGATCTATCATCACGGACAGGACTATTGTAGCCAATAAGCCTGATATCGTGTTGGTAGATCGATCCAAGCGCCAGGCAGTGCTCGTCGACATCACCATCCCACATGACGAGAACCTCGTGAAAGCCGAGAAGGATAAACTCAGCAAGTACCTTGACTTGGCTCACGAGGTGACCGCCATGTGGGATGTTGACTCGACGATCTTTGTCCCGATAGTCGTTTCGGCGAACGGTCTTATAGCGAAGAGTCTCGACAAACATCTTAAGAGACTCTCGCTAGATGGCTGGATCAAGGGTCAGATACAGAAGGCGGTACTCCTGGACACGGCGCGCATTGTCAGGAGGTTCCTCTCTCTGCAGCCCTAACCGCCGGTAGCCTGGGCCCTGCCCCGTTGCCGGCGGCACCCTAGGTTAGGTTTTTTTTATAATGTGTTTATATTTGTAATGTATTTTTTATATTTTACTTTTTATATAAATTTATTGTAAAAAATACCTATCCTAAGAAACAAGATTAAATGAGTGAATAATAATAATAAAAAACATAAAAAAATCACTGTTTTAGATTTTTATATGTATACACACACAATTACTAAGCTGGATGCCAAATTTCACCTTTCTAGGTCACCTGGAAGTGGGTTAGGTTTTTGATTACTAGTCAGTCAGTCAGTCAGTCAGTCAGTCAGTCAGTCAGTGATAAAAATACCGTTTTTTGGACTTTAATATCTCAATAACTATTTAACCTATATTAATGAAATTTGGGGTTCTACTTGTTCTAAAGGATCTTAATACATAAGCCAAATTTCATTTTTTTATGTTAAATAGATTTGGAGTTATTGGGGGGTCAAAAGTGGCTCCAAACGGTTCGTGTAATATAACACACGGCTGCTGCTCGCCAGTTCCTGCGGTGAACTTGGCTGGACACGCTGCCGCGTGTCTAGATAGAACACTGCCGCTTAGGGTGCGTCCCCACTGAGCCAAGCGAAGCGGGACGTGCGGAATCGACCTATCACAAAAGTGAAGCGATTCGCGTTAAGGCAATAGCATAGCCTTTCTGGCAAATTTTGATACTCCCATCAGCCTTCCGTTCTATTTCAATGCCGAGAAAGTAGGAACCACATTTTATTGTTATTTTAAAAGGATGTCACATTTCATTCATAATTTTTTTAGTTTCGGTGGAGCTTGCAACGTATAAATTAGGTAACAGCTTAAAGTTCCCCTCTCCTCTTTTGAACAAGCAGGGATCGCTGTCACTCTGTTCAAACAAACAGTCTGACAAAAAAGATTTGAAGCTAAAAAGTGGCAAAACTAAAAAGTCCCCGTTTTGATGAGAAAGAGACGTCACTACAGTATTGCCACTTTTTAATTTCTACTCTTTTGTCAGAATGTAGTTCTTTGATCTACTCTGTTATCGTAGAGAATTCTAACAGCGAAGAGCTTGTTGAAGGCCGCAATGCCGGTATCGGTATCACACGAGGGCAGAACAGTTTGGAAGGACAGTGGCGTTTAAAAATAGAACAGTAAAATCCGCTTAAAACAAGCGGTGACGCACACCCTGTCCTGATCTTTGCACTGCACTGCCCTCGCGTTCAGACCATTCCAGAAAGGTAGTGGGGGGAGTAAACTGCCCGGAAAGAAATAGACGGCCGAGCTATTAACTATTCTGCCTTGGTTACTGTCAAGACAATTCGATCTCTTCAAGTCGAGAGTGAATAGACACCTTCTCGACGACAAGCATGCTTCATCTTAGGCCTCATCGTTACTTTCACATCAGGTACGTTCGAGGTCAAGCTTGTCTATCGCACTTAAAAAAAAACGGTCAAGTGCAAGTTGGACTCGCGCATCGCGCACCGAGGGTTCCGTACAAATGCTTTCCATCCTTAAGTGGTTAAGCTAAGTTTCCACCTGGTATGTATAGCGCTCCATACAAATGAGGTGCAAAGTTAACGCAACCAATCCCGTTTGTTGTATGGGAATATTTATTTTATTTTATTTTTAATATTTGTTGTTATAGCGGCAAAAGAAATACATCATCTGTGAAAATTTCAACTGTCTAGCTATCACCGTTCTTGAGATACAGCCTGGTGACAGACGGACGGACGGACGGACAGACGGACGGACGGACGGACATCGAAGTCTCAGTAATAAGGTCCCGTTTTTACCCTTTGGGTACGGAACCCTAAAAACAAATACTGTGCTGTACTGTTCTATGCGTTTACACAGTTACTGTCCATTGTTCTGCCCTCGCGTGAAACCGGCATAAAGGCACCTTTTCAGCTTGCAAACTTTTCCGTCATTCCGAGTGATTCTCTGGCGGTTTCATGTAATTCCTTCTTTCAGTGTTAGATAGAAGAAATGCCGTCGATACGTCGAACTGACAGAGTGAAAGTTTTTGTTGTGCAGCAATATTTACGTTATATTCGCCTAATGTGACCACTGACCGGTTGCCACAAATTGAAAAGAATATAATACTTAACATATCGTGCTTAATATTTGGTCGCAGTGTACCTAAGTAATCCCTTCCCCGTGAAAATCCTCGTATCACAAGACGGACCTTGAATTTATCTACAGAACCTGTGTTTGTCTTTATTTTAAATAGCCACTTACTGGAGATAAGTTTCCTTCCTTTTGGTAAGTGTACCATTTCCCACGTCTCATTTATAATTTAAGGGCTTCAATATTGTCGGTGGCAGTAGTGGTAGCGAAGATATCTACTGAACCGACAGTCTTATTGGGTTCAAATCCTGGCATGGGTAAATACTTGTGTGATGAACTTGAATATTTGCTATACTATTTAAGTATACGTATAGTCATATATTTATATATATAAGTACCCATTTACTCGTAAATCACCTTTATTGTTAAGAGTAGCGTTCAGATACTTTGGACGAAATCTTCGCCAGTAAATTTAAGAACCTTTAATACACCGACGCACAGTGCGACACAAAAGAGTATAAAACGGATGATAAAGGAACTACAATTTTTCATGCAAAATTGTTACCATATTCAAGCACTTTACGTCAAAAATGTGGCAGTTGCGAAGGAAGTGGCGCCCTCATTTATTTTCTACTCTTTTATGTTGCACTGCACACGTTCCGCTATTGTTCGCACGCCTCGACTGCGCGATCATGGCCACTCGTAGCGGCTTACACCCGTCGGTCAGTCGCTTAGCCTCGCCCCACGATCTTATCATATTATCAATTATTTCGATTCTCATGAAAATTTATGACTAGGTTTGATTAGTAGGTATAGGTACGTATAGCTCTTGTCGATTCAATTTTTCGAATTTTTTTATAATGGCGGAGATAGGGTTGTTAACGTAAAGAATTAAAAAAATATCGGCCAAGTGCGAGTCCGACTCGCGCATTAAGGGTTCCGTACCATAATCTATAACAAGTTTGTTGTATGGGAGCCCCACTTAAATATTTATTTTATTTTATTTTTAGTATTTGTTGTTATAGCGGCAATAGAAATACATCATCTGTGAAAATTTCAACTGTCTAGCTATCACCGTTCTTGAGATACAGCCTGGTGACAGACGGACGAACGGACGAACGGACGAACAGCCAAGTCTCAGTATCTAATAGGGTCCCGTTTTTACCCTTTGGGTACAGAACCCTAAAAATCAGCCATTTCGAAATAAAACACGCAGGTCTACGGCTCACAGACATTCTATTGTAGTTTAGGTCGTCTGTTAACAACCAAAACTTACTATCAACAACTTACCTACTTAAAATAATCATATCTCAGTTTCTCAGTATCAATTTGGATCTAATCTGAATCCCTAACGTTTTTCAACCTATTTTTGCATTCCCTAACGTTTTATAATTATTAATTATATCATAATGATCACTTGTCCTCTAATATCTTATTTCCTAATGTCACTTGCCATATTGATAATTTATCCTAATGTAATTTGTCATAATGATCATTTGTCCTAACGTCCTCTAACACTCATATGCCCTAATTTTGGTTTTAATCGCTCGGCTCGAGTACTGTTGAGGTCGCAGTTCTAACCTATCCTAACCCATTAAACTACTTTGCTTGTAGCAGTACGGTGGTTGCAAAGGGGGCGGGGACTTTAAAAAACGAAAATTGATTTTAGGGATTGCGAGGAATATGGCTAAAAATATTAGGGATATTGATGTTTCGGACAAATGACTTTTAGGACAACCATTGTGTTATGGAAAATGATTGTTATGGCAATTGATCGTTAGGGCTAATGCCCATTAGGACAAAAGAGTTCGGGCAAGTGATTTTAGGACAAACGATGTTATAGGGATCGCGAGGGAGACCCGATCAATTTACTAAGTAGATACGAGGTTTTGAAGAGAAGACAGAAATTTTAGTAAGTATTGATTGTCACCACCTGGCGTTATACTTATTGCGCAATATTTATTTTTTAGAGAAAAAACAACATAAAATGAAAAGTATATAACTAAACCTTAACTAACTTAAATTATGATCTAATTAAATCTAACTTAAACTATTGGGACCTAAACTATATATATATACATATATCGATATAGGGGATCCCCTATGTCACTACCATTGGGTAGGGTGCCCATAAGGCTGGCCGCGTTACTTCGCTGGAATTATTAATATATATTATTATTTATTTTATAATGATGAATATTTATTGGAATTGCGCAATTATTTTCTTTTTATAGTGTACGAGGTGCCCGCAACTTCGTTCGCGTATTTTTTTCTTTTCCGCAAACGAATAAAATTTATCCTGTCTATAACCATCTTTGGATGTCAAAGCTATCCCTGTGCGAGAATCGGCTAAAATCTGTCCAGCCGTTTCGGCGTGATGAGGACAAATTAAATTATGAAAATAGATGGCACCACACTGCCATGTCACCGCGCTCCCATACAAAACAAAAGACGATTTTTTTTCTTTCCTTCCTCCTTTTCCATTTCCTTCTCATCATAGAAAACAGATTTTCAATATAAATCTAGAATTTTATAATGGTAAGGAAATGGAAGCGGCGGTGGTAGCCTAGTGGTTAGGGCATGCGACTTTCAATCCGGAGGTGGCGGGTTCGAACCCGGCCCGTACCAATGAGTTTTTCGGAACTTATGTACGGAATGTCATTTGATATTTACCACTCGCTTTTCGGCGAAGGAAAAACATCGTGAGGAAACCACCTAAGCCAAATAAGGCCTATTTTCTCTTTGGGTTGGAAGGTCAGATGGCAGTCGCTTGCGTAAAAACTAGTGCCTACGCCACATCTTGGGATTTAGATGGGATTTAGGTAGCCGACCCCGATTGAGAATTCATTCTCAAAAAATGGGATGATGATGATACTTAGATTATACTAAACTGTGTTCGTCGCTTGCATATTACTCTTTACTTTGGTCCCATTCTAAACCGTACTGCCGTGTTACGGTAAAAGGTCGTATCTTTATACTGATGTCATAGTAAGATACGTCCTTTTAACGTAGCATGGCAGCGTAGGAGGAATAAATAAAGCAAAACAATTATTTATGATTTATGAAAACAACCACAAATACCTAAAACAACATTCAATTAATGTAAGACGATGGATTATAAATAAATCCTTATTTTCTTGTAAAGTAATTAGAGGCAACGGACTTCTGATAGCGCAGCAGAACTATGGAGCCGATATTAACATTGAAATAAAATTCATACTAATTAAAATACTAATATTGCTTTGCTTTTTCTAACACGTTCACTGCGGGTTGAGTCAAATCGGCCTCAATCGCGACTTTACCTTGGTGTGGGGCTAAAAGTTCGTGTTATCTCTCTTGTGCGGGAGCTGCTGCCGTTTACTTATAAGGCGTACGACAGAGTCAAATATACATTTATTTATGTTTTCCAAAGCCGGACTCGTTGGTACAAGAAAAACGTTTGAGGTCTTAATAAGCCTCAAACGCACTGGGTATACTTTGTTTTCACTCAGTGCGGATTGAGGTTTATTAATGTCTCAAAAAAGCGACCTCAAAGCCGCACAGAGCGGGACGCGGGCGGCGCGGGAGTCGATCGCTTCACGTTAGTGCGGCCACAGTTATCGATGCAGAATCACGTGTGTTTCACGATAATCACTTTGCTCAACATTGCCTGATTAATTATATTTTTAAAAATCATTGTTTCTTCAGATGTTTTAAATGTATGATAATGTTTTGTTTAAGTCTTATTCTACTACTCAATAATAAATTAATAAATCTATAAGCATTCTTTTAACTTTCCTTAAATACCTATACTGATAGGTACTTATAAAAATTGCTTATCGTGAAATTAACTTATATATAAAGATCCATATATTCTTTACACAAGTAAATATGAAGACAAGTGTTTTTTATCGTACATGTGACTATATTGTTTACAGAATGTCATAAATCAACGGGTTTGTTCTAAATAATCGAAAGATTTATTTCTTCCTTTTAGAGTATTAAAACAAACCTTTTAACCAAATAAAGCCTGTAGATAGGTACTCTAGTTACAAGGAAACCAATAATAAATTTATCGATAATTTAGCGATATTTGCCATTCTCTTCACTAGGTTTAGATAAAATCTAGTGCGTTTTGAGACCTGAAAGGCCTCAAAGATTCTGAAGGTTTTTTTCTTTAACCGAAAGTCAGAACCAAGGGCGACGCTAAGGGTATTTTAAGCATTTACTGACGAATGTAGAGCACATGAAAAAAATGCCTAGTTCGAGTATAGGCAAAGTTATGGAGGATTTAAACACCTACTGAAATTCGAGGTCGATTAGGCCTCACCCGCACTGAAAAAGAGCTTAGGTTTGGGCTGATTCGACCTCAACCGCACCAGTTGAAAGTTCCTCAAGATTTGTTCCACAGTGAACGTGTTCAACATGGATTTCCGCAAAGTAGGTAACGCCTGATTCAATTAATTACAATTCATACTCAAAGTCATTCATCTATTACATTCCAAACTGCCTTTATGATTATTGTGGTTAAGATTCCCAAGCATTATTAAAATTATAAATAAAATAAAATTTGAACAATATTAGAAACTCCTAAATTTAACTATATTAATTATCAATGCATTATTTAGTCATAACTGGATAATGTACCTTAAGGTGCTGTTTTGGGGTTCATTATTGTGTCGTTAATTTTTGTCGAACAACGGAACTTTTTGGTTAGCCTTAGAAAAAAAGCGATCGGAAAAGTTCCGTTGTGCAACAACATTATTCGATGATCAATTTGTCGTCGTACAATGGAATTGATACAAATTTTAATTAAATGAGTAAACGGAAGCAAACCTCCTTTTGGTCCTCACCCTAATGAGCGTTTTTTTCAAAAAAAGTGTACACGTGACGAACCGGAAAACGGTTTTTTTTTATAACACCGATTTTAAATTTTCTTGGCTTATTTAATTCCCCATAAGTTATAGTGTATTATTTGAGAAAATGGCATTAAAATATTAAAAAATATAGAAAATATCGACATTTTAAACTCAGATTGTGGTGAAACTAGTTCCGGATAGTCACACAAATATACAATTTATTATAAATTGATTGAAGTATTTTTTGGACCAGTTTTATTTTACACATTTAAAATACAGACAATAAACTATTTAAAATGGGTTTAATTTATAGAAATCAATGGAACGAGCAAGCTTTGAGGATAAAATAAAGGTCCAGTTCGTCACAATCGCCACCAAATGACTGCTAAAACATGTATTTTTTTGCATTAAAATGCGACAAATCAACGAATAATATTTTTTATTACATTAAGGAATATTCATTTAGTAATGTTAACGCTTAAATATGTGAATTGTTGCACTGCAGCAACCAGAAATAATTATTTTCAACATCCCAAATCTTGGGACAGTAACTAAACGGAATCTCATGTGACTAACTGGAAAATGTAAGGAATAGTGTACATAGATTGAATATATTGAAATAAAATCACAAAAATATTATGTTATGAATCGTATTTATTGCAACGGAATCAAAATGGTATAATATATATTATTACTAGTTTATATATGTAATAATAAAACATGTATTAAACTAGTAATAATAAATATTTACCATGTATATTATTATGTATTACATAAAAATCTTTCATGAGTAAATGACAATCTTAATATTGAAAGTTTTATTAGTGTTATTTATCTATTTTTATAGATTATTAATAATGTTTTATTAAAAATGTTTAAAATTAAACATACAATGTTACGATTACCTTTAGCAAGTAATAGCAACATGAACAATTCAAAATATAGAATAACTTAATTCTCATTAATAAAAAATTGGGCAAGTGCGAGTCCGACTCGCGCATGAAGGGTTCCGTACCATAATCTATAACAAGTTTGTTGTATGGGAGCCCCCCTTAAATATTTATTTTATTTTATTTTTAGTATTTGTTGTTCTAGTGGCAATAGAAATACATCATCTGTGAAAATTTCAGCTGCCTAGCTATCACCGTTCTTGAGATACAGCCTGGTGACAGACGGACGGACGGACAGCGAAGTCTCAGTAATAGGGTCCCGTTTTTACCCTTTGGGTACGGAACCCTAAAACGGTTGTAATTAAATTAATAAACGGTTGTAATACTTACATCGAACGAACTTTATTTTAGGACATCGCTTAGAACGCTGTCTGCCTTTTGTTTTCTTGATAGTTATAAACGAATATTAACCTTATTGCAATATATTAAGGTTTATGGGTGTATACTTAAGGTTATATATCGACATAAACCAATCACAATTTTTTTTCTTCATTCCTGACAACACTTTCAGCTGTCAAGTTAGTTCGCCTAATTAATAACTCGACTGTAAGCGTGGCCCGACATGCTCTTAGCCGGTTTTTATAAATGTTTTAATTGTTATTTAGCTTTTTAGTCATTTTTTCCGGAGATAACAAATACTTTTCTGAAAACCGCATCAAAATCGGTTCTGACAAACATATGGGTCAAACTAAGTAACTCCTTTTTTAGAAGTCGGTTAAAACATCGGTCACATTTCGATTGTGTACTAAGCTTTATAGTTCCAATTCGTCACAAAATCGTTCCGGTAGTAGGTATATCACGTCACTAATCGGACGTGACGAATTCTACCTCGACAATTTAAAATCAAAATTTCAACGTGTTCTGAACCAATTCAATGTGTTTTTTGTTTAGTTTCGGATACTACGATAGTTTCTTCTATGTCTAATTGTGTTTAAAAAGTTAATTATAATCTACTTACCGAAAAAACTGTTACTAACTCGAAATCCTATTTTTAGCGCACTGACACAGCGTCCACCTTTCGTCACAGTTTTCACGGAACTGACGTTATATTTGCAATGAAATCCGATGCCTATAGCATTAAAATGTTGCCAGGATTGAAAATTAACGCTTTTTGGGGAATATCGATTGCACAAGTATGTTAAAATCGCTTGTGACTATAACCGGAAGTTCCGGTCTGTCGATTTCTTTGGACAGTGGAAAAATGGTTTTTCGGCATTATAAACCGTATTTGTTTATAAATAAAGCACACGACTAAAATCTAGACTCATTACTTTATCTGTGTGACCACATTCAATATTCATACAAATTTATTTTGAGTTTCTGCAAGCCTCTGAACATGACTGAGTCGACGTGGGACATACCCATTTTAGCACTTTTCATATCTTTATTTTGCAATAAATCTAGTAATAAATATAATATAATCATTTTATAAATATAAAATGAATGCCCCACATCTACAGAATCAAATGATACCACTCATATAACCCAAATACTAAAGGTAAAGAAAAAAAAAAACACGTTGAACGTGTGGGACATTCAAATTTTGCCATGTACACTTTTTTTGAAAAACACTCTAATATCGGCTCCATAGCTCTAAAGTCTTCATCAGAATTCCGATGTATGCATATGCATAGTAATTACTGCTATTATAAAGTAACATGCACAATGCTAATAATTAGTTCATTTGGTTAACGTAACCTGACCTGACGGCCATGTGTACAAATATTGATTGTGACATCTGGATTAGTTGATCGAATAGTGAGTTGTATTTTAATTTTGATATAGGTAAGTAAGTATACTTATTATTAGCTTTATTTTAGACTAGCTGTGCCCCGCGGTGTTACCCGCTCATCCTACGGGAACACTAAATTTATTCGGGATGAAAAGTATCCTATGTCCTTTCCCGGGACTGAAACTATCTATATACCAAATTTCATCTAAATCGGTTCAGCGGTTTAATCGTGAAGAGGTAACAGACAGACAGACAGACAGACAGACACACTTTCGCATTTATAATATTAGTATGGATGTCGTTTTACAAAAAAATTACATAGTCTTTTATTAACCTCCGGCAAAAAAGAGGGATCTATAAGTTTAACATGTGTATCTGTCTTGGCATAGTAGCTACCAAACGAATTTGAGTGCGGTTTTGTCAATAAAAGACATGTCCGTCATGATGGATCTACAAGGAAACCCAACTGTCCGACTCCGATTTGATTCATTTTGATATATGTTATGGAGTAGTCTAAAATAGCACTCGGTTTTTTTTAGCTGCCCAAATTCAACCTGTTGCTAGAAATTCTGCCGTGTTACGGTAAAAGGTCGTATCTTTATACGGATGTCATGGTAAGATACGTCCTTTTACCGTAGCATGCCAGAAATTGTCCTTTTAAGTACTGAAAATTTACCAAACACTAAATTCTGTAGAGAGATTTGTTCAACCAAATTGATAATTAATTACTGGTTTCATTATATGTTGCAGAACATGAAAAAAGAATGGACACGTGTTTTCTCATTTCTTATATAAAAATACTAGCGACCCGCCCCGGCTTCGCACCTTCGTCGCAACCTTCCTCTTGAATCACTCTATCTATTAAAAAAACCGCATCAAAATCCGTTGTGTAGTTTTAAAGATTTAAGCATACGAAGGGACATAGGGACAGAGAAAGGGACTTTGTTTTATACTAAATGTAAAAATATGAGTTTGATATTTCTTTTTGGAGTTTACTCCTTAAGAATCGATTTTCATATATAAGCCCGGGGTATGAAAAATATGGGGTATAAAATCGAACGTATCTGCCGTGCTAATTTAAAAAGTTGTATCTCAGTATACGATCGGGGTAAAAATACGACTTCTTAATTTAGCAGGTTATGCGTTACGTTAAGCGTTATAGACTAAGATCCCGATATAAAATGACCTTCACCGAGATGTTTATTTGATGAAATGTATTTTATAATCAATTTAATATGTCAGTAAATATATTGCATATGGGTTGCCTAACAAATTTTAGTCCAGGGTATGTTTAATTAATAATAAAAAAAATGTTTTAAACATTTCACCGGTTTGATTAATATTAGATAAATTCTATACCAATCGAAAGTATGAAGCCCATAGAATATGCAAACGTTAGGTTGCCTATTCTTTTCCCGTCACAACTATCGGGTAGCCAGGTATAAACAGGTAAATCTATACCTACTAGCATTTTGCAACGGTCTGATTATTGAATTGAAACTGAATAAAATTAAAGATTATTTAATTATGAATTTATCTAATAATCAAATCGGTGAAATGTTAAAAAAAAAATATTTTTATTTTTGACTAAACATACCCTGGACTAAAAATTGTTAGGCAACCCATATGCAATATATTTATTGACATATTAAACTAAATATAAAATACATTCATCAAATAAACATCTCGGTGAAGGTCGTTTTATATCGGGATCTTAGTCTATAACGCTTAACGCATAACCTGCTAAATTAAGAAGTCGTATTTTTACCCCGATCGTATACTGAGATACGACTTTTGAAACTACCATTATGTTCACATAAACAAACTATAAAATTGTCAATGTCAACTGAGGAAAATGTCGAGTGTCAACAAAATTTTATAAATAAAATAAAATTTAATAAAATCTACGCTTAACGGGTAAAATGTGCTGCTTTTGAAACAATAGCGCCCGTCACACAACCGGCTAAAAGATACGTGTTCGTTTCAGCTCCCAAACAAACCTAACGAAATTTTGTGATATCCAAGATTACAACTTTTATAACGTGCAATGCAAACACCGTGTTTTCTTGGTGTTTAAGCCGTGCTTGTATGGTGCTAAGATCGAAGAAGACGTCTTGCTGTAGAGAGAGAGACCGCTTTAATTGTGACTCAGCTTTAAGCTTAGAAATAGAGAAGGCGTGAATACTTTCCCATCACCACTGCTCTCATTTTCCTGAATTCAGCCGCAGAATGGTTTTGATTTCGTGAAACTTTCCAGGATAAATACATACATAAATCAAGGATCCAACACAACCGAGCCATTCATTTTCTAGACGGGAGTCTTGCCGACCGACAAAAAGCTATGAAGTTTAAATCGAAATTGTTATGTTTTTGATGTTGGCTTTTAAATTGTATCTTTTTTTATTATAATTGCTTGTATTTTTTACTTTTATTTGTAAGTGTTAGTTATAAATATGAGTGATCCTTCTTCATCCTTGCGCTGTCCCCATTGTCCCAACTCAACTCGAACTTTTACCCCTCATGGACTTAAAGTGCATATAGGGCACATGCATAAACATTTTCCCCAAGTCATCCCCTCCAACCCCAGACTGTCGGTTTCACAGCAAGCTCATGGTAACAACCCCATTCATCTAGATTTTGGTGATCTAGCTACGTTAAAGCAGTCAGTACGTGTGTTACGGCATATCCCCAAAGGGGCGCGAAACTTGGCAGCGGCCAAATTGAGCGACCTCATTGATAAGTGTATCGACTCCAATGGCACTCTCGAATGGTTTAGTTTACTGTCTTTTGCCTATTCCGCACTCAAATCGCCTGAAGCGTCGGCCACGGGCAATTTAACCACGAAAGTTAAGAGAAATATAAACTCTGCTTCTTTTGATATCAGTGGGAACATCGATGCAGAGACCACGCCTTTGAGATCACACTCCATACTGAAGACAATTGAGCGTAAAGTACTTGAAGGGGATCTCTTAGGTGCAGTGCGAGTGCTTATGTCGGATGAAGGCGTGGCGCCGTCGAGCCCTGAGACTTTAGCTACGCTGCAGTCGAAGCATCCAGCCCCGTCCCGGCCGCTGGTACTTCCACCGGAACCTGACATATCTATTTCTGCCTTAACTGTTAAGCCGGAGGAAGTGCTGCAGGCACTCAGCTCTTTCAACAATAGTTCGGCCGCCGGTTTGGATGGTATCCGCCCTGTTCATCTTAAGGAGCTTACGTTTGCATCTGCGGGAGACGCCGGTTTTCGGCTCCTGGAACATCTGGCCAAGCTTTGTAATTGGTCAATTAAACCCTGAAGTTTGCCCCTATATTTATGGTGCTTCCTTATGTGCGCTGTCAAAAAAAGACGGTGGTATAAGACCCATTGCCATAGGCAGCGCTTTCCGCCGCTTAACGGCAAAGCTAGGATGCCGTGCAGTGAGAGAAGAAATGGCAGCTTATCTGCAACCTTGCAAATAGGGTTTGGCACAAGATTGGGCTGCGAGGCTGCAATTCACGCTACGCGGGATTTTTCGGTAGATAACAAAAACTTCAGAATCCGTTTTAATTAAAATTGATTTAAAAAACGCATTTAACTCAGTGGAGCGTGATGTTTTACTGTCCGAAGTGAAGGATAAAGTGCCATCACTCTACCCCTTCCTTTTCCAAGTATATTCTTCCGCTTCTAATCTTTTCTACAATGGTCCTCTTGTTCTTTCCCAAGTTGGTGCACAGCAGGGGGATCCGCTAGGCCCTTTAGTTTTCTGTCTGGCCATACAAAAGGTAATTTCAGAGGTTAAATCCCCATTGAATATCTGGTACCTAGATGACGGTACCCTAGGTGGTAAACCTGAAGAAGTGGAACAAGACTTGCTCATGCTCCTGCCTCGTTTAAAAGCTCTGGGTTTAGATATTAATTTCAGCAAATGCGAATTTTTCCCCTGCAGTACCAACTCACACGATTCTTTCCCCTTATTCAGTGCTCTGCTGCCCGGACTGAAAGTGTTGTCGGCGAGATCTTTCAACCTCTTGGGGTCCCCAATATTCCCAGAATCCATTCCTGAAGCCTTCGAGGAGAGAAAGCTGCTTCTGCTGATGGCTGCGCAGAGGTTGAATGAACTTTCGGCTCACGTAGCCCTCATTATGTTGCGAGTTTGCTTTGCCGTGCCTAAGCTGACATATTTCTTGCGCACCGTGCCAGCCTGGCTGCACCCTGTCCAGACAGACTCCTTTGACTTCGTGTTGAAGGAGAGTTTGGAAAAGGTGCTGAACGTCTCCCTTAACCAAGGTCAATGGGACCAGGCTTCTCTGCCGATTCGAACTGGTGGTTTGGGCGTGCGTCGCGCGCGAGATGTGAGCCTCCCGGCCTTCCTGGCTTCGGCGTGTGGGGTGGTGGACCTTGTCACTCAAATTTTATCTTTTGATGGTGACAAGGCTATCATTCCTTACGCCTCCGATGCTTTGACGGCCTGGACGGCTCATAATCCCGGCGTAGCCATACCCGTAGAATTGTTCCGTCAGCGTCTATGGGTTTATTTATATGAGAGTGCGCGCACCACGATTTTCATAAACCCATAAGTACGCTTATTTCTGCGACAAAATTATCGCGCGACTAAAAAAAATCGTGGTGCGCGCCTGGCCTGAAGAGTAAACTCCAGTCGTGCGTCGGAGCTGACACACACACTTTTTTTATATAAAAAATATGTGTTTGTTGTGAAATGACAAAACACGTGTCCATTCTTTTTGCATGTTCTCCAACATATAATGAAATAAGTAATTACGAGTAATTATCAATTTGCTTGAACAAATCTCTCTACAGAAGTTAGAGGGATTGGTAAATTTTCAGTACTTAGAAGGACAATTTGTCCTAACAGGTTGAATTAAGGCAGCTAAAAAAAATACGTTTTTAGAGTATTCCATAACATATATCAAAATATTAGTTTCCTTCCTTGTTAGCTATGTTTGGTGGAAATAGAAAGAAAGAAAAGAAAGAAAGAAATATTTATTTGCAAACACACGAACACAGTAGTAGTACAAAAAAAAATAAAAACATTCAGAGATTTGAGCCGTGTGCAAGCAAAAAGGGCCAGGCTCAGCATGTGCTGCAGCCCGCAGGCCGCAACGCTGATTTTCAGCCAGTACCTTGTTGGTGACAAAACGACCGCACACAGAGAACATTGGGCTAAGACATTTTAAATACTACTAAAACTAAAACTTACAATTCATCTTACTTAGTAATGTATATGTAATATTATTAGTACAAATTAAATTAAATTAGGGTCAAGGCGGCAACAGTGGGTCACTTTTTTTCCCAGTGCTGTAATTTGATTTGGGTGAGTGTCAGGAAGATGTAAAAGGTTTAGTATTATAGTGTAACTAATGTATATTGACTTTTCCAATCGATTTAGTCGAGCAAGATGCTATTTTGGAAAATAAGCAGTATTTTTTAAAAAAACTCATTTGAGCCACTGTGTACTGGGGGTGGGATACACTGGATCGGCCCTCAGTTTACAGTGAATCAGACAAGTTCACAGTGGATCACCTATAATATAAACCCAAATAAAGATGCAGTTTTTTGCTTTTTATCGGTCTTTATTTTTTGTTTTCATCAAACAATAAGTATCACATAAAAATAAAATATTTTTTTTGACTACTTCAGTCTCAAAGTTATAATTCAGTCTTACACATTTAAATGTACTAAATTAGCTTCATTTTTTTTTACTTATTTACTTAATCAACAGATAACTTCAACATAAAGTAAGTAAGTACCATTACGTAATCGGTACCCTGTATAAACTATCAAACAAAATAACTCTTTGTCCATAAAATAAATAAACAGGCAACTTTTTGACTACTTCAGTCTTAACCCTTAATTTCGCAAAAAATTACGGAGGTCGCTAGTTCAAGCCTCGTTAAGGTAGAAAATTCAAAGGTACAAAATGAGCAAAAAATTCTAATTCGAAAAATAATGGAAAAAGATGGTCTAAGAATGTGTTCCTCCTGGGATACACTGCGAAATTAAGGGTTAAAGTGACTTTTCAGTCTTACACATTTAAAATGAAAATAATCAACAGATAATTTCAACGTAAACTAAGTAAATAGCATTAGGTACCTAATCAGTAACTTGCATAAACTATCAAATTAAATTCTACTTTTTACCCTTTGAATGAATAATAATCAGGTAACTCTTTAACTACTTCAGTTTCAAAGTCTTACGTTCAGTCTTACACACGACATCTACTTATTCAATAATCAAAATCAATCCTTTAATATAAAAATACTTAATAACAGTATCTTGCATTAAACTTAACAGCATAGGCATAGGTATCCTCTTTTTTGCCTAATATTTGTTATTAAAGCATTCAATACTTTTCGTAATAAAATTAACATAATCAAAGAGAAAATCAACAGTATAAAAAACTAGGTCTCTGAATCATTATCATCATCATAGTCAACTGATGCTACTCAACGAACATTAAGCAACGATAAATCTGTAGTAAAAGATAAGAATGATTGCTGTCTGGATGTGCTGCCAGTAACATTGGACTTTGTTGGCAAATTAACATAATCAAAGAAAAAATCAACAGTATAAAAAACTAGGTCTCTGAATCATTATCATCATCATAGTCAACTGAAGCTACTCAACGAACATTAAGCAACGATAAATCTGTAGTAAAAGATAAGAATGATTGCTGTCTGGATGTGCTGCCAGTAACATTGGGCTTTGTTAATATTAATTTGATGTCATTTTCTTTGACATATGACACATCTGGTTCGTTTGGCATATGAAATTTATTTTTGGATTTCTGACGTAAAAAACTAATGCAATATTCTAATTTGCTGTTACGGCTTTCTAATATTTTACCAATGTAATATATTACTGTCTTTTTTGTTGTGAACTCAACCAGAACATATTCACCCTCCTGTGGTATATGAGATAATGGCCTTTTCAAATGATTTGCAGTAATAAGCACAGGATCATCTTCGAGGTCTTCATCAGGCCAATTATTATCCTCATCGGACTCTTGATACCGAATTTCTACAGGTTCATCATTTTCCTCTTCAGAATCACTTTGGAGAACCTTCCTTGCTGCTTTTCTTTTCTTAGCATCATTTCGTTTCGTTTTCATTTTAGGGACATTTTTACTCTTTTCAATTTCCATTTTTTCTGGGGTGTCAGTTGCTATTAAACTTCGTCCCAATTTTCTTGGCTTTCGTGTGGATTTTCTTGGTCCTGCCTTTATAGGATCTCTGAACTGGAACGGGGATATTATGTTTGTGTTTTTATCAACATTAGAAGAAGCTATTTCTGCGGATGCTACAGGGTTTGTATTATCGGTCAACTCTAACAGCGCTGGTGGAGGTAAGTCAACCAAATCTTTGGGATTCCCATGAAGATCTGGAAAATTTTCAACTTGAGTTGAAGGTTCTTGTACGGTCATAGAAATTGGTTCCTGTGGATTGTTAGAAACATCAATAGAGGTTTGTAAAATTGATGCAGAATTACTTCTGTCCGGGTTGTGTGAAGGTAGTATTGTAGCAACTGAAGCATCCCCAGCTAAAGAAATAGATTGAATATCTTCTTCAAAACATATTGTAACATCAGAACTACCTGAACGTCGCTGATTAGATAATCTAATTGTATTTGAAGCGTGAGTTAAATTCATTGTAGAGGGACCTGGCATATTTAAATCGATACAGTCATGATATGGTGGTGGTTGCATTGTAGTCACTTCTTCACGTGGTAGACAATCAGGACACGGGCGGTCTGTAACTGACGATGGCAAGAAATCATCATCGTCAAATAAATTTCTGTCGAATGGGAAGATACCACAAGCTTTGAATGCTTTTGTTATGTTGACTGGAGTCATTACTTTTAAAAATGCAGTGCCAACAATCTCACCAATGTCGTATATTGTGACTGGTTTCCCAGGATTTCTTAACATCCAAGCATCTATTGCTCCGTTGTAGTAGGTTTTAAATGGCCCATATATGCCTACGTCAAGTGGCTGCAATTTGCCAGAAGTATGTGGGTGAAGGGTAAGCACATGAACTCCCGATGCTTTAGCTAAATCCAAAGCTTCAATGGATAAGTGCGATTCGTGGTTGTCCATGATAAGAATACTAGGATTTTCGGGAGTCGTATTAGTGTGTTTGATAAAGTGCTTCATTACTTCTGGGAAAACTTGACTGTTCATCCACCCTGTTGGAGTTGCAAGCCCAAGAGTACCCGGCGGTGTGTTCTTTATCATAAAATTCTTGAAATTTTTTCTCGGGAATACCATCACCGGGGGTAGCGCCACTCCACTCGCACTAATAATACAACAGGTGGTAACTAGTGTGCCTCTTTCACCACTCGTTACTTTGCCTATATTTTTACGACCTTTTGGTGCAATGACTCTCTGTGGTTTTTGAACCGTAGTTGTAGATGTCTCGTCCAAATTAAAAATTCTTGTTCCATCTGCAAATACTGGACTCCTTTTTATTAAGTTTTCCAAGTTATTGTAGAATCTATCGACATTTGTTCGATTAAATGCTGTTGCTCTTGCAAGACTGCATGCCTCAGGTCTTCTCAATGTAAGTTCTGCATTTCTCTTTCTAAAATTTAAGAGCCAGTCTTTTCCTGCCATTTCGTATTTTTTCCATGAATCTGGCATTTTCAAGTTATTGACAAGTGCCATTTGATATGCTATTCTTCGGCATTCCTTCGTGCTTAATCCATAAAAGAGTAAAGCGCAGTATTTGAAATAATCTGTCAACATTGTTTCTTGCTCTTCACTGAAAATTTTATTAACGCTATAATTTGGCGTCAAACGAGCCTCGTCGACATTGACATTTCGAGTTTTAAGATGATAGCGTCTTAATGTAGTGAAAGGAATTCCTGATTTTTTTGAAGCATTCCTGACACTCATACCATTTTTAATTTTTTTTAAAGCGTTTTTCATGTCATCGGCTGTGTGTTTCCCAATTTTACGGGGCCTTGGTGGACGAGCCATCCTGAAAGGGAAAATTAAAAAAAATATTACCTACTTCTCATTGAATTTCCCAATTGAATGTCTAGTTAACCGTTATCCAGTACCAATAGTACACAGTGGATCATGAACCACTGTGTACTCAAGTGATTTGAGCCACTGTGTACAAAACCGCCATTTTGGATTTAACTCATACCACGTGTGATGTTTATACGTAAATCGAAGTGCGGTATACGCCAAAATGACCTCAATTAAGTTTGTTTCTTAGCAAAAACATAAATTCATTGATAAGACAAAAGGTTTATGAAAAGATACAAAGTAAATCTTACCTTAAAACTCACTTTTTCTTCGGTTATAACACAAAAACACTCACAACACGGGTTAATTGCATGGCTGACGCAAGGGAACTGGTTGTGACCCGTATCTGTCGGGAGACCTTCCGATGAGTGAGAGAGATAGAAAGCTAGCTACGATACTTTTGACACGACGGCTAGTGCGCCACTGTTGCCGCTATAGCCACCGTTGCCGCCTTGACCCTACTTTAATATGAGGCACACGTACAAAAACAAATACAATTTTTATTTTTTATTGCTAAGAAAATAAGAAAATAGTAGACACGCCGCTCAGGTAGGACCAGTAGTTTCCAAGATATTCAGCATTCATTGGAACAAGTGACAAGATCTCAGCCAATATAGTAAGTAAGTAAGTAAGTAAGTAAGTTTATTGCATTTAAACAAATTTATACAGACACATCTCTATACTAACCTATATAATATACACATTTACAATAATTAACGGTCCACTGTTGTGTACACAAATATGGCTTATATAAACTTAATTTCATGCACTGAAATCGCTTATCTTAGCTGTTACACTGGCTCCTACACTAGGCACAGCCTGTCCCGTAGGTAACCAAGACATAAGTGAATTTGACCAAAAAAATAGACGCGAAAAACAAATACAACTTACAAAGTTTATACAATCAAATTTAAACCAAGTGACATTTTATTTAAAAATCCAAACAAATACAGACTGTTGGTATAGTTCGGCATACGCAAACGCGAGTGGAAAAGGTTTTCGTGGATTAACTAGCCTAATTATTTGAAGGTGTATGTGTGTGTGTGGGTGTGGGTGTGTGTGAGACGTGTGAGTGCGTGCGTGACTATTTATCTACTCTCAAAATTTCTTCCAAATCCTCATAACAAAGCGATTTAAGCCATGATTGTAGTTTGAGTTTAAGTTCTCTGATTGAGTATTTCTGTAAAGGTATTTTAGCACAAATTTTGTTATATATGAAAGGAGAAAGAAAGGTGCTGAACCTCTTTGCGAAGGCGGACTTCGAGGAAGGCACCGGTATTTTAAAATTGCGTTTCCGCAACTGTGTCTCATAAAATGGTGACTTTATTACCTCAGGGTGCAATTTTAATATGAGTCGTAGAAAATAAATCCCACGAACACTGAGCACATCCATATTTTCGTACACAAGAGCTGTTGGGTACCTGATGCGTTCCTTGAGAATGACCTTCAGAACGGCACGCTGAGCTCTTTCCAAAGGAAGCATATATGTTTTTGAAGCCCCACCCCAGGCGGTTATACAGTAAGATAAAACAGATTCGCAGATCGAAGTGTATATTATTTTTAACAGATGTTTGTCGGCCGAATTTCGTAGATTTTTGAAAACGTATATTAATTTTCGAACACGATTTGCTGTAGCTAGTATATGCTGCCTAA